>JBAMCM010000100.1:16860416-18232500 GCA_037075145.1 Scaptodrosophila latifasciaeformis | reverse complement strand
AGAATCTCAAATCAAAAACTGATAAAAAGTGCAAAGTCGAATCGAAAGTTTGAAATTCCAAAAATTATACAAATGTGATTTGCCAACTATCAATATGTTACCAGATATTTAAATAAGACAAAATTTACACACTTGTTAACCAACATTTTTTCGCTGGCCTTAAACCTAAAAGCCAATAGGTTCCGTGTAAAAAAATAAACAATTATGGGGAAAGAGCGAAGGTGGAGTGCGAAATCAAATATTTTTTTTTTTTTAACTTTGCAAAGACGTCAATCAGTTAACGGATTTGACCTTGTCTATAAGGATTTATTTTAAGTTTCTTACTTCTTTTTGCTTGCCACGTCTGGTGGTGCGTTTCAATTCCGTTGTGGTTGTTGTTGTTGTTATAACAGTGGTCTCCATTTTGGCACAAAAGAAATATAGAATTTTTTGACTATGTTTTTTTTTTTGTCAATTTCAAACTTCAAAAACTGCGCGCGTTAAATTTAAATTCTTTCTTTTTGATTTTGCGCTTTGATTTAGCCGAGCGCACGATTTGGATACCGTTTCGCTTGAAACTAAAGTTGCAATTATCATTGGCCCCAACAAGATCCCAAGCACCACACTCACACACACACACACACACAAACATCTCACCTACACGCCCTCACACTGAAAGCATAGCAACTGCGAAAAGCTTTTAAAGCAAAAAGCTCTCCGCTGCCAACGATTGGCAAATGCATTGTATGCTGACAAAAGCTGCGCTTTCGACACACACGCTGAGCTAGTCTGCCCAGCGCTGAGAGCGGGTTAGAGTGAGACAGCGCTAGCCTAGTAAGCATAACAGTTATGCGAAATTGTGTTACCAGGCACACACGCACTTTCGTTTTTTTTTTTTTTCTTCGGTCTTACCCAGTCAAACTGGCAGGCTTATTCAGGTTTATAATGGGTTTGGCGGTCCAGGCAGTTACCGTTATATAACAATTAACTGAACTATAAATGAAGTGCTCGGTTGTAGAGAGAGAGAACAAGTGTTAAGGACAAGACAAAATTTTAATTGATGAAATGAAATATAAACAAAAAAAAACAAAACCGGTTTCAAATCAGGAATTCCGCATGAGACTTTCGAAATGCCCTTTCGTTATCAACACGGCTTAAATGTTATTGACTTGTCGTTGAATTTGAATATGCTGTTTCATCGTGCTTTTACACATGTGTGTGTGTGTGTGTGTGTGTGGCAATGTCACCATAAACTAGAGACGCTTTGACCTTGGCCCTATTCATTCGATACAAAAAAAAAAAAGCTGAAAAATCCCAAGTTGGTAATTTTGATATACAAATGTGACACGTGCCACGGGGCCGAGGCGGAACTATAAAATGAGACAAGCAACTTTGCACTTTGATTTGTATGGAAAAAGTTCAACTATTGTCTTATCTATTTAGATCTGTTATCAGTTTGGCTTACTTACCCAGCCGCCGCTATCAGCATCCTTTGTACTCTTGCGCTTCAGACAAATCGTTTCCGAGCTGAGCTCACAATCAGCCAAGATTCGAGCAGACACCAGACTCTCATGCGGACTCATTGGAAACGCTTGACAATTCGCTGCCCTGCCAAAATCAACATGATATTAACAAAATCGTCGTATTACTCAATTTGGCAAAAATTTCGATAAACATTTTCACAACTGGCGCTAAACAATCTCGATTCGCTTCACGGAAATATATGAAAACTGAGCCGGACAAATCGGCTAGGCTAGGCTAGGCTCGATCAACAACGAAATGCCAAAGACCTTGGACGCATAAAATTTTTTTCAATTTCAAATTTATTCAGCCGGCTCGAAAAAATTAAAGATACCAAATGAATATGCAATATTTTGATCTAATCACACGTGAACTTTCGTTTGCATAACGAAAAAATAAATTAAGAAAAAAAAAAGAAACCAAATTCTATTTTAACTCAGCCAAACAAGAAATTCTAAAGTTTTTTTTTTTTTTTGTATATTTTCGTTTATTGAAGTTAATAAGGGCAGTTCCGATCAATTAAATGATTGCGATTTACTTTTCTCTTGTTCCGCAGTTGATCTGTCAATTATTTTATTTGAATTATTGTTTGCACGTTCACAGATAAATTTTTTGCGAGTTGGCTTTGTCAGCGTTGAAAAATGAACTGTAAAACTGCACGGCATTTGGCAACGAGGAGCCTGGGCAGAGAGAGCCAAAGAATGAGTGAGATAGATAGCGAGAGTGCCACGAAAGCCACTTGCCGAGAGAAATGAAAAGAAAGAAAGAGAGGAAAAGAGAGCGCGCCTGTAAGATCACTTTATTGTGAATAAGAAAAAGCTCTGTGAAAGTTTTCGCGCTGTGCTTTCATATACAAATTGAGTGTTTATTAATTAACCAAGACGAATCACCCCTACCCCCCCCCCCCTCGTAAATTTTTTATTTATTGTTCAGTTATTTATTTATGCTGCTAGCGGCGACCAAAGCGAAGACGAATTCTTCTTTATACGTGTGCGCGTGTGTGTGTGCCTGTGTTGGTGTGCAGCGCTTTGCTTCTATGAATGCCCTTCACATTGACCGAGTTTATTTCATGTGCAATTTTGCATTACGCGCTGGGCTAACGGGTTCGGCTCTCTTGAGCGCGCACACATACACACACACTCTCTCTCTCACTCTCTTGTGCTGGGTGATTAAACTGTCAAAGCGGGCAATGCAGCTGTTTGTTTAGTTTATCCTATAACGAGGGCCGCTCTTAAAGTTCCCAAATAGGGTTTTTGCAAAAACAAAAGAAATTTTCAAAACTTTTTTGTTTTTCTTTTTCTCTTTTACAAGTGTGTACGAAATACTTAAGAAAATGAGCACTAAGAAAAGTTTTAACAAAAAAAAAAAAAAAAGAACCAAAACATTCATGACTTCCTCCACTTCCAGAAAATTAAGGGATTAAAATATTTCAAATGCAAAATAAAACAAAAAATTTATACTAAAAACTGATTTGGTTCCAGAGTATTGGGTGAACGTTTTGAAAGATAGAAAAATGCATACAGCGCCACCTATGTTTTAAATACTTAATTATAAAAAAATTTTAATTACATTTAAAGTTACACAAACATTTTTCTTTTTTTACGACATGCAAAGGGGAAATTATTTGATAATTCTTTTTTTTTTTTTGTTTTGTGATTTTTTTTTTGTAAACTTTTTCTTTTTATTGTTTAGTAGAAATTATATAGCCTATGTATGAAAGAATGCTGGATCCTTTTAGCCCTAAGAAAATATCAATTTTTCTCGCTTGACTGATCTTTCTATACTCTCAACTCCACAGCTCCACCACTCCGCAAAAATCTAAAATTCCCCACACCTTGCACAATTTTCCAAAGCAGATTTTTCATACAATTTTATGTGTATTCAATTTTTTTTTATACGAGTTTTTTTTTAAGTTAATTTTAAAAATTATGTTTTTTTCTTTTTAAATATTTTTTTGTTTGTTTTGTTTTTCTTCTTTTTGGGAGGAGACTTATACTTGTGTGTGTGTTTATATATATATGTGTGTGTTTGGGTGTGTATGTGTGTGTGCGAGTGGAGGGGAACCACCAAAACTGTATATATATATATATATATATATTTATATATTTAATCGTGGATATTGGAGAATTGAATTTTTGTAATTTTTATTTTCCGGTTCTTTTTAAATATAATAGAATAATAATAATAATTTTCCAGCTGGTTTTTCTTTTATTATTTGTAGCTTTTGTTTATCTTTGTTGTTGTTGTTGTTGTTTTAAACTTATTGTGTTCATGCTGTTCTTCGTAGCTGTATTATATTTATATATATTTTTTCCTTTTTGTTTTGCTCTTTAAATGTTTTTATGCTTATAATATTTTTTTTTACTTTTTTGTATGTTTTTGTTTCTGTTTTTGTTTTTTTTTTTTGTTTTTTATTTTTATTTATTTGTTTCAGTATTTTATTATTAATTTAATTCTTTTTTACGCTGTGTTTCGGTCAAAAACTTATTTTCAATCTGCCAGTTGCTCTACTAATCAATCATCATCATCATCATCAATCATCAATCATCAACCATCATTATCGCCTATGTTCCCATTCCACTCGTGGCTGCTGCTTTGTTACTATTTCTGATTCTGATTCTGTCTGTCTGCCGGTATGCATTCCTCTGCTCTGCTGCTGTAACTGCTGGTCCTCCCCTCGCCTGAAATTCGATTGGGTTGCAGCGGCTGCGCGGCTGGGCAAAGTCCTGCATATTATTGGTATTGCCTGCTGATGTTCTTCTTCTTCTCTTCTTCCTTCATGTTGTTAATATTGTTCATCTTCTTCTTCTTCTTTAATAAGTCAGCCGCTCTGCGGCGAAGGCCGCTACTGCAGCATACGTTGTAGCTATTGTTGTTATTGTTGTTGTTGTTGCTGATTTGAAGTGTGTTGTTGAATTTTGTGGATTGTGTTGCTGATGTTGTTGTTGGTGTTGGTGTTGCTGTTGATGTTTTTGCTGTTATTAAATTTGTTGTTGCTGTTGTTGTTGTTGTTGTAAATTTTGTTGGACTGTTGCTGCAAACTGGAACGCATCACATAGCATACTTTCTAGTCCACTCTCGAGCCAGTTCATTGTATTTTTCCCGATCGGTTTTATATATTCTGGCAATCTCTGGAACAAGCGGATCGTCTGGATTTGGATCACAGAGTAGAGAGCAAATTGATAATAAGACTGTAAAAATAAAAAAAATAAATATATATCCGATTTATCTAATCCAAGTGTATATATTTTTCAGTTACCTTTTGAAATAGTTAATGCTGGCGACCACTGAGATCTTAAAATATCGAGACAAATCGATCCATTGCTGTTGATGTTTGGATGGTATATGCGTGTTGTAAAAGCCACTTTTGGTGGTTTAAATGGATAGTCTGTTGGAAAATGTATAGTTAAAAAGAATACACCTCCTTGGTAAGGGCTGTCCGGCTGTAAGCAAACAGAGAAAGACAAATAATTAGCAATTTCTTTGGTACATGGTAAATATTCAGAGAACCCAAGAGGAACCTATTCCAAATTCCCTACATTCTTTTATCTGAAACATTTGGTAGCTTTTTTGTGGAATCTAAATAAATCTAAATCTTAATTATAAAGGTTTTTAAGATGACTATGGTTCTTCCAGAATTGAAAGGAATATACTATAAAGATCTTAAGATTCAAGTTCCGATTTTCAACCTGACTAAAAGTCTGAATATGATATGAAATCTTAGCAAGGAAATATATTATAAAGACCTTACGATTTCCAGCATGATTAAAATAAATCTTGCTTGATTTTAATATGGAATCTGAGCAATGAAAAAAATATATTATAAAGACTATAAGATTTAAATTCCGATTTCTAACATGACTGAATGGCTAGTGGCTCCTCAAAATTAACAGATTTTGATATAGATTATTTAAGCAAAGGATTCAAGTTCCGATTTCCAACCTGGCTAAAAGTCTTGTGGTTCCTCCAAAATTTACAAATTTTAATATGGAATCTGAGCCAAGAAATGTATTGTAAAGATCTTGGAATGGAAATTCCGAGTTTCATTATGACTGGAATAGGTCTTGTGGTTCCTCCATTGATATAGAATCTGAGCAAAGAAATGTATTATAAAGATCTTAGAATGGAAATTCCCAGTTTCATTATGACCGGAATAGGTCTTGCGGTTCCTCCATTGATATGGAATTAACAGATTTTGATATGGAGAATTTAGGCAAAGGAATATCCTAGCCAAATCTTAACATATAAGTTATGACTAAAATAGGTCTTTTGGTTCCTAAAAAATTAAAAGATCTTAACAAATTTTTCAATCATTTTGGGAAATATATAAACTTTCAATTCCTTACAGGAATTCTACAAAATGTTCAATTTGATCAATTTGGAGGTCGGATATCTTATCTTAAGCCAATTCAATTGTAAAGATTTTACAGGTTGAAACAAATTTCTTCTCTTTCTTTTTCAGAGACTTTTGTCTACTCATTTCCTTCCTACTTAAGATTATTTAGACTACAAAAATTCTTATCAGTTGGCCGAGTATTTTTATCAAAGACAAAAATCGGAATGCTCTGCCATTTGGGTTCCCTTTTATATAATAAGTGTTCTTTGGCAATAAAAAGTAAGCTCATGCTTAGCCAGAGAGGAAGGCCGTGGCCGAGGTCGATCTGTCAGCTTACCGGTCCCATTATTGTAGCTTGCCAGTGAAATACTGAAAAAAATATATACAAAGAAAAGGAATATTAATAAATTGTGGTCAGAATTTTGCAACAATTACAACAATAACAACAACGCCATTTACTTGGCTTGGTCAATGCAGTTCGGACCACCTAAGCAACTCTCTCGCCAAAGCAAAAAAAAAAAAAAAAAAAGAATATAAAAACCTTGGCAACTAATGCAGAATCTTTCCCTCTCTCTCTCTCTCTCTCTCTCACCCACATGACCACCCCACTCCAACAAGGGCAGCGCCGCCGAAAACAACAGCAGCAGCAGCAGCACCGAGCGAGAGCAGCTGACGACAAACGGCCACGACTGCTGCGACGTCAGCAGCGTCTTCGTCAGCTTCTGTCAATGTCAAGCGCTGCCGTGAAAAAGAGCTTGCAAATTCTAAAGCTCAGCCCTAACGGTTCTTCGAACAGTCAAAAACTCTGCATATCCTTCTCACTAAACAGAATTTCATCTTTATTAAATTAAATCAATAATTTCGAGGAACTGGAAAATTATATTATATATCGTTTATCGATAATCACATCTGTTTGTCATGCCATCCTTTTCCCAACCCTTGAAACCAACAATCGAAAAGTAAATTGAACTTAATTGCATTTACAGTTAGTTTTTTTATTGCCAACGCCCAGTTCTATTTTTTATTTCGTTGCAATTTTATTGACTTTTGGTGGAGAGTTAACCGATAAATAATATTCACTTAATCCCCATTTGATTAGGAGATATACGCTTATCAAAAAGACCGGGCTAATTACTCTAATGGAATCTGATAAGAATAGTTCGCCTCTTTTGCTTTGAAATTCAAATTTTTTTTTTTTTTTTTTTTGGTTAACAGATTTCACTTTTTCAGTGACGTCATTCGCACTGACCTCAATTCAGGCTTGCCACACATACACATACACACAGACACATTGACTACAGTTATTACAAGCAGGCCAACTGGTAAAGAGCACTAAAAAGAATTACAGTTAAATGAGCTGAGCAGCAGCAGCAACACCAGAAACGGAGAGTCTCAAAACATAACTGTAAATGGGCCCCACTAATTACAGGTGAACTGAGCTGTATATATATATATATTTTCTTTGGTCAAACTCGGAAAAGATCTGTTCGAACATAATCTAAAAATATATATCAAGATTTTGGGAAATACAAATGAATCACAAGTCTAAAATAGAAACCTTTTTCGATTCTTTTGCCCTTCAGATATGGCGAGGGGGAAATACCCTTGGACTATGTAATCGAATTGGTTACGTTTTCTTTCAGTAATTCACACCGATTAACTATCAACAAAAAAAAAAAAAGACTTGCTAACAAGTTGGCTCAAACTAAATATTTATAAACTCTATTGGCTCATTTCATATTCCCTGGTATCCATTGTTGTTGTTGTTGTAGTTGCATAATGAGAGCAATATGTGTTCCGGAATACTCACAATCATCGCCGACTGGTCCAGCTGAACATTGTGCAGGTGGATCTCTGCCCAGATCTTGCAGTTCCTATACAAAAAAATATAGAGAGTAAACCAAAAGTTAATATTTCAGCAAATAAAAGAATAAAATTTGTAAAATTTTACAGGTTTTTTTTTATACTCTTTTCGCAGAAAACCAGAACCAAATATCGTAGACCCCCAAAGGTTACTTCTAGAATACTTAGAATTACTAGAAGAGTCGATATGTCCGTCTCTTTCTATACAAACTAGTCTCTCAGTTTTAAACCTAGGCAGCAAATTCTATGGAACCACCCGGATCGAACCTAAATCGGTTTTAGGAATAACTCCAACATTTATTATCCGATTATTTTCAAATTTGGCATGCATGTGTTTTATTTAACGATAGATAATTGTATCAAATTTCGCCCGGATCGGATCAGTATATCTTATAGCCGTCATACGAACCTAAATCGGTTTAATGAATAACTCCCATATATATTAACCGATCCTTTCTAATTTGGCATGCTTATGTAGCAGTTAATTTATGCGCCAAATTTCGTAAGGATCGGACCATTATATCTTATAGCTGTCATACAAAGCTAAATCGGTTTTAGGATTAACTCGCACATTTATTGACCGATCTCTTTCAAACTCGGCAAACACGTTTCATACATAAATATATGTGTTTGTTATGAATTTTATTAAAATCGGACTACTATTTCATATAGCTGTCATACGAACCTATTTCACCTCCCCTATTAACTGATCAACCCTGCGAAAAGAGTCTGTAATCTTCGGCACCCCGAAGATAACGTTGGGATTTTTATTTTATTTTATTTTTTTAAGATTTCTTTTCCGGCAATGCTTTGGGGTCTTTTTTGTATTTGTTTTATATAATCCATAAAAATGCGTGTGGGGTCTCGTGGGTGGTGCAATTTTTTTTTATGCAAAAATTCAAATTGCACAAAAATAAAACAGAATTTTTAAAAACCAAAAAAAAATTAAATTATGAAAATTTTTATATGGCAAAATGCGGCAGGCGAATGACGCGAAAATCAAGTTCGTTGGCCCGAACCAAATGTGCGCCCTGCTGGTGCCTCACTCTCTCTCTCCCTCTCTCTCTCTCACTCACTCTAGCTTTCAGACTGTCTCTCAACACGCACACAAACAAACACACGAGCACAGCTGAGCGTAAGGCTGCTGGGGCCCCCACTTCACACCCCCTCCATTCATCATGAAAATATAAACGCCAACAACTTGGGGCGAACATACAAAATACGATGTAAAGTAAAACCGGCAAAAAAAAAAAAAAATAAAAATGAAAAAAAAAAAAAATGAAAAGAAAGAAAACGTAGAAATAAAGATGAGCCAGAAAAAGGTAGCAAAAACGAACACTGCCTCTGCCAGAGAGCTGAGTGAATGAAAGAGAGCAGAGCAATGTATGCAGGGAGGGAGGGAGAGAGGGGACAGAAAAGGTAGGCGTATTAAGAAACGGTAAGCACCCCAAAGTAACGACAAAATGGGTTGACTCTGCTCTGGGCAGACTGGGTAATTTTTTTTTTTTTTTTGTTATTTTTATTTTTTAATCCTCTTCATTTTTGCTCTTCAATGTTGCTTTTGTTTTGTCTTCATTTTTTTGGGCGGGCGGGTAAATTTCTTTTTGAAAAAACATTGCCAGTAGGCGCAAAGCAAGAGACGTCAACCAGCCCCCAAAACAAGCGCCGACGGCAAGGCATATTTCAAAAATAGCCGCAAAAAATATCTTGAGGCCAAAGCAAACGTCAGACAAGACACACAAGCAACAAGAATAACAACAACAACAATAACAACACTGGCATATTTTGGAGCCGTCTGCCAAAGCTCTCGCCTCTCTCTCTCTCTGTCACACACACGCATACACATACAGAGACATGGCTGGCTACGCACTTATTGTACCTGTTGAGCAAAAATAATTATAGCCGAGAAAGAACAATACAGAAGCTCATCAAATAAATTTGTAACATTTTCGAATCTCTTTTCATTTCTTAACGGTCAACTTGAAAAAGTAAGAAAACATTTATATATGTATGTATATATATATTTGTAGATATGAACGATATTGGACCGCGCGATTTGACTTTCGTTTCGGTTTCGAACGAAATTGTATGAGTCATGCAAACTGGAGTACAATGACAACAAAGCGAGTCAGACGAGAGAGAGAGACGAGCTTACTAATTTTCAAATAAAAACAAAACTAACGGACGATAAAAGACAACAGCAACAACAACAAAAAGGAAGGGAGAAACGATAACTAATGCTCGATCAGCAATATTCCTCAAGTCACAGAGCGTTTGAGCGGGTGTCGATGAGGCCTTTGTTTTTTTTTTTTTTTTTTTTCGATTTTCGTCATTTTTGGCAATTGAGGCCAAAACGACAAGACTCCATCAATTCAACACCAACACAGAAAAATAGCATAGCAATCAGCAAAACCTTGGAACGCAGGTAGAAAATTTGGAAAAAAAAATTAAATAAAATGTCTTGAGAGAGCATGAAAATATCAGCCAAAGAGAGCGAGAGAGAGATACAGTTGTTGTTGTTACATAAAAATTTATACATTTTACAAATAACGAAAAAGACAAGAATGAATTTATTGCACTTCCTCATTTTCACTGACGTTTCATTTTCATTTCGAGTAACAAAAGAAAAAAAAATTTATAATTTATAAAAATTATAAAAAAAAATACACCACAGCCAAGAAAAATTCAATGGCCATGACGCGTCGTCTACGTTGCTGCCTCGGTTAGCGTCGCTGTTTTTGTTGCTCAAGCAATGAGACCGACAGTCAGCAGACCCCACCACCACCACCAATACAAATACAAATACAATAATGGCACCTACTCATTCGCTCAGACAGTCATAATCACAGAGTCATTCACACACACTTCTATGGCAGTCACAACAGAGGGACATACTTATTAACAATAATGTACAAATTCCGTGTTCATTTTATATGTAAATTACTTTTAATTATAATTTATAACTAATTAATGAACAACTCTCGTTTTACAACACTGTAAGCCAGCAGTCTTCTCACACACATGTCGTCTGTATATATTTTTATACAATGTACAGATCTCTTAGCACAGCCCCATTCGCTTTTGATATGGTGCGTATAAAAGAGACAAACTCATCGGCCAGTCAGCCAGCTGCTGCTACTTTGGCAGCCTTGCATGTGCCGTACTCAAGCGAGTAAGCGAGATGGCACTAACATTGACTATGCCCAGCAATTGAAGTGTTTGCGGGTATTTCTGTCTCTGTGTTTGCATGTGTATGTGTATGTGTGTGTGAGTGTTTTGATGGTGGTGTTGGTCGTGGGGGAAGTATGATAACCGGCTGAACAGCAGAAATTGAAATGTAATTTTTTGCTACAGCAATTGTAACTTCATTTTCTGCAAATGCAAATACATTTTTATCTATTTAACCAAAATAATCAAAATAGCTTGACTATTGAGATAAAAACGAAAGAAAAAAATTCGAAAGTTTTCAAGCCGGCCGAGCGAAAAATACTCAAAAAGGAGAGAGCCAAGCCGAGCCATGGCCACCACAAAGGCGGGCAGGCTGGGCTCCACATGAAGAAAATTTGTTTAAATTTTTTCATGAATGAAAATTGCAATGAGCATGGCAAAATCTTATCTCTCCAGCCACTGAGTTGGTCAGGCACTGACCAAATGCATATTGCCTGGAGGAGAGACTTTTGGAGAAGTTTGGGAGACCACCCTCGCTTATAATGTCAATGCAGCAGCACCAACAGCAGCAGCGGTGGCGGCGGCGCACCGCACGCAGGGCACTTCAAAAATAATTATCGAAATTCACTCGCTCACGCACGCACACTAACTGCAAGTCCGTGTATATCACAAATACATATACAAATATATATATAAAATTATATACATATACATATATATATATCTGTATAGGCAGGCACTATTTCTGAATTATCAGCGAAAAAAGTAGGGTTAGGTTAATTTTATACGTATTTCTTGTGGCCATTCGGTTTTATTTTTTGCTGGATCTTTCTGCGCCGCCAGCAGAGACGGTAACGGCAACGGCGGCAGCACCAAAAGCCATGGCAAATACACATATATATGTATTTGTATCTCTCAGCCTGTACGAATATGACTTTGTGTCGGTGTGTTTGTGTTTGCGCGTGAGTGTGCCTGTGACTGTGTATGCCGAGTATATATGTAGCAGCACCAGAATGTATTGGGTAACATCCCACGGTGGCAATGTCTCGCCAAGACTCCGCTGGGCTCTGGCCAAATGCCGTGCATCCAGGTGTCTGTCCGTCCTCGTCCATAAGTCACCCGCAATCAAATGCACTCACACATTCATTTAAACGCGCACATACACACACACACACATACGCGCATTCACACCACTGCAAGGCACATGTGTAACGGAAACGACAACGACGACGATGACTGCAACGGCTAGAAGACTACAATGGAGAGCAGAGCGCTGCCGTACACGTTGCCTGCTCCCAGGATATATCGGTGAGCCGCGACAACAATGGAGGCCAATGGCATCCGCTCTCCAACAGTCCTGGCTAGCTTACGACGTCCATCTATCTGTCTGTCTGACTGACTGAGTGACTGTCCTATCCTGTCCGCGGCTGTCCTTCTAATTAGATTTTTCGTCGTGTACACGGCTGGGCGTATTTTATTTTATTTATTTAATCGCCGCATTACAGCTGCAATTTGCATATTCTTTTTTCTAACTCAAAAACTAAACTTGTTTTTTCTCTGTTGTAATTAATGCACGTCGTCATCGCCCATTTTTCCTTTGCTTTTCGCTTTTTTGCACGTTTTCTTTTCGCTCACGTATTCGTTTCGTTTTTTTTTTTTTTTCTTCTTTCTTTCTACTTTGTCGTCGTTTTGTCGTTCCTACGTTTCACATTTCTTGCATAAATTTTTTTTTTTTTTTTTTTTAGTGGTCGCACAAAAAATTTCTTTTTCACATTTTTACAGCGGCGATAGTCGGCCGTTTTTAAAACATTTGCATTTTTGAAATTCGTGCTATACAATTTTTACAAAGCTCTTTTTTTTCACATACCTTATTGATTCTTTTTAACGCCATTTTCTGATTGAAATTTGATTTTTCTTGTGTGTGTGTGTTAGAGTTGGTTGGATGGTTGGTTTGGTTAAGATTGGTGGCGCTGGCTCGATTCTATTCTTTTGTTCTTTGTCGATTTGCACGAAGAATTAAATGGGTTGAAAAATTTCTTTAAATTGTGAAGGAAAACCAAACGAAATAAAAGCTGCTATGGTGCGCTTTACACTTTTCGGTGTTCTGGTTAATTTCCGCTCCGCTTTTTCTTTAAAATTCTGTTCCTCGTTTAGAAATATTGCAGCAATGCGAGTGTGAAACGGCGAACCGACGACAACTACACGACTAGTTTTTGCCTCGAATTCAATCAATGCTGGCGCGGTGGCCGAAACACTAAGTGCAAGTGAGAGAGACACACACGACGGGCACTACGAAGCGGGCGGTTATTTGCGAGCACTGGGTGCGAAAGAGATGCGTCGAGTGTCAGTTCGATGGTGGTGTTGGAAAATACCGAGAAAATTGCGGGTAAAGCAGCACCGCTATACTCACATTAGAACAGACCAACTCGAGTGAATGCCAGAAAAATGTGGCCAGACTGTCAGTGTCACACATACATCTGCATAAAACTGTGTGGCAACTTGCGAGGCACAAAATTAAACAGAATTTAACATATACAAATCTACTGATTTGAGTAAGTGTCGGTGGTTGATTGTGTCTTGTGTTCCTGGATTTAAAATTTAACCGAACTCGATTTTCAAACGAAAAACGATTTCCAGTGTAACTCCTTCCTTTATTTTTGTCTGACGCACTTAACGATGGATTTACTGTTTCTATTCGCTCACGACCCGACGTGTCGCTTGCTGCCGGAATTGTTTTTACTGAGAAATTTTGAGATCTCTGTTTGATGCGAATGATAATTTTTTGAACTGTTTGCTTTGTTATTTGCTATCGTACATAATGATTCACAAAAAAAATTGCCAAAACAACATATGACGAGTTTCAAATAATTCGAACAGGGCCCCCACTTCATAGCAAGCTGATCAAATGCATTTTTTTTTTTTTTTTTTTGAAGATAAAATTTTCTATATTGCCCATAAAATAAATTTAAATTTATATTTTTTCACTAAAAACGTGCGTTGCCAGATCGCTATATTCGTTAGAAGTTGGTAGCGCGCGTATGTAGATGGCGCTCTTTAAGAAGTAATCGCCAGGCCACTCGATTCACTCGTACTGCAACCCTGTAAAACAACTCTATTAGAATTTTAAGAAATTGGCCAACAAAACAGTGCTCTTAGCCTACAATAGGCAATAAATTAGATAAAATACGTTAATTAATTAATTGTTCAAGTGCATGAAATATCGGTTGTGCAAGACTGAAACTTCGTTACATTTTCGGCTGCCTTTCTTTGTCTCTGTTTTTTTTTTTTGTTTTTTTCGGCAAACGAGACGAACCAATTCGTGCAGTTTTGCTGAATTTTTGTTGTTGCTGTTGCCCTGCCTGCTCGCTTGAACAGTTGAGAAGTGAAAAATTCGCGATTTGGCCCGAGTGAATATTTAGCAAATGTGCCACTACAAATGGGAAAATAATTAAATAGAGGTCATTTCTATGTGCCAGCACTTGCAACATGCGGCAGCCCGAGGATGATACCGATTCCGAAGCTGCTGCTGCTGCTGCCAATGTTGACGCCGCCGTCTTGATCTATATTCGCAAGCAAATAATCAAAAGCAACAACCACTACAACAACAACTACTACAAAAAGAGCCACAAACAAAATAACAAAGGACGCTTAGAGCGAACAAGGAACGCCCACGCCCAAAGCTGCCGCACTCGCAGCTTCGGTTTCGTTTTATAGTACGCGCAGCTATGCCAGAAACAACAACAACAACAGCTAAGGAAAATTGCAACACGCCCCTGGCCAGCACAGGCGGCGAAGCGGAAGAGCTGCCACAGGAACAGACGCCCATGCCTCCGTCACCCAACCCAGCCGCCGCCGCCGCCTCGCCAGCAGCCAACAGGGCCGTCACCCTGTTGCCCAAGACGCCAACGCTCCAGCTGCTGCCCAGGCTGGCCTCTGCCGTGGCCTGCAATAAGCAACTGCTGTTCTGTCGTCGCTTCAAGGATGAGGTGGGGGGCACTGTCTCTTTACCGTTGTGTGTCTATGCCACCACGCCTACCGCCCAACCCGGCTCCGCCGCTGGCATGGGTGCAGCCAAGGAGGCTATTGCGGCTTTTAGTCAAAAGGTAAGTCTCTCTCTCTCTCTCTCTCTCTCTCTCACTCTTTCTCTCTGTTTTGGAGTAAAGTTCTCAATTTCTGTGGCCCCCTTCTCATTGGTTGCAATTGATCATTTCCGGAGCTGGCTCAGGTGCCGCCAACTGCACCAGACTTCTCAGCTGAGACCGTGCCGTATCTGCTTTTTAATTTATTATTATCTAGCTTTATTTTTATTTGTATATTTTTTCTTGGTCTTTCGCTTCGCGCCGGTTCTGCCTGGCTGACTTCCCCCCCACACCCGCTTCCTCTCTTTCTCTTGTTTGCCCTCTCTGGCACTTGTCGCCAGTGGTGGCACCCCAAATCGGCCTGTAGATGAGGAAATTGTTGTTTACGCACTCCCCCCACCTCTGGCCCAAAAATTCGAAGCTCTTGTTTGAGTGTCCAATTCAGGGGCTCAAAAATGGGGAAAAAAAATTTATATGCGCTTTTAATGTTAATAATAAAATTGTTTTTCGTTGTGCTTTATTATTGTTGTTGTTGTTGCTTTCGGTGGCAGCGGTGGTGGTGATCGCTCAAACGTGGCGATTGTGCGCTGCCGTCGTTGTCATTAATGAACTCACGGCGTAACTGTAGTTGAGCCGGTAGCCTTCTGGGCAAAGGGGCGGCCGGGGAGGGTGTCTTCTGCATATGTGTGGGTGCGTGTGTTTGGGCCTCAGGCTTGCTTGGGCTTGAGGCTTACAGGTGCAGCAGCAGTAGCTCTCAAATCCTCCCTCTCTTTCTCTCTCTCTCTTTCGCTTGCTCTCTCTCTCTCTCATTTGTTCTCTTTGCCTGTGCAACGCTTCACTTGTGCTGCTGCCTTGTTGCTGTTGTTGTTGTTATAGTTGCAGCTCAGTGACTTGTGACGCTGTGCGCTGCTCATAAGCTTCATTAACAGACAAAAGTCTAGTAGGATGCCCCAGCCCCCACTCGATCCCACCTCACCCCGCCGGTTTCCTCTGAACAAAAATACCCACCAACATTGCCAATCTCCCGAGACTCTGAGGCTTTGTTGCCATCATAACTGATTTTTAATGTGCGCCATTTTTGTGGTTTTCATGTTGCATGCCTCAACTAGCCGCCCAGACCCAAAACAGTAAAAACTCGCTATAAGCTAAAAATTTTGGTGGACTTTTTAATAAGTAATTTTTCTTTTTTTTTTTTTTTGATTTTTCAATATTTTTTCAGGTCACTTCTTGGGTTTTGGAAATTGAATTCTTTCCGGAATATTCCGAGGTCATAGTAAGAGATTAGGTTCAGGATTTCATTAAAAGATCTTCGGACTTTGCTAAGAAATCTGGCAAGTTCTAAAAAGTTTACATTCCTTTGGAGGGTCCAGAGGATCTGGAAATTATTACATATAACACTTTTGAAGTTTAACATTTCTGAGTTGGTCTGACTTAAGATCTCAAGATTCCTTGAATACCTGTAGGTATCTTAGTTATCCCTGGGGTCTTCAGAATTTGTAAGATCTCTTAGTTCCTTAATTTGAAGGTCTTTAGAACAAGCTATATTCCTAGGGTCTTCACAATTTCAGTTCATTGATCATTCCTGGGGTTCTTAAGACTTAAAAGGCCTTTAGATTCTTTGGATGTTCCTGGGTTTCTTAGCTATCCCTGTTAGATCCTTAATCATTCCTAAGGTCTTCTGAGGATCTCTGGTTTCCTTATCTAAGTCTGGGGTCTATACAAATTGAGATCATTGAAAAGTACAGGGCGTATTCAGAACTTGAAAGATCCCTGGATTCTTTGAATATTCCTGGGTGCTTATAACTTGGATTTCTTAGATATTCCTCGGTTCTTCAAAAAGTTTAAGATCTCTAAGTTTTTTAATAATTCCTAAGGTCTTCAGAGGTTCTCTGAGGTCTTCAGAGATTTAGTTCTTTGATCATTTCTGGGCTCTTAGAACTCAATAGATTCTTTAGTTGTTTTTGGGGTCTTCATAAACTTTAAGATTTCTTGGTGCCTTCATATTTTCAAGGTCTTCAGAACTTTAACCAGAGTATACTTTAATTATTCCTAGGGTCTTCAGACATTAAGTTTTCAGATTTTTCCTGGAATCTTAAAGATTTTGAAAATTTCCCGGTTTTTATAATACCAAAATAGAACCCATATTTTGTTAGATTATCTTTGATATTCTTTTTTTTCGATTTTATTTAAATTTTTTTTATTTTCTTGTTAATATCTGAAAATTTTCTAATCATCTTTTTTTGGTTGTTGTTTTTGTTTTGAGCAGATCATTTGACACTTTCAACTGGCGTGGGTCTGCCCCCAGAGAGACCCCAACCAATCCAAGCCACACCCCTGGAAGCGAGGTGCCCCGTGTGTGTGTGTGTGTGTGTGTGTGTAGGCGCAGAGATTTCCGAGGCCCTCAATTTGATGTGTCCGTCTTTGTGTCGTGACAATTGTTGTAGTTGTTGTTGTTGTTGTTGTAGCAGAAATTGAAATCAATTTTCTGATTGTGGCTCAAGTGGCAGGTTCCCCCTGGCTTCTCGCCTTCGTTTCTAACCCGCTCCCGTCATATTTTGTTTATGATTGTCAGCTGTGGATTTCGGGAAGACTGTACATGTGTGTGTGTGTGAGTGTGCGCTGTGTGTGTGTGTGTGAAAGTTGAGCTCGCATTTCGAATGCAGAAGGCGCTTGGCTCGGCAATAAAACCGACAAACATTGAGACAAACAGGCTTATCTGAGGCAACCTCAGATACATTTGTATCTATATATCTGTATCTTAGTTTTATTGCCTATGTGGTGTCAGTTTCTTAGTCTCCCCCCCTGGCCCCAACCCCACCTCTCTTTCTCTCTTAGCCTGTCTTTCTCAATTTTTATTCCCACGAGTTTTTTTTTATTTGATAATTTTCAAATTCAATATTGTTTTTCCTAAACTCTTTTTGCTCCTCCCCCCCAAAAAAAAAAACGATCAAATCTGTGGTTTTCCCCTGCCTCTGCTTCTTCTTTTTCTTTTTCCACAAATCTAATAAAATTTATGGCTTTTTGAAGGGCGTCAAAACTAAAAACGCTCGGCTTTTTTCTCCCTTCTAAAATGCGTAACTAATTGAAGATTTTATTTAATATCTTTTTTAGAGGAAAATAGAGAATGACGTATACTCTTTCCTTTGGATCAAAGCTACTTTCAAGTTCTTGTTAAATCTTTACCAATATTTCCCAAGCTGAGAGATCTTAACCCTATCGATCTTATATACAATTGAGAACTGATAAAAGACAAAGCGCCACCTATAGTTCAAAGATTTTATTTAATATCTTTTTTAGAGGAAAATAGAGAAACTTTTTCAGTATTTCCCAAGCTGAGAGAGGTTTTTGAGAAGCTCTCAGCCTTTCGATTTTTCTTACAGTTCAAATCTGATAAAATAGAAAGCGCCATCTATAGTTCAAAACTTTCAAATTATTTATTCTTTTCTTAAATAAGAAGAGCTTCTTGAAAAATATGTCTCTTGTCTGAATTATCCCGCCTTGCTTACTCACTCAGTTGAGACAAAGGCAAAGCGCCATCTACACTTGAGAACCTTTAAGCTTCTTAATTCCTTCCTTACAAAATTATGAAAGTTATTCTTGATCTTTGGGTTTTCCTGGCTTTCAGTGAAGCTCTCTCAAATACTAAAGCGCCATCTACCGTTAGGAAGTTGAGGCTCTTGAAGACTGAAAATATCTGTGGGAATTCTGAAACTTTCGAAGTTTCTTAGGAATCTTAGGAAACCCCAAAAAGAGTATTTCTGGTTAACTGGAAATGTGATTCCCCAATCGAAATGATGAAAAGATTTAATTAAGAATTTCTTGAGGCTACCGTTTTGGCTAATTGGAAAATATGGAAATTATTTGGTGGACGAGGAATTTAAAGAACCTGAATACCGTGGGCGGAACAACTCTTCATAACCTCAATCAATAACCAAGTTTTTTTTTTTTGAGAATTAGAAGGAAGTGGAAGAGTGGAAGGGAGGGGGGTGGGGTGGGGTGGGGGGAGTTGAGAAAGACAAATTCGTGTGTGTGTGTATTGAGTCTGCCATGGCAACGTCTTTGTTTTGTTTTGCCCTTCAGTTGTCCCATTCGAAGCCACTTGACAACCCATGCTTTTTGCCCTTCCCCCTACCTCCCCGCACCCCGCACCCCCCTCCTCGTAGCTGAGTTGTTTTTACTGGCTCTGCCCGCTTTGGGTAATTAAGCAAACAGATAAGAAACAAACAAGTGGACAGAGCACTGGGTCAGTCGTGTGTCCGAACGGTTTCTCTCCATCTCTTTTTATGGTCTAGACAAGACATCGGCTCTTTTCTTTTTTTCTTTTTTTTTGTTCTTGCACTTGTCTTCTTCTTCTTCTTCGTTTGCTTGTGCTTTGATTTGTTGTTGGAAATGTTTTGGGAAAAGTGCATTAGCCTTTGACTTAGTTTATTGTGGTAAAAAAAAAAAAAAAAAATTGGTAGCATTCTTTGAAGTATTTTCTTGTTTGCATTTGATTGCTTTATTTTGAGCTTTGTTAATTATTTCAGGTAATTAATTGGTTTGAGGAAAACAGAAAATGAAGTGCAAGCCAAGTGCCCTGCAATTGTTATGCATTTGTTTGTATACAAATAAATGGCTCCTTCAAAAACATTGAGAAGAAGAAGGAGAAGATTTTCTAACAAATAAACAAAAAAAAAATGAAAAGAGCCGCAGCGTGGGTGGAAGGCCAAATTGAAATTGAAACAGCTGCTAACAACTTCCTCTAAGAAAGCCACTCTCTCTCTTTTTGTCTTTGCCTCTCTCATTGAGTTATTCGTCGTATGTGATCAGCAAAATTTCACTCAATTCGTCTTGATGACAAAAACAAAAAACAAATAGAAAGTGACTCAAGCCCCCCGCAGATTTTCACTCGATAATTATTTTGCCACTCTCTCATGTGACTCATAAGTGTTAGCAACTAGTCGAGTCAGCAAGCAAGGCGCTAGTCTGCCAGGGCTAGCGAGTCAGTTTCACTCACATTCTCACTCAAACGCTCAGTTGGCTGCTCTCTCTTGCTCTCTCAGGTTTTGATTGCACAGCTGGCTGGTTTGGTTTGTTTACGTTGGCGGCGTCTGGCATAACTTCGGCTAGAGCAAAAAACGAACAGATTTTAAGAGGCCGTACAGATTTTAAGAGAACGTACAGATTTGAAGAGGCCGTACAGATTTTTTAAGAGGCCGTACAAATTTGAAGAGAGCAAAAAGAGCACGAATTAGAAAGTACAGATTTTGGGAGAGCCGCTCTCAAAAAATCTGTACTTTCTTTTCTGCTGATTAACAGCGCAATAACATACGCATAACATAATAATGAAATAACATAGTTTTCTCTCTTTTTTTTTTTTTAGTTGTCAAGTTTAGTTTAGCCGCGTACAACGTGTGTCGCTTTATGACGGTTGTTTTCGAAAAAAAAAGAAAAAATAATCTTGTTAAAATAAAAAGTCTTGCAAGAGTTTTTGCCTGATTTGTTATTGTGGAGTGTGCAAAAAAATAAATAAAGGCCAAGGAAAAAAAAATTTATAAAATAAATAAAAAAAAATTAAGAAATGTTAAATTAAAAAAAAAAGAAACAAGTCTGTCTGCGTCATACGGTTCGGTTTGTCTTTGTTTAATACTTTGTTGTTATTGTTTTTTTTTTACCTTTACGATCTCTGAATCATACGGTCCGTGTATCTCTACCTATCTCTTTCGCTCTGAGTCGGCTGAATCGCGTTCTCTTCTTCTTCTTTGATTTGTTTAATCGAAGATGTCGCCGTTCGCTTCGTGTTCTACTTTTTTTTTTTGAAATAAATTAACATAAATCGAATTGTGCATATTTCATCATTTCAAAAATAACCAAATTCGGTAAAAAAAAATTTAAAAAATCAAAAATATTACGAAACTAATCAAACAAAAAGTGAAATTTTTTTATAAGCAAATTTATTTTGCCAAAAAAAAAATAAATAAAAATAAAAATTTTGTGGAATTATATAAAATATCAATTTTGGAAATTCTATTTGGGACCCGTTTCTAAATGAGATCAACCAGATAAATGGTGGGTATCTTTGGCCATTTCGAAACAGTTTAAAAACAAATAAAACGGTGGTTTACTTTCGGAGGCGGATATAAATTTCGAGTTTTTTTTGTCTCTTTGGGAACCCTTGAGAATCTTTGAGTTAGACTAACTACTGTTTAATTGTTAGCCCCGCCCCTTCTCTCCCTCCCCTAAGACAAGAAGCATTTAATGCCTTTTAAAAAAAGGTTATTATTACAAGGGGCCCTGACCCCCCCCCCCTCCCCCCCCCTCTCCACCCCCTCTCCCTCTCACTTGTGTATGTCATTCATTAATGTTTTCCGAATTGATTATGCATGCTGTTGATTCTTTTTCCTTCCACTTCTTCTCTTTTTGATCCGCTTGGAAAAAATACAAAATTATAATTATGCGGGTTTTGAGTGACTCCCTCGTTTTAGTCTGTCTCTTTCTGGCAGAGGCCGGAATCCATCGAGTTTTGATATGTAAAAAAAGAACAAAAAATACCTTTTCAGCTGCTACGGCTCTGTTTGACTTTTGCCTTTGCTCGGTTGGCAGTTTTAATTGCCTTTACTCTTTTTTTTTTTTGCATTATTAATATGCCCGTGCGTGTGGTGAAATTGTCAAAGTCTTCTTCTTCTTCATTTCTTTCATCTTCATCATCTTCAAATTTGAAGCTAATTGAAAGCTGAGCTTGCCAAGACGAAACAAAAAAAAAAAAAAAAAAAATGGCTGCCTTTCATTTGTATTTTTCTGTTTGTTTGCCTTTTGATTTCTTGCTTTGTTTTGTATTGACTCGACTACTCGTCTTTGCCTCTGCTTCTTGCTCTTTGCTTTTGCTAATTGTTTACGCTTATCTAAACAACGGAAAACAAAAAAAAAAAAAAAATTGAGAGCAAAACTAATTGAAAATTTTTGTACGCACAAAAAAAAAAAAAAAAGTGAAGCTTTCACAGAGAGGCAAGCAAAGAAGTTATGCAAGCCTAGCTTGAGGGCGCGCGAGAGAGCATAATTGTCATAGAAAGAGAGAGAGAGAGAGAGAGCAAGAAAAAGAGAATATATTTATGAATTGCCCAATTCTTTTTCCGTCTCAGCAAGAGAGAGAGTAAATATTTGTTCTTGTTCTTCTTCTTCTACAAAATATTTTTTTTTGTCCTAGAAAAAAAAACAGAGTTGTGAAATTTCACATATTGCTAAGCCAAACCAAGCCAAGCCTCTGTTGAAAAATTTTCCCTTATCTTTACTTTAAATCCATAAAATTATTATTTTTATGTCTCTATTTTTTTTTTTTTTTTTTTTTGGTCTATGTGAATTGGCACATATGAATTTTCATTTATTCAGTTTCATGTGGGTTACTTTAATTTTTATTTATATAATTCTTTAGGTTGTTTGTGTGCGTTTTTATTTTATTATTTTTCAAATTTTTTTTATTATAATTTCCTGGCCCAAACAATTGTCATGTGATTTTTATTTATACACTTTTTTTTTGAGAGCTCATAGAAATTTCAATTTTTAACACTTGACTTTTGTTTATTTATTTCTATTGTTGTCGCCTCTTTGTTGTTGTTGTTATTTTTGAAGCTTCGCCTTTTTCATGCATTGTCACCCATTTTCGCACTGGCAGCGAGAGGCGCTCTACTTTCTAGCCAGCGCGTGGGCAGTTTATAAACTTTTTATTTTATTTTTTCTTTTTTTTCATAATTTAATAATTTCATAACAATTTTATTTAGTTTGTTATCCGTAATTGCCTTTAATAAACAACAAAAAAAATTGCAATCTTGGAAAATAATCATAATCATAATAAAAGCCGCCGCACGAGCCGAAAGACACAAAATCCAATTTGACTAGAGCAAAGCTCTTAGAAGAGGCGGGGGCTACGGAGGGGAAGCTTTTGGACTTAAGTGGCAATCATTTATGGTGGAGCATAAATTGCGCTAATAAAGCGCACAATTAAAGTTGCACAGCAAATTGGCAACACTTTCCAAAAAACCCAATTGCCAACTAGTTGCAAGCTTTTGTTTTTCTTACTCTTCTCGTTGTCGTTGTTGTTGTTGTTGTTGTTTTCGCCATCAGCATTTAGCAAATGAAGCCGCAACAACAACAACAAGTACATTTTTTTTTTTTTTTGGTTTGTCTCCATCATCTTTCGATTGAGTCGGCTTGTCCGCCGCTGATTTTGCAATTTTCACACAGCACGCCATCGAATTTGGGTTAGACTGGCAATTTGACACCAAAGCCATCGTCACCCCCACCCCCGCACCTTGTCTGAACAAATTCAATCCAGCAGCCCACCTACCGAATTATGCCACAGCGGGCGACACTTGGCCCACTCCAAAGCGACACTCGAAGCGATCCTCTTCATTCTCATCTTCTTCTTTTTTTTTTTTTTTTTGGTTTTCGGTGTCTCCACAGTTAGTTGAATTTGTCAAATGTGTGCGCAACGGAATGCGGAAATATCGTTTGTTTTTCTGTCGTCTTCATTTCTCTCTCTCTCTCTCTCGCTCTTACTCGCTCACTCTCTTTCTCCTTTGTGTATCAACGTTTTTCTCTTGCCTGCTTTGTGATATTTTCACAAACAATTTGCGCTTTCAACACACACTCACACTCACACTCACACCACCAAATGCCAAATTCATCTCATCTTCTAACCCCTCCTCACACCCCATCCCATTCCACCCCACCCCATCCATTTAATTTCTCCTCACACACACACACACACATGCACACACGTGAACGCACATACTTCTGCTCTCTCTCTCTCTGTCTCTCTCTCTCTGTCCGTCTGGCTTGGTTTCGACATTTTGCTCTGCTGGCTGACATTAAAGTTGAAATTGAAATGCAAAAATAAATGTTGGTCTTTGGCGTTTGGCGTTTGCCGTCTGCTGGTCATCAGGCAGAAGCATACAGCATCGGGGGTATTCAGACTTCGTTTGTTGTCTCAATTGAACTTTGCCAAGTGCGTTAAAGACGCCGTCGTCAGTTGTCTTCCAAAATCAGTCCAAGCGAATGCTTAACCCTTGAGGAACCCACAGAGTTGTCGCTGGGAGTTTCTGAAAATTAAAAATAAAAATATATTTTTTTTTCTTCTAGAATTAAATTTGATTTATTTTGAGAGTTTCATAATTTTTTTTTTTCGTGAATTAAATTCTTCTAGAATTAAATTTGATTTATTTTGAGTTTAATAATTTTTTTTCGTGAATTTTATTTTTTATATAAAATACATATTTTTTCCTTACTTATTATTTTTATTTATTTATTTTATTTTTAACCTATTTTAATTTTGTTTGATTGTTTTTAATTACTATTTTTATTTAATTTATTTTTTATTTTATTAATATTCCTGATTGATTTTATTTTTAGTTAATTATTTAAATTTGATTTTGTTTTTAATTACCTCTTTAATTTTTTTTAAATTGATTTTAGTTTTTTATTAATATTTTTATTTTCTTTTTTAAATTATTAATTTCATTGATATTCCTGACTTATTTTCTTTTTTAGTTAATTATTTAAATTATTTATTGCTTAAATGTTTGTTTTATTTTTTGAATTATTTTTTTATTATTATTTTTTATTATTTTTTTATTATATTTTATCCATTGCTTCTTTATTTTTGTCATTATTTTATTAAAGGTTATTAATATTTTTAGTATTTTGTAATTTTTTGTTATATTTGAATTTTTTTTATGTATTAATTTATTTATATTTTATTTTATTATATTTTTATATTTTTTAATTTATATTTATTTATTTTGTAATATTTTGTTATACTTAAATTTGTTTTATATATTATTTTATTTATATTTATTTGTTTTTTTTTTTTTTGTCTCTTAATATTTGCCTATCTTTAATTGTCCCATTTTATTTTTTTAATTTTATTTATTTTCTCTGTAAATGTTGAGAATTTCAATTGAAATATTTAAAATTCTGAACTCATCTTGACTAAGCTTGGCTTGACTAAGTCTACTCAATTCTCTGAGGAATATCAAAAAGACAGCTCATTGGCTGATACCAAAAATTTCAAGTTGATTGACAGAGAACCCTGAGATCCGAGTAATGATCTTGAGTTCTTGAATGAGTAAAAAAAATATTTGAAATTTTATTCAAATTCTTAACTCTGTTTTGATGGAGAACAGAACAGAACAAAAATTCCTGTAATTTTTTTCCTAATCAAATCGATTGGATAAGTTGAACGAGTTTCTACATATTTTTGTTTTGACTCAAATCGGTCGGATCAATTGATTAGGTTTCTATATTTTTTTCCTACTCAAATCTGCCCGATCAGTTGATCAGATTTCTATATTTTTTTGTTCCGACTTAAATCTGAATGATCACTTGATCAGATTTATATATTTTTCTTCCGACTCAAATCGGTCGGATCAATTGATCAGGTTTCTATATCTTTTTCCTACTCAAATCTGCTCGATCAGTTGATCAGATTTCTATATTTTTTTTGTTCCGACTCAAATCAGTCGGATCAATTGATCAGATTTCTATATATTTTTGTTCCGACTCAAATCTGTCCGAAGAGGTGATCAGGTTTATTGCACTGTTTTGATTTTCCACTAAATGAAGGATTTCCCGGGTTAAATATGCCTCATACGCCGTGTGTTACCACTGGCAACATGCGTTGGCAGTTTTATTGCTGCAACAACAACAACAACAACAACAACAACAACAACAACAACAACAACAACAACTGGTTGGCTCACTTCTCTTTTTTTTTTGTCGAACAACTTCTTCTTCTTCTTCTACTTAGTCTGCATTTAAATTTGAAAAGTTTTGCTTACGAAATCTTTTATTTATTTATTTTTTATTTTTGTTGTTTTATTTTTCTACTTGTCTCGTTTGACGCGCGGGCTTCGTGCAAATGTCAAAAGTGTGACAAACGAACTTTGCTTTGACATGATTTGTTTTTGTTTTTGTTATTGTGCTTTTTGTGCTTTTGTTTTTCCGTGCCGGCGCTTTGTTTTTTGTTTTTTTTTTTTGCGGCTTGAAGACTTCTGAGCCAAATGACTTGCCTAGTTCTAGTTTGACTGGGGCTTCTTTTTCTTGCTCTTCCTCTTTCACTTCCCCGTGCACTTGCACTGAGCATGCTTCTAATTTTGCTAGTGTTGTTATTCTTGTTGTTGTTGTTATTGTTTTTCGTTCAATTTTCTTTTGTTCTGGCATTTTCACCGACACTTTTTCGACTGGGATTTATGTGCCGTCGTTTGTTGATTTTGTTTAGCTTTTTTGCCTACGCTTTCTTCTTCTTCTTCCTCTTCTTTTTTTTTTTGCCTAAACTTGAACATATTTTTGCGGGGACTCGGCGCCGTCGGTCTGGCCAAGTTGTCAGTGAGTTGGCCCGGCCGAGACGCTGGCCCAGCCAGCCAGCCAGCCAGAGCCAGCACGTTCTACTAGTTTTTCCACATTTGCCCATGCCACTGCCAGTGCAACCTGCCAGCAGGCCAGTCAGATCATTCGATTTGGCCAGTTACGTGGGAAGTGGCAAGTGGCAAGAGTCTCTCAGAGGTCTTGCCATCCACATTGGCACTTTAAATGTTTGCCCAATGTGGCAGCAACAAATGCTCTGTGCAACATTGTTGCCATACAAGTCCAAAAAATCAACGGCAAATTTTTTTTTCCAACATTTGTTTTTGTTTTTTTGTTTTTTATTTTTTGATGGGGATAGGAAATGTTTTAACCACTTGTGTCTATGTTGCCTTGAACTGCAACAAGTTGATGATAATAAGCTTTATGTTGTCGTTGTCTTTTTGTTGTTGTTGTTGTTTTGGCCATGTCTATCGTGTTAATTTTGACAATTAACAAGGCAAATTAAGGAAATCACATTTCATGTTTCAAAGTTTCAGAAAAAAATAAAAATAAAAATATTTTTCCAATTAATTAATCAAATAAGGTAAATTCCGATTAATTGATTTGATGGAAAGAAAAAATTACCTCATCTTTTTAGGTAATTTCCAAACTCTCAAAAACACACACAAACACACACACACACTTTAAATTAGCCAATATGAGGAAAGGAATTCCAAAAATTTTGAACCAAATGTGAAGTTTTCAAATCAAACCGATTTTGGTTGACTAAGCAGGCGTTGGAGTTACCCAAAAGTTCGCTACATCAGTTCCAGCGATATAGTCTTGTACACTTCCTTATTTTCAAATCTATCATGTCGACGGAACCGTTCGGATCGAAAGGTTTTAGCTATAGCTCCAAATTGTACTGATCAATCCCATTTGAATTAGGTATTTGCAGAACTTATAGGGAGATAGACTTGTGCCCCAAATTTTACCCGTATCGAAGTATTATAACCCAAAGATCTTGGCATATATTCAGGTATCTGGAAAATTCGATTTTTGAAACAGTTTGAATTGAATGAATCCCATTGATCCTGACATAAAGTCGGCTATCTACCGAATACAATTTTGAAATAATCATGAACAGTTCGAAATACAATGAATCACAATGAGTAATGATAATTCTATCATAGGTTGGTAATCTTTGACACTCCCTTTTTATAGAGACTGATTAATTTTTTGTTTTCAACTGATCAAGAAAGATAAGTTTTATATTGAATTTAATTTATTATAAGACAAATTTAATTTGCTATAAAAAAATAAAAATCTCTGTCGGAAGAGATTAAAATTCTCGGATTTCCATAGTCAATTCGATCTGAAATATCGAAATTCTCTTATATTAAAAGTTTTATAGAATTCCGAACTTTCTGAATGATATTATAAGAGGTGATAATATTAATAATAATATTAAATCAAGATCTAAAATAGAAGACTTCTCTGATCTTAAAAGAAGATTTGTAATATAGGAATTCTCTGATCTTAAAAGCTTTATAAAGGTTCCAACTGCCTGGAAATTTAAGATTAAAGATAAAATTGATTTCTATAAATAAATAAACTTTCTGAAGAGATAATATGAAAGATAAGACTCATATCAATAAACACCTGAAATATATAAAAATTCTCAGATCTTAAAAGCTCTATAAAGGTTCCAACTGCATAGAGCGATATTATTAAAAATAAAATTGATTTCTATGGTAAATAAATAAATAATGAAATATATAGTTTCTCCGATCTTAAAAGCTTTTAAAAAAATATAAACTTTCTGAAGAGATAAGATGAAAGATAAGACTCATATCAAAAATAAATAAAGACCTGAAATATATAAAAATTCTCAGATCTTAAAAGCTCTATAAAGGTTCGGGCTTCCTGATTGATAATTTGAAAGATGATGTTGATGATTTTAAAACCCCGATGAAGATCTGCAATATATATAAATTCTCCGACCCTATAAAGGTTCAAAACTCCAAACCGATATCAGAAAAAAACCCAATTTCCTGGAAAGTCATGATAAAAGATAAAACCTTTCTTAAAATTACAAATTTCTGTATAGAAATGAGGAAAGATTTCAAAACCAACTGAAGATCTGAAAGATCCGATCTGGAGATCCGATAAGTCCAACTTTATTGAACAATTTTTCTTTTTTTTTCCACAGATTTGGAAACTCCAAAGAGTCGTATGAATTTTTTTTTTTTTTTTTAGTCAGCTTGTCTCAGATCTGTTCAACATGTGTTTTCGATTAGCAAATATTTTTGGCGTTTAAAGCGATTTTCTGCCACTCTCGGCAACTCGCTGGGGTTTGGCTATTTATTTATTTTCATATTTGTAGAATTTGTATGAAAAGCAAAAACGATTTCATATCAATTTTTGCGAATGTATAAAAATTGCGTCACCTCTCTGTCTCTCTGCCATTTTTTTTCTGTTTTATTTTTTGGTTCGACTCAGTTGAGTTCACTTTGGTTGGTCTCGCTACGTTTCGCTGGGGTTTTTTTTTTTTTTTTTTTGGTTTTTGCTTGAGCCGACTTATGTGGCCATTTTAGGTGGCCTGCCTAGGCGCTGTGGATATCTGTGTCAATGGTGTATTTAGTATATTTTTTTTTTGGTTTGGTTTGCATATATAAATGTTTTTTTTTTTTTGTGATTTTTGTTGGTTGAATATATTTTAATTTGATTACCGTTTAATGCGAAGACGGTGTTCAATTGAAGGTTTCAGTGTCACGTAAACAAAATATGTACACTTTGGAATTTCTAAAGACTTAAAATAAATTTGTTTTTTCTTCTTCTTAAAAATTAATAAATGAAATTTGTATTTCCTGAACAAATGAAAGCTCGCACATGACTGTACTTTTTTCAGGGTGGCAAAATGGAGTGTCTCAAAATAATTTTACTGTCTTTTTAAATATTTGAAAAACAAAAAAACTAATTTGTTTAAATAATTTGAATAATTTTTGTTGTAATTGTAGCAATCAAAAATAATCACCCGAAATGCTTGTAAAATTTGTTTGGATTTCCTTTTTGCATGGCAATTTTCCCCCACATACTTTTGGGTCCTTGCTGTGCCGCAAATTATTGTTGCAACTTGTTGCACAAATTTCTTCATATCTTTTTGTGTTTACTTTTTCATTTTTTCATTTTTTTTGGCAGTCTGTCGATGCGGTAACATGGCTCAATTTTCACAATTGAACATTATGATTATTACGTCGATGAAATAAACGTTTCTCTGTCTGTGTGTGTATGTGTATGTGTGTGTGTTTGTGTTGGTCAGCCACTGAGACAATTTATCATATTTCTGAAAAAAAAAAAAAAAAAAAAAAAATCAAAGACTTCGGCAAAAAAAAAAGAGAAAAAAAATTGCTTGGAGTTTTCCATTGTTCGACTGGCCAACCGTCATCAATTGTTTTTCCTTTTTCTTGTTGCTGTTGTTGTTGTTGTTGTTGTTGTTGTCGGTGGCAAGTCGTCAGCAGCTGTTGCTGCCATTATGAAATTGCATTTTAGAAATAGAAACTGAAATTTGTTTACTTTGCCTTGCTGCTGCACACTTTTCACCTGACAGAAAAGCACTCAACTCAACTCAACTCCCCTCTACCCTGCCCTGCCCTCCCCTCCCCCACCCGTCTTGACTGATGTTTGCCAGCAATTTAACTTGTCGTCCAGCTGCTCTGACTTTTGTTGCTTTTTCTTATTGTTGTTATTGTTGTTGCCACCAGTTTTTGTTTGTTTGCACAAAAGAAAAGTCACTTGAATTAGTTTCTTTTGATTTGTTCAACTGGTTTTGTTTTTCGTCTTCTTCTTTTCTTCTCTTTTCAAATTTGACTTTGTTGCTCCTTTTTTTTTGTATTTTTTTTTTCAATTATTTTGAAATTAAGAAGCTTTGTTGATTTTTTTTGCGTCAATTTTTTTTTTTCAAATTTGTGGAAATTGTTTATTTTTTTTTAGTATTTTTTATTTGGTATATTTTTAGTATTTTTCTTCGTTTATCAGTATTTTATTTTCTTTTTTTTAATATTTTTATTTTGTATTTTTTTAAATTATTTTTTTTTGTATATTATTTTAGTATTTTTTATTTGGTATATTTTTAGTATTTTCCCGTTTATCAGTATTTTATTTGCTATTTTTGTAATATTTTTATTTTTTATTATTTTAGTATTTTTTATTTGGTATATTTTTAGTATTTTTTTCGTGTATCAGTATTGTATTTTATTTGCTATTTCTTACTATTTTTATTTTGATTTTTTTTAGTCTTTTTATTTGGTATTTTTTTAAGTATTTTTCTCTATTTTTATTTGCTATTTTTTTTTAAATTTTTATTTTGTATAATTTTTTTAGTTTTTTTCTCCATTTTTTTCTTTTTCGTTATTTCTGCTTTTAACATATTTGAAGTCGATTGGAATATTTTCATAGAAATGCACAGGCAAAACTTCTTGGTAGCCGCAAATCTATTTAAGCCAATTTCAACATAGCCACTGACACATAAACAACAACCGGCAATAGACAACAACAACAACAACAACAACAACATGGGCTTAAATTGCCGGCATAGAAAAGAAAAAATCTGTAACAAATGCGCAGCTGCCGTTGTCTCGTTGCCCTGCCTCATCCCTCTCTCCCTCTAACAGTCTCTGTCTTGGCTTGCCTCGACCAGTCTTCTTCCCGGTGTAGAACAAACTTTCACCCGCTGTTTCTGATATACGGAAAGAAGGTGGAGCGGTGGGAGAGGAGAGGGGAGGGGGAAACAAACATGCAGGTAGTCATTTAGTTGCGTTCATTTTATGGTCTAAAATTTACACTTACTTAGTCGGTCTCTCTAAGTCTCAAAGCTTTTCTGCTCACTGCATTCAATTCTATTCATATGTGTGTATGTGTGTGTGTTTGTTTGTTTGCTTAAAGCCCGTCCAGCCCGGTTAAACCTATAAAAAGTACCGATGTTGGGCCATTTAAAGAGCTGCAATCCATTTGAAGCGTGCACAAAAAATAAATAGAAAAAAAAAAAAAATAGTCCGACTCATGCTAGATTGGTTATCTGTATCTTGTGGCCTGAAGCGCAACGTTTGAGCCGTCAATTATGTCGGTTTACGCATCTCTGCCCATGTAGAATTGTTATTAAAGTTGTTGTAATTGCAGTGTCTGCTGTTTTTCTTGTTGTTGTTGTTGGCCGAAGATCAAAACAATAAAGCAGGAGAGAAAGAAAATAGGGAAAATTGAAAGACCTCCTCTCAAGTCTTTTGTGTGTGTGTGTGTGCGAGTGTGCAGGTTAATTGAGCACATTAGCGGCTCATAAATGTAAGCTCTGATTCCATCTCCCTCACACACACATACATATATATGCACTCTCTCTTTCTGTTGTTTGAGTGGCTCAGAGTGGAGCTGGTGGGCCAGAGTTTTAGGTTTCGGGGTCGCCCTCACACACTCAAGCCAAATGCAATTGGAGCTGCAATGACAACAACAACAGCAACACCCACTTGCGGTCTGCTTTCTTGTCACACACACACACACACACATAGGCAGGTATATCTCTTTCCTTCTGAGAAGAAATTTTTCTTTTGGGATTTGCGCTTAAGTAGGAAAAGCGTTCGCTAGTGTAAATTGTGTTAAGTTCTTTTGGCCCGGCTTTCTTTGCCAGAGGCTTTCTACTTTCCTCGGTTCTGGCTAATGACAGTTTCGACTGGAAATATCTGGGCCCAGCTTGTAGGAGGAAGTCTTGGCTTTTTATTTCTTTCTTCTATTTGTTTAAAGATTTCAAAATTACTTGGCCAGCAGTTTTCAGCCGGGCTAATAATAATTAACAGCATTATTTTCCCATTATTCTTACAGTCGAGATTTTTTTTTTGAGGTTGAAAACGTTTTCACATTTTTTTTTGTCTTAACAATTAAATCAGCATTTTGGAGTGGGTGTGGCAATGAGAGATTTGTGCTACCGTTTGTCTGGCCTTTCCCCTTTTTTGTTTTTTAATTAAAAAATAAAACTTTTAATAGAAAACTTCGAGTCGGACAAATTATAAAGAAATTGTTGATTCGTATAAATCAATTAAATATTTTTAGTTTTTTTTTTTTTGAAAATCAATTAAAAAAGTGAATGTATTTTTTTTTGACATTTCAATTAATATTTTTATTTTTTAGATTTAAAAAAAATGGTAAACGATTTTTCAACTGTTTTGAGAGATTCAAAGATAAAGAAGTACAAAGCATTCGGTCTTGACCATAGTTGTCTGTTTCAAATTGTTTGGTCTAAAGGCAGATGGCCGAAATTTGCAAGCTTTTAAATTTAAACTGCCTGCAAATATTTACAAATTTTGGCCATCAACAATTTACTTAGTTTTTATTTGCCCGTTTCTTGTTGACGGCTTCTGCGGTTGCTCCAATTTGGCTGTTGGCCAAGCACGCGACCCTCCCCGCCCCCAACCAAACTCCACTCTGGCCAGATTAGCGTAATGCTGTGCTGAATTGTTTGCTTGTCTTTTTTTGGTGTTGTTGTTGTTGTTTTTCTTGGTCTCCTCAACGGAGACCATGAGCCGAAAACAACGATGGCTTGACTGCCCCTCAGGTTGAGTTGACTCGCTTCGCTTTGCTTTGGTTTTGGTTTGCTTGGTTGTTGGTTGCGCTTCTTCAGTTGTCTGTGGCTTGAGTGGTTTACGTGTGCTGTTGCTTCCGACTTTCTCCACACACACACACAGGCATACAGAGAAACAGACAAAGAGACTCATGCAGCATCATGTGTCTGGGTTGCCTTGGCTGGCGTTAAAACAAATTCAGTTTTGCCTGACTAACAATAGTATGGCTCCAGTCCACACCCTGTGCCCCTTGGAGCTCTTGGGTGCTGCTTATTGCCAGTGTCTGTCTAATGATCTGTGTTTATTGCTGGGTTGCTGTCTGCCATAACCAAAAAAAAAAAAACTCCAAAAAGCTATTATCGATTGGTCGAAAGACACCTACTCTTTTCTATAGGATTTGAATGAGATGAGACTTGGTTATATAAAATTTTCGTATTATAAGTTGATTAGTTCCCGAGATATAGATAGATTGTTCTGAGACATAGATATAGATATAGATATAGATATAGATATAGATATAGATATAGATATAGATATAGATATAGATATAGATATAGATATAAATATAGATATAGATATAAATATAGATATAGATATAGCTATAGCTATGGATATAGATCCAGTATTCCTGAGATTTTATCAATCTGACCCGTTAGAACTGAATTTGCCCGAAGTGAGACATTCAAGAAAACTAACAAGCTGAAACTTGGTGCTTATGAAGAACTCTATTCATTTCTTCTTGATTGAGAATTTTACCCAGATAGGTTACTTAGTTCCTGAGATTTTCTCAAACCCAAATCCTTTAAATTTCCAGCTATGTTTTTTATCTCGCCCACAAGGGGAGACAATCATGTCTTCCCTTCGAAAAGAGTATAAAAGCTCACATATGTCGAACTGTCATGAATTGCCTGGCCATTTGCCAAATGTGCGCCCAAAAAAAATACAAAAAAATTTTGATGGATTTCTTGGGCAACTCGGATTACAAAATTTGAATCTTAACACATTTGAAATTATCTAGACAATTTTATAAACAATTTAATTTATTTTTAATTCAATCTAACCCTCTCTCCCCTCTGTTTCTCTTTACAGGTGAGTTCCCCTCTCGGAGGAGGCATTTATTTTTGGTGATTTGACAGGTAATTGCGCAAATTTTTATGCTTCTAAACAAGAAAAACAAAAAAAACAAAAAAAGACTGTTAAATTTTTTCGAGGCTTTTCTTGGCAAATCGACTACTTTTTAGTTGATTTAAAAATAAATTGGCCGAGTCTGTTGTCTGCTTGTGTGTCTGTGCCTGCAATTATAATACATTATATTCGCCTGGATTAACAAGATAATGGCCAACCAGACCAGCTCAGCTCAGCTCAGACCTGGCCAGAGACCCGACCAGGCCAACAGATGTTTTTTTAGTTTTTTTTTTTTTTGCTAAATAAAATTGTAAGAGCGCGTGTTTTTAATTGTTAAATTGCTTAAAATAATAATAAAAAAACAAAACAACAACAACAACTTAGATGATCAACTTGCAAATCTTTAAGCACGTCAGATAAAATTTATGTCATGCCCCAAATAAGAAGAGACCACAAAACTTTTTGACTTGTCTGCGGATGTGGTGAATTTTTTTTCGGACAACTCGGCGTATGCTTAATGTGCGGAAAAGATAGACCCCAAAAAAAGCCACCACACAACGGAAAGACAAAATAAAATATATTTTTATGAAAATGAGAGAAAATTGAAAAAAAAAACTGATGTTGTTTAAAGTTGTTGTGGTTGTTGTAATAGTTTTTTGGTCAGGAAATCATTGGCCAGTTGTGGCTATATTTAGTCAATTTTATTGGCTGCTGCAGTGAGACACACACAGACACGCCACCCCATCTGCCACTTGCCACAACGACCTAAATATACCGTAAAATTCATGAGAAAAAAAAAAGATACACAAACTCACAGATTGAAGCAACTTTGTGTCTCAGGTGTCTGCTTAAGGCAGCTGTCGTTGGCTCAAGAAGCTGCAACAAGTTGCCATCTTGGTGGCTCTTGCTTTGTGGTTGGTCTTGTCGTCGCCAAGGTCATCATGGCCTGGCTAGCCAAACTTAGTTATTGGCTGCTTGGCTTTAGCCTGCTTTAAAGTGCTTTTGGTAGCGCTTTTTTTTCTGTTTTTTGTTTACCAGTTTGGCAAGTTGTCTCTCGAAGTCTGCTTAGTTCTTGGCCGCTGCGACACCGGTCTGCTCGTATTTCATTTATAAGGGGGCGCCTTACCCATATGGTGCCGTTAGGGTATCGCTTGTCACTTGTCTGGGCCTGGGAAACTCAACACATCGAATCTGAGCCTGTGAAACTGACCTCTCTCTGGCTCTGCTAGGCCATTGAACTCGTTGGTAATTAGCCAACAGGTCAATTAGTCAGACCCTCGAATGCATTGACAAATTCAAATTACATTGACCCCAGTCAAAGATCAACAACCATTCAGGTCAATCGATTTAAATATTTAAGCAAGGTAAACCGCCCCAAACGGCGAGTATATATTTTACCTTTGAGGGAAGAGAAAGATTATATAAAAGGACTAAAGAGGTTCTAAAGAGCTTGAGCTATCCTTGTACTTTTGAAATCAGCTTTGTAGTCAAAATTCGTTTTGACTATAACTTTCCTATTTATCCATCATTCTTTATAATTCTTCATATATAACATGAATTTAACCAAATACATAAGCCTACCAAATTTCCCTACGATCGGACCAAGAATTGTGTTTTATGTTAAGTCGGTATTTCAGGGTCCCTTTGCTGGTTCCAGGGTTAAGAAAAATATGGCAACGAAGTTCATCAGATCGACTTAAGCTCTGGACCTTCAAAAAGTGTATTTGTTCTTCGACTAAGCGAGGCTTGCCCATGGCATGTCTGAATATTTGAGAGTGTCCTCATTTAACACAGTCTACAGACACATGACTTCATTTCGGCCCGGCATTTCTTCCATTACTTCAAGACTAAGCTGGCACTTTGCTGGCTCTTCCAAATCCCCCCCCCAGCGATTCCCAGTTTGCCTCTTCAGCTTTTAACTGGTTTAGACTTGCCTCGTCTTGGCAAAGCCTTTCGAATAGTTGGCTGAAAACCGTTGCTGTTGTTAAAGCCGCCCACCCACCGCCCAAGTGCTGAGCCCACTCTGGCCGCACCCTTCTTCTTCTTCTCTTGCCACATCGGCAACACATGCAAACAAGTCTTTTTATGGCGCTACGAGCTTTTCCAGTGACAGTGCATCATTTGGCCATATTTGGTTATCTGTTTTGTTAACTGTGGCAACTCTGGTTGGAGTTTTGCTTTTCTGCTTTTTTTTGTTGTTTTTTTTTTTTGTTTTTCAAAGTTATCAATGACGGTTGAACAGGTTGGCCAACACAAACAGACACATTCATGCAGTCGACTAATTAGGCAGCCGTTTTGGTTTTGCTTTGCTGCTTTAATAAATTGCCAAGAATTTGCAGAGTGGGCCGCTTGCGTGTATTGGGGACGTGCTGAAATTGCTGTTTGATGTTTTCAAATGTAGGTTCAACCCGCCGCCCCTGGGCCCCCCTCTTGTCCCACAGTCTTTGTTAGTCGTTTTTATGGAGAAGGCCTAAGTAGGTGACCAACAGTTTGGCCAGGGGCCGCGCCTTTCTTCCTTGTTTTTATAGCCACCCCCTCCTGCGAGCAACCTTCACCAGCTAATTGAATTAGACCTCGAAAAAAAAAGAAAGAAAAAAAAAAACTAAATAAATTCAGTAGCTTTTAGTTTGGCTGCCGTTTGCAATTAATGGAGGGGAAATCTCTTTGCTCTCATCAAAATGCAAATGGCTTTGGCTGCAACTGCACCTTCAATGGGTTTGGTCTTCATGATCAACGACTTCATCAAAATCATCATTATCATCATCATCATCATCATCCAGTTGATTATCATTTCTCAGTTTATTGACTGAAGGTAAACGAATCTGAGCCAAGCCAACCCAGGCCAAGTTGTAACGAATTGAGCGCCTCTCCCCACTTTGTGGTTACATAAAATGAAAATCTTCAACTTGTGCCTCATTAGGTGTTTTTTTTTTTTTTTTTGTTTCTCTGTTTTATTTTTGCCTTATGCCTTTTTGAATAGCTAAGTGCAATTCATCTAGAGTGGAATTTTGTCTAAAGTGTGGAAGAAGCAAAAGTGTTGCCACTCAGACTCGGCAGACTTGGGCCGAGCAGACAGACTTGAGGCGCCAAAGGCCCAAGCTTTTTGGCTTTTTAATTAGTTGGCCATTTTAGTGACTTTCTAAAAAATTCTTGAAATATTTTCAGTTTCTTTTTTTTCTTGGTTGGTCTTCGGTGATTTATGGCCCAAGCCCACGGGCCTGTCTTGTTAGCCAATCGGTTACAGCCGAGTAAATCACATGTCCAAATTTTTTTGACAAGCCAAAAACTTCTTGAATGCTTGGCTTAATTTGACTAAGAAAAACCTTGATAAGCCAAAGTCTTTTGTTTGGACAACTCAATTTTCATTTCGCTCGAATTCAACTTTATTGAAACGCTTAATGTTGTTGTCTCAATGTTAATGCCAACAACAACAACAACAACGACAAAATATAAAAAAAAGGGCTGAGTCTTGTCAGTTGATTCTTTTGGAGGCAAATGCCCCCTGGAAACAGGCAAAGCAAAATATAAAAACTAACCACACCACCAATTTAATGAAGCCATGAACCTTGAGAGCGCACTTAGCTAAACTAAAAATAAAAAAACAAAAATCATAAAAAAAAAAAAACGAAATACACAAAGCAAAATGAGTTGGCTTGGCTCGGGTTTTTATTTTTTTGGCGGTCGTTTTTTTGAGGTAGCTGAAATTTGCCTACCGCCTGACAATTGCCAAGTCAAGAGATTTGAGACAAAGGCATAAAATGAGTGTCAACTTGAAAATACACTCCCGTCCCCTTTCCACCAACCTTCTCACCAGGCTGCCTTGTTTCGTTGTCTGTCCGATGAAAAAGGCTAAGACTTTAAGCCATTAAGCCATATCGATTACTCTCAATATATTCTTCTCTTGATTTGTTTTATTTGTCACGTTTTTTTTTTTTGTGACAAGTTGGCAAAATATTTGAAATGAAAGCAAAAGACAAAAGCAGACATTGAACAGGTACAAATCTCGCCATATGTCAACCGATATGTAAGGTCAGTCCGGCCAGTCTGTCACTTTAGTTAGTTTTTTTTTTTTTCAATTATTTTGCTGCTGCTGTTTGCCGTCTCTCTACAAATACAAATGCAAATACAAAAGTATAAGTGTGCCGGCCAAGCCAATTAGCCATACTGAGGGAATTGAGCAGACAACTAATTAGTCAATAGTTTGTGTAGGGAGAGACAAAGGAAATGGCTTGATGACGGTGGGAAACACACAAATTTGTGTTGCTAAATTTTTCACTGACTAAGCGAATCAACTGGCTTGGCCTCAATTCATAAAATAAAATATAAAAAAAAACACGGTCAAGAAAATCTGGTCATTTGACAAGATCTTGCAGAGTACTTAAAAAATAAATTTGGATTATTTAAGTTATTAAAAAAAAATAATATTTCACAAGATACTAATGTCACGTCCAAATGATGGGTGTCTGGGTCTGTGGACAGATTGTGCAATCCATCTATAGATTGTCACCTTAAAAGTGTCGGATGAGATCAGAGGAGATACTAAGCGGGCTCTATATGGTCGATATTACCACAGATAAACCCCCGTCTCCTTCAGAGTGTCGGATGAGATCAGAGTGAAGGGGCTCTATATTTCCTCGATCTTACCACAGATAGACCCCCCAGCTTGTCCAATCCTAGAGAGAGATTTTGTAATCGTCTCCTTCAAAGTGTCGATTGAGATCAGAGGAGATACTGAAGGGGTCCTATATTTCCTCGATCCTACCACAGATATAGAGAGATCTTGTAATCGTATTCTTCAAAGTGTCGGATGAGATCAGAGGAGATACTGTAGGGCCTCTATAATTCTCCGATCCTACCACAGACAGACCACCCAGTCTTTCAGTCTCTTCTCATTTTGACCAAGTCACGGATTCCGTTCTTTAAAAATTTCTAAATTATTTTAAACAATTACCAATTTCCTAAGAAAAGAAACGAAGAATTTTTCACAAATATTAAGAAGAAAGAAAATATCTTTCTCAGCCAACTAAAAAGGCGGAAATATCTGTTAAAGTCTCAAGACTTTTTATGACAAAATTGCAATAAAAATAATGCGGTTCTCATAGATTTGCTTTCACTCAACCACAAAGACAGAGACAGAGAGAGAAAGACAGACAAAGAAAGAGGAGAGGGAGAGATGGAGAGAAATTCTTTAGATAATCATGAAAAAGTAAATAATTTAAGCGATAAGTCTCAACGAATTCCGTGATAGATAATGGCAAAAAGAAAAAAAATTTTCCCCTCATAAATTTGTAGAGTGCAAGTTCAGGCCAATTTAGAGTGAGGGTGGAGATGGGCAAAGTACCCATTGAATCTTTTAGATTTCGACTGCAATTGTCTGGGCAATTTAATGCGCCACTCGGTCTGCGATGGTCTTGATGTGCGATGGTGGTAGTGGTGGTGGTATCTTTTGGTTTTGATCTTGCCTTTTGCCAGCTATTCCTGCTATTGTTTCCAATAAGTGGTGCAATTTCGGTTTCAATTTTACCCTGACCTTTTTCTATCTTTTGTTTTTGTTAGCTGGCAAAAGTGCCTCAATTAGGCGAGTGAAAAGCAAACAAAAATTGGTGCTAAATTATGCCGGAAACTAAGCCAGATTTACCATATAAGCTAAGTACAATTTGATTTTTTGCCTATTTACCCATGTGAGTTGAGCTTTTACTTTTCTTCCTCTCTCTCTCCCTTGGAGCAGCGGGAGTCTTTTGTTTGGCCCGAAATCGAAGTCTGCAAACTTTTACAATTGTGGCAGCGTTGATGGTGTGGTTATCTTTAATCGATTGATTGGCCTGAGTTGAACGCACCTATTCAAAATTTAATTTGCCATAAACATTTTTTTGTTTTTTTGTTTTTTGCTGATTTTATTATCCTTTCGCTTGGCACTTTCTTTGGATTTATAAACGGGGTGTGAATGAGCCGTCACTATCATAATTAAAACATAAGAGTCCCCGGGGAAAAAGCCGGCAGCTTTATCGCATCTCCAGTGGTAAGGAAAATATTAAATCTATAGTAAAAATGAATATGCTGGCCCGCTAGCATTCAAAAAATTCAAAAGAAATGCCTGTCCAAGCGAAAGTGTTGGCCTGCCCGTCAATCACAGTCGAAATCACACAAAAATAATTCCACTCAATCGACACAATCGCCTCTCCAACCGAACCACTCCCCATCGGATTTGCTCTCTCTGAGGTGTCTGCTAGGCCAACACTTTCGAAAGTAACTAAAAATTTGTTACACAAAAGTTTTCCTTTTAATGCATTTGACACTTATTTTCTTTTTACTCCAAAATAAACAAATTAACCATTGAGCAAGTTTTGCCTACTCACAAACTAATTATGCTCTGAATGTAATTACTTTTTAACTTGGCTCTGTCACGTTTTAAAAAAACTTCAAACCAAATTTAAAGAGTTGCTAAAGCTTCTTCTCTTTTCTCAAGAAAATTTGTATTAGTTTTAAAAAGTTAACCGTGGTTTTAAGAGTCCAGGAATTCTGCTATATTGATGGGCTTACTTTGAGTAGTATGGAGAGGCTCGTCTGCTCTTTCCAGCTGTGAGTAAACAAAAACATGAGCAGGCTCTGAGTTAAATAAATAATATAAAAAAGAAACTTGAAAGGTGTACAAAAATACGAAACAGATGTTGACTATTTGGTAAACAAAATTTGGTTCTGCCTTTGTCAGTTCGATGAGAAGCAATCGGAGACCCCCAAAGTTCTCTGCAGAATGTTTTGGCTGGCTAAAGAAATTGATATAGACAAGTCTGGTAATTTCCTCGTTCTAGCATATTTGAGTAGCTCTATCTCATCATTAACAGATTAAATATCTTTTATTTTTGAACACGATCGGATGACTATATCAAATAGCTTCCACCGAAAATATTTCTGGGAAAAATGAATACGTGAATTTATTGGGTATACTCAAACTGTCTTATGAAGTAACAAATTCAAATGAAATCTGATGAGTATTCCCCGAAAATCTCTTTCAGACATATTTCATATAATTTTAGAGATATTCTTACCAAATTAAAATATTTATGGTTTCGAGATATACAAAAACAGTATACAAAGTTTTAGCAAGATTGATTGGCAATATAATAAAGATCCCAAAGCGGTTCCTTGGAAATATCCCTTAAGGAGTTTTTTGATGCTTTGGAATAATTCCACAAGTTCATAAAGAACAAGTTCAAGTTATTTTGTCAAACCTTTTAGAGAACCTCAAATCTTAGGTTAAACCCAACTCATGCCCAAGGTTTACATTTGTGTGATGCTGCTTAACTAAAAAAATAAAAAGAATATATTGAATGCATTTTCTTATACCTTCAAAGCACTGTTCAATGTCACAGACCCATTACAACAACAACAACACGAACAACAGCATTTTAGCTGTCGACGACCATGTGCCTTGCCATTTTGCATCTGCCCTTCATTGGAGGTTGCCCACAGCTCGAAGATCTTGTTTTTTTTTTTCAGTTTCTTTTTTTTTTTTTTTTTGAGGTGTTCATTCGGGCGTTTATAATGAAACCACAGAAAAAGAAAAAAATTACATTACACTGTAATTTTTTTTTTCAAAAGTGTAGAATTACTTTTCATAAACCCCAATTGAGACGGTGTGGGTGGGTTGGTGGGGGCGTGGTTGGTTTTAAATCTTTTACCTTTTTTTTTTTTTTATTTAATATTTTTAGAAATTTGTTTGTTTTTGGTGTCGCTGTAATTTGCGGTGAAGCTATTCACTTTTCTCTGTTTACTTTGTCTAGTCTGGTGGGCAGTTGCTTTTAGCAGCTGCCTCTGTCGGGGTTGTCGGCACTTTGGCCATTCAACCACTTTGTTGTGGTTAACAGCGGTGGGCTTCCCGATTTCCCGGAATGGTGCGACACTTCTCCTTCGATTGCAATTGCTCCGCCTTCGCTCCGCTTCCCTTTGGCTTTCTGCATTGAAATGAAAGTGTTGCGGTTGCCCTTTTGGTCACTCAACCAGGCAAAAGCAAATCCTAAGGAGAATTACATTTTCATTGTATCTCTTTTGCCTATGACCAAAAGTGCAATTGTTTTTGGTGGCCCTTCCGTTTCATATGAGTCGGAGGAAAAAGAAACAAAAAAATGAATATGCAAAATGTAAAAAGAAATATATAAAAATACTGTTGGCTTAAAGGCAAAACTGTTCGATGCCGCACCGATAATAAATTTTCCTCATTGTTGCCTGCCCACGTTGCGGCATTGTTACCAACACACACATACACATACACAGACTGCATCACACCAACACATTCAACCTCATCATAATAAATTTCTTCTGATATACGGCTAAAGTGTTGTTGTTGTTGTTGTTGTACTTTAATAAGCAAAGTGCTTGGGCTGGCCGCTTGGCTGGTTAGTTGGCTTTGACTTAGCCAGCTGAATATAAAGTTGGTGGGCCAACACTTTGTCCCCTTGAAAATACAAACCCGAGTTTATTGAACTGTCCAAGTGTCGGCCAAGAGTTACTTGCCTTGGCTATTTTTTTGTTTCCACTCTTTTCCTCTTCTTCTTCTTCTTCTTAGCTGTTTTGATTAACTTTGCACGCGTTTTGCATGCAATTTTCCACGAGAGCCGGGCAACGAGAATAGTTGGCCAATTATTTAGACGTTAATTTGAAGTTTTTATTTACTCATCAACTAAATGGGTAAAAGAGAAAAGTTCGTCATCAAAATCAGAAAGGTGTGAATTAGTGACTCAGTTGGGTGGAGGTGAAAAAGTCAATCAAGCTTCGTCGATTTCTTTAATTTAAAAATAATGGGGGAAAAATAATAATAAAAAAAATAAATAATAAAAAAAATAATAAAAATAAAAAAATAATAAAAATAAAAAAATAATAATAATAATAAATTATATAATAAAAACAATAAATTTTTGTTACATTTCTTTTTTAATTATTAATGTTTTTCATTTTTTTTTTTATTAATTATTAATTTTATTTTTTATGTCTTTATTTATTTTTTTTTAAGTATTGTTATTTTTATTTATTTTTTTTTTATTATGTTTATTTTTTTTTTATTAATTATTAAAGATTTTATATTTATTTTTTGTTTTTTATTAACTATTAATATTTTTATTTATTTATTTTGATTATTATTATTATTTTTTTACGTTTATTTATTAAATTTTATTTTTTTTTATTTTTATTTATTTTTTAATTCTTTTTTTTTAATTTTATTAATTTCTAAAAATTATATTTTTTTTTTTTTACATTTTTTTGTTGAACTATTTTTATTTTTTCCTTTTTCCCTCTGAACAAAAAGTTCACTGATCTTGCGCATTTTACTTTTATTACGTTTCTTTTGTTTTATAATTTGGCATTTTTTTATATTATTTATTGTTTTTTGCTGTTTGTGTGCTGTGATGCAAATTAACACTGCAGTGCAAAAATGGCAAAAAAAGTGCAACAAGAGTCCAAGAAAATATTTACAGCCTCAAAGTAAATCACAATTTTTTTATACTCTTTTTTTCATAATTTTAATTTAATTATTTTTGACTTAAAAAAAAACTGAGACATTTAATTAGTTTGATTTATTTAGTTATGTTTTCTCACCTGGAAATGACTCAACAAAACATAAAAAGTGTATAAAAAAAAAAAAAATGCCTGGAATATTTTCGCTTGGCAAATTTTTGTGCAAAAAAAAAAAAATGGCTAAAAAAAAATAATAACTTTATTTGTTCATTGGTGTGCTAGTTTGTGTCGGTTTATTATGAGTAAAGTTAGAGTTGCCTGGCCCGCTTGTTGCCATTGTTGTTGCTCATGTTGGAAGTTGCTCATACGCCCCGTGGCCGCTGGTTTTTGCCACACGCCGCATGCCAAACGAAATTTGCAATTCGCGCCATGTTTTTTTTTTCTTGTGCACGTCTGAACTGATTTCATTTCATTTCATGCTGCCGTTGCCCCGTGGCTCTGTGGCAGTTGCAGAGTTTTCCTTTTTCACTCTTTCTTTTGGCTGTTCCAAATAAAAATAGCACAGCCTGGCCATATAAATAGCCATGTTGCAAAAGTCGGCTGGCGACTCATGACATCAGAACACTAATCAACAGCCAATGAGCCGTGTGTGCCTGGTAATCATTATTAATAGACATACAACTATAATTACAACAACAACAACATTCACTGATAAAAATGCAAAAAAAAATCAACATGGAAAGTGGCCAATTGAAACTCGACAAATGAAAAAACAAAAAAAAAACTAACTAATAAATAAAACCGGCAGCAGATAAATTTAGCCGTCACTGGTCTATTAATTTGCTAAAAGCAAAAAAAAAAAATAATAATGTTTAAATTAAAAAATATTTATTGTTTTTTTGTTTCTGCCACTGCAAATCACGACAAGACACAAAACTCACGAACGGCAAACAAATTGCGCAAAATGCAATTTTAATTGAATATTATTATTATTATTTTTTTTTTATAATAAAAACAACAACAATAAAAACATCAAACACTTGAAAGTGTGAGCAGGCCAACCAACAATGGTAGCTGCCAAGGGGAGCAGGGGAAACCAATACAAAAGGTCATTGTCTGCCAATCGATCGGCAACCGCAAAACAAAAATTAAAAAAAAAAAAAACTTAAGCGTAAATATCAGATTTAATTTTTTTTTTCTTAACAAAGACGAAAAAAAAATATGAGACTGAGGGCATAAAAAAAAAAAAATTAACCAACTACCAAAAAGGTGGCTCAACAGCTGCAAAATATTTAATTTTTTTTTTAACAATTATTTTTTTTTTTGTGGTTTGAAAATATAATTATAAACTGTAGTCATTGTTGTTGTTGTAGTTGTTGTTTAATTCTTACCATTTTTCATTTATTTTTGAAAGGCTTCTAGTGCGTGAGATATTTTTTCTGCCTTTCGAAAAAATAATAAACTTGGCTTCTGCTTATTTTGCCTTTCATTGTTTTAACATGTGTTTTGAATTATGAACACGGCTTTTAATAACTAAATAATTATTAAAAAAAAAAGCCCAACTGTTTTAGCTGCTTTTAAGTTTATTTTTAACCTGGCCAACGGCCATTTTATTTTTTCTTCGACACTTCAAGGCCTCGCGGCTGGGCCTGGGAAATTCTTGAAAAAAAAATAAAGAAATACTAAAAACAATGGAACATTAAATATTAAAAAAAAAAATATTGTTCGAGGCGTAGCCCATTGGCAATTGTCTTGAAGTTGTTTTCACTTTTCATAAAAATTATAAAAAAAAAAAATCATTAACACATTTTTTTTTCTTTTCGGGTGTCATATGGCTCTGAAGAATTTCACTTTTACTTTAGGCCAAAAGCTCAACAAATTTCAAATCGGTCTAATGAAAGTCTTCCCCTTCCTCCCCCCTCTCTCACTCTCTTTCGGTCTTTGGGCCTTTTGACTTTAAGCCTTTTTGGCCCGCTCTAATCGCTGGTCATTAATTTACTGTCTAACTAGTCAATTGATTGTAAGTTTTTCCTCCTCTTTTTCTTCTTCTTCTTTTTCAACTTATTAATTTTGTTGTTATCCTTCAATTTTGTTTTGGCACGCATTTTTCATCATCATCATCATCTGCCATGGCCTTTGCCGAGCTGCTGACGTCAAAATTGTTTGGTCGATAAAAAAAAAAAAAAAAAAAAAACAGAAAACGAAAATTTTTTACTTTGACTTTGAGTGACATTTTCCGTTGCAAAAAGTGAAATGTTGTAATTAATATTTCCACGATGAAAATCAAATTGTTGCTAAATTGTCAGCCAAGTTGGACCGACGAGTGGATTGGTCACTATTTTTTCTTACATTTTGATTGACTCTTTCGATGGCTATCGATGATTAAATTATTTATTAACTACACACACACACACACTTACAGACACACACGCCTCTTTGGTCTGTATTTAAATAAATTGTTGCCGGTGTGGCCTGTCGATTTTTATGCAAATTATTTTAATTATGGTATTTTCGATTTAACCTTGAATTTGTGTTGATTTTTTAAACACTTCTTTTTTTATCTTTGCAAAAAAAAAAAAAAAATTAATTTGTTTTCTTTAACATAAAATTGCTGGTGTTTATTTAAGTGTGTTTTTTAAATTTTTGGAAACTTCCGTCGTATGTTTTTTTTTTAACAACTTTCAAATTTTTTATTTCACATTCTTTCACGTTTAATTTTAATGTTTAATTAGGAGGCCATAAAAAATCAGCAATTTTGTAAAATTAATCATTTAAAAAATTAATTAAAAAAAAACGATTTTGTAATATTTTTTTTTTTTTTTAGAAAAATATTTAAAAAAAAATAATACATAAAAATATAATCAATACTAAAAATATATAAATTTTTTTTTTAATATGTTTGAAGAATATTAAAAAAATTAAATAAATATTTATTTTATCTTTGGGAGACTTAGAACTTAATTATGAATTAACATTGCTAAAAAATATATATTTATTATTTTTATCTCCCGTGTTTTTGTTTATTTTATTTATTTATTTATTATATATATTATTTTTTTGATAATATTATAATCAAAATGATTTATTTTATCTAAACAAATATTTATTTTTATCTAGAAATTCTAAAGGCTTAAATTTATATTTTAATATTTTTTTCCTTCACAATTTTTCTTTCTAGTTATTAAAAAAATTTATTTTTTTATATCTTAATTTTTTTTTTTAATTTTATTTATTTTTATTTATTTTTTTTAATATATTTTATCTAAAAACAAATTATTTATTTTTATCTAGAAATTCTAGAGACTTAAACAAATATTTCTATAATTTTTAATACGTCTTTTCCTTCATATAAAAATATTTTATTCATTAAAAATTAATATTAAATTATTTTTTTTCTCAGAAAATATTTTCCGTTTTTTTTTTTTAAATTTAATTTACGTAAAAAATGAAGCGGAAGTGTCTGCAGGTTTTTTTTTAGCTTGGGCGTTTAATTCTTTTAAATTTTGGCTTTGTTCTTTCTTTTGGTTGTTGTTGTTGTCTTTTGTTGTTTTTTAAGTCATTTATCACAACGGTTATGCCTTTTGGCTTAACCTTTTCTCATAATTAAATTAAAGTGCATCATTTGTAATTGTCAGTTTGGCTATATTGGACAGCCCAGTCAGACCATATAAAGTCGTGAAAAAAAATAAAAAATCGAGAAAAAAGAAAAGCGGTCACATAAATTTACAGCCAAAACAAATAGGAAACACACCACAAAAAACAAGCATAATAATCAATGTGACAAAAGCAGCAAGAAAAAATTAACCATCAGACCATTTATGAAAGACAAAATGAACCTTCCGCCGTCTCCTACACCGAATTCAATTGAAAGCCCAATTCAATTCGAATTCAATTGAATTGAATTTGGTATAATAAAACAAATGACACTAAACACCAAATGTGGGCTTCGAAAATGTATGTGCTTTGAGCCAGCTAAATGTGTCATCTAACTGAGAAACAAAAAAAAAATTATGTAAATTTTTGTAAAAAAGTAGAAGAAGAAGAGTGAGACAATTGAACAGATGTAGATTTGTACATTTTCATTTTTTTCATTTTTGGAAATTCAGTTATCTATCAATTTTATTACCAGCTCAACTGTCTGGCATTTCTGTCAACTTGTTGGCCAAATTTGGCCAGTTGTTTATTTATTTATTTGCCAGTCATTAAGAGACTCTTTCTGGCCACTCTAATCAAAAAAAAAAAAAAAAAATAATAATAATAATAATAAAATTAAATAAATTTATTTAAAATGAATTGAAAGAGCGCGTGTGTGTTGTCAGTTGTCTTGGTCCAGTTTGTGATTCATTTGTCTACTTGGTGGCTTATGAGAAGTTGTCAGCCCCCAAACCAGTCGGACTGATTTGGTCTGTACTTTTCTCTTTTTTTTGGTCAAACAATGCAGACAATCAAAATCGCTTTTAATGCTCACAAAAAGCCATAATTCATGACGCTGTGGGACTATCACTATCTCAATGCTCCCGTCATACCAATCGAGCCATTTCACACCAACAAAATCAAAAAATAAAAAACAGACCGAAAAACGTTTATCGCTGTTTTGATTTTTTTCTTTTTGTGTTTTTTTGCCAATTTTGTTGGCATCATTGATGGTCGATTCGATTGCCGACTGAAATATGAAAAAAAAAAGAAACAAACTCTTCCCCCAAAATTTTTCACACTGATTTCGTCAGTCCTCCTGCCTCCCCCCGCCACCGGGCTAAGGTTGGTCTATTTGATTTCGCTGTTTGGTGTTGTCCATTTGCATGGTTTTTGATTCTCTCCATGGGGGAAGATAATAAAATTTTCTAAGCTCATTATTTGCTCACATTTCTATATATATCTTTTTTGATTTTTATATATATAAAAATATATTTTTTTTGTTACCACAGTGGCTACTTTTTTTTTAATGCTGTTTTTATTATTATTATTTTTTTTTTTTTAGTGATGACAAAGTGAAAGTTTTTTTTTTGTCTTTGAAAAAAACGTAACAACACAAGCACAACTAACTGACTAGCTGGCTGGCTGGTTGGTTGGTTGGTTAGCTGGTTGGCCTATATGAAGTGCTGTGGCTTGCTCTGAGCTCGATTTCGGATTGCTTTGGCCATGTCAAAGATCACAGAGCAGCCACGGCTTTGACGGCTCTTTTCTTGGGTTATGTGATAAAAATTTGTCACATGCAGTTAAAGTCACCGACATTTAATAGTCTCTATATTTTTTTTTATGCCCACTTATTTTTTTCTCTTTTCTCTCTCCTAGCTTGTTTTATTTTATTTTTTTTTTATGTTTTCTTCTTTCACACCTTAAAAAGTGTTAAACGTGGCGTATGAGCAATTTTTGTCATGAAAGTTATGCAAGCTTATCTCAAATGAATTGGCTACGTGCATCTGTGTGAATTTCTTGACTGACTGACTCACTTTTTTTTTCTTATCATATTTTTATTATTTATTTTTTTCTAATACTTAAAGCTATTTGTTTTTATCAGCTGGCGATATGAGTTTGTGTTAACATTATAAAAGCCTAAATGGTGTTCAGTGCGCTTTCAAATTGTCTAACCATTTTTGGTGTGGCCAATAAGCCATAAAAAAAAAATAAATAAACTCAAACTAAATTAATGCAAAAATAAAAGCAGAGAGTGGCTAGCATGCATATGCAGGTGGGCTGAGCCAATTCAAATTGTTTAGGAAAAAAAAAATAAAATTAAACTGGCTGACTTGACAAACTGCATCCAAATAGACAGAGTGGAAGAGAGGGAGGTATAGAGGATATATAATAAAATATAATTTGTTATAGCAAGTAAAAATATATATATAAATCAGTTGAAAGTGAAACGTACCGGATGTGAGGAGATTGACAAAACGACAGGCCCAGACAAATCGAACGGATGAATTGAGCAAAACAAAAAAAAAATACCCCAACAAAAATTGAGAGAGACTCTTTGGGCGCTCATGCTTCGCTGGCGTTGCATTGACAGATTGTTGTTGTTATTGTTGTAGTCTTTTGGTTTGCATGGATAATCGCGCAATCGTGCAGTCATTGGCACATTAAAAGCAATGACAGCAACAACAATAACAACAACAGCAACAAAAGTGCGGAGCACGTACAAAACTGAAACAAACTAAAAAAAAAAAAAAAACAAAAAAAAAGCTTGCAAAAAAAAATATACAAAAGAAAAACTATTTTTGCTGAACTTTTATAAAAGTTTAATGAACAGGCAAAGAAATTAAAAATAATGCGGAAAAGGGCGCGTCTTGTATTCTTTGGGGAAGGCCAATCAACTTTCCCCTGAAATTCAAGCCAAACATTTGACCACTTCCAAAACAGCTAATCGACTCATAATGGCAACCTGCCAATTTGTCAAAAATATGCAACTTCCGCCAGCTCATTTGACTAATTGCCCCAAAAATCATAAGCAGAACACAAACCAAAAAAACAAAAAAGTGTGAAAGTGTCGACAAAATCACCACAAAATATTTACAAAAAATAAAAATAAGAAAAAATACAAAAAAGCCATAGGCCATTTTCACAGGCCTGCTTTGGCCCGGAAAATCGATTAGAAATCGCGCTGGCAACTGACAGCAAAAGGTGTGCCCGATGGCCACAGCCAGACATATCCAGCTGTCGCCTCTGCTAGTTCCCCGAAGGATACCAAAGACAACCCGGACAGCTTGGGGTGGCAATCACATTTAGACAGACACACACACACACACACACACAGACACACAGACCCCTGCAGACATTTTAATTTATCCGAACGTTTACAAAAAAATAAAAATAAAAAGAAAATACAAATTTTTAGCGAAAGCAGTAAAAAAAATTTATACACTCACACACACACACACACACTTACATTTTTCTCCTTAATTAATGCTGTTGTGCCAAAGGTGCAATTAAAATATAAAATAGTTAATTAATTTAATGCAAAATTGTGTCGGGAGCTGCTGCTGCTGAGTAATCAAAGCAATCGATTTGGCCAGCCAAATGGCTCATAAATACATTTTGGCCAAGTGATTGGCCTGTCTTTTTCTCTGTCCCTCTCTCTCTCTCTGCCAAGTCTTACAATGTGTTAACCAAGTTGTTATTAACTTTGGCCAATGGTTTTTGGTAGCCCGTTCGTGCCTCTTGTTGTAGTTGTTTTTGGTGTTTGTTTGGCTGCTGTTTTGGCGCATAATTTATGGGCCTAATTAATTTGATACTTTTTTTATATTTTATTTTCGCGGAACTTGATTTTTCTGCTTTACTTAAAATTATGTAATTTTTTTCTTAGTCAGTGCAATTTTTTTATTTTATAGCGAACAAAAATAATAATAATAAGAAAATTAATAACCCAAAAAAAAGTGTGAAAAAAGCAGAGTTTTTTTCCACTAAAATTTTCGTAAAGTTGTAAGAAAAGAAAAGATCAATTTTGAGTTGATTTAATTTTGTAATTTATAATTTTTGATCTTATTAAGTTTTAGTTATTTTAATACTTTTTTTTAAATATTATTTTCTTTTTTTAATATAATTTTTATTTTTTTTTATTATTGTTATTTTTATTTTTTCCTATAATTTTTTTTTAAATTTTAATAATTATTATATTTTTTTTATTTTTCCTATTCTAATTTATGTTTTATTTATTAGTATTGTTTATTCATATTTATATAGTCAAATAATTATTTTTTATTTTTTTCTATCTTTTTTCTATTGTTTAATATTTTATATTTTTAATTTTTTTTTTTTGTTAAAATTTTTTCTATTCTAATTTCTGTTTTATTTTTTCATATTTAATAGTAAAATAATTATTTCCTTTTTTTTCATTTTTCTATTGTTTATTATTTTTTTTTAGTCAACATTTTTTCAATTCTGTTTTATTTATTAATATTTAACAGTAAAATATTTATTTCATTTGTTTTTTTTTCTTTCATTTTTCTATTGTTTATTATAATTTTTATATTTTATTCTTTTCTTTTTTTATAGTTAAAAAAATATATTATTTTTAGACTCAACTTTCCGGTTTAAGAATATTATTTTTTTATGTATAATAAAAATTGAAAGATTATGTTTTGTTCAATTAAAACTAAAAAAAAAAACATATATATTTTTTTTTGTCAATTGAAAATAAAAAATATATATATAATTTAGTCAATTAAAATTTTAGTTTCGAAACTTTCAAAAAAGATTAAAATTATTTGATGTCTTAATAACAATTATTAAGTCGGAAATGAGTTCAACTCGTATAATAAAAGACTTGGACAGCTTAAAATATTATTATTATTATTTTTTTTTTTTTTTGATGTCTTAAAAGCAATAATTTAAAAATAATTGAAAATAATTATGACAAGGAAAAATTGACAATCACTTTGAGAGCAGCAGCAGAGCCACACAAAGACCACTAAATAATTTGTATTGCAACAATTTTCTTTCAATTGTTTGGGCTTATAATTTTTTTTTTTTTTTTTTTTAACGAAGTGTTTTTTTAAGAGTTAAAAAAAAAACAAAAATTGTTAATTTAATTACAAGAGAGCTGCGACGGTTGACTGCCATGATTACCAAAAGTTGCCGAGGCAAACACATTAGACAATTGTTGGCTTTGTTGTTGTTGTAGTTGTTTTGGTTGTTGTTTTTGTTGGTCGATTACCACAGTTACAAGCAACAAAAAAAAGTGTTGCAAGCCTAAATGCACAAAGGTTTCGTTGTTGTTTTTTTCATTTATTTTTTTGGTAGTTGCAACAGAAAATTTGTTAAACCAAAAAAAAAATGGTAGAATTATCAAAAAATGGAAAAAAATAAACCAAACAAAAGGCCAAACAATAAGACACACACACACACTAATGGCGGCAACTATCAGGCAGTCATACACCTGGTAAATGGTAACTGGTGACTGGTGGGTCCGCCCGGGCCACCATCGCAGATGGCTTAAATGGCTGACACAACGTCATGCAATTGTCTTTTAATAGCAATGGCAACGCACAATGTGCGGCCCAGCCCGGAACCGCCCCGTCTTGGCCAGGCCCAGCTTACGTCATCCACAACAGTCGAACCCAATTGCCCAGCAACAACAACAACAATAAGAAGCACAACGCCAACGTCAGAGTGCATAAAAATTGAAAAATACATTTCTGATATATGATTGCCAATGTGTGTGTGAGTGTGTGTATTGGAAATGTTATAAGTCATGCATCTTGTTTGATGTAACACAAAATCCAAGAAAAGTGTTGGCAGTTTGCTATTATTTTTAGCTTTTTTTTTTTTTGGTAATTAATAAGCCAAAAAAAAAAATTGTATTTTTTGAAGCAGGCGTAAGTCTGCCTTGGGCCTCGGTAATTATATTGAGCTTATGCAAAAGAGAAATAAAAATTGAAAAAAATTTCGACTGCTGCACCTTAAAATAATCATAATAATTCACTTGAAAGATTCATGTGGAAATGCAATTAAAATTTATCGAACAAACAAACCAAGACAATGAAAAATTTCTTTAACCCATTAAAAAAAAAAAATGAAAGAAAGAAGAAAAAGTGGTAAGAAAAAAAAATATGCCAAATTAATAATAAAGAAAAGAAATTGTTTTTAGAATTTGTGAGCCAGTGAAAACGTGCTAGTTGGAGCGTAGCCTACTAAAATGAATAACGGTGAGCCAAAGGCAGGCATTACGTATACGCCACCGACACTGTCAAACCAAAGCCATTGAGCAGCTAAAAATCGATCAAACTAACGCAAATCAGCATAAAAACAAAATAAAACATGAAGAAGACAGAAAAAGCCTCAAGAAAGTGGAAAAAAATAATAAAAGTTTACTTATTCTGTGATTCGTTTGGCTGTCATTGCCTTAACAAGTGCCATCAGGTCTATTGATTTTTTTTTTTTTTTTTGGCCAGCAAAGCATACAATTTACCTCTTTTGTTTTATTTGTGTGCTGCGGGCTATTTTGAGGTTAGAACGCAGTTAGAAAATTGTAACCGTTTTCGATTAACAAAAAATAAAGAATTACCAAGAAGCCCAGAGGGAAAGAGAAAAAGAGAAAGAAAAAAATACTTTTTATTTCTGTGATGGTAATTTCGAAACTTTTTTGGTCTTATAAATAATAAAATATAATAATTATTTATAAAGTTCTTGAGAAATTTCTGACTTTCCTAGACTTTCACTCTGAACCGAAAAGAAGAGATTTTTGATTATTTAAAAAAATTAAATCTCTGAGATTTTTTCAATCATTCAAAAAAAAAAAAAAATTCATTTCTAAAAAAAATAAATCAGAAAATTTTTAAATTAAAAAATAATAATAATAATAATAATAGTAAATAAAAATAAAAAAAAAAATTTAAAAAAAAATATATAAAAATAAAATTAAAAATAAATAAAAATAAAGAAATCAATCGAAAATTATAGGAAGTAATTGAGATTTTGCTTTCCAGAAAAAAAGTGATTATTTTAATTCTCAAGAATAAACTTTTATCTCCTTAGAATTGAGGGAATTACCCGGCATATTTTCCCCCAACGAAATCGAAGTCACAGATAAGAGTTCTATATTTATAATATATAAAGCCAAGGCTGGGCAAGCTTAAGTTATTTTTCTGACCCCTTCGAGTTTACTTAAAAAAAAGCTATAAATAAAATGACTATTTTCTTGGACTCTTTCAAGTTGTAATTAAAATAAAAGTGACTATTTTCGTAGGCGTGCGTAGGCAGTTGAAACTATTTTGAGCCAATTCAGAGTGGTCACAAAATCAAAGAATGGGTTGATTCTTGTTTGTTTTTTCTATTTTTTCTTCACTTGGTTGGCATTCTTTGTGCCTGTCATGTTCTGTCCAATGGTTTGAGCTTGCCTCGGCATGGAGTTGTCTTGCCCCCGCAAGTGGCATTTGCCGCCTTTGTATGATAATGAATGAAGACCCAGAAGAGCTGAGAGATATCATTTCAGACAGTCGCCTCGTTTGAGTGGCATGAAAACACTTGTGTCTATAGTTTGGAATTATAAAAATATATATTTGCATATATGTGGATATTTTTTACTTCTTCTCTTGTTTTTTGTTTTTTGGTTTATTTGATGGTGTTGGTGTAGTGGGTAATTAGTTGTGGCACTCAGACTGTGAGACCAAAGGCCAACTCTCCAAGTTAATTGAGTAATAAAATGGAAAAAACTTAAGCCAGCCGCTCCCCACTGGCTGACTGACTGGCTGACTGACTCAGTGATTAACTAACTGACATTGAGTAGTTTTTGAATTTTTTTTTTTTTTTTTTTTTGTCCCTCAACTCGAAGCGAAACGAACCTAGCCGAGTTGGGCTGAAATACATTTCAATTGTTTGGTTTCAATTTTCGTGTGCGGTTGACAATGGATTTTGCTATGTAATTACATTATCTTCAATGGGAATGAAAATTGGGGAAGTACCAATAAAGTGGTTGCTCTTGTCGTTGTTGTTGTTGTTATTGTATTTGTTGGCCAACGTTAGTTTCATTTGCTACGCTTGATAGGCAATGCGGCCAAATTAAAGTGCAACACAGCCTAGATTGGGCCATGAGTTGTAGATAGATGATTATGTAAGTAACAAAATATTTCAAAAAAAAACAAAATATATATATATAGAAAAATAATTTATAAATTTTTTTTCTGCTTCCTGGCCTCTTAATCTTTCCCTTTCAATGTTGTTATTTTTTTTTTTTGATTACGTTTGCATTTCATTTTCTTTTTGCTTTATATTTTTGGTATGCTTAATTAGTTGTTATTAGTTTGGTGTATTAAATAATAAGGCCCAGTCAAGTGGGCCAAGTTTTATGCTTCATTGCGCCGCACACACACAAACACACACACAGAAAAAATGAAAAAAAAAAAATTATAATCACTCTGGTTGTTTTTTTCCTCCATTAAACTGACCAACTTTTTGAATGGCGGCTGCTGCTGCTGCTGTTGGCTTAGATCAGTTTAGTTTTGCCATCAATCAAATAAACAGTCAATCACGATGCATGCAATCAACAGAACAACAACAACAACAATAACAATTGTAACAACAACCCAATTGCCTGATTTTTTTTCTGTTTTTTTTTATAGCATGACCAATTGTTTGATCAATACCCGACCCGATATTGGCCAACTCAGCCAAGTTTATGTTTATTGCATGTGAAAGTATTTCTTTGTTTCTTTTTCTTTTTTTTTTAATTTTTGCAAGCCAAGAAACATTCTCATTCGTAGTGAAAGCTGACGTTTCCATTGATTTCCTTTTCCTTGCACATGCAATCTCTGTTGACATTTGAACAAGCAAATCTCTGGCAATCTCTGACGCTGATGATGCTCTTAATGGCTTCTCAGTCAAGGAATAAACTCAAGCAACAAGCAACATGATTGTCACAAATTGCCCAACATAGACCATTGAGTTGGGTTGACTCATCCTCTCGATTTCTTGGCTTGCATCTCTGACTAAAGTCCACCCCCCTCTCCTTTCTTGGGTTGAGCCATGCCGAGTCAAGCTCATCAATCATTATTTGTATGTCATCCAGTAATCGTTTGTGTTTGCTGCCGTTCAAGCTGATTTAACCAATCTCTTAGTCTTTAAGCTCATCGATCGTGATTGCCACACCGAATTGCCACAAATTTTGTATGCAATTAAGACATGAAATCTATGTAAACTGCAGGGGGGACAGAGGTAGCTCATAATGTTTATAAACAAAATTTTTGATTGGTAATTTAAAACAATTTTGTTTTTTTGAATTGAATTGAAGACTCTACATTAATTGTGCCAAGCACCTATCCAGTTTCGAGGTTATTCTATGAAAAATGGCCCAGTTAAAAGTAAATGTCTCCCATTATTATTATTTTTTTGGCCTTGCTCAATTGAAACCAAGAAATTTCCCAAAATTTATTACAGAAAATTTCTCACTTTTTAGTGGGAATTATTTGAAGATCTCCCATTAAGGCCTAAGCAGCCCAAGACACGCAGCTCGATTCCATTTAGCTCATTATTTAATACCAGCCATTATCTCTAGTATTTATTTTATTTCTTAATTCGAGCTTGAAATTTTTATTACAATCTTTTGAAGGTTAGTTCGAACTATTTTCTATGGAATATTTTGAACTTTCTAGGAATTTCTTGAAAGTTTCAAGGAATCTTTTCCGATTTCGATGAGAAGACATTTTCCCCTTTTTCAAATTATCAAGAATCATTTTCCTATCTCATTGATATTTCTTAAGAATAACTCCGTTTCTTATTGACCAATCTTAGGTGAATGTTACATGTATGAGAACAGTAATAGAAATCCATTTTAGGTGTATTTGTAGTATAACTTGACCAATCTGATTCAAATGTGATCTTTGGACATGCTTATAGGAGCAAGACTTACCTGAATTAAAGTACTACATCATATAGCTACCATATAGAACCGAATCTGATTTTGGGATATTTCGGATACTTTTAAACCGATTTATATAGCTTAAATCAGCTAGATATAATCGTATTTAGATTGTGACTTGATCAGCTGATTCAAGTTTAGCCGGAGCAATCTTAACAGCCGCAATGTAAGCACTCCACCCGTCCCTACTCCAGTTTTGTTTTGGGCACCTGGCAAAATCAAATTGTGCCAAAGAGATTCTCATAGACAGATTTCTCCTATTTGACTATAAGATTGCCATCGGCTACCAGCTCCTCGAAGCAGTAGTCTTATGGCTTTGCGGCGGTAGAAGAGATCATAGATATATATTTTCTTCTGGTGGTGAATTTTGAAAATTGACCACAAGGATTCAGTCTTACGCTTGCCTTCATGTGACTCCAATTCGGCTACCTGCAACTTCATTTCCAGTTCTTACAGAATCGGTTCTATTGGATCCCAGCCATCAGGCGGTGGCTTTCGACTATGTCGTACTTTGGGCATTTTCTGAAATTTATACCAATTATTTTTTACGTCTTGCTTAGTTCTCTTTATAATATATACTATATATATAGCTGCTTTTGGTTTATGAATCATTCCCAGGGCTGCACAAGCAACGCAGCACAGCTGGAATGCCAAAGAGTTTTGCTAAGTAGGCGTTGCTTTATTTTTATTGGCATATAATAGCATTAATTGGCCCTGAGTTGACAAACAGAAGAAACAAGTTTGATTTTATTGGTTTAGAAAAAAAATAAATTAAAAGAATTAAAACTAATTGGTCTGCGGACGATTAGGTAACTCCTCAAAATGAAAGTAATTTGGACTTGGTCTATGAGAAATGTCAATTCCCCCAACCGAAATATCTATTTTATATTGGTTCCACTTTTCTTCTACACTTGCAGAATGACGGCTTTGAAGTTGCTTTGACGCATGGCAGTGGCAAACCCAACGAGAGTAGCACCAGCTGCCTTGGCCAGAGTACGGCCAACGGCATTATGGAATGCCTGCCAATGAGTGGAGGAGCTCATCATCATACCCATATAATGTCCGCCAATGGCACGGGCAGTGGGGGAGCAGCGTCTGGGGTTACGGCCACGGCCACGTATACGCATCATTTGCACCATAATCACCACCAGCTGCTGAGTAGTCATCATTCGCCGTATAGCAATAGTTATGGACTGCATCATAGTGGTAGCCATCATCATATACACAGCGAGCAGACCAAGTCGCTGCAGGAACTGCAGCACGAGGTGGGGGCGCTGTTGGAGTTCCGGGATCTGGTGATAGAGACATTTCCCGATCTCAAGCATAAGATGGCCTCAATGTCGGGCACGAGCACCAGCGGTGGCAGCAATTCGGTGGGAGCTGTGACTCCGGGTGGCAGTCATTCGGTGGGCAATCAGTCGGTGACCAGGTGAGTTTCAAGTGAATTTAAAGGTCTAGAAAATTATTTAATATTTCTTTTTGTCCAAACAGACGTGAATGGGAACCGGGCATACGGATTATCAAGCGGAAATTATCGCACAAGGAACCGTCCACAACAGCGGGAGGAGTGGGAGTGGGGGGAGTAACTGCGACAAGCTCAGCCACGGCGGGTTCAACAAATCCCGGTGCTGCGGGGGCTGAAGTGCTTTCCTCCTCGTCGCTGACGCGCAGTCGTAGCAACTCGCACAGCGGCAAGAAAGAGCCAAAGAGCGGAGAGAACAACAACGGCAGCGTTGTACAGGATTCCGGCTTCTCAACGGAGACCAGTTCCTCCAAGGAGGGCCACAGTGCCTCCTCCAGTAATGGTGCTATGACGGTATGTCAAATGAACCTTATCATTTAGTTTTGATTATTAATTCATATCTTCTCTGACCATGTAGGTGGCCATTGCCTCAAATCGCCTGAGTTGTGCCGAGTCTGATGATGAGTTACTCAATCTCTTGGATGTCATACATCGCAAGTCGAACCGTTTAAGGGAAGAAGTTGAACAGCTGCAGAATTATGAACGCCAGCAAACCGAAGTGGATGCCACCACCAAGGCCGACCCAAAGGCCTCCACCAGTGGAGCAGCCAGTAGCGGCATGACTCACCAGCAGTTCCGTGAACATGTGGAACGCCTCAATCGAGAGGATATCAAACAGTTGCGAAAGGAGCGCGATCGTCTACTCGACAAGCTGGCCGAAATGGAGGCCGAGACTCTGACGGGTCGCATCAAGGCGGCCAAGATGAGTGACCAGGTGGAGGAGCTGATTAGTGTGAAAAAAGATCTCGAGGAACAGCTGAAAATGGCCATGGCCCAGAAGCTCGAGCTAAGCTCGCGTGTCCAACAGTTGCAACAGCAAAGCAAGAGCTCATCCAGGTGAGTCGAAAGAAAATCAATATAAAAGAAGAAAAATATTAAATTTATCTTTCAAACTTGCAGTGGCAGTCAATCGGAGTTCTCCAGTCAACGAAACTTTTTATCCTCAGCCACCACGGTGCTCTCAAATGGCAGCGGCTCGGCAGCAGCTGGTCGACCCAATACATTCCAGCCGGTCGTTGTCATCGACCAGGGCATGCCCACGGAAGAACCTTTAGCATTCCATCAAAGCTCAGGCAGTGATACAACAGCAACAACAACAATAACAGCAACAAGTCTAAAAAAACCGCAGTCCATAGGCCGTTTGGATGGGATTGTCAGTACACCGGGTGCCAGGAATAGCAAGTGTCGCCTAACCGATTCAAAACGCTTCTCGGCCATTCTACTTGAAACGAATGTCTTGGAATTGCAACGCCATCTGCTCACCCTGACTGTGCAGAATCAGGTGCTCATGCAGAAGTTGGATTCATCTACCAAGTCGAAGACGCATTTGGTTAAGCGCCTGGACAAGAGCAAGGAAGATGTGGATGACTTACGCTTCCAGCTTGAGGAGAAGAACATCGAACTGGAGGGCACAAAAGCCCAGCTGCGTGTCCTGGAGTCCCGTATGCATGCCTCCACACCCAGCACCACGAACTCGTATCTGCACTCTCAAAACGACTACGAGACAAATCGTTCCTCGGCCTCGACCACCCTGATGCTGAGTCGCCGTGGTGTGACTGATTCGGTGGAGGGCCGCTCCAGCACTCCCTTGTCGGGCATAGCCCCACTGGCCATGCCGCCGCCGCAGGCCACCCAGATCAGCACACCCAGCATGAAGGCCATGGTGCCTCTGGCCATGGATGAACTGCAGCAGCACAGCAGCAGCACAGAATCTGCCCATGAGCACGAGCTAAATCTGGAGACCAGCCAGAGCACCACCATCACTAATATGAGCCCCTTGATGGGACCCACCGGCTGCAGTACACCCACCACGGCCTCCAGCGATATACGAGCACGCCTGATGAGCACCAGTGTGGGTGGGGTGAGTCCATTCGAACAGACCCCAGCACGGTCGGGTCAGGCCTTCCGCAAGTTCGGTGCGGCCAGCAGGCCCAGCAAAATCCCGCTGCCCGGCAGCAAAGTAGCAGCCTGCCTGGCCGGCAAACCGCCCACCGGTCGCACCTCCCTGGCCGGCCGTTCGCCGCCTTCGGCCAACACCTCGAGCACCTCGTACAGCTCGAGCAAGTCTTCACTGAGCCGCAGCACCGGCAATCTTATTTATGGCAAATCACCACAGAGCCTGAAGCGTGCCGACTCAGCACAAAGCATTCGCAAAGATGCCTCAAATCATTCACTGAGTACCAATACAAGTCGCAGTTCCACCTCCTCCTCAATACCGCTGGCCACCACGCCGTATTCCTCGTCGTCGGCCAGTGGCCAGCGCACTGCGACCACAGCCACAACAACTCCGTCCCCGAGGGTTCTGCAGAACTCTCCATTGCCGAAACTGAAACGGGAGTCGCTCTCCTCCCGCGTGCGTCACCTGGACTCGCTATCCCGGGCCCAGCAGTCCCCCAATGGCACTGAATCAGCTGCCTACGTCCTGCCCAGTTCCAGCCAAAAGACCAGCTCCATAGCTGCTCAGCTGAGCACGACCATGCGCAAGGATCTGCAACTAAATTCCACGGCTGCCCCCGCCTTCCACAGGCGCACGGCCAACTCAAGCATCGGCGGCGCCTCAAACGCTGCTGGCAATGGCACTTTCGAGCGTGGCCAGGGCGGTGGCCTGGGTCGCCGCTTCAGCAGCGCCTCCACCAACTCCTCTAGGCAAATGGACAGCGGCTCGGCAAACAATCTCAGCGCCAATGCAACCACGTCCAGCAGCAGCTATGGCGATAGTGATAGTGGCAAGGTACGCACTTTAAAATCAACTTTTCTGGGTTGGTTCAAATGAAATCACATTTACAAATTAATAATCATTTAAAGTTTAAAACAAAATAATAATATTTATAAACAACAAAAAAAAAAAAACTAGTTATGATATTGAAAATAATCTTAGAACCGAAAAAAAAAACAAAACCATTTCAAAACCGTTTTTGATTATCACACAAAAAAAAAAACAATAAGGCAATAGAAACTGAAACAGAAAAAGAAACAAACTAAATTTTTATAAAAAAAAAAAGAAAGAAACTATTCATACACACACACACATACATACGTATTTATTTATTAAAAATATATTTATCTATATTTATACATACAATACAATACATAAAAGAAAGAAGAAGAAGAAAATAATAATAATAAATCTGAAAAGACAAAAAAACAAATTAACCTGCAAAAGCATACAACACTCACACACACACACACACAAGCATAATTTATTTATATTCATTTTGTTGTAAACAAAAAAAAAATGTAACTAAAAAAAAAAAACATTACAAAAAAAAAAAAAACAAAAAAGAAATTGTTTTAACTCTGCGCTGCTAAGTGTTGCTGGTCGTTCTTTTACTATTTCTACTACTTCCTTGACTGTTCCCCTCTTTTGTACTCCCCAAAAACTCATAGTTCTCTTCAGCTCTCTGTGTTTCCGTCTCTCTCTCTCTCTCTCTCTCTCTCTCTCTCTCTCTCTCTCTCTGTGCATTGTGCATGTAATCAAATCACGCATACGCAATGTGGCCGGTCACTGAACTCCTGCCTCATTTAAGGCAACAATGACATTGGCAAGTGAAAGGCACCCACACATACACACACACACCCACACATATATACAAGCCTTTCTCACTGGCTTGGTGAAGCCTTCAGCTTTTAGCAGCTATGCAAATTAGTCAGTCGGCTGCACTTGCTTCTGCTCTATAATTAATTAATTGTTGTACATGCAACCACCGCCACCACAACAACAACAGCAACAAGCAATTCTCTTATACAAACAATACAAAACCAATTTGATTATAATTTCTCTTTATAATTTATTTCTTTTTATTATAAAGAAAAAAGCATGCCTTTTTTTTTGTCTGCCTGTCTTGCTTGCCTTTTCCGTCTGTGTGCTTGTGTATAATTTGTATATAAAAGATAAACCCACATCATACATACATAAATATATCTATATATATATATATATTTTTTAGCCGCTACGAAAACATCATGTAAAGTGTTACATATTTAATTGTGTTATTATAATTTAATTAAATTTAAAATATTACATTTTTTTTTGTCTTGTCTTTCAATATCATCAATCGAGAGATGCACTCATTTCTCATTGTTTTGATAGCCAACTAAAAAAAAAAAAACAAAATAATAATATTAATATTATCTATAAATATTTGCATATAATTATTTACTTAAAAGGAATGTAAAGTTATTATTATTTTTTTCACGTGTAATTCGTATTCTAAGTTGATATTCTTTGTATTTGGCCTAATTTTAATCATATATAATTTATGTTGTGTAAACTGAATCAAACAATCTACCAGGTTAATTTAGAAATATAAATGAAACAAACAAATCAAAAGAAGTGAAAATTATATGAAAAAAAAAACAGAAACAAAAATTATTATTATTATTATTTGTTTTTTGACTTTATTGAAAAAAAAAATTATATCCAACCATTTATCCTCATCTAAATCGAGCACTCCATCCACTCATCCAAGCTTTATTAACCCAAACTAAATCGACAAAAACATAACAAAAAAAAAAAAAACAAAACAAAACATCAAAAGCTTTTTAAGAAGCCCACAGAAAATTACAATTTGTATCTAATGCTGAAATTTCTTCTTTTTTTTTTACTTTTACTTTTTTTTCTTTCTGCGTTTCCGCCCTCTTTATGTCTACTCCACATGTATATCCAAACAATATTATATCAAAATGCATACTATTGTTTATACTGTGTGTCTTGTCATAACCTCACATGTTATATTTATAAAAAAAAAAAAAATCCTTCCAAACCAAAACCGAAACCCATCCAACCAACCGAACCGAACAGAAAACCAAGATACCAAACCCACCAACAGGCCATTGAGAATTGTAACTAAACCTGAAATACTTTTCGTTAACGCCAAGCAAATAGCAATCAACGTGTACCTAAAAAACTAAAATAACTGGAAACCCGGTGAGCCCCTCTTCTTAACCCGGTGGATTGGGCAAATGGGCCTGGCTGATGGTGTATTGATTAAATGACTGATTGATTTCATACATGTTGGTGGTGAAAATAATACAAAACTCTGCATGTTCAACCAAAAAAAAAAAACAGAAAAGAAAATGCTAACACGAAAGTACTCGAAACTGCCCACTCAAAGAGAAGTAGAAAAAAAAAGAAAAACGACGTGAAAATATTTTTTTTGGTTTTTTGGAGACTCAGGAGAACCCTCAACTTTGTCTGCAGCTCAGTACAACAACAACAAGATGAGTACTCCAACAGGCTACGTTTTTGTTGTTAACGAAAACAAAGAAAGTATTTGTCTCTTTGGTTTGATTTAGCTGAAGCAAAAACAGACAAAGATTTAGACACTTTGCCGCAATTTGTCATACGCGTAAGTCTGCATTTTTTGTTTGTTGTTACCTCTTCTATATCACCTCACCTATTTAGAAGTAAGTCAAATCCTCACACCGAATTGCTTCACACCTCAAAAAAAAAAAAATTCGTAGAACTCTGTAGAACAAATTCCCCACAAAGTGGCCATTCCAGCCAAATCAAAAAAAAAAAAGAAAAACATAAAACTGCACAGAAGCTTATATAAATTGGGTCTCTTATTTTGCTCCTCCTCTTCAAAGGTTTGCCAAACTGATTCCTAAAGATTCCTTAAGTTTTAAAATTTGTAAATTTGAAAAAAAAAAATTATAACAAAAAACTTTCTGTCTGTCCTAAACAAACTTTATGTTTTAATTGGTTGAGGTTATGAAATCATCCGAGCTAACAAATCTATTTATTTATTTTTTTTTTTACTAAACATTTTTTCCTCCCTGTTTGAATGTGTGTGTGCGTCTTTTTTGTTAAAAAAAAAAAAAAACAAATTTGAACTAAAATATTTTGTATTTTCTGCTCTCTCCCGCTCTCTTTTTGTTCCTGTTTCCCCCCTTCTGACTAAAGAATTTGATGAATTCTTCAAATAAATCAAATGCTCGTTTCCATGACAAAAATCGGCAATTATGGCAAATCAATCAACAGCATCAGCTCAATTTAAAAAATAACCCATACAACTTGCGAGACCAACTCAAATTTCAATTCATCAAAGAAGCCGCAGAAGAAGAAGCAGAAGCCTCCGAGGAGACAGCCTACAATTCATACTACACTCAATACACCACACCCGACTCAATGGACTGTGGCAGCGATAATCTGCTGGTAACTTTCGATTATGGCTATAGCGATTCCATAGATCAGGCCAAGGCCAGGCCACCAGCCACACCCGAAGCCGAAGAGGATGAGGGGGCCATTTGGTTCAGCCGCCCGCAAATTCTGGCCAATGCAACCAATCCACTCGAGGATGCCCAGGCCTTTGTGGTCCATCATGTACAGCACAAAATAGACGAAAGTCTGCAGTCTTTGATATCCTACGATGTGGATGACTTCGAAGAGGACCCCTCCGAGGCAGATGAAGAAGTCTTTTATGATAGCATTGAATGCACTTAGATTTTCACTACTTTTTTTTATAAAGGGCCAAAACTATTTAGATTTGTATAAAGTTCCTTCAGCACACTTCAGCAGCAGCAATTTAGGAACTTGAAAATATCCACTTATATACTTATTTCAATTTTGATCAATACATATAAGAAATTTAATTTAAACTAGTCTATTGGAAAATGTTATAAGAAATATACATACATATATATCATCTGGATTGTATGCACAGTAGGTTTTTTTCTTTCTAATTATTATTATCTTTGTATATTGTATGTTATATAATATGGATAAATTACTATATCCAAGGTTTCCTCTATTTATTATTATTTTCAAAAAAGAAATCTTTATGCTTACTTCAACTATTCTACAAAATTTATAATTTAGATGATAAAGAGAATTTGTAGTTTTTTAACTGAATTATTCCGAAGGATATGTTTATATTTAGTTTGTATGTTTACTGTACAGTTTGATATACGTATCTGATAAGCATTGAACGAGTGGCAGATGTATTTATATTTAATCATGTTATCAATACAAAAAAATAAATAATAAATGCGTTTATTACATTTATAAAACAACAAAACTCACACAAAAACAAAAAAAAAAAACTTATAAACATATTTAAAGGCAAAAAAATAAAAAACATAAAGAAAATGTAGGCATATAACCATTTAAATAGCAATTGTATTAAATAATAATAATATAAAAAAAAGAAATATTACAAAGAAGAAAAGAATAAAATAAAATAGTAAAGAAAATATTAAAAGTAATTGTGTCAGTCTTAAATTATTCCAATAATAAGCTCCAGCACGTGAGAATATAAAAGAGCTTTTTTTATTTTTGCATACCGATGATCCCGCAAATCAGATTTAAGTTCATTGTCTGTTGTGCCCCAATCAGTTGGGGCCTCACACTCGAGGTTTATGGTTGCGTTTTGCAATTTTAAATTTGATCAACTAAACTGGTTTGCTTTATAATTTGCATAATAACAAAAATTAAATAAAAATTCTGTAATGGATTTTGAGAAAATCCTAACTAAATGCGGCAACAGTCATCGCTATCAGTATTTGGTTTTGGCTCTATTTGGCTATCTGATGATGCTGGTGGCTGCCCACACCTTCTCGCAGAATGTGATCAGCTTTGTCCCAGACCATTGGTGTTATCATGAGAAATTGGAAAATCGGACTTTTGCTGAAATCGAGGCAATTTATGCCAAATTCGAGAGACCCTCTTGCACGCGTCTGGAGAGGATTGAGGGCGAGCATGTAACCTTGAGTAAGGAGCCCTGTGAACGTTGGATCTATAAATATGATTATGGCTATAGGAGTATGAATACCGAGGTATTTTTTCAATTGTTTTTAGTTTAAACTAAAATTTGATTAATTTCCTTGGCAGCTCAATTGGGTCTGCGACTCAGCCTATAAGGCACGCGTGGGTCAATCTTTGTTTTTCGTTGGCTCCACTTTTGGCACGTTTTTCTTTGGTTTGCTCAGTGATAGAATTGGACGTGTGAAGGTGACCATTTTGGCCAACTTATGTGGTTTTTTCGGAGAATTTTCCACAATATTTACAAAGAATCTCTTGGCGTTTTCCATAAGTCGCTTTGTGTCCGGCTCAGCCTCTCTGGCAAACTCTTATCTGATGTATATACTGCGTAAGTTTTGCCCATAAAATTGACAAGAATAGACAAGCTGTTGACTACTCCCCTTGACAGTTCTGGAATATGTCTCACCTTCACTGCGAAACATTGGCATCAATACAGTCATGGGCACTTGTTTTTCCTTGGGCTTAATTGCTGCCTGCTGGCTGGCTGTCTATGTGGGTCATTGGAAAATTTTCTTGGCCTGCACCTCACTTCCGTTGCTGCTGATTACCTTTTTCTTTTTCCTGGTCCAAGAGAGCGCACAATGGCTCATGACTCGCAATGATATAGACGGGGCCATCCTAAGGCTGCAACGTGTGGCTAAGATGAACAAACGCGTGGTCAGCAATGAAGACTTCGAGGCCTTCCGAAAGTATTGCCGGGAAAAGCAGCTGGAGGAAATGGAAAAAGCTGCTAATAAGGACAAATTAATCGATATAATCAAAACGCCACGCATGCGCAGCAATACTATAAAGTTGGTGGTGAACAAGTGAGTTGGACTTTTCGAATTCGGCAAATTCTGGAATTTTTTTTCATGTTCTCTGCATTTCCAGTATGAGGAATTCGCTTTGCTATAACATAGTGGCTCGAAATTTCGAGGGCTTTGGCATTTCACCATTTATTATTTTCACCTTGAATGCCTTGACTCTGCCACCATCTGGTTATCTGCAGGGCTTTCTTCAGGATCGCATAGGACGCAAGGCCACCGCAGTCAGCTGGATGGTCATAACCGGAATATTTGCCATGGCTGCTGGCCTACTCATCGCATATGAGAGGGAAAAACATGAAAATATAATACTCTTGGTTGGCTTGACTTTGGCAGCCCGATTTAGCATTTCAATTTCGGATGGTGCCAGCACACAATTTGCCATGGAACTCATACCCACTTCGGTGCGTGGGCATGGTGTGGGCGTGGCATATGTTGTAGGTTTTGCGGCATCCTTTTTGTCACCTTTTATATTGCACTTGGGCAGTTATATACGAGCTGGTCCCACCATAATTGTGGGTCTGCTTTTCTTTCTGGGAGCCTACATCTGTTTGCTGTTACCCGAAACGCGTCATAAAAAGTTGCCCGTGTCCTTGGCCGAGGGTGAAGAGTTTGCTAAAGGCGAAAAAATGTTTGACTTCATTAAAGAATTGAGAAAAGGCAGCCAGTCAGCAAATACTGAAATCAAACAAGAACTTAATGAGTTGGTTAAAAATTCTCAAGAGATTTAGAGCAAATTCTAATTGGTTAAGGAAAATAATTCTATTCGTTAGATCTAATATTTATTCATACTTTATTTAATCTTAGCCCGGGAATTATTTACACTTTTGTTAGCACAAAAAATCAAAAAAAAATTTATTAACAATATTTTATATGATATTAATTAAATTAAATGAAGGCCAACTTTTGTGGACGAGACTAAAAAAAAAAACCCAAAACGATTCCATTTATCAATTCACAACCCCGGAGTATTACTACACCCACGCAAAAATTCTAGTTCAAGCAACATAAGAGTTCTTCAGAGGAAAGCGCCATCTAGCGTACTGTTTATATAGCAGCCAGATTACTTGGCACTTAGCCCAGGGGAATCTAGACTAATATTTTAAAATTCTGTTTTTGGGAATTCTCCGATCAAACTTAATATCAATAAAAATAATTTATTATTTTATCGAAGCCACATAATACCAGACTCTTCGAGGAAACGAGGAAGGAAGGGAAATAAGCTTGCATATCGTAGAATAAGGAATCCGAATCCCAACTTTCGTAATTCTGACTCTTATAGCCTACAAGATCTAGGCATTCATAGGGACCGATATGGCTATTTAGATCTCTCTAAGATTTCTCTTTGAATAACTTTGGGGAGGTATCCAATGCCTCTTTCTCTATGGCTATTTGAATCTCTCTAAGATCTCTCTTTGAATAACTTTGGGGAGGTATCCAATGCCTCTTTCTCTATGTTACATAAACCTTCAGAAAGTTAACTACCCTTACCTTTACGGTTCAGGGTATATTGATAAAGCTTACTAATTAATTTAAATGAATAATTTTTGGGTGTGTTTACCTCTTTCTATTTTGAATTTCTAATTTAATTGATAACCATGTACTAATATTTTCATTTGATAATTTGCAAGCAACATTTCTCTGCGTCATCGAAACAGTGCAAAATTCTTCAATTGAGTCTCACATATCACCCAGTGGAATTTAGAACAATTCTTACTAAACTTGTTTCAAGTAAAAAAGAGTGCAATCAGTGCAATGTGGAATGCAATAAAATGAACTTAAATTTGTTGTATTATTTTTAGGAAAATAAACTTGTTGCAGCTTATTAATAATAAATAAATTAAATGAAAATAATACATTTGTATAGGTAGAAGAGAATTAAATTAACGCTTACCTTAGCTATAATCCACTCTTAATTGAATTTCACTCTTGAATTTCTTGAAATTCTCAATTTCTTCTGCCTTTGTTGTCAGTGCATAAATGACGTTTTGGCTTTATAGATTTAATTATGTTCAGTTAGTCTTGTTCTTGCCATCGAGTGGAAGTGAAGCGAAAACTTTTAGATTTCAGTTTTTTGGAAAAGATTTGGAAAAAGTTCAACTTTTATCAGCAGATCAATAATTTCGTTAGCAGTTGGTGGCAAATTTTTTTTATGGTCTACATTTATCACATTCATAAATTTACGATACAGCACGTGGGATTCCAGATAGAAGAGCGAAACCATAGCTCGGTTCAGTTAAAGAGACATCTGTAAATCAACTCAGAACAGGCTTTTTTCTTCATACAAATCGAAATTAAATTCATCGAATGGTTTGCTTCAATCAGTCGGAGGCTCACATTCAAAGCTCATGGACGGCCCTTGTGTTTTGAAATTCGAGCAATTGATTTGGTTTGAAATTCTTAACTTGATTTGCTTCAATAATTGCGGGAAGGAAACGGGCGCACTATGGATTTTGAGGAAATTCTGAACAAATGCGGCAACAGTCATCGCTACCAGTATTTGCTGTTGGCTCTCTATGGCTATCTCATGGTGGTGGTTTCAATGCATTCTTTCTCGCAGAATGTGATTAGCTTTGTCCCAGACCACTGGTGTTATCATGAGAAATTGGAAAATCTCACGTTTACTGAAATCGAGGCAATTTATGCCAAATTCGAGAGACCCTCTTGCACGCGTCTCGAGAGCATTGAGGGCGAGCTTGTAACCCTGAGTAAGGAGCCCTGTGAACGCTGGATCTATAAATATGATTATGGCTACAGGAGTATGAATACCGAGGTATTTTTTCAATTGTTTTAATTTTCAAATCAAATTATAAATATTTTCGTTGGCAGCTCAATTGGGTTTGTGACTCAGCGTATAAGGCACGTGTGGGCCAGTCTTTGTTCTTTGTGGGCTCGATGTGTGGCACATATTTGTTTGGCTTGCTAAGTGATAGAATTGGACGTGTGAAGGCCACCATTTTGGCCAACTTATGCGGTTTTGTGGGTGACTTTTCAACGATTTTCACCGAGAGTCTTTTGGCCTTTTCGTTCAGTCGCTTTGTGTCTGGCTGTGCGTATTTGGCCAACTCTTACCTCATGTATATTTTGCGTAAGTCTCTTATTTTATCATGAACGAATAAATCTGGAGATAACCCTTTCTTTACAGTTGTGGAATATGTCTCACCTTCTCTTCGTAACATCGGCATCAATACAGTCTTGGGTTCCTTTTATTGCGTGGGCCTGATAGCTGCCTCGTGGCTGGCTGTCTATGTGGGCCATTGGCAAATCTTCTTGGCCTGCACTTCTTCGTCTTTGCTGCTAGTTATACTCTTCTATTTTCTGGTACATGAAAGCGCTCAATGGCTAATGACTCGGAATGATATAGACGGGGCCATTCGAAGGCTTCAACGTGTGGCTAAAATGAACAGACGCAAGGTGAGCCCTGAGGATTTTGCAGCTTTTCGTAGATATTGCCAGGAAAAGCATCTGGAGGAAATGGAAAATGCTTCTGATCAGGATAGATTGATCGATATAATGAAAACGCCACGCATGCGCAAGATTTTCATTAAACTGCTGGCTGTCAAGTGAGCTAGAAAATTTGACTAACTTTTCCTCTTTTAAATAGTTAATATTTTGCCTTTTGCAGTATCATAAATACGCTGTGCTATAACATAGTGGCCCGAAATTTCGAGGGTTTTGGCATCTCACCCTTTATTATATTCACCTTGAATGCCTTAACTCTGCCACCATCTGGTTATCTGCAAGGCTTTCTCCAAGATCGCATAGGACGCAAGGCGACCGCAGTCAGCTGGATGGTCATAACCGGAATATTTGCCATGGCTTCTGGCCTGCTTATCACACATGACAAGGGCAGTAACCAGAATATCATACTCTTAGTTGGCCTGACAATGGCTGTGCGTTTTGGAGTGTCCATAGCCGACGGCGCCTGCTCCCAATTTGCCACCGAACTTATACCCACATCTGTGCGTGGTCATGGAGTCGGTGTGGCCTATGTCATGGGCTTTGCAGCCTGCTTTTTCTCGCCTTTCATCTTGCACTTGGGTATCTTTATACGAGCAGGTCCTACCCTAATCGAGGGTTTGCTCTTCTTCTCTGGAGCTTACTTCAGTCTTTTGTTGCCAGAGACGCGTAACAAAAAGTTGCCCGTGTCTTTGGCTGAGGGCGAAGAATTTGCCAAAGGCGAAAGAATGTTTGATTTTATTAAAGAATTGAGAAAGAGCAAACCGCCAGCAAAGACTGAAGTAGATATCGAACTAAATACAATACCCGAAGCAAATAAACTATTAGCACAATAAAAGTTTGTTCAGATATAAAAATGAAGTTTTAACAATAAAAAAAAAAAAACAGAATCAACTATGCTAATTGTTTTGTTTGCAAAAGACTTTCTCGCAAGCTTTTCAAAGTAATCAATAATGGAAGGCCCATTAGTATTATTCTTATATCAGAAAATGAAGCCGAACGTTAAACTTGGGCGCGAGCGAGTTTGGGATACCCTGTACCTAGTAGACGGTATTGAAAGGAAAAGGTGGTAACCCTAGGTGGGTGGTAACTCGAGTTGGGTGGTAACCCTAATCCTCTATATTTACATAAAACCTCTGGTTTTCATATTCCTCTAAATTCAATTGTTCACAATAATGCAAGCACGCCATCTAGCGGACTGTTCATTCAACCGTTTGCCTAATAACTTTTCAGAAGCATTTAACCAGACCGAACCCCAAGTTTGGTTATCCTAGCTCTTATAGTCTCTAAGATCTATACGGACAGACGGACGGACATGGCTAGATCGATTTCTCTAGTCACCCTGATCATACTTTAGGTAACTTTGGCGGGTCTACGACATCGCCTTCTCTATGTTACATCTCTATTTTAATATACCCTCACAGTTAAGGTATAGGGTATAAAAATACTGATTATATTTTAATGATAGTTAATCAGAAATAAACAAAAGAAACCACGCTTATCAATTGGATTAGATTTATGCATTTAGTTAGTTACAATCAGCCCTGCCCCACTCTGACTCTTATCAGTTTTTGGAAAGCATAAATGAGAGAATTATGAAGTAGCCCAGGCAGTGGTTAGCTCGATCTGAGAGCGACTCACCCAATACTCTCTTTCTGGCCAAAAGTGCGAGTAAAACAGTTAGCGTTCGCCAGCGCTTGAGATTAGACGTTCGTTTATTTGGTCGGATTGTTTCGGATTTTGGTTTGATTGGTTTGGTTGGCTTGTTTGTGGGTCTTGCTATCTCTATAAAAAAAAAAATAAAATAGAGTTTTTGAGCGGTTATTAGTTGTTGTTGAATCTCTGGTCGAGCAAGAGTGCACACTTATGGCTGTGAATTGAAATCAATCGAACAAAAATACGTTAGGCAAATAAACTGGTCTCACATATTAATTATTGATGACCGCCGAAATACCACAACTATATAAATACCATAAATGCCATATAAGCTACTATGGACTTTTCGGAGATTTTGGCCAAATGTGGTCACAGCCATCGGTATCAGTATCTGCTATTGGGACTGTACAGCTATTTGATGTTTATTACCTCCATGCACTATTTCTCGCAGAATTTTATAGGTTTTGTGCCCGATCATTGGTGCTATCACAAGCAGTTGGAGAATAGTAGCTTCGAGGAGATCGAGGCTGTGTACTCGCAGTTTGAGAATCCCTCGTGTACACGTCTGGAGACGGTCACCACCACTCCAAATGGCTTCATCAATGTCACGGTGAGTGGTGAACGCTGCGATCGTTGGATTTACAAATATGATTTCGGATATCAAAGCATGAACACTGAGGTGAGCTCAACTTCTTAAAGATCAATCAGGTATTTGCTGATTATGTTTTATGTTTTAGTTGGATTGGGTTTGCGATTCGGCCTACAAGGCGCGAGTGGGTCAGTCTTTGTTCTTTGCTGGTTCCATGTTCGGGACGCTCTTTTTTGGCTTACTTGGCGATAGGATAGGACGCATCAAGCCCTTGATTTTGGCCAACCTTTGTGGCTTTATAGGTGATTTTTCAACTATATTCACGACCAGTGTGACCACATTTTCTATAAGCCGTTTTATCTCGGGCTGGGCACCCGATGCCAATACCTATCTGATGTATGTCTTGGGTAAGTCTCGTTATGCCTTTTAGTCACTTTCCTTTTGATAATTCCTTTCTGTCACCAACAGTCCTTGAGTATGTCTCGCCTACCCTGAGAAATGTGGGCGTGAATACGGCCATGGGCATTTTCTATTGTTTGGGTCTGATCACGGCCTCGGGCCTGGCTGTTTTGGTTGGCCATTGGCGTCTCTTTTTGGCCTGCTCTTCGGTGCCACTTCTTCTTGTCATACTCTTCTATTATTTGGTCCAGGAAAGTGCCCAATGGCTGGTCACCCGCAATGATGTGGATGGAGCCATCATTCGTCTTCAGCGTGTGGCCAAAATGAATCGCAAGATTGTCAGCGATTCCGATTTTGATAAATTCCGCAATTATTGCCAGATCCAAACTAAAGAAGAAGAATCGATAAAGACAAATCCAAAACTTTTAGACTTGCTAAGAACTCCACACATGCGCAGTATTTCGCTCAAGCTGTTGGCCATATTGTAAGTAACTCGAATCCCCAATTATATCAGGGTTTTACCTTCTGATATTTTCAGCACCTTAATTACTTTTTGCTATAACATAATAGCGCGAGATGTGGAAGGCCTGGGTATCTCCCCATTTATCATGTTCAGCCTAAATGCCTTGACTTTGCCACCTTCGGGAGTGATACAAGGACAACTGCAGAATTCCTTGGGACGCAAGGCCACTGCCATACTGGTCATAGCCCTCACTAGCCTCTTTGTGGCCTTCAATAGCATAGCCATCACCCAATATCAGAAGCCCAGTGTAGTGCTCCTGGTGATACTAACTCTAGTCGCACGTTTTGGCATCTCTCTTAGCTACGGAGTGGCCATCCAAATGACCACCGAACTGCTGCCCACCTGTGTGCGTTCCAGTGGTCTAGCTGCCGTCCATGTGGCTGGAGCTGCCTTTTCTTTCCTCACACCTTATGTACAACATTTGTCCATCTATTATCGTTCGGCTCCAGCCATTATTTTGGTCATATTGTTTGCCATTGCCGCATATTTGTGTTTACTTTTGCCCGAAACTAGTGGCAAAAAATTACCCATAACACTGGCCGAGGGCGAAGAGTTTGGCAAAGGCGAAAAGATGTTTGACTTTCTGAGGCATCGACGTAGATATAGAGAGACTAAAGACGACACTAAACCAGAATCAAGAGATAAACTGGAGACCCAACTCAAGCTCATATCTGAAATAAACTCTTAATTAATCAAAAGGTAACCGCTCAGCGTGTTTTTATTTTATTTTATTTACACTATTTGAGTCAGTTTCTTGCTAAATCATTCAAAGCAGCGTCCCTGTTAAGCTGCGCCGTCGACGATAGCCTGCTTATCTCTGAGAGTGTGAAATAAAACCTGATAATAGCATGGAAATAGATTCTAGCTGCCTAGGCGACTTGAGAAGCCTCTATGAAACACTCATTGACTGAATATTATTATTATTTTCTTTTTTTTTATTCATCTCAAACTAGTTTGAGATAAAATATACATTTTGCTCTTAAATACACGTAAAGATTTTTTAGTTTGCTTTAAAATTTTAGGATAAGAAAGTTTTTATTTTATGATTGCAATTGTTTTGTTTTTGCATTGTATAGATTATAGTGATATATATAGTTTTATAGGAACACAAAAAACACACAGACACACACACACTCACACAGAACTTGTGTGATAAGACCCATATGAAAATATAGGTTGCTCAAACGGATTGTATGCTCATGTAGTCAGTTCAGTCAGTCGCTTTAGAATCTCAAAGACGAGCAGAACGAGCGCCGGACTTTTCTGTGATAAAATGGATTTCGATAAAATCTTGGAAAAGTGCGGAGATGCAGGGCGTTATCAGTATCTGATTTTAGGCCTACTCAGCTATATATCGTTTTCCAGTACCGTACATTACTTTTCACCCAATATAATTAGCTTTGTACCCAAACATTGGTGCTACCACGAACAATTGGAAAATCGCACTTTCGATGAGATTGAAGCGATCTATTCACAGTTCGGCAAAGAAGCTTCGTGTACGCGTCTGGAAGCGATAAGCGATGGAAATGTCACCGTTAGCAGTGAGATCTGTAATCGCTGGATATACAATTATGCTTATGGCTTCAAAAGTATTAATGCTGAGGTAAATATAATTCCTAATCACAATCAGACTGATCATAAAAGCACCTGATTTATTTAGTTTTTGCCTGTTTTTAATCATCTAGCTGAATTGGGTATGTGATAACGCCTACAAGGCGAGACATGCCCAGTTCCTATTTTTTGTGGGTTCACTTCTGGGGACGTTCACCTTTGGCTTGCTGGGAGATAAAATTGGTCGAGTACCCGCCTTGATATTGGCCAATTTGTGCGGCTTTGTTGGGGATTTCGCTACCACCTTTACCTCGAATCTAATTCAGGTTGCCATCTGTCGTTTTATTTCTGGTTTGGCTGCAGATGCAAATTTTTATTTAATGTATATTTTGGGTAAGTAGAAAGTCTTGGTTATCTACGCTTTATTTAAACAGCGGAATTACCTCATTCTCAGCTCTCGAATACCTGGCTCCTCGGCTGCGGAATGTGCCATTTAATGCCACCATGTCTGTCTTCTTTTGCCTGGGCGGTCTGACGGCTCCTTGGCTTTCTGTTTTGGCTGGCAATTGGCGTATCTATTTAACCTGCACATCGATGATTTCATTGGTGGTGGCAGTGTTTTATTTCCTGATACAGGAGAGTGCTCAATGGCTGATTACCTGTAATGATATTGATGGGGCCGTTGCCAGACTGAAGTATATAGCTCATTTCAATGGTCGTCAGGTGGAGGCCAAGGACTTTGAGGCGTTCCGTCGTCACTGCCAGGAAAAACAAAAACAAATTGATCAAAATGGAGAAGCCAAACTCTTTGATATGTTGCGTACTCCGCGTCTGCGTAGAACTGCATTTATGGTGGTCTTTCTTTTGTAAGTCATACTTTTTGTTTTTCGCAGACAAAAATTTTACTTATCATTTTACTACTTGCAGTATGGCTTGTTGCTTTGGCTTTAATACGATCACCAGAAATGTAGAGGGATTTGGCTTATCCCCTTACATTCTGTTCTCACTCTATGCTGTGGCAGTGCTGCCCATGGGCACGCTTCAGGGTTTTACGCAATCAAATTTGGGTAGGAAGGGCACCTGTTTTCTGGCCCTCTTAACCACAGGCCTATTGTCTTGTGGCATGGGCCTTATTCTCTACTTTGACGATCCGGAAAACAAGGCCAGGATCTTGCTTGGCTTTGCCCTGCCCCTGAGATGTTGCATTTCCATGTGTTACACTTCCACGGCCCAGTTTACCTCGGAGCTGATTCCGACTTGTGTGCGTTCCAGAGGCCTAGCCGCAGTTCACTTGGCTGGAGCTAGTGCTTCCTGTCTTACACCCTATCTGATACACTTTGGCTCTAAGTTTGCAGCTGGACCATCGCTGGTACTCTTTGTGGTACTCTCGGTAGCCTCAGTGGCTACTTTGATTTTGCCGGAAACAGCAAATAAGCAGATGCCCATCACCTTGGAGGATGGTGAAGTATTTGGCAAAGGTGATCCCTTGTTCTCAATGCCCTGTCTGAGACGTCATGATGATGATACGCTCAAACAGCCCCATGAGGAAATTCAACTCAATAAAAGCGGCATCGCCATCAATAAGTCTGAGGTTCCTTAGAAGTAATTGAAAAAGTATTAGGCAAATAAAACATCAGGGTTTTAGTTCCGAAAGTAGTCAGTAAATGTGGAAATTTTGGTTTTATTTGATTGATTTGGTTCACAATTGATAACACGAAATTGGATCTACCCAGAGACCACTTTTGGCCATTTATGGCCAATGTATTCACTAAAATGGCTTGAACTTGTAAACATATTCTTGTAGTGTGTGTGTGTGTGTGTTTTTTTTTCGTACTTATTATTTAATAAACAATACTCAATGATTACAGTTATATCATTGTTTTGTTTTCTTTTTTTTTTATCAATTTGCCTTCACTTTGTTTTTGTAACATTTATGGGCGGGCCAAAAAATGTCTTGGCTTAAACAGTATTTATTATTTTAATTATCATTCTCATAGAGTTAAGGAAAGTCTTACAAATTACAGAATAGAGGTTGCTTAGACTTGATTTTATGAAACTCTTAAAAATTGCAATAGACTTTCTAAAAAAATGAAACTTCAATCAATTGATTTTATATTATATTTTTTTTTTCCAAAGTGTGTGGATTCTGGCTGGTGGCTAATTTATTCATTCATTTTTTTCTAGCATACTTTTAGGCTGCGCTTAAAAATTAATCATACCAGAAATATATAACTCTAATCACTTTCATTTTTTTTGTTGTGTCTAACGTGTTGAAATCAATATACTTTTAACTCTTTACTTATACATATCCCTTAAATGATATGAGCAATTCATACACAAACAATTGCTATCAAATAACTAAGAAATTATTTATGGAAACAGCTGCAGGCAGACCACATTAAAGACTTGGCTAAAAAATATATATATCGAGTGAACTCTGACGCTGTCCTTGATTCTATAATTTTCGCCGCAGCTGTGCTTATAATTTTTTTTAAATCTGTATCTATTAAATGCCAAGATATCTTATATTGGCAAGACGAGACGCTCAGCTCAAAGCGTTTTGCACTATCAGCATGACGAACCTTTTGCGTTTGCTTAAATCTACAAAATACTTTTTAGTTGTATACAATATACAAGTGATTAGATATTTGTATACTCTCTTGTATACCCTATAAGAATGCGTGTATATATATATATATATATATATATATATCTCACTAGATGTAGATGTTGGTTTGTATATTGTAAGTAAGTAAGTTGGTATGCATATATATGAATATATATCTGATTGAGTGTGTAGTTCACAATAGTTCATACATACATACATATAGTAAAAAGGTAAAAAGATTTCTTATGATTTTCTCGATTAACCTGCTTCTCCATCAAGTAAGTAAACGAGTTTATAGCACCATGTCAGAGTAGTGAGTGATTAGGTTTATCCTTTTCAATATTAAATTAAGTTTTCACAATTGTTAAAACACAATTTCTTTTCTTCATTTTTTCTTTGTTTTCTTTTTTTTTTTTGTCATTTTTGGATCGGTTAAGTTAGTTAAGAGTTTAGAGGGTAAATTTGATTCGAAAGGATTTGATTTGTGTACAAACATTTTATGCAAAATTCAAAGTAGAAAAATATATGCATGCATTCATTTAAACACTGAAACATTAAAGATGACAAATAAGTAAATAGTAATTAAACGTATCTATGTATATCTTAGATCATTAGATTCTCACGCAATTCATACGAGCAACAAGTTTCGCTTTACTTAACATAAAAACTGACCTTAAGGACATTATCATAATTATAATCATAATCATAAAATTTTCTATGTATTTTGTTTAGCTTATAACTAAGCTTATATCAGCAGCTATGTAAATATTTTGCATGTATGTGTAATTATTTAAACATATTATTATTATTATTATTATTATTTTTTTTTTTTTGCTACTAAATACCATTTCTCAATTTCAGTTTCATTTTATAATAAATATTTTTTTATTTATTTTTATTTTTTTGTTTGCAATATTTGCTGTTTATTGTTTTGAAAGTGTTTTCAAGTTTTGCCCAAAATATTTAAATATGATATTTAAATCATTCACCTTTCACTTTCTCCTCACTTGGTGTGCGTGTGTGTGTGTGTTTTTTGAGTATGTTTCGAAAACATCCGAGTATAAAAGACAAGCGGTATTTAGGCAACGAGTGATTCAGCAATTTTTTTTTTTTTCATAAAAAACCTTTTCTCTATAAACTTTGTTTTTTTTTTTTTTGAGTATGATTCAACGCTATTATAATTTTTATATATGCAATCATTTCTACTTGCTATAAACTTACACCAAAAGCATTCATAAGATTCGTTTATTTATTTTTTTTTTTAGTTTTTAATTTTTTGTTTGCAATACTCGCATTTTTTCTTTTTAAGTATAAAAATTTCAACAACAAACAGATTTATTTTTATTTTTTTTTTCAACTTTTTTTCCAGCAACGGAAACTTTTTAGAAAGCTAGAAAATCGTTTTACTTTTAATGATTATTTTTATTATAGTTATTTTTTTTTTTTTTTTTTGCTTGGCTGGGGTGGGTGTCTGTGGCAGGTAATGGTAGTATTTTTGGTAGTAGAAATAGTAGTCAAAAAAGTAGTAGCTTAACTTTTTAGTTTGCACAGGCTTGCGATATGCTTGAGTGTAATTACCATTGAATGTATATATGTATGTATATATATATATCTATATATAAATTGTCTTTATTTTAATTAATAGGAAAGAAAAAGAAAGTCTTGGAAAATAAAACAAAAATCACGCAATTTACAAGAGTGTTACTTTTCTGTATTTTCTCAATATTATTGAACAGGTTTTTGTTTTCTTTTTTTTAATTATTATAAACTTATTTGGCTATTGTGTATACAAATGGCCAGTTTAAATATGCTTAGCAGCTTAGTTTTTAATTATTTGTTAAGATTAATTTTTTTCTTTTTGTTTTCGTATTTAATTTAATTTTTTTTATCGCATATAATATGCAAATTGCAATTTCTCTTTCAAAAAAACGCAGATTTACACTGCAAATTTTCTTAAAAATTTTCGGCATGAGCAAGTTTTACAATTGTAAGTTTTCTTCGACATTGATGATATGCCCACTTAATTTCTAGAATGTGATAGCAAATTAGATTTATTTTGCTGGTTTGATTGGGTCACATTGAAAGAACAAGTCTTCAGTTCTTAAAGATATTCACCAGATTTTTGGGATTTCCTTTTTCGATTGGTATTCGAGTATTCGACATCAGATTTTCACTTTGTGCTCAATACAATTTCAACTAGAGGTCAAATTTTAAACGCACTAATTTCAATATGTGCAAACAATTAATGAATTAATTATGCTTTGTAATTAACGCTAAAAACAATACAATGTCTATTTTGCTTTTGTTTTCTTGTTTTCTTAAATTACTAATAATGCTTTTCATTAAATTGTCATCAACTGCTTTTGCTTGTTTGTTTTTTGTTTTTTTGTTTTTTGTTTGTCTTTAACACAAAATCTAATTCATAAACGTTTAAGTTAATTAATACAAATACGCAAATATGCAACATGCAACGGCAACGGTAACTGCAACATTATTATTGGTAAAAATACTAAGCAATAAATTAGCTTGCAAATTGTGACGTTTGTTTAATTTTGTGATGGGTTCTATGGCAAGGCCCGAATGCCATCCAAACTGGAGCGCAAAACTAGACTGCCCTCGACCCAAAAGTTAGGTCGATCCAACATATTTTGCCATAAAGATAATTCCTTTCCCGTGGCATCCATCCATTCCACCTGGCGGCCATAACTTTTGCCTGAAAGAGAGAGAAAAAAAAATCTTAGGACTTTGCTAAATTTTTTTAAAATAATTTGAAGACTTACCCGTGCCCAAAGAGAATCGTATGCCGCCCACGAATTCATTACTGGCCAGACGATCATGATCCCAGACGGTTAATTCCAAGGCACGTTCCGACAGATCCTCCAGGGACACATCCTCATAGATGAAAGTGTAATTCCAAGTGGGATGCAAGGTGCGCTTGACCACCGGTGTCTTTTGTTTCGAACTACGCGTTCGATCGGGCAACAAATAACTAAATAAGGACAGCAAAAAATTTTTGAAATAATTTTAAAATATTCGATATAATTATAACTCACCTCTTGCAGAAGGCATCACAGGTGCCGTTGGCCTTGATGGGACTGAGGTGTTTGGCCTCTTTGACCAGCACATGCAATTGACCACCCTTGGCAGTGCGATCCGATTTGGAAGTCACCGACTTGATGCTGCCACCAAATTTACGTAAATTCGAACTGCTGCCGGTAATTGAAGATCCTCGAGAGAATATCGAAGATTTCAAATTCTCTGGCGGCACATATTTCAAGCCCACCACAATATCACCGCGATAGGTGGCCACCTCATCGAAGGGTTCACTCTGTCAATTTTAAAAATTATTTTGGATAAGTTTTCTTGTGCCTTAGGAATTTGCTTACCCTCTCCTGCAGCAGATACCATTGAGATTGGGGATTATCGAAAACGCGACCCTGTAAATTGACGCTGACTTCACCCAGGAAATCATTACGACCAAACATATCCGAATGCCAAACTGTTAGCCACAAGGTGCGTGACTCCAAGCTAGCAATTGGTGTCTGGAAGCGCAGAGTCTCATCGAAAATGGGATTGAGCGTGTGTTTCTTGACTTTGGTTTTGCGTTTGCCAGCCTTGGATTTGTCGGGCAAAAGATAGACCTGCACAGAAAAAACCAATCACATAAGTTTCCGTTTTTGGGGTTGGGGAAATTTCCTTGATAATTACCTTGACATAAGGGTCACTGCGATTACGTTTGGCATCGACGGCAGCGAGATCCTTGCAACGAACTACATGAATTTCCAGGGCGCCCAGTTTATAATTGTATTGCATGCCAAACTCAACTTGCCCCTTGACCACCACAGTGCCATAACGTCCTTCCCCAGCACCAGAGTACACACTGGCCATAGACTCGGAACGTACCTAACCGGGTTGGTAAAGAGAAAATGATTAATTGATTTATTTAGTTTTTTTTTTTTTTTGTTTTTAATTGATTTACCCCCAGTGAACTGAGGCTGCTGCGATTCTGGTGCATGGCGACGAGACGATCAATATCCTCATCGGACTGGGCTGGCCAGGCCTCGCTGGAGGCTCTGGACTGTATGGGACTGGAGGTACCATCATTACGTTGTCCAATCACAGGTGAACGACTCAGCTCGTCGGCGGCTGCCTTGGCCTCTTCTGTGGGCAACATGGATGAAATCATTATAAATTAAATCATGTGATGCGGTTTCCCTCAATTATTTCTAATGATGGTTAATCATTTTCACACAGACACACACACACACTCACACACAGATACGCATGTCAAAATTGTTAATCAAAAAGAGAGCGAGCAAACCAAGAAAACTCTTTCGGTAATTATGAAAAGCGGCATGAAAAAAGCATATGAAACCCCCTGAACACTCTAGTGAAGTAGACTTTGAGATACGCTTTGGAAAGGGGTGTGCCAGAAAAGAGAATTTTGGTTAATCTGGCCAAGCTGAAATCATTGAACAAAATCGAATGATGCAGTGCTTGGAGCATTCCCTTGGGGACTGAGCTGGCAGTGCTTGGCATGCAGCAGGCAAGCTGTGAACTGTTGAGAGCAGTCAGTGCCTACCTGCTGGCCCGGCACTGCTTTCACTTCCCAGGAAATGTACATGCAGGACCGTTCGACGCTGCACACGATTATCTACAGTGAGTTCCTCTTCGAGTGTCTCGAGAAAACGATCGGAGTTGGAACGCAAGCTATCATCCCAAGTCCAGATTCGAGGCTTGCCAATGGCTGCTCGACCCAGGCGACTGCGACGCAACACCGCTGTCTCACTGCCACTCACATTGCCCTCAACAAACTGGGTTTCTGCCAACGATTCTTGCGTACTTTGAGTGCTGACCTCGGTCAGCTGTTTCTGCTTCAGCTCCAGCATGTAGGCAGCCACCTTGCCATCGATATCGTCATCTTCCTCCGAGTCGTAGTGATACTGACCGCCGCAGCTGCCGCAGCCGCCGCCGCATGGTTGAGGCCAGCAGGCACAGCTCAAAGTGCACCAATTGCATTTGCTTTTGATGGCTTTGCGCAGGCCACAGTTGTGGCGCCGACGGCGTTGCCAGCAGCAAGAAAAAAGTCGTTGCCATTTGCGTTGGCGTTTGGTTTTTGTGGTGCGCTGGTTGCTTTTATTGGTGTTGTTATTGTTGCGGAAACGATTCAGGGCGGCATATTGAATTTTCGCTGTGGATGGGGAGTTGGAGTTGGAGGCGGAGTGGGAGGTGGTTGAGGGTGATGGCTTCATTTTGCCATAATTGTGAACGGCCACCACCGTGGAAATGGACTTTTTGGGCTTGGACTTGATCGGTTTTGTAGTCGCCACAACGAAAGCGTTGTAAGTAGAGGCATCTTTGCTTGTTGTTTTTTTTGTTTTTGTTGCTGTTTTTGGTATTGCTACTTTGGGACCGCCAATTAAACGTGCCACTTTTTTCATTTTACTCGAAATGGGCCTCACATTAATTGGCTCACTTTTTTGTGGTTGTGCTTGTTGCTTTTATTTTTATTATTATTATTATTATTTTGATGGTTTGTCCCACAAAATTCGAAGCAAAAACTATAGAAATAAAAATAAAATTTCATTTTATTTGTTGTTGTTCAGCAATTAAATTTAAAGTGTTACCAACAACAAAAAACAGCAAAAAGAGTAGATCTAACTGATAAGACGGTAGGTAGTAGAGATAAGGAAAATCTGTTATGATTTAGCACAAACAAATATGTGAAAAATTAGCACGTCTCTCTGGCCAAATAAACCGAGTCATTTTGGCGATAGTAAAGTTTCATTTAATGACTGCAGTGGGTCGTTCAGTTTTATCAAATATATAAAAACCCAAATAGATAAGTCGTAAGCAAAGTTAAAAAAAGAAGAAGAACAACAACAACGATATAAAAAGCTATACAAATTTATGGGTCATGAACGTGGCAAGCGGGCCCAAAAAAAAAAGAAAAGCTGGCCCGTAAATCAGCTTATAACTCGGAATTTACAAATTCATTGTAAATTGTTGGGTTTAATTAAATTTTGAAATAAAAGAAGAACAATTATTGACCCTGAACTGAACTTCGCTCGGGTTAAACTCTTGGCACGTATACCGAAATTAGATACTTTATGTCAAAGAACAGAATACAAATTAAAAGCTTAAAGACACAAAAAAAGAAAAAAATCTTTATTTAATATAATTTTGATTTTGTCACGAATTGTTGACAAAATTGATTGTGGAAAATTTCTTTTGCCTGTTTTTTTTTTTTGTTTTTTGCCTCATAAATTTTCAACAAAATGACCGATAAACTTAGTCAAAACCAAACACCGTGAATTATTAAAAAAAAGAAAGAAAAAAACGGCAGCAGCAAACCAAAAAAACCAAAGGCGATAAGCAAACAAACAGAAACACTTTCACTTGAACTACGAATTTGGATTTTCGAATGGGCCGGAGTCGATTTGAATGTTTCGATTTCTTATTTCTCAGCAACCGTTAGGCGCAACCAACTGACTCCGAATGAGGCAGAAGATTTCTGAAATAAATTCCAGACACACTCGTCTCCTATATTTGTTGTTTTTTTTTTATTATTAAATTATTTAAATGCTGAACTCTCGGGGTCAGAGATGTCCATCAATGGAATTGCAATTAACGAAACAATGTGTATTTTCAGTCAAGAGCGAAAGAGAAAGAGATTCTTGGTAACTTGGTGTGTTGTCAGCCAAGAGGTTAATTTAATTAGCAGGCGAAAGAGATCTGCTCTGATCATAATGGATTTCTGGAAAAAAAACCATGAATCAAAATGTTTTTCGATTCGACCAGTTTAGTTGGTCTTTTGTTTCGGCTCGAAAATGTTGCATGTTCGAAAAGTGCAAAATAAAAAGAAAATACTTCCGTGTCACGGCCAAGATGACACGCAAATTGTTCGGTTATATCGAAGATAATTCCAAGCTCAAATCGGAGCAGCTCAAAGATTATAAGTCCCCCCCCCAAAACAGAACTTGCTATGTGTGCCAAGAAAAAATTAAATTAAATAAATACAGGAAATACAAAAGTAAACACTTTATCAATGTCAAAAAAAAAATAAATTGTTTAATAATAAATTATTATGTTGGTAGTAAATTCTGAAAAAGCTGCTGACAAAAGGCCGAGCTGGCTGAAAAGCCGATTTATCTGAAAAAAAAACAAGGCGCCGAGGGAGAGTTCAAAGCCCGAAATTTCAGAGTCAGAATAGGCAAAAAAATAAAAAATAAATAAAATATTTAATTGTGGCAAAAAAAGTTGGTTTTTTTTTACGCCCCCAACATGCGGAACTGGCTATCTGTTAGAGGCGTTGATAGCCACTTGGTGGTTCAGTAGTTTGGCTAAAAAAAAACCACAACAACAACAATAGCAACAATATTAGCGAGAGCCACATGTGCTGCCAAGTGTTGGGGAGAGTAGCGCTTAATATGGATACAGTTAATTGACCTTGATTGAGTTTATTTCGGTTCGAATGTTGGCGATCTCTGAAATATGTGAAGCTCTTAGCTCTTGGCTCTTGGCTTTGACATCATCATCATCATCACTCAAAGCATTTCAAGTGGCCCAAATAGACAAAAAAAGAAGCCTCCGACAAAAACAAATAAAGACCGAGACAAAAAGAGAGAGAGAGAGAGAGAGTGAAAGAGTTGGACAGAAAGAGATAGTGGAAGAGTGTTCCAAGGAATTTGGACCTGGAAAGTTCACAAATATGCGACACTAGCTAATCGACCTGTTGGGCTCGTCACGCAAATATTTCATGAATTTTCCTTCTCGAAGGGAAATCCTGTTAGCATTCTAAGGTGCGCCCAAAACCATTTGAATGGTTGAGGGCTGGGTTAGGGTAAATTCTAAAAAACTCACCGGCTGACATGTTCAAACATTTGCGGGCACCGCGCTTTGAGTAAAGGAACTGTTGCAGGCCGGCTCCCAATTTCTTGCCACTGCCACCGGAATTCGAGGAAGCGGCTGCGGCAGCGGCACGCGTTGCCAGCCCTGGCGAACGATAGCGTGCACTTTTGGCGCTCCCCGTGGAGGCCGTCGAAGAGGGTGTGTAATTGAGGGCATTCTGCGATTTGGCCATGGGTGTGGAAGTGATGGGTGCGCCGCTGCCACTGCCACTGCCGCTGCCGGAAGAGGTGGGCAGTCGGGGTAGTGAATTTGTGCTGGCCACTTGGACGCCGGCCAGACTGCGTGGGAGGGTGGAGCGATTGCCGGCAAATTGGGAGGCAGGGCCCTCGTCGCTGGAATCTGTCTCGTAGATGGCATCAGGAACACTGGAACGCCGCACATCCTTGCTGGAATCCCCGCAGGAGGAGGCCGACGACAGCCAGGGTTTGGCCGGCGAGGACTCCAGCTGATGGTGGTGCTCATCACCACCGCCAATGCTGCCACACGAGCGCACCCGATCCAGTTGCTCGCGGCTCAGACTCTGGTGGTTAAACAACAGGTCGCCTGCCGATCGGCGCTTTGCTACAGCCAAAGCGGACGCAGACGACGAGTTGTCGCGATCTAACTGACTCAACTTAGTTCTGGAGTCGCCATTAGCCAGTAATGCCGACTCAAAACTGCCGCGCCACGAGAAACGTTCGTAGTCGCTGGCCACACCGCATTCCTCGCCGGCGGTGTCGCTGACACCGCTGCTGGATTGATGGTGTGGCCGCTGGGTGGCGCTGTGGGCGGCATTGGCTCCGGTGGGCTGGCTGCCCGGGGCTGCACCTGCGCCGTCTAGGAGTAGGTCATGGGACTTGCTGCGCAGCTTCAGCTGCTGGTAGGCTGTGTGATGGGAGGCCGGCTTGATGGGCATGGGCATGGCCTTTAGTTGTTCCTCCACCTCGTCCTCTTCGTCTTCGGTGGTGGTGGCCGAGATCTTGGCCTGCAGACGTTTGTGATGATGATGATGATGGTGTAGCTGCTGGCGGGGGGCTGGCGTGGGCGTCTCGTTGCCACTGCTTACCTCGTGCATGAGGGCCACCAGGCGCGTTCCGATGTGCTGCATCACCTTGGCAAACAGTTGGGGCGAACGCTCATTGCTGCGCGTGCTCCCCGTGGAGATTTGATCCTCTTCAACGCGTTTCCTGGGCAAACTTGGCTCTGATGGGCTGGCTGCCTGGGGTTCAGCAGCCCCTACGGCCACCTTTGAGAAGGAGGCCACCAATTTCTGATAGACCAAGGCCGTATCTCCGTGTAGGCCATGGGTCTCGTCCAGCAGACCGCCATCACCACGATCGCCCTCTTCGTCCACTTCAAACTTGTTGATTATTTGCTGGCAGCTGGCCGAGATTTGTGCCTTCAACTGGCCCTTGTGCTCGCCCTCCAGATCTGAGCTGGTGTAGTCAGACGAATCATAGGAATCTGACCAGGTGTCTTCGCTGCTCAGGTACTCCACAATCTCACGCACCTGCTCATCATTTATGCCGGGAACAGTTTTCATTAGCCGCGTCAATTCATTCTCAAAATAGGCCAACTGGGCGGGTCGGTTCTTGGCCAAACGGCGCACTGAGCTGGGCGTGGTCTGGTTAGGTGTGGTGGGCTTACTGCCCACCGCCGCCACTCCCTGTTGCTGTGCATTGGCAGTGGCCACAATAAGGGTCTTGAAGAATTGCCTCATTTTGGACATCATGAGATTTGTCTCCTCGTCAGAGCTCCAATTATTGAAGCTATCCTTGCGCACCAGATTCGAACTGGTGGAGACGGGTGGCAGGGTAGCCATGGCACGCCTTGTGCTTTCCGCCGAGGTGCTGGGCAGCTCGGTTCGAGGCATAGCCACTGGCTGTGTTACTTGATTCGGCAACTCACGGTCTTCGCTGATCTGTTCCAGATGCACTGGCGTGGGGGATTTGTTGCCACTACCGCTGGTCTCACATTCGGGCGCCTTCAGAAGATCATCATTGCTACCCACAAAGCCACTGTCTCGGCTATGGTGCTGCTGCTTTTTGGCCTGGGCAGCATTGCCAATGGCTCCGGGCGTGGGAGTGCGGCATTCGCCTCCAAGAGGCACTTCACCTGCTTCGTGCAGCTTTTTCTCATCCAGGGAATCATGTCGCTTTCGCAGTTGCTTCTTGCGTTTGATAGTATCCGAGGAGGAACCATCGGAGGCCCGTTCACCGGCACTGACCATGTGTATCACGGTATCATCACAGCCAGCCTCGGATTCGGATGTGTCATCAATGCCAGTATTGGCATCTAAGGTATCATTCGATCCGGTTGCCGTAACCTCGGTCAGAAGCAGATTATCCAGCGAGGAGTTATGGGAACGTGGTGTGCCCCGTGCCCTCACCAGCCGTTTTCTACGCTGCGAAGGGCTGGGATGACCTTCGCTATCGCTGCCCACACTGCCGCCACTTTCATCACTTTCGGCTGCCTGCTTGTCAGCTGCATTGAAGCCCATAAATCCCGAGAGGAAATACTTTTCCAACCGTGATGAGGCCAAGTCGGCAGCACTGTTGCCACCATCCAGTAGCTGATCCTCGTGGGGCAGTGAGTCCAGACTCTCGGAGCACTCGCTACTAACCTCAGAGGCTGTGTCATCACCGCGAGTATCTATGGAACTCATTACCTTGCCATCGCCCAAACCAAAGAAGAAGTACTTTTCCAGTTCCGAAGCCGACAGGCGATGATGATGCTGCAAAGTGCGTTGCCGCCTTCGCTCTGCTAGCTCCTCTTCTTCCAATTCCATCTCAGTATCCGCTCGTATGGAAGCCACTTCACTCTCCTCGCAGCTCTCCTCCACAATTGTGTGTAGGGTGAAATCAATGGCCGAACGATTATAGCCTCGCAGTTCCTCCTCTCTGTCGGTGTAGATAAGCCTTCCACCCGTCTCACCATCACCCTCAGCATCTTCTGAATCTGTGGCCGTGGGAGTTGTGGTGGCATTGCTTAAATCCTCATCTTCATCACCACGCTGACTTAATTCTTCCACCCAGGAGTCATCGTCGGCCAGGCCATCTTCCAAGCATAATTTTGCTGCCGGCTCATTTAGGGAGTCAACACTGTAGGCATCACGGGACGATTCGCGCTCACTTATTAACGATGGTGTTGGCGTCACGCGGGGTGAGTCATCCAAACCAATGTTCTGCTGTTGACCAAGTCTATAAGTGTTATTGTTGTTGGCCATTTCATAATCACCAGCAATCAATTCCGCTGCTTCTGTTGCCGCGGCTGCCGCTGCTGTTGTTGTTGTTGCACTTTCAATGTCTTTTGTAATCATTACCAAACTGCGATATTTGGCCGAAAGTGAATTTTTAGGTGCAGCCAAAAGCTGCGTTGGTTTATTCGTTGTTGTTGTTGTTGTCTCAATAAAATCGTTTTCGTTTTTTATTTCAGTTGTTATTTCTTTTATTTTTGGGTGCAGTTCTTTGTCGCTTAAACTTTGGCTACCAAATATTTTATCGTAATCGCAATCATTCGCTTTGCCGTTGTCTTTGCTAGTTTCTTTGTTTTTAGAGTTAAACTCGCCTGTCTTGTTCAACGACGACGACGACGACGACGACGGTGGCGGCGACTGCGGCGGTGACGAGTTTTCACAACTTTCAAGCACACGCGGCTTCAGCTCTTTAAACACATTCACATTCACTACGTCACTAATGCTTTTGTTGTTGCCACCGACAACAGCAACAACATCTTGGCCATTATTGTATTTAGTATTTGCTGTCTTTTGTGTGTCTGTGAAATCAGCGTCATTATGGCCGCTTTTATAACTCTTGTTGTTGTCTCGATTTGTTGTTGATTCACGCGCGAATTCCCCGTCAACCGCAACGTTTAACATTTCATTTTCGACTGGCCGCCGCCGCTGCCGCCATTCGCTTTTGCCCACAACATCGCCCAGCTCCGATTCTGTCTCTCTCTCTATCGGCGTCGACAACACCGACTCCGACTTCACTTCGGCTGCGCAATCGGCTTGGCCCTGAGCAGCAACAGGTAGCCCGAATTCGCGGCTCTCTCGCTCTCGGCTCTCTACCTGTCGGAGTTCAGGTGCTTTACTCGCTAGAGTGACACTGCTGCAGGCTAGGGAGTCCAGCGAGTAGTCATCTTGATTGCTGAAGTCGTAGTCATCGTTGTTGTTCTTGTTTATTTTGCATGCTTGGCTGCATGTTGTTGTTGTTGTTGTTGTTGTTGCTGTTATTGCTTTATTGCCGGCGTCCGACCCTCGTACTTCTTCTCGTTCCGGCCTCATGGTTTGCACAGCTGTTTGCCGTTCTTGCCATGTTTGTCTTTTTGCTGCTGCTGCCACTTTATTATCGCTATTTGCTTTTACCTGCTTTTTTCCCTCTGCTTTTGGTTCTTGTTCTTGTTGTTGTTGCGAACAGGTAAGCTGCCTGGTTTGGTTCGGTTCTGACGCGGTCTCTTGAGCGTTTATTACATGTTTACCCTCAACATCAGCGCCGGTTGCCTCTTTCCTTGTTCTTTGCTTTGCTTGATTTTGTTGTTCTTCTTTTTGTTGTTGTTGTTCTTGTCTTTCGTCATTAGAATTAAAAATTCTGCTGTTCTCGGAAGTGGTGATGGTTTCTAGGGTTTTAACATTTCCCCGTGCGCTACCGTCTGCCTGACCCAGGGACCAAAGTTGCCGCTTTTGCTGTTCCAAGCATTCGTTTGGCTTCTTTAATTCTTCTTCTTCTTCACCTTCTTCTTTTAGTTTTTCTTTCTGTACTTGGGGGGCGGCAGCCGCATCTGTGCGTGTCAGGTGATCCTCATTGATTTCGGCCACACCGCGTCGCAACTGCTGCAATTGCATTTCCAGTTGCGAGTTTTGCTTGTGGAGGGCCAACAAACGATTGACATCATTCGAAATGCTATGCAATTCTTCGCAAGCATCCTGGGCACTCATGTGGGACGACGTTGATTGCTCACTCTCATCGTCAACCGCAGTGGACGTGGACGCGGAGGCGGAGGTGGAGGTGTTTTTTGTCTTTAATTGCTCTGATTGCGGCGACAGCGACGGCGGCGCCACATGCCGTTGCTTGATTTCGCCTGATTGTTTTACCACTTTCTTGGCAACTGTGCCAACGGCATCGTCTATGTCTTCAGACAGAGATCGCATGGTTTGCAGCACCACGCGGCCGCCGTCGTCGTCTGTTTGGCCGCCTACAACAACAATGCAATTGGCTAGCTCATCGCTTGAGTTGGCAATGCGGTGCCCATGAGATTCACTTTCATCTTCATCTTCATCATCCTCCTCCTCCTCCTCCTTCTCTTCTCTGTCAGAGTTTTTCTCACGTGCCAGTGCTGGCTCATCTTGGTCTTCTAAGACTTTGACATAGTTCAGAATAATGCCGCAATCCGTACGCTCAGTGTCCGTATCATTGTCGGAGGAGTCCTCCAAATTGGCATCCGAAGAGGAGAGAGAATCGCCTTCGGTGGAGGAGTTATGTATGCCCACCAGACCACGACGCACACGTGCTCCACCGGCGGCATGACGATTCACTATGAACACCTTGTTAAAGCGTCTACGCTTGGGACGCCGATCGGCCACATTGCCCGTGTCATCGGAATCACAGGACTCGGAACTGGAGGAACTGGCACTCGATGAAGTACTGCTTGCACCATCTGTGGTGCTATGATGGACTTGGGCTTTCCTAGGACTTCTCGCCTCGTCCTGCTCTGAATCGGCGTCCTCTGCCATGGCCACGGCCACATCATAGCTGCGGTGGACTGTTTTGCGTGCCTGCTCCTCATCTGCACTGCTGGCTGCCGAATCCTCATCTCCACTGCTGTCGGCACAAAAGCTTTCGCTGTGCAAATACCCCGCCTCCAAAACTTCTGCCTGTTGCTGCGGACCGGCAACATCTTCATCCTTGCCAGCCACCTCCAACTTTGGCTTCGATTCTGACATGGCTTTTATTTTAGTTTTGTTGCGAATTCGATTGGGAATTAATGATGCAGTTGTTGTTGTTGTTGTTGTTGCTGTTGGTTGTGGTGTTGTTGGTAATGCTGCCTTGGCCTTTGCGGCAATTGTTGCTGTGACTGACTGACTGTCTACAAATTGTGCCGCGTGCAAATTCTTAGCATTTTCTCTTGACCGATTAGCAGACGTACAAGTGCTGCAATTGCCTGGCAACTCAACATCAACTGGGTTGAGGCTGAGGCCTCTGCCTGCTGCTCTTGCTGTTGTTGCTGTTGTCGATGTTGCAGCAACATTTTCGACTGCAACTTTGTTTGTTGTTAAGCCAAGAGGCCTTTCTGCTAGGTCGGCTCTGCTGCCGCTGCTCAAACGAGTTATTACCGCAGGAGCAGACCAACTGCCCGCTCCTCTTGTTGTTGTTGTTGTGGCTGCTGTTGGTAGTACTTGATTTTTATGTATATTTGCTTCGACTGTTTCTTCCTCTTCAACTCGGTTGCTGATAGTTGTTTTTGTTGTCGTTGTTGTTGTTGGTTTTGCTACTTTTTCGACTACAACCACTTCCACTTCTTTGCCTTGCCTGGCTTTGACTGTTTCGTCTTGGCCGTCTCCGTCTCCGTCTCCGTGTTCGTCTCTGCTGCTGCCTCTCTCGTCGTGGTTGTCGTTGTCGTCGCCGCTATGGGTACTTGCCAGGTAAGTTTGTCGGCCCGTAGTGCTTGTTGCTTTAGCTTTAGCTTTTGCTGTTGCCAATAATTTGAAATTTTTCTCTGTTTCGCATAGAATTTGGCATCTATTCTGTAGCTTTGTTATTGCCTTTGTCTGTTGTTGCTGTTTTTGCTGTTGCTGGTGTTGTAGCTTATCAATTGAGGCATTGCTGCCTTCGCTATCGTTGTCAATACCGGCGACGCTATTGTCGCCAACAAATTTATCATTATTCACATTACACAATCTCAATGTTGTAGGCGTTCCATCATCGACGCCAGCGTCAGCGTCATCATCGACCGCGACTTCGACAGCGACTGCGACTGCGTTAACCGATAAACCAGACGACGGCACGGAATTGAACAAGAGGCGCGTTGCTTGTTGCTCACACGACGGCGTACGCGGGGCTACTAAACTTGTTGGTAACGGCTTGAAGCACTCACGCTGCTGCTGCTGCTGCTGCTGGTGGTGCTGGTGTGAGTTGTTGGCTGTTGTGGTAGGCCAGCATGGTTGGTGTTGTTGTTGCTGTGTTTGGCCTGGACGGGCAGTTGCCAAAGTTTCCAGACTACCAGCTGCACATGGGACGGCACTACCGCCAGTTGCCCCACCCCCGGCTGTACTGTAACCTGATGATGAGGAGGCAGTCGAGCAGAGCGAATGCGTCATAAGTGAGCCCAGTGAGGCACTTAGCTCAGGGGCTGAGGACTTGAAACCGGCACTGGCCAGGCGACGGGCATTGAAGGGATTGTGCAGCAGGTGGGGTGGCAGGGCCAGAGGTGGAGTTGTGGGCAGCTGCTGGCAACTCTTGGAGGTGCTGGGCGGTGTGGCGTCGAACATGTTGCTGGCCAGGGCGAATTGCTGCTGATAGGCGGCGTTTGAGTAGGCGGCCACCAAGGCAGCTGTGGCGGCAGCAGCTTGTTGTTGTTGCTGCGGACTGGAGCCGGCATTGGCAGCGGCTTGCCACAACTGCTGCAGCGAGGCGCAGAGATTCTCGTCTTGTTCTAGGAGCGGCGCCGGTGTTGGCGGGTAGTCCATTTGCCAGTTCTGGTAGGCGGCCATGGGCACGGGTATGGGCACTGGGACTGGTATGGGCACGTACTGAGGCAGGGCTGTCGGGGCTGGTGGCTGTGGCAGCTGCGGTTGCTGGGGCAGAGAATTGCAGCTGCAACTGCGGCTAGCATTGTGGCTTTGATGGTGATGGTAGTGATTCTTGTGGTGCTCCTTACTCAGGAAGCGCGTCTTGAGGCGAGCTTTCATGGCCAGAGGGGCCTGAACCTGCTGCTTCACCATATACCCATCCGAACTGGTCTGGGAAGAACTCTCGCCCTGCATGAGCAGTTCCTCGTCTGTACCGGTGTCACTCTCACGTATCTTGGAGCAGTAGCTCCTCAGCTGCCGGCGATGCATCAAGGGGGATTCCAGTGGTGAATTGGTGCTCTCACTGGACTGGCGACGCTGTTGACCCCTCTTCAGTGGTGGTGGAGTTGGCGTACTTGCATAGGCTATCATGGTGGTGGTGGTCGTGGTTCTGGTGCTCGTGGCTGTTGCTATCATCGAGGGCTCAAAGTAGTCCCAATCGCAATCATCCACATTGCTTACTATGCTGTGGCAGTGATGATTTGATGAGGAATTCGATCCCGTATCTGTATAATCGCCTTCATCATCCTCTTCTTCTTCTTCTTCTTTGCATGAAGATGAAGAGTCCGAGTTTAGAAATACGAGCTTAAACTCATCGGGTTCCACACTGTACTGAGGCTGGCTACCACTGCCGCTGCTTGCCAAGCACCTAAAGTCCAGTTCGGACAGCGTTTCCATGGTATCCGAACCATCAACAAGGGCGGTGACCGGCTGCGAGGCTGCAAAGTAGCGGGGGTGGATTTTGAAATACGTTTTCTTTTTGGCTTTTTGTTGACCAGCACCGCTTAGTTTTAACACGAAATAGTGGTTAAACAGGTGAAATTACATACGGAGGGATGATTTTTAGTTTAGTTAGTTCACAAATGTCTACCGTTCTTAGATACAAAAAGATACTTGATAAATATGAAAAAGCCACCACCGGAAATTTTTTGAAAAATTATTCACTTTTTTTTCAAGTTTGGGTGGGGCTGCACTTAAAAATTAGTGTTATTTTAAGCTAACAAAAATTCAGCCAACCTCACGTAGCACCTGGCCAAAAGCCGGGCAAATAAGGCCCACCTACGCGTACGCAAACAAAAGCTGGGAAGTCTGGGACAGGAGAGGCCCGCAGAAGTGTCAAGCGAGTGCCGCCATTTGCCTCATGTGTTTGTCAAACATTCACATGCAATGCGGTCGACGCCAACACGTTCCGTAAATCACTCACAGCCCGCAATGCTAACATTCGAGTGTTGCAGGGTTCACCTCCAGAGTGACTAGAGCCAGAACTCAGAAATCAGTGTCTAGAGTGCTGCCACAGTCGTTGGCATTTGAAGCAAACAAAAGGTGTGCAAGATAAGATTAACGACAGAATTTTTGGCAGTCCCGAAAAGCCTGAAAAGCCCGCAAAGCCACCCAATCTTGAAATTGCAAAAAGTTTGCTTTTCTCTTTGTGGCCGTTTGCCGTTACACATGTGTCTGCCACAAACCAGCCTGACAAAACAAAGCAAATTAAAACATAACAACAACAGCACAAAAAAAAAAGGGGTGAACACTCCTGAGAAAATGTTTGACTATCTTAAGAGCAACTCACCCGAAAATCACGCAGACATTCTCACTCACAATTTATGTGGGCTGACGGAGTAGACAAAAATATCAAAGCAACAACCACAAGCATAAAGAAGTTTGTAAGCCGCCCAGGGCTTTGTGTGCCTAATTTTGCGTGGAAAATTTTCATTTGTAGTGTCAACTTGTATAATTCGTAGAGAGATTGTTCTCTTTAAACTTTTTAGCCAACTTTTTGTACAATTCTCAAGCCATTCGAAATCCCTAAGGCAAACTGTGAGAACGAGAGCATTTAAAGTGTTGCATAATTTTACGGGCAAATCACCCGCTAAAAGTGCTGCATACTTTTCGGCAGCGCGAAAAATGAAAGTTCCTCTCTATTCTAAGAAGAAATCGGTAATGATTGGAAAAATTATGAGATTGAAATGAAATGACTTAATTTTTTTTAAATTGTTTAATTATTTTAGTATTTCAACTATTTTTGTGCACTCTTGACTCTTGATGCCCTCCCTCAAACTAAATTTTTTTGTATGTTTGAATAATAGATAAATAATTTGTAGGGAAAATGAAACCCTAACAGCGACACAGGCTAATTAAAATCTACCATGAACACACAAAGCTCACGTACACACACACACATAGAAATACCCACACCGAGTTAGTTAATAGTGTAGCAGAAAGGAGAGCTCATTAGACTTACCCTCTTCGGCGGCCTTCTCCTTTTCCTTTTCCTTGCGACGCTGGAGGACCACCTTTTTGAAGACCACAGCGGCCGCTTCCACTGCATTCTGTAGCTCCTGTTCGCCCAGTGTGCTAGTGTGTCCGGCGGTCTGGTGGGCCAAGGGAAGAACAAGATTTAAGCTTATTTGCCTTCTGGGCTGCAATGTTGGCAACACTCTTACCGGTGCGGCATTCGTGTCAGAAGCCGTTATTGAAGCTTCTGGGTTCTCTTTGTTCGACGCTGATGTCGATGATTCAAGGGATTTGTTGGCTTCGAGGGCAGCCTCGTCTTTGACTGCTGTGGTGGTAACAGGAAGTGGCGTTTTGTTCAGTCGCATTGCTAAATCGGAATTTCTATGCATGAGGAGTTGATGGAAGGAGTAGTGATGGTGTGTGCTACCTGTGAATTCAATTCGGGAAGAGGAAGGGAAGAGATGCCAGAGATGGTGCAAAATTTAGTGTGATTTGGGTGCCAAAATCTAGCTACGGGTCCAAACTACTTCTGCTTGGGTGCTTAAATAAGCGGCTCTACGTTTAACGAGAACATTTGCGACTTACCGTCTTCACCCTCAATGCCGGCACGACTGTTGCGTCTTCGTGGCTGTGGTATTTTCGAGGCGCCACCGCGCGTCTTGTCCAGTATATCGGCCAATGGCCTTGGGCTAGGTATCTTGGAGGTTTCGGTTTTCTTTGGAGGCTACCAGAGCATAAGTAAAAAAAAAACGGATAAGCAAAGTGCTTAAGAAATTCCATTAACGAGCTTACCTGAGACTCTTTCTCCGGATGAGAAAATGAGCGTCGGGTCACCGGCTTAGGTGCGGTCTTGGCCCCAGAATCCTCAGACACCGACCTCATTTGTTCTGGCTTACGTCGCTCCTGTATTTCCCCAGTGCCGGTCTCAGTGCTGGTGGCCTGCGCATTACCTACCACCTCGCCGGCCCCGCTTGCCAACGCGGCATTTGCCAGTTGAGCGTATTCTTCCTGCTGCATTTGCAGCTCTCTTGATTGTCGTCTTCGCATGCGATTGTGCATCTGTGGTGTACGCGGCAAGGCAGCTCCCCCGTGCATGCCATGCGGCGTGCCCATGTCAGGGTAATAGCTGGCCACCCCACCACCGCCATACGTTGAGTCTGCGGCTAATACATTTTCGGCACTATAAACCATGGGACGCTGGAGTGCCGGATTATAGCTGCCGTCGTCGGAACCATCATTGTAGATGATGCGTGGCTCACTGCTGAAGCCGGCATTGTAGTTTTTTTCATACTGAACCTCATCTGACTCCAGGAAACTGGTGGTGCTGTTGCCAAAGTAGTCCACATATTCGGGACGATTTTCTAACTCTTCACTGACATCTGGAAACTGATGGAACTGCTGCTTGGCCTCGCCAAAAGTACGTGAACCATGCTCATCCTTAAGGCAATCCTGTCGCACCAATCGACTGGGTGACCGACTCACCGACCGCTGACCCGTGGGTATCTCCGGCAACAGGCGCCTGCTCTCGGTATGTGTCTTTGTATTTGAGTACTCCTCGTTGCTGTGGCTGCGCACTTTGATCATCTTCGAGTGCGGATCTCGGGAATGGTGGATGTTCACGCTCTGACTGCTCGAGTATTGCTCGCCAGCGCCGCTAGCCACACTGCCACCGCTGCCCATCTCACCAGTACCCACCGTCGGCACATTCTGCTGTGACAGAAACTGCCGCGGATTCTGGACACTCGGAAAGAGAAAGTTTTGCTTAGCTCGCGGTGAGATGGGCATAAATTTGGCTGGCGTGGCATTGGCATTGGGCACTCCCGAAGCAGGCGGATGCAGAGTATTACCGCTAAAGGCCTCTGGGTTTGGTAGCGTCTGCTGACGCATAAACTCGGGCGAGCGACGAAATTGTGGTGAGGTCTGTCGCTTCGGCGGTGAGGTTGGTAACAATTTGACATGCTGATCGGGATTTGGTAGAGTGGCCTGGCGCATCATACGAGCCTTGGGCATGGGCTGGCTGTAGTCCATCTCATCGCTGGCCAAGCTAGAGGCCTGAGACTCGTAGTTGAGTGGAGGTGGAGGTCCTGTTTGTGGGGCCGGCTGATTTTGCTGTAAGTTAGCTGTACTGGGCAACAACTTGGTGCGATGATGCGGAGGCTGTTGCGGATTGGCGTATGTGGTGGGTGGCTCCGACATGTTACAGGGAAAGGATGTCTGCCGCATAAATGGTGGATAACGCTGTTGTTCGCCGGGTGAACGCTCGGGCGAGCGACTGTAGACACGATTCGGGGAGGTGGACATGTAAATGCTTGGCGTGGGCTGTCCTGGATTGGCAGGCAGTGTGGACTGACGCCGCACCTAAGGGGATTGCCTAATTTGTCAATATCAAAGTTAACTTTGCTGTACTTGAATTACGCACCTGGAGCCGATGGTGCGTGGGCGTGACCGGCAGCTGCTCCTGCGATTGCTGTGTGGGCACTAACGATGTCTGTGGCTGCGGTTGCTGCTGCTGCTGCTGTGGGCTATAGTTATCACACTCACCCGTATTCATATGGATGATGTCGTCGCTATTGTAGGCGCTGGGATATAGCGGACTCTTCTGCAATTGGTGGGGCGATGTGGGTGCCGTTAGATTCACTGAATTGTAATTGGCTAAATTGGCACCACTACCACTCAAATTGGGATCGTTATTTAATGTGCTGGGCAGGGTCGATTGACGCAAGACCCGACGACCCACTTGCCACTTGCTGGCCACCGATGAAGGTCCACTAGCACCGATGCCGCTGATGCCAATGGCACTGCCTGTATTGTAGTTGATGTGCTGGCTGTGTCTTGGCTGTTGTGGTTGATGGTGCAACGAGGGATAACTACCGGATGATTGGGCCTCAATTAGATGCTTTTGTTGTGGATACAGATTATCGGCCACAGGCTGCTGGGAATTAGGATTATTGGGATCGTCCTCGGGATCTGTGAAGAAAGAAAATGTTTTGATTCACCAATTTATTTGAATGAGTCCACTCACTTGATATGGTCCAAGAACGTCGTATGCTCTTCCTAAGCACATCACTTGTGGACAAATGATCCACAGCCCCGCAAGAACCCAAGGCGTAGGTGTCCTTCAACCATTCACCGCTGGCTGCTTGTATCTCCCTGTAACAACAACAACACCATTTCAATTTCAGAAACCACAAAACTTCACCAAACATTTTTTTTTGGTAAAAAGAAAAAAGTTAAAAGAAAAAAACTGAAAAACTGAAAAGCTTTGCTGCAATGTCAACGTTTTTATTTTTTTTTTGGCAGCTACAATTAATGAGCAATGCCGTCAACAGCGTCTGCTTTTGTCAGTGGCAGCAGACAAACTGACTGCGGCCAAGAGTAAACAACAACAAAAGCAACAGGCAACCAACACAAAAAACAAAAACAACCGAAATTAAAGACACAACAGACTCACAGAGAAACACCAAGACATAAAGACACATTGAAATTAAATACACTGACAGAGAGAGAGATAGAGTGGGCGAAAGAGAGAGAGAGGGGGGGGGGGGGTAGAGGGACAGCCAGACAAGTGGGTGTCTCGATATTGCAGAGGCTGAAAAGATTGCCAGTCAGTCAGTCAGGTTTGTCATTTCAAACCTCTGTCAGACTGCCAGACTGTCAGACTGCCAGTTTGCCAGACTGCTCAGGTGGCATTGGCTCGTCAGAATTTGTGGTTTATGAAAAATTCCAATCAAAAACGGCAGCCGAGCCAGCCGTGGCAGTCTACCCAGCAGTTTTCAGCCAACAACAATCGATTTATTTGCACAATTGCTGGCTGACGTTAAACGCTTCACGGTTGCTCTTAAGGTGTTGATTGTGTGTGCTGGCGGATGCCAGCCGAATGCTGAATGCTGGATGTTGGGCTAGGCCTGGCCTGGCCTAGCCTGGTTGATACTGTTGGTTGCCTTAGGCGTTGCCTTGGCTCATCAACTGCAGCCATGGCCACATGGGTTAGCCAAATTTGGTAAAGCTCACGTCCACATTGTTACAGTGAGTTGGTGGCAACACCAAAAACAGTAATAACAACAATTACCATAGCTGCAACAAGTCGCACGCACTTGTTAGTTGTGGGTGTCTGGGGCAACACCTTAAAAACTAAATAAAGAAATAGAGACCGCATTGTTTTTTTTTTTTTTTTTGTATTTTTCTGAATAGAAATTCTTGATTTGACTTTACTATTTGAGCTTGCATATCTTTGTGGTGGCTTTGGGCCATTAACACTGATCTCTCTCTCTCTCTCTCTCTCTCTCTCTCTCTCTCTCTCTCTGTCTGGGTTGTAGCTATTTTCTAAACAAGCCAACTTGGTCAGTTGGTCGAGTTGGCTAATTTCATTTTGAAAGTGGCTGGCAGAAACCATTTCACTTTCAGCTTGACTAAATTCAATTCACAACATGCAAAATTCTTTTGACAATCACACAAACACAGACACACACACACAAATATATGCAAATAAGCCACCCAACTCGTTTAAGGGAATTACCAGTCAACTTGCAATTGTGGTGCATGCAACTGTTGCAGGACACAGAAATATTACATTACTCGAAGTCTCGAATGCTCATGATGATGCTGATGATTATTACTGTCCATTTGGAGAGAGACTCTGTCTAGGTCCAAGGCACAAGATATTTGCAAATTGAATTTTTCTTTTGGTTGTTTTTGCATGCAGAGTAAAAGGGAGCAAAGGCAGCTCATATGGAATACGATTACACACGCAACACAGAGGACACACAAAAAGGCTTTGGTTTAGAATTTGAGGCAACACACAAAAACGAATGAAATAATAAAAGCTTTCCTCGTCTCGGGCAAACTCAAAAAGAAAAAAAAAAAAAAAAATAGCAATAAAAAATTCAAAAGGCTGTGAAATGAAATATGCAAAAGCAACAGTTGACCAGGTACGATGCCACCTTCGACCAGGGTCCTAGCCATTTTGCGTAATGACTCCCAACACAAAGGCAAGTTCAAATTACCTGGTCACATTGTAGGGCAGGCAAATTCTAGACAAGCAACAATGTGACAAATGCAAAATGCAACAATATTTGCAAAATAATTTAAATGAAAAAGGAAAAAACGCGCGCAAAACGCTACAAAGTCGCAGGCGTTTAAAACAGCAAATGAAAAATATCACACAGAGAATTTGGTGTACTTTGTTGTTATTTTTTTCTGTGCTCGGTGCAAGTGACGGTGAATGAAAGTGAGAGACAAACAGAAAGAGAAAGAGACAGAAAGAGAGGAGATAGAGATAGATAGATAGAGCGAGAAAGAAAGATCGATAAGGTGTGTATGAGTGAAAGTGAAGAAAGAGAGAGACTTACATTTGCTTATGGCACACCACACACACCCAATCCGTGGTGCGTGTGGTGAACTCGCGACAGGCTTTGCACACGCGCAGCTTACAAACGCGACAGGGTGCGCCTCGATTGGTGATGCGGCCCAGTTCGGTGTTGCAGCGCGCACAGTGCCGATTCGAGTCGTGTAGGAGATTGTGGTTGTTGGTGTGTTCAAGCTGTTCTATATCGAGTTGTTGTTGTTGTTGTTGGTTTTGCTGCATGTTATACTGTTGTTGTTGTTGTTGTTGCGACTGTTGTTGTAATTTTTGTTGTTGTTGTTGTGTGGTTGCATCGCACGGCGCTCCACCACCGACTTTCTGGGCCCCCTTGCGCCTCAGCGAATACAATTCGGCGCGCAAGAGCCTGTGATTGTTTGTTGATTCATTGTTTGTTGTTGTTGTAATTTTTTTTTAATTTTAGGGGATTTTTAATAGTTGAAAAGATTATGGAAAGAGAAGTTGGATGTGTTTATGACAAAAAAAAATCATAATAAATAAATAAATAAGTAAAAAAGAAAATCACAAGGAAATCAATTAAAGTTGATCAAGAGGACATGACAAATCACAGGAAAATAAAGAAAAATTGACAAGGTGATTAATTTAAAATATAAAATTCGAAAGAGACATAGAAAGAGATAGCAAGAAGGGGTAGGAGATAAGCGTGTTTTAGGTGGCAGATTTTTTTTTTTTTTTTTTTTTTGGACACATTACAAAAGTAGTTGATGGAAAGAGACAAAGAAAAAAGAACACACAAAAGTTAATTTAGTTAGTTAATGTTTTTTTGTTTGTTTTTAATGAATAATTTATTAATTTGCTGGATTTTTTGTTTTATTAATATATATATAGATTTTCAAAAGTTACATTCACATTAAAAAAAGAAAAATATTATTTATTTATTTAAATGCAACATTTGAAAATATTTGAAAATAAATTTTGGCCAAATCTTTTTTGGAATTTCTTTGGGTAGACTTTGTGCATGATTTGTATAAAAAGTGTTTTCATTTAATCCGATTAAATCAAACCAAAAGAAACTAAACTTCAAAAAGAAAATAAATAGAAAGACTGAACAAAATTCTAGCAGGTTCTCTAAAGAGAGACTTATTTTATATGCCACCCCCAAAACGATTTTATCATTGAAATCTAATCAATTTGAGGCAATTCGAAGGCTGACTGAAATTTAATTAGACAATGACAACGACCATAACAAAATGACTGACTAAGCTGGCCAGAGATTTCGAGAGAAGCTTTAATTAAACTGGTATGCAGCCATATGAGAATTATGCTAATGCCACACCGAGATTGACCGAGATACGCACACGTTAAACTTGCAAAAACCAAGCAGTTCAAAATGTAATTAAATCGGCAATAAAATTTGGATCCTAGGCCAAATGAAGTTAACCCTGAGCACCCTGCCCATGCCCAGCTGCACATATATTTCATTTTGAACCCAAACTTCCCTGTCCAATTGTGGTTTCTCTCTTTCTCTCTGTTCTGGCAGCTGTTCAATATTTAAGCTCAGCGGGCAGGCAATGGTGAATGTGTGGCGACCATAAAACCAGCTACCAGCCAAACCGATTTCTTTGGCTATGTTGGGAAAAATAAAAAAAAAGGAGAGAAATATATATTTTGGAGAAAAAGAATTGTACTTAAGTCGTGTGTCGCCTAAACAGTCACGCAAAGCGCATAAAAATCCAAACAGGATTTCTCTTAGCGCTTTCTCGTGCCCAAATTACGACACCAACTCAGAGTGGCAACAAGCACAACAACAATAGCCACACAAGGTTTTTAATTATATTTTTATCAGCCTTGCACAACAATGTTGTTTTTTGGGTATGTTTTATTAGGCAACAAAATCAACAGGAGGCTAAACAATTTCAAGCATATGACGCATGTTTTTCTTATATATTTTTTGTAGCATACTTTTCTGGGTTGAGAGAGGTCAGGCCGGAGTCAAAGGAGGCTGAGTAGAACCGCTTAACCACCTGAGTTCCAACAAAAGACCGCACTCAACTAACCACGACCGCAACAACGGCAACTTAGACATAATCGTATCACCACCATATACTATACAGGGTGTGGCAAAATTTTCCAAAATACATATATAAATTTCTCATAATATTTGAAGCACTTCGATTTAGTAGCAGCTCTCACTTTAAGCCATTTGAGTTATTCAATTTTAAAAAAAGTGGGACACCCTGTATGCCAGTGACCTGGGCTATGTTTTATTAGCTTGGCTTAAGCATGAACAAAGAGTAAAACAATGAGAGGCCCTAGCCACAGCCACTTAAACTTTGAAAGGCCGAATGACATGTGAGTGTGCGTAGGTGTGAGTTTTGAGTTTCATCAGGATTATGGGCAAGAGAAAAAATATATATATATGTTTTTATAATAAAAAAATTAGTAGTACATTTTTTGTTAGCATGTTTGGACAACATCTACAACAACTAAATATGTCGTTCTCTGTTTTGTTGAATTATGAATTAATAATCATAATAAGCCTATTAAAAGGCTCAACAGAAAACAAACCAAAGGCAAAAAAAAAAGACACCCAGGCTCTCACTGTCCAAACAAAAAGTCCTTAAATAAATAGCCATAAATTTTTGGCCAAGTTGACAGTTTGACTATGCGGTAGAATTTCGGATATTTCGAGCTTGATAAAGACCAACACATGCTGGGGCCCAACAGATGCTTTTGATTATTCGAAATGGTTAATGCAAATAAAACGACTAATTAGGACAACTCGGAGCTTACCACTTCTGGAGTGGAGTGTGTGAGCTTATTTGACCTTTATTAGTCTGACCTTTTAGCCAAAGCCAGGGAGAATACGTTTTAACATTTTGGCAAATCCCACATAGCTGCTTTGATGTTCTTACCGATAAACCAAGCAACCGAACCGAGGATTTGGTTAACCAAGTTGAATTGTCTGCAAATTGGAAGAGGCGTAGGAATTTACGTGGGCCAAACTGACAGTTTCCACTTCCCTTTTTGTAATTAAAGTACAAATGAAATTTTGAAAAGACTGCGGCTATGGCAAAAATGCCATAATTCAAATATTTTTCGGCCATCATAAAAAAAAAATAAACAAACTGTTACCGAGACAAGAAATATGCTGAGCAAAAAGAGCGAGACTATTCGAGGGTCCTGGAATTTTCACCAACGCTTGTTGAGGCTTGAGGATTTATGATTTAAATGATGCTTGGCCATTCTCTTTATTTCTTTTATGATTTGTGGCTGACCCTGTTGATGTGCTGATGTGCTTGAGTTGGCCATCAAAAAATAAATAATTACCCAGCTAAATGTGATTTGCCCAGCGAGGCAAAGGCCGCAGGACAGGCGGCAACAATAAAACCAATTGTATATACATTTTTATACATTCCCATTTCGTATTTGTTCTTTTTCTCATATTTTTCGTATTTCCGTTTCAAATTAAAAAGTTATTTTCGTGGGCAGAACAAAAACAATGGCTGAGCTTTAATTTAAACTTTGACCAAACATACACGAAAAAAAAAACAGAATGCATAAAAGTTCAGACCGGAAAGAATGGCAAGTGTATATTTGTAATTGTGAGAATTTGCCTCATTTTTAGCTTAAATTAATTAAAAGAAAAAAAAATATGTCAACCATTCAGTCAGCCACACGGGCCAACTTCTGGCGGAACATGAAAGCCATAATCACGCAACACTCAACAACCAAGTGACCCACTGACTAAGTGGATGCCCCCCCTTGCCATTACCTGCATTTCTGAGTCCGTGTGCTCTCATGTAAGTGCAAATTTAGCACTTTAATATTTTAGTCATTTAGGTAAATGGTTTTTCATGTTTGCGCTCGACTTGCTTAGCCACTTCATTTTTAAAGGAAACCCTCAAACAACACGACAAATTTATGTTTAAATTAAACAAACCACAAATCCAACAAGTTTTTAAAGCTTTCACAATTTAAACTTCGATTTGTCGATTATAGAAAATTGAGTAAGCTGTTAGGGGCTTAAGCGATATTCCATTTAACCAAAGTTTACCACATTGGCCACCCTTTTTGACAGTGTCATTTTGCTTTCTGCAAGCCAGGCATGCGTGTCTGTAATTCAAGCGAGAGAGGAGCTCAGCTGTGCATTGACATTTGCATAATTACATGGATGATACGCCCTGCTTCGACCAAGTCAGTTAGTCTGACACTTGGAAAAAAGAAAATATATAACGACATTCACAATGCCAGCTGAGAAGGGTTAAAAAAAGAGACGCCATAAAAAAATATCATTTTCAAAGAAAGGATTTTCTTATAATCCAGAAGGTTCTTTTTTTTGAGTATTTGAGTTTTCTTATTCGGAATCAAAAAGTCTAAGCCACTTATTTTCTCTCAGTGTACTCGTATGTCCCTTCGACTTGGCGACAAAGAGAGAAAAACTTTCTATCAAATGGCTGACTAAAAATTAATGACCAGTTGGGGTGTGTATTCTCGAGTTCCTTTCATCCTTTTTTTTTAGCTCTTCACTCCCTATTATTTTTTTTTTTTTTTTGCCAAGCTTTATGTTGCCCTAAAGGGGTTTTGTGCAAAACTGCTTATGGGCCATTATAAGTTTTCTTTATTAGGCTTATAAAGTGTTGTGGATTAGGGACAATATTTTCTTTTTTTTTTTTTTTTAATTTTTTTTAGCTTTTTTTTATTTGTGGCATATAGAATACATATATATTTTCAGTCCACGTGCCTGGACCTTATTGCATATTTATTAAATTCAATATCTATCGATATATATATATATATATATATATATATACATATATTTCTTGAAATCTATTCAATATGCGGCATTTCATTTGCCAGAATGCAAGCGGAGCTATTGGTATCTGAGTGGAATATTCATGAGGGTCACATTACGCATACGACATGTGAGCCGGCGGAAAGTTAAGCGAAAAGCCAACTGAATTTAAATGCCTCAAACAAACAATGAATATCAAAAGAAAATATACCAATACCATGCAAAATGGAGCTGCATAGGTAAAAATAGAAAAAAATGGCCTGAGAAGAAAAAAAAATATGCTGGCAGTGAAAAGGTTTGACGGGCTTGTTTGGTTTTCAAGGCACTTAATTTAATAGTCGCTGGCTTAAAGCTCATAAAATTTACGAAATTGAGAGTCCTCTGCAAGTGAACGCATAAAAATTGAGGGTACAAAAAAAACAGAGGCGAAATTCGAAAAAGAGATTTTTATTTTTTTGCTTTGGTTTTCTTAAGCTTTTGGCACATTTTCACGACATTTTTCATGTGAACTGACATTAAATTTGCTGCAGAGGAGAGCCTCAAGTGAAAGGCAATAAAAATGTTTCGTGTTGTTCTTTCAGTTAGAAGGTAGCAAGAGAGCGATGGATAAAGTTGACAACAAACAGAGCACATCTGGTCATGTAGAACAGCGACAATTTGTTTATATAGATCACACACACACACGCAAATATATATGGAGTAGGAGTGAAAAAAAGCTTTCACAATTTGCCCTGCCCACGATTCCAACATGACGCGAATTTTCGTTTTTTTTTTTTGTCTACCAAGGCCGTTACATTTGTCACATTTTGTGACAGTTTCAAAAACGATTGCAAAATACCACAACAACAATCATGGATGCTGATGGCAAACGCAAACTAGAAAATTGTGTCATTTGTTTTTTTTTTTTTTTTTGTTTTTTTGCTCTTTTATGTTGGCTCAGAGGGTCAGAGCAGCAAGCACCTGCTGTGGCCGAAAACAGCAGCTCTTGGTCTAAATAAAATTTACGGGCCAGGTTGGCGGTTTTAGCCAAGAGCTGTCTCAACCTTTATTTTGTTGCTGCTTTGGGCTTGGGGGCGACGGGTATCAAGTGTCAACATTTATCTCGGGCATCGTAAGTCTTGGCAAATATTTCATTAGACTAAAGCAAAACTCACCACCACCTGGCTGGGAAGCCCAGCCACTGCTGACCATCTGCCACGTGTCCCAGGGACCCAAGGAATTCTCTATCATAATGACAAAGAAATTGCACAGCATTTATTACTTCATAAAGGTTTTCTTCGTCTTCTTCTTCTTTGGCGTTTTTTATTGTATTATAACAAAAAGGGCAGAATTTAGGCGAATTGAAAAGAATAGCCGGAAAACTGTAAAGCTAAAGAAGTCTTTGAATAGACCCGAAAAAGTTCACAGAGAAAGAAAAAAGAGTTAAGGCAACTTTTGTTGTTGTTATTATTTTGACTCCTCTGTTTACAATGTTTAAGTTAACCAGTGGGGCGTTAAATTACATTCAAAGTCTTGGCAACGATTTTCCACTTTTCCAAAATCAAACAAATCGGCAATTTGCAGAGATATTTTCTTTTTGCATTTTCGCCGTTAAGTCGAGCCAAAAAAAAAAAAAAATAACAGAGGAAGAGATCAAGACGAATTGTCATTCACACAGACATTCAACGAGAAAGTCAACAAAATGCGTAGCGGAAATCGCAACGGCCATTTTAAGCATCAACTAAACAACCGTTAATCGACGCATGCCTTCCCAACCTTCCCAAAGGGGGAAGGCCTATCTGCCTATCTGACTGTCTGACTGTCATCGCTGTCTTGATTGTTATTCGCCTTTTTGCCTTTTACTTTGGCTTTCGCCGCTTTCCGCTTTCCGCTTTCCACCTTCTGCCTATTCCTATTCCCTTTTGTCTGAGCTGACTTTGCCTTGGTCTATTCCTCAATTGTTGTTTGCCATTATTTTCGTGCATTCAGTTTGTCAGTATTGTCGCTCTTTCATTGGTTGCTTGTTTGTTTGTTTGTTTGGTTTGTTTATTTTGCTATTTGGTTGACTTGTACGCGCTTTTCTTTTTGGTATTTTTATTGTCATTTACGCTCCTTAATTGGCCTGACAATTGCTGGGTTGCTGGCGGAGGTTCCGAATTGGGTCTGACAAATGCTTCCACAATGCTCACAAAGAACAAATGACAAGGGCTCCTTTTTGCTTTCGAAATTGTTGGTTGAACATTTTTCTTTATTATTAAACTGCGGTTGCTTTAATTGTTTAATTCTTGCTAAAAAAAACTCTTCCTATTTAAATTCCAGTCACGTTTTAATCTTGAAAATACCCCATAAAAAAAAAAAAAAAAAATCCAACTACAATCTTTACCATTTGCCCAAGAAGTGAACAACTGAAATTGACATTTTAATGTGGCCAGAATCAAAGCAATTACCCCACACCACAAGACCAAAAGACCGCAATACCACAACACCATCAACGAATTGCGGTAGACATGAGCCATTTCTCAATTGACACTGCCACCGAAAGCTCTACAAATTATTCCATGAAATGAAATGCAGATAATCAATCAAGCACACAACACTCCACCAATTTGTGGATCTCGGACAAAAAAAAAAACAGGAAAATTGAACAAGCAGCAAGTTGCTATCCGTTGACTTTATGATTAATCAGAAATCCCCAAAGTTAGGCACCTTCATATGAAAATTGCCTCAACATTGTATTCAATAAGCAATCAACATGCCACCAATTTCCAGACAAGAGGCAAAAGGAGTAACCTTCCCAATAAATAAGTTACCTACAAAATTTGAGAGAGATAAAAAATAAAAGAAGTGACAAAGTAATTCGGTTCGAAATACTTATGTGTGTGTGTGTGTGTGTGTGTTGCCATAAATGTAATCCATGAAATACAAGGCATAAACTTGGTCATATCTTTTGTGTGTATCTATAGGAAAGACTTTCTGTTTTTGCCTTTTGTTCTTTTAACTTGGCCCGTGACGCATGTGTGAAAAAAACACTACAGAGCTTATGTGTGCTTGTGTGTGTGTTGCCATATTTCGTTGTTAATATTTGATAAATCCCACATGTAAACTAAACAAAATCAATACAGGTAGGAAAAAAAAACACAAAAAGGCGAAACGCGACAGTGAATATTTAAAACAAACACGCGCCATTCAAACACGGACAGACTGACAGAAAAGCACACACATACACACACACACAGAAACACAGAGACGTTGTTCGTTGAAAACAAAACTAAGCCAATGGCAGGGCTGCATTTCCTGGGCAGGATGCGTGCCAGGAAGCTGGCTTTTGTTGAGACATGTTATCAGGAAAAAAGAAAGGAAAACTTCCTTAAGAGTCATAAAGAAAATAAAAGAAACAAAACAAAACAGAAAAAAAAGCGACGAGTGAAAAGACAAAAAGAAATTGAAAGATCTAACAGAAAGAGAAGAGAGAGAGAGAAAAAAGTTGTTGTCTTGGCAATAAAGTTTTAAGGTTTGCAAAAGAATTTTTTTTCTGGTCAACTGATGCCTTAATATTTGATTGAACTTTAGTAACCTTGGCAGGGCCAACAATAACCAACAACCAGGGCTTTGAGGCTGGCTCTAACCGTGTCAGTGTGTTAATATTCAAAATTGAAGATATTCCCAAAAAAAAAAGGCATTGAAAAGAAAATCAAATACAAACGCCCTTAAACAGCTCTGGGGGGCCGTGAGGGTTGGGGAAATCAAGAGAATCCATTGGAGCTGGGTTAGCCCGGGAGTCATTGACATGAAAGTCACGTAGACCATGTTAAATTTTTGTATCTTTTGCATCTTTGTTTCAGTTTTCACAAAATTTATTGACAGATGAGCAAAAGTTATGAAAATATTAAAACGAAGAAGAAGAAGAGCTCAAAAGGGAATAGAAAGAGAAAGCAACAGGAAATAGCAAATTTTGCAAAATGAAAATGAAAAAAAAAGAAGAAGAAGAAGAAGAAGAAATATATTCATACAAATAGAATATATAAGAGAATTTGCCCAACACTTAGTCAAATGAAGTTACCGCTTTCGGTCAGCCCTATTTTTGCTCTGTCGAAGTCAGTCTGCCAACTGACACATTTTTCCGGATGAAAGCTTCATGAAATTTGCCAGAAATCTTTTCATTTCTTTTTTTTCTTTTTTTGCTTTGGATATTATGAAAAATTTATGGCCAAGTTTTCTTGGCTCAAAATGAAAATCCTTAAATTATAACAAAAACACAGAAAATATACTTTTTCTGTGGAAACTTGTGAAAATTTATTGGTAGCATTAAAATTATTTGTGCGTTTACAGAAAGTGTATTAAGTAGACAGAGTAAAGATTTTTCAAACACGCCTCACTGAATCTGGGCTTAAACGCTTGGCCAACTTCGCAGAGAACTTGGGCAGTTAAAAGTCGAGAAAAATCGAGGAAATTGCCATAAGGTGGCGTTGTGTGTAAAAAGGTGCGAAAATAGTTGCCGTCTTGAAATTGCCATTTTTTTTTCTTCATTTCTAAAGTCAAACGAGAGAAAGAGTGGAGGATCTAAAGATACGAATCTAAAAAAAAAAACTAATGGTGGGGAGTAGTTGGAACGTGAGGTGCTGGAGGAGATTGGCACTGTCCAACGGAGTGAAGAGTTAGGCCAGACTAACCGTAAATAAAGTTGACTTATTGTGCGTGGTCTCTTCGAGTGGTACGTGCCACCGAGTACCCTCCGAATCCCCTACACCTCGCCCCTCGTCGAGTGTACGTGCGTAAGCCGGCAGACGCCGCTCGAAGCGACTTACCTGCCAACTTGTTCGAACCGACCGGGACTGGCCTCTTGGTTGGGTTGCCAAAAAGGTTGTTGACTCATGGCCTACACAGCTTTGAATGTAAAATATGTTGACTCTGTTTGGCTACCAAATTTGGTTAGTCAAAAAATATAAAAAAAAGAAGAAGGAAGGAAGAAAAAAATTACATATAAAAGAATAAAAATGCCGTTGCTTTTTAGTTTGTTGGCCATTTCCTCTGATGAAGCGTGACAATGTTCAATTAATTGAATGCACTACAGAATTTTAAGTAATTGAAGACCATCCACTGACTTTGTGTGTGATCACGCTAACCCGGTTCGGCCCGCCACACACTTTACACCACCACTTCCTTCTCCTCATCCTGGCCATTTTCTCATAACTTTAATTATATAATGAATGAGTTTGGGATTCCACGCACACAAGTTGGATTTATGAGCCTCGAACCTCTAAAAAGGCGATTACATTTTCACGCTTTTCATGAGTACTTGCCATGCTTCTCTCTCTCTCTCTCTCTCTCTCTCTCTCTCTCTCTCTCTCTCTGCCTCTGGGTAAATGTCAAAAAGCCAACATGCAAATTAACTGTCACAATTACAAAGAAGAGGAAGCTAAACAAATTAAACATAAACCGAAGCATGCTTATGTTTCCAGATAGAAACAATTTGCACATGCACACTGAAATATGAGTGGGCCGGATTTTATGCATTTTAATAGTTCCAAATAAAACACATTGCACTCTGGCAGGAATTATAAAATATGTTCAATTGCCAGTCTACCCAGTTGGTGGCCTAATCTCAATCAATTTTCGTTTCATGCCAAATGTCAATCAAAAAATGCAGTTGAGTGGAAAATCACTTTGGTATGTGTTGGCATATTTTTTGGCATATCTGAAGTTCATATAAACAATATTTTCATATTTGAACATAATAAAATGTTGTTGGAAATTAAAGGCATGTTCATTTGCCAAAGGCATTTGTCAGACAAAGATGTGAATATTGGATAGTGAAAGATTTTAAACAATGTCTGAAATTTTTGTTTAAAATGATACTGTTTTGGCCATGAAATGAACTTGTTCATCCAAAAAAAATTTGAAATAAAATTGAGTTAAGTTGGCAGGTCCAATATTTGCTTAAGTTCATGCAAGTTCATTTGTATTCAATCATTGTATGATTTAGTTCCTAAGAATGATCCTATGTGTACATTTTACTTTCGAATAATATTTAACATTAAATAAGAAAATAATAACAAACGATCTGGGGAAATTAGGTCGAAAAATTCATCTACCCAATCAAATGCAAATATGTGTATTTCTTTGCCAACAAAAAAAAAATTAAAATTAATAGTCCATTTAAAGCAGAATTTGTCTGAATACTAAATTCATTTGAAGACATTCACAAAAAGAAAAAAATTCATTAATAATAAAGTGAAGCTCATCAATTTTGATCTGCCTCTTCGTTTAGTTTCATTTCCTCGGGAAAAAAAACCTGTGCAGAGTATATTAAATTCCATTAAATTCGGTATATCAAATTTCCGCACTTTTTTTAATGAAATTATTTCAACATTTATTATAATTGATTACAATATTGTTCATTTTGCATATGTTATGTATTTTTTAACATTTAAATAATTTGTTTTTTGTGTTTTTAATTTGCAAATTTGCAGCTATCGGAATTTCGCCCCTGACCAGTAATTAAACTATAACCTCATCTAGAGTCAGTCACGTTGATTAAAAATCAATATCAAATTGGTTTTATTAAGCAATAAACTGCAGTCAGGTGGAATTATCCAACATGCAAATAAAATTACAAAAAGAGTAAAAATTAAAAAGCCTCTTAACGATTCTCAAAAAAAAAAGAGATACAAACAAAATTAAAAAACAGATTAAATAACAAAAATTATTGGCCTCGAATTTGAGTCTCTTTGAGTGACTCTTTGTATGTTTTGTCTAAAAATAAGTCAACTGGAAATTTCACCAGCAGAAAGGTGAAACGCCTTGACATAAGCCAAATGCATTCCAATAAACTGAATTCGGGCGGAGTCGAGAGCTTTGAGGGCAGAATCGCAGTGGCTTTGAGGCCCAGCCGCATGCTCTTGGCTTGTCTTTGGAGAGGCCTCCTTTTGGACTCCTTTTGGGCTCACGCACTTCACGCAAACTTTGGTAATAAACAAGATCCCTGGTGGTTCTACTAAGGGCAATTTAAGTGTGTGTGTGTGTGACAATCTTATTGCTGCTGTCATCGATGTTGTCGTCAATGTTTAAGCTCATGTTCAATGTTTATGCGGACAGGCAGACAGACAGACAGACTGAGGCAGCCCTGGGAATGTATTCCAGATGATAGCATATCAAGTTAAATTTGTTTTATCAAAAATGAGAGAGGGAGGGAGAGAGAAAAATTTTGTTCAATTTAAAGCAACAAGCATACAGACAAGCAATTTGTCGCAACCACAAAATCCAGTCAATTTGCATTTTGTGGTAGCCAACAACAAGCAGACAAAAATGCCAGCAGCCATCATAACAAAAAATCATAGTAAAAACCAACGACAAACCGTAGAAGATGGTAGACAGAGAGTCAATCACGTATACGCAATGTTGGTCGACAACAAATGCCACAAAGTATGCCACACTATAATTTCTTTCGAAAGCAAAAACAAAAAAAAAACCAACTGGTACCGGTAATTGGAAAATCGGTCATTAACAGCCACCAGTCACCAGTTATCAGCCACAGCCGAAGGCAAGCAAGTGAAATGCTCGCTAAATTCGATTAAATGTATTGGTTATATCGAAAAGTATTTCCACGACTGGATGGATGGATAGGACTAATGGTGTATCTGTCTGCCTGTCAGTCAGTCTTTGTGGTTGGGCTGCCTGACCCTACCAATGGATTATTGCATTTCGACGGGTCTCACATAATTACGTAATTCAATTTCGTGCCAACTGAGCGGCGCTCACCACGTCTAGCCTATTCGGTTGGTCTTTGAGTATCCAACGATTCGCGTCAGCTTGTCCGCGCGTGTCCTTATTTATAAACGCAATTTAATTAAAACTCATGTACACAACAAAACAGCACGGCAAAATTATACTCTTAATACAGACACACACACACACACACACATACACATGCACATAAAGAAAATGTCATAGTAACATTGAGGCTAAAATGAAAATGACAAATGTTGAGCCCACACAGATTTTCATTTCCATTTCCTTTTAAATTCCGTTTTGCCACTCACACAAAAAAAAAATGAAGAAGAAAAAGAAGTAGAGCCTGTCGCATGTGACTTTAATCGGCTTCAAATTTGAAAACATACGACAAAAATGACTTCCTAAGCCGGATTGCTTTTTATGTATCTTTTCCATTTTTTGTGTCAATCTTTTTTTTTTTTGTCAATTTTGATTTTCACTTGCTACAATGCACATACTTTTTTTTCTATTAAATAAATAAAATAGAAATAATAATATTTGCTTTAATATTTATTAAGTTCATTCGGCTACGAATCATTCTTTCTACCAGAAAATTTCTGAAAGAGAAATTGGAAAATTTTTATAAATTTATAAAAATTTTATGAAGTTTATGAAGTTTTGAAATTTTAATTTTTCACTTAATTGAATTTCATTCCAAAGGTAAAATTATGAATACCGAATTTTTGATATAATATTTCAGCTATTTGACCTAATTGAAACTTATGCTTTTAGCCAATATAACAAAATTCTCGGAAACTAAATGAAAAGTCAAAGAAATAAAAAATATTAAACTTTTCCTAAGAAAAAATAAATATTTTTATCAGGAAAATCTAAAATTTCTGCTAAAAAAGAAATATCACATTTCTGTTTGTAAGGTCAATCGAAATTCTAATAAATTTCATATAAATATTGAGAGCAAGTCCACACAAGCTTTTCAGATATTTTTACCAAAAAAAAAAAAAAACAAATTGGTAGTTTTTTTGTGGTGTCAATCAAATATCTGAAACCACGTAAGCCCTTTTGCTTTGATAAAAAACAAATGTCATATCAATTATCAATTTGTCGTATTGATTTTCTTTTTGAAGAGAAATGTGATTAACTTCAAAACGGAACTAGCGAAGCCCCAAAAATAAGCACAATTAATTTCATTTATAATTAATAAAAAAAAAAGACCAAAACAGCTCTAGGGCTTACTTTTATCAAATGTTATGCTGCGTCATGGCCCATTGCCCGCAGCCGACCCAATACAGAGCTATATACATATATATAATTTTTTTATAAAACATTTGACATAAAAATAAGTGGAAAAAAATGCATGTAAAATATTGAACGTAATGTTCAGAAATGAGTATCTTGTAATGTCATAAACAAAGCCAAATTCCCCTGGTAAAAATGGTAAAAACAAAATGTTGACAGCAACTTTGCTAAAATGCAAACAAATTAACATTTTCCTCGAAAAAAAAAACGGGTAAAGTTTTTCGTAAAATCCCGACAACGACAGACGGTGACAGTTTGAGTAGTTTTATTTGAAACTTTACGCGTAATTACCGTTATGCTGGCGACTAAAATCGCTAGGAAAACGCCAGCAAAACGCATTCGCTGCAGACAAGCCAAAATGACTATTATAAAATTGGAAAGGTTATCAAAACAAAACAAACCGACTGGGGACTGACAGTGACAGCAAAAACAAATGCATTACTCACAGCAGCTGCTGTGAATGCGGCTTTGCTGGCTGCCTGAAGAAAGTGCCGCGACAATTGTTGCTCTGTCTGGTGGTCTGCTTGAGTTAACCTGGCCAGTAGCCAGAGACTTTGGACGTTGACTGATGGTCTGTCTGAGCAATACTATACTGAGCACGATATAATAGCAACTCAGGTCGGTCTCAAGGCAATACCAAAAGACTTACACCATTGCCTTTGAGCTGAGGGGAATATTTTGGGGGCAACGAACAAATAGATGATGACTAAATAAAATGGATTATTCAAAGCTTAGTTTCCATAAAGTTGTACTGCTTGGAAGCTGTTGGTAGAGTCTTTGAAACTCTTTTCAACAATTAATCAAAATGTGTAACAGACCCGTCAAAAAGGTAATAATGAAAACTATTGCAAAATGATTCTCATATAAGTTTCAAGCCATTCAAATTTGATTTAATCTATTTTTGTTTTGCTAAACTTGGAAACTCATTTTAAATTCTGTTCAGGTTCAATTTTAAAAGTGCAATGTTTATTTTCCATTTTATCTTAAAAAAAGCTTTCCAATATTTTACTAACACTCTAGTGATACAAGTTTGATGTACTTCTTTTTTTTTTTGGGTAAGGATTATTTGCTTTGTACAGAATAGAAAAAAATTTAAAAAAAACCTTTTGCAATGTTACAAATTCTACGTGGCCAGAGGAAAAAAAAGAAATATGTTAATCTGTAGTGGCTTGGACAGTGGCAGCAATTTCAAGGGACTCTGGCCAGTAGTATTTGTATTTTTCATGGATTCCCTTGTGGTTGCATGCATAAATGAAATTTAAGTTACTTTTACCTTGTCCAACCAACAAAAGGCAGCAACAGCTTGATGCAGTTTGCATCAGGTCAGGTTTGTTGCATTTTGCTTGTCTGCCAGAGACTTTTTGGCTGAGCGCGGTTGTCTGTTGGACCGGTTTCAATGTTGCCAACAAAAACAAAACGGAAAATTTGTAGAAAAAGAAAAAAATATATATATATATGTATATAAAAAGGCAGACTGTATATGAAATATATTATTGCTGCTTGCTGACTCGGGTGTCTGTGCATACAGACAAAGTTAAAGTGCACTTAAGTACAAAAAAAAAAAAAGAAAAAAGAAAAAAGCAGGAAAGAAAACTGGAAAAGAGCAGAGCCGAAAGGGGCAGGGCTATGAGTCTGGTTATGTGCATTAAACTTTTACTTTTCAACTGAGAGAACAGAGGGTAAATCGGGATATAAAGACAGGCCACTCATTAGCCCACGCAGAAGTCAGTCTCGCATAGTTTCTTCTGTAAGCCAAAAAAAAAAACAAGAAGAAGAAGAAGAAAAATTGCAATCATACTTTGTGCTAATTTTTTTTTTTTTGTACTTTCAAACTCTGGTTTTGATGACTTGATAAACTTTCTCTCAGGTTGGGCCGAAAAGGCAAATAACTTTGCAGACAAACTTCAGCACATACAATCTGTCTGCCCGAAAATAAGACCCGAACAACCGCAACCCACAAAGATTTGTTGCTAGCCAAAAAAAAAAAATAAGACAACTTTTTTTTTGATACAGTTTTTGTCTTACAAGTGGCTCTAAATGAAAAAAAAAATAAAAAAAACTTATAACTCAAGCAGATATTCACAAGTTGGCTGTCTTCACCTAAGACATATTCGACAGTTTGGCCAGAGTATCTTGGTATTTATCTTGGTACTATTGCATTAATAAGATTTAGCAATTCAAAGGAGAGCTCATGTGGCTGCTAGCCAAGATGTATTTAAATGAAGTAAAAGCAAAGTGGAAAAGTAACTAAATAATTGAGCTGATATTGCTTTCCAGATTGAAATTGGTCTGGGTCAACTCTGAAACTGAATAAAACTGATTTTGTATTTATTTCTATCTCTCTCTCTCTCTGTTGCTTTTGTGTCTAGCGAGGCGTCAAACTAGCCCATGATAGTCCGGAACCGAGCTGAAAACCAAAAAAGGCCACACAATGCAAGTCGCACTGTCAAGACAAGCCAATAAAAGAAGACAAAAGCAAAATTGCTGAAAACTTGGCAACATTGCCAATAAAAGGCACAAGAAGTGGGCTAAGAAATACAAAACCAGCCATACAAATAGTCTGGCTCAGTTTGCTGCAATGAGAATAGGAAATGCTATTTGAAAATTTGAAAAGGAAATGCATTTGGCCAAGGCAAAATGGCAACCAAATCGTTTGAGACAACCAAAAAATATTTGGTAGACTTAACAAAAGCTTCGAAAATGTGCCAATGATGCAAATCATGTTCCAAAGCTGGACGGGCTAAAAAATATCTAAAGACAAGTGGCACACCACAACACTGTAAACAAGAAGCCCACATGCTGACACACTCACTCACACATACACACACACACACACGCACACTCTCTCACAGATATTCACTTAGTCATTGGTTAAACCATTTAAAAACAAGGCGACATTCTGATTGTTGGTGTTACTTGTTGTTGTTGTTGTTGTCGGCCTTACTTGCTGCAGTAGCTTTGTTATTTTTATGGTTTATTATTACAGCCTTTGTGGGTGTGAAGCTTATATATAAATTGCCAGCAATTATTGAGACATGAAATCATCAAAAATAAAAAAAAAATAAAAACCTTGACACGACAGTCAAAAATAGATTTGATTTTGTAAAATTCCCTAAGACTATACACCAGCAATTTTCTCAGCTAATTGAATCAGCAATATTCTTTTCCAGATGTCATCTAAGTTTGCACAAATAATTTATTACCCAAAAAACCTTCAACCTCAAAAAAAGAAACTGGTTTAAAAATCTGCTATTTTAATGCTATCGATTCGCTTATTTTCTTCCATCAACAATATATTTTTATCTGCTAAATAATAATTACAGGTTTTGCATATGAAATGTAAAATGAGATTAAATAAAATTATTTCAGCTGTCTCGAATTGCTGGCGCCCTGATTAAGTCACCACATTCTTACATATTTATTCGCACTTTTTATGGTCAATCAATAAAAATAAAACGAAACAAATTTTATTGTAAATAGAATTTAAGCTCTCAAAATGTTGACCAAACAAAAAAATCTCAGGAAATAATCAAAGCAGCTGACACCACACAATGCCAATGAGCACCTACTGAGATTTATATACTCTGCATTCAAAAGTTGAGAATGTATCTCAAAATATCTCCGACTTGAAATAAGCTCAAATTCTTCGTAGTTCTTAGTCATCTTTGAAGAGAGCAGAATAATTCTAAAAGCCCAAATTCTTCTTAACGAAAGTAGAGTATCTTTTAGTCACCTTTGAAGAGAGCAGAATGAATTTAAAAGTTGACTAAGTCAATCAAAATATCTCTGACTTTTAATAAGCTCAATTCTTTTTTTAAAAAAGTAGAGTATCTTTTAGTCAATAAATCTCAGATGTGCCAGTTTATTTTGGGTCTCAATTTCTGCTTCATGGGCAAGAAATTGAGAGATAAAGAAATAAGTTGCCAATTGAAATTTCATTTATATTGAATTGTCTACCAATTGGGGTAGATTCATTGGCATATCCCAGTCAACCAGCTCACCCCTTTTCCATTTCCAGCCAAATCACTTTTGGGTTAACAAAAAGAGAACAACAATAAAATAAATAAAAAAAAAAAAAACGTACAAATGCTTCGGTTGATTAAAATCAGCCTCATTTTGTCTCAGCATGTTTACAGATTTTTCCATCGCATTGTCAACTGAACTGGCAAACTGAAAAACTCGGCTAACTGGCAACTTTTGGTCATTGAATTTGTCAGCGAGAAACAAAAAAAAAGTTGTCGGCTTTTTTACAAGGCATTCTCAGGTGGCCATTGTGAGCTTTATTTTTGTTTCAAATTTTTTTTTTTCAATTTGGTGTCATTTTCTGTTTTGGCCAATTGCGTTAATACGATATAACCATTTTAGCGTTAATTTGTCTCTAATTATCATTGAATTAAAGTGATTGAGAGTATGTGTGTGTTTTTTATTGAACTGATAATAATCGCTTGGCCAAATTTGGGACCAAAGATCACGATAGTCAACGCCTGTGAATTGGGTAAAATTTTGTGTGTTTTGATTAGCACTTTTTGGGCAACTCTCACAAAGTTTATTGCCGTTGAGTTGATTTGACCAACTTTTCTTTAGTCACTTTTTGTTTCTTCTTCCTCTTGGGTGGGGTTCTGCTGACCAAGTTGTGACTCGTTAAATTACAGTTAAACTTATTTGCATTTGGCCTGACACAAAATTGCGAATGACCCAGCGTATTAGCTTTGATGGGGAAAGAGATTTAGAATAATTCCGACTGACAAAGTTAGACATCATTCGACAGAATCCCATCCAATTAATCTACGGGTCAGTTGTTTGGCACAGCTTTTATTCTCCCTTTTTTCTCCCTCTCTCTCTTTTTCTCATGGGAATTTGACTTAGCCAGAGTTTGGCTCAAAATAAATATTTTCGAAAAATTTTGTGGCAGCTGTTTTGATTTTATTAAAATGCAAAAACCTCTCAGAGAAAAAAAAAATAAATGCCAACTGCTTGGAAACAAAAACAACAACAAAAGCGAAAACAAAATGTTGTTATTAATAAACTCAATATCTGTCACTATTTTATGCATTTATTAAAATAAATTATACCATATAAAGTCGGGTGTTAAATACACCTTGAAATATAAAATTTTCTAATATTTTTTTCAAGCAACAGAAATGAGGAAAATTGTATCACAAGAAATAAAAATAAAGTTCTAAAGGAAATGGACAAAAATTATGAGGAAAAGGGTTAAATTTCATTTTGAAAAAATTCTAGAATATTCATAAATGATTAATGAGTAAGTAAGCCAAATGAAACCCACAAGAAATTGCTTACCAAATTTAAAGAAAATACCGTTTGACCAACCGAATGTCTTCGCCCACTCAGATTTTCCGCAAGCCTTTCCACTCGGTACTAATTTCCGGTGCAGTTGTAACAAGGAGTCAAAAATGAAAAGTTCAGATCATTCGATAAAAAATGTACGCACTGTACACATTCCACTTCACTCCACACCACCTACGACTCCCACTTAGTCACGCTTTTCCATTCGCAGTCCCATTTAATCGGTCTTATCTTGAGCTCAGATGACGCAAGTGTCAAGTGTTTTTTTTTTTTTTTTTTTTGGTCTATCTTATTTTTGAATCTCGAGCACATAAATCCACAAAATGTGTGACTTTAGTTAGTGCATCTGATAAGGAGAATCAAGACGAGAGTATGTAACAAACTTGGCTCATTTCCACTTATCGCCTAATATAAATTATGGCAGCTGCCAACAACTCGAGTTTCTGGCATTTTGAAGGCGTTTCAAAAACCTGCCCTCTTCAAGCTGAACTAATGTGGCTATTGTTTTGATTGTGTTAGCCAAGTTTCGGGGCATTTACTTTAAGGTCAAGGTGGCCACAACAATAGTCGGCCTAAAGTGGCCAATAAAAATAGAGATCAAGGGTTGAGCTAAATGAAAATATTTCAACATTTAATAAAGCAAATTAAGAAGTAGCAAAAACAAATACAATTTACTTTAGCTCCGATTGTTTCTATTGATTACTCATAGGCATAGAAACAAAAAAGGCTTATTGTTGTCGGAGAACTTTGAAAACGGAGTATCACACAGATACAAGCTTATATTTCAGAATGTCGACGGCCCAACTGGCAAGTGTCAACATTGTAAAAAAGGGAAAAGCAACACAGGCGAATCTCACACACAGAAAGCAAACAGATAAACAGACAAGTGGAGTCGTCGAGCCATCGACCAAAACTGAACCTTTCAAGAAAACGCATAAAAACGCAACAAATATGTGTGCGAGTATGTGTATCTCAGAGATACGCTGCATGGCATAAGAATTAACTTGAATTTCTAGAGGGTGTGGGCCGAGGGCAGCGAAGCAGAGCTGACAAAGTTCAAAAGCAGAGACAAGTTGTAAACAAAACAAAAAAAAAAAATAAAGTACCTAATAAAAGAAAAAAAAAGGAACATACAATACAAAGACAGAAACATACGTAGTATCTGGCGGATGCCAAAAAGTCAAAAGAAGGTTCTCGTTTCGAGCTGGGAGGGGCCTTTGGAAGAGTGTGCGGAGTGCAGTGTCAGCAGCTCAGCACGTGAGTTGTTTGTGTAATGCGCTTTTAACGAGTCAACACAAAACCAAAAACCAAAGACCGAAACAAAGGTATGCCAAGAGACAAACAGAGATACATTTTTCTTTTTTTTTTTGCCTTTGTTTGCATCTTAAAACGAAGAAGCGGGTAGCCAGATAAGATGATTTCCAGGCGGAGCAGTACAATTTGAAAAATAATTTTAATGAATTTTTCCTGTACTGTTTTGGATTTACCGTTGCCAAGCTAAGCAGAATGAATAAATTCTTTTGTTGCTAATTTTCTTTACCCCCTTCGTTCAAGGTATTTCAATAAAGTAGAAGAGCCCAACAATAACAACAACAATAACAACAACGATAACAATTAACCGCACTTATAATTGCGCAATTGTGCACGTACATGCACGTGCTTGTATGTATTTGTCTGTCTGTTTGTTTACCTTTTCTTATTGAGATACTTTTGTATCTATCGGAGTTTGGTTCCAAGTAACTGCCTTTGGGTGCCGCTAGCCAGCGGTCATTAACTTATTTCTCTTTTTCTTTTTTTTTTGCTCGATTTGATTTGTTGATTTTTCGAATCTGTTTTTATTTTTATGCTTTTTCCTTAGAATTGTTACGGGTTTGGTTCTTTTTTTATGTTTTTATCTCGTTTCGTTTTAGTTTTTTTTTTTTTTTTGGTTTTGTTTGCTTAGCACATTTTTAATTTTATTTATTCAACAAATTTATTTTGCTTTACTTTTCTATTTCTTCTTTTTTTTGGTTTTGCGTTTGCCAACTTTTTTATTGTTGGCTTATTCGTTTAATAAAAATTCGCACAGTTTGGTTCGTTGCTTAAATTTTAAAAGCGTCGCAACAATTGCCGCGTTCTGGGATTACGCGATGAGCTGAGATACTATATTATCTGTCAGATACTTTTTTTTCATATACACAAAGAATTCTATATCAAAAAATAAAGACGGCCGAGCAGGTAGCAAAGGCACACAAAATCTCAAACCGGCAATCATACACAGATAAAAAAACAATTCACACACTCACTTATTTGCCCTCTCTCTTTCGCTATCTCTTTCTTTCTTTTATCGTGTGCCTTTTTTTTTGGTTGTACGAGTGACCGCAACAAGCGCTCAGCTCGACTCGCGTTCGTTGACTGACGATCGCCGAGATTTGGCCAACGATTGAAACGCAGCAAGAAAGATTGAAAGCAAAAATTGAACAAGCCAACGAGTTTGGCTTACACCAATCGACCAAACAAAAGAGAGCAAGAGAGAAAGAGAGAGTGAAGAGTGTGAAAGGTTGAGAGAGTCAGCCAAGTCAGAATTGGTTCTCACCTGTTACCTGAGGCGCCCTTCTCGCATTATCGTCATTAGACGGAAAGCTAAAAAAAAAGGCCAGGCCAAATCGTTGTTGTTGTTGTTGTTGTTGTTGTCTCTGCTGTTTGTCGTCTGTCTTGTCTCGTCTGTTGCTATCAATTTAATTACGTTTGAGAAAGCCGAGTCACTTGGTTTGCTGTTATTGTTATTGTTATTCTATCTTTGTTGCTATTGTTGTTGTTGTTGTTGTTGGCAGTGGCATTTCGTGCAAAGTTCTTTTCGCGCTTCACATGAAACGTGAACATTTTCCAAACTCGCAATTTTCATGTGAATTTTTCAGTTCTCTCTTTTTTTTTGCCAACCTTTTTTTTGCCATAGAATTTAATGCAGTTATAATGGTTTAAATATTAGAAGAAGAAGAAGAAAAAAAAAACAAACTCTATATAAAACAATTTTTTCCACATGTTTTTCGCAATTGTTTAAAATTGTTTTAAACATTTTAATTAACTTTTTTTTTTTTTGGTCCCCTGATAAAAATAATTTCTTGTCTGGTTTTGTTCGGGAACAAAAAGTATATAAAACATGTGAGGATTTGTTAGTAATTGGACAACCGTGAGACAACTCAGACAGCGATTAAAAATTTCTGTTTGTGTAAAATTACACACTTTGTTTTTTTTAAGTTTAGAAAAGTCCAGCAAATAATGTCAAGAGAACTGAAACAATCACTTTCATTGAAAACGAAACTTGAAGCACAGAAAAATAGATTTCCACTTACTGAGAGCTCAGAACTGAGTGTTCTAAATCTAAAACATAATTTTTTATTTTCAACATTTTCTGTTGGAATTATCTTTTAGTCAGAGAAAAATGCTTAGAAATGCTTCTGTTTATTTGTTCTGAGCCCAACTAAATCTCAACTGCCAAACACTTCAACTTTATGCCAAAATACGATGAAGAAGAAGAAAAAAATCACACACTAAAAAGAAAATGGCTCAACAAAAGAGTAAAAGATTCTCTCTCAGCAAGTGGCAGGTGAAATTTTCTTTTCATTTTTGCCAGACTAGCGGAAAATAAGCAGCAAAAAACAAACACACAACCATATGACTGGCTCTGTTTTTCTGTGACATTTGAAACAATTTAGTCAACTTTTGTTCAGCTCAGCAGTTTTTATATCTTCCCCCCAAAAAAATTTCTATATATGTTGGCATGTGTGCTGGATTATAGCAGAAAGTACAGATTGTGTTGAAGCTTTGTTAATGAGCTGGCCAGAGTCTCACCAGGGCGTGGGCTTTAAATGGCCAATTAAAGTCAGCTGTAAAAATGTAAATGGTGCTACGGTTCAAGACGGACGAATAGGCCCTAAAGTTGGGCAACATCCACCAGTGCCAGAGCCAGAACGAGAGTCACATCCACATCCACAGCCATAGCCACTTGCTGACTGGCAGAATTCACAGAAAGTTCATTTGATGAGTTTGCGGGCCCAAATGAGATGAAATGGAAGTTGGCAGAAGAATGGTGCTAGGTTACTTTTTACTGCGGTGTGATGATGACTGGTCGCCTAGCAGCGAAATTATAATTAAAAGTAATCAACGACATTAGCAAGTGAGCTTTGTAAAAATAGGGCCACAGCAACGAGATACCAAAAACCGAGAAACCATCAGCCAGCAGAGCAGGAAAAAGGCAAACTTTGTGGCAGTTGAAAGTGGCAAGCCAAAAACAAAACAAGCGCCAGCACTGCCATTAATCTTACCCCATTCTTGCATACTCTATGTATCAGGTAGGCTCTATCTTTATATAGTCAAACCGTTAAAGAAGATTCAAATGTTTTCTAATTGTCAGCAAAGTCTGAAAATTATAGGAGAATTTGAGAATTTGGGACTCAGGATTCTTTCTATGAAATATCATACCCAGGACCCTCAGATCTAAGACCAAAAAATCATGGGACCAGAAGACCTAGCAAGGTGCAAAATTGAGGGACTGAGCATGCCCTCTTCCATGTTACAAATGATTTGATAAAATAGTTATAGGCTTTGCTCATTCCATTCATTCGATGAAATATAACTTCATGAACCTTAAAAGGTTATGATTCACAAAATAGTTATATCCTTTGTCCATTCTATTCATTCTATGAAATATGATTCCCTGAACCCCCAAAAACTAAGACAGAAAATTATCAGCCAAGAAGAAATTTCAAAGTTCAAGTTTGAGAAACTGAGAATTCCCTCTTCTCTGTCACAAACAATTTGACAAAATAGTTATAGCCTTTGCTCATTGAAGAGTATGAAAATAAATACAGTAACTACTTAGGGTAGCACTCAGCTTTCCCTCGCCACCTTTCTTACTCATTTGCTAGTGCGGTTCTTAAAAAATGGCGCATCATCAAACAGCACGAGAAGGCCGTCCAGCTCAGCTCCTATTAACAATGTTAGCCCAGCAAATATACAAACAAGCAAATAAAGATCCCGGTAAAAATATTCTCTGCCTAAAGCATTTAATTAAGTTCTTGGCAAAGATGAATGGGCGCTTCATTAAATTTCATTAACTCAACAAGTAGGGCTTCCATTACAAAACTGATCACCATCAACAAATAACTCAGACCCAAATACACTAAACATTAAGCGATAATAGTGTGAATGTGCCGTGAGTACTTCGGATAGGCCAAAGAGGGGAAATGGTAGAAGTTTGTTTAGTTTGCTGTTGTTGTTGTTATTGTTTTGTTGTAAGCTCATTATATAAATTGTTGCAGGAATTCAAACAAAATTGGCAGGCATTTAAAACAGTGGCAGAAAAGACAACGTTAAGGAATGGAGAAAAGCTCGAAATTGGTTAAGAAATGAAGCAAGAGAAGGAATATAGTCAAATTAGGACCAAGTCAAGTCATGATGTATTTCATTGCCATGCACTTAGTTCAAGATACGAGTCAAAGGCAGAAGAGGCAGTGAAAAACCATTAAGTCCTCTGTACCACTTCTCTGCCTTTAGACTGAGTCGGAGAAATGTTACAAGTTGTAAGGCAAAAGCCGAAGAGAAATGAGGTTGGCATAAATGAAATGTAAACCTTTCCTGACAGCAGCACGTTTTTTGTTTGCCCAATGAAGTCAGAGATCAGGACAGGATATCAATGCACTAATAGCAAACACACTCACACACAGACTCACACACTATGACATAATATATTGCTCTCGGCACGTACACACACACACACACACACACACACACACATAGTATGAAAGAGCAAACTATATTTTTGGTCAACTAGAAATCAGAATATTTTGTGTAATCCGAGTAAAATGTGTAAAGCAAATCTGAAAAGCTTGTTTCGACAAGCCTTGAGAGAGCATGAATCATTGAATTTTCATTATGATGATTTCATTGAAAGCATTAGTAAAATTCTACCAAATGAATCTTGTTAAAATGCTTAACCAAGGCCAATCAATTCACGATTGCATTTTCCACATATTAATTAAATGTAATTAGTTGCTGGCCAAAAACAGACCAACAGAAAACGTCTGTGGCTTATCAAGGACATTGAAGTAGAATAAGAAGATTATAAAAGATTTATAGCCCGAATATTTCTGAAGCAGACCACAATCAAGAAATGGTAAGTATTCTCACATGCTTTGCCATTCTGTTCAAATTAAATTTTCAAAGAAAAAAGAGACCAATTTAATTTATTATAAGCAAGACTTTGGCTACTATTGAGATTTCCTGAAATTCTATTACATGGGACTGAAACCTGATTTTTGCAGACAAAAATAATTCTATTCAAATAAATATTTTCTGCCTTAAATTATATGAGAGAAATAAGTCAGAATATTTTTGGTCTGTATGATATTGAGGTCCAAAGCTTGTCCGATCTACCTGAAATTTCGTAAACTTACGAATTATAATATGAGCCTTGTTAGTATCAAATTTGAATAAAATCGGTCAATGAATCACAGACATATTTAAAAGTCATAGTCTCGTCTCTACGAGAGCCATAAGGAATTGCTGGTCCAAATGGATGTTCTGGGTATAACAAGATTCATTGCTATAGCTTTTAAGCTGACTTGCATCAAACTAATATGGACTAATCCGACTGTAACCTCTTTCAGGTGCCACGATGCTTTCTTCAATTTCTTCAAATTCAATAATTTTTTTTTTTTCAGAAAAACCTAACCTTAATTTTTCATATTCCAAACACAGTTCAATCTAAATCTCATACATTTTATTTATCTAATCTATATAAATTTATAGACTTAAATAAATTAAATTAATATATTTTCCTTCATCATTTATTATTATCTTTCTTATCTTTCTGAATTGAAGAAGTTTTTAGCTTTTATCAAAGTCAATCAAATTTTTTTATTTTCCTCATAAATACCTCAATAAATGATGGCATCATATTTTTGGTATTAGAAACTACATAAAGAGTATATAAGAGTATATTAAAATTTTAATGAGTTGCTGAAAATGCTTATGCGTTTTGCGCTATTAAAAACAAATGTTTTTTTTCAGATTGCGAACTAAATATGAAAATTAATTAATTTTCAACTTAACGACGACATTAGGTTTATGGCTTTCGCCTCTTATTTTATGCACGTGTGATTACGCCGATGGCGGCATATCAATTGGAAGTTGGCAATTGGCAGAACTTTCATTACCTTTTATGATTTTGGTAGAAAAAGTCATCGTTCCTTGATTTACACTCTTCTTTTTTTTTTTTGTTGCTCTGGCAAGAATCTTTATTGCAATGAGCCATATTTTTGTTGCCAAGCAGCCAAGCTCACCATAGAAATAGGGTCGCTGGCCGACCACCCACGTGGCTCTGACGCCGACTTGATTACATGTAACCAACAGATTGAAAGGCTCCCCAAACAGAATGGCTGGCCAAGTGATATCACACTTACTACTGGTCCTTGCTTTGTCGCCGGGTCCCCCAGAGCTTTTTCAATTTAGTCCTACCCGCCAACATGATTAAGTAATCAAGTCGGCCAAATATGCAGACAGACCCTTTCACTCTAGGAGAGGCAAAGGAGATGGGCAACAAACTCATTTCCGTACACTAAAAACCCGCTTAATTCGTATGATAAAAATCGCATTAAATTGCCTTAACACACACTCACACACACACACACACACAAAATTATTGGGGCAGTCATATAAAGGCAATAAACTTCTTTTTCACTGATTGACATTTTGATGGGCTTTGTGGTTTTTATGCTGTGAAAATATGGCACATTCATTACAAACGAATTTCGAAAAAATAAAATAAACCTCAAACCCACATACACGTGTTCGATAGCCTTGACGAAGCTCATTTAAGGCTGGTTTTGGTTGGCCAATCAATAAATGAGAAGGGGCAGATCAATTGAGGCCAACAATTAAAGAAAATAGTGAGAGAAAGGAAGCTTGTCAAAACTAAAGAGCTAAATCATGTCAACAGAATAGCCAGAACCCAGTGAAATGCATAAAATTGATTTAAAATTTGACAACCATGAAAACAACACACACTTTTAAATTGTATTTATAGGGCAAAAAGCTTGAGCCAACGAGGCATTAAATGTGAAAACATCGCCGACTAGAAAAGAAAATCGCTGCTGAAATTGCGGCAATCCTAAGGATAGACGAATTTATTTGCCAGTGTGTTTTGAATGAGAGTTTCTGTTCATGTACAGGAAATGCCAAGTGAAGTGAAATCAAAATAAAAGGACCCACAACAAGCCTTGGTAAGTACAAACCCACACAGTCACACCGAACAAAAGGCTCTTAAGCGAAATGAAAACAATTTTCTTCGCATATCAATTTAATGCCTCACAAATGCCAAGTCAATGCCGAGCCAACCCAAGTCAATGCCAGCCCAAAATGAGTGACTTATTTTCCAGACAAACCAAAAAAAAAAAAAAAAGCAACAACATTTGCGGTTTTAAAATTTACGCCACGTGCCAACACATATAGGGCACTTTAGGAACATTCGGGCCAGGCTAAAGACAATTGTGAATATGTCAGTCCGCTGGGATTCACTGACTGTGGCAAAGTCAAAGTTTTCTTTCGTTTCGTATTTTATTTTTTTTTTTTTTAAGAGCCGTTAAAAAATTCTACTTTAAGTGCATTAGCATTTGAATTAAAAAGTTGTGGAGTGAATTTTGTGGGGAAAAAACATACTCAATGTTTGGTTTACTTTGAGAAATAAATTATTTTCAACTTTTCTGTTTTTTAATTAGAAATTTTCCTGGTGAACTTTGTAATTGAGGTGTATTTTCGCAAAATTAAACATACTATGATTTAATGAATTAATAAATAAAAGTTTGTCTAGTCATGTGAGTCGTATGAGAAAGTCTGTGCCACAAATTCGACCTGGAAAACTTTTAATTTATTTGAAAATAATCTGAGTTAGATGCAAATTATAAAAGCATACAGGCTACTCCAATTTCATTCTTTATTCTCGACTCTCAAATTTCTTTATAAATTTGGGCAAACTCTTCAAAAATTTAATACAGTTTACCACCTATAGAAAAATATCTTCACAGTTGCTTAGAAATTATCGATAACCAAAATTTTGAAACTGCCAAAATAATCGAAGCGTATTTCATTAGACAAAAATAATTTTCCCTTCTGAGAAGCTTTAAACTTTTAAACTTTCTCCTTTAGTTTTTTGTGCTGAAATTCTGTGCGTTTTACTGGAAAAATTCTATTATTATCTCTCGCTAACTTGTTAAAAAAAGGTATGAAAAAATCTGTAGATTTCTAAACTGATTAAGAAAAACTAAAAATGCAATGTTAGCGTGAACAAAAAAAAAAAATGGGGAAAAACTGTTCAAAATGTGGTTGAAAGTGTCGGTGAAGTCTTTCGTTTAATTTGCCAAGTAAGCAGTGAAAAAAATCCATTGGGGAAAAAAAGTTCTTAATTAAAAAAGTGTTGAAAACGCAAAGCATCAAGTGCAATTTGTGTGGGTGTTTCTTTTTTTTTTGTCTTAATCTAAAATTTTCTTTGCTTTTCTTTTTTTTTTTTGTTTTTGTTAAGATTACTCACATTATTCTGGTGGCATCGCGTTGTCGCACGGACTCGTCTCGATTGAGCACCTCGATGATCATTTTGCGTTCATTTTCCGAGAGATTCTCCAGTACCTGAGAAGTGGCCACCGCCAATTCAGGTCCCAGGGCATCAATAGTTTCACCGGGTATGCCTTCGGTGGCAGCGTCAGTGGTGGAGAGGCTCATGCTGCCAGTGCCTAGAGTGTAGGTATTGCCTACCAGACCGATATTGCTGCTACTGCCGAGCATGCCTGGAACACCCGCACCCGTGCTGCTTGTATTGGCCATGCCCAGACCCAGCCCCAGGCCGGACAGTCCGCTAACGCCCATGCCCATTGTGACTCCCATGCCCGGACCCGAGCTGGCCACCGATGTGGCTGTATTGTGGCCGGAATGCGTGGGATTGGTGGTGCCATATTGAAGCATGGTGTTGCTGTTGGGCTCACCGGTCGAACTGGCTACCGCACGATGCTTATTGTTGGCGGTCTGCGAGGGAGTGGGCGGCAGGCGTGCGCTGCGTCCACTTGACATGCTATCACGGAATATGGAATAGTCCCGATTGGTGGCTGTTTGTTTCCTACAAATCTTCGACTAGATTCCACCAGCCGAGTCAATGTTCTTTTTCCAATATTTTGCAGGAGTTACTCTGTGTGTGTGTGTGTGTGTGAGAGAGTTTGTGTGCGTATTTGGTTGTTTGATTATGTATGTGTCTGCGGGAACTTTATTGTTGTTGTCTCAGCTTCCTTCCGCTGTAACGGTGAATGCAATTTCTAACAAAGCGAAACAAAACAAAATGAGTCCAGACGCCTGCAGGGAATGAGGATGCACTTCAATGGCTGATTCAGATTCGCAACACTCTCTGCTCTACTCTGCTCTGTTCAGCTCTGCTATTCTCTTCTATTGCTCTAGTAATTATTGTTGTTTTTGTAATTGAAGTTTTATGCTGTCTGTCGCAAAGTTTTTCGTATTTTATTTGTGGCATTCATTTTGTGTTGTGTGTGTGTGTTGCTGTTGCGGCGGTTCTGCTGTTCCGAATCGATTTCTGTAAAAATTCATACAAACAAAAAAAAAACATTTTCAAATTATTTTCTCTTCAGCAAGACTTGCCCTTAAATATATAATGATAGAGAAATGGATTTGGACAATAAATTTGCATATTTTGGGAAGGGACTTTGTCACCGACGGAAGCAAAGGCTCTTATGTTTTTTTGAACTAGTTCATTCCAGTTTAATACCACAATTATTATAATTGTAAACACATATAGATATAAACTATATAATTTATACGTATACATACATCTAGAGTTAATTCCTGACCCCCTCCCCAGCACTACAACTATCAAGTCCACACTCATGGTGCACATGCACGTGCCAGTTGTGGTTTCAGTTTACACGACATTCCACTAATGCCATACAAAAAAAAAAAATACATAAAATATTTATGATATGTTGGTCTAAGTTGAACTGAAAATCGATTTTGATTTTAACCTGCAGATACAAGCACTAAAATTATTAGGAACCACAAACAATAAAGCTTCGAAGACCCTCAATCCATTGACTAAGAAATGCACTATTTTTACTAAGCAAATAACAGATATATCCATCGGATTCTGAGAATATAATTCTTTGAAATAAATAAAATGAAAAATTAATGTATTGAATAAAATCTTGTTTCACAAAAAGAAAGCTTGTCATACATCAAATAAATATTATATTGGATGACGTGGCCAATCCCATTTAATCTACTTGGAATTATAGAAAAAAATATATAAATTTCAAGGAAGAAATTTCCTCAAAAAAAAAAATTAAATATATTTTTGTCATAGATAAATTCTAACTAAACTTGTATGTATTTTTTATGGTCAAATAAAAGAATTCCAACTAAATCTTCCGAGAACTCTTTTTCTTATTTAGAGTATAAAAAATTCAATCTGAAAATTATGACCAATATAAATTTTTCATCAAATACAAAATGAAAAGTTTCTTGGAACATTTTCAATTTTCCATTTTCGAAAATAATTTTAATATTCTCTAATTTGATGGTATGAGCAAACAATAAAAGACTATTCAATTATAAAACTCAAATAATGATTTATGCATAAACGGTAAATAAACAAACAAATTAGGATTTATTAAAATTTCATAAACACATCGAGCTAAATTTATATTTGAAAGAGCTAATTGAATTAAACATGTGTTTGCATTTGGAGGTAATCTTTAAAAATTTATAAATAAATAAATCGTTTGAAATGGCCAGAGTATCCGAAAGGACTTTATCAATAATATTTTAATCAATTAAAATATTAATTTAAAATATACAAACGAATCAATAGAAAGGACTAATTGAAATATTGAATTGAAAAATAATAATTAGAAAATTAAAAAAAAAAAAAAAAAACTAAGAGAATTGAAATCCATCTCTTTTAGTCAAATGGAAAAAAGAAATGTATTAAAAATTTATAAATAAATCAATAGAAATACGTAAGGATATGGGACAAGGTTGGCGAGGGCATATTGAAATTAGAATTAGAAAAAGAATTGGAGCAGCACATTGGACAAACTCGACCGAAACAATAGAGGCCGCTCGGCATTTCTGGTCGCTCGTTTTCAGTGTTCAATTCAATTTAATTTATATTATTATGCAGGTAAAAGCAATCTCTCTGTCCCTGTCCTGCCTCTGTCTCTGTCTCTGTGAGGTATAGAAAGTTATATAGTAGCAATGACAACAGGCAGCAGTCAAAAGACATTTAAATGACAATGACAGTTTAACTGTCGCACGTACTAAAGGTAAAAGGCTCGAGAAAAGTCCACGCAAAGTTGGACAGTTCGAGGTGGCAAAAGGGGAAAGGGACGGGGCGGAAGGTGTACGAGTAGATTGTCAGTGCGCACATGAATGGTTCAACAGTTTTATCGACTTGACTTTTTTTTTTGTCTTCCCCGCTCCCCAGACACTTACACATATACATACACATGCTCATTTCCACAGACAACAGAGTCCGGGTGAGCAACATGTGAAAGGCTGAAAACGGAAGCAGCTGGGGATCTTGACAAAGCAGCCCCGTTGCCTATTGTCCTTGCTTGACTGAGCCATATAGGCGCTGCTAACAATGCACAAAACATTTTTTTTTTTTAAATTAGAAGACAAAAATTATGCTCTTAGTTATGTGAAAATTTAATACTCTTTTTAAGTTTCGATCTGGCAAAAATAACACCAATCTTTTGATTCAAATAAATAAAGACTATATAGTATCTTGATTGGTCAGATTTAAACATAAATGAATATAAATGGTTTTGTTTGAAAAGTGTATAGAAGCAGTGAGGAGTTGGTGCTAAATCAACGTAAACGAAACTGAAAACGAAAATTGAAAACGTCATAAAGTTAGGCCGGAAGATTTTCTCTGTGGGCTTTTGCTGTGGACGCCGTGTGGGTGTCCTGGTTGATTGACAGGGCAAACGCTGAGCTGCGTTAGAAAGATGAAACCCACGACATGTGATATCAATGCAAAAACATCATCAATACAGAGAGAAACGTGGGAGAAATGTGCCAGCCATAGCGTGTGTCATTTCACTCTCATCCAACGAGAAACGAAACTTGGACGATGATGGATGCTCAGTCATCGCATGCAAGAAGCTCTGTGCGTGTGGTGAAAATGTAATTAAGCGTTTGAGGTTACCTCTCGTTTCGCTTCGCTCTCTCTCATTTTCTTTTCTCCAACTCAGCGGCCATGATGCTGTTTCTTTTATTGAAAATATGAAAAATGCACAAATGGATTAGCGTGAAGACAAGACGGGGGCGGGGGCGAGTGCGAGGCACATGCTGAATTTTTAATAACGCTTGTACTAAATATATAACACATTACGTATACGCAGTGTGCACTAAGGAAGGCAGGAAAAAAATGCTATGCAATCGATGAACTAAAATTATTTTTCATGTTCTTTTTATTTTCATCACTGCCACTCAAATAAAACACTCAACTTGTAACCATAAGAACAATAAAAATAAAACGACCGTAATTGAATTATCCTGCCACAAGCTCAACTCAACTACTTTTTCCAAACAATACAAATGAAATATATCAAAAAAAAAAAAAAAAAAATCAATATAAAACAGAAAAAAGAAAAAAATCCCTTTTCCTTTCTCTCTTAATCATCTCAATGCACTTGCCTGGCCATGATCTAGTAAGCTGAAACATTTCACCATGTCAGTTGAAGCTTTTCTGCCAAGGCAGCCGAAACTGTACTCACGGTTAAAATTAAAATGCATACTACAGATTTATACACACATATACACGCACACAAAATACACACTTATGGATGCAGAGCAGGTAGTACAAGCAAAATGCTTCTGCCTGCCAAACAAAAGGCATGAATAAATCAAGTAGAAAACTGCAGAGAAAAGCTCCCATTACCCAGAGTGGTGTCATTATCAAATTTACATAGTAGAAGGAACAAAGAGGTCAGAGTTCAACCGGATTGAGCTGCACATGTGATCAGGAAACCCAAGCCAAACAACTGATGACCGGAGAAAACTAGACTAGGGAATTGCTTACGAATTGACATATGTGACAACAGGAAGGGCAGTCAAACAATCAAGAGAGACCCACTCAAATACAGAAATAATAAAAATGTTATACCAGCCAAGGGGACTGATACTACGCGCACACATATACAAAATCAATAGGTTCACTGACAGCACGGTAGTCAAAATGACATCCGTTGGCCAAGAAGTCCGTTCCTTGACAGCCACCTTAGCAATAGGAAAGCCAACGCTATCGCAATCAATGTCAAAAGTGCCGTTTAAAAAAAACATATATACAAGCATTGACATAGGAAGAGGAGGTGTATGAGGAAGGCGATGTCAACATTATTCGACTTTTATATACACTGCATCTGTGGGATTTTTATAGGTAATTTAGTGCAAATTGATTTTTGTTTTTTTTCGGTATCTTTTGGTAATTCGGTGTTTTATATTTGACACCTGAGTGTGGTTCATAAAATTTACTACCCATTTCCGGAGAAGATTTTCCTAATAAACCAAACTTTGTAATACCGAAAATTTGGTTTCTCAAAAGGAAAATAAATAAAAGGAATTAATGAGACCACAGAGGAAAAACTATTTCGAAGATTCTAGGATAATTCAATTTTTTTAGGAATCTCAAGTAGTCCAAAATTTGGTTCCTCATTAAAAGGAATTAATGAGACCACAGAGGAAATACTATTTCGAAGAATCTAGAATAAATCAACTCTAATTTTTTTAGAGGATCTCAAAGACTCTCTTATAATTAGAAATAGCTTTAGAGTCTCTTTGGCTTGTCTCTGTTGAATTACCATAAGATCCAGCGTATAAATAAGAGAAAGACAGAGAGCAAGAAACTAAGAAGAAAGAACGCTACAGACCGATTCTCTGAGGTATTCAACTGGTGCTTTTGCCTGAGTGTGTGTGCGTGTGTGTGTGTGCCTTAAGCTGTGACACTAAAGTACCAGGTCACATTTATTACTATAAAATAAATGTTAAGGATGCACGCACACATTCAAGCACACAAACACACACACATACAGGGAAATAGACTTATGCTCTCACTCTCTCTACCTCGATTGGTGGGCTTTGTCGGAGCTTTGTTACTCGGATTGATACTACATATGTATGAACATCAAGTATCTTACTTGTTGGTGTCAAGTGGTTGTCGACAAGGCTGTCGCCACCAAACCACACACACACACTCACACACACGTAAACACTGATAAGTCAAGAGTCAGTCACTTGGCCCGAGATCGGGTCTAAGGCAGAAATTGCCTACACCAAGCAAACTATGGCAGCTTGGCTGGTCTAGGGACTTGTCAAATAAAGTAATACCGTCACATTCATATTTATATACACAGGTGAGCATCAAGGTGAACTTAGACAAACACATCCGTGTACTTATAAGCCGCTTAAAGATAAGCAAACAAACTGATTTTAAAAAGCCCACCCCCAGCCCAAGTGAATGCGTATATTTGCGTGTGTGTGTGCGTGCGTGTGTGTCTGGTTGTTTGTTCATTTATTTATTTTCCCTTAGGTAAAAAAAAAAAAAAAACGAAACAGAAAAAAAAAAATTAATAACTTTTTTTGTTTACCCTCTTGAATTGTCTGGCAGTTTTCATTAAAATTGCTATTTTTAGAATCTTTTATTGCAACTACTTTGGCTCTTACAAATATTTTAATGGTAGACAGACAAAAGTCCTTGAAAGTTCATTCAATTATTTGTGAGGATTTTTGTGAAATTTTTATTTTAGTAAATTGAATAGAAACATTTCAATGTGAACTCTTGACTCAAATAAGTCACTTACGTTTGTTCTGTCAATCATTTAGCGGTATCAAGTCAATCAAGTCAATCAAATCAGCTTTGAAGCTAGAAAATTTGGATAAACTGTCTCAGGTGTATAATTAAATTTTGATATAACCACCAAAAAAATGACAAACAAATTGTGGGCAATTCCCACACAAATTATACATATTAATATTAAAAGAGTTCAACGCATTTTCAATTTAAGTGGTGGAAAAGCAATTCCAGGAAGGGTCTCTTCGGGTGTGGAAGCAAAAAGCACGAGCCCAACAACTCAGATAATATAAATTTCATTTTGAACTTGACGTGAATAGTAATGATGAGAACGAAGTAAAGTGAAGCTAAAAATAAGTGCAAGCCTTGTGGATACGACACAAAAAAATTTCAAGTTGGTAAAGCACAAACATACACACACACACACACCAAGACATTCTTCTCTTCCTACCCTGAAAGAATAAGGAAGCATGTCAGAGTGGATATGCCAAATAAGTGGCAGTATAAGAAGAAGCCAAGTGAACCAGAAATCGAGTGTGCTGTGCGGTGGGTACCCTCAAGCAAACTACAGTGACTCAAATATTTACACACACAAACACACACACACACACATATATATACATATATATATATATATATATATATATATATATATATATATATATATATATATATATATATATATATATATATATATATATATATATATATATATATATTTATCATAGTAAATGTATTGAAGAAAATGCCAATACCACCGGCCCACTTAACAAGTATGAAATTCATCAACGTTCTTCGAAAGCCCAGAGAAAGACAGAGTGAGAGAAAGAGAGTAAAAAGAAATTCAGACCAACTACTCAAATTGGACAAGGCAAACGAAGGCCTGTTCAAGATTCAGCCCTCGGGAGATGAGAAATCAGCGCTATAAATTGCTTCTTGTCACTGTCTGTATTCTGATCATGTAAGTGAATCGGCAAGTGATTCAATTGCTCAGACTCTTCATATTATTAATTTTTCAAAAAGTTCGTGGAATAAAACAAAATATTAAATGAACTCAATGCCAGCCAACAACAGCAAGGTTAAAAAAACCAATTCGCTTTAAAGGTTAAATGTCTGAGTTAAAAGCAAATGTCAGGCAAATGTCAAATATTAACAAATTTTAGCTCAAACCGGAACAAATATATATATATACAATATCAAATATATATTGTATCTGCAGGCTATTCCAGGATAACAAAACAAAAATTAAATCAACTTTGGGCTACTACAAAATTCAATTGAATATGACAAAGAGTCTCAATCAGGCTGATAAATATTAAGGATTGTTTTCGATAAGCCACCATTTAAGAGACCCTTGAATATTATTATAATATATGAGAAATGCTATAAGATTCTTTATACTAGAAAAATTTTAAGATAGGGGCGGTAAATCGGTATTTTCCTATATAATCAAACCTTCCTAAAAATTTATGGATAGTTCACCAAATTCCGTGAAAATTTCTCTACATATCCTGAGTAGTCGAATTATTTTTTGATGAAACAGTTGTATGAGAAGTATACATGATATAGTCAACCGATTTCAATTAAATTTAATGGTTTTAAATTTCTTATTCCAAACCCAATTTCGGTCTAACCAAGACACAGACAGACGGACTTGGCTAGGTCTGTAGCATTTCTCTAGTCATGCTGATCTTAAGTCAACTATGAGAGGTCTCCGATATCTGCTTAAATAACTAATTTTTGGGCCGAAACCCTATGGGAACTATATGATAAAGTAGTCCGATCTATAAGCCATAAATTTTTCACTTCTTTGAGATAGTTGTTTTAATTTTCTTATTCCAAAGCCAAATCCGGTCTAACAAGGTCTTAACCAAGACACAGACAGCATTTCCCTAGTCATCCAGATCTTAAGTCAACTTTGAGAGGTCTCCGATATCTATTTCTCTGCACAGTATAAATATCAAATTAAATCAATCATAAAAAAAAAATGTATATGCATAAATTGGGGTGCTCTTTTAATCGGATTAAAAATTGCCTAAATCGATAGGCGAAAATCAAATCAAAATATTTTGTAACGTGTCGTAAAATAATAAACAAAATGGCTGAACAAATAAAATGCAAATTCACAAATTATCAGCAGACTGAAACAATAAAATCCTAATGAGTGACATTTTTAGAAAATGTTTTCATATAGGATCTGTGTAAAAGCCATAGCTGCAATACATTTACCACAACAATAAAAGCAAAAGGACAGCCCCATTCCGGTCTGTCAGACTCACCAGCCTTGAGCTGACTGGCTGGCTGACATTACGCTCAGCGGAGTCTGGCAGACTATGGCCAATCGATGGCACATAACCAAATCGCATTAATTACGGTCCAACAATTGTTGCGCCGCAAAGCTTAAATGGCGATTAAGCGAGAGAAACGAATCGAAGGCTCTAAAACTGTACGGGATGAATGAGACGCCAACAGAAGCCGGAGGGTCCAAAACTGGCTTGTTTGCCAACTGGTCGCTCAGGCAGACTAGCAAACCAGTCAGGCAGTCAGGCACATGTCGGCTAGCCACACAACTCCTGTTGCTCTTACCCACACTATCAGTGTATGTGTGTGTGTGTATGAGTTTTGTTACAGTTATGGCAACAATATCCGGTATTGATGCAAGTTTGTTAGCTTTGGCGCGAGACTGTATCGTTGCCAGCACTGCAGCGTTTAATTAAATGACGAGAGCAGCTTTTGGCATGCTTGCCAATTAGAGCTGCCCACACTGCTGCTCTTTTGCCACAACTCTTTGGTCTTGTTCAAGTTTGTCTGTCTGTCCATTTCACTGTTTGCCTCTTTTTGTTTATCAAATCCAGCGAAGCATCAATGCATGATTACTGTTAGCTTTGTGGCCAAAACGCTCTTCACTAACACTCATGTGAGTGTATTTGTTTGCTTGTGTGTGTGTGGCAAGCAACATTAGCATAATTATAAGCGTTACCACAAAGAAAGCTACGTGTCCGCTGTGCTGTGTACTCTGCTATGTTGGTTGTGTTCAAGATGCTCCTACTCGAGCAGCAGCCATTTTCTAATTCTCCAAATGATTCCGTTATGGTTGCATAATTCCTACCAAGCTGGCGGCATTCAACAAATGAGGTCAATGTTATGCAAAATTTGTCCAGCACAATGCGGGTCCTATAGAGAATTCCGCATCCCTACCTCTAACGTCTCCCTCGCACTTTTTCAATGGCCAGCAACGAATTGGAACGTGCCAAAACCATTTGGGTAAGAACTGAGCCTCAACCAGCCCAATAGTAGTTTGGCTGGCTGTCAAGCGCCCCATTAACGCGTGCAAACATTTGCACATGTGATATGCGGCAGCCGGGTGCGGGGTGGGCTGGGGAGGCTGGCAAACAAAATGTGCGAACAAATTGGGAAACTGTTGAAGCGTGGCTGGTTACCATTTGGGCATATTTTCTTATTCAAAGGTCAAAGGTGTTGCTTTTTTTTTTTTTATTCTCTCTTTCTTTTTCTCAATTCTCACAATGATGAATATTTGTGGGCGTGCGTGTATGTGTGTGTGTGTGTGGTTGTTTATATTTTTTCTTTCAGAGGGAGTGGAAAGTTTAGGCAAAGATTAAAAGCAAACAATATCAAAGCAAAAACAAATTTATGAATTGGTAAAAAATAAATACAACTTTTTTTTAACACTTATCAAGTGTTAAGATACTCAGACTCTTTCGATTTGAATCTGGGAAAAAAATAGGCCGCTAGATGGCAGCACCTTTGCCGTCGGCAGGTGGCACTTCTCAGCATATTCAACAAAATAAATGAAATAAATAAAATAAATAGAATAAATGAAATAAATAAAATAAATAAAATATAAAATAAATAAAATAAATAAAATAAATAAAATAAATAAAATAATTAAAATAAATAAAATAAATAAAAGAAAAAATTATTAGTTTTTATTTTTTCTAAATTGATAGAGCATCTGCAGGTCTGGTTTACTCATCTGCATACTTTCTGCCTATTTTACTTTATTTGCTTGCTTATGATAAAAAGAAAGTGATGAAAGCTTTTCAAATTAGAACTTTTTCTGTTTTTTTTTTTTTTTTGATTTTGTGTCCTTTTGCCATTCAAAAAAAGGTCACATCAAGGCCAGACTATTTGGTAATTTCCATTCAACCATTTTTCGAGAACTCATAAAAATACCAAATACGCTGAATGTTATAATTCATTTTGAGTACCAAGTAAGCGCCTTAAGCTTTAATTTCACAGTTTGATTTATTCATTCTAATTTCTTGGTCAAGTTCAAAATGGATGGTCTAAGCCAAAAGATATACAATATGAAAATGAAATAGGAAAAAGGCTAAATCAGACCAATTCGATTTGACCTTCGGTTAAGTAATTTTGGGTTTCCAACAATTTAATGCTTATAATTAATTTATGAATATGACAATTTCAAATGTCCTGGTTCAATCCCCGGAAAAGTGTTCAATTAGTCGACAATTTATGACTTTCAGGTCAATTAGTATGTGACTTACTCTTTTTGTTGTGACAAGTCTCAGTTCGACCACTCAATATTCAAAAGATTTGCCTCTTATTTTAGTGGACAAAATTTTCGAAGAAAAGCCCACACATTATCTCAGACGAAGAAGAAGAAACCCTCTGTTGTTTTGTCAGTAAAAGTTTTTGACAAAAGAAAGTTGAAACATTTTCTTTTTGCATACTCATCATTTGCGTCAACTGTTCGAATATAAGCTCATAAATCAAAATGTCTGAGCATACAAAGCCCACGAAAATAAAGGCAAAACAAAAAAAAGAAAAGAAAAACTGTCTAAGAAATCTGCCAAAATGTCTGACAGGACGAGCCGAGACGGACCAAGATGAAGGTCCTTAACACATGCTTGCATATCAATTAAATTTGATGGATTTAAAAACCGATTGAAGGCGAAACTGAATAAGTTGGTTGCCTGGTTGGTTGGTTTGGTGGGTATGGTGGCTCATTTGGTTGGTTGGTTGGTTGGCCAACAAGTTGCATACTTTGCCATTACAAGCGATTGAGCAAACACAAATGGGGCTTAAAAGCCTCTCAGTCAGTCACATGCAAATAGCAAACAGTCAGAACAGAAAAAAAAAATAAAAAAATAAAATAAAATAAAATCTAGTGACTTGCTGGCTGGAATATGTGAGGCACAAAATAAATACGCATACAATTTAAGAGATTACTTGCGGATGAGGGAAGCATCAATCTTTAAATGTCACTGAGCACACACACATACGCGTAAGACGAAACACTCCAGTTGGCCCACTTAGCCAGCTTTGTCTGCGCGACGTAGGATAGGAAGGCAATTTTCAGCAGCTGCATCATAAATCCATGTCAGCTTAAAAAGCAAAGGCGAAAAAAAAACCAAAAAAAAAAAATGAAAGAAAAAATATCCATGTCAGTCGACAGCTCTTTAAAAAAGAAGCACATATTTTGACAGGCAAATGAATTTGATACACTTAACCAGCCCTGCAAGTGAAAGGAAAATGAAGAGCGAGCAAATTTTCTCACCGAAATAAAAACCGAATTAAAAAAATGATTGATAAGCAGCCGGGGTAAATTGTAACTTTCATATCAATCAAATTTTTATTTTTTAAATACTAAAAAAAATCAGCTTCTTATTTATTTAGTGGCGAAACACTAAAATAGGCTAAGCGATTAGAGGCGTGGCAGGTCACAATTACAAATGCCAGGGGCACGTCTATTGAATAATAAAAATGGAAATTCACATCGACCTGTTACCGCAAAAACACAAATTCACTTTTCGAAAGGTCCACCCACCCCCCCCCCCCTTCTTCTTCTCCTTCGATTTTGCCACCTTTTGACAGCCTCCGCCTGTTGGCACTAATGATTAAATCGATATCTATGTAAAAGATGCTTAAGTTGGATTGGCTTGAATTTCTCTGCCCCTCTCTCTCTTTGTAGACTTCCTGATAAAATTACACCGACGCTTTTTCTAAGCATTCATCAAAAGCCTTAAATGGGGGAGGGGTGGGCGTTGGCAGAAGCTCGTTTCGGCGATTGATATATCTGCTGTTTTGTAAAAGAGAATCTGATGAATGTTTTGCAATTTGTTAGTTGGAAAAATTTGTATGCCGAAGCAGACCAAAAATTCTGAAGCAAAAAAAAAAAAAAAAAAGTTTGAAATATTTTCAAGACAAAACTATTCATTTTAATTAATTAAAAAAAAAAAAACCTTGTCAAAGTTTCAATTGAAATATATTTTTGTATGCTACATAAAAATAATAAATCGTAATAAGTCAACAAAAATATAAATTATTTTATTCTTAAATGAAAAAAAGGTATTTTTTTTTCCTTTATATTACTCATACGCCATGTATGCTGAAAATAATAATATTTTCATGAGCTCGTCGCGGTTTGTTATTTATTTTATAATATGTTGATTGTTTTATTGTCTTGTGGCCACAATTCAAACCTACACACACACACACACATATACATGCACACAACTCTGCCAGACTTGTGACAATTTGATTATATTTTATGAAAATGGAAAACAATTTTGTCTCTTTGAATTTTATATCAAAAGCCTTGCAGACTCTTGTGACAAACAGACCGAAAAAAAATAAACAAAAGTAACGATAAGAGTAAAAAAAAAAAGTGAGTTACCTCCTTCACCCTTTTCAATTGCGCAAAAAAAAAAAAATTACAAATTCGTTTGCGGATTCCACCCCAAAACAAACACACAAAAGATTCAGTGAAAAAAAAATCCATCACTTCTTCAATATTTCACAGTTCGGCTTTGTATCTATTTTTTTTTTTTTGTGGATTCCCAGCCCCCAATTTTTTTTTAGACATTTCAATTTTGCATTAAGCCAAGAGCAAACATAGCGTATACGTAATTTCTGTTTGGCATAGCTTAACTTTCCAAAGTGATTAAAAACCTCAACGGCCTTATGCTTTCCCCCCCTCTTGCTCTTCGTCTCCATATTTTTTGAGCACTTCTCATACGTTACGAACGTTAGTCCATAAATTTAGTTTTATGAGAACTTTTCTTTTCACTGCCATTGCCACTGACACGTGTGTGAAAAGTTGCCCGAATTTATGAGAGATTCCGTATGCGTTGCGCTTCCAATTAGAAATACAGCAGATTTAAGAGTTTTTCCTTTAAAACAATAGCAAAAAAAAAAACTAAGATAGTTTTTAGTTAGACAACTTGTTTGTTTCAGTACAAATTAAAAAGAAAGTTTTTCTTCAAAAATTTTGAAGCTGCACTTTGCTTTAAATATGAAATGCGAGTGGCAGTGGTTTAGTGTCTTTTATGGGACCACAGGACAAGGCGCAGGCATCAGCAATTTGGAGCAACCGCAGCATCAGCAGACGCGCAATCAACTTGAATCGCTGCCGATGCCGTTGCCGTTGCGGAAGCTGTAGCAAGATGCTATTTTCTATAGCTTTTGGCGGGCTTAATTTGAGCACTTGGCCAAATTACGAGCGAAAAATATAAACCGACGAAAAGGCAATGGCTGTGCGTGTGCTTGATGACTGCGGCAGCAGTAATGCCAATGCCAAAAGCACTGACGGCGACACTGGCAGTGACAGTGGCTGTGGTTGCTGACACATTAAGGGGTAAGCTTGTGCGGCAAGCTTTTTTAATTAATGAAGACACACGAGTTAACCTACTCACTACCACTTATGCGCTACGTCTCACACTCACATACACAGATTCGCAGAGTAATTTACACAGTTACTTTTTCACGCACACTTGGAAAACTTATATGTGTTTGTTTACAGCTCACTTTGTGGCTTGACGGTTGCCTTTAGTCGGCCAACTTTTGCAGCAGTCACCAAAAACAAATTTATTTATTTCATTTATCTAGTGTGACTTAATTAATATGTATACACATGTACAGTTTCGCAGTTTCCGTCCATTCCATTTCTGTCTGTCCGTATGTTTGTATGTAATTAGTGTTTAATTAATGTGAAAATCGATTACCGAGAGCGAATGAACTCTGAACTCTTGTTTACGGCTTTCATCACCTTAAATATTCGATAATTAAAGACGATGCCTTTTAACCAGCAAATTTGATTCATTCAACAAAAGGAATAAAACAGGCATTAAATGGAACTTGATTGGAATCAAGCATAGCTCAAGTCTTTCCGAGAAATAAAATGAAATGAATGAAAATTCGAAAGAATTTTTTTTGCTTTCTTTATAATCTTTTCGGGGAAAATTGAGTATAGTCCATGCACCAGGAAAATATCACGATGAAACTTGGAATATAACCTGCAGGCTACACAGTTCTCGGAACCGGCAGGATCTGTCAACTATATCAATCAATCTAATCTGATCCGGTTTTAGAAATAACTCCCTTGTTCCCTTGTCTTAAGAATATCTCCAAAATTTATTAACAGATCTCTATAAATTTTGGTACCCAGGGATCCTGTATCTAGGTTATATGAAATGTAATAATATGGATCCATTAACTATATCATATATCTTTTATCCTAACCTAAATCCGACCCTGGAATATCTACATATCCAAAATGTTTTAACCGATCTCAATAATGGTACCCAGGACTCCTCTATCTAAGTCATATGAAATGTAACAATATGGATCCAATTACTATATTATATATCTTTCACCCTAACCTCAATCCGACTCTGGAATATCGTCAGAACTTACTCCCTAATTGCATTCATTTGACTTATGACAGAAAAATCTGCAAAAAAAAGAGTCTTCAATCTTTGAGATAAACGTTGGAAATTTTTCTTAAATTTTTTAATTTATTCACAATTCAAATGACTTGAATATATTGGAATAATTATACACAGCATTTCTGGCTAAATGGTAGAAGAAGCAGAAAAACCTGAACCAGCCTTTCTATAAATATTGATTTAGCATTTTCTTTTCTGTTTAATAAATCTTAGAAAATTTACCTCTCATTAACTACCTTTCCGCATCATAGAAAATAAGACAAAGCGACTATACTATTTAGGCCAAAATTAATCACAAAATAAAAGGGTTGCAAAAGATGAAAAGATGATGAAAAAAAAAACACAAAACTAATTAAAATTAATTAGCTGTTAAAGACCGACTCAGTAAATCTCTGGCAATACCAACAAAATGACAGGAGACCAAAGAATCTAAGGCTTAGGAATATGAGTAAGGCGAAAGCCTTTTTCTAACGAGGGTAAAAATTAAAGACTTGTCAACAAATTTGTAGGCCTAAATAGAATGGCCAAAACGAAACTAACTGATTTATGGGTTTAATTTAATGACACTCGAACTGTTTTGAAAATTTGATTGGGCTGTCTTCTTAAGTGTTAATTTCGATGTAAAAAAAAACCATCAAACATTTTTCCCAATTTGTAAAATTTAAATTGAACATTTCTTCGGAATCACCCAAAAAAGTAGGCAACATTTTTTTTAAAGAATTTGACTCACTTTTATTTTGATGCGCTCTGTTAAATTTCAGGCCTCATCAAATTTGCCATATTTTAAGTTAATGGCACGAAATATATATATATATATTTTTACTTTTTTTATTTGGCTCCTTTTGTGTGGCTCGATTCAATTCATGTCAGAAGCACAAAGAAGCTTAATAAAAACTAAAGACACACTCACGCATACAAAGTCCGCAATTACGGTTAAATCTTTTAAATGTGCAGTTCATAAAAAATGCAAAATGCCCATAAACGAAAAGTAATACAAATAAATACAACATAACGGGACAAACGTAGAAGGCCAAACAAACAAAGCATACAATTTGATGATGGCAAAACAAGAAAATGACTACGACCGAAACTGCGGCAACTCATCAACCGATTTTAATCAAAAGCCAAACTCAGACAGCCACGCTGAACAACGAATGGAAATGGAAAAGGAAGAAAAAAAAAGAAGAATTATTATCATTATGTTGTGATTTTTTTTATGACAGAAAAAAAAGAGAGAAGAGCTTTCTACACAGAATCCGCCAGCAGGCCGGTACTAAATGCAAATGTCAGCCATAACTTTATATAAAAAAAAATAAGAGAAATAATGAATATTAAACACAAACAAACACAAACGCACAACCAGAGCCAACCAGTGAAAGAAGCAGAAATATTGGCTAAGAAAAACTTTTCCAATGAAAAATATGCACACAATTAAAAACTTTTCACTTGCCTGGGCAAAGCCGACGCGACACCAAAAATTTATGTTTTTCTGTTTTTTTCCTTTTTTTTTGTTAATTCATATACACACACATACACGCACACACCAACACAGACACGCATGCACAAAACTGCAGTGAGTAAAAAATTGATGAAATTACTCCAAATGATCAGTTAAAAGTCGACGAAAAGCGAAATCAAATTAACATATCAAAATATGTGCAGGAGTTTTTGTTTTTGTTTTTTTGCAAGTTTTTGTTTTTGTTTTGAAATGCTTACAAAGGCTGACGAAGAGAAGGAAAACCACCAAAAAAACTAACCGACTGCCGTTAACCGCGGCACACAAAACAGTGCAGAACAGTGAAAGCAGCGTCTGAAAAAATAAAACGGCTAACGGTTTAACTGGCAACGCGTCGCGACAATATGAAGCAGCGCAAGCACGAAGCGGCCACGACAAAGGATAACTGCGTTATGCGAGGCACTAAAAATTTGCCAGCAGCCCGAGACTCGTAAAATGTTTCGGATCCGACACTGAGCAGCTTCGGTCATAATTTGGTGTGTGCGCTCGTGTTGGTTGCCTCGTTGCTTCAGTTCTGTGTGTGCGTGTGTGTGTATGTGTGTGAGTGTGCGGCAACTGTTGCTCTTTTTCAAGTTTATTGGCTCGCAAGTGTCAAGGGAAGTACGTATTAATGGCAACGTGTTGCAAAAGGCAGTAGCAACAACAACAACCAGCCAAAACAAAAAAAAAAAAACCAGAAAGGACGACAACAACAACAACAAAAAACTGAAATAACAGAGAGCTCGTAGTAAAGTAGTAAAAATAGTAGTAGATCCTTAAATAGTAGTAAATCATAACTACCAATGTAGTAGAAGCAGCTTGAACTGAAAGAGAGAGAGAGAGAGAGAGAGAGTGAGTGAGATGAAGTAACCGGAGAAGAGTGTTGCCATCTCGTTGGCCGAGGTAAAAATTTTCAAGTAAATTAGCAAAACTGTACAAATTTATTAGGAAAACCAAGTTGAACCTGAGCTAACAGCAGGGAAGGGGTGAGCTTTCGGGTGTAATTTTCCACAGCTAATTACACTTGAAGCGGATAATCTGAAATTCTAGACACACTGAAAACTCCAAAACAAGCTTATTTTGGCCACTACAATTTAATAACCTATATTTTCTTATTAAAGTGAAAGTACAAAAATTAATTTAAAACAGAGAATTTCGAAATTCCTTATAATTTCTTTTCTAATTTTTTTGGTAAGGCCTTGAGCAATCTGGCAACTCTGCTAGTAAGCCCGCCAAATCAACACGTACACATTCAACAATTTCTTTACTTTTTATGACAGCCTGCCCAGTCAGTGGCAAGAACCTGGGCTCCACATATCAAGCACATGTTGCGGCCAAGGTGCTGGCACTGGTTTTAGGGGAATGAGAACTTTCAAGGGTACGAATATGCTTAGATGGGACTGGCCAGGCCGGGGAAGGCCGTAAAAATAAAATGAACATGAAATTATGACCAAAGAAAAAATACAGATGTTCAGCTATTTTCTTTTTCTTTTGTTTTTTTTTTCACCCCCCGCCTAGCATGCAAATGCCTCGTTCAGAGAGCGTGGCAGACCGCAGAAACAAGACAGGACAAGCCAGCTAGGACAGCAACAATGAAAAGCATAGCATACTGCTAGGGGCAAGAAGCTGATTGCTTGTGTTTGTGCGTGTAGGTAAAAAAGCAGAAGGCACACGCTTTGCAACTCAATAAGTTGTAATTTTCTTGGTGTCTTTATGTACCAGACCACCAAACAACAAAAACAGAGGGAAGATGAAGAAGTAGAAGCTGAAAAAAAGAAGTTGAATTGAATGGAGGTGGGTGTAGATTGAAGGAGATACCCAAACAATAGCAATGAACGCGCGAGTGCGCAGCGGAAATTGAAGATGAAAGCAGAGAAACTTGCCATACTCGAAGTCAGTTAGCCAGGCCAAGACACCAAATACACCTTAAAGGATGCGACAAAGAAAGTGAAAAAGAAAAGCGCGCCAAGCTCAGTCAGTCAGTCAGTCAGTCAGTTGGGCGAGCGGGCCAAGTAAAAGCAAGTCAATAAATGGGCCAGAGACACTCAGACACAAGCATAATTGACGTACAGACAAACCAAGCGGAGAGTAAAGAGCGAGAGCAAAGCCAAACAATGAAAGGGTGGGACGGGGGAGAGGGTAGAAGCGCCCAAGATGCCCAAGAGTGTCGCATTTTGAAATGCTCGACGGCTTGGAAAATGGAAAAAATGTGCAAGGGCACGCATAATTGAATTTCAATGTTGTTGAAAAAAAAATAATAATAATAAAAATAAATAAATAAATTTTTTTACAAAAAAAAAAAAACAAAGAAAATGTGTTTGGGTAATTAGAAGAAAATTTTAATGTATTTTAAGTTTATGTTTACCTTTTTTTAATTTAGTTTTATAGACCATTTTACTACTCTGCATAAAATAGTAAACACAAAATGGTTTACTATAAAATCACAAATCTCAGCTGAGACAGCGGCGGCGGTGGCGGTGGCGGTGTCTCCTGGCGTCTGTTGGCCTCTTGATGGCAGCGCATTTCGAAGGACACAGTCACGCATAAAAAACTAAAACAAATAACGGGACTCTCTAAAATATGCACAAACACTACCACGAAACGTCATTAAACCGAAACCAAAAAAAAAAATAAAAGCAACAACAACAAAAACAAAATTTTAATAATACTTTAGTTATGTGTGTGTTTTTTTTTTTTTTTTTTGTTAGTGTGTGCGTGTATGCGTGCGTGATCTTTTAACTAAATAGAGGAACGCGCGCGCTCTTTCCTTCAAAAATGAACCGCACACGTTGTGAACTCGGCAACAACAATCCAGGCACTGACTGACTGCCAGCCAGCCCGAAAAAAAAAATCAAATATCCAAAGCGCCCAGCATGTCCCTGCTGCTGCTGCTGCTGCTGCCAGGGTGCTGCCAGCTGCCTACAACAACAAACATGCATACACAGAAACCGGGCCAGAGACAAGACAGCCAGAGCATACAAATACAAGGAGCTAGCCTGTGGCATACTGGGGAATGAGGGAGGCAGGGGTATATGGCAAGGCTTCGAATACTCCATTGACTCATATTTCCAAGTCGGGCCGTGTGAATTACAAACGGTTGTCTGGCCAGTAACGAAAACCAGAAAACCATTTCAGGTGTTGGGGGAGACTAAACTGTAGCTCACTGGTCTGGTCCTTTTTTCTTTCTTGTATTTATTTTATTCCTTTTTTTTTTTTGTACAAGGGGGATGCCCAGCATATAACTGTTGCTCCAAAATACCAGAGAGAGAGAGAGAGAACGAGAGAGCTTCGTCTTTGTGAGAGCGCGCTGTGGCTGCCTCTCTCACTCTCTCGTTGGCTTGGCTCTCTTTTTGCCTGGCGAGCCAGTGTTGCCGTGCTGCCCAAAGATTTGCCTTGACTGGCTTTGAAACTGTTGCGTCTACACTGTTCCGTCCTTTGGCTTGGGGCACCTGTTTGGATAGGTTTGCTACTCTCATTACTCTCCTTACTCTTCGAATCACCTCTTTTTGTCTTCATCATCATTACAATCATCATTAGAGGGTGCTCATTATTTTTTTTTTTTTTTGAGGGAGCAAAAGCTTCTCTTGTTCTAGTTATGTTTCCATGCTTTTCAAAGCTTTTACTCTACTTTCTCGCCTAGCGAGGCGTGGGTGTTTGTTTATATTTTGTTTTATATGGACCCAACCAGTTGAGCATGTGCTGCCCCAGACCCAGACATATCCTATTTGTAGGCCATGTGTAAAAGCATTTTTCATTACAACTTTTCAGGCTACTTTCTGGCAGACTGTCCAAACCCTTGTCTCAGCAAAAAATTACTATACTCTCCGACTGTGAGGGTGGCAGTCTTTTAGCAGACGAATGAGTTAATTTCGTGGGCCGCAAATAGTGTTCATTTATCATGCGGTTTGCCTTTTTTGTCTAGCTCAATTTAGATGGCGAAATTGAATAAATCTTGAATTCAGTCATTCAATTTTAGATTGAGTACAGTCAGGCTATTTGCGTTAAGTAATCCAGCGAGCTTCCTTGAGCACTTGAATTCCTTGAAAATTTTAATGACTTAAAATAGCAAAAGTAACCCTTAAGCGGGAAATTTTTAAATGAAAGAAAACAAACACACACATACACAAATTTATGCAGTAATTGTTATGCCAATTTGGCTGACTCATTAGTCTGAAAAGCATTGACTATGTAAGTCCAAAAGGAACAATTTCGAACGAAAAATTTAAAAACAAGGAAAGAACAAATAAATAAAATAAAGAAAGAATTTCAGCGAATTTTGTATACTTTTTTTTTAATACTAAAAAATTAAGATTAAGTTCGTTAAAACTTAAACTTAATTTTAATAGTTTTAATTTTTACTTTTCATAATAAAACATTCCCTTGGCAATGAGTCATGAAATCATTTTACTATTTAATTTGAAAAGAGTATCAGTATTTTTTAAATTAGCATATATATTTTTTTTCTTTTTTTATTCGAGACCCTAACTTTCCTTTTTTTCTGTAAACAAAAGAAATGAGGCAACACCACGAACAAAAAAAAAAAAATGAAAAAAAAATGTTGAACAACAAAAAATGCAAAATACAATTAAATTGATGAAACAAGCTTTAAATTGAAGTTAGCAAACACGCGCACACAGACAAAATCAGAGGTATCCATGATGGAATGAAGGCATCGCTTCCTACCCTAAATACCAAACAAATTAAATTGTAATTAATCATTTGGCAGGCAGGGGCAAAAGAATCAACATCAGCTAGGGTGGTGGACTCGTCATCATCTTCGCAGAGGCCATGCGATAGCAACCGGGAGAGAGACCCTGGCAGCTGGGCATGTTCAAAAAGTCGACGATGGCCAATCTTGACGATGGCGCCCCTCTTTGGCTGATCGCTCTTCTAAAGTGTCAACCAATTAATTAGAAAACGCCTGAAAGGTCGTACGAGTGCGCTAATAGCTTTAATGAAATTAATGCAGGCCACCAAGGCGTATGAGTAATTAACAATAGAACAGAAGCCATGGCAGAGCTGAAATAATTGATATTGTTTTTTTTTTTTTTTACATATGCTTTTATTTTGGGTGTTGGTAAATGCCTTAAAGGAAGTGTAAATTGCAGAGGAAAAATAAATGCCACCTACGATAATGATTCGAATTTCCGTCTTTTTTATATTCTCTGTCATGCCGGGATGAATAGCCATGGTGGTAATGAAGTTAACGATGGCAATGGCGATTGGCGGCGGTTGTAATGGTAACAACTGAATTGTATATCCTGTTCGTCCTGTTGCCTTGGCAATTACATTCAATTTTTGTCAGCACTTCTCCGACGCAAACATGTCTGCTCATCGGTGGCTTTTATGTCGCGACGTTTCGGTTGAAAGCCTCCCATTTCGGTGGGCTTCCATATTCACTTCAACCCCACACATCCCACACGCACATATGTACATTTACACACGCGTATTTTGACCCAGTTAGCAAATGTTTCATTCTGGTTTTGGCTTTTCGTTTTGTCATTTTCACAATTTGTGCGCAATTTGTGGTTAATTGAATTGTTTAGTTTTCGTTTAGTTCCATTGATTTTTGGGGGGAGCCAACTACAAAGCTTTACGCACGTGCTTCCAGTTCAGTGGTTATGGTTGGTCAATATGTCATTGCCATAGACACTTTAATAATAAATTTAATGGAATGATTACGCGACAACCTTCGCAACAAAATCTGCGTCCCAGACCGCAGAGCCAAAAAACAACACTTTATTCGACCAACAATTTTCGTAGGAAATTTTGAGCGGTTTAAATTGAACCCGATTTATTCGAAATAAATCCACAAATGTTTTGCATAAATAAAGAGAAATGAATACATTTACGCGGCGTCCCCAAAAAGGCGGCAAGTGCAATCGCAAAATGAAAAAGTACAGGGCTGCATGATCAGAGAGTTGCCAGCTCGTTTAGACATGATTTAAAAGAGACACGCTCAACTCGTTTGACCTGCAAAATTCATGTCATTCCCCTTCTCCTAATCCCCTAACTATATGAGATTACAATGTCTTTCTGTTCATTTTGTACCGCCAAGTTATTGTCCAAAAATTTAATTATTGCCCAAAAGGTCAGCTTTTAAATAAACAAACAATAAAGAAATTGTATTCCAAAAAAAAAAAAAAAAAAAAATTTATAATTTAAGCAAATACATCTAGCAAGCCAGACGGAGCAGACACAAGGCGACAATGACGACACATAAGCGGACAACAAAATTGGCTCACTTTAATATTACCACAAAGTACAAACAAGAAGCTCATGCTCACTTACGCACAGGCACACACACACACACACACAGACACAAACGCCAGGCAAACAAATAAAAATAAACATTTGTTCACATTTGCGTATTCGGTGAAACTCTTGGAAGCGGGTGTTTCAATTTTACTCCAGGCTCTACCCATACCATTTTGGTCTACCATTCCATCCTAACTGATACTCTGAGCCCCTGGTAGGGGCGTGTGTGTTTTGTTACTTGTTACACATTTTGCCACCATTATTTCTTTCATTTACTCGATTTTCGTGCTTTTCATCCTTTATTGTTGTTTGCTCGAGTGCCGTTATCATTTGTTGGTTTATTTTTACCATATGCGCCACACACACACGCTCAGCATCGCACTCTCACAAATAAGGTTAGCGAGATGGAAGACAGAGGGCATGAGTTTGGTTATGTTCTCTTCGCAACTGTGGGGCTTATTCGCTTTTGCTCCATTGGATGCTTTAATACCCTTGTGCGGGCCAAAACCGCAACCACCCGACGCCCTCGTCCCCACTCAAAACACAGCACAAATGTTCATTCAGCCGCACAGTAGAAGAGAGTGCTAATTCACTTTTTTTTCCTTTTCGACAACATCCAATTTAGGGTGGCAAAGCACTTGGCATATACTCCTGCAACGACTACGCTGTAAATTATCCACAGGTACGAATACCTGCGTGGGTGACCCTAAGCTGAAAAATCAGGTGGCTGGAGAGATGGACGTCATGTTTATTATTTCATAAATGCCAAATGCTAATGGTGATGCTTTCACACCTACACATCATACACACACAAATCATCAAATATCCAACATTTTCATCAATTTCACTTAGACATCATAAATTATACAAAAGCGCAGGCTATTCAATTTTCGGTAGGAAGGCTGTATTAATTTAATACATAATATTTTTTTCGATTTTCACACATTACAATTTAAAATTGAGCGCCTTTGCAATTTATAATATAGCGTTGCCACACCACTAAAATTCAATTGGCCTTTTCAGCTGTCAAACAATCAGCTGTTTTTTGTTTTGGTCAGCGTTTTTGTTGTAGCAAACTCAGCCGGCACACGTTTTCCTCATTTTCACGCCGCGTTTGTTTTTTCCTTTTAGACAGCCGCACATAAACAAAACTATTTTTAAATACTTGGCCAAGAGGTGCGTTAAAAGCGGCCAACGGCCAAACAAAAAGTTAAATCAATTAAAAAGGCGGCGAAAACAGCCGCATACGAAATTTACAAAAACACTCAGCCAACAAAAATTTCATCAATTTAACCCTGGTTGATTATTCTATCTAAAAACTAAAACGTGTGAAAATATATATTCAAGTTTATTTATACTAATAATAGGAGCTGTTTGCAAAAATATAATTAAATCAAAGTCTGTCTTATCCTTCCTCTAGTCTTGGAAAATATCGTAACCAAAGTTACGAAGGATTGGGTTAGTGTGCCTAAATGTGAGGATGATGTTCTAGGGTTAAAACAGCGATCAGAAACCAACAAATTACGGCAGTAAAATGCTTTGTTCCCATCCACAGCCACAGAAACGCCTGGCTAGTGAACGCGTGCGGATGGTCAAGACGACGACGTCGCCGATTGTGGGGCTTTCATTGGGAATGTGATTTTAGTGCAATTAAATTAATTGATAGAAGTGTACGAAAAAGATTTATTGCCACGTTTGCCAAAAACAACGAGAACCACACAAAAAGGGGTCACGACACATCGTTGTAAAACAGGCGTTAAACCGACACCTCTACAGCTTATTCACTTGTTGCCGAGCGAGGCCAACAGACCATGAACTGTTGACACTGAACTGGCTGGCTGCCCACAACCAGTAATTGGTTACAGGAAGTAAACCCCTCCATTTAAATATTGCACTGAGTAAGTCATTTAGCAATTTTATATAATTTATATTTTAAGGACTCTTTTCTTATTCTCTCGCTTGCAGATTCTTGTTAGAACAATGATAATTTAATTAATAGCCACAGCATTGCTACACTATACGTGCGAATGTGATTGTGGCAACAACAATGGAGTGATGCGAACAGTTGCTTTCGATGCCTGCCAACAAGACCCAAACATGCAACAACTACAACAGCAACAACAAAAACAAAAGAACAACAATCGTCAGAACTGCAGCCATAAAATATTTGCTAAAATTGAGCAATATTCTAGTAGTGGTAGGGCTAAAGGAATAACAAATAGAATAGCTCAGCGTATACGTAATATTAAAAATAAAGTACGAGCGCCCAGCAAAGAGGCCAAAAGAATACCAGCAGCATCGTTTAGCTTGAGGGCAATCAGCCAAACAACAGACACACCCAGATTGCCAGACTTTTAAACACAATGAACAAACGAACTGTTATCATTTTGGGCATTCTCGTGGCCTTGGTCTGCCTGGCCGTTGGAGGGAACTTTTACATGATGTACTATCTGAATGCCGAGGACACACAGCTGGCCAGTGTGCGCGCCTTGGAGAATGTCATCAGGCATAAGATGCGTCATCTCAAGCCCGTTTACCTGAATCGCAATCCGCGCTTCTTTATGTACCGAAATAAGCTACTCAAAAACTACAAATTGGCGCCCTACGAAAATGCCAGTGTTCTCTGGGATATAGCCAACTGGGTAAGTTTCACCAAAGAGCTTACCATCTGCCTAATAAAATCACTCTGAATTATTTTTCAGTGGCCCCATGAAAATGAAATTTACCCCCAGTATGACTCCTCCATGGGCCAATTGCTGCAGACCCTGCGAAAGGAACCTATCACGCGGGTCAACAACTTGGGCCGTGGCACCCAACTCAAGCTACTCATGCGCCTGTCCAACCAGCAAAAGGTGATCTTCAAACCGCAATGGTATCCCCGCGATGTTGTGATTGATGGACCCGTCTACAGCGGTAAGGATCGTCATGTGGCCGAGGTTTATGCCTTCTACCTGGGTGCCGTCCTGGACTTACGCTGGACCCCCATTGTGGTGGGCCGTGTGGTCAATCTGAAACGTGAAATCTATGAGCATGGCGACCAGGAACTCAAAAACACCATCGCCATCAACGAAGACGAAGAGGGGAACGTAACCTATTGCCTCTTCGGCAAGTGTCATTATTGCAACGAAGACGAGACCGTTTGCGGTGATGAAAAGCACAATATCGAGGGGGTGCTGATATATATTGTTCCGGGTAATTTAGCCAAGCGGCGCTCACCCTGGCAACGTACCTACAAAGACGACAAGCGAGCTCCCTGGGAAGATGATATGACCTATTGCAAGTGAGTTTGACTAAAAAACGAATCGGACTGAACCCTTTCAGAGAGTTTGATTTGACTTTTGAACTATTGATCGATTCCCAAAGATATATAATTTATTGATCTCTTAACTTTCAGATCCCTTAAGAATAAGCTGGAGACTATACGACTGCTCGACCTGATAGATGTGGCCATATTTGATTATCTCATACAGAATGGGGATCGTCATCATTACGAGACCAGAGAGGAGCGCATAGTGCTCATTGACAATGGCAAATCCTTTGGCAATCCCAACAAGGATCACCTGGACATCTTAGCCCCACTCTATCAATGCTGCCTGTAAGTCGGACCCCCTCCACTCCAGACTTTATATGAAACTGTTCTCCACTTTCTTTCAGTCTGCGCAAGTCCACTTGGGAACGCCTGCAGGTCTTCTCTGGCGGTGTGCTCACCGAAATTGTGGATCGCCTCTCCAAACAGGATGCTCTCTATCCGCTCATAACAGACAAGCACAAACGTGGCATAGAACGACGTCTGCTGGTCGTCTACGCCGTCGTAGAGCACTGCCTGGACAAGGAGGGTGAGAAAATGTTCAAGACCCTCTAACTGCCAATAGAATCTATCGATACAAACTTTGTATTCGTCGTGCCTCTGCTCTTAGCTCATAGGAATCAATTTACAATTTAGATTTATTTATAAGTTTTTACCATAGATTATACATAATATTGTTATTTGTGTGTGGATAAAAGAATGAGTCGAAAAATTAACTTGAACTTTCTGTAGAAATTTTACTTTTTGCCTTCTCTTTTTACATTGCTAAATGTAAACAGTTTATTAAATTGTTTATTATTACGATTATTCGGACGATTCTGCGGAAAAGAGAAATATATTGGATTATCTGATTGATTGGAACGCCCTCAAAATAAAGAACACTCACCTTGCCGTGCATCTGAGGTTTGATTTCGGTGCCACGAGCCCTTTGGGCTCCACCTTTGAACTGCTTAAAGTCAACAGTCTTGTAGTCAAAGTTGGAAACTCCAGCCTGTGGCTTGGGCACTTGAATGGGCCGGTCGGAGCTTTGATTTGGCATACGCTGTTTGGCCTTGAAGCGCTGACGTTGCCTGCGCTGGAGTTGCTTCTGCTTGCGCTTGGACTCTGTCGGAGGTTCTTTCTCTATGGGTACTTCCACTACGGCATCATCATCACTGTCGGTCTTTACATCAATGGCGGGCTCCTCTTTGACAGTGACAACTTCGGTCTGTGTTGGCTGGGCATTCTCATCCTTTTTAGAGCGTTTGGCTGGTTGGGTTTCTGGTGAAGCTGTCTCTGGCTTGGGTTGATACTTCCGCTTGAGTTGCTCTTTGAGTGGCAAACTGTAGAGGTCCTCTTCAGCTTCGGCTGTGTCTGGCTGGGCATCCAGTTTGATGTCTGAAGGAGCTGGCCCGGCTGGGCAGAGACGACGCTGCAGCTGCTCCTGGTGCTCACGGGCTGCCTGGTCAATCTTGAGCTGCTCCATTAGGGGCAGAATGGCCAGGTAACGTTTGTAGGGCATGGTCTGCTCCTGGCGTTCTTGACGACTGCGGCACCAGCGCAGTTCCTCCTCGACAGTAGGTGCATCCGCCTTGGCAAATAGGCTCAAAGCGGGCTTTGACAGGGTAGACACGAGCTGACCGGATGCCTTGTTGGCCACGGGCTGTAGCTTGCCTGAGGCAGTCCGAGTCAACAGGGTGGGTAGGTCATCGCGTGTCTCTTCCAAATGCGAGAAATCATGTGGGCAATACAATTTACTACTGAAATCCTTGGTCGAGGGCGCCGGGGCCAGAACACTGCTACGGGCCTCTGGGATGGGCTGGAATTGGACACAAAATTAACAATGATTCTAGTCGGTTTTAGGGTATATATAATATCATTTTTGGGCATTTTTCAGACATTAGGAAATTACAATAATTAAAATACTAGCTGGATAGGATTTGAAACCATCAGAGTGAGAGGGTGTTCAGTAGGTACTCAGTTTGTGATTTGCCGTGACCAAAATGTAGGAGTGGCTTCTGGACCGCTCCGGCATTGAATTGATAATGAGGGTAAACTTACTTTCACCAGGGGCTGTTCGCGTGCTCGCAAGACAATCTGATGGAGCGTGTGCAGCTGTTGGCGGACGAGTGGTGGTATGGGGTTGCAGCAGGCCAGGATGCCCTGCATTTCACGGGGTAGACTCTCGGCTATTTGTAGCATCATGTGATTGGGCAGAACGTAGCCGTAGCTCTCGTCCTCCTGCCGGGCGGTGACATCCCGCCAAGTGAAGATGCCACGCAAGGCATAGAGCTGGCGATTGTCAAAGGAGCGTTTAGTCTTGCGCACCAAGTCGAGATGGGAGTCCTGATTGATGTGTGGCTTGAAGTAGCGTTTTTTGCAGACCTCCGTGCTGAGTTGGTAGACGGCTCGCAGGGTCTGTGGCTGGCCATGCTCCAGATGCAAGAGGTCGTTGGTCAGGCGCTCATATATGTAGATTAGGTAGTGGGTATCCTGGCGGGCGTAGTCGATCAGCTGCTTGGGCAGAGGTCGCATACGCCAGTCGGCCAACTGGAAGGTCTTGTCCACATCCAGATCCACATAGTGCTTGAGCAGAAAGGCCAGTGAAAGACGTGCCAAATTGAGGGCCTTGGCGGCGCGGTGGGTATCGAACATGTTGACTATGTACAAGGAGAGGTCACGCTGGAGCCACTCGATGTCCATATCGGCGCCATGCAGAATCTTTAGGATCTTGGGATCGGTGAGCACCAAATTTAAAATATGCATATCATCTCGAAGGGTGAGTGTGTCAAAAATGTAATCCTTTTCGCGTGTGGACATCTGAACCAGACAGGTGATGCCCATGAAGGTACGATATGAGTGATGCTCGACATCTATGGCAATTTCGCGGGCTTGACGCAACTCCTCCAGGGCCAGTTTCAGTTTCTCCACTGTGTCTACTAGCATCAATTCATTCTCCGTTGGGGGACAGGGCATCTGTGGTTTCTGCATCTGGAGTTGATGCGGAGCTGGCTCAAATTTCAGCAACTCGAACTCGTAGGGATGCAAATACGAAACGATATTGCCGGATTCATCGTATTCCGGGAGGAGAGCCAATGGTTTCAGGGAATTGGGCTTTTCAACTAGGCGAGGCACAAACGGTGACAGGGAACTGTTGTCTGGTGGGACTTTGAAATTCATTTGAGGACGCATTATATTCTTTGCTGTGAACAGACGAGCAGAGACCACGCTACGTGAGGGAGTATTTTGGGTACGGTTCCAGCTGCCGGCACGTGGTGTTTCACCAGGTGCAGTTGCTGCAGCAGCAGCCGTATTCAAAACATCCACTTGCGTTTCCAGCACCACGTGAGGATTGCGGCGCTGTCCGCTCTTGATGTCGAGATTGGTGTTGATGCGCTCAAATAGTATATCATTGTATTCCTGCACCATTTCGAGTTGTTCCTCTTCAGGACGTCTGCAAATTGTGGAGAGCACATAAGCAGGAGCTGAGATTAGTCTGGAAGGCGAACTTACCGCTGTATATCTCCTTGTAGCTGCAGCGCACGCAGTGACTTTCCAATCATTCCCAGGATACGCTGCGACTGTTCGTCCATAATGCGCGCATAGCCGGGATAGGTAAGGTAAAGAGTACGGGCAGTGCCTTGAGGAAACGCGTTGCAACAGCGGGTGGCATTGACCACGTGGCGAAAGGCTTGCTGAAATGGAAGAATTTGTTTTAGATCATCCTTTTGGTGCACAGACCTTGACAGACCGTTGTGAAATCCGCTATTTTATTGCTGGGACTGTTGACCACTGTCGGAGGTGGTGGTGTTGGCTCTGCTTGACTAGGCTCGGCATTCGCTTCTGACATTGCTGATCGCTGGTCGTTTTGGTCACCACGGTGCCGTTTTTGTGGCGGAGTCATCGCTATATTGGAAATGAAGATTTTAAAATGTCAAATGAATGCACGGTGTACGAAATTCGCACAAAACTCGTGCGGCCAAAAAATGTGCGTGTGCTTTTTCTTCTTCTTCCGAATGGAATCAAAACACAGTTAATTTTGGGTTTGTCAACACTACAGCGGAATTTCAATTGAAAAGTTCGTATTCAAAATAGAAAACAAACTAAATATAAAAATAAAAACACAAGCAAACAGAGGAACGGCTATAGCTATGCTATTGTTTTAATTCCAAATTCTGACATCCAAAATTCTCAGTGAATTCAATGAAGGAAAATGAGTTTAAAAAAAAAACAATGTAGATTGAGTAGTATTTTAAACTCGCGCGTTCTTCATTACTTACACTATTTTCATTATGCGCTTCCCACCATTCATAGAGGGTTGTTCAACACTGGCAATCAGCTGTGGCGTTGCTGGTGGATTATCGGTGCTTACGGCCGTTCAGTGAAGAAAAAGCGAAAAATTCTGAACATAGCCGTATCAAATTTTCTGTATAAAACGCACAATTTTGGAACCTGGCCTGGGGAAAAAACGTAATTATTAAGTATTTTAAATATTTTCCCAACCTAACCAACAACATCACCGCCACCTTAAACCATGCTGGAATTATATAGACGGACGGTGACGCGATTCCCCCTGGGCAGTGTTTCGTATATGTTTGCGTATGGCTCGGGTGTGAAACAGCAATCGGGCTATGACAGTGTGGATGTAAAGCCCTCCGCCAACACTGTGATTGATTTAATTTTCTGTGTACGCGACTCCTTAGGCTTTCATGCCGAAAACATTTATCGCCATCCCAGTCACTATTCGGCTCTACAGCATTTGGGAGCTCGTTTCGTCTCCCGGTACCAGGAGCAACTGGGTGCTCGTGTGTACTTCAACACCCTAGTACCCCTCCAGGATGTGGGTCTCACCATCAAATATGGAGTTATCTCCGAAGACCATTTGATTGACGACCTCCAGAATTGGCGCTATCTGTATTTGGCTGGACGCCTGCAAAAACCCGTCACAGACCTAATCAATCCAGCAGACAACTACCGCCTAAAGACAGCTCTGGATCAGAACCTCATGTCGGCACTCCAGACCGCTTTGCTTCTACTGCCCCAAACCTTCTCAGCCTTCAATCTATTCCACACCATTGCCTCACTGAGCTACAAAGGTGATTTCCGCATGATCTTTGGCGAAAACAAGCAGAAGGTGAAAAACATTGTCGACCCCCAAATGGGCGACTTCTTCACACTCTACATGCCGGCCATGAAGAAACTAAACAACTACATCTCCCTGGACATGAATGGCATGGATCCTATCAGTCGGCGCCAGGCCATTATCTTCCAGCAGGACAAATCCCAAATGGCCACAAGGTTTCACCTACGTGGTTTACCCAAGGAACTGCGTCGGCGGCTACAAATAAATGCCGCTTGCCGCGGCGACTATACCGAAGTCATAGAGCATCTAACCTTGACCCCCGTCCTGCCCAAAATTCTCCAGGCCTCTGTCAATGACATCGTCTGGCGAAGCAGTGTCACCCAATCCCTCAAAAACATAGCCAGCGCGGGTGTACTCAAATCCCTGGTCTACAGTTTCCGTAAGGCCAAGAAAACCTTTGCCAAGGCTTAACTGGACAAGGATCAGGATCTGCTCGTTATTCTCGTTATTCTGTCAATTTGCATTAGTTGCGCTGCTGCGCTGTTTTGTTAATTAATTTTAAGTACTCCAATGTTTTCATTAATAGAGAAAACCTGATTAAAAGTAAACTTGGAGTTTCATTGCCAACGGCTTCTTTTAATTGCAGAGAACAGCTTGACAAGATGTCTGGCGATACAAGCAGCGATTCAGAAAGCAGTAGCTCCAGTGAGGATCGCCGACACAAAAGGAAGCACAAGAAGCACTCGAAAGAGAGCCACAAAAAGTCCAAGAAGCATAAGAAGGAGAAGCGCCACAAGGAGAAAAAGCGAGCCAGACGAGAGGAGAAGAGTCATGAAACCATTCCACAGCTTCCACTTCGTGTCGAGCCCGAGTGTGAGGTGGGGGCGGAAGACGCCTTTGGACCTGCCCTGCCACCGCATCTGAGAAAGACTGAGTTAGCCCCGACAGCTCAGCCTGCTGAGCTGATAGGACCTGTGATGCCCAAAGATTTTCTGTCGGGCAAGTCACCACCTGGCAATAGTGAGGCTGAAGCCGAGCCAGAGCCAGAAGAAGATGATTTGGCCGGCACTTTTGGGCCTTTGCCAAATGCCACCCAAGTGGATCTGGAAGAGCGGGCCTTGGCTCTCAAGTTGGCCGTCTTGGAAGGAGGCGGTTTAAATGCAGGCGCCTCTGTCGACCAGGATGTGCGTGAAGAATGGATGCTGGAACTGCCAGATGTGGGTCTCAAGGGTGGCCTAGCAGCCCTCAACAATATGAAGCGCACCTTCTATCAGGGCAAAGAGCGGCCGGACTTTAGTGATCGGTGGGTAAAAACCAAACAAAAAAGAATCTCACTATAGCTTAGCCTTACCACAGATCCTCTTGGACCAAGACGCCGCAGAGTGAAGCAGCAGAGGCAGCAGCTTCTACGTCTGGAGCAGCCAAGCCATGTAATTCAAAGGATCTGGAGAAGAATGCCCAAGCTCGCTACGAGCGTGAAAGAGACGCCGAGCAGGAGCGCTTGGCCAAGAAGCACAAGAAGAAACACAAACGGGAAGAGTCCCTTGTCGAGCTGCATCAGAAGAAGCTACGCAAAGAGCAGCGGCAAAAGGTAAGCCTCCCAATCCTTTAGATACTCCAAACTCATTCAAAGTTTACTTGACAGGAAAAGGAGTTGGCTGCCTCGGGGGCCAAACCGGAGCGTAGACCCTTCAGCCGGGATGTGGACTTGAAGCTGAACAAAATTGACAAGAATCAAACCAAACAGATTGTGGACAAGGCAAAAATCTTAAACACAAAGTTCTCCAGTGGTCAAGCCAAGTACCTGTGAGCGGATAAAGCTAATCCTTTCCTTTACAAATGTTTTCGTATATTTTTGATAAATTAAAATTAAATAGATTTAAATGCAGAGAAGTTAATTTTAACGCTGTGGCGGTGGCTTTGGCTTGGGTATTTTAGCCAGCAGCATTTGTATTTCGTCCTTCTCTTTCCAGTCTTTCCAGAGTTCGTATAGGTTGACTATGGCGCGTACAATCTCTTGCACCTTGTCCAGATCCACATTGAGTTCGGCAAACCACTGTTTGGTGGCATCTTTCTGCAAAATCACACAGGCTATCTGCAAGCAGGCAATGGCAATCTACAAAAACAAAAAAGCCAAAATGAGATCGAAATTGCTCGAATAATCTTAGCACCTACCTGATAAGGTGGATAAAGCAGACAGACGTCTGTGCGCAGGGAGTCATTAACGATACGCCAGGTAAGCGTTAAGAGCTGATCTTCCTGGCCCATGTCCTGGACTAGGTGCAGCAGTGGCCGGTAAGGTTGGTAGACAATTAGGCAGCAGTCGAGATTTTCCAGTAAATAAAATTCACATTCCAGTATGTGATTGGTGCGATAGGGAAATTCCTGTGTGTAGGCATAGTTGAATTTGGATTTGATGGCCGACTGACAGATGGTGATCAGGCGCGAATTGGAAATCACGCCAAACTCTTCCACTTTGGAGGCCAGCAAAATGCAAGTAGGCGCCAGCAGCAAGGGATCAATGTTTTTGAGTGAATTGCGTGCATAGAATCTCTTGAAGTAGACTGTGGCTGTGGCTATGACTTGCTGTCTTAGCTTAAGCTGTTCTCCTAGGACTTGTATAACATTGGCAAAGAATATAAAGACTTTTTGATATTCATCCTCGGTAAGGCTTTGCAGATCGAACTGACGCTCACGTAGTAAATCTTGTTTGTCCAATATCCACTGCTGGGAGTGTGAGCTCTGCCAGAAATTACCAGCCATTTTTGTTAACCTAGTATGCCCTGAGAAACAGTCACTTTAATTTTGGAACTTGAAAATTCGTTTTTAAACAAAATTAAGACCGTCGCCAAAAGTAAAATCTTTGGTCAAAAAAACAAAAAAGTGCTGCCCATAAACAAACGCGAATTTGCTAACACTACCAGCTGATTCGTCAGTAACGGCCAACTTCACGTTTCTGTGATTGCGCATGTGTGTGATTGTGTGTGTGTTTGTGCGATTTTTCAGCAGTTCGCCGCGACGGTGGGAACACAAAAACTGTAAATTATTTTAAGTGAAAGAGTTTATTAAACGAAAAATAAAACGATGGCGCTGCGTGTTCTATCTGTAACACAAAATATGCGCACCTTCATGCGTGGTGTCGACTTGATCAAGGTAAATACGCCTTTGCGGCTCCCAACTTTTTCAGCAATCTTCAGGATTTACATTACGTAATTGTAATTGTTGTAAAAAGGCCTGGCATTTGTGAAATGCAACGAATTATTAAGTCAGTGCAGTCCACAAAACATTCTAAGGGCTTTGATGGTCCAAAGCGACCGAAATAAAAGTCAGGAATTCCACAAATTTCATGTCCGAGGTGGATTTGAGGTTATGTGGCGAGTTGCTTAATGTTTTTTGACATAATATATTTTTGTTATTTCTAGCGCTACAAATCGGCTGCTTCACTGCAAAAGACGCTGCTGAATATACCCGCCACCCAGGTCACCAAGCTAGACAATGGGCTGCGCATTGCCAGTGAAGACTCTGGCGCCTCCACAGCCACCGTGGGCCTCTGGATCGATGCTGGTTCCCGTTCTGAGAACGAAAAGAACAATGGTGTCGCCCATTTCTTGGAGCATATGGCCTTCAAGGTAAGCCAGTTTTTGACTAATTTGATTTCGTAACACAAATAAAAACTAAGCCTCATTCATTAGGGCACTGCCAAGCGTTCGCAAACCGACTTGGAACTGGAGGTGGAGAACTTGGGCGCTCACCTGAATGCCTATACGTCGCGGGAACAGACCGTCTTCTATGCCAAGTGTCTGTCCAAGGATGTGCCAAAAGCAATTGAGATTTTGGCTGACATCATTCAGAACTCCAAACTGGGTGAATCCGAAATTGCCCGAGAGCGCTCGGTGATTCTGCGTGAAATGCAGGAAGTTGAAAGCAACCTCCAGGAAGTTGTCTTCGATCATTTGCACGCCACCGCCTATCAAGGAACTCCCCTAGGCCAGACCATCTTGGGCCCCACCAAGAATATCCAGTGAGCATAAATTCGACAGCTTTCAAAATACAAATACGTCATGATTCTTCACTTGAACAGGTCCATTGGCAAATCCGATTTAACCGACTACATTCAGACCCACTACAAGGCCTCCCGTATTGTCTTGGCCGGCGCCGGCGGTGTGAAGCACGACGAATTGGTCAAATTGGCTGACCAAAATCTGGGCCGTCTCGAGGCTAGTGTGCTGCCCGCTGAAATCACTCCTTGCCGCTTCACCGGCTCCGAGGTGCGCGTGCGTGACGACTCACTGCCTTTGGCACATGTGGCTATTGCTGTGGAAGGCTGCGGCTGGACCGATCAAGATAACATCCCATTGATGGTTGCCAACACCTTGGTGGGTGCCTGGGATCGCTCCCAGGGCGGCGGCGCCAACAATGCCTCCAACCTGGCCCGTGCCAGTGCTGAGGACAGTGAGTATACCACTCGACCACCCCGAAATCATTTTATTTAAATTACCTTGCCTACAGATTTGTGCCACAGCTTCCAGTCCTTCAACACTTGCTACAAGGACACCGGCCTCTGGGGCATTTACTTTGTCTGCGATCCACTTCAGTGCGAGGATATGGTCTTCAATGTTCAAACCGAATGGATGCGTCTCTGCACCATGGTCACCGAAGCTGAAGTTGAGCGCGCCAAGAATTTGCTAAAGACAAACATGCTGCTCCAATTGGACGGCACCACGCCCATCTGTGAGGACATCGGCCGCCAGATCCTCTGCTACAACCGTCGCATCCCCCTGCACGAACTTGAGCAGCGCATCGACTCCGTCAGCGTGCAGAATGTACGCGATGTGGCCATGAAATATATCTACGATAGATGCCCTGCCGTGGCCGCCGTTGGTCCCGTCGAGAATTTGCCCGACTACAACAGAATCCGCTCCTCCATGTACTGGTTGAGGGTTTAAATATTTGGGAGAGCCGAACGCCTGGCGTAGCCTCCAGTTGTTTGAAGCGTAGATTAATTAACGGATTGAATGCAAGAGGATCAGTAAAAAAAAATATATACAAAATAAAACACAAATAATAACAAAATTTAAGTAAACTATTTTTTAATTTTTTTGTTCTTTGCCAAAAACTTATTGGATATGTTTTGAGGTATTCAATCATGGGAATATTTGATGGGTATGCCACTGAGACCCTGCTGCAGTTGGGCTGGTTCAGTTTGACCCAGGGCTGGGTCGAGACCCTGCCAAGAGCGATCCTCGAAGGTCAGGCCTGTGTTGGTGGTCATCAGGGACATTTTGGCCTGCGTGGCAATTTCCGAGGAGGTGGAATTGTCGGGCTCCTGGGCTTCAGCCACGCCGCGTACTCGTCCGCTGACCAGACTCACATCCTCTGGCTGTATGGCCTCGGCGTCGAAGGCCAGGAAACTGCGACCCTGCGGCAAGAGTTGCTTGAAGTCTGTGACATAGGCTTCGGGATATTTCATATGCCAGGCCGGATTGAGGGCCATCTCGGCCTCAAAGACCGAAACAATGGGCTTGTAATATTCCTTGGAATTGTACATGTTGTTGAAAGGGCAGCCGATGAGCACGAAGCAGTCAATTTCGAGGAAATTGGCCAGCTTGGCGGGATTTATGCGGCCGACGGAAATGAGCTGTGTCTTAATGCCACGACTCTTGGCCATGGTCTGGAGGCGAGAGACCACATCCAGGTAGCCTTCGGTGGTCAATGTAGCAACGATTAGACCCAAGGTGCGGGCATCTTTGCATTTTTCTATGTAATAATAGCGTCGTCGTATGTACTGAGCTGTGAGTGGATTCTTAGCAGTGAGCTTTCCGGTGGCGCCGTCGAAAATATGCCACTGGTATGCTGGCGTGGTCAGCGAAAGATTGGCGAAGCGTTGGTTATCCGAGCCTACAAAAATGCAGATGCGTTCAGCCGCTGTCTTGGGGTCTGCCTTATCCTGTGATGCATCCTCGGCTGGCGCTGGAAACACCTCAATGTGTAATTCGCGTGGCTGCAAAGTTTCCTTGATTTGAGTGAATAAAGAACTTTCGCCCAGGTCAGCCTGCTCTGACTGCTCGTACAAATGCTGATAGCCAATGTCCAGGTAAACGCAGACCTCGCGATTGGAGCAGTCTGTCTGCAACGTGGCTAGCTCTTGGAGCATTGCTGCCAAATCAAGGGGCAGGACGGGGTAAAGATAAAGCACCGGCAGACGTGTCGCCTTGCTGCGGCACGCATTTCCAAAGTGTATCACACTGTCGCCTTCTACATGGGCGGCAGCTATCTCATCGACGCAGCAGCTGCCATAAGTGGTGTCGGCCAAAATGAAAACCTTGACGTCTTCAGTCTCACCAGATTGTGCAATCGCCGCCTTCAGACTCAGGCTGATGGCATTGCTGTGGGGTAAATAGTCATCAGGAAACTGCAGGCAGATCTGTAGAGAAAGGTACTTGATAAATTCAATTTATTTTATTGTTATAGGTGGTTAGCTAACTCGTTTATATTTATTTTGCCTGATCCAATTGCTGCTGACTTTTCTGTGCGTTTCGTTCCAAATTTGTTCGTAGGTCACCGGCGACTCGGCTTCTTCAGCCTGACGCTCTAGGGCCGCGGTGTCCGAGCTGGAAAAGGCTGAAGCCGAGTTAGCTGAAGTGCTCATAATTTTAGAAAACTTGTTTAAGTACTGCGCAAAATCTCATAAAATAAACAATCTTCGAATTGCTTTGTTTTCCTTTCGCCTGGCTGAGACAATTTTGGCGTTGCCAGACGAGTGGCAACTCAGTGTGGGCGGATCTAGCAACCTTTTGACGGAATTTGTCATTCTAAGACAGTTGGCAGTTCCCTAACATTCGCAAGCACAAAAAAGTAAAAACACGTCTAAAAAAATCGGCAGAAAAACTTTAAACAAAATTTATTTTCTTTAATTTTCGGACGGCATTTATTGAAGAAAATCTATTTTGAACATTCGGCGACTCATTGCATTCCCAAGTAATTGATTTCTTGAACGCGCAAAAATAAACAAAATGGATGACTCACGCGAAGAAAGCCAATTTATTGTGGATGATGTAAGTAAAACAATCAAAGAGGCCATAGAGGGCACAATAGGCGGCAACGCATACCAGCACGATAAAGTAAACAACTGGACCGGCCAGGTGGTAGAAAACTGCCTCACTGTGCTGACCAAAGAGCAGAAGCCCTACAAATATATCGTGACGGCCATGATCATGCAGAAAAATGGTGCCGGCCTCCATACGGCCAGCTCCTGCTACTGGAATAACGACACTGATGGCAGCTGCACTGTTCGTTGGGAAAACAAAACCATGTATTGCATTGTCTCTGTCTTTGGCTTGGCCGTTTAAAAAGCAGAACAACGGAAATAAAAAAAATCATTAAGAAAATAAAAAGAAGAAACTGAATTACTAATAAGGGGGAGGGATAAACAAGACAAGCGTGCAGATTTGCCGCCAATTTGTTGTAAGGGTAAGTTTGATTTTAAAATCAAAAAAATTATTTGCTAATCTTTCAATAATCATTAGCTTACACACAAACACACGCACATGCAGTTGGAATTCACAACGATGAAAACTAAAACGACAATTATAAGAGGCAGATGATATGGTGTGATCGGCATACTAGAAAACCATTATTTTTGTTAAATTACCTTACAAAATTATCAAATTTTATCTATGAAATCTAATTGTATTACTTTTGAGTTTGAATAACAAAAAAAAAAACAAAAACAACTCATTAAATTCTTAAGAGTTACTTATAATTCCCAATTTAACTTAAATAAAATTGAAATTAAAATATCCCACATGAATAATTGATTTTGGGTGGGTTTTTGCCTTCAGCCTTGAGAAAATCATTTAAATTGTTTAATCGATAAAAAAAAAATCTGAAAACTTTTAGGTTGCCAAGCGACAATTTATTTATACTAAGCCTTGCGGGAACGTTTGCTCACGGACAGCGCGGGTACTGTGCTGGGCAGGCGGAGGGTTAACAGGTCCGAGCGAGACTTAGGTCGGGCCTTGACAATTTGGGCATAGGTAATGATGCGCTGTTTGGAAATGCGCAAAGTCTGCGATAGGACATTCACATCCACTTCGTATTTGCCACTTATGAGCAGGGCCAACACTATAAAATGGGTGAGTGCCTTTTCTGTGGTATATGTGGTGCGGGTGAAGATTTTAACCACATTTGGATCGGCAAAGCGATGTCTGATCTCGTTCTCTACTTTTTCTGTAATTCTTGACAACTCCACGGATTTCATATGGCGTTTGCGCAGAGCTATAAGCGACTGCAAGGCATCCATGTAGATGATCAGCTTAATGTTGAGAAAATCTTTTTTGGAAGGCAGCTCTTTGGCTTGTATAGCCTTGAGAGCCTCACGCAGATAGTCTGACTCGATGCTGTAAATTGAAGATGAATTAAAGCAAGTCAGTTCAAAATTTGTTTACTCACGGTAAGGTTTCCAAAGGCGTTGAATAGATCACCTTGGCCTCTTCGTCTAGTCGGTCCAGCAATGTGCTGGGCACTACATCTTCTACATCATAGACATCAGCTATGTTGGTGGCCTCTTTGTTGCATTTGGGCACAATGGTGTCTAAATACTTTTCATTATTGATGTTGGCACCAAGCGTGTTGTCGTCAAAGTCGTCTTCATCTTCCTGGGTGACATTCTGGACGGTTTCGTCTAGGTCCTTGCGCACCACTTCAACGTTGACTGCCATTTCGTCACGATTGTCCATGAAACGCATGGTTCTACGTCCGCCATATTCCTTTAGCATTTTCCTTATGGCATGTTCTTTTTCAAGCATTGGCTTATTTTGTTGCTTGGCCAACTTCTCATATATATGGTTGGAAAGTAAAGCTTCTCGGACGGGCACAATTTGGACTTTATTGGTATCTTTCCTGCGAATAGCCAAGTAGGTATCAACCAATTTTTTCTCCTGGAAGTCGCCAGTATAGTAGTGATCAGGCGTCACAACAAGAGCTCGCTTTCTGTTTTTATCCTTTTTATCTGCCACTACACAAAATTCGGTATTGTGTTTGTTGATGCCGCCAACCTTTCCATTTTGGAATCGCACTAGATAGATTTTCCGATGAGCATATGAAGTAATTGTGTATATTTTTAACTTACATAAAGTTGGTACTTTGCTATCTCGTTGATGGGTGCAAACCTTGTCCACCACAAGTTTTTCCGACATATTTTAAAATTCAACAAAATCCTTGAATAACAAAACAATAACAAACTTGGCACGTGTTGGCACCATCAAACCTCAACTGATTCATTTAAGATTAAATTTATTCAAGAATCACGGGAACTGGTTCCTTAGCAAACCAATGTGACCATATAAACTTAAGTACTCCCAAAACGGTTTGATTTAAAATTATTCAACTACTTTTTAGTCTTTTTTGGCCATTAAGCCCTGCTTTTTGAGTTGGCGCAGAGCACATTTGGCAGCCGTACATTTAGCTATACGATAATTGCGTCCAATGCCACGGAACGTGCCCTTGCAGAAAACATCTACCGTGACTCGAACACGGCGTCCATCAGCCAATTTTTCCGGCTTGCCAAACTTAGCTGTCTCGGGCTCCAGCTCCAACAATTCTCGTATAGGTGATTTTGGCACTGAATTACTAAATTGTTCTATTTCTGGCTTCATCATGTTGCTATACACCTGCCACACCACATCCAGAGACATATTTGAATCCAGGAAAATGGCCCCAGCAATCGATTCAAATACATCTCCAAGAGCTTTCGGCACTTCTACATCTTCGGCATCATCGCACTCCTCCTCCGAAAGCAAATAATACTGTGGAAAAAAGCACATTTTGAATTTTTCTTAAATATTATAAATCATCTATAATGTTGCTTACCTCTTCGCTAATGCTGTGTCCATTCTCCTGTTGGATGCGTACGAACCTATCGATCACGTCATTGAGTCCCGGTGATAAATGACGGAAATACTTGTGGAACCCATGTCGCACGGCTAAAGAGGCGAATATTGTATTATTCACCAACGCCGAACGAAGATCAGTCAAGGCTCCAGGCGAATGCTGTCGTGGATCCTCATACAAATGCCTGGTGATCAGATAGTCCAGCACTGCATCTCCCAGAAATTCCAGACGCTGATAACAATCAGTGAGTCTATTAGGAGTGTAACTGGCATGAGTCATGGCCTGCAGCAGATAGGAACGGTCACGAAATTTGTATCCCAGGCTCGTCTCAAATTCGCCAAAGCCACTCAGCAGCTGTTCCAATTCCCTCTGAGCATTTGGAGCATAGTGCAAGAGTGGACTACGCGGCGTAGGCCATTTCCCATAGACAGTGATCAAGTGCTCCTTATCTGGCTGAGTGCTGCCTGGAATACGCTTAAAGTTCTCCGTAGCCGGCTGCTTGGTATAGGGCAGCACACGGACACCCAGCCAGGCCATGAAGAGTAAAGCTCCTCGCGGTCCACATTCTATCAGATAGGCTCCAATGAGGGCCTCCACACAATCGGCTATGGACTTGTCTGGAATACTGTGCTGAGAGACCAAATTGTAGGGTATGAAGCAGCTAAAGTCAGTGCTAGAGTCATTGGAGTCATCATTGTGTGGGACCTGGGCCAGCGGCATTTGTGGCTCCTCCAGTTGGGCAGTAGAGCGCAAGGCGTCGGCCTTTTCACGCACCAATTCGCAGATCTGTGCACTGCTCAGATTCTTAATGTCCCTCAGATCCACCAGCTTCCAATGCTGGGTGGGTATCTTGGCCTCGATCAGGGCCTTTTCCAGCTCCTTGGGCACATAGTAACAGGGCGGCAGCCAGTTGTCGTGCGGCTCAAACTTGGTGGCTATCATATACTCTCCCAGACGCTTGCGTCGTCCCAACCGGTAGAGATTGAGATTGGCCACCTGCTTGGAGCGAAGATGACTCAGCTTGCCTTCGTGGACATTCTCATAGGTGATGTACAGATAAGTGGTAATGGCATATTTGAGAAAAGAATCACCAATGGTCTCCAGACGTTCCAAGTTGATGCCATCATTGGCATTGGACATGGTCAGGGCCTGCAGTATGACACTGGGACTGGGACCGGGATGTCCCACCAGGTCCGGCTGATAATCGAAACTAAATTCACCCAAGCTCGGGTTTTGGATAATGGGCTGGTTGATATGTTCCTGGTCAACTTGTGGCCCTGGCGGAGTGTATTTCACGCAGAGTAGTTTCTCCTCCAAGCTCAGTCTATGGTGATCGTTGTAATTGTCGAAGCTGTCTCCGCAGCCCAGGACCTTGTAGGGTTCTTCGGGCTGTTCTTGGATATATTGAGCATTCAGTTCCATGAGATCATTCAAGTGGAGTTGACGACGATGTGGGCCGAGTTTGGCCAAGAGTTTCTCCTCCGGAACATAGGGTAGGAACTCCTTGAATAGGTCCATCAAGATTGAGTTTTTGAATGACCCAGCCGAGGACGTCGGATTAGTGGGCGTCCTCTGCAACATCAGCTCCTGGTCATGACGGATGAGCATTTCCGACTGATCAATTTCAGCCTTGAATTTCCCTATGGAGTCTTCATAATTCGAACTGCCCTGAGTCATACCTTGGACCTGCTCAAAATTATAGCCCACCAGAAGATTCTTGGTCTGCTGATATTGACGCTCATTGGCCGTTGTGGCCTGTATAATGGACAACTGCTTTTGGCGCTTCTCCAGCTCCTGGGCAGTCTCGATGGTTTCGGCTTCATTTTTCGAATTGAAGGCAATGCGACCAGCATCTATATCCTGGTCCACATCATCCTCATCCGTACTGTAGTTGTGGAACTTGTTGTGAAGACTCTGCATCTGCAAGGGTCCAATAGGATCTTCGTCGTCGTAACTGGAGCCCAGGGAATTATCCGATTCGTAATAATTGTAAACAGAATTACTTTGGTTCTTCGAGTTCTTCTTGAAGGCTTCGCTGTTGCTTACATCCCAGGAAGTCGGCGAGCCATATGGAGTCTGCTGATCACCTGGAAATACACAGTAAATCTCTTAAATTCATCCGATTGTACAGGAATATATATATTTTATACTTACAGATTTTCACATTGGCCGGAAGCATTTGCATATAGGCAGACTCGTCGTCATCGTCGGTATAATTGCCGGAAGAAATGTTATTGGCCATATCATTGGACCAGGTGCCGATCTCTATAAAATCATCGTCAGCCTCCTGCAATTTCTGTTCGCCCTCGATAACGAGTTCGTTGGCACTCTTCGGTAGTGTTTCCTTGGCAGCTTTCTCATCCTCGCCCTGGTCTACAATTTTCTCAGTAATCTCCTCCTTGCTGGCCGCACCATTGGTGGCCGGCACTGTTGACTTTTGCTTGGACTCCCGCGACTTCTTCAAGACCTCTGCCAGGCTCCAGCCAAAGTCCAGAACGGGCCAATTGAACTCCTCATCCTCGATTTGCTGTCTGCCCAAACCCAAATCGGCAGAGACCTGCTTGCGTATGTCATCAGCCAGGAGCAGGCCATTTATGCGATAAAGAATGCAGGGCAGGCAGACGGCAGTGCGCCAGAGAGAAGCCGGAAAGGGATGCACAGTGCACAGCTCTGGCACCAAAATCTGTTTCTGCTCCAGATTCTCGCGTTTGGCCCGTTTGGTCTCCTCCGAGCTGGTGGGCAGAGCCACTCCTTTGCGATTGACATAGCGTGGCGTGAGGAAATTCAGTCTGGCACTGGTGTGATCCACATCCAGCAGAGGCTGGGCTGTGTTCTGTATGGTCAGGCCATATTTGACTAGGTAGTAATGCTTGAACGTTCGGTAATTGTCACCGGGAAAGCAGCTCAGCGGCGACAATTGTGGACAGATCTCGGCCACATAAAAATATTGCGGTTGATCTTGGTTGCGGTACCAGGGCATGACCACGGCATCCTTGAACCGCTGAGCCTCGAAGGTTTGCGACAGACGCATTTCGTCCGACACGGATTGGGGCATCACATTTGCATTGGCCTGGATCAAATCCAAGAACTGCCAGTCAATGATTCTGCTACCGTTCTCCAGTCTCACAGTGGGCACAATGAAGACGCAATTTTCCGTAGAGTCCGGATCGAAGAGCATGAGGAACTTTTGCAGACGCAGGACATTGGTGAAAGTGTAGTTTAGGAAGCAATTGATGCACTCAATCTGCTCTTGGGTGAGCACCACTCGCTCTTTGGCCAATTGCACAGAGACTTTCACCTCGCCGGAGCGAGTGAATATGGAAAAGGCGCTAATTTTTGGTATACGCTTGAGGGTAAGAATGCCAAAGCCTTGGCGGGCCTCCTCAGGTGGGTAGATCTTGCGTCCCCTGGTATTCTGCTCCTCGGGTATGGGGCACTGTAGGATCAGCTCTATGAAGTAGAGATAGCAGTATTCACCAGCCACGGGACGACAGTCGCAGAACTCGGAGGCTATGCGCTTGTAGTAGTACTGACGACGCTTGGTGGTGCCTGGACGTGGTTCATCGTTCAGCTGGACAATGCGCTCATCTTCGGGCTCCAGCTCAAAGCACTCCCAGTCGGCTTCCAAGGCACGGAAGCCCTCTTTGCCAATGGGCTGCAAGTGGTCATCGAGTTCGCCTATGCGATGCAATTCCTGGCAGGCCTGCAGGGCAGCCAGCCGCCGGGCCAAGGTTTGGCTGGGCATCGGCAGACCCACAATATCATGCTTGAGCGGAGAATTAATGGGCAGACGTATGGTGTACTGGAAGTGAGGTACACCCTGGCGTAGAGTTCGGGCACAGCGCCAGAGTGGCGTCAGCTTGGTGAAAGTGTCACTGGGCAGCTTGGAGCAGTACTTGTTGATCAGAGCTATGGCCGAGCCGAGATCCACAGAAGCCCCAGTCAGTAGCTGAGGCTGTGGCCGATAAGCGGCCAGGCAGTCAGTAAAACGATCGGCCAGACTCTGCTCCAGCTCTGGTGGCTCCGTATTGGCGCATTTGGAGAGCAGGATCTAAAGAGGATAAGGCTGGGATTAATTGATTTCCTGTTAGGTTTAAATTAGACTCACATGTTCAATTTTGCGATATTCGGCCATTTGATGGACCAGGGCCTGTGTGGTGCACTCCAGACTCTCCATGTTGATGGGCGTGGCCTGGCCATTGCACACTGGATCAGTGGCCAATTCGCATTGGAAGCCTGACATTCTGGGCTCTCTGGACTCGCTATCGCCGGGCGTGGTGTTGGAAGTGTGCGACAAGCTGATGGCCTCATCGCTAGAATTGCTGCTCTCCAGGTTGAGAATCTCGGCCTCATCCTGAATTTCCTGCAATTTTATATCCGAAGCCGTGGGCGGTTGCTTGCTGAAAACCTCAGGATTGAGGATTTTCACAGTGCCACGCGCCGTGCCAAAGGTGTAGGGATCCGAATAGGGCAACGCCGAGTCATCCGAATCGCTGTCCAAGTCTTGGCCAGTGCCATCGGTCTTTCCACCACAAATAAACCGGTGGCTTTCGGAATTTAGGTCCACTGGTTCGGACTCCTTGGCCGATGGAAGGTCATAGCTGGGGGCTACCAGCATTACATGGTAGGCCGGAGCAGCTCTGGCTCGCCCTTTGCACTGGACATAGCTGCGATAGGTGGTGGGTGGATCCCAGCGCACGACTAGGTTGCATTTGGGCACATCGATGCCCTCCTCCAGCACGGAGGTGCCGATCAGAACATTGCAATCGTGTATTCGAAAACGTTTTAGGACTTCCTCCTGCCGGCGATGCTCGAGCTCAGCCTCTTTGGGTTCGGTTGTTGGATCCGCGATGCGGTCGGTAGTATACTGGCAGCGTAGGAACTTCAGGTCGGGATCACGACGACTCATCTCGGCCAGCAGCTCGAAGAGCACACGGGCCGTGTGATTCTGATTGCAGTAGATCAGACCGCAGAGGGAATCTCCGGCTTCGTTTTGATCTCGGTTATGACGCCTCTGATAGACTCGACGGCGTGTCTTGTTTTGTGTGTGATTCGAGGATTTCGATCTTTCTGTCTTGGCCACTAGAGCCGGGGCAACTACTGCGGGCTTGGTAGCGGGTTCTGTTATATCCTTGGTGGGCTGGAGGATCTGCTCCAGGTTGTTGATAATGGTGCTAGCTTCTGATTCGGGACTGTTGTTTTGCTGTTCCACCACTTGGCATTTGGCTTCCAGAACCTGGGCCAAGCGATTAAAATCTGATTGCTCCACTTGGTTTCGCAAATGGCGCAGATCATCGGATTGTGACCCAGAGTCTTCCGGCTTGAAACAGCGCAGCACTTTTAATAGGCGATGCACCTTTGGACTTGAATAACGCTCGATTGTCTGCTTAGCCTCGCTGAGTGGCTGCCTTTGGAATGTTTGATCACAGAGCGCATGCACCTGGGTGAGAGCCGTATTGACCAGGCAGATGAGCAGATAATGGCGCTCATGAGGAGTTTTGACTTTCAGTTTTTCGTTGCGATGGTAAAAGTGTTGGGCAGCCCTTTGGGTGGACCAGGGTCCCATTTCGTGGAGAACTGCGAGCAGGGCATCCAATATGCTCAATGGGTCCAGTTTGGGGTCCGGAATATCTGTAGGAGGAGGAAGCATTATTTAGTGTGATGAGAGTCGGGTATGTACGTTTTCCTACCCTTTAGGTCCTCCATGAACTGATCTGTGCCGTAGATTTCATAAGGATCATAGCGGTGATCGTTGAGAAAGGCCTTGTGGGTATTCAGTATATCCAGCAGGACGTGGGAAAGCTCATCCATTTCATAGGGTGCACACTGCACAATGTATTCTTGGGGCTTGGCACAATAGCGGAGTACCGTGACTATATCGCTGGCTGTCTCAATCCGGGCCAACATATGCTGTTCCAAAGTATCCAGCATACTGCCCAGCTCCTGGAGCTCACAGCCAGCACTATGCAAGGGTCCAGCCAAGCCTAAGATTCTAGGTCTATTCACAGCCGGCAAGATGTGCTCTTTAAAGATGGGCAGCATGGCTTCGTATACAGCACTGTCGTGACAGTCTTCCAGAACCACGAGCTGAACACGTGACAGAGGCAGCCGCTGGGAGCTCAGCAGCTCTAGAAACATTTGCGGTTGGAGTATGCAAACATCAAACTCTAGCCAATTGGTTTCCAACTGCAAATGATTTTCTGGTTGTTGCTGCTGCTGCCAAACCTTGAGATCGGTGAGATGCGTCAACATTGTGTGCAATTGTATGGAAGTTGTAGTGGAATTGGACTCGGAGCTGGCACCTGCCTGGCAACTGACGTAGACACTGAGTTGGTTACTACTGCGCCCGCATCGTGATAGCTCTTGCAGTAATTTTAAAGCTATAAACTCTTTCGACGACTTGTGCCCCAGACATATTATGGTGTTTCGCTCGAAAGCGGAGGCTAAAAGCTCCACCTGAAAGTCTCGCGGCGTGAAGACGGTGGTGTGTAAATTGTTGTCACACCAGTGGAAGGCCATGATGGTGTTGCTCTGTAGGCTGCTTCCAATAGGCGGGGATTAACTTCTTTCGCCAAACTGATTCTATTAAATTCTACATAAAGGAAACGCGTTAAGATGGTAGTTCCGGAAGGAACTTTTGTAAGTGAACTATAAAAATATTAAGCATAATATTTCAAATATATATGTGCAAATTTTAATTCCTAATTAAATACGTTCTGACGAGTTTGTATATATTTAAGCAATTTTAGATATACTTTAAGTGATAATTGAAAAGTTTGCCTAACTCAAGAAGAACCAGTAAGTTCACTCCCTGAACTAACCAAAAAAGCCGGTTGTGTAAATAAATAAATTTCCTTTTGAATTAATTATTATTTTTATTTTTTTTTTACAAAATGCGTCGCTCTCAAGCTCCTTCTATGCGTGGTATACTACCGAAAAGAAAATTTGTAGATAGTTCCACACCATCTGCAGGATCTGCCAAAAATTCTGCTCATGAAGGAAATTTAAATCAGCTTGGAGGTAAACGCATCTTTCGGATACTCTGGCGTGAGCCGTCAACCAAAAAACACAAGACTTGGAAAGCAGATGGAACACTGGAGATCACACCTGCTCAGGTTACTCTTAAAGATGATGCCGGCAAAGTTATGGGGATTTTGACTTCTTTCAAATTGGAAGATTTTAAAGAGGAGGCTCAAATGGAAATTGGTGAAGTGGAAATTGAACTTCAAGAGGAGCTAACAACTGCTGAAGAATGCCAGGCGCAACGTCAACAAGAAATTGCAAATCGTCTTCACCAAGACCAGGAAGAGTTAAACAAAGAGGATAAAAAGCTACCCAAAGGCGGTTTTGTTGTTCGAGATCTTTATGATGATTCTAGACCCCAAAAACACAATTTCCTCAGAGGTCTTAAGAGGCCCGACATTACCCTTTTAAGACCACAATTTGTTGCTGACCAAGACTACAAGTGGGGCTCGCGTGGAGATTTGGGTCCACAACTACCGAAAAAGACTGAAATCGAAGCTGAAATCAAACCAGCGAAGGAAGGCCAAGAAAGTCCTACTATCTCCAAAAGTATGACGTGTCCCATTGAATACATTTGCCTGCTCCAACCCTCCGAACTACAAGAAGAAGCTCTGCAGATTTGTGCAGACTACCTCCATGCTCCGAAAAAGAATATCTCAGTTGAGGGTGTCTATGAAATTGTTCAACAAATCTGCGATCACCCCGTGCTGCTGAAACAAAACTCCGCACAGTGTTCACAACTCCTAGAACAAGTCTTACAGATTCTACCGCCCTGGGAACATTTGGATCCCTCTGATTCTGTCAAATTTGAGCTCGTCCAATTAATACTTGATAATTTTGTGATGGAACATCAACAGAAATGTGCCATAGTAGCCAATGACCAAGCCACTTTGGAGTTAATTCAGGGCTACTGCTTGCATCAGGAAATACCTCACACTTTTTTACCAAATGGGAATGAAACCGATTTGCCATTAGTCAGCTTCTGGCTAACAGAACACTTCTCCCAGCTGCAGACTCAGGACTGGAAATATGTGATTTTCTATAATCAAAACGATGACCAAAGCTCTTGGAATTCACAGACCAATGCAATAATATTTTCATTAATCACAGCAGCCTCCTTGGAGGAGCAAAAGTTGCAGCTTCGTTTTAATAGTGGAAACGATGGCTCTCTGGATAGCTGGAAACAATGGAACCCACCATTTGAGAAGGAGATTTCCGAGGTATTTACAAGAACTTTTGGGCTTTTTGTCATTTACCTAATAAATGTTCATAAATTTACAGGATTTGGATTTTATAGCCGAATTTCAGAGTCTCCTCTCAGTGTTCACAAAGGAATGAAAGAAATATATAGATATATATATAATATTTTATATAGAAACATTTTATTTTATCTTTGGAAAAATATATCAATATTTTTGATATATTCTTAGGCACAATATTTTTGCTTTCTTTGATATTTATTAAGTATTTTAAGTCAACGATTCAATCAGACTATCCATGCGCACCATGTAACTATTCTCGGTCTTGTCATAAATAAGCTCATCGCAGTCAATTATAGAGCCAACTGCCAAAATGTCCTTCGCAGAATTTATTTTCTCTGGACTTAAATTTTCAGGAAAATCTGCAAAAATACAAAAATATATAATTAGGTCCCTTAGAGAATGTGCGGGCTTACTTTTTATGCCGATTTCGGTGGTCAGCCTAGGAAATGAAAATTGAGGTGGATATGGTTTAATGTCCTTGACACTGATCGGTAAAACGCTGCCATAATCGAGGAAATATATGCTGGGATGGCCATCGCCCACACGTTCCAAACAAATGCCACGATACCACTTGTCATTGTACTTGGCTATACATAAATCACCTTTCCTATGAATGAGAAAGGAATATTAGAATTTAATTATCATTTTAAAGCTTGTCGAATTTACGGTGGTCCAAATGACTCATGCTTTTTGTCAGCTTCGCCGTAGGCTTGTATGTCGCGTTCCATTTGCGTTATTTCATAGGCAAATTCCAGAGAAGTACAATTGAAGAAACCAAAATTTAAAAAGGAATTGTCCATGATCACAAGGTCCTTGGGACTGGTGATGTGAACGAATTGTAGGAACTAAAATAAAATTCAAGATTTAGCAAATTAATTCCGATCCAAACGATGCAGCCACACTTACAGTCTCAGTGTAGCCCTTTTCGGACAGAGATGGCTCTACAGGGGTGATGAGTGTCTTAACCAGACGATTCAAGCTACGATTGATCTCGGTCTCCACAAGCACAGCACGCTGCATGCCCTTGCCATAGTCAAATTCACGAGGATTGTATTGAAGAAAATACGTGCAATTTTCATCGAATTGATAGAGCAGGTCCATGATATTGGGAAACAAATAGCGTTTGGGTACACCGCGTAGCAGAATGGGTATGGCATAACGTGGTAGGTCTGCTAGTTCTTTGTTGCACTCGTAAAGAGAGTCCGGCTTGGCTACTTGAATATTTCCATAGTCCACACAGACCACATAGATAAACCTGGGATTATCCACATTCAGGACCATGGCACGAACACATTCAGTATCGAATTTGTAGATTACAATTTGGCCAACAGCTGGCATTTTGGTGAGTTTTCGTGCGCTTTGGCCCTCCATTGTGACCTTAGTTAAAATGTTGCAATAGGCCACATCGTCGTTAATATCCACGGAGCGTATATAAACCACATTGGTTTGTTCAAAGGCTGTAATTTTTACGGTAGTGCCATGGGGTGGCAATTTCCAGTTTTTCAATTCATTCTTAACAGATCTCTTTTGCTCGGACATAATTTCTAGCATTTTTAGCTTGTCCTCAATTTCTTGTTTTGTGCAAAACTGATTGTGGCTTTCGGACATGTCCTCAAAGCAGGCAGCATTACAAAATGGCATGTCGCAATATTTACATATTATGTCGGTAATCATTTGGCAAGCAGCACACTTTCGAGCCAGATTCAGGAATTTCTCTTCTTTGTCCCTTTTTTTCATTTCCTCCAGCATGTTTTCTGTCGACTTTTCTCTGCAATTTAATTAAAAAGAACTAAGGGTTTTTAACTTTTAGAAATCCAATTCATTCCTTACCGGACTAGCACACGGCCTGAGTAAAATGTATAAATACAATTTTTGTCTATCTGAGGTGGGTGAAAAAAACGTTCCAGGGAAAATTCGTATCTCGCATTCAAATATCGCTGGTTGGGATCGTTATGGGCTAGTAGTGAATTTTTGGCTGTGTAGACATCCTTGGTCACCAAAGGAGGCCTTAGAAATTCTGGATGTTTGTGCTCAATTTTTGATAAACGAATTTCTCGAGATAGTTCATCGATTTGGTTGTCTTCGCCTGGCTGAGTTTCTGTTTTTGGTGGTTCAACATTTTTTGCTTCCTCTAGATTTTCAAATATTTCGTTTTTTACGTTCTTTTGCGAGCGACCCACTTCGTAATCCAGATTTAGTGGAAATTGTTGGATTTTATTCAAAGCTGCTTCGATAGATCTATTTGGGAGTTTGTTCAAGTTTATTTGAATTTTTTAAGCTTTATTTAGAACTTACGCAATATTGTAGAAGTAAACGAAATATACTCGAGAATGTCTACGAAACTCCATGTCGCAAATGAGACCTTCGCCGAAATAATTTCGTAACATATTTTCTGTAATAAATCGGTTCTTTTTTCTTATTACCAAAAACGGATAATTTTTTTCTTTTTTCCCAGTCTCGTTCTCCTCCTTGTCTTCAGCGGAATCTTGTAAGTCGGCGCCAGGTCCGCTTTCATATTTATTCAGCGACTTGTTATAAAAATCTTGAGCCATGGGATTCCATCCTGACCATTCGTCCGTTTCAGCATTAGAAATCATATTGATTATTTTAAAAGCGCGTGCTCTTTTTTTTTTTTTTGAGAAATCAAAGCTGCTTGCGTTGCGAAATTAAGTGCGCAATAGGAAGGACTTAAAGTGGAGCGAACAAGTGATTCAGCGTTTTACTGATTCCTTCCAGGAATAAAAAAAAATCGTAATAACAATAAAAAAGGAGCACCTAATAAAACTTTGAAACTATTCAAAACTTAGGTTCTATCAGTTTATTAAATTAATTAAATGCACTTACATTTATATCCGTTTAAGTTTCAAAGGCACAAGTTCCCCGTCGGATAGTGTTGTCAGCATTTAGTTTCACGCAAAACAATCGATAGTAAATGTAGGGCTGCATTGTCATTTTCCTTACGTTATCGGTATTCTTTCTTTGCAATTTTAATTCTTTGTAATATAAGTCAATATTTATTAATTAAAAACAAAACGGAAAGCTTGTAAAAATGGTTAAGAGCGAATCTAATTTCGTGGTGGAACGCATTGTGGATAAACGCATTACAGCAGATGGGAAAGTGGAATATTTAATTAAATGGCGTGGGTACTCGTCTCAGGACAACACTTGGGAACCCGAACAGAACTGCGATTGTCCCGCTCTCATCCAGAAATTTGAAGAAACCAAAGCGAAATTTAAGAAACGTGGCGAAAAGAAACCCAAGTGCGAGGAAATCCAAAAGCCGCGGGGTTATGAACGTGGTCTAGAACTGGCGGAGATTATGGGGGCAACGGATGCTGGCGGCGACATTCGATATCTCGTTAGATGGCAGTTTTGCGATGAATTCGACTTGGTTCCAAGCAGTGAGATTACTGAAAAGGATCCCCAAATTTTAATTGCCTACTACCAAAAAATGGCTCCCTATAATGGACACATTGATAAACGAATGAAGGGCGGCGTTCCCAGCGAGCTACGCAAAATGCTAGCAGCACAACCAAGTTATAACTACACGATGTCTGGTACAAGTGAAACTGAAGTGAATCCCGCCCTATCTATGCCCAGCGATTGTATGCAAACTGATCAGACAGTTGGTGTGATGGCTGGAGGATTAGGAGTTCCACAGGAACACGTCGGCAATGTAGGAATGGACAGTGTTAGTGTTTCTTATTCGATTCCTGTGCCCGATGTGGGAAACATAAGCATTAACGTGCCAATAGTGGATAATTAAAGACTTTCAATTTCAATAATTTAATGTTCTAGTTTTTAGTTCATTCTGTATCCTTCATCTAAATTAATAGGTCCCAGTTGACCAGTACGAAAGAAGCTAATGAACTTCCGTGCGGCTGCTAATAAATTTGTCATCACAATTACTTGTCCAGTGAATTGTTTTACGCGGTGGAATAAGCCCTCATTTCTAGCGTATTCGGCCAGGACTTCTGTAATATTGTCCGAGGGTCCATTGGTCAGCTGCAGTTTATCAACATATTCAAAGTGCTTGTGTTTGTTTAGCCAGTAGAGTAGATAGTCCGCTATGAGTTCCTCACCCACTATGTGGTCGGGCAGGCAACCAACCAAAGCCAGTTTCATGCCCATTTCATCGTCCTTTATCGAAGGTTGCAGAATACCGGGAGTGTCGATCATATATATCAATGGATTTTCCTGAATTTTAATACGCTCGCCAACGGATCGTGTGATTCCAGCTTCGGCCCCAACACGAGCGGCACTCTTTTTTTTCAGATGTACATTGCGGAGTACATTAATAATGGAACTTTTGCCTACATTGGGTACCCCGATAATCATAATGTTGAATTCGGAATTCTGTGAGCGATTGTATCGGTCACTTTCCTCTACTAATTTGGTAGCCAAAGGCAAAATTTCGTGTATGCCGGTATTGCGCTGGTCTTTACAGTTCGTGAATAGCACATTCCTCAGTTCTTGCTGCTGGATACGGATCTGTTTAACTATGCTGTGTTGGACCTTTGGTGCTATCAAATCGACCTTATTTAGCACTAAAATGTGTGGCTTGACACCACTACCTGGATAAAAAAAAGGTTATTAAATTGTTAAAAATAAAAATGCAGAGCATTTACCCGTTATTGTGTTAAAGAATTGTGAGCTACGACCGGCGAAAGGTATCCGAGCATCGTGTATTTCCACAATACAATCCACACTGCGTAGTTTCTGTTGTATTTGCCGCATTCCCTTGTTCATGTGTCCAGGAAACCAATTAATTCGCTGCCTGGATGGCAGGATAAATGATTTCCTAAGAGCATGGACTGCAGGAACAGCCATGTTTGGTAATTTTGTGATGTAAATATTGGCATGCTTAAATGTATCAGCTGCTTCGATAGATATTGTTATCGATATCATAGAATTGTTGTCAGTCCCGTTCGATATATTTTGACAGCGCTGTATTTAGCTATCGATACCAGTATAATTTCAAATGTTATGGCTATTTGTTTGGCCCATGGAGACAAATGATTTTGGACAGAATATGTTCTCATAAGTTTATAATTTTATTGCATTTTTAATTACAAATTTATTTTACGTTTAAATAAAGAAAATTCCATTTACAAGTTCAGTACTATTCCAATACAATTGCAAGGACTGGTTGGATACTTGATAAAAATCAGGTTCCTGGTCTACCTTATAAATGAGTAACTTGGCATATTCTTCAAGTAGTTGCTTCCAATAATATTCAATGTCTTGCAGACGTAACTGCTGCCACACAAAATCATAGCAAGCTCGTCATGGTGATGAAAATACAAAATCAGCTCTTCCAATTCCTCTTCGCTAGCATATCTTTTTACCGGCACATAATGTATAGTAAAATTCTTGCCAAGCATTGCCTACATGAAAAACTAGAGATTTAATGGTAATGCCACGAAAATTGAACAAATATTTGTACTAGCAATACTCGGAAAATGGTGTGTCGACCACGGGAACATTTCCGAGAGTACCCGTTAAAGAAGAATTTTTAATCGAATGTACAATATATTCAGCATCAACTAAGTCCGGTCTGCGGCGGGATAGCAAGACCAGATTATTGCGTTCCAGGGAAGACCGAGAGCCTCGAAAGAATCCAATGGATTTCTTCTTCGACCAAGGACTTTTGTCTGCTGCCCCAGACAAATAATGACGCATCAAATCCCAGCGACCAATGCCTTGCGGATATTTTTGATGCGAAGGACCCGAGCCCGCCCAAAACGACCAGGCCGGATACATTATACCCCGATATTCCCTGGTAATCGAGTACGAGAAAACAGGACCCGTAAGTCCCGACAAAAAGTGCACTTGAGGCCAATCACGCACATTGAGCACAAACTCCAAATTCGGAAGACGACCTCAAATACGCAAGAGAAAATACTCCACATCCGAGCAACGCGAGGGATGTGTGCAGTTATCATTACGATATAAGTGACCATTCAAAATCTTGTAAAGTGTACCAAAACGTCGGGACTGTTCTATCATATGTCGGCTAATGCCTTTGTCTTCATAAGGTTTCAGATCTAGTTTAATTGCCGTTGAAAGGCAACAGTCTTGAATATTGCAAGTCGTATGCCTTTCTAGGGCTAGAACAATCTCTGGAACCAGAGGTCCAAGCTAACTGGAGTACAGTATCGGATTTAGGGGAAAATCAAAAACAGAAAAGGGGTCTAGCTTACAGTTCTGCTTGCTTTCAGTGGGTTGGTTGCTCTTATTTCTGTCCCTAACTGCCAAGACCAAGAGAAGCCCCAGCCCTAGCCCTAAAAAAAAATGCATCCTACAGATTTTTGATTGTAAATTTGTTTCCTATAATTTAAACATAATTTCCAAAATGTGAATGAAAAAAATATTTCCTTTTCTCAAAAATTCAGAGTGAGATAAAATTGGGTAAATTCGATTTACAATTCCATTTTTTTGTGGTTTTTACCACTTTCTATAGGTATAAGATTCTCATCTGGTCTGGGTACTTCATATTTCAATAGTTTGGCGTAGTCTTTGAGTAATTTCCTCCAATAACAAAGAACATCCTGCATTCTTAGGTGTTGCCAAATAAAGTCGTAACCTCGTTGTGCCATCTCTTGAGCCAGCTTGTCATTCTTTTGAAAGAAGAGTAGCAGTTTTTCGTATTCCTGTTCCTGGGGATAACTTTTCATTGGAACATAGTGAACCCAAGGCTTGAGTTGGCTATAAAAGAATTCTAGCCACTCGTCGCCCACATGGAAGACCAGCGATTTGCAGAGGAACAAATGCTTTAGGCGAAAACTTGCGGCCACTCCACGGAAATTAAATAGGTATTTGTATTTGCAATGATCCTCAAAGGAAACTTCATCGGCTGGAGGCGCATCGAGAGTGTCTTTGGTTGATTTCCAGGCCTGGTTTTTTGTGTACTGAGCTGTCACCAGGTCTGGCCTTCGGCGTGAAAGCAAAATCAATGAATCTCTTTCGTCTGATGTACGTGAGCCACAAAAGAAACCCAGTGGTTCTTTTTTAGTCCAATCTATCGAGTTGGAGCGTTTTTCCAGCTGCTGGCGCATTAAGTCCCAGCGTCCTATGCCGGTTGGATGCAGCTTGGTGGCTGGTCCGCCTGCCCAAAAAGACCAGGCCGGGTACATGATGTCATTGTATTCTTTTGTTTTGGAGAATGAGAAAATGGGACCTGCCTTGTGGGTCCAGTGTGGATTCAGCTGTGGCCAATCGCGTGTGTTTATAATGAGATCGATGTTCGGTAGTTCTGGAAGTAATTGCAACAAGAAGTATTCTATGCCTTGGCAACGGGCTGGAAACATGCAATTTTCATCACGGTACAATTGTTTTTCATAAACTTTATACCGGGTGCCATATTTGGCGGCATTTGTGATCATTTGCAGTGTGACACCTGTTGATTTATAAGGCGCCAAATCTTGTTTTATCACCTTCGCGTGACAAGTGCAATTGAGATCTTCTGCATCCTTACTGCAGGACTTATAGTCGGCTACCGCCTTGTGTATACGTTGCTCAGTTTTAAGGCTCCCTAAAATTAAAATGAATACCTTTCATATATATTTGAGAATTTGGCTAAAAACTACATTACATTCGGAAAATTCTGCATCTATTAATAGTGTTCCGGATTTTTTTTCACTGTCTGGGCTAGTAAGTATTTCTTCCAAATTCAAAAATATTACAAATAAAAATATAGTAAAGTACATTTTTGTTTAGTAAACAAACTTCTAGGTAAGCAAATCGCGGTATTTATCGATAGCTATAAGCGATAGTTGGAAACATTTTTTCATATTTACGATATGACAATATGAATTCTCTATATATAGGGATTTCGAAAAAGAAGAGATCATTTATTTCTTAAAATTTGAATTCAAAGTTTTTTAATTTTTCCTAAAAATTCAATTTCTTTGTTGCGATTTAAGGAATACCTTTTATACATTTTCAACGCTGGTCACCCTAATTCTGTGGCCCTGACTTGTTAGCCCTGGTGATTGCGAAAAAGAAGTACATGAAAGTTTCCAATTCCGTGTTAAATAAATTAAGATAAATCTTTATTATAACGGGAATCACGACCGATATCCTCCTTTAATCGAGTATTACATATAAGTATGAAGTTCTAGCCTTAAACCAAACGTTTGAAGTACAATGAACGCAAAATTATTGCAACTCCAATTGTTCATAATTTTACCATAAAAAAAAAACAACAAAAACGTCAGTGTCGAACGCGCAAGCAACTAAAGTTGACATAACTACGAAAAATAATAAATCCAAAAATTATCGAACAGTGGCTGCAAAACGAACGAAAATTTAATAAACAACACCAAATTAGCAATTAGCTACGAAAGTTGTGTACTCACGACTCCAAAAGAGCACCCCCATTGGAAAGTGTTAGAGGGAAGGAGGTCTCTAACAGAAAAGAAGTGGGAGTAGCACCAACTCAAGCAGCACAATAATTATTTGTGCGAATCATTAGGCGAAGAAAAATTCAATGCAAAAAGGTAATACCATTTTTGTCCATTTCAAGTGTGCATGAGAGAGTGTCATGTGTTTGTGTGTGTGTGCGTGGGTGCGTACGATCCATTTAAACAGTATGAGTCTGCCTTACTCACGTACATATATGTGTATACGGGTCTGTGTATGTATGCTTAGGTGAGTGGTTTATTTCAACAATCGTAAATAAGACAGCTTATAAATTGCAAATATCAAGTTTATAAATATAATTTATTATTATTATTATAATTATCGCTACCTTTGTCATAAGACTGCACGGGCTGGGCATTTTGTTTTGTTGTTTTTTTTTTTCAACTTTCATTATGTTTCAACTTGGATCTCACGTTCGTCTCTGCTGATCCGCAGATAAATTCATTTGAATTATGCCCAACATGGCAAAGTCATTAAATTTTTACTTTGATTTAGTTAAAGTTGCTTCCGTTGATCTGAGCTTAGTTTAGTTTTAGAGCCACCTGTTTGTTGGTCTCTTGAAATTTGAGCAGTTATAGTGATTAGAGCCCGGACTTATCGTAATGGCTTTCGATTTTTGGAGTGGTTCGGTTTGGTCATACGTAATACGACCTAGGGTCGCAGACCTCGCACCTTGTACGCTCTGCTCTGACTAATTAGTGCTGATTTCGAAGTGTTATTAGCCAGATAAGTGGCCGAGAGCTATGAATCGTCGCTCTGCCCTAGAGAGGTTTGCTAAAAAAGTTTACCTTGCTCATTATAAATTCTATCGAGCTTTATTACAAACAAATAAATAATTAAGTTTGCCAAAAATGGCACGTGCTTTTTTTATATTTTTAGTAGTTTCTGATTTGTTTGGCTGACTTGTAATTATTAGTTTCCGGTCATTCCGTCTAGACTTGGACAATTTAAATACGCTCCTGCCTAAACTGATGACGAATATCCTGTTCCATATTGGCTTGTTGCAACCGCCCTTAAGCCACAAATACCTGACCAACTCCCACCCACTCCGGAATATGATTCATCCTATCTGCATTTATGCAGCCTTTTTTTTATTTAATTCAGAAAAAAAAACAACCCCCAATTTTGAGCGAGAGCGCCGGCGCCTTGGAAGGGTGGTGTGTTGAGTTTGGACTACGAGGGCTGCACAGTTGCACTTTCAAAGTTCAAATGGTTTTCTCTGGATTCGCTCGACAAGTTTATTTTTGAAAATCTCTTAAGCTTTTTTTTTCGTTTTTCGTTCACGGTTTGTTTTCCAGTTTTCTCGTCGGCTAAGGCAATCATACACACTTTCATTCTATGACCATGCAATGTAATTATTATCAGGCTGATAAACAAGTTCCACTTCGCTACGCTTCGACTTGCCAGCTGTTTGGGCTGAGCCGCTTAGGCTGTGTGGTATTTTAATTATTTGAACAGGCCACCCAAAACTCTAGCCAAGAATGACTGGAGCAAAAAGAATGTCTTGTTTTTCTAGTAAATTGGAGAATTCGTGGCGCATGTTTTTTTCTTCTTCTTCTTCTTTCTCTGACTCTTTTGAGGTGTGTGTTGGTTTATCAGAGTGCAGCTTACGAGCATTTTTTGTTTTTCTTTTCATTTTTATTTTTTTCTTATTATCGCTTTGGACACACTAAATGCCATTGGCACGCACACATATTTCAGTCTATCGGCTGGCTGGACTGTGTATATATATATATATGTGTGTGTGTGTGTGTGTGTGTGTGTGGCTGTCTGTTATCAAACAAAAGCAAAGCAAAGCACACTGCTCTAATTTCCATCGCTCTCTCTCACTCAATGTGTCTCTCTATCTTTCTCTCTCCCACTCTCTGGGTTGGATTGAGCGTGCGCTGTGTAGAGAATTGTGCATTCTCTTTTCACACCGTTTTACTCCTATTTTTCTTATGTTGGTCAATTTATGCGAGTGAAAAACGCTGCTGCCGCCGCTGCTGGATTATGCTGTCGACAGTTGTTGGTGTTGTTGTCACTGCATAACTTTGGTGTGGTGTGAGCATCTCAATGAGTTACAAAGCAGCGCCCCAAGTCGACGGTCGTTTGGTTTTGGTACCGCTCACTCGCTCTCCCGCAAGTTCGTCTGTTCGTTCGCTCCCTTTGGTTTTGTTTCGTGTATACCTCGCTGACGAAATAACAAAATAAATTTAAATATTGTGTTTATAGGAGAAAAATAGAAAAACAACAACAAAAAGCAATTACACTAACAACAACAACCGCAACAACAACAAAATATATAAAGTGTGGCAAAAGTCATTCTCGTTTCCTTATTGAAATTATTTGTTTATCTTTTTTTCGTGTTCGGTTTCTGGTGGGCACACACTCTTCTTGAATGCCTTAATTGCTAAATCGATAAATGCTTGTGGTAGTGTTTTGCGTGGAAATGTAAAAACGCCTTGGCAAACTCACCACACCGACATCAACGTCAATCGAACCCGTTAAATATTTTTTGTTTCCAACGCAGCGGTTGCATATATTTGATTTTTTTTTATTTACGAATTTATACAAAATGTTGTCTCCAAGCAAGTTTTCACATTTTACTCAATTATTTTTATAACTGTGAAGATCAAAAAATAATTAAGCAAAAAAAATTCAAGGATAAATACCTCAAAAACAAAAGTGGAAACAAATGTGAGTGACTTGTAGTGTTTTTTTTTTGTATTTATAAACTTTTAGCTTTCATCTGAACCAGTTGGATTTCCTTATTTGTTAAATATTGAAAGAAAGCTAATTATGTATTTCTTTGGCCAAAGAAAAGATTAGGCTAAAGTTTATACGAAAAATCGATTGATTTCCTCTACTTGTCTTCTTTTTTCTCTCTATTGCTCTCGCGCTTGCTCGCCCCCTGCCCCCTGCCCCCTTCGAAAGTCTCTTGGGTTGACTTTGTTAGTTTTTTTTTTTCTCCCCTGCAAAACAATACGAATTGTGAAATTTTCTCACATATAAAATTTTATTGTTTATTTAGTGCCCTTTACCGAGTTTGTTTAGCTAAAAAAAAAAAAAAAAATAAGAGAATTCCTCTTGGACCGATCAAATTATAATGATATGACACCATATAAAGTTTATTGCACTTTGAACAAGTCTAAGCAAACATTTGAGTAACTTTATCTATAGAACCCCATGTAAATTAATCCCGGAAAAGCGATAGGAAAGCAGAGAATTTTTTTATACTCTTTCAACAGTTGGGAAATCTGTGGAAGCAAATGCTTTTCATACCTTTCCATATCTTTATAGGTTAAAAGTGAATTAATCGGTAGATACAAAAAACACACTCACACACTAAATAAGTCAACAAGTCAACTTAGTCAGTCAATGGGATTCTTATGTGGTCTTTTCGAGCAACAGATAATGGCCTAGAAATTGGGTCATTTGTTTCTTTTTTTTCTGTTTGGGGTTCTGTTATAAATACTTGATATATTGAGTTATTTGTAAAAAAAAAATATAAGCAAAATGTGTGTTTTTATTTTAAAGAAAAAAACATTTGTGCTGTTGTGGCATATGTCAAATCTTTTGAGAGACTATTAATAGACCCAATCAGCCGTGACATGTAAAAGACGCTGGGGTTTGTTTTTTTTTTTTTTTATATAAATATTATATAAATTGACATAAGATTTCTTCGCTTAATAGACTAAACATTTATCACCATTGTTCATTTGGGAACCCAAAGTGCAGCCGAATTCTCGACTGAATTCTTCGGAATTACTTAGCGGTCCGTTCACATCCCAGCGTGCGGGTGTGTGCTGTACCAGAGGCAAGAAATCCATATCAGGCAACCGGTCTTTCTGCAACCAGCAACGTGTCTGAGCAAAGTAAATGAAAAACAATTGAGTGTTTGTGAAATTCAGGCCAGGTAGAGTCTCCTTGGAGAGGAGAATCTTGAGCTTGTGGTCGGTGAGTTCCAGCCAATTGAGATAGGCATTGAAGGCTACGTTGAGGGCGCTGCTATCGGCTATGATTTCTCTCAGTCTGGTGGCATTCAGAAAGTCCTCGGGCTTGTTGTACAGATAGTTGCTGTATTGGGTACGATAACACTCTGTGGCATTACGATAGCCGCTCATGGTCAGCTCACTCCAGGGTGCAGTGGCCTGGGGCTGCTTATTCCAGCCGTCGTCGTCAAAGGCATAAAGCAGGGCCCGGGCCAGCCTCTGACCCACTAATGAATATTTCAAGGCTCTTGGGTAGAGGTAGTGGTAGAAAGGCGGCTGGAGCAGACCCCAGCCCACTAAGACGCCCTGCAATTTTAGCTCTAGATCCGTTCTCACCTCGAAGGCTTCCAGGTCTGAAGTGCGTTGACTAAAGTCGGAGCCGCGCAGACTATTCAATTGCTGCTTGGCATTATAGCGGAGAACAGTATCATATTTCCGCCAATAGTCATCGCCCTTTTGGAAGTGAAGATCAGTGAGATCCACAGTTTGATAGTCGGGCAGGAGTATATGATATTGGGAGAGACGTGAGCGAGCTGTCCTCCTGTCGTTCTCATCCATCCATTCCACTCTCAGTTGCTGCTCAAAAGCCTTGACCACATCGTTGAAAATCTGATCTAGATCGTCGCGAGCATCAGCGCGTTGCACATGACTCTGAAACATGTCACCCAGGACTCTTGGGAAAAGCTTTTGCACCAGTTGAACGCAGTGTCGTGGTCTGTGCATGGCATGATCCTCCGGTGGATAGTTGAATTGCAGCAAGGCCAGATAGATTATGTAACCCGAGATGGTATACCGATTAAAGGATTTTATGGTGCGCACCAGGTGGGTGAGATAGGCGTAGGATTGCAGGTGGACACTCTCTGTGAGAGTGCTCTCTACAATGCTCTCTACGAAGAGCTTAAAGTCAATGGCATTGCCCATGTTGGCCGTTAGTTCCACCAGTGACATGCGCGGATAATTAGGTCCTCCATTATCCACGAAATGCTGGCGCAGTCTCTCCTGACCCATTCGTGAACGAGCTCCAAAACCAGTAGGCTCTACTGGCACATTTGGTTGCCCAGTCTCAGGCTTGAGCATTTCATCTAGTCTCATACGCTTGCACAGCTCAAACTCAAACCTAATTATATCGCCTCCGAACCGGGCAGCCTCTCCACTCTCCATGCTAAACCAGTTACGCATATTTGTGGCCACTTCTTGCTGTACCTCCTCGTAGACCTTCTCCCGCACATCCACAAAGCGTGTGGCCATGGCACTGCAATATTCTCGGGGTATAATCGTCAATTTGGGTTCACCCAGATATACACTATTCCCACGCATGTTCTGCACATTGAAACCGATATCCAAGCCTATAAGTATATCCAAACCATAGTTCCGTCGCAGAGCCGCCAGCCAGTGTAGCCAATTGTTCTCATGTTGCCAACCAGAATTTCGCACATTTCGCAGGCCACCGTGCTCCTTGACTATTTTCATGAAGAACTTGCGCCTCTCGGCCAGATTCACATTGGCATTGGTGCAGGCATTGTAAAAGTCACGTACCTTACGTATATTGGTCATACTGGCCCCGCTGTACTCATTGGTGTGATGTTGCGGTGGGAGTGGTTGCGTCAGCAGCTTTTCCAATTGCTCGGCTATGTTGCTCTCGACCAGCTCTTGGGCTGTGCGGAATTCACCACTACGCAAATTGCGGCTGTGATATCTCCACCAATTGCCGCAGGCATATTCATAGAAGTCTGTACAGGGATCCACACTCAGATTCATATAGCGTTGCATGTTCTTGGACATGCTCTGGTGGATTTTGTCGGTTTCATGACGACTGTGCCCGACGTTTTGAAAGTTACTGTTGGGATGGCCCATGAAAGCACCTTGCTGGCCGCATGTGCTCTGTAAGCAAATAAATAGGAACAGCAGAAGAGAGGCTTGTGTAGCTTTCATCTTGGCGTTGAGAACTCGACTGAGTAGCATTTGGCATAGTCTGAAAGACGGTGAGAAGCTTTGCTTGATAAGCCGAATCGCTTGGACGAGGTCGTTGATATTTTACTCATGAACTTCAATGAGTGGTTCAAGTGTGCTCTGTGGGGTTATCGCTAAAAAAAACTGCGACTCTCCCACATGTAAACAGAACTATAAACAATGGCAAAAGTCGGGCAAGTCGACTTGGTAAGACACTATGAGAATCAAGTAAAATGTTTTTGTTCACGTCTCTGGTGTCTATAGTCGGTTTGATCTGAAATTTGATACATCAATTTATTGACTTGAATTTAGTTTCCGTATTGTGTTTCATTCCTCTGGCTTAAGGATTGTGGTAGTTATAAGATTTTTTGGAACACTTCAGGGCATAGCGAAGCCAATTTAAAACTCTTTTATTTATTTTGTTTTCAATATGAAAAATATATATTTTTAGATTTAGAGGAAAATTTAAGAAAACCTTAGACTTACAGGAAAAAGACTCTTATCAGTAGATGACACAGCGATTGGTGGGGGCTGGATTCATGGGCGTGCCGGCGGAACAGTGGAATTCTCTAGAGAATTCGACTAAATTGCTTAAAGGTCCATTGACTTGTAACTTTTCCCAGCTATTCCTTTGACGAGCACTGTAAGTGGTTTGGCCTCTTTCCGGTTTCTTATACTTGTTACAGCGTCCCTCGAAATGGCAGTGTTGCTGGGCATAGGCCACAAAAAATAGACCAGTATTCGAAATATTCAGAGAAGGCAAGGTCTCCTTAGAGAGACGCTGATTGTGTGGTTCTTGGAATCCCAGCCAAGTGATATAGGCGCGGAAAGCCACGTTCAAGCTGGCCGAGTTTGCAATCAATTCTCTTTCGGCGGTTATGTTGGGGTGCAAATAATCTGACACCTGTTGGCTAAAGCAACTGCTGCGATTGTGGTAGGCCCAGGCTGTTACACCATCCCAGTTGTCTTGCTCAAAAATTCTCATAGACCAGTGCACATCATCGAAGGGCAAGATCATTTGCCTGGCCAAAAGCTGACCCAATGTGGCATAGCGAATGGCCTGGCCGAGACGATTGTCATAGTAAGGGGGTTGCAGCAGAGCCCACCCCATATCAATGCGTTTGTGAACGGCTCTATAGCGTATGTGAGTTTCGTAGGCCTCTACTGGGTTGCCCGGCCTGGGCAGACTGGCTTCGAATAGGCGCTTCTGCTCTTTCACCTGCCAGGCCGCCAAGACATGGCGTAGATTCTCCCAGTAATTGGACCGATCCATTTGCACATTATAAGACTCCTGTCCCTTATAGCTGGACAGGTTGATCATGAGATTGCTCAGCTTGAGCTGACCCATACGACGTGTGCTCTCGACCAGCCATTCTTCTTGTAGACTCGTCTTCAAAGAATCCTTGAGCTGTTCATACATTTCGAGAAGTTGCTGTTGGTCTTCTTCGTGGGCATACTGATGAGCATACAACTCCCCTAGGGCACCCGGAAAATATCGCTTGACATTGCTTAGACAGTAGGCAGGTCTCCTTTGTGGCTGATCGTTGACAGGAAACGTGAGAAATGCTAATGCCCGATACATAATGTAATTGGCCAATTGACTGCTGTTGAAGGCGGCTACTGTACGCAGGAGCTGGTGGTAGTAGTCCGTAGCGGCCATATAGACGGGTTTGAAAATTTTTTGATCGTAAATGGCAGTAACGTAATCATCAAAGTTGAGTTTATTATCAAACATCTGGGTGAACTCAGCTAGGGTGCGGCGTGTAAGATTCGTATTGTAGAGCAACATTTCCGGATCCCAGGGTTGCTGCTCCCGCATACCGCCACAGAGTTCATATTCAAAGCTTACGATATCCGCGGCTATACGTTTCGACTCCTCAATGCCAAGGGCCAGCCAGGACTTCAATTGGCTGGCCACAAGACGCTCAATGTCTTCGTATTCAGCATCGCGTATGTCCACTCGCTTGGTGCCGGCAGTGCTACAAAGATCTGAGGGAATCAGGGTGCTGGGTTCACTCAGATAGATGCTATTCTCATGGAGATTTCCATAATTATAGCCCACACGTAGACCTATCAGAATATCCATGCCGAAGTCCCTACGCAGTCTGCCAATTACCTTTACCCAATTGTAATGATGATGATGCATATTCCAATTTGATCCTGGTACGGCTGGAAAACCCTCATTCTGCTTGATGATTTCGCTCAGAAATGATTGCTGCTGCTGGCTTTGCTGGGCCTGGGCAGTGAGGCAGGACTTGTAGAACTCCTTAGCCTCTCTGCCAAATGGACTGTCCTCTCGATTAGCTGGTTCATTCAAAAGATTTATCAGATTGTCGTCAATCCGAGTTTTTATTTCACTGAAGGGCGTAACATTAGGCGTATGCGTTTGGGTCTGGGCAGCCCAATTTCCGCAGGCATATTCATAGAAATCTTCACAGGGATTGGCACTTAAATTCATATAGCTGCGAATCTCCCGAGCTTTAGCCCGTCGTACTGAATCCTCCGTCTGGAAGATGGCCTGAAAATTGGATTTGCCTTGCTTGCCATTCGGATTGAGCTCACTTTCAGGGAGACCTAAGCTGAACTGGCTTACAACAAAATGAAGCACTAGAAATCCCTGACAAACCGCAAGTGACATGCTGTGGCAGCTCTTCGCTACTGCCAATTGTTGACTAGCTTTGAGATTAGCTTGCCCACTCAAAAGTAGCTCAGAGTGTCATTGATTAGCCAGCGTAAGGTCAGCAGGAGTTATCGCTTCCGAAAAGAGAGCGAGAGAGCTTGTGGTAAGCTGATAAGCATTTGTTGCTTTTCTAATGAAATCAAAAATGTTATAGGAAGTTTTGAATGTCGCATAATTTAACTGGAATTATATCAAAATTGCTTATAGTCTTTGGTTATAGATATATTTATTAGAAAACTGGAATACACTTGTGTTTAGTAGTAAAATGGAGGGTGACTTGAATAAATGATCGACTCAATAGACTCTGCACTTGAATCGTATGTTCAACTTGGCTTCCTTGGGGCAGCTGTAGGCATTGGAAAATTCCTGGGTATTCGAAAGGGCCGCATTGACTCGCAGTTTTTCGGGCAGCTCATCGTATACCTCGATATTCTTGGGATAATCGGAGCACCAGAGCTGGGCATAGGCCAAGTAGAATAATTGATTGTTAGAGAAGTCGAGTAGAGGTAAGGTTTCGCGCTGATAGACCGCCGCAGATTCTGAGGAATTCCTTAGCCATTTCTGATAGGCCCGATAGGCTATATTCAGGGCGCCGTTGTCGGGTATGCCATGTCTTAAGAGCTTTGAGTCACGGATTAGCTTGTCCTGGAATTGTACAAAAGTGGCATATTGCTCTTTGAAGCATTGGGCATGACGACTGTACGAGCTCTCGGATGTTTGATCCCACCAGTTGTTCTTATAGCCGTGTTTGTCGTAGCGCCTGCCTATATCGTCGAAACCGAGCAGCATTTGCCGGGCCAGAAGCACACCGATTGTTCCATACTTGATGGCATTGGGATAGGCGGGATCCCAGAAGAAGCGCGCCTGGAGGAAGGTGATGGGTATTTGAATTTTATTGGTGGTCAGCTCGTAGTGAGGTAGCCTGTAGACCGTGTCCTCCAGCTCAGGGGTGGCTATTAGCTTAGACAGCCTCTGCTGAGTACGCCACTGGAGCACATTGAGCAGGTTCAAATGGAACTGATCGGAACGTAGATTCAGACCGTGCATTTGCCGTATCAGAGATCGATCATCGTGGGTACGGAACTGCAATTCCAGGGCTTCTAGTTTGTTAATGGCCTTCTGTCGGGTTTCCAGGGTGAGCCAGTGTAGATCCTCCGAGGCCTGCAGAGCCACACGAAAGACACGCTTGATGTCGGACCAGGTTGACTGCACCTCATTGATCATTTGCATGTTGTTGAACTTGCGATGGAAGAGACTCTCCAGCTGGTTGGGGAAGTATTCATGTACTTTGTTAACACACCATAACTCAGGCTGTTCATTCTCTGGTAGTCGTATGCCATCGAAAAAGTCCACCAAACGCCAAATGGTATAATTTGCCAATTGCAATTTAGGCGTGGTCTTAATCACGTCCACCAAATTGTACAGATAATCCTCGGGGGTCTCATAGATCTCCACATAGATAGTGTCATTCAAAATGAGGTTGAGATAGCGACTCACATCGACATAATTGCCATAAGCCGCCCGAAGTTCGGCAGTGGTACGATGGCGTGTGGTCTGTTCCAGAGTAAGGGATGCATTATGGGGCAAGCCCTTGGCCAGCATTTTCTCGATATTAAAGACTTGGTCGACCACCTCATCCACCCAGGCGGTACTTTGTTCAGGGAAATACTTGTGTAGTTTCTTGCCTATCTGATTGGCGTACTCCTCACGCATGCTACTGTAATAGCGGTCCAGATAAAAGCGTCGCTGGCCCAGTGGCAGCTCGGGAGCACCTACCTTTAGGCGATGTATTTGCTGATCCTTATAATCGGGTATCACATCCAAACCAATGAGCACATCCAGGCCCAGACGACGTTTCAAGGTAGCTATGACCTGAAGCCAGTCGTATTCGTATTGATACCAGGATGGAACTTGAATGTCTGGCCAGCCACCTCTGAAGTCCGCCACTTTTAGGAAAGAATTCAACGATGTATTCAGATTAGTCTGGGCCACACAAGAGGCAAAGAAATGCTTCAATTGGCGGTCGGCACTGGACTCTGTATTTTGCATGGAACCCTTTAACATCTCAGCGCTTTTTCGCACATATAGTTCCTGCAGCTGCTCCATGTAGTTGGTCTTCTGGTTGCGCAGACGTGCTGGATGCAGGCGATTCCAATTGCCACAGGCAAACTCATAGAAATTATCGCAGGGCCTCTGGTCCTCCTCCTCCTCCTGCATATACGCCTTGATATGTGCGGCCTTGGCCAGACGCAGTATATCAGTGGTATAGTTAGTGGCCAGAGGATGCGAGGGATGAGCTTGACACTTGCTCAAAATCAGTATTAAACTGGCAAGAATCAGAAGAAGCCGTGTTCCCGCCATTTCGCGGATATGCGTTAGCTCACGATGCCAAAAAGAAACTGAGCTCAAACTGAGTTAAACGTCGATTTTTGACTGAAAATTGAGGCCTCTGTTGCCTTATCGGTTGCCTCAGCCAGCTTGATTAGTTAATTAGTTCTATTAACTGTTGCAGCGCAAAATTTACTCATTCCACTCTGCCTCTGCCCACGAATTTTTGCCTCTCATTTCGGATGACAAATCATTTTGATGAGATGTTTGCAGCTCAGTACTGACCTAAATTCTAATTTCCAAGCTTCTCATCTTCATAATCAGTTAATGGATTGGTCGATGCTGTAAGTGTTCTTGATGCGCACTTGAACTTCAAGGTGGCAGGTTAGGTATTATTTTTTTTTTCATTCTTTCTCAAAGTTCTCTCTCTCTCGCTATCTTTGATGCTCACGAGTTTACTAATTGCCTCGACTGTCGTCTTCGAGTATTTTTCTAATTTTTTTAATTTTTCCACATAAGCCAAGGTTGAGCTTGCTTAGCTTATATAAATTGCCTATGTTTACTTTTGTCTTCATAAATTATCATATTAATTACGTAAATTCTATTCTTTTCATTGCAGACAAAACTTTTCAAATTAGAAATTTCCCTTGAAGATTTTGGAAACTCTTAACTACGAGTTCGCGGTTCTCAAATCATAATTGAAATCCGTTGAAAGACTAGACAGCGTTTTGGAAACAACAAGAAGCAAATCATATGATTCTTTGTACACGGTAAGTTACGAAATTTGGTCATACGAATCAAATTAGTCAGACAAATTTAAAAACTCAAGACTAAAGATAGTTTAATTTTCTCAGACAAGACTTTGCCTTGGGGAACTTTTAGTTTGTGTTTCTCTTTTGAGAAAAATCATAGGCCCCAGACAATTATAGCTCTATATATTTGATTTCATACAATGATATGAGCTGTCTATCAAGTCACGATTTTTACGAAATTAAAGGGACTTTTACGATAAGCATTTTTCTCTCAAAAACAATTAAATTGATTTTGTAAAATCAATTCAATGTGATATATAAGAAAAGACTTGTAAGCCGTAAGCCAACCAGCTTTCCAGTTTCATTTATGAGAACATAGCTTTCATTGAGATTTATTTGAACCAATTAGAACTTTGATATAGCCTAGTAAATGTTGAATTCAAATTTGACTATCCATTATTTGCGTCATATATGATCTGAAGTATTAAGATTATGCTAATAATATCTATAGAAAAGGGCATGCCAATTGATCCGGTTTTTATTATTTTTTGTAGTTTACAAAGGCAATTATAATTATTTATCGGTAGACATACCAAATGTCATTCAATCATTTGAAAGGTTTTTTTTTTTTGTTTTTCATCAGTAAATTGAAAAATAAATAGGTAAATATTTATTGACAATCATATTATTAAAATTTCCATTAAGACTTAAAACGAAAAAGTACACGAAAATATTTATCACTTAAAGCGAATTAGAGTCTGTTAGTGGAAAATTGAACATGGTATTAATATTCCACTGCATCCCTATAATTAAGTGGATAATCACTTAAATAATTTTAAATAATTTATCGGGTTATTAGTTTCTTGTCAAATGATTTTAAATAGTTTTCTCTTATAAATGTTAATAGTGGAATTCAATTCGTTTAGCCCAAAGTCTTAAGTACTGGACCACTGAGTCGAACATCTAATATGGACTTCCTAATGCTAATGTTATAGTTTACATGATAGCCACTATTATCGGCTGTATAGGTAGCGGTTTCAGTGTATATATGTTTCGTTGCATTGGGCGCATCGGAACCCAAAAGTATCGAAGAAGTTCGATTTCCTGTAATAATCAATTCGGGTTCCTGGGAATCGTCATTTTTAACACTGCCAGTTTCATTGCGATCAGTTCCCGCTTGGGTTATGCTGATATAGAAATAATTTTGAAAAAATTCTTGATATTTTTCATATTCATTCACTCACTGAAATTGATAGAACACTTTGGTAGCTGCATTATTTTCTTGGAGACGACTCAAAAGCACTACGAAAAGGCACAGATACTGCGATTCAGAATAAAGCTTGGCATATTATTTTTAGACTCGGAATTCACAATTCTTACCGTTAGTTCTTTGAACATTCTAGTTGTAAGTATCAAGTGAAACTGTTTTGAAAAATTGAAAATGTTGTTTAAGTTTTGAGTTAGTTCGAACACGTTTAACCGGTTGCCAATTTCAGTACTGAGAATCATATTCTGCGGTACTCAGGCTTTTATACAGTTTCCTAAAGCGCCACCAATCATACCGGCTTCTTTCGTACCTGGGGAAATAATACGAGATCGAGTATCTCAAATTGCTACTAAAAGATATAGGTAATTTCATAAAACAAGTTTTGAGTTGAGCGTTTTGATTATAGTTTCGAATTGTAATGCCACCTCTTCGGAGATTGTTTTACTCTCTTTATGTATCGATGGATTAATGTAAAAACCTCTTAAATGTTCAATGCAAAAAATAAAAACAAAAATAGTTTTAACAATTGTATTGGCATCGTATTTCATTCATTTTAGATATCATTGCCATTTTAGCTATTTAGCATATCTAATTGTATTTAATATCCAGATGAAATTGTCTGGGAATCGTAAATCGGCCCCGTCAAACCTTGTGGAATTTCTAAAAAGCTTAGGGGAATTCCCAAAAATAAACACTTTCAATTTTCTTTTAGTAGATTTTTAATTCAATATTTAAAGCTTAAAATATTTGCTTATTTTCTAGATACAATTTCTCTTAGAGTATCCCATCTTTATATGATTCTTTTAACACTTAATTAAGGTCTTAAATTAGCACAGTTTCGGAACTAGTTCCTTTAATATAGAGTAGATTTGTTCAGTCTAGAGTGTGCACTTTACTTCTAATTCTTTGGTAATTCCTTTGTTAGAAGGCATTATTTTTTTTTGTAGATTTTTTTTATACACTTTTTAAGTGAGAATCTTCAGCAGTTTTGCAGAAAGATGAACAACTGGTTCTTGGAAATATCCTTTTGTTGAATTGGAGTTGTACCGGGCCCGGTTTGCAATATATACATCAATAGAAATTATAGCTTGATCCTGAGAAGGTGCCAACGCGGTGGTTGTTGTAAACTGAGTTCAAAAAGAAGTTGACTTTCGGCGCTTTTATCAGTCACCGAATTTCGCGAAAAGACTTAGAAGGTCTCTAGGACTCTGGACTTGTTGTAGACTCTGAGTTATTTAACTCTTACTTTTCCGTGTTACTTTTTAGTGTGTCTTGCTTTAAGCTTGATTTTGTAGTGAGAAGCTATTGGATTTGATCATGGGTTTTTATACGATTGGTGGCTTGCCCCTGGCACACGCTAGATAGTCAATGGCACGAGTACGATTTCTCCAAGCTCTGGCGGAAATTTTCCCATCACACTTTTGTGATGCAGTTGGTGTTCTAAAATAAAAAAAAAGTACAGACCAATATCAAATAATATAGATAAAGTGCGAGTATTTTTAGACAGACAAGTCATTTAATCGATTATAATTAGACTATTTTTATATGCAAACTTACCTGATGAAAATATCATCTGGTTAGATGATTCAGAAAACTCGAAAATATTTTACCCAGAATATATATAGCAAGTTCATCGATAGTCTTGAAATATCTGAATTAACATAAGTGCTACGTCAACATACTATAGAAGGTAATTAGACGATTGTATAGATTCTAAGTAAATATCGTAAAAATTGAATGAAAAGTCCCAAGGGGGTTACCAGTATGAACCAGCTTGTAATAAAATCTATCATAGCTAGTTTTCCATAATATGAATTTTAAAGAAATACAAATATTAATTAAAAATCTTGAAAAATTAATTGCTTTCCCTGTAAATCTTATTCAAAATATCACCAACCTTACTAAAAAAAAAAAAAAAAAAAAAAAATTAAGTGCAAAAAGTGCTTTGTAGTTTTGAAAATCCTTGATTCATATATACGCATTATAATTCTTTTAAAACCACAACTAAATTTAATTTTCGAATTACCTAAATAAAAATATAAATAAATAAAAATTAAAATTTTTAAAGACTTAATCGGCGGTTCAAATGTGATCAAAAATATCGAAACACTTGTTTGAAAATAATTTTGGAGAGGGATGTAAATCAAGTTCTTCGTTCAGTTGGCGTTTCGTTTAATTTAAAAAAAAAATATTTCATATTTTATAATTTGTTTAGTTGATTTTGATAGGGTCACAGTCATGCAAGGGTGAATCCAATTCGATCCTTGCAGGACCTGGTCAAAGCTTTAAAAATAGTTTTTAATTTTTGTTGTTTGTGTTATGCGAAGCAAACTCACGTGTATATCCCTCTTCAAAATTATTTATTTTCAGACACTAAAGTGTTTTTGCGCGTCGTTTCCAAACTAAAACTAAAAAGAAAAGTAAAATATTGTAGGCGAAATAACCAAATGAACTTCGTATAACCAAAATAAATAAATAAAACTAAGCCTTGATAAAAGCTAGAACGTGTCGGTATTTGGCTGGTCATGGGCGCCAATGTCTCTCAACTGGAGCGGGAGATAGGCTCCGATCTCTTTCCGCCCAACGAGCACTACTTCGGCCTGGTTAACTTTGGCAATACCTGCTATAGCAACTCCGTACTGCAGGCCCTCTACTTTTGCAAGCCTTTTCGAGAAAAGGTGCTCGAGTACAAGGCCAAGAACAAGAGACCCAAGGAGACACTGCTTTCCTGTCTAGCCGACCTGTTCTATAGCATAGCCACCCAGAAGAAGAAGGTCGGTTCCATAGCACCCAAGAAGTTTATTACGCGCCTGCGCAAAGAGAAGGAGGAATTTGATAACTATATGCAACAAGATGCCCATGAGTTTCTCAATTTCCTGATCAACCACATCAATGAGATTATTCTAGCGGAACGTAATGCCGGCAAGTCGGGAGCTGTGGTCCCAGCCGCTCAAACGAGTACAACGACCAAGTCCAGCTCGTCCAATTCCACATCCACTTCGACCACGTCCAACTCAACCACCACAAATGGCAACTGTAGTAATTCCACTGGTTCCTTGAATGGCACCACCAGTGTACTCGATGGAAATGGCAGTGTGACTGCCACTACCACGCCAATTACCCAGTCGAATGGTGCCAACTCAGAGCCTACCTGGGTTCATGAAATTTTCCAGGGCATATTAACATCGGAGACGCGCTGTCTGAACTGCGAGACTGTAAGCAGCAAAGATGAGAATTTCTTTGATCTGCAGGTGGATGTGGATCAGAATACCTCGATTACGCATTGCTTAAGATGCTTTAGCAATACGGAGACTCTCTGTTCGGACAACAAGTTTAAATGCGACAATTGCTGTAGTTACCAAGAGGCCCAGAAACGTATGCGGGTCAAGAAGTTACCCATGATTCTGGCTCTGCATTTGAAGCGTTTCAAGTATATGGAACAGTTCAATCGACATATAAAGGTCTCACATCGTGTGGTCTTCCCTCTGGAACTCAGATTATTTAATACCTCGGACGATGCTGTCAACCCGGATCGGCTTTATGACCTCACAGCCGTGGTAATTCACTGCGGTTCGGGACCCAATCGAGGCCATTACATTAGCATTGTTAAGAGCCATGGACTGTGGCTGCTGTTTGACGATGATATGGTGGATAAAATCGAGGCCTCTACCATTGAGGATTTCTATGGCTTGACGTCAGACATACACAAGTCCTCCGAAACTGGCTATATTCTGTTCTATCAGTCACGAGATTGCGGTCCTTAGACAAAAATATTCTTCAGGAATTTGATTTGATTTGATTTGATTTTCAAATAGTTATAAGCTTAAAGTATGCCCAATTTTTAAGGGGCTGACATTGATTCTCAATTAAAATATTCGAAATAAAATTGGCTAATAAAAATATTCTAAATAAATATATAATTAAATAAAAACTCTTTATTGTTTTATTTCTCATTTTGTGTTAGGTCAGTTTGAATAAAATGCCCAGCCTTCTTCCACGTCAGAATGAAATTTTCTACTGATTTCACAAATTTTCCCATTCCCCCAAACGCATTATCATCATATCATTTGAGAATTATCCAATATTAGCTAGCTAATTGGCATTCACTGTCAGTTGAGCTGAGGTTCAGTGGAAATCCCCTTGTCAGCTACTCAGTAGGTCGTGTGCTAAACAGCGCCGGCGCACACTTCTCTCAGCTATTCTCGTAAAATTGCATTCATTCATTGAATAGCGGCACAGGTGTCTCGTGCTACCGTGCTAGGTGGTCTATCAACTTTTAAGATACTCACTGCGGTTATTTGATTCTCGCATAAATCTTTTTTTTTTTTTGCCGGCAATACAAGACAATTAAAGTAGTTGTTTGCTTAGTCAGAGGCATGCGTCATGAGAGTGCAAGAGTTCATAGGAAACCCGCCTCCAGATCAAGATTAAATTCTTTCTAAATTAATTAGAATATTTTGATTTATGTTGGCATTCGATTTTGAACAATTGTTACTCAACTGGAACGTGCCTAAAGCTTCTCACTACTCAGTGAGTATTCAAATGAAAATCCGCTGATTCAAGCTTCGAACTTTGACTTGGTCATAAAAAGATAATACAAAGCCATATAGAGTCTTGTGATCTTGGCTTTCATGGAAAACTTTTCAAATTCTATATCATAGTTTCATAGTTTACTTAGGCAAGCATGTGATGTAAATTGAATGGATCAGTGATTGTGAAATCAGTATTTCCGTTTGAATATATTGTAAAGTAATTAGAGATATAGGAAAGTATTGTATGAGACTATAAAATCTCTAGATAGGAAGATATATTAGGGAGAAAATATTATACAACAGATTCTTGGAGAAGAATGAAAAGAAATTAGATTCCAAATGAATATATAAATATTACGAGTAACTTATAAACTGATTCATATTTGATACCCATATTAAGTCTTTAAAGAATTTCCTTAACCAGCAATTTTATTTTTTCTACCAAAAATGTTGAAGGAGGCTTTAGAATTCGATCAATAAATCTTAAAATAAATCTGGCCACACTTCATTGATTTAAACCTAAAAAGGTCTTGAGTCTCTTAGGAAATAAACCATATTGTAGTTACTAAAGTTAGCTAATCGTTCATCTGTTTATCGGGGGACTTGTGGCATGTGTAAATTTTACTGAAGGCAGGCATACGTGCATTTTGGGGCAGCGTGAAGATTCTCTTTTTCCACTTCCACCGAAATGTCATTTGACACTTGACATATTGTCTTTTGTAGTTGTAGCTGCCTTGACTTGCCAAGATTGCAACATCTGCAGCAGAAACATTGACAGAAGGGTGGACGGGGGCAACAGCAGTCACATCTGCTGCATGGCAAGCGGGAACTATTCGCCTGTCTTTTGTGACATTTTCAATCTGCAAAGTTTTCCTTTCAAATTCTTCGCGCCCACTCCTAAGGGGGGCGTGTCTCCACAATTGCCAGTGCGTTTGTTATGTTGTCAAACGGGAAAACAATAAAAAAAAAAAAAATTGTCGCTGCGAATATTTTTGTGAAATTGAGCTGGGCTCGCATAAGTTTTCCATCTTAAACGAGTTTTCCCCATACCAAAGTTCCTCAGGCCACGCTTCCTCATTGCAAGCTCTTAAACTAGTTCCCTCTGTCTACTTGATAATGTGGCAAATTAATAATACAATTTATGTTTTCTTCATTGCCCGTAGGCTTTTGTAATTCAAACTGTCTCAGTGAAATTGTGTAAAGTTTTTTTTTCTTTTTTTTTTCGGGGCAAACATGTGGATTTGCTAATTGTGCGTCATCCGAAAATTGAGCCGAGGCTGGGCTAGTGGCAGGCATGACGTTATTTCTTTTTATTTTTGTGTTGCACAGAATTTCAAGCACAGCATGGGATGTAAATGCAATGTAAACAAAGTTAAAAAAAAAAAAAAAATGAAGGAGACCATATGAAAACTGCAAGAGATGCTCTGGCAATTTGGTCTCGGTTTGGTTTTGTCATGTGGGAGGCCAAAAGCCGGGGGTGGTAGAAATGTTTCACGTTAATTTGCGGTGTTGTTGACGTCTTTGTTTACACGATAGACACCCAGGGCGGGAGGTGGATCTAAGAGCTGACTGACTTTGGCGCAACCCCCAAGCAAAGTGGATTTGTCATGAGCAAAATTGAAAATACACCGCGATGAGTCATTCAATTCATACTGAGTTGGGAAAATGAAGAAAATTGTGGTCAAGAGCAAATTAGGGAAATTCTATTTTCTAGTCTTTAATATGGCCACCAAAAAGTATACTTTGAAATCAAGCCGAGCTCTCTTTGATCTCGTTTTTTGCTCTCTTTTTGATTGAGCTTAATTTGTGGTCGGTTGAGCTGGCTTACTATATTTTTGTCTGTATGTCTGGCATGTTAATTTATGGATTATGATTATGACCCCGAAGTGCTCCAACGATGTCTCCCCCCTACACGCCTACGCCAACTCTTTCGCTGAGAAAAAAAACAAAAACAAATTTGAAATTGTTTCTCGTAAAATTGTTGCAAAAAAAAAACAACAAAAATTTAAGTGCCTCTGAAATATTCATAGATGTATGGGATGAGTGTATATCTATGAGATACATTTTGTCGGCTTGCTTGTATCTGTGCATTTATGTAAACAATTCAATTGTTGTTCATTGAAAATGTGAATTTTTCATTTGTTTCGAGCTTTTCTTTATTAAATTAGCACACACATTGACAAATGCCTGCGTGTGTGTGTGTTTGTGTGTGAATAATTGTACTTTAGCTTTGCGTGCCCGTCTGTTTTTGGCATTCATTGAAAGCCCCTTTTTTTATATTTATGCATACAGCGGATAGAGGCCTGATCAACCATGAGTTGTCAAGCCTTTATGCCCTAAATTCCATTGGCCCCCATTTGAAGCGACTCTGTCGACTTGGAGATTTTCCTTTGTCGCGCCGTTTGCCTTTTTTGAGTCAATAATTTCAGCATCATTTGTTTTGAAAGTCCTCAGCGAATTGTTAGAGTTTCCATAGTGTCTACAGATATAATTTATGTGCAACTTAAATACTTTTATTGGAGAAATATTAATGAGCATTTGGATAGCCTAGCCCCCCAGCAAACCTTGGTATAAATTCATTGCACTCCATAGAGCAGCTGCCGAGCTGCTTGTCCGTTCATAGCACGCGCACAGTTTGACAGGCGGAAACCTCAGACCCTCAGTGCACTCTGAACCCTCTGGAATTCTGAGCTGCACTTGAAGTTATTTATTGTTTAATAGAACTCTTATCAGCCGGCAGTTTGTTTGCTTTGCTTGGGTTCCTTATGCCATCTACTCGTACATACATAATGAATGAAAACTAATAAAATAGAAAATTAAGTATTTTGGAATATAGTCTGCTTTGAGTGCTTAGATAGGGGACTAAAACGGAAACTTCATTGTCTTGTAAAAGAGAGAGTGAGAGAGTGACCTGTTTAATTATAAAATGTACAATTTATTGGAATATTATTTACCCAAAAAATATTTCACAATATTCCCGACTTATGAAGACATCTTATCGCAGCTTATCTGACTCTACTGTCCTAGTAGCTAAGTTTTTTTTGCTATCATTTAATTTGGTTTATTTTAGCAAATATTCGAAGCTTTTGATAATACATGTAATATTTATAAAGTCAAGTGAAATATGAATAACCTGACAAAAATGAAATTTCTTTTACCTGACACAAATTTTCACATAATGCCAGATGTTTTATCTGACAAAAGTCTAACTGATAAAACAAGTAAACATTTCCCCTCGCTCAACTCCTCATATTCATTTGATAAATAAGAGACAAACATATGTCTTGATTACTCGGTGGGATCTAGTCTGTATGATTATATTCGACTCCCCCCTTGTTGTGGGGCGTGCTCCCGTTGCACTTGCTACTCACAGTTTTTAAATTCAAGAGACAACAAGTTCTGAGTGTATTTGTGCAGCTTGTGTAGCTTGATTGTCGCCCGGTTGATGTTGCTGTTGCTCTGTATTTTCACTTTTTATATACTCATTTGTGCGAGCATTTTTTTGGGGTTAAAACTCTTGGTTCTGTGTCTGTGCTGTGCCGTTGTGCACATTGTATAATCTCTAGCTTGGGGGCTCCCTGCATTTTGTGGCGCTCGCACTCACCCATACAAAGAACCGTACAGCGCCCTGCACACACACACACACACACGCACGCACACTCGAATACATAGACAGTGCCAGGCAGGCAGGCAGGCAGTCAGGCCAAAGCGAATAGAATGTCGCGTTCGTGGGTCGTCGCTTTGTAGTCGTGGCGGCCGTCGCCGTCGCCGTTCCGCCGCCGCTGCTGCTGCTGTTGCCTTAGCCGTAGCCGCCTTCACAGTCTTGGGTCTTTTTGCTTATTTTCAGTCAGTCTCCTTGAGCTTGTGCAACGGTGAAAATGTGCGACGCAGTAAAAAGATTGTAGCCGACTCGACTTTATATTTTCTGTCTTTCTCTCGGTGCTTTCTTTCAATTAATAAAATTTTATAAAAATCACAGAGAAATCGTTTGACTTTGCGCCGGTTTGTCGGGTCGCGATGTGATGATTTGGTCCAATATTGAAACCAATTAAATGGTTAAAAATAATGCCTTCTATATACTGCGTAAAAAATCACGTCATGCAAAAATAATTCTTTTTTTTTTGCATCTTTTAGATAAAATTTCTTAGTCCAACTCTCTCAATTGGCCATTGTGCGTCTGGGAGTGTGTGTGTGTGTGTGTGAGTTTGTGTCTGTGTGCCTTGAAATAAAAACCACCCCACTGGGTTGCTGTTATCTGAGCTATCAAAGTGAAATTATCTAACCTAGTATTCATTTTTGTGGCCATCGAAAATGTCTTCATCTATTAACTGAATTAAGCATTGCCAATGGCATAATGAATAATGGCATAACTACATATATAAATATATATATTTATTGAGTTATCTGGACTGCAACCGCAACTGGAAATGAGATCATCTTGGTTTGAAAAACGCAATGGAATTGTTTTTCTCTTTTTTTTTTATGATTTGTTAGAATTTATTCGTTTATCTTTTAAAAAGAAATTCCAGGTAGTTTTTATTATTTGTTTGGTGACCATTTCTTATCAGACTATCTAGCGAGAATGTTGAAAAGATTTTAGAAAAAAAAAAATAAAATGACCAAATCATTCCTTTGAACACTTCCGCATGTGTGAGCTGATTTCGTAATTAGAATCACACACGAAAATTTACAAAAGAAAAGTAATCAAAAAAGTAATTCTCTGGCATTTTAGTGCGACTGCCCTTAAGATAAAATTGTCGTTGAAATTTTCTGGCAACCAACCGAAATTGTAATCAACGCAGTGCATTCGGCCATATAAAAAAGAAGAAAAAAAAACTCTCAACTAGAAGCCTTTCGGAATAGAAACTGCAATAGAGAAAGGGAGAGACAAAGTGGGAGAGGAACAAGAGTTCTGGGCGCATTTTCAATATAATGTAGGCCAACAAGTACGTTGAACTAAAGTGCAGAGAATTCTAAGCCAAAACGAAAAATAGAAGAAATGAAATGTATATATATTTTATACTCTTTATTTTCACAAGACAAACCCGGAGGAGTAAACATGCCGAACTTTGCCCACATGTGCAGTCTTGATTTACACACCTCTTTTCAACTTAGGCCAGAATGTAAATAAAATTTTGCAAATGTTTTCAAAGTCAAAGAGTCTCGGAGTGATTGAACTTACACTTCCACTTCCAATTCGCTTTGATTTCAGTTTTGTATTTGTTTATTCTACGCACCTTGAACATGTCAATTCACGTTGCCTGCAGCAGCTTGCAGCGACTGTACTTTTTTTTTCCTTTTTGCACGCAACAGAAATTCTCTGTGGCTGAGTCAAGGAAAAATGCTAGAGTGTTCTCTAACTAGCTTTGAATTGGGTTTGGATTTCTTAAGATGATTTTGCTAAGTGCTTACGCAGATTTTGGCTGGCTGCCATACAATTACCCGAACCCCCGGAATCGAGGTAGTTTTATCTACTTGAGCAGACAGCTTCTGCTTGTTAGCTTAGAAATAATATTGATTTTGATTTTCTCTTACACACTCCTGCAGGCCTTTGTTCTTCTTCGCAGCTTCTGAGTGGCTGCTTAGGAAAATCAATAAGAGGGAATCTATTGACACAAACACTTTAAGGTTCAATTGTTTTTAGCTTTCGTTTTCTGAATTTCAAGACTGCAATTTCACTGATGTCAATCAACAAAAATGTGTTATAAATTCTTATAGCATCTGGTCTATTTTTTATTTTGGCTCAATATCAAAAATTTTCCTCTCCCATTGCTCTAGAGATATGAGATATGTTATGTTCAATGTGATACGAAAAATTATAGTCTCTTGGCTTGGCTTTTGTCATATATCGTGTATATTATGATTCATGACACGTTTGGCTGGCAATGTTGTGGTTTATATTGCTTCTCATGATCTGGCTGTCAAGTTAATAATGAACTTGGCAAAGCTTTCTAGCCAACATGTGTGTCTAGCTGGCTGGGCTAAATTAAGATCACTGTGAATTAATCAGATAGCAATAAACAGGTAACAAACGAATTCTTTGAAGATCCCACTACCCAAAATATCACCCGATTTGTTTATGCGAGGCTTATAAAAAAAAAAAACGTCTTAAAAAAGAAAACCCAAACGAAAACAAAGATTTCCAGTAAATTTCACTCATTCCCAGTTGCAATCCAGCAGACAGAAAACTCTTAAATTATATGACTATATATAAACCGACCATATAACATATATATATAGAGGCTTATGCCGAAGAACCAAAAAAAAAAAATGATATACCAAAGAAAACTTCGAGATACACACACAAACACACACACACACAGTATTCCGCGCTGGCCATGTAAATATCACATATGAATTTTCATAAACAGCGGCAAAGACTTTGTCATGTTAAAAATAGCTTTAAATACTAAGAAATCAAAAGACTACAAAATAAAAGAAAACAATAATAAAAGAAGAAAAGTAAAGTGAAACAAACAAAAACAAAACATTCAAAATGTGGAATCAATCAATGAATTTTGAACCCTTGAAAAGGAGCCAATAACTAAAAATAAAAAAAAAGGAAAAAACTAAAAAAAAAAGAAGCTTGCCAACAAGTGAACTTTATATATAGGCAATAACAACAACAACAACAACAAAGGGAAAGTCTTATGCGGCAGTGCGTTGGTCGAATCATCTGAAAGGCCAAAAATAAATCGACTGCCAGTGGAACATTCGGTTGGGCGCGCTCAACTAAATGTTGTTGATTCTACTCGCCTTTATAATGAGATACGTAGACATTTCCAAAGTGCAACAGAGCCAATGCTGTGTCATTTGCGGCAGCGTTGGCGCTGTTTGCCAACACAACAAGACCAATAATTCCAGCAACGGCAACACCAATGCCCGTTGGCCACAGCATGTTGCTGCCACCAGCAACAGCAACAGTCACAGCAGCAGCAGCAGCAGTAACAGCAGCAGCACCAGCAGCGGCTGTGATAGTAGCGCTTCTTCCAAGGAAAACTATTTCCGGGCCAAGCCGGTAGAGCAGCCAAATGTTACTGCCGAGCAGTTACAGCAAATTCGGTACTACCAGCGCTTGCAGCAGCAACAGTTGCTACTGCTGCAGCAGCAGTTGCTGCAGCGACGCTGTCTGCAGCAACAATTGCGCGAACAGGGTGTGGCAATGCCAACGCCTCGGCAGCCCAAGAGAAGCACAACATCGGCAGAGATGACCTGCAATCAGCAATATTTGTTGCAACAACGATTGCAGCAACAGGAACAGCGGCAACAACCTCATCGGCTGCAACAGCAACTTTGCAATTCAAATCAACAACAATACAACGGTTTAGTTGCCAATGACAACGACTTCTTAAATAACAATTACATCAACAATAACAGTTGTAATAACAACAACAACAACAGCAACAACGACAACCACAATATCAATAACAATAATAATGGTATAACACTATGGAATGAGAACAAAGGTGTGCTAGCTTTAATTTATTCATAAAGATATTCATTTATTTTATCTACAATAAGTCTTCTTACTCGGTCTGCTCTCTTTCTCTCTCTGAAGTGTATATGGAAACGGTTTTTTTCAATTAATCTTAATTGACTTCAATGAGGGACAAGTGAGTTTTATTGGCTTCATGAAGAACGGCGAAAAAGAGAGCGATCACGCCCTTTAAGAGATAATAAGAATGGAGAATGCCTAAAGAAACTTTTTATTAAAGTTCCTTTACTCTTAAATAATGTACGATAGGTTCAAGTAAACAAAGGACTTCAGTATTAGGTGGGATTATCTTTTTTTTATGAAACAGAGCGAGAGAGAGATCACGACCTTTAAGAGATAATAAGAATGGAGAATGCCTAAAGAAACTTTTTATTATTCTTTCTTTCTTCTTAGACAATATACGATAGGATAATGGACGATAAATATTTTAGACTTCAGAATCAGGTGGAACTATCTTTTTCTTCAGATTTCTTTGAAAAGGTTTTCACTTTGAGGGAAACGAGTAGGGTAAAATTTTATATAGATTTTTAGAGATCATTTCTTTCTTCTTAGACAATATAGAATAGGATAACGGACGAGAAATATTTTAGACTTCAGAATTAATTGGGACTATCTTTTTCCTTAGATTTCTTTGAAAAGGTTTTCACTTTGAGGGAAACGAGTAGGGTATAATTTTATATGAATCTAGAAATTTTATAGTCATGTTCTCTACTATTCGATTGAATCATGTAAGAATGAAATCGACCCCTGACAAAATTGTTTTTTATGAAGCATAATAATTCCTTTCCCCACACTTTGGGTATGACTAATTTTAGGGCCATGATAAATATATATACCATGACTAAATAAGTTAAGACTATTTAGAAGACTCTCAAGAGTTGGGAGTGTAAAACTTTGGCATTTAATGGTCTGAAGTATTATTAGCAATTTCTAAAATCATTTGACAAAACAATGGGCTCATTTCTGGTTAATGATTATGATTGTGAAAATCGATGAGGTTCTGTTTATCCTTGGATCCTTTTAAGACTGCAAAATAATGTCAAGATTTTTCAATATTGCCATAATAAATTTTTATTAGGTTGGCCTATAATTTTCATAGAAAAACTGTAGAGCTGAAGGCCAAGGAAAGCCGAGAGAGTTGATCGATAAAATTACCGCAGTTTACAAATTTTTGCTTACTTTTTTTTGTTAAGCGAAAAAGTAAAACAATTTTTTAACATGCTAAGCCAAAATGGTCACCGGTTGAAATGGCAAAGACAGGTTGCCACATGCAATCTAAATGTGCAACGCGACATTTGCCTGCCACTGCCACAGCCACTGGCATTGCCACTGTCTCGTCCATACGGTGTTGGTTTTGTTGTCACGTGAGGTGGCGCTGTCTTAAGTTGCAATGAACTTTTTATGGGCTGACAGGCCGTTGTGGTGCCCCAAGAGAGGGGATCGTTTTATATGGCTTAAATGTGCCTACGTGTGTATGTGTGTGTGTGAGCGTGCTAAATCGTAAAAATCTTTTAGTCGAAGTATAAAAATAATTTTTACAACTTTCTTGAGCCTTGGAGAGGGAGTAGTGGCCTACAGCTTTGCTAATTTTGTCTTTGACATCGTTAAAATTAATTGAATCATAGAATTGTCACATTTATCAGCATAAATGTGTTCAGGTTTCACCCCCCCTTAGCCAGTTTAGGTATTTACTAATTACAAGGAATTAAAATTGGTTACTAATTTATTGACATCATCTTCTTGTTGTTGTTGTTTTGCAGGACTTAAATTTCGACGTGGCATGACAGAATTCTCAACCAGAAACAACGACAACAGCAGTCACCATAACAAGACTCATTTCACATCACCACCGCTTCAAAGCTCACCCAATCACCACAAACATCACAATCAGACCACAATCTTTCACACTAAGCCAATACCACAATATCATCAACGCTTGCATCAAAATCAACGACAGGCTCTGTCCTTGAAATCGAATTCAAACGCCAACATCAGCAACAACGGCAACACGGCTGCCCCAATAGTTTTGGCCACCCCCACATCATCCCCCGTCAGACATTCCCCACGTCAGCATTATAAGAATCCATTGAATAGCCCCAACAATTCGCCACATTTTGACGCCACCAACAACGGCCTCAAGCGATATCAGCAGCAGCTGAACGATCGGCTCCTGCAGCAGCAACACTTGCAGCTCTGCCAGCAGCAGCAGTTGCAATTGCTAGGCTCGAGCAACGAGGATGAGGCCAGCACCGGGGAGGACCTGAGCGAAGAGAGCCTCAAGCAGAATGTGGCCATTGTGTTGAGCAATTTGGATCGATATAACAACACTCTGCGCAGCATCATCCTGAATGAGCAGGTGAACAACACCAGCACGAGCAGCAGCCTCTTTCTGTGCGACGATAATTTGCTGGGCGAGATCCTAGACGAAGGCGAAGAGGAGCAACAGTTGCTCAATAACAATAACTTTGTGCTCAACCAGCGAACCGGAATGGCGGCCACAAATGTGGCAGCCGTCTCCACACCAGAGTCGGACTATAACAGCAATGCCACAACACCGGGAGCCCGTAGCAATGATCTGCAGCAGCAGCCAGGGGTAGGTGCAAAGCTTTGTGGTGGTGGTGGTGGTATTGGGAATGGTGGTGGTGGTGGTGGTGGGAACGTCAACAATTCGTTAGCCTCTTCACATGACTTTACTCATGACAATTCCGATTATCAGTGGTTTCTGGACTATGGCTATCGAGATGGTTGTGGTGGCATGTTGCGCAGTGTCTTGTCCTCTTTATCGGCCTCCTATAATGATTCGGGGGAACAGATGATCTATGAGGACTTGGCCAAAAATCTAGATGCCAATCTGGCCGAAGTGGATATGGAGAGTTTTCGGGCTGAAGATATTCATTCATTACTTTCACAATTGCCGGCCTATTGCAAGAGTCTGGGCGGTGTCAACAGTCGCCTGCAGCAATCTTTGTTGCTGCAACAACAGCAACAACTACAGCAGCAGCAGCATCAGCAAATGCAATTGAGCAACATGTTGCCAAACATATCCCAGATATCCACAACGTCGACAAATGAGCTCATCGATAATTCATTTTGCAAGTCGGAGCTGCTTTTCTCGCCCGTCAAAGAGTCGCACATATCGGTTGATTCACTGGACATGGATGCCTATCCGGACGAAGGGGATATAATTCTCACCTGCAAGGCCAATAAAGATAATTACACAATTGCCTTCGAGGGCAGTGTCCTCTACTCCGATGATAGTTTCTATGGTGAGTCTTTCTGCTACTTACGAAATCAATTACACAATTTTTGTTTTGTCTTTCAGCGGAGCCCAATGAGAACAGCTTTAGGAATAAACAAAACTGTATTAATCTGCACAATAATCTGGATGACATAGTCAAACGTAACAAGGCCCTAGAGGTCTCCATGTCGCGTTCTGACCAGTGTCCCAAGTCACCCAAAGGCCAGATGGCGGCCAAGTTGCAGAGGTGAGTTTGGCCACATCACACAGAATTCCCGGTAATGGTTTCTGGCCCAGTCGAAAAAAAATCGCTTTGTTAAATAAGGCATCAAATTATATAGTCTTCAATATTCACACTTGAGTCGTAAATAGTGAATCATTTGAGCCGCGCCTCTTTGTCTTTTCTTTCGTAAAAGCGTCAAGCTTTGTCTGAACAACATTTTGTCTGATGTGGGAAAAGGCGTGTCTGTCAAAGTCAGAGTGGATTTGGTTTTGGCCAAACTTAAGCCACAATTTGTTTGGGAAATTACTTATGCCAACGTTTACACTCGAATCTTTTCCTTAATCCTTTTAAAGATGAAGATTTCATTGATAGTTTTGGGGTAAACACAAAGAATTGGAAATTACGAGGGCGCCTGTCTTTCCCAGGTAGCCGGCTTGGTAAATACGTTTCGAATTGCCTGGGCCATAAACCAATTCCCAAAGTCCTCGTTTACCTAAGAAACCAACCAAGAAACAAACAGACAACAAAAATTTGTAATCCCATTTGCTCGATGTGTCTGGGCTTGTAAAGACGCTCGTTACTTTTTGTCTCGCCCACATGCAGGTATCCTTCGGGCAACAACAACAACACCGGCACGGAAACCATCACCATCACCAGACATTTGCCGCAGTGCAGCGTACGGAAAAGCAGTAGTCTGCCTAATCTCCACGAACAGGCTGACCAGACAATGGGCTGCAGCCATCTGGTGAAAAACCAACAACAGCCGCTAAATGTTTCCCAGGCTATCAGCTCATCCACAATGGAGTCATGCAGGTCACGGAATCTCTTGCCCATGTGTCAGATGCCAATATCAATCAGTATGTCCATTTCGGAGCGCCTGCAACAGCAGACGGAGCAGCAGTACTTGAATACCACAATTCCAGCAACGGGTCATCATCATCGCCACAAGCACCGTTGCAGCTGCGCCATGACGTCGACTCAGGGTAGTCATAATTCCTGCTCGGCGTACGCGCAAAAACATGCCAACATTTCGGGATCCGCCTCGTCGGGCAATTCGAATCCGCCAGCCTTCAATCTAGTCAAGTTGTTTATTAAACAGAAGAGCAGCAATTCGGGAGCTGAGGAGGTGCAGGGCAGTCTGCATACCTGCATGGATGTGTCCTCGGGGTGCTGGCCCTCCAGTGATGCGGCCGGTTCCAGTTCGAGTTCCTCTCTAGAGCAGAGGTTGCGCAAGAAGAGCATGAATGACTCCGGCAAGGGGTCGGCAGTGAGTCGTCATACCGAGGAGGAGGATGAGCCTTGTGAACGTTCTTCAACCTTGAAGCGGCAGCTACGCTCTCGATGCGATGCTCTGTATCATGAGGACGCCGGCAGTTCCAGTTCCACAGGCTCTATGACAGCTACAAATTCGCCAAGCCATCGCCGGCGCAGTATGCCCCTGAGACACCCGCAGTTGTACCAATTGGCCGCCCACACACAAACGGAGAACCAGACCAGTCATGCCTCTTCCGAAGCCAGTAATTCCGAGCAACTCACGCAGATCTCGATGGGCGGCAAGTCGCGCCCGCTTTCTAATGCCTCTAGTTCGGAGATGATTACGCGCTCTATGCAAACGTCCTGCGGCTCCCTGAGTACCACCAGGAGCAGTCTGAGCGAACGCTATCGTTGTGTGCCGCCCTCGTTTTTGGCCAAGCTGAATAATCTGGGCGAGGAGTGTCAGGCGCCGATCTATGTTATATATCCGAACTACGCCTTGCCAGACTTGGGCTTTGTGAAGACCAGTGCCAGCACGGATGTCATCTTTTCACCCTTCAATTACAAAATGACTATGGAAAGTGCCGGAGGCTCGACAGCTTCGCTGAAGAGACGGAGCACTCTGAGTGCCAACGAGGATGAATTGCTAAAGACACTCGATTATAACCATATTTCAGACTGGCAATCTTTGGCCACCTTGCTGCCGAGGGAGTACCGCCGGCGGCTTCAACACATTCCCGAGGTCCAGGGCATAGTGCGTCAGCTGGATGCTGAGCTGTCCCAACGTCCACTGTTCTGTATGTCACCGCCCATTCGTCGCAATCGTCCGAACATTTGCGACTGCGCCCAGTACTTCCAACAGGAGGAGGCTTCCAGTTCGGGTTCTAGTCAACAGCCCAGTAGTGGCTATCGGGGTTCATCCACTATGCTTACCGATTCGGAGCTGGATAGTGGTTCGGATCCTCTAAAGCAAATGTATGTCTATCAGTACGACCAGCAGCGCATGGATTCTGGCGTAGAGACCAGTCCAGCCAGCAAGCAGACTCCACCTCAAGCTGTACCACGTAGTATTTTACGCAAGTCCAACTCGGGCTCGTCGCGTAGCAAGAGAAATTCCATGATTGAAGCCCAGCAAACTCAAAAGATGAGTAAACTGGAGAAACGCCGTAGCTTGCAAGAACCTCCATACAATTATGGCTTGGGCTCTACCGATGAACTGGCCGAAGTTTTCGAGGAAGAAGAATTCAAAACGACGCCACCGCCTAGCAAACAACGCTTGTCTCGCAAAGATCTGGATGCTCGAGCCAGGGCTGAGAGCTTCTTGGCTTCATTGCCACGTTCGGAGTTGAAGTATTATGCTGAAATTGCAGCTATTCTAGAGTCTTCCAGTGAGAACGTGCAATACGATGCTGCTGCGTTGAAAAAGGAAGTGAGCCGTGTGTTGACGCAGCAGAAGAAAGTGTCCTTTAATGATGACGCCGTGGATGCGGCCGACTCGGTCGCAGCTGCAGCACTGCAACAACATCAGGCCAAACGCTTCTCGACTCCACCGAATTCACCAAACATTTCTCTGGGGGCCACAATTCAACGGCGAGAGACTCTCGATGTACAGGAGCGGCGCAAGATTGAAAGCAATCGGTTCAAGCGTTTGCAAATACAGTGGGAACTGATGAGCAAAGACTCGAGTATGCTCAAGGAACTGGCCTGTGAGCAGGCGACCAAAAGTGGCGGTTCTACGCCTACCTCAGCCACGGCTGCAGGCAACAATTCAGCACAGAAATCACGTATACCTCGTCCAGTTAGCTATCCAGCGGGAAGGTAAGAAATAGTTTCATTAATTTCCTAATCCATTTGGTAGATTTTCTATGAAATTTTTTTTGTAACAATTTTATATATTTTAAACTTTGTCCGTTTGTTTAATCGATTAGTAATCGGTTTGCTATTAATCGATTTGAAACAGTGTGTACCTATGAAATTCTAAAATAATGAATTATGCATTAAAAAGTCAAAGAATTTAAATTAGTTTTAAATAAAAAATTTCTTGGAAAATATTTGGCCAAATATGTTTGTAATAATATTGTAGAATTATTTTGTATATATTTTGATTATTTTTTATTTATACTCCTGCACATTTCCAATTTTTTTTTCCTCCCTTGCATGTAAATATTATTATTTCCCTACCTATGCACGTAATTGGTTTACATTTGTGGCGGTACAAGCAGAACTCCCACCAAGTCTGCTCCAGCTGCCAACACACCCAAGAAAGCCACTAAACTCCAGAAAAAACCCACTCTTGTCTCCTCCCCACAAATGAACAGAGTAAGCACTCAGGATCCTGGCAGTGGTGGCAAGTCAAATACACGCTCACCCAGTCGCATTGTGCCGCCAAAGCGTTACAGTCTGGCCAGTACGCCCACATCTGCAACACCAACAACACCCCCCGCAAGTGGACGCTCTCGTACACCCACAAGCCGCACAGCAGTGACAGCACCAAATACCCCAAAAAGACAAGGTATTTCGCAGCCCACCAGGTGAGTCTTGATTTGAATTCCTTCCAAAAAAATGATGAAATTTAACTTATCCTTTTCGTTTACAGGCCAATATCCCGTGTGCGTTGAGTGAGCCTCGGAAGACGTTGAAAAATCTTAAATAATTTAGTCAGTGGATCCGCCGATCAGAAAACAAAACAAAGCAAAACAAATAATGAATATTTGGCATAAACATATTAACTAAAAGAGAAAACAATGCAGCATTGTAAAATTATTAGAATCTAAGGCTTCTTTGCAGATTTTCTGCTTATTTTGCTGGTACGGAAAGTGATATTTATATTGATGTGAGAGAGTGAAGGAATTTTGTAGGCCAGGCAATTAATTAATACGCTTCACCAGTGGTAAGCGGCCAACCGCAAGTGCTAATTTATGGATTTTTATTTCAAATTGTTTTATACTCTTGATTTTGTTTGATAATTTGCGCAAAAGTAGGCAAAATTGTGAGCCGAATTGAATATTAACCCAAAACTACTCGAAAGAGAATGAGACAAATATTTTTTATGTAAATATTGATGAAAAAAAAGATAAGAAAACAGTCCCCCCCAAAATGTTATTCAAAACTTTTTGCATTCGGTATTTTATTATTTGCAAATAACCTATGAATTGTATAAAATATTTTCTAAAAACATAGATATGCAATTATAAAAAAGAAAAGAAGAGAAAACAAATTTAATATGGCTAATACTCGATGTCAGGCTAAAGAATTAACACTCAAAACAAAAACAAATATATTATTAAAAGTAAAATGCATATTTTATAGCATAACTTATATACGCGAAAATACAAGCCAATATAAAAATAAAACAAAATATATTATATAAGCCAACTGCTCGTATGCAAAAAGCTCAAATGCAATTCAAATTAGAACAAAAAACAACAAAAACCAACAAAAAACAAAAAAGGTGCGATAGTTTAAAAACAAAGAATATTTCTTTTGTTATCTTCATTTTGTTTCATATGTGAAGAGCGGTGATCAGTATAGGTTTGTAACTGCCTGAATCATTTTGTTTTTATTATTATTAATTTTCATACGGTGAGCTTTTCCATTATTGAACATTTTTATTTTAGTTTTAATAAACGAACTTGTGCTTTGCTTAGCACAAGCTTAAAGTGATTTCAATTCTTATAAATTAACTATAAATTTTAGTTGTAATCTTGTAATCTTTGCTATCTTTAATCCACTTGAAGACATAAATTAATTAAATTACCGCTTATTTAATTATCTATCTTTTTCTATTCTTAATTGTTTAGCTAACTTTAATTTTCATTGTATATACCAAGCTGCAAAAAAAAAAAAAACAAAAACAAAAAAAAAGCAAAAGCTTAAATCTATTTAAACTCTTCATCTAAGTTGTGAACCAATTTATCATAACTAAATAAGCGGGAGTAGGGATTATACGATAGTATGGACTAAAGTAAAGAAAAGAAAACGAGCAAGATGTATGAACCTAAAATCAATAAAAAAAAATATTAATAAACCCATAAAAAGTATTATAAAATTGAATTTTGTATTTTAGTTTTTCTATTATTTTAAATTCTTAAATGGATTTTTACCGCTATACATTTTAATTGACTGAATCTTACAAATTACAAAAACAAAAGAGGAGATTTATGAAATTTTTATTTTGCTGAAGCTGCTCTGATTTGCCTACAACAACAGCAAAAAGCGATCAAATATGTTCACAATGAAATTCTACACAAAGCAAAACGAAGAAGAGCGTTGCCAGACACCGCTGCCAGTGTGTACATAAGATAATTAGTTTAAAATGGAAGAAAATATTTTAATAGAAAGGCGGGTATTTAAAATAAATTTTTATCGATTATTTTACTGTCTGGCCCGAACAAGAAACAAAATATTTCTATATTAGGATTCTCTTTTCCGCACTGAGCCCAATGGCTTAGTAAAACATACGACTACTCAAGGAATTGATTTGATTTAATTGGGCTTGATTATGTCAAAGGTGATTGGGTTAAAAAATTGGAATATGAATAATTGACAATTTTCAGTTGCGTGCCAAATTCGATTTTGTGTAAGTATCACAAGAGGTCATTTATGTATATGTCGAAAGGAATAATGAATTATCAAAGTTTGGCAACTTTAATTAAAACTTTTGTAGTTTTTAACAAATTGACTGGAAAATTAGACTTTGCTTTTCAAAATTGATTGACATGCAATATTTGGAGTTAATCAAATTTGTACACGACTGGCACAGAAATATATAAGTAACTTTTGATTTGGTATATAAACTAATTCAGGACATAAACAATTTTTCTATTTATCTTATGAGAAATAATTTTGAAAAGGTTTTAGTTTCAACAAGTTTTGATAAGCTTTCATGTAGAAAATAATTTAATATCAAAAATATCCAACAAAAATGTTTATTTAAAAAGTTCTGTTCTTGAAAGCTCATCAACTTGAGCCCTGTTAATTGTTTCAGACTAAAATGATTAAAGTCTTACAATTTAAACTGGTTATGTAAAAACACAAGTCGATTCTTTTTTTTTTTTTTTTGTTAGCTTCACAGATTTTTTTCAGAATGGTGTGAATTTTTAAAATTTAATTAATTTATATATGGGCTCTCTTGTTTTTCTCTTTCTTTTGCACAGTCAAGCAAAAACTTGCAAGTAAACACACCCACACACTTACACAGATTCAAATAAAACGCACACATATGTAAATTTCGAGCAGGCATATGCAAAATTACAAATACGCAAAGGCAGTAACAATATTAAATTCAATTGTATATAATTACAACAACATCTGTTGCGCTACTTATGACTCGTATGTGTGCGTGTGTGTGTGTGTGTGTGTGTGTGTGTGTGTGCTATTGCATACATTTACCTAATTAAATAAAATAATGTAAACTCAAAATTTGCTAAGGATAAGGAAAATGGTAGCAAATATTTCTCCATAAGACTTTGCCCATTCTGGCTAACATCCAAGCATACACACACAATTACACACACACACACACACCCACACATGTAAAGGCAATTGCCAAATTGGTTGGCAAGAAGCTTTCTCTGCTTTTCTTTCTTTTTTTTGTTATTTGAAAAACAAAAAAAGTGTCACCATTATGAAAATTTGTCCCCTTTAAAATTGAAAATGAAAATTAAGCAAATAAATTTTTAAATATTTATTGTGTACATATGCGTGTGTGTGTGTGTATTTGTATTTTATAATTACAATTTGCGGAATACAGTTTCATATTTTTAGAAAGCAAGAAAGCTTTTATTACTGCCAACATACATCGTCCTCACTACCAATTAGGCCCTGACTCATTTAGTCATGAATACGAGTGCTTCCAACAATTTGCATATAAAAAATTTATCGCATTGTCATCTTTTTTATATTTTATTTGAATTTGCAAATTGCTACGAAAATATGGTTTATTCGAAATGCTAAAAAAATATATATATGTATTTTTTTTATTATTTTATCAAAAAGTATATTGAAGAAATCGGTCTGACTGAGATTATACAGTTTTTTTTTTTTGGTGCTGTAAAAGTGGAATTAAATATTCGTTAAAGCGAGATTCGAATGGGAGCAGCTTAAATATTTAATGTATTCAATAAGTCCATACTGGTTTCACTTAGTGAATTTTATTCCAAATCTTAGATCAGGATTTTAATAATTATTTTCTCTAGAATTTTGAAGGAATATAAGTATATTTTTTTTTTTTTGAATTATGAACAATTTTCATGCAATATTTAAAGGGTTTAATCCAAATTGAACTGGGTTGGGGAAGCTTTATGAAATCGCATGAATAAATAAATCGTTTGGCTTGGAAAGGCTTGCCTTTTGTTTTAAATAATTGAATATCACATTAATTACAATAATTTGTTTATTTAAAAGTACAAAAAATATTTGAAAGAAAGCAACGTTTCACCCCAGGATATAGGGAGCGGATCGTCCCTATCAAAAACCATTTCGCTGTCAACTAAAAACGGCCGAGCCATATGAATTATGCACGGAACCCACAACTTTCGTTTAATATTTGCGCTCATAAATTTTTATTTTGTTTTTCTTTTTTTTTGTATGTCAATTTTGTTGTTGTTTTATTTTTAATACAGATAATTATATGCACATACCTCGTACCACGACAAATTCTTTATAGAGCAACCGCAATGCCAGAGAAAACAACAAAGGACAATGCGCTGGCACCGGCTTCACTTTGCTTTGGCTTGGCTTGGCTTAGCTAGTGACAAAGGATGGGACATATTGCATGGAATTGTTTGCGGTTTTATTTATATTATATATATATATTTTTTTTAAACAGTGACACGCCACGACAAAGAAAATTGCTGGTTGTCTTTGGAGCAGAAAGTGACATCATTAGTCTCTTTATTTTTTTTATCCTTTCTTTTTTGGATGGCGCAAACACGCGAAAATCAAAATAAACTCATTTCATTTGGCAAACGAAATATTTGAATTCCAAAATTTGTAACTCTAATAAATGCCAGAATTGTTGTATAAATTGTAGAGAATAAATAATAAGCCAGGGGCAAAAGGTAAAAGGTAAATGGTAAATGGGTTTTTATTTACGGCGATTTCATTTGCACGGCGAATTTTCGGAGGGGCGTCACTCTGGGTTGATGTCCCCACTTTGCCTTTGTTGGCAAAGAATGGAAAGAGCGCATGCCCCAAGTACCCACTCAGTGTGCAAGTCAATTCTGGCCATATTCATATTATATGTAATGAACCTGCCACAAGTTTCTGTTTTGGGCCTGACCTACTTCAGTTTCAGTTGCCTGGTGTTGGTTGGTTGGCTGGCCCCGGTCGCTCTTTTTGCCTGGGCTAGTCCGATTCGTTTGTTTTCATTTTCTTCTTCTTCTTCTTTCTCCTCCATATATTTATATATATAGTTTTTTTTTTGCTGTTGCTGTTCTACATGAATTTTTATTTGCATTGGCTCTGCCCTGCATTTTTAATGCTGCTTCTTTGGCGCCCCGAATTGAACCGACCCTGTTGTCTTGCTCCATGTTGGCCCCTGGGTACCATCATGGCTGCAACCACGACTTGCATGTGCTTTGTTGCCTGTTTGCTTGTTTGTTTGTTTGTTTGTTTGTTTGCTTGCTCGCCGATCGGTTTGTGTGCTTTGTGGCTATTTGATTCGCTGTGGCGTTATTTGATTTACAATTTTAATAAGCCTCTCACACCAACAAATAAACTACCTCGCCAGATTGATTTATTGTTCCCCGTATTTAGTTAAAATATTCATTTATTTTTTTTTCCCTGAAATTCTGAAATTCTAAAATTCCTAATACACTCACTTGATCGAAATTAATTGGGTTCTTGCGGTGGAAGCGCTCGGTTTCACCTTTACTGGAAAATATGCAAACAATTTTCAATTAAAAATCAATTTTATGCTTCAACTGAGGCTAAGTGCTGAATTGTTAGTCTTGTTGTTTCTCTCTGCAAGGCAAAGTTTTAAACCATACACACACACACACACACACACACGCATACGCGCGCACGCACTGAAGAGTTTTCAAGATTGACCATTTTGGGTATGCAACACTTTTTATTATTTCTACAAAAATTACTCTTGCTTTTTGGGAGAGAAAAAATATTTATAATACTTTTTTTTTTTTTTTTTTGAGGAATTTTTGGACAGTCGCTTGAAATGGTCTGATGGTTTTTGCTAAAGTTAAAAGTCGCTATTGCAGCTGTTGCGCAACTTGGAAAGAGAGAGGGAGACGGAGAGCGAGAGGGAGGAAGTCATGTGGCAAACTTGCAAGCCGTTTAAGTTTTGGTAAGACATCTTGGCAAGTGGCGTACACGATGAAGATGGCAACAAAGTACAAAGGACTGACTTAGACACGAGTCGGCGAAAGCCCAACCTTAGACGCTGACAAGCAATTATGGCTAAAAGGCACAAAGGGAGAGCGTGTGGAAGAGAAAGGCAGCCGCAGAGTCTGCAGCCGCAAAGCCACATGAATATTTTCGGCTTTGACAAAAGCAAAACTAGTTTGATAGAACGAGACAGCGGCTGGGGGAGATGCCAACAGATTTGACAAAATAAACGAAGCAATTTAAGAGGCACTTGAATCTTTTCGCCAGTCTTGCCTGACGTGCACTCAATGTCAACTCGCGTAATTGCCAAATTGATTGTTTACCCACACACACACACACATACCACACACAAGGCACACGCGCTGCCATTGAGCGTTTAGAAAATTTTCATAAAACTTTTTATTGCTGTCATTTTGTGGTGGTGCTACAATTGTTGCCAATTTCCGCCTGAACAGACGTGTACTTAGCTAAGCCCTCTCGAAAAATTCATACAATGTTGCAACCGAGAGGCGTTGCCATAAGTCTGCTCAGCTCTGGGGTGTGGATGACTATGTGCTGGGTGTGGTGATATCAGCTTGTTACCGTTTTACCAAAACCGAAACTTTTCTCTTCACTTCTGTTCTGTTTTTTTTTTCTCTCTCTCTAAGTTGAAGTCAGCATGCCACATATCCAATTACGTTTATAGATATTACCAAGCATTTTGCCAAAAAAAAAAAAAAAAAAAAAAAAATACGCACAATGTAATCATAAAAAATGAATGTGCATTGTGGCCAACAATGCTTAAATAAAGCTTAAGCTTCAGCTAAAGCTTGGCAACCATTTTATGGAGTACAAATATAGAGTGAGACATAAAGAGCGCGGAAGGGTGCAACGTCACCTTAAGAGTCCTCAACATTGCTGGGGTGTTTGCTGGATTTGAACTTTGTTTTTTTTTTTTATTGGAAATTTTATTGAATGGTCAGTTGACTTTTAAGTTTAACAAGTCAACAATCTATTGAATTCATGTCAATTTAAACTTTTCTAGCTCCGCAGTGGACTCGAAACTATTCTAACTTTTACGTTTAATTAAGAAAATAACAGCTATTCAAATATTTGCAACAAAAAAAAAAAAAAAAAAGAAAATAAAGATTTTGTTTTGCAAAAGCTCAATATTGACTTGGACTTTACACTTTTTGAACTTTTGGTTTTCACTTGGAATATCTTATGGATTACTGTATCACTAGGGAAATCTATAGAGTCGATGCCATCTGTCTATATAAAAAAGTCTTCTATAGAGTGTAGATTTGTAAAAACTGGTTGGATCGGATAACTGTATCATCTGGTTATAACCTCAAAGGTATTGACCGATCTTATGCACTGAATTTGATGAGGATCAGAAAATTCTATTATATTTTATCAGTATATCAGTAAATTATCTGACGAACTAAAATCAGATTGAATTTTGTTAGGTTCGAATTAGTATTTCATCTGTCATCTGTCATATATCATATATATTATCGAATAACTCCAAAATGTATTGACCGATCTCTTTCGAATTTGGGATACACATTACTGACCGATCGGATCATATAGTACTCATGCGAATCTAGATCGGTCTTAAGAATAACTTCTATACTTCGTAACTAGATTCATTGGATATATCTTATATGATAATTATATTTAGATCGAATTACTATATCATATACCTATCCCATTCATCATCAGTGCTCTTCGGATTTTTATTTTCTAAGATATCAAGCAAACCCAATGAGAACTGCACAGAGTAATTTTTTGTTGTTGAAAAATCGCTTGGAGCGAAAAGTCGAATCAATCACTTTGGCCATTATTTAATTCGAGATTTATGTCACTTATGCTCGAGTAGTATTACGGATTTTGAGGACATTGAAAGACTTATGTATGTACATGAAAAACGCCTTTAATGGACAATTAAACTAATCAATGGTTGTTAACAGCAAAAGTTCAATGTATTGGAATTATTTTGCACAAATATTCGTGCACTCAAAATGCAAGGATACTTAAAGGACTCTTAACATATAAAGACGATAAAAATGAATTGATAATTTATGCGGTAATTGAAGTAAATTGTCGGTATGGAGTACTGATTGCCAACTACACAACTGCCAACAACTAACAAATCGATGGACTGAAATAAATCGAAAGTTATGCAGGCCTGGACGGGGCAGGGCAGGGCAGGGCAGGTGGAGCTCGAAGGCGTATAATGTTGGTAAGGCCTAAGCAATTTAAATCAGCCAGCGTTGATATTTATTTATACCGTTTAGTTTGTTTCAACTAAATTGCCTGGGGGAGAGAGAGAGTGGGTGGGGCCCGACTGTCAGTCAGTAAGCAGACGCCTTAAGACTTACGGATTCGAAATTATCTGGCATAATCACAAAAATCATTTAGAATTCTGTGGGAAGAGCTTGTTCAGTCTGAAATGGGAGGTTATAAAAATAAAGTTGGCAATTCTTGAACGTTTATAGAGTGACATTTGTCAACACTCCATAACATTGGGGAGAGTGTGGAAATTTTTTGAAATGAAGTCAGAAGAAGCCATCCACCGCCCCATTTTAATTTGATAACCTGCTCAATGATCTTTACCTTTGTTTTACTTTACTCTCTCAATTAAATGCTGATGTCTGGTGGTCAGGACTGCAGTTTCACAGTCTTGAGTTTAGTGTGTGCTTTTGGCTTAGCATGCGTGGCGAGCAACAAACTAAAAGAAGTGTAAAGTACACCCGGGCGTATACTTAATTGCGCGCGTGTTTATTATCTGCCGTGCTGTGTTCGTTCGTTCATTCGTTTGCTGCGGCAAAAAAAAGAAGAAAAATACCAAAAAAAAAAAAAAAACGTCATGCTCGTAAATTAAAATGACACGCTTTGCATACTCATACTTAGCCACCGAGTGCGACATGAACGAACATGAAAACATGGTAGAAAAAAATAACAACAAAAACAACAACAACAAGAAGAACAGGAACAACAAACACAACATGCCCGCCAGACGCAAGCAATAAAAAATTTAATTATTCAATTAAATTACACTCTCCAGCAACACACAAACACACACACACACAGCTGCACGACGGGAGGACAACGGCTCATAAAATTGACACCAAAAGTACCACTCAAACAACTAAGGCACCAGCCACTTCCAAACCTGCTAAAGTCCTTCCCAAAAAAAAAAATGTAGTCCAAAATGTTCTAAACGCAACCAAATCAAATTTATTTAATTTGCATCACAAAGCATTCACACACACACACAGACACACGCACACACACATAGATTTGGAATCATTCAAGTTCAGTGAGCTGACCACGCCTACAAACGGCTCTGTCTACTTTCGACTTGCCGAATTCGTATGCTCTATTTGAGTAGAGGGAAAAGTGTTTAATGATTTTGACATAAAATTGATTAGGAGCTCCAAAGAGCTGGTTGAGGACCTGCCAGCTGCTTGGCTTATGAGCTCCCTTCAACTCACAAAAGTAGATGCAGATACTTTTGCCAACCAAATTCAGTCTAAAAGAACTAAATAGGAGAATGTTAAAAAAGAGTATAGCCTTTTTGAGAACTCGCAGCTAGCCGAAAAAGTCTGCTTTCATTTTGTGGGTTTTTGATTTTTGAAAAACAATAAAAAAACATGCATGCGATCCAAGTAATAGACACGATATATTTGTAAGGATGGACAGGAAGGGATTTATTTTTATTCTTCCATTGAACCCTTTCATTGATGACATTTGACCAGCTGAAACTTTGAATTGGTCCCGGGGTAAAGTGGATCCTACGGTTGTGGTTTTTGTTGGCTTCGAGTTGTTTTCGGTTTTGGCCGGGAGCCTTGCTTGCCCGCTTGCCTTATACGGTTGGTTAGTTAGTTTAGTTAGTTAGGTAGTTAGTTTCGTTTGCTTTCTGGGGTTGAGTTTGAGTTGGCGTTGGCTCTGGGCTTTTGCCTGGTTTGCAGCTGTCACGCAAGCCCCGGCGGACTTAAGCGAAGCACGCATATTTAATTAGCTAAGCGATTGCTTGCCTCCCAGCCATTCAGCGACTCAACTTGTGAGCCAGTCTTTGGGTCTGTATATGTATGAGTATGTGTATGACTACGGGAAGCAAACACGTCAGCTGCCAGTTTAACTAGGCAACAAACTAACTTTGAACCGAAACTCCTGCCAGGCTTTCTTGCCGTCTTCCTGCCTGTTTTACTCCTGCAAATCTAACAGGCTAACAGCCAGTCTATAACCAACTTTGAAGTCTATATGAGTGAGTGTGTGTGTGTGTGTGTGCGTCTCTGTGTGTAAATATTCCATGCGTGTCGTTGGCCGAAAAATTTTCAAGTTGTTTGTGTGATTAATTCGCACAAAGAGTTGTGCGCTTCCGTTTCCGGCTGTCGTTGTTGTCGTTGCTGCTGCTTCTGTTTTTGTTATTTTTGTTGTTGTTGGCGTTGTTAGTACACCGCTTTTTATGTTTCATATTTCACAGCTAGAGCTTTGCATTTGTAGAGTTTGAACTGTTTTTATGGCCTGTATGCGTAGGCGTGGCGTGAACTTAATTGTTTCATACCCAGCGAACCCGAAGCACATGCTCATGTTAGGTTCATGTCCGCTGCAGTTTATGTTTATAACCCCAAGCAGAAAAATATATATATATATATACTTCCCAACTCCTGCCCACTCCCACCATGGTGGTATTATTCTTACCTCTATGGTAATGCTAATGCCAACAATTGGGATTTAGCTTTGCTTCCAAACATTTTAGATAAGGGCTACGCAATTGCCAGGCCCCAACGGTGGTGTGTGGTGGGGAAGGACTAACCATGTGGTTAGATGAATGGGTGTGTTGTTTTGTTTATTTGTGTGGGTGTGTGTCACAGCTATTAATATGAAAATCAGACACACTTATCTTAATTAGCTAGTCACATAAAGACCAACCAAAAACACATCAGTTAAAAAAAAAAGAGAAAGAAAAATGTAAACTAAAACAAAATGTGGCTTGGTCGTTGTCCAACTGAAAAACCACACAAAAATTTGTTAAAACACACAAAAGGCACGCGACATTTGCCCTTTTCAATTTTTCCTAAAAAAAAAAATGTATAACTTTTCTTTCAAAGATTTTGTATACCCTACTCATTTCACTTGGGCAAAGTTTTGATTTGATTTTTGAAAGGTTTTTTAATAATTGTTTTTATTTATTTGAAATTCTTGAAATTTTGTTTGAGTTGTTCATTATTTAATAATGGCAACATGAATTCGTAAAGAGAACCCCACCACACTCTCTATGGAACAGGGTATACGCAAACTGATCAGTTTTTTTTTTGGTATATTTCTAATTATGCCTTCGTAGTTTTTGAGTGGATTCTTTTGATATTTGTATGTGGTAAGGTGGTGGCTTAAACAAATTATGCCACTTAACATGTAATAGTTAATTTTCCTACAAACAACCGCAGCTCTTAAAAGATGGGAGCAGTTCCCTAGTCCCACCCCCTTCCCCCAGTTTACTCAGCTTTTGCTTGTTTAGTTTTCCACTCCAATTTGTTTAGTTGCCCAAAGCGTAACATGGACGTCTATTAAATTGCTGACTATTCAAACATTTGTTGGGGGTTTACAAAATATTTGCGGCATTGAATTGTTTTAGATTTTTGGGATTGTGTTAACTAAAATCTAAATATTTCCAGCAGCTTTTGTTTACGGTTCTTGTATGGTTTTATTTTTAATAGTTTTAAGCAGCCAGAGCTCAAAGTATCGAGCAATTTTTAATTGTTTTTTTCTAGCTTTTTATTTATTTTTTTTTTATAAAATAACAAAAAACTGAAATCCAGAGACAAGCAGAAAAATTTTCATTGTTCTCTTTATTTGCTGGTTCGTTTTGTTTTTTCCTGTAAACCTGTAAAATATTTTCAATATTTTGGTTATTTCATAGTAAAGGATTACATGCGCATATGTATACAAGATATTTCTATGCAAATTTTTTTTTTTTTTTTTTTTTGCACTGTTGACCTGTATGAAACAAAAGCGCTAGAGAAAACATTCATTCGTTTGAGTGAGTTTTTCCCCTTCTTTTTTTTCATATAAAATATGCACAAATATACGCAGATGCGGGCACAAAATATTACATACAAGTTCTTTGATACAATTTTCAAAAGAGTGGTCAAAAACAAAGCCATCTGGACACCACCCCAGTCGGCCCGCTTAGACCGCTCAGACCGATATCAATTGAAAATTTTTGAGCCAACAGTTTTGCCCAAAAGGTAAACACAAATTTTCATTTATTTTAACCAACTCGTGTGGTTTTAGGGCATCATTTGTTTGAACTCTGCCTCATACAAATACACATGATTTAAAAACCAATTTTATGATTTATGTGAATGTTCATTTCCGAAATAGAATCCATTCAATCCAAAAAGTGATTGATACTTTTGCACGACATTCTTTTCAAATTGTAATTTTTTATAATATATTCTCAATTATAATATATGTAACTTGGCCTTGGTATACCGTTATAATTATTACATAAGACTTCTTTCACTCCAAGGCAAGCGCGCCATCTATCGGAATGTTCTTTGGCCTGGTTGTGCTTCTGTAATTATGGTTGGATTTGGTTCATGGTTGGTATCAAACGAAAGGGGTTTTAATTTCAAATATTTTCCTAAGTGTAACTTATATGAAAATTTGAAAGGTGTAGAAAATAGAAAAACTCAATAGTTTGAGGGGGAAGAAGGAAAGACGGGCAAGGGGCAAGATGAGGATTCTAAATTCCAAGTCTGATTATTAACACTTAAAAATTTCAGGATCTACACCAGTCGGATGAATATTGCTATCGATATGGACTTTTCCATCCATCCTGATTTTATTGGTGGTTCTCCGACCTCTTCTTCTCTATGCTCAGATTTAATATTTCTTTGGTTACAGGGTATACAGATAAATATATAACTCAAAATGGGGGGAAAAAATTCTCAATTTTTTTGTTAAATTTTTCACATCTGAAAAAACTATGAAAATATGAGTTGGCAGCAGAGTTGATGTGACCCTCTCAATCGAAGTGAAACAAGGCAAAGGAAATTGTAAATTTAATTTTCATTTTTATGTCTTTTAGATTTTTTTCTTAATCAAATTTATGGCCAACATCAAGAAGAAGTGTAAAAATTTCGAAATTGATGTGATTGCCAACAGATTGAGTGATTTTGTGGCCATGTTTTTGTTGTTATCATATTTTGTTGTTGTTGTTGGTGTTGGTGGTGTCGGTATTAAACTCTGATACTGATTACATAACTTTTGCATTTAAGGCCATTAAAAAACGCAAACGGCCGGCAGAGAAATATCATGTAATTGTAATTGTAATGAAGTAAACGCAAATTGCGCAAAAAAAAAACACCACAACAACTACAACAACAAAATTCAAACAGAAAGCTGCTACCAAAGTCAAAGGAAAATTGAAACAAAAAAAAAGAAAACAACAACAACAACAAGAAGAGCAAAAAATAAAAAGTGACAGTTGTTGGAAAAAGAAAGAAAGAAATGGCAACGATAACAGAAACGGTCAGCAAAATGTTTGTTTCCTTTCAAATCAGTTCCACTTCCTTTTACGTTTATGCCGTCTGTTGGGCCCAGTCCGCAGACTGGGTTGTCTAACTCTGCCCTGAGTACACCCCAACCCCCCATTCACTCACTCATTCCTTTCCAGTCGACCTTTGCCATAGATAGAGTAGGAGCTGCCTGTTGTTGCTGTTGTTGTTGTTGTTGTTGTTGTGGCCCGTGTCGGCTGAGGAGTGGCGAAAATAAATGAAAATCACTTGAAAATACTAACGAGCTGTTACGCTTGGCAAAGGAAATATAATCAGCAGCATCATGTCTGCAGGTGCACTTAAAAGGCGTTCACTTTTTCAACTGCTCCCTGGCCGCCTTCACCTTCTTACGTCAGGAAAAATGCAGACAGCAACAATAACAATGGCAAAGGCAAGTTTTAGGTAAGCCTTGCAATTTCTTTTAGAGTGCTATGGTCATTTTGAAAATAGGGAAATCACACAAAAGCAAAAAAAAAAAAAAAAAAAAAATGTTAAAACAATTAAAAGTAACCTTTTTTGGCAAATAAAATGGAACGTGTAGTATTAAGGTGAGATTGAAAAGAGGCAAAAACAACGAGTAGGCTATGGAAGGGACAAAGACAAAGACAAAATCAAAAAGCTAAAACTGCCCAGGGCAAACACATAAAAAAATACGTACAGTTCATAAGGTCATCTTGGACGTGCCGAAGACCGCATACCATTTTTTCAGAGGGATCAAATTTTTTGATCTTCAAACTATTTTCAGAATCTTATTGGGATATATTAACACGCCAATACTAATCTTTCGATATATACATATCTATCGGGATTTGAGATATACGAATTGGAGTTTCTTATTAAATCTCCTAAGATTGATTGATTGAAACAAAATAGTTCGATTTATATCGGGTTTTGAGATATACGAATTGGAGTTTCTTATTAAATCTCCTAAGATTGATTGAAACAAAATAGTTCGATATATATCGGGATTTTAGTAATAAAAATAAGAATTGCTTATAAAATCCCCTAAGATTGATTGGCTCTAAAAGAAGGTTCTATATATTTCTGGACTAGGCTATATCGATTTGACATCTTTTGCATTCCAAGTTCCATTTCAAATTGAGTATACTGTTTTCTTCTTAAAAAGATTTGGAAAAGTGCAACTTCAAAGTTAGATAAGCGAGTGGACAGAAAAAAATCACAGCATTCAGCTTTTTGTCAGCTTTCGAGTGCACTTGAACAGAAGCTGTTGTCAAACTTCCATGCCACTCGCTCTAGGTTTCGGACCATACTGACTTGCTGGACCACTTTTGAAGCTGGACTTTTTGCCCTCCCCTCCCCTCTCCTCTCCTACCCTGTCTACCCCAGCCGTATACCCTAGGCCCAGGTGGCAACTACAGTGACGTCGGCTATTTGAGTAAGTGCAATTCTGCCAAAGTTGTTAGTTGCTGTTGTTTTTGTTTTTGTTTTTGTTGTTTTTGTTATTGCTGTAGTGAAGGCCACGTTGTGGAGTGGTTCATGATAATGAAAAGACTCATAATGCTCATAAACTTGTTCATTATGAATTTCATTTGGTATTGTATTTTCTTTGGCTCTTGGTTAAATGACGCGTGCCGCTTTTACAAACCGATTCCTTGTCGTGGAAAATGACTTTGAACTTTATTGTTTCCTTCATTATTATTTTTGTTGTTGTTGTTGTTGCTGTTGTGGTTGTTGTTTTTGGCTCAGCCGGTTTCTGATTTGCCAAGGCTTTTAGTTTGTGTTATTTCATGATTTGAATTGATCGCGTAACTTAATTCATAAATGCGAAGAGTGAAAGAAATAAAGTCGAATTTTCTTAGCTCACGAATTTTACCCACTTTGGTTTAGAGCCAGAGACTCTCACTTTGGCGACGGGGTGTTGAACAGATTCCTCTATTAACAACTAAAATTTTGTGAAATGGCAAATTGTGCAATAGAAAAACATTTGCCAGCTGTCTTTTGTCCTTCTCTCTCGTTGTCTTTGATTATAAAAAGCTTGGCCCAAACAAGCAGTTGAACATTTCAATTTCGAACTTACCTCCGAATTGAGGTGCAAAATCGTGTTCGCTATTTTGATCTTAATAGAATGTTGATTACGGCGAATCTGGTGAGTGGGCAGTGAGAATAGTGAAAGGATATGCAAACTAAGGACTAACAAGTGAATTCAAATTTATAAACAAAAAATGTGAAGAACGAAAATTCTAAGACGAAAACTTTTTCAAGGAAAACAATCATGAAGGCTACGAACATTTCAAAGAAATCATGTCAAAGATTTGAGCTCACAGTATTTGATAAAGAAAGAAAGTGATATAATATTTAGAGTTCATTAAAAACTAGGTTAAATATTGTTACAGTGTCCAGCTTGTCTTATGTAAATTTTGTTTAAAAAATTCGTCTTACTCTAAAGGAGCAAGAATCATACAATAAGAATCTCTCTAAGAAATATAAATATCTTCTTCAAAGAAAAGTTTCGAATGAGTACAACTATTTAGAACTTTCAAATAATATTTCTTTTAATATCAACAAAGGGGCTTCACTTCCCCAAACCTTCTTTCAGTATATTGAATAAGCCTGAGCGCACTCGAATTTTAGATAGGAAATCATTTCCGACAAGACTTCAGACCTTAACGGAATAGGTGACAGCTCTGGTTTCTTATACATACTTTAATTTGGATACTAATTCCTCCTGGTGCAATTGGATGCTCACTAGATAATCAAAAGAAGAAGATGGCTTACATTTTATTTTTTCGTGAAAGTTCCTGAATGTATTATCCGATTTTAATCATGTTTAATATCAATTGAAAGAACAGACTTCACACTAAAGATCTAGTTAGATTACATGGGGCTGGTTGGATCAAACGAAATATATTCTAGAACTGATCTTACTCTTTTGTATTTAGAATATTCAGTTATATTAAAATCTTAGATCTTGGGAATAAAATCCTAAAAAATAAAATTTCCCTTTCTCATGTCCATTCCAAATTTAATAGCTTTAGTAGAGTTTGACAATTATTTCATCCATAGAGACAAACAATTTTGTTTATTAAAAGAAATTTTAGAAATATTTTCTTGTTTTAAGAGATTATTCCATTATTCACACTATATTGTGGAATTCATTTGAGAAATTTGTTTAATTAAATTAAAATTGTCAATAAAGCATATTGAAAAGTAAATTTAGTTTGCCTGGTTTAACCAGTGTTTACATCATTTTACTTGTGTTTTTGTTGGCAATGAAAAATGTTTGTTTTGCATACACACAATCACCTTGTTTGTCTTTCTAAAATTCAATCTGCAGGTGTCAGTCATGGCAGCAGTTTTAACACTGCTCGGAAATGAAGCCGATGCGAATGCATTGAAGAATCCCTCACTTTTCGAACATCTCTCTGGGACCCAGGGAGTGGGCATAAAGACGCAAGTATATGACAGTTATGGCCACAACAATCTAGCGGCACTGGCTGACAATCGGAGACGACAGACACTCCTCCTACAGCCCACAGCTATGAAAGGCAAGCTACGAACAATCACCAAAATTGAAATGGCTGACGCGGGGTTGGACTCCTCAAAAAGGCGCATCTATAGCGGCGGCAGCGATGGCACTTCAGGGAGTGGCGGTGGGGGAGTGGCTGCTATGCTTAATGGTCTTACGAATCTCTCGGGCCTGGGTCACATTAGCAACGGTTACGGAGCAGTGGTGCCCACGCACACTGAGGCTCTAGCTCGCGCTTCAACAAAACAAGAGATTCCAATTTACGAGGACCAGCACGAAGACACGGCCATTGCGGCAGTGGCAACGGCAGTCAACGATTACGGCACAGCGGGTGCCAATGGCTATGGAGGCAACAATAACAACAACAACAACAACAACAATATCAACCACAACTATCAGGAGCACTCCAGCGTTGGCCAGCACACAGCTATTTACAATTTCCCCAGTGAAGTTGCAGCTGCAACTCACAATGGCGGCTTCCTGCCGACATACGGTAGTTCAGACAACGTTCCTTGGACTCCGACAGCAACAACCCAGCAGGCCGAACACTCTGGAGCTGGAGTTGCATCACAGCAGGCGTCCCTGCACAGTGCATACGATAAAATCTCGACTGGTAATTTCATGCATCATTACGAGCATAATTCCGGCTACAATCCACACCACCAACTCGAGGAGCAGCATCACCCTCATTCGCCGCAGGTAGAAGGCCATGATGCGGGTCACGATGGCTATTATGCACCACAGTTGCACGCTGCTGCTGCCGCAGCCGCCGAGGCAGCTGCCTCAAGTGGCCCCAGCGACTACCACTACCATGGTGACGAGGAGCACAGCTCTAATTACTTGGCCGCACCGAGTGGCCATGGCTCCTCAGGCCATGGCTCCTCGCAAGGCCATCAGAGCCACCATACGGACATTATCAACTATGTGCCATATCCAGTGGTAAAAAAGCAGCATGTTCCCGTCGAAAAGGCCGTCAACATTCCCATTTCCCATGCAATTTTAATACCCGAACGCAAGCCGATGCCCATACATATTCCAATACCCAAGCAGGTTCAAGTGGGTGTCGAAAAGGAATTAAAAATACCTTTGGAGCGCATCGTACCCTATCCGGTCGAGAAGCACATCCCAGTGCCCGTGGAGAAAAAGGTACCCTATCCTGTGGTCAAATATATGCCAGTCTTCTTCAAAGTGCCCAAGCCATTTCCTGTCAAAGTCATCAAGACTGTGTTGCACAAGGTAAAGGGCTGGTGGTAAACGGGTTTGGTGAGCAGAGAGGGAAGTCTGATCTACAAGATATATCGAAACTGAGATAACTATGAAAGAAATCCTACCATCTTCAAGTGTATATGTATGATATGTTTTTAGCCATGGTAAAGTGATTATCGAGTTATAATTTTTGAAGAGCCAAACTGATTTTAGACTAATATTATATATATGATGTATATGGAATAACAATATGAATTTCCCTTAACAAAAAATTCTACAGTATTTTAAATTTAAGGAAATGGGATTGGGCTATTATAATTTAAACAAAGAAATCTATTATATCAAATAAATATTATTTTGTTTTGTTAAAAAAAAAATATTATACTTTTCCTGCTCAGCTCACCTAAAGGGTATATATTAACTGTAAAGTATGTATAATATATATATCATATCATAAATTAATATATATATATTATATGAGCAAGTTAGGCAACAAATATCCCTGGCATATCAGGTTTAAATAATTCAAAATCTTTTGGGAAAATATTTATGTATTTCATTCTTTTTCGAGGAGAAGAGGGAGACCGAATCTCCGGTACAGAGACCAAGCAATCATGGACGCAAGACAACTTGGCCTTCCGAACTGGAAGCAGCATGCCCAGGACCGTCAACGTTGGAAGGCAGCACTAGCGCAGGCACAGACCCTTCAAGGGTCGCATGCCTAATAAGAAGAAGATTCTTTTTCTGATCAAATGAAATATTGGAGCTATATTCCTTCCGATTTTAAGTAGTCTTTTGATCAAATATTTAGAATATTTCAGGCTTTTAAAAAATTCATTATTCCATTAAATCAAATCAAATATTTGAAATATATTCCTTCTGATTTTAAGTAGTCTTTTGACCAACAACAAAAAAATCAAATATTTAGGATATATCAGGCTTTTCAAAAATTCATTATTCCCAGAAAATGGAGCTTGAGTTCTTAGAATTTCTTCCAATGCAAATGATTTATGAATGAACATGCTTTCCAGCTAACAATTCAGTTCAATAAGCTACTTTTTTTTTATATATTTTTTCAATTTTCTATGATCCTATGTATTTACTTTTAAAGAGCATCACTTTTTGTGAGGAGTCATGAAAAGAAATTACCCAGGTCACTTACACATGTTCCGACTGAAAGTAAATACCGGATATTGCTGTTATTGTACTTTACTAGAAACAACAAATACTAAGTAGACTGCTTCGTAGACAAGACTCTGTAAGCTTCTTCTTTCTAGTGAAAATAAAAATTTCAAAGAATCACAAAAGTTAATAAAACGTTGCATTATCCCGAGGTCTCTTTTAACTGACGTAGCCATTTTGGTGGAGTTCTTTCTTTCTCTCCGTGTATCTGTGTATATGTGATAAATTTGCCAACTCCAATGTCAATAACAGTACTGGCCATGTACTTGAGAAACGTGTTGACAAAAGAAAGAAAGAAGGAAAAAAAAGGAACCTATATAAAATAAAGAAAGAAAAATTGGCAGACCTACGATAAATGTTTATATATTATGACTTTTATATGGGTAGGGCAATTTCCGGTGCGCCACAATGCGTTCGGGTAGAGATCTGGGTATGGGTGTGGGTATTGGTATGGGTGTGTATGTGTGGGTGTGTAAGGAAAATGTGAAAATGCGCGTCCAATTGGTAATTGGTATTTTATGTGAGCCACAGCTGGTACATATGAGAGCCCGAAGTAGGCAACGCCTAAACAAAGCCATTGAATTGCTGGCACAAATACGGCATGTGAATCATTTTATTCAAACGCAGACTTAATCTAGGCACACTCCAAAAGACTCGACAAACTCCACACTCTCACAGTTCGGATGCGCTGGCTTAGCACGTGCCATCATTTTTACACACTTATGTGACGGACTAAAAGACAGACACCATGCTTACTGTATGTGTAAATACGTTTGTGTGTGTGTATGAGAATTGAGACCGCGACAAAGTCCCTAAAAAATTCATAACATGAAACAAGCCGCCGCCGCCGCTGTAGCTGTCGCTGCCGACATGTCGAATACTCAATGTCTGTGCAGACCGACGACAGTCTGGAATATGTGAGACCCATCAGAGGACTTTGAGCCTTCGCCAAATTCAGCTGCTGAGTGGCGTTCTTAAATCGCAATGATGATATGGGGATAAAGTATCATTGCCATTATGGCTACGAAGAGAGAGATAGAGAGAGAGAGAGAGAGACAGTGGGAGCCGCTCATGCTTCTCTGCAATAAAAATTCGTTTTATTTTTAGGGGCCTGCCAGATCCTCTCTCTAATGGCAATTGTGATTTCATACCCTCCTCCTTCGCCGCCTCCATCATCATCAAGATGGGAGCTTAGAATCAATAAAAAATAGATTAAATAAAACAAATATAAAAACATTTTAATGTGGGACAGATGATAATAGACCTCAGCTCATACAATACAATTTAAGGCTTTACCTTTTATTTTTATTTTCTTTATTCTGATTATTTTTTTTTTTTTGGTATTTTGCTTAATTTATTTAGTAAATATTCGCATTGATATTTGAAGGGAAACAATGTTTTTATTTGGCAAACGTACACATGGCCAGCTTTGGGATGTGTTGGCAGCATGTGAAACTATTTATTTAAATTTTTAGCTTACAACAAAAAGAAGATGGAAACTTTTTTTTTTAACTAAAATTACCCACTTTTTTGTTGTTGTTTTGTTTTTTTTCAGAGTTGTTTATTTTTGTGTGTTTTGCAATATATTTTGGGAAAGAGTACAATTTTCATTATGCAAAAGTTTTTTAATAAAAGTGCAAACACGGAGGCATGGAGACAGACACACCCAAGCACCCAATGCACACGCAGCCAAACAACAACAACAGCAACAATGAGTACTGCAACATTATTAAAAAAGGCAAACTGCTTTGCTTTTGATAGTTGAGTGGAGTGTGTGCTTATAATTGTGTTTAGTACTCGTGTTCATATATTCTATATAAAATAAAATATATGAAATATCTATAACTGTATTACTGCGGGGGTTTATCTGTGTACGTGTGTGCTCGTGTGTGTGTGTGTTTTTAATTTTAATTAATTAATTTTATTTGGCTTGCCTTTGTTGTGCTCCTCATAGAAAATAAAGTTTAAAATGAAAAATTAAATCACCCAGTTAAAAGAGAAAACAACTAATAATAAATAATTTTCTGTATACGTTGAATTATTTTTATGTTTTTTTTGTTCGTTTCTTCGGCAAACAAAACAATATATATTTTTTTGACAGTATACACAAAACTTTATGCAACTTTGCATAATGCAGTTAATTAAATATTATTTTTATATGAAAATGATGACAGGAATAAAAAAAAAAAACAAAAAAAAATATGTACACACTGTCAATTTAAAATGTGGCTACCAAAAGAAAATATAAAGCGAGAATAAATTAAGGAACTTAATTTAACATAAAAATTGCATAAACAGGGATCAAGTCTGAGTAAATAAAAAAAACGAAATAAATAAAGAAGAAAATGAAAAGGGCAGAAAATATAAATTTCTAAGGAAATCAAGGGCAGATTTACTAAGCTAGTTTAACTAATACAATATACATATATATATATATATATATATATATATATACAAGTATATATTTTTATATTGTATATTTAAAATATGTCTGCATTTTATTTATATATTAGCTTGGTGGCATTACGCATACGCCATGTGATCCGGGCGACATGGTAAATATTTTTTGTATGCAAAATAAAGTGCTTTAAAAGTCACTTAAAGTGTGACTGTTTTGTGTTTCGTTGATGGTGTTGGAGTCGTGCAGCATAAAAAGCGTAAAAAATGTTAAATGATAAATAAAATTTACAACCGCAACAACAACAACAACTACATAAAGAAACGACAGCAACAGTGACAGCCACAGCAAACAGCGACGACAACGAGACGTGCAGAGCCAAAATAGATTGGCACGGGGCATGGGGTAAGGCGAATGAGAAGGAGTAAAAGAAGGCACAGCGGAAGGTCTGCCAAGGGGTGGGCAAAATGTTTGAGTACAGTTTGAACGGCTGGCGTGTATGTGTGAAAAGGGTGGCAACATATGCAAGAGAAGTTTCGCTTCTTTTTTTTCCTTTATGTGTTAAAATTTTTGTTTTTTTCTGTATTTTTTATTTTTTTACTGGCGACATAATAAAATGCAATTTAGACATCAAAAAAATTTACTACAGTAAATAGCACAGTATGAAACAGAGAGTGCCAGAGTGTGTGTGTGTGTGTGTGAAAACCGCAATCTCCATACACTGTGCTGGTTTGTATGGGTGTGTGCGAGGCAAGACAGCCGCGACCGCGTTTTCATCGTTAGAAGACAGACAGCCGCATGACTGACTGACTGACTGACTGACTGGCTGACTGACAAGAGACAGGCAAAGGACCGTACCCGACCTATCCAAAAGTCTATGGTAAAAACAGACGAAGGGCAGTCCAAAACCAAAAGCCTAAGAATATCTTACTTCACCTCGCCCATCCCTCCCCTTTCGTTCTCTTTCAGTCCGTGTATGTTTAAGCAATTGAGTTTATCTTGCCATCTACACGAATGAAGTATGATAAATGTATTTGTTTTTGAAGGGACAAAATGTAAGGGCATTTGTGCGAGTGTCTGCCAAAAATAAATGACACTAATTTAATGACATTTTATACGCAATTAAATAAACTCTCGCAGAGTCAGACGGGGCAGAGAAGAGGCCATATTCACTCAATAAAAGTGGGTAGGCCGAAGGAAAGTCATAGTCTACTTTTAGGCGCTGCATTTAAAATGTTTGTCTTTGCCAAAATGAAATCAAGGTAAGATTTTTCAAAAGAACATTGGACTAAAGACAAAAAGAAAAGAAACTCTCAATGAGATGCCAACGCGTGCCAGCTTAGCTAGGGCCAAGGTGTGCACTTAATTTAATTAGAGTTTGCGTGTGGCATGCAGCAAATTGCGGCGGATGGGCTGGTGACATAGACAAAAATTGTAATCTTCTGCTGTTCCAACTGCTCCAGCTCCAGCTGCCCAACTCACCTGCCAATGTAATGACCTGGAAAAAGTATTTCCTTGCTATATTGTCGTTTATTTTTTCTTTGGTTTTCAGCTGCAAAACGCCAGCGCTATTCTGTGTCTATTTTATGCGCCAGAATTCACGGAGATAAATTTCATTTCATTTAACATAATTTCCATTGTGTGCATAAAGTAAATTAAAAAACAAAAAAAAAATATATCTCTTAGTGAGTGGTGGAAAAGTCCAGCTGGAGTTAACAAATGCAGCGTAAAATCACAGGACAAATGCAATGAATAAAATCATGTCCTGTGTTGTCCTTTGAATCTGCGAGTGTGTGTGTTTTTGTTCATTTAAATGATTATGCTGTTAAATGAGGCAACAAATTTTAAATTCATATACATTAAAACCTTATATGCAGCATAAGAAACTTTTGTTTAACAAAATGAAATTAATTTAAAAATAACATCAACATTGAAAATTGTTAATTTACATTCGCAATTCGTATACGTAATTTCCTTTCGCAATTCGTAGTATTTTTCACTCTGGCTCTGTCTGACTCTGTCTGACTCTGTGTTTCTTTTTAAGTCAAAAATATGTTAAATGTTTGTAATGTAAATTAATGAATACATAATAAAAGCCAAACAAGGCAAACTTGCAATTTTAAATACAAAGTACAATCAAATGGCCCAAGTAATTCCCAAAGAGCTCTCAGACTGAAAGTATTGCAAGTATTATGCATTCTTTATAAAAATTTAATAAAATTGTATTTACTTATATAATTAATTTTGTATTTGAATTGAACTTTACACGGACTGTAATATCTGTAATAGGAGTGTCTTCATTAAATCAGCTGACATTTCAATAATGTTTTATTCATTTCCTATTTAAGGTAAAAATGTTAAGTGTCATTTCATATATAAAATAACAAAATAATTATTATTTTATTTTATAATCGAAATATATATATAGGAATATATATATCTGACTTCACATGGTTCAAGAGGGCTCAATATATTTAATGAGTGTTAATTAATCTGAGATTTCATTTCCACTTTTGTTTGGTTAAACACATTTCAAATGCTCTACGCAATATTATGAAAATCATTAAACTAACAATTACAATTTATTTTTTTTTGTTTTTTTTTCGAGTTTTTAATGCGATAAATTAATAGCTATGATTGACTGTGTTTTTAATTATTTTTGCTGTATAAACAAAAATAAAGTATTATTATTTCTCTGAAAAAAAAGAGATACATGTTTTTTTTTTGTGCTTTTTAATAATCCTTTTATTCATATGCTGAAAAGATTCTCAATAATATATCATAAATACTTTTAATTGAAACTGCAATCGATGCAATTGCTGGCTTAATGCTTTACTTTTGTAATCTTTCATTCAACTTCCACCAGAATTCAATGAAATTCATCAAAATTTGGCTTGGTACTTTCAATGTTATAAAAATTGTATAGACTGTTTTTACCGTTCGACCGATTTGCTTTTGCCAGTAAAAGCAAAAAAAAAAAAACAAACTTAAAATTTATCATTTTCACTCTGGTTAAAAATTTGTAAATATTCTGCTGTCAGCATGTCAACAGCTCGCCATTAAATTTTGGCCCAACTCCACCAGCCGTCTGACCAATTTGTATTTGTATCTTTTCTCTTTTTTTTTATAGTTTTACGGGGCGTACATAAAAGTTGTCATTCTGCACTCTGTGATATTAAACATTTTTGCTCATTATATGTTTGTCAGTACTGAACTGTACTGAGCTGAACTGTACTGTACTGGACTGGAGTGGACTGGACTGTACAGAATTGAAATGACTGACTGGCCCTGACCATTTGAAATATGAGCTCCAAGCCATAAACGTTTGCTTTTCATTAGTTTACTTTTTCTCCCCCAAACAAAGCCGAGGCTGAACTGAGTAGGAGTGCTGACAACTGCAGCTGCCATTGTTACTGTTGACACTGCAGATGAGTGAAATGCTATAACTGACTCTTTATTTGTTTGTCTGTCTATGTATCTATCTATCCATCTATCTATCTGCCTGCCGACATGCCGCTCAGCTACTTGCTTTGCTTAAAAGTATAGTTTGTGAATGTTCTCACATTGCATACCTGAATTCGAAAAATACTTGATAAAAATAAGTCGTCGCTCAGCCTTCTCTAGTCTCTTTTATAACGAACTTAACTGCAGGCATGAAATATGGTCTTTGGGTATTCTTTGTGGAATAAAATTGTGTTGACTGACTGGAAACTCTGTGGATCTTAATTAAAGACAGTTATGAAGCCTACTCGGACTACAAGTTGGCCATCATTATCCAGTTTTAGCTTGGACAGGTGAAATGAATGTGAATCTAGTATCGTTTCAAAGGCAATGCCCGCCGGACTTGATTCTAATAATTGACAGACTTGAGAGCTTCGAATGGACTTGATGGATACCCCTGCTCGACAACTGGCTAAGAAATGCTCTGTGGACTGTTAAAAGTGGCTCGTGATATAATGTTGAGGAATTTGCAGGTACACGCGAAATATGAATAAAGTTCATTGTAAATAGTTTATGGTAATCATAAAAGATAAAAACTTACAGCATTTTTAGTTTTACGACTACGCAAACAAGAGACTTGCCTATTTCACTCTTTCACTTTTATGCTGACACCTTTCACTGCTTCTGCCATTACATCGGGTCCTTTTAAAAGGCTTGCATAAAATTCAACACGAATTATCACTCATACGCCACGTTGTTTGTTCTAAAATTTAGCACTTTCGACAGTGACCGCAAAATGACTTGGAAAATTTTACATTTTTTTTTTTCTTTTGTATTTCCGTTAAGTGCTATAAGTTTTCAACTTGAATTTTATGAGGACAATTTTAAGTGAGCCGACAAAAATTTACTGACAAAATTTTGAAGCGAGTGAAAATCTTTTGATTCAGAACTGGGAATTTAGAGATTTCATTGGATTGACTTCTAAATTTTACTTTTATATTTCCTTTGGATATTAAAAGAATTCGAAGCTAGTGTTTTTCGAAAAGAGTATCTCAAAGCTTGAGTAAGTTTTCTGAAGCTACCAAATAATTTTCATTGACACTTAAAAATTTTGCTACTGCTGCCTAGGGAATAACTAGGAAAGTTCCATACTTTTTTTGAGAGAAAATTACCCTCGAAATTGATGTCCCCTCTATTCTGGTCAAGATTCTTAGCCAATTGTTAAGAGTGCGAGGAAATATAATACAAATTCCAGCTTCTTATTCGAAACTTTAGGAAAATATTTAACGGAACTTTTTGCAATATTCGAAAGAGTTGCTTTTGGCTATAATGCCGTGTGAACATCAAAAATAACAACTTGCCACCTGAGTCAAAAATTTTTAATGCTTGGCATTAATTTTGAAAAAGAAAAATTTCTGATGAGTCGATTTCCATAAACCGCGTGCCCATAAAAATGACTTCAAAGTTTCGCCTAAAAAGTCTTTGTCCATAAAGGGATGAGCTTGTGTTTTAGGACAACCCTTTCTTTTAGCCACTTTGTCATAGCTTAAGGGGTTTTTTCAGCTAAATGGATTTTGGTTGTTCTTCTTGTTTTTGTTATTTTTGGCAACATGGCAATTATAAAACTTTTGAGGTAAATGTGTTGATTAATTTTTAATGGCTATCTTTGTTGAGTCCTTCTCCGGTTTGGTTTCCTACCACTTCTCACTCACCTCTTCGTTTTATGGGTTCATTGAGTAACACCAACTAAGTCCAGAAAATAACCAAGCTTGCCCGAAAGTCTTCGAAATTAAAAACACATTTCAATTTTTCATTTTTACTAGAAAATTAAATTATTTCAACTGTTTGGTTGGATATTTCTTTTCCCCGATTCTCAATTGAAATGCCCACAACCAATGTTTTACTACAGTTGGCCTCTGCACTGATTCAAATTAACTTTTGAGGCTTCCACCATTTTGATTGGTTTACTCTTGAACGAGGCTCCAGCCACACTTTTTACTCGTTTTGTACGGTTTACCAATGATAAATAAAAAAGGAAGTAATCGTTCGTTAAGGCCATAAAAAGTTATAATTATTACATATGTGTGTGTGTGTGTGTGTGTTTATGGGCATATGCATTAATTGCTTGTGGATTAAAACTACCAATTATTAAGTAGCAGACAAAAGTCTGACAAACTGACTAGCAGATATTCTGAAAAGCTTTCATTTCAGAACAATAAATTCTTTAGATCTTTAATTTTTTATAACCAATTCCTTCGTTTTTCGGGATCCACAAAACCAAAGAGGTAAGCCCATTTCCCAGAGAGATCTATTGTTCAAGAATTTTTAGTTTATGAAGACAATCTGTTGGGGAATTCAGGGAATCATTTTTTTAATTCCATAAGATTAGATAATTTAGTCCTAAACATATCGAAAATCATTCGTTTTCAAAATATAACAATTAACTTGAAATCGATATTGTTACAGTGACTTAGCTTATAAGACCCTAAGTCTTTTGGATCCAGAAGTAAACCTACATATTACCAAAACGGTTTCAGAGAGGTCTGGGATTTTATAGAGTTCAGGAACTCAGGTCTGAAAGAAATCTATTGTTATAGAATACATTATTTTCATAACTTTATAAGACCAGTTAAACCAGTTTTAAAAAAGCTACTGAAAATACATTCTCATATTTATACTATTTGTTTATATTTTCCCACTGAAATTGAGAGTAAATGACCTTGCCATGATGCCGGCTGACACCATTTGTCAGTATTATTTAAAGGGATAAACTAGCTCGAATGCCTGTCTCCGGAAATTGAACGTGTGTGTGAAACCTAACCATTTCCCCAACCGCCTCCTTTCTTCTGGTTGAAGCTCTTTATCAGTCGAGCGTTTGTCTATTTGACGGGATGTGTGATGTATGCATTTCCAATTGCGTTTTGCGGCTTTTGCATTTGTTAGTTTTGAGGTCAGTTGTCAAACGGAGCGGCACAATTCTTAACGAAGTGGTTTTTGTGGGTGTTGCAATTATGTTTTTATATGACATTTTTTGGGTCCCTTCCTAATTGATTTAAATGGTCCGTTTGTCAGACCGATTAGACTGTTGTTTTAGAGCCCTCAAAGATAAGAAGGAATCCATCAGAATTCAAAAATACAGTGATATATGAGCAGTTACTGTGTCTTTTAATTTGAATATTTTATGTTTAGTTTATAGTTTCTGTGGCCTCTACAATCTGACTGGCTTATTTCAAAAATGAAGAGCTCGAAATTTCCTAGAGGGATTTGAAGAGCTTCCTAATTTAGCTACGTTGTTTTTAAAATGTGCAAAACAGAAATTGTAAGAAAAAGTAGCTAAAAAGAAATTGAATCTGCAACAAGCAAACAAAGTCCAACAAAGGCAATTAATCAAAAATATAACAAAGTTCAAGAGTTCCGGGCCTCTTCATAAATTAAATAAGGGCAGAGAAATAAAAACAAAATAGAAAAATAAACTAATAAGCAGCCGAGTGGACTAGTGGATTTGAGCGAAAAGAAACATTAACAATTGCAGCAAAATAACCGGCAAAAAAGCTGCCACGTCAATTTAAGTTAATTTCATTAGCTGGCAATAACTTGCCACCGACTGTGGCGGTGGGTGTGCTGGCATGTGGCTACTGTGCTGGTCTGTTGGTGTGGAGCGTGTGAGTTTCGAATTGGAATTGGAATTGCGGGCTTCCCCGAGAACTTTACGTTTTTGGCTAATTTTGTTTCTCTTTCGTTAACGTTTCGTAGAAGTTGGTACCATCGCGTTTATTTAGTTCGCCATTGTTGCAGCAAGTTGACTTCAGTTCGTCTCTCGTCTTGTGCCCTGTTGTTGCAATTCTTTCTTTTTCTTGTTTTTGTTGTTATTACATTTGGCAATTAGCTGTTGCAGTTTTCGTCTTGGACTTTTTGCAAGGGGCACCACAACTTCAATACATATTTATTAGCCGCATTTGTTGGATTTTAGCTCAATTAAAAAGTTTTGCTCTGGCACTTTTCTTTATTTTTGGCTAAAGTTGCCTTCTTGACTTCAATGTCTTGTTTTCCGGGATTTTTTGGCTTTGACTTTGGCCTTTGGCTTTTGGGTCTGGTCTGATGGTTAAGTTTTAGAGTTGCAGTTGCAGTTTTCAGTTTAGCACTCGTTTTTGGCACTAATTGCAATTACTTCAAATGCACCACACTGACTGGACGATAAGGGGTACACAGGGAATTCGAGACAATCTCGTTCTTTAAATGTATTAATAGCCTTCGGGCCAAAGGTCAATTAAAATGTGGACCTAGAAAAAGTTTTGGTCATTTCCCATGCAAATCAAAATTGTTATCGATAGTTCGAGTTCATTCAGGGCGGAACTAACAATCATTGAACCAATCAGGTCATGTTCAGTTCCGATAACAATTGATTAAATTTTTTATATTTATTACATGTTAATTGGTGAATTTTTAATAATTAAAAAATACATAATAAAAAAAAATTAAATATCATTACGCTATAACCAGGGTTTATTTAATTGTTAAGACCGTTTAAAACTCTGACAACGATGAAAGCCTAATAAAGATGCATGAAATTTAATTGAGAGAAAGATTAAAGGAAGGTTTAATGAAATGTTTCAGATTATGTCATTCATGTTCATTGTCCTTTACCATCAGAGCTTGTTTCTTAGATGTTTTTCCCAAGATTTATTAACTTAAAATTATTGATTATGGAGTGAAATTGTGTGTTTTTGATTATTCTTTAGCCAAGTAAATGATTGGCAGGTGCCCAGCCCAGACCCGAACCACCTGCCACGCTTGCCCCATTTATGGGCCACGCTATATGCGTACGAGGTGGCTGTTTATGGACCACTGTGCGCACCACTGGCACTTTGATGGGATAGGGATAATAAATGGGGGTGGCCACCTGTTTCTCCACTCGATAGGGCACCCGACGCTCCACCACAAATGGCACTGCCCTTTCCACAGGCACTGGCCGTACCTTCTCAATGGGAATCTTTACTTCTTGCAGCTGTGGCACGGCAATGGTCTTTGATACGGGTATTTTGATGGGCGTTGGACGGGCCTGGGCCGTTACAACGGAGCGTGGTACTGGCACTTGAACCGTCTGCTTAAAGGGTACCAATTGCTTTTGATAGTGGGCAACGGGCACTTGTTTGATTACATCAATATGCTTGGCCAGAGGTAGACCAGCAGCTGCCTTGCTACTTTCAGGTGTGTGATGGACTGTGCTCGTAATGGGCGGCAGATCCGGTGAGACATTTGCTATTTGCGCCTGACTCTGCGAGTAAAGCAATTGTTGATCCTCCTGGACATTCTGTGGCGAAGGCAAGCGTACTTGGTGGGCCTGGTGGTTGTGGTGGAAATGAGGTTGCTGGTGTGGTTGGTAGTGATGGAGTTGACGGGCTTGTGTGTAATAAGGTAGAGCTGTGTGCTGCTGACGTTTCACTGGCTGGATTTGGCGCTCCTTGATCCGCGCATAAATTGCCTCTTGACTGGGGCGGCCCAGCTGTGACCCAGCCTGTCGATAATTGGTAAATGTTTCGACCTGATAATCGTTTGGTAGCGCTGACGTGGAATGTGATGGCGGCGGTAGTGGTGGCTGTGGTGGTGCCAGTGGTGCTGTGGGCTGATATCTATGATAGAGTGGCTGTGGCTGTGACTGTGGTAGTGGTTCTGGATAGTCAAAGGCAGCCTCGTAGGATGATAGGTCGGCGTCGGTCGGTCCGGTCTCATAATTTGCTGTATTAATGACAAAATCGATTTTGCCCTGATTCTCGCCACCGACAACATCGAGTTCATCCTGGAGCCTATTGAAGTGCTGCTGCTTGGCTTGATTTGTTGTTGTTGTGGCTGTTGGCACAAAGCCGATACCTCCGCCAATTCCACCAAGCCCCTCTCTAGCTTTGGTCCCATAATTTGCATATGTTTCCGTTGCCAAGTCTCCAGCATCGCCAACACCATCATTGTTTGTCAGAGCAGCAGTAGAAACAGCAGCAGCTCCATAATAATTTCGTGTGTATCCTGCTAATCCAGCTAACGCCTCCATTGCCGGGTCATGGTAATTGCTTTTGGCATGATACCCAGAAATTGGCAGAGTCACTGCCTCTGCCTGACCCATCAGCAAGGGCCCCAATGCCATTGTTAAGGCACCCAGAAACCATATTAACGCATTGATCATTAATGAACTGCAGTTGCTTTTGCCTGGCTGTTGGCAATTTGGCTGGAGCTTCATGTTGTCCTCGTTATTGTCCTTGCTTGGCTTTGTGTGTGTGTCTCTCCTCTTCGTTTTTTTTTTTCTTTTGGTTATCCCGGGAGAAGTCCTCTTTGCTGCACAGCAGCAGCTCTAAGCTCTCTGAAAATCTGTCTGCCGAATTACTCTGCCACTGTCCGAGTCTCGAAATGCCAACTCTTGCCAGTTGCCCTGATGGTTTTATAGAGATCCAAGGCGAGTAATTTGATGCGACATGTCAGTCCGATTCGATAGTCAAGTTCATTGCCTCGTTTAGATTGTATAACCCGACCGGGAGCATCTCGCCCTCTCTCCTTTTCGCTCACTTTCACTCATGGCCAGAAGCATTGGCAGCATCAGATTTCACGCAGCAACTGTGTGGCAAGCTGCGGTTGCAACCATATGCAATTGTAAAGTCGCGACCATTTTGATGTTTGATTGCACAAATGGCAACGTTCAGAGTATGCGTTTCGTGTCTGCGGTCTAACCATGTCGTCGGCCTGGCTCTGAAAAGCTCTCTTGGTCACGCCTTGGCATTTGACAAGCACTTTACGCAACGTTGCCCCTGCTTCTGCCTCTGCCTCTGCCTCTGCCAGTTCAGATCAAGTCATTGTTATATGAAACCAATTTCCGGCCCATGTTTTGTTGCACTTTCAATTTCTTTGCACATTTGACCAAGACCGCAAGAGGTGAATGACAAGTTATTCGAAATTTGAATTTTCCAGCTTGAATATTCTGTTATATGGCAGGCCATTTGCATTGTCTTCCCACTGAGCGAAAGAGAGCGATAGAGAGAGAATTTATTTTCGCTTACTTTTTCACTCTGTAAGTGCTGCTGCCATTACCGTTGTCATTGCCAGCCTGTCTGTAAGTGTATGTGTGTGTGTGTGCGCGTCGTTACCTGCGCCTCATTCATCATTTGCCTTGCATTAAACTTTGAGAAACTGCACAAACCCGGCGACGCTGCCTTTACCTCTGCCTTGCCTACGCTGCCAGCAGCGCTGTCTTCGCCTCAGCCGCCTTTATTTTCCTTAGAGTTCGTAGTTCGTTTTTTTTTTTGTGTGTGTGTGCTTCTCCTTTTTTTTTTCTCGTTGCCTTTCGCTCAAAGTATTTGCACAATTGCTGCTTGAGTTGCGCCCGAAATGACAGCGCAAAGTACACGTAAAGTGTATTTTCACATTGAATGAGGTTAAGCTTCGTTAAATTTTGCGCAGCGTAGCTGATGCTGCTGCTGCTGCTGCGTGGCCACGATAGTAGTTCATTTTCGGTTCCATAGATGTTCATGGGTGATGCTAGTTGGTCGGCGGGCGGGGGGGTGTGACCAGGGATACCGTTAGTTTGAGTTGTGAGAATTGTGTGCGTTCATCGTTGTTAGTGTGGTTGCTTGTTGGCTGCATTTTACGCTCTTTGTATTTGTGTATGTGTGTGTGTGTGCGTTTTTTGCTTTGCTTCTTTTTCATTACTTCAAATGCTTTCAAGTTTTGTGAAGCATATTTAAGCAAAGTTCGGTTGAAAAAGCTACCAACCAGCTAGCCCGACCCGGCTGTCAGTCCTTCAAGTTTCGGCGCCGCTTTGTCTATACTTCTTAATTTTTCCTTTCTTGTCCCTATAGAAGAATTAACAGAATTCAACGCAACTTAAATTTTAACCTACACACACACACACACACACACACATACACATACACACTTCTTAAAGTACAGAGAGTTATTTTAATGGCATAGACAAGAGTCCATTAAAAAACATTAGCCGCTTGGTGTGGGCATAAGAAAATGGCCAAAACGAAAGAAAGCTCTACAGAAGGGGTTGGCAGTAGCGTAGGGCAGATCTAGAGGGCAAGGGGTAGTGGGTTGTTTACTGTTTTTGTGCATGTGACAGTGAAACTTTTATTAAGTCAGAAGAGAACAGCTGCAAAAACAGCAGCGGTCAAGCTGTGCCAACCTCACTTAAGGCCAAAAACTTCACCATACCCTTTATCCTGGGCCTAGGTACTTTGATTCCGTGCAAGTGGAAGGCAAATGCATGCGAATTTAATCAAGTCATGCAATAAAATTTACGGTTCCTGCTCGTCAATTGCCTTTTGAAGGTGTTTCCAAAGCTAAAGGGAGACTGAGAGTAGGGGTGGTGGGGGCCAGTGGGGCTGGGCTAGGCCAGCCTAGGTTTAAAAGAATTCGAGGTCGCCAAATGGCTTTTGCCCTGGCAGGCATTTTGCCTACGTTTTTTCAGATTTAATTTTTTTTTTTTAGCTTTTCATTCTTAAAATTTTTAAAATTCTTTTGCTGTGGCAGCCACGCGGAAGACCGTCCGCTTCATTGTTTTTTGCTTTTATTTGTGTATTATTATTATTATATTTTTTTTTCCTTTTCGTTTTAATACTTTTAACCTCGAGCTTCTCGGAACTCTCTCCAATTGACATGACTGTCAACGCCGTCTAGCTAGCCCCAACATTTTTGCAGACCTTAATAATGTAAAGAAGGAGAAGAAGAAATGAGAAAGAAGAGAAGGCAAAAAAAATTCCAAAAGTCATATTCTCTGGCAGAAAATATGCAGTTTTTGTTCAGCGACGCAATCATCAAGAACCCCGCTGCTTGAAATATATAGAAAGAACTTGCATTTCAAATTGTTCAAGTTTTTCAAAAGATAAGGCCGACCCAACTGAAAGACAGAGAGAGAGAGAGAGAGAGAGAGAGAGAGAGAGTGAGAGAGTGCCACCGAAAGAGGTGAGAACCACAATCAAATTTTATGCCAGGCCAGACTTAATTGGTTCTAGAGCCAACGTCTTTCAACTCCAACTGTCCGTAGTTTTGAGCAGCAAAAAAAAAATAAATAATAAAAAAAAAAGAGTGTGAGAAAAACCTTGGTAAATTTTTCAATTACCCGCGTACTTTTTTGGCCAAGCGTAAAATTTTGAGGGCAAAATATTTCTTCTTTGGTTTTGGTTTTGGTTATGGTTTGGTTATAATAAATGTAGCCAGTGACCTCGGACTGAGTCGAGTCGAGCTTAGTACGCGCATGCATTTTATTTGCATTTCTAATGTGGCCACAACTTTTTGGGCGTGCCTGAAATTTATTTGCCAATTTTGTAACATGTGTCCATCTGTCCAAAAGAAAAAGACGACGAAAAAAAAAGAGGACGACCAAAAGACCAAGTCGAAAAAGTTTGAGGTTCAAAACTGAATCAGCTAAAGAGCCAGAGGCTTTGGGCCACGAGCCATGATAACGGACAAAACGGACAAACAGTCAAAATCACTTTGGTTTCTGCGGTTAATGAAATTTTCATGTGGTCGGCGTAGCGTAACGCAAAAGTTTGTCTTTTACAGATAGACTTCTTTTCTTCTTCTTCTTCTTATTCAACTTTGGCCTTTCCAACTATGTAGTAGGTGTATCTGTGTGAGGACTCTTTTCTCTCTCGTGTGTATATGTGTGTGTGTGTGTGTATTTTTAGTGCGTGTTTTTGAGGGGTATTTCATGTCTGTCCCATGAATGATATTATTTAATTGTCGTTGAAATATTTAATATTAATTAATGTGCGATGCCGACCAACTGAACTCAACTCATTAAAAACACATCAGCTGGCTGTTTGGTCGCCCAGTTTTCTTGGTTTTCTTGGTTGATTGTTGGCGTTTTGGCTGGTCCTTTTGCGTTTTGGTTTCATCATCATGTTATTAATCTTAATAATTGCCGCATATTGCCTGAAAGTATGCTGCAAACAATGCCCAACTTGGCTAAACAAAAGCTACAAAAACTTGAAGAATCTTCTTCAATCTTCTTCTTCCACTGCCCCCCACAAAGCACACTGACAGCCTCAGTGAAACGGCAAATACCGTATTTATGTCATTTATTGTAGAGTCATTTCTCTTATTTTTCTACTCCTTTATCCTTGCCATTTTCTCTATTATTCCAATTGTTCCGTCTCTTTCTCTCTTGGTTGAGAGGCTCTCTAGTCTTTTGTGCCATTGTTGCTGTTGTCATCTATCTTCCTCTTTTATTAATAAACACATTTCACCTAGCCGATTCTACCTTAACAATCTATTCATTGTATTCCACTCAAAGCCAAAAGAAATATTGCAAAAATAAACACTTAAGCTTACTCTTCAAAAATATATTCCTTAACTCTTTTTGTCACACCAAAAAAAAAAAAAAAAATTATAATGCATTTATTATGTCAAAGAGTTTCTGGAAGAGAAACAACTCAGGAAAGCAATCATTTAAATTTGAGAACAAAACATTATTGACTCTGAGACTGAGACTTATTTCAATGCTTTAAAAACCCAGAAATTTCGAGAGCTGGGAACCTTTAATTAATTGGAGAGAATAGTCATCGACTCTGATTAAATTTGGTTTCGAAAAAAACTAAATTAAAAATCTTTATTACTTTTCCCACTTTTACACTTCCATAAGAAGACAAAGACTTGCTTTGTGATTTTGCCAACACAAAAAATACTCAATTCACAATATGAGCAATTTTTTTTGTTGGTTTGATTGGGCATTTGATAATTGTTATTACCTTTCCTGCTTTGACAATGGCTTGGTAACTTTTTCCTACGACATCAGCAATAAAAATTGCTGACCAATAAATGTTACGTGTATCTGTCAGATACTTTTATATCCATATTACTCTCATACTCAATAAAATAGACAATTTGTATATCTTTTAGCTCTTAAATGGATCAAAAATGCCCTCAATTTCGTTTCACTGCTATCTCTCTCTCGCTCTCTCTCTCTCTCTCTTTCAGTCACTCTCTTGCTCTGTCTTTCACTGTGGAAAATAGTCGTGGAAACTCTAACAGAAATTGACACTTTGGACATTAGTTGAGTGAATGAGTGAAAATGCATTTGCGGTAAAGGAAACTGGCCAAGTTGATGCATCTGAATTTGATTGCATTATCCTTGATATGCAACAAATTAAACTGATAAAAGCCTTGATCCGAATTATAGCGAAAATTCAGGCCGTGGTAACTTTAAGCATTCCGAAATTGTTTTATTTTTCAGCTAAATAATTAAAGTTCTATAGTATTGCAGAAATTTACATATAAATTTGGAGGATTTATTTTCTTATTTCAGATGTGGCAGAAAGGATTCATTAGTAAACATTTGCTTTGATTTTCCTGTCAAAATTTATGCAGCTGGCAAATTATACATAGAAAGTTTTTTTTTTTTTTTTTTGGTTTTTGCATTTCCTAAAAACGCAATTTTCCGAGTTGTTCAGGCATAGGCCATTGGGAGTAGTTGGTTTTATATTTTGTACCAGAAAAATGTAATAAAAATGCAACTTTATATTTCCAAGCAATTTCTGTTGAATGCCCTAAATCTGGCATTTTTCTCTATTTTATTTTTGTTGGGCCTAAAATAAATGAATATCTGAAACTGATCCCACACTCGATTCAAAACAAATATCAGATAACTTGAAATTATCTTTAAAAAGTAGCTGGAAGGAACTTTTTACTTCTTACATTTTAATTTGAAATAATTAAAAAAAAAAAAAAAAAACGAAATAGTCGAGTCCAACAAAAATGAATTTTTGATAATCTCCAATTTCATTTCCATTTGTAGACTTTGGGTTTAATTTGTAGCTCAAGCTATATTTCTATTTTGAGTAGTCAGCTGAATTCAGCAACGATTTGTTGGCTAGCGTGCGCAATTTAACCGTAGTTAAATTGCCAAAGTTTTTTTCTACACATTTTCTCGTTTTCGCTTGCCATTTTTGTTTTTTTTTTTTTTTTTGTCAGAGATCTCGTTTTTATATATTTTTGGTTGGAGCAGTATAGTCTGAAAGAGACCCAAATATACATAGATACTATGATGCGCGTGCTCGTCTCTGTCTGTCTGCGTGTGTGTGTGTGTGTGTTTGTTTGTTTTGAAGTCGGTAAAGTGGCCGCAGTTTGGTCCGTGCCTGTGCACAAATTTAGTATTTTATTGAGTTGTTCCGATGGTTATTTAATGAAGTGCATTTCATTTTTTTCCACAATCCAAACCCACGTTCACTAAGTTCTGTCCTTAATATGTGTGTGTGTGTGTATATTCTATAGGATGCGGCATATTACCCTCTAAATGCAGAACAGATGAAAAGTTTTGCACCTGAGCGATTGTGGATTGTGATTGCTGCTGACCAATCAACACAACCAGTTGGCTGTTTTCGGTCAGTTGTTTTTGGTCAATTGTTGCATATTAAGTATACGCACTGTGGCAAACGTCCCAGCGTTTTAGCTATGCCATTGGTGGCACTGGTGTCCGGGGTGTTTTGTGATTTGTTGGGTTCCATTTTCTATTTTTGTGGTTCGATTGCATTCAATTCAATTTGGCACGTCGCTTTTATTATATTGACTGAAATGTTTGTTGTGTTGTGTGCATCCTGGCAATGGTTGCCAATAAATCAATTGCAATTTGAAGCAATTCAAACCACTGACAGGTCGACCACAGAATCAATGCAACTGACAAGTGGCGAATGCCTCTCCATTTTAAGCGGTTGCCATGCCAATTTCGAGTTAATTTCACTAGCTAAACAATTCTTCCTCATTATTTGTTTTTGGCAATTTAGCTGCAAATTATTGAGAATTGTGAGAATTGTGAGTGTATTGTGGACTTGATAAGTCGATCTATGCCAAACAATTTTTGTAAGTTTTCATTTTGTTCCCACTACAATTACATAAAATGCTCTTATGGCTCGTTGCAATTAAGCTAAAAAGAAAAAAAAAAATAAAAAAATAAAAATGCAATGAAATGACTGCGCAAGAACTTTTGACTGCAATTTCTAATTAGTCATCATTATGGCCAACAGCCAGTAGAATGCGTTTAAAAGAAAATTAACTGCAGCCCTTTAATTAGGCTAGCAGGAAGCCGCGCGAACTCTTTCGCGCCGCTCGCGCCACTCTTTTGTCGCTTTGCATTTGTGAGCCCAATTATGAGACCAATTAACAACTTGAGCAGGTCTGAGCCTGCCAACCTTCTTCTTCTTTCCAAGCTGAAAACGCTGACTTGAAGTTGCCGCTCAAGAATTTTAGGTGCAACCCTTGAGAGTGCCTATATGCTACCGGTACCTCTTTAAATATTCTTGAGAGTACTCTTCCTCAAATAGAGTAGCACACACTTCCAGAAGAAGTGGAAGAAAAAACCTCTTTAATTTGATTAAGACAGCACAATTAATAAGTCAAAACCCCAGCTCTTTGTTATACCAAAATTCTTTGCTGGCCAAGAAATTGTGTTGATGTCTGCCAAATGGATGATTTAATGAAGTCATTAACATAATCTCTTTGCCATATCTGTATTGGCGGCAGTGCCGAGTGCCCCGACCCGGGACTGGGCCCACCAACTGCGAGATACCATCGATGACTTTTACATACACGACTTGACTGGGGGCACCATAAATATTCATTTATGGTGAGTGGAGTGTTGCAGGCGCAACATGTAAGCAAAAACAAAGTGCCATAAACGGAAATCAATTTCATAGAAATAAAAGCCACAGTCTCATACTACTCTGCCCAAGTGAATTGGGTATTATGCTATATATGGAATACCCTAAATTAAAAAAGGCTCTATTGACTTCAGAAAAGGATATAAAAAAAAAATTGTGGGAAAAAAACTAACTTAACTTATTTCTATCTCACCAAGAGTAAGTATAGAAAATCTTTAAAATAATCCAGGGTCTTTCATTTTCATAGAGCATACCAGATTCGCATTAATTTTGCTTGTAGCTTATGTATTCCACATACTACTTACACAATTTTTGCCACACGGAGGACAGCCCAGAGAGGACCTTAGTCAATGTCTTGGGAAAATGAAGCAGAAGTTATTGGTAGACCAAGGCAAGACACATAGCGAGGCGGAGCGGAAAAAGCCATTCCACCTTTCCTACGCTCTCTGAGTGGCTGCCTGTATGGTGGGTGTAGCAGTTGAGCAAAATGAAGATTCTTTATTGAATTTCAATGACACATGCACAATACCAAAGAATACCAAAGATACAAATAGCATGTAGTATCTATCGCTGGTATTTTCGATTGGCCTGGGTAGTTTCTAAATAGCTTTCAATATATACAGGCAGACACACATACATAACATATGTGTGTATGTATATGTGAATAGGTCTGTCTGTCTTTTTGTCTGGCTTGGTGTTGTTATTGTTATTCTCTGTAAGTGACAAACGCCAAGAGGTGGTGAGTGCCAGAATGAGTGAAGTGCTGGCCCTGGCCCAGGCTGTCAGTGCCTGTTGGCTGTTTGACTGGTTGGCTGGCTGACTGGCTGCTGTTATTCCTTGAGTGTGTTGTCTAAGACAACAACTTGTTGACCGGAAGTGTGGCGACAAAAAGTACGCAAATAAGATTATTTGTATGGTGCGGTCTTGAATGCCATTGTCGCCTCTTGGTGCCAAACTAAATTGTTATTAGTTATTTAATGGGTGTTTGTGTAACAGTCACTCCATTAATAAGATAGACACAGACCGACTGAGTCTAAGCTTCCTTAAAGAGCTCTCTCAAATAGGTCATGCAATTTTAAAGAGCTCCACAGTTCCCATTCTCTCTCTCTCTCTCTCTCTTTCTATTATTTCCATCTGTTTCATGTTGCGGGGCTTTGCGTCATTCAAATTTGAATTTGAATTTGTGCGGCTTGTGGCAAGTCTTTTGAAAAATTGAAAGTAAAAATTTGTTGACCTACCACCGACGACCTCTTCACTTCCCCAAATCAAATCAAACCATTTCATTTCTCGTGCTTCCACAATTTCCTCTGACCATTTGCCACGACTTCTACATCTCCTGTATATATATATTTGGTCCTAAGATCAGATATAGCGCGAAAACATTACAACATCATGTTTGGTGGGGGATTGAAAAAGGGACCTCAAAAAAATAAACTGAAAAAAACGAGCTTGGTACATTTTTTATTTATTTATATTGAAATTAAGTTGCGCTTCGTTGTAGAAATTGTTTTGCGGTTTCTGTTGCTCCTCCGAAGGCTTTCATGCCGTTTTTATTTTTTGTTCACCCTTTCCTTTTTTTTTTTGTTTTTTGTTTTTATTATTTAACTGCCCGCTGGCTGGTTGACTGGTGGACTGGAGGACTGACTGACTTGACTGTTTGGTTGGTCTGTTTGGACTGCTTGGTTGGTTGCCTGTTTGCCTGCCTCACGGACTGCCTTGTAAGCCTTTTCACATTTCGTGCGCGGATTTGTGGGTCCCGGTTAAATTTGAATGTGGCGAGGTCGCCCACTGAACACTCCAATCCATTCCACTCCACTCTACACCACTCCCGGCATCCACCAGCAGCAAAACAGTTTCTTTAATTTATGACCCTCATTCAGTATGCCTGGTAAATTGCTTTGTGGCTATGGTTGGATGCAATTTAATTGGACGCATACACACTTTTACGCAGCTCGGAAGTGTATTAAAAACTTTACAAAAATTACTATAATTTATTTTAAGTATTTACTTTTATATACTCGACTAATGAAGGATAATTTCTCTTTCGATTTGTTTGTTTTTTTATTTCAACATTTTTGTGATCAATAAGACGGCATTTATCTCGATTGTTTGTTCAATTGAACTGGTTCAGTTTAAACAATTAAATCGATTAAATTTATCGAAAAAGTTTGGGTTTTAATTTTGCCTTGATGATTTCATCATTGTCTTGGCTAACTCTAAAAAATGATTAAGCAAAATTAACATTGCCTTGCATGTCCTTTAATCCTTTGGTTTTACGAGCTAATAAAGACTTACCACTGACCCATTTCGACATAGCCCAGGGAGCATTAGAGTCATTTAGCCAGCCTAGAAAAAAAAACTGACTCATTTGATTATCCTCCTACACACACACACACACACAAACACATATACCATTACCATTTTTCGTCATTTGAATGGTAGGTTTGAAGCTCCCAGAGAGTTCTTCTATACCAACGATTACTTAACCATCAACATCATTTGCATAAAACGTTTACTAATTGGCCCGCTTTGTCATGGAAATTTGCGCTTAAAAGTGCAGCCGACATACCCATAGTCCTAGCCAGACTCCATTTCTCTATAGCTATGTATATGGCTATGAGCCATAATAAAAAACAATTCATATAAAGTGCAATCAGTGCATACAAAATGGGCGCTGGCAGTGGCATGAAAGCAATTTCTATAAAAATGCGCTTAACATCAGCACTGCGCGAAATAGCTGCAGGGCCCGGCTCAGGCAGACGGGGGTTGGGCATAGGCAGCGACTGTGTGGCTGTACAAAGCAAAACATTTACTGCATTTATTGCGATTTTCCGTTAACTTGCTCACACTTCACACACACACACACGGCTCTGTTTACTGTTGTTTCGTTGGACGTTTTGTGCTGCTGCTGCATTGTTAGGCTGCGATCGGTAAAGCGTCGCTGTCGCGACTGCTGCCACTGGCTCTGCCGCTGCAGTGGAGCGCAGGATATCGTTTAAAATCTCGCGCTGAAGTCCGCGCTACCGTCATTGGATGTACCTTTTTTCTCTCTTCTTCCTTTCTTTATGGCTCCGTTTCTGTTTTGAGTGTTGCTGTTTTTGTTGCTGCTGCTGCTGCTGCTGCTGCTAGTTGAAGTTGCTTCCATTGCCGGTACTGTGATAAATGGATCGGAAAATGCGCGTAGTTAGCAGGGGGGCAGAACGAGGTAAGGTGAAGTTGACGGGGTGATGCTTGCCTTATTTACCGTTATTCATAGGCAGTCATGCCTGCTGCTGCTCCGCTTGGCTTTCTTGTCGAGTAGTTGCCCCTTTGTTCTGCCTTGTTTTAAGGTGTGCTGCATATGCACTCCATAACCTGCCCCTTCCCTTCCGTTGCTGAGAAAGCCGCAAATAATAATATTTTTTGTTCTATATTCACACACATATGCTTTGGTAAGTACTTGCAATTGAACAGCAAATGAAGCAAGGTTTGCCACCCAGCAAACTTTGGCAAAAGAATCACTTACCAACTAGTTACAAAGGAAGCAAAGTGCTATATGAAGGAAAAAGAAAAATAGTTGTTTGAAATCGAAAATATGTTTTTTGTTAATGTAAAAAAGCGATGGTGAGAGAGATCTAAATATTTCCCCCTAATATAAATTTTCGTAATTTTTCACAAGAGAAAAAACAAAAATTCAAAATTCAATTAATTTTTTTTCTGCCTTTTATCCGACTAATACGAAATATTGCCCAAAGTTAAACAAGTGTAATTGACATTTCCGTATTTTTTTATATATTTATAAATATATTTTTTGAATGCATACAAAATTGATGAGTCTTAGCAAACATCATAATAAATTCAAAGAGAGCTTCTTTTTTTATTTCTTTTGAATAAAATCATAATCACATTACTTCAACCGAACCAACACAAATCGTAAAGACATTTCTAAATATTAAGAAAAATAATAACATAAAGAAAAAAGTGAATGAAAGAAAATGGACAAAAATAAAAGGAAAGATTAATTGCCTTAACTTTTTATTTTGTATGTAGATTTATGCAAATCAGTCGGCATTGAGAAAATTCCCAAACTTGAGATTCCGTAGAATGAGAGAAATAAAGAAGGAAAGAGAGTGATAGGTATGCCAAGGAATTACACAGTTCTTGAGAAATTGACTGGCTAAGGTAGCTTTGTGCGGGTAGAGTGGGTCTATAGGTGAGTGGAGTGGTTTCATGGCATTGTTGCCTCATTGAACTCGGCATTCATGCGGCACACATTTGCACCTCGACAGTTCTTCTACTTGCCAGCAGCCTGCTGCATTCACTCAGTTGTCCTTGTTGTCAAGGATAATCCCTGAATAAGAAATACTCATGTGTTTCGTTGAGCGTTGCTTGGTATTTTTCTTATAATTTTCATTTTATTTATGTAGTTATTAAAAGTTTTTGGTGGATTATGCAATCATAAGATATCTGAGATTTGTGATTCGTCCTCTAAAGGTTAATTGGAGCATGTGGGATTTATGAAGCGCCCTCTTGACTTTGGGCAAATAAAACGCCTCTTCTGCTGTTTTCCAATAAAAATAGTATGATTTATTTCCAAGAAAGAGTTAGACCTGACTCCCTCTGAGATTTCTTTAAATCATCAATGAAATAATGAAAAATTAAAAAAAATTCTGTTCACTGTAATTCAGACAGATCCTGAATGAAATGATCCTATCTATATTTGTACTATAAATAAAATCTATTAAAATATCAAATGGTTTAATGATTTATCCATTTCAGTCAGAAGTTTCTGAAAGCTAAATATATGCAGGATTCATCACTTGCAAAGTATCTTTGGATATTAATTTCCATCTCCAATATTTGCGGCCACAAACTATGAGTGGAAATCTATGTGTGTTTGTATGCATCTATGCAAATATTATATGATAATTCAATTGAATTGGTCTCTTCTTTACCTTGAAAGTTTTCCTATCCATTTCTCTCTCTCTCTCTCTCTGGATGTGTATGTGTGTGTGTGTTTGTGCATAATTTTTTGTTGTTTACAAAGTTGGCTAAAAAGTTTGACAGCGCACATTTGATTTAATCAACTTAGGCAGCGCATAACTTTGGCTCTGTGCAAATTTTCACAACTCATTTCATCAATTTGCGCTGTCCTCATAAAAAGATAGAAAGACAGTGTGTGTGTGAGAGAGAGAGAGAGAGAGAGAGAGAGAGAGAGTGAGGCAAAGCATACTCAAGTCAAGCCAAATTTGACAAATAGCTGAGCAACTTTATTCACGAAAATTTGTGCAGCATCACATTTGTGTGTTCGCCCCACCTTGATATGAGTTTTGTGGTTGTTGTTGTTCTTACATACTTTTAGCTTAGTTGCTGTTACTGCCTTTGCTGCTTTGCATTTGAGGTCTTGTCTAATGCGTTTGTGTGTGTGTGTGTGGGCCAGGCCGGAGCCATAACCTGGCCAGAAGCTGGGTGGCCCTGGGTCTTGCTTCTAAACGCTAGTCAAATTACCAGCACATGCATTGCCCCCTCACATACTCACCAATACACACACACATATACACTAGGTTTGCCCAAGTTGTGCAGCGCCGGCAACGTTTGATAAACGATTCTGAATTAACTTTGCACTGGCAACGATTTTGGGTACAAGTTTGGCCAACAGCAACTCAAAAGCAGAGCGGATAAGCTAAAGAAAGAGCCATAGCTCTGAAGCTGGCATAAGATGGCTTTCCCTGCACCACTTGCCGCTGCGGCTTCAGTTAATCAATTGAATATGTCAGTTCAATATGTGAGTGTGGGAGTCAAAAGTGCTTGGTGCCGGGTGCCGGGTGCCTGGTGTCTGTCTAAGTGGTCGCTGGAAGGCTGAAAGGAGTCGATGAGTAGATGAGGTTAGAGAGTGCTCGGTTTTTTGGTCTTAAATTGATGGAGCACGTGCTTGGCGGGCGCATTTGTTTGCTTTGCAGACTAGCAAAAAATTCATAATATTCTCTGTTGCTGCAGGAAAGTTTCATGTGTTTGTGTGTGTGTGTAAAGTGCAAGAGATCAATTTGGCCTCTCCCCCTTGCCAGTCAGTTTTTTGTTTCTTTCCTTCACTTTTTTTTTTGACAGCTGCCTAGCTGCACTTACAAGTACAGTTGCTACTGGCTGCGCTATAGTCGCTGGTTTTTTGCTGATTTGTTGCTATTGTTGTCGCATAGAGTGAAATTTTTGTCAAAACAACTTTTTTAGATTAACTTTCTTTGGATGGATAAAAAACGCGTGGCGGCTGCTGCCAACTTAATTAAATTTCCTACTTTCTTGCGTTTATTGTTGTTTGAAAAGTTGATTTCTATTTTTCTAAGGAATCGCAGGCATATTCTGTTTTTTTTTTTGCGGGGCAATAGACGTTAATTTATTTTGGTATTGGCATTTATATACTTTCACATGACCAACCTACACATAGTGCTGCTCTATATATTTCTGGCCATTGTTGTTGCTAGGGAAATGTCAAAAGTTTTTGGCAAACATAAATCGTCACAAGAATTTCGGGGACCGCTGGCAAAGTTTTTGCTGGACACAGTTAAACATTTCTTTTTGAAAACATCTTGTCTCGCTTAGTTTACCAGCGTTGCCAGTCAGTCAGACCAGTCAGTTGGCCTGAGATTCTTGCTCCGGCTACTTCGTGTCCTCCTCTCGTTAATGTGGTTGGAGAGCAAGTGACCCGGTACAAGTCACTTAGACAGTCAGTCAGGCGATTTCGGCAAAAGGTGCTCTTGTTCTTCGAATTGTTCTTTATGTTGTTGTAGTTGTTTGGCTGTTCTTTTTATTGTTTGCTCAAAATTGTCATCAATAATAATGAACGTGCGACAGCAGCGTCAGCGTTAGCTTGAGCGGGGTTTGAGTGGGGGCGCTGACCACTTCTGATATAATAAATGTTGTCATGCTTGTGTTGGTAAGTGTGTCTGTGTGGGTGTGTGAGTAAGTGCTGAGCATGCACACACACGCAAAGACATACAATCACACACACACACGCACACTTTTGTAGTCATTCGACCGCAACTAAAAATGTTGCCCATAAAGTTTCCCTATTTTGGTTGGTTGTTGTTTTTTTTCCAAGTTTTTCCTTCTATTTATTTCCAAGTTTACGCTTGTATTTGTGGCCTGGCTACTCCAGCACGTCCAGCTTGGGTCAGTTTTAGATTAGCACTTTGCTATCGTTTATTATGTCCTTGACAATGGACTGTCAATGATAAACATCTGGTCTCTGGGCCTATCGGTTAAATCTTCAAAATACTGTCTATGCTGTCTCTCTCGACCCCGTTAGCTGGGACAGGTCCTTGGCTATTGGAATTCTAGTTTGCCCCAGAAGGCCGATAGCCTGCAACCATCTCAGTCTGGGGTAAGAGCAAAGCTATCTTTTGTGCCTTCGGAGAGGGTATTGGAGAGTCGTGCATACGGATCTCCTCTCAGCGCCTAAGTGGTTTATTTATTTGAGCTTAAAGCGGAAGTTCTTTCGTTTATATATTTTTATACAAGTTTGATGGAAATTGCTAACGAAGTAAGTTTTTTTTATTTGTTAAATTGTATTTGGGAGTTGGTGGAAAACTTGGATTTTTTTTTGTCACACATCATTAAGCCTGGTCAAGTAGTTAACGCACTACACTTAAGCTACACTTTTTTAGGACCTGCCTAGCACTTATTTAATATCGAATGCAATCAGAGATTCCTGGAAAAACTTTTATCGATTCAAGGATTTTTTTCCCTAAATTTTGTTGCCTACTTTTTAGGGTTCGTTCTGAGAAGATGCCATCACTTTATTTTCCACAAATGGAAAAGAGAACAAAAGATGTCAGTGCTTGCTGCTGGCGTAGAATTTCCATCAATTACTGTCAAGTGATTCTCACCGTGATATCCGCTTCAGAATTTGTACGGCATCGTAAATCAGTGAAATAGCTAATTGAATGAAATTGCAAACCGCAAAAACTCCTCCAAGCCAACTGACCAGGGTGTGAGCTAGGTAAGTTCCAGCTTAGCCAGAGCTTTGTTCTATCATCTTGGAATGCCTAGAAGCTGTTTTCTTATTGCAATTGTTAATTGAAGGACAGACTTGGTTTGGCCAAGCGAAATACGCCGTTTTTTTTTTTTTTTGTAATTTTCTTCTGAGAATTGCATTTTCATTTGCGCGTAAATCGCCCACAGATATGTAATGTCGTTTTTCCATTATGTTGACAAGCGCCCCAGACCCAACGAATGGGAAAGTGTGCCCTTTGAAATGCAAAACAAGTGACATACTCTTTGGTCTCTGTGGTCCTCCACAGAGAAGCTATTCTTTTTGCTCTCAAATTGATTTGAAAAGCTTGCAGCTTCGATGCACGAATTGAAGGAGATGACAAGAGGGATAGGCACTTTATATGCAACTGGCCCACATAAAAGTTTTGCGAATACTTTAAAACGCAAATTCTTGGGCGCTTAAACTACGCACAACCATAAAAGGAGCACAAAAAATCCATTAGCCGAGTACGAATGCTGCACGGGAGCATTGTGGCCAAGATGGAAAGCAATGGAAGGAAAAATCCTTATTTAAATTTCTTTGCGATTATATTTACCTACCAATCCCTCTCAGACACCTAACTTCCGCACGAGGCAACACGGCCAATACCCACACCAAGCGGCCTCTCCGGCTCATCCAAGGTGGGAACTAGGTGCTGCCGAGAGAGGGGGTGGGGCTGTGTGCTTTTCTGGTTTGGGGGAAATAAGTTTGCCATGCCTGTTGGCCACTTTCGTGTGAACTAATTCGCTTGCACTTCTGCTTTTGTACTTTCTATTTTTTTATTTTAATTTTTTTTTCTTTCTTTTCTTTCTCTTAACTTGAGCAATGGTTCCGGGCCCGCCAACTTTTTATTGTTATTGTTTGTAATTGAAATGGTGTAAACGTACAAGCGATAAAATGTAAAACCAAATGCGAGCCAACCAATCGAGAGCTGGTGGCGGGGGTAGGACTTGATGGGAGGACTAACACCAACGCATCACATCCATCGATTGCTCCATTTAACAAATTTCGATTTCCGTTTCAGATTTTTGCCTTACAGCGATTTGCTTTACAAAGCTCTTCTTTTTTCTTCTGATTTCTTTTTTTTTTTAGTGTTTTCTCTCAGATTTTATTGCTTTTGTTTTCATTCATCTGTATTGCTCCCTCCACTTGGCAGAGTGTTTGCCAAGCTGGCAAATTATGGTTATGTTGGAAAATGTTGGCTCGGTTTTTGCTGTTACTGTTGGGGATTAATATTGGGAGGAAAAATCTGGCAAATTAGAGTTAGAAAATCACAAGATTTGAAACATTTACAAGCAATTTAAAATGGACAATAAACCCTAAAGATATTTGGCTTAGATTTTGCTCTTCCGATATTTTCTCTGAGCTCTTTGAGTGACTCCGACAAAGCAAAGCACGTTATAAAGTTAATAAGTTTTTTGATTTTATAGACGGAAATATAGGTCTTGTTTGTTTTATTGATTTGCCAAAAACTGAGAATGATTGTGAGTCCCAAAGGTTTCAGTTTAAGTTTAGAATTTCTGGATATTTTGTGATTATCGAAGATGTCTTTAAGTCTATAAATATTTGATAGATATATTTAGTATAGTTTCTGAATTATAGTTAGTTAGTTTTGTAGAAATTTCTACTATAATTTGAACACTCATTCAACAGAGACTCGAACACTATTCACTGCCTCAAAATGACCTCAATGTGGAATGACTATTTAGTGGCAGAGCAAGAAACAATGAGTCAATGGCAGACTCTTCATATGAAGTGGCTGCCACCTAAACATTGTCAAAACCAGAGAATGTCCGAGTCCAGAGCCCGACAACTTTGTAGTCATGTGCACATAATTACGCACCGAGGACTGGACTGGACTCAGCTGGGCTGGCCTCTACCAAAACGGAACCGCAATCACGACAAAAACATAGATAAGCAGTTGTTTTGCTGGCAGTGCCTCGAACTCTCTCCAGGTATGAAAAACTAACCTAAAAGCCTTTCCGACTTTCACCCACATACACACACATAAAAAAAAAGAAGAAAGTCGTAGAAGGACGAAACTACTCTGGGTGCTGTCATTATTATGCAAATGGCACAAAGGCTACAAGATAATTTGACAATTGTGTACTCTCCGAGAGCGAGATAGAAAGCTCTGTCGAACTGTAATTATACCCTGTCTTCGGAGTTCGGCAGCTGCTGCTTCAAGGTTTATAATTTGGATTTCAACATCTCATTTCTGGCTATGTACGATTGCTTTTACTTTTTGGCAAGGAGCGTGTGTGGGTTTTGGGAATGTTTTCTAGCCACCAAAAATTTTGTTTACCCAGTAGTCTCAAAACTGCGACACAGACGAGACGGGGAATAAAGAGAGTCCCGAGGCAAACATCACAATCAACATCACCGCAAGTAACTCAGTACGGCTTTAGCACTTGGCAATGGCAATGGCAATGGCATTGACAGGGTCTGTGGGTGGTGGTAAATGACGTTTTAATTTGTCCTATCAAAATATTTGCACACGACTTGCAGCATCAAAAGTAATTGAATTAAAATCTGGTTGAAAGTCGCTATGCGCCTGCGGCAATAGATTTGTTTCTGCAAAACGGATGATGGAAAATTTCCAACACTACCCGGCCAAGGCCTGCCTAACTTTCACTTTCGGTTGCTTTTTCAGTCAGCGACCCCAAAATTGTAATCAGTTTCAATTTCAACTCATTTCAGGGGAAAAGCGTGAGTGTATCCGTGTGTGTGTGAGTGTGTGTGTCTGATTATGTGGGATTAAAATGAATTTTCAGCAGAAAAGCACAGCCCCAGGCTTTGGTACGGTGCCTGTAACATTTTGACAACTTGTATCTTTTGATTTGGTTTTCATTTTTCCAACTACAAAAACAAAAAACTATATAAAATATCGACTTGCGATTTGCCTCGCATTTAATTTAATTCTCTTATAAATTTTTTTCTTATTTAAGTTTTCCGGTTAATTGCAAAGTTTTCGTTCTCAATTCAAAGGCAAAACTCCTGGGCATAAAGTTATCCTCATTATTGTTGACAGAGAGAGAGAGAGAGGGTCTTCCTCTAAGATGCTAATTATTTGATTAGGTTTGCCGAAACTCTGCCTTTTGTTATCTCCGCCGAATGGCCAGAGTTTTCAATTTACGTATAAATGTCACCCCAGTCGATCCATGAGAAATAAAGAAATTTTCAGGCAAGAGATTTGCATAAAATTGATAAACAATAGACGATGGAAATCACACCGGAGATGACAATGAGGATGCATACCCATTGTAGAGCCCCGAGCTGGCTTGTCACACGGCATTGGCCAGTATCCTTGATAATATGAATGTTAGTGTGTGTGTGTGTGTGTGTGTGTGTGTGATTTGCCAGGGATTAAGTCATTCAAACTAATGCCTTGTTGGCCTGCCCGGATGAAAGTGTGAGTGTAATGCCAAAAAATTGAGGGTGAGCTCGAATGTCTGTCAGAGGCAAGATATGTGAGTGGTTAGCTTTGCTTTGGCTTATTAAAAATGTATAAGTTTAATACTCTTTTAGTGGTTGATTCAGCAGAACATCAACATTGACAGAATTAAATTGAAAAAGATGGCAAAGGTCAACATTAGAATTAAATATTCTCTCTTGCAGAGAGATTTCAAAGCTGCCCGACTGCCCCAACTGTACGAAAGTTTCTCCAATTGCTTCGAGCAAATGCTTAAATCAGATTTTTAGATTTTTTTTTATTTTTTTTTGAGGGTAACTTGAATATGAAATGCCCAATATTATGGGACAAGTCAGCTCAGGTGGCAGTAAGAATAATAGTAGCTTCAATGGGTTTTTCTTCTTGCTTTAGTTTATTACCTTAAATAACTGTACTCAAAAATAGAATAATAAAAAAAATAACCTCAAAACTTTTAGACTAAACTCAATTGAGTGAGAGAGAGAGAGAGAGGAAGCTATTCAGTCTACATATTCATTTGCAAATATGTGGAAAAACATGCAAGCCCAATGAAGTCAGCCTGAGGTAAATATTTCTTCTCTTAGAGATTCAGATTTATTGACACTGCGAGAACATGAAACCAAAATGCAGCACACAAAATATTTCACCAAGTAAGAGTGAATGTGGTTGTGAATATTTGAATGTATATTCAACTCCAAGCCACACGTAAAATGAATGAAAAATATGGTAGACAAGAAAGCCCCAGCAAACCTAACACAAGCGCCACTCGCAAATGACACACGTTGACCGACTACAGATGAGGACAAGGTGGACAATAAACCTGAGGGTGGCCAAAAGTTGGAGCACACTTTACCATCAATCCAAAATGGTGACAATTGGCAGCTAAAAATAGAAGAAGCCAGTGGCAGTGGCAGTGGCAAAGGCATTCAACATGCATAAAACTAACCCAATGTATGTGCGAAATGCCATAGGAATCAAACTCGCCGGGTAACCAAAAAGAGTAGAAGTAGACGAAGAAGAAAATATCACACACATATAAAGGGAAATGTATTCAAATGACGTGTAGTTGGTTATGTTGGCGCTTTCTGTAGGTTTGCTCTTTTCATTAGACTCGGTGTGCCCTGACCCTCGGTACAGTTGTGTATGAAATTGTGCCTGTCAGGGAGAGAGCTGACTACGTTGGTTGGGAAAAAATAATTTCCGAGGGATTTACATAAATACACAAGTTAAATGCACATTTAGCATTTTGAATTTGTAATATATTTTCTGTTCGTTTTTTTCTTTTTTTTTGTACAGTTTAACTGTGACTTTGAGTGCACAAAGCACTGAAAAATCGTACTCGACCATTTTCTGGGTCTTCTATTTATTTCACTAGCCTGAAGTATTTTGCATTTTATATATCATTTTTTTTTGTTTTTAGAAGCTTTTTATGACTTGTTTCATGGTATTGTTTTGGTGGACCCAGTCTGCTTTCAAGGTTTTGGCAGGAGATTGACAAGACCCTAAACCAGACTCTACCATCGAGCTCAACAGTTTAACTGAAATAATATGCAACATAAATTGTGCAATTGTTCTGCGAGGTGGCATCCACAAAATCTAAATATCTAAAAATCTGCTGTACTCTTTTTGCCTAATGAAAATTGTCGGTTGCTTCGAGTCTTCACTCAGTCTTTCACCTCTATGAATATTAATATTCCAGACCCAAAGTATATGTGTGTGGCCACAATGATTTGACAAAAAAATAGAATCATCAGCCTGGCTTCTTTGCATTTTTGTATTCTATATTTTCATTTTGTGGCCCTATTCTCAATCTCTTTCATTGCCAGTGTTTTTCCCTCTGTGTCTATATTATTTCTTAGTCTGCAGTTTTATTCATCAGCAGAAAGTAAAAAGAAAAACAAAAAATATAACAATTTGTTCGTTTGTTGGTCTTTCTTCTTGGCCCTGATACGTGGCTGGGAAGTTTTTATATAACTGAAAAGATAACAACAACAACAACAACAACAAAAGCAACTACTAGAATAACTGTAACAATGATTGCTTTTAAGTTCACAAATTGTACAAGTTTTTAGTACATTCGTTTCAGAAACAGAACAGCAAACTCAGACAATTGCCATTGGCATTATTAAAGTGATCTTTGTAACTTGGCACTGTGTTGATTATTACAATATCCTGTCTGGATGATGTAAGGACTTCCTAGGGCTTGATAATCTAGCTTATTTTGAGTGGAACCATGAATTGTCTTTTCTGCAAAAAAATTAAATCTTATTTAAATAATAAGATGTGGTCTGGTAGTTTCCACCGAAATTGAGATCCAAAAAGTTAACAAACTGAAATTTGTAATCTGACATTCTGAACTGACAAATTGTATTCAAAAAAGTTATAGCACATTCCGTTGGATCCAAAAGTGTGTTGGATAATTCCAAAGAAGATTTTGATTGATAACGAAAAAAAATAGAGGATTCAGTAAGTGGTAGTCCCATTAAGCTGACAAGTCATAACCCAAAAAAATGTATGTCTTTTTTTTTTTTTTTTTTGGAAAATTTTGCGATTTGCCTTTTGCAAATACAAACATATGTCATGTTGTGTTGGATGATTGTTGATTGGCTGATGATTCGAATATTGTGCATGTGGATGAGAGCCTTTAACTTTTGTTGTTCAAACAACATTACCAGTATTCGGGATCGTTAACTTTTAATTAATATGCAAATTAAGTTAATGTGTGCACATTATGACGCCTGCCTGCCTGCCAGCCTGCCAGCCTGCCTGGCATAGTCTACCTCGAGCTCATCCAACTCAGCCCATTTCTGTCAACAGTCGCGTCGGCGGATTGCTGAAATGGCAGGCCGAAATCAATTTTATAAATTTGCATGTGTTGCCGTATAGTAGTCAATGTTGTTGATTTTCATGTTGGCGACCCCAATTTGTGGTCGCCACAAAGATTTGAATACTCAGCCACACAGATCCGCTTCACAAATCCACATCGAAAATTATCCTTCTAGCTTCAATTTCCATAACGATATCAACAAAAGTTCTGGCTCATTTGCACTCCCTTTTTGGAATTCGCGACAAACCTATTAACATTTTAATAGTTTTTCTTTACGTGTCCTGCTGGCGTTACCGAGCGAGGCCCTTCATTGGTGTTGGCCAACTGTGCGTTTGTGGTATCACTTAGTCACTCCCCTTAACCTTCCCTCGCTCCTTGAGCACATTAGCGTGAACATCCTCATTTGCGTAAAATATTTCAATTAAGCAGAACATGTGTAAACGGCATTCCAATGTTTTGTTTCTCTTCTTTTTTTTTTTTTTGGTTGTCATAAAATGCGTGACTGTGTCCTGTCAGCCTGATTCTGTGCAGATTATGAGTGGTTAAAATGTCTCTGTGTTTTATACATTCCGTTTGAACGTTGAAGGCCAAAAAGGTAGACGAAATAATCTTAGAATAATTACTAATATGGCCAGAAAAGGGTGCAGCAATTTGTTGAATTCCTTTTGTTAAATTAAATGGCAGGAATGTGGGAGCAAAGACAAAACGATTTAGACCATGATTTTTGGCTGATTGCTGCTAACGAGGGTCTCCACACTGCAGGTAACTTTTATTTTAGCCCCCAAACAAAACAACAACCAAAGACAAACTATTTTCTTTTCAAAAACTTCAAGAGCCAATTAAAAAAGCTACTCCAAAAAAAATAACAAACATTTGTTGTCCCATTTGTTGTGTTTTTAGAAATTGTAGCTTTCAGTTTTGAGTGACTCTAGCAGAATATTTGAAAAGTTAGCTTGCCAAGCTTAAACAAAGCCGACCCAAAATTCCCTTTTCATAGACGCGACAATTCGATATTGTTTGTGTCTTTTCTCATATTCATATGAATTTTTAGGCTTGTCAGCTTTTTATTTGGAGAAATATAAAAGCATCTGTCAGTAGATTGCCAAATGCAAAGCTTTTAAGTCGGAAAAGGCAAGTTGTCAACAAATGAAATTAATGAAAAGTAAGAAAGAAAGGGAAGCAGAATATTTCGTGCTTTTGTTTTTGTCTTGGGAATCAAAGTATCGAAATATTAACTAATATATTCATTTTTGAAAAATCGAATTCTTAGGACTTGGTAAACTTTTTCCCAGAAAAGCAAACAATTATGCACTCTTGGTCTCTGAAGTTTTACTCGAACTGAAAATGGCCTGTCATTTTTGTTGGTTCTCAGGGAAAATAGGCAGGTAGACAGACAAATAAACAGTTTTCAGTTTAGACGGATTCGATTGGATTGAATTGGACAAATCGATGTGTCTCGCCAATCCTGAGAGATTTCAGCACACACAGCATTTTAGCCATAAAATTGGTACAGAGAAACCTTATTTTGAATGGTCTCTCTGGCCGGAAAAAGGGTGGGAGACTTTTATATGGTTAATTCAAAATCCCAAACACAAGGACATTTACTTGACTTGTCTTCATCCTGAAATGAATTAGAAAACTTTTGCTCAAGTTAAACGAGGGGGAAAAAGGGTTTGCTTTTTGGGCCCAAGTCCAAGTTGAGATACTTTTCGAAATTTTCTCTGGCCCATCAATTTGGTTTGGGCTAAAAAATTGGAAATAAGAAGTAAACTCTATTTCAGAGACTTAGCTGGTAAATCTTAAGAGATATGTTTATAGGGTAAAGGCAATAAACTTTGCCCAGCACTTTTGGGTAAGTATTTCTCCGTTGAGTGTTTTTGTAGGCTCCTTTAAATAATTCACTGATTATGCTTACTCTTTGTGGAGATTTCGTGAACTTAAGGAAGACTGGCTCGGTTGGAATTCAAGAACCACACAGAGCCTTGCCCACGCCTCCCTAGACTTTCAATCTGGATTGTCAATTGCGCCGCATTGACCACAAAATTACGTGCCGTGTCGCTTCATCACCAATACCGTGTTGCACGAACTCGCACACACGCACATACACAGATTTCCAATTAAGGAACCACTCGGACGCGGCAGGCAACGTCACTTTTGCATATGCCAAACGGTAAATTAAATTATGCGCTTGCCGCACATGCAAACGATGCGTATTTAAGTGCCACTGTGAGCAGTGAGCAGTGAGCAGGACCCAGGACTGTCCGAGAATGGTTCATACCAAAATTGAAAAAAAGCAATTGCAATTTATAAAATAATAAATATTAAAATTGATTTACGGTCTGGTGAGGCGAATCTTTGGCATGGGCAACGGTGTGGTCACTGTGGCGAGGGCTATCAGCGAGCAGGGAGCTGAGAAAGATAGGAACTGAATCAGTTGCTTGAAAGCGAAAATTTCTTCTTATTCAAGTGAGAAAAATATCAAATAGGGTTGGCGGCACCAAACAAAAAAACAAAAAAAAAGATCATGTCAAAAACAGAAAATATGCCACAATGAATTTGCAGGCAAGTGATTTTTATTTAAAAAGAGTTGTACGTGGATTGGTCAAGCTATGCTATGGTCCGAAAAAATACACTATAGATACTACCTGAAATGGCATCAACAAAAATAGCACAGACTGAGAGACAGAAAGAGAGAAGGTAGACAGAGTGGAAGTGGGAGTGGAAGAGAGAAGAAGACGAAGAGAGAAAGCTGCGAAACACATTCCCCGGCAGAGATTGCAAAATATTTGTCATAATACTTTTAAGTTCATGTCAAGCGGAGATTATGGCTCTGTTCTCTGATTGACATGTGCCAGTCAGTTGAGTCGTGGAAACCCAAACGCATGACATGCCGAGCAGATGGATGAAACGGACTGCATGGAGTCGCTTCGTTTGGCTTGGCTTGACTGGGTTGGTTAAGTTGATTTTGTTTGGCTTTCATTTTTCATATTTTCCTTTTTTTTCCAACACACACACACATATATATAGTGCTCCAGCTGTCGGTGTTTCTGCGGGGTCAGTCGCTTCGATATGCTGCCAAAAATTTTTTATTCAAAAAGCACAACAACGGTTCTGAAGATGACCATGGGAGATGGAATGGAGATGGCAATGGCAACGATGACGACAGCGTCAAATAAATAATTGTTTGGCATATTCCATGGATGGGTTTTGATAAAGGCAAAAAGGTGCGTGGCCCAGGTGAACTGACTCCCTGACTCCCTCACTGACTGACTGACCAGGTTGATTTTGCTCCCTGATTCTCGCTGCCAGGACTTACTTTTAGTCCAGGCTAGCCTACATCCTTTCTGACAGTATGTGAGTCTGAACATGCCAGTTCTGTATTATCATATATCCGGTCTACTAGACGAGAAGGATTGCCAAGCCCTCCCAACACCCTCAATCAGTTCGATTCCCAAAACTTTTTCGATGCTCACTTTCTCTCTTTCTCTCTGTCTCTCTGACTCAATTTCTTTCTGTCTATCGCTGTCTTCTTCCCTTTGATTAATGATTGTTATAAATAAGTTGCTTTACAAGCAAGGCCACCTTTTAATCGCTTGACACATTTTATATTTCGTTGCCATTAATCATTTGTTGTGATTTTTCTGTGTGCTTTTTGACTATCTTTATTTGTGATTTCTTTTCATTTTTCTCGAGCTCCATTTGGTTCGCAAAGTGTATTAAAACTGGCAAAAATTTTATTATCTTTTGATAAAGTTTTTTCCTCTCCTTTTTTTTTTTGTTACAAATATTATTTTCTTTCGTTTGCCTTCTTGATATATCGGCATTTTGGTATTGGCCAATTGTAAAGTAGTCGGAAATTAAAAATTCTCTTAAACAAGGATTGAGGGTGCCGAAGATTACACACTCTTTTTGAAGCTTGGTCTGTTGCAATGGGATTGATCAGTAGGTTTAATTGAGGATTGATTAAACCTGGAAGATGTCTTACAATATTTAATTGAGATCGGTCAATGTACTTAGGATTAATTCCAAAGCCAATTTGGGTTCTAATGACAGGCATATGATATATCCATAGATGTATATACGGATCTTGAAAGCTTAGAGTCTAGTTTGTATAGAAATAAATATATATCCATTGAATTCTCTAGTAATACTGACAATTTTAAGTACCAAATTTAATTGAGATCTGTCAGTGAATTCAGGAGTTATTCATAAGCCGATTTGGGTTCTAGTGACAGCCATGTGATATATCCATAGATGTACATACGGATCATAAAAACTGAGAGACTAGTTTGTATAGAAACAGATATATCTCCATAGTGATACTGTAAATTTTCAAGGGACATTCGATCAGCGGTCTCTTACGTTACAAAATTCAGATGTTTATACTTTTCAAAAAGAGTATAAAAATGATAAAAATTTTAAGTTAAATTGGATCGAATGTATTTTCATATTCAAAAATATATGAAACAGACTGAGAGAGCTTAAGGCTAAATTTTTAAAACGGAAATATTTTTCAAATGAAAAATTTACAAAATTTTAATCTGTTCAACTTAAAATATATATTCCAATGGGTTACAATAGTCACAATGAATTATAAAAGTTTCAAAGAAATATTTATTTATTTTCCATACATTGAATTGTATAAATAAAAATCTTTCAACAAACAATATCCATGAGTAGTTGAAAATTGTAAATATTCAAAGGATTTGCGCATGAACAGCCGTTTGTAATAATTAATGTTGTTTTAATTAAAATCTCAATAAACGACTATTTAGTTGATTGCCTGCAGCCTTTTTATAATCTTAAATGTATTTTTCAATTATATTTTTAACATTACATTTACACACGTGTGCATTAATATGAATATTAATGGCTTTTCATTTTTATTTTTTCATTTTTTTTCATCTCACCAAATCTGTTTGTGCTTTTTTTTTTTGCTGTTGTCGATTCAATAAATTCCTATTTGAGTTGACGACAAACTCTCACACATACCGGCTCATAAAAATAAATAGCTACTTGCTCATAATTCCGTCTGTGTGTGTGTGTGTGTGTGTGATACTGACCATATTTTCATGTTTGCCTCATTTAAATTGCTCTTAACTCAATTGCTCGAATTTTTAAATCAACACAAAAGTGAAAGAAAAAATCCATTACAAAAAGAGTTGTAAAATTATAAAAGTAAAAATTTAAATATTAATATTTCTCATCAAATAAGGTTTTTGAATACAAAAAAAAAGGGGAAAATTATTCATTTTACTTTTTTTCGATTAAGTTGCAAACGAATGAAAGCAATTATACGCTTATGAGATAATTAACTCGAAACTTAATTTGCATAAGCCAATAATGCTGAGTGATTAACAAATAATGACTGGATTAATGTAAGCAAGCTGATTTGCGTTTTTAATTGAATTTTATTGATTTGGTTAGACAGATTTTTTTTCTGTTTGTTTTTACATATCTAAATTAGACCGATGTATGATTTCAATAAACTAAGTGTCAAAGTTGTTAGCTGTGGTTGGTTTGGGTAGGCCTAGATACTTTGGATAGTTCACTTGCTCATAATGATTTTGATTTTATTTAATCATCACTTTTTTATCTTCTTCTTCTCCTTAGAACAAACTATTCTAAAATAACCTGAAATAAATTTAAATTCTTCTTCTTATTTTAAGATCATGGAAATTCTTTAAAAATTGGAAATTCTGAATATTCTTGGGCCGACCAACTCTTCTTTCTTAATTTAAAAACCAACCAAACAAAAAAAAAACAACTTTGAAATAAATCAAAATTTTATGTTCGCAATGCTCTATTTTCTGAGTTGCTCTAAAAATTATGGCCACGAATTTTGGCATTATATCAAGAAGAAAATCGTTCAGTCAATCATTGAGACACGCATACACTCTCACAATTAATGTCCATAGAAAATGCACAGATATTTATGCGACTTTATTAGCAAAACAGAATGTCTCTGCGACACGTAGGAATCCCATGTGGCCTGAGAGGGTGTGACTGATTGTGTGTTTGTGTGTGTGTGTGTGTGTGCCTACATATGGTATTTACAACATCGACATATATGATGATAGTACCTATTTTGTTGTTCTCGTTCTTGTTGATTTTTTTTCCCCATATTCCAGCAAGTTTTGGCCATACTAATGTGCTTCATTTTTCAAGGCAACCCATTCATCATCATTATGGCGGCAGCTTCCCTGGCTTGCTTACTACTTTCACACACATAGAGAAAGAGAGAGAGAGAGAGAGAGAGAGAGAGAGGGAGTGAGGTTATATGTGTTTTGAGAGAAGAATCCATGAGACTGACTGAACCAAATGAATGGATAGCAAATGTTTTGTTTACTAAGACTAGGAAGCTTTAGCCAAACCAAGCCAAACGAAACCAAACAATACAAAGCAAACTATGCAATTTTTGCCACACATTTCATCGTTTCGCTTTTATTGTGGCCTTGGCATCAGAGATTTTAAAATATTCAAGAATAAGCGCTATCCAAGTATGTATATATAGGTATGTAAATAGATGAACATTCTGAGATTTTCATGCAAACATTCTTGTGAATTTAGTTTCGCCTTTTTTATGATCTGCTCTCTCTTTCTCTCTTTATTTCTCTCTCGTTTTAAACGCCCACTTAAATTTTATTAGTTTGACAGGCGTGTACTTAAAAATTTTGGGCACGTCTGAGCATGAGCAAGAACAGAGACAAAACACACACTCATCTGTGCAAAAGACAGTCAATCCGGCACAGGCTCTCAAACGGCTTTCACAGGCATGTTAAAGCAGAGTCAAGGCAAGGCCACTTCCATTGAAGGCTGAAGGTGCTCACAGAGCACTTGGACTCATGCTTGAAACTATGTTTGCGTTGTAACTTGCCATAACTCTGTCTCACATATATTGAAAGTCAAGTCCGAAGGGAGCGGGACTGATGGTGCCACATGCTGTGGAGTGCAACAGTAAGCGACAAAACTTTGTTAGGCTAGGAATGGAGACGTAGTAACACACTTGTGCTCCTCACTGGCACGCACATTTGAATCCTTTGCCAGGATATTATTTAAGGCCAAGAGCTGAGGAGTGGAGTGGATAGGAGGAGTTGAGCGACTGAGAGCGACTGAAAGCCAAGAGGTAAGCAGCCACGCTTCAATGCCAGCCTTCATCCTCTTGATTGCAATTGGCCAGTGCTTAGCGCTGAACACTTTAATCGGCAGGAAATAATGGGAAAAAGTTTTAATCCATTTGAATGTTAACTTTTCAATAAACTTAAAGAGTGAGAGAGTGAGGGAGGGAGGACTCAACTCGAGAGTAAAAGTCGTAAAAATAAATTACTTCAAGCCTTGACTCTTTTGCAATTTCTCTGTAAATAGTATTGAGCTCGTGCTTATATTGTAAAGTATTTAATTGTATTTCAGTATATTAGTTTTAATACCTTTAACATGCACAATCTAAAACAAATAAACTAAGTAGTTGATCTCAAAGATTGTGGCAGAACGTGTTCTGACGTTTATGTTAAAATTTTCAAAATGCTTGAAAGCTTGAAAAATGTGTGATAATAAATAAAATTTGCAACGGCTTAAATCTTACTCACACACACACACACACACACACGCACACTCAAATTCTGTTAGAAGCTTGGCCTAGACAGTCACAAACGATAAGCACCTGCATATTCATAACTCAGATAAGTGTAATCCTTTCACCTGCCCGCCAGCCCCTCTCCACTAACTGTCCACTCGGACTGGGTACTGGGTTTGGAGGGTGTATGCAAAAAGAAATGCCAGTCTCCTAAATTCATGCAAATTATGTTAAAGTGCAGGCAGTACACGTAAAATGTGTAGTGAGTTAGACTTTGAACCCTGAAAAATGATATGAATGTGTGTGCGTGCATGTGTATTTGTGTGCGTGTGTGTGTGTGTGTGTGTGAGCTTTCTGGCTCAGGCGTAAACGTGTGTAAAATAATATTTTTGCAGGGTATACGCCTTAAAACCATAAAATTGCATAATTTATAAATTTAAATATCTTGCAGAGAAGGAGCTCTGCAAATATCCTTGAAATGCATACATATATGAAAGAAGGACTTTTACATTTGAGGTGAAATTTATAGAAATATTAGAAGTTTTAACTGAGATGAGTTATTAATTTAATGAGAGTTTTGAGAGGTCTCTAAAATATTTCTCGATCTTATATCAAAAGGTGTTTGTTTCCATTTAATTTTCATGCCATCATTTTCTATAATTTTCACCTTAAGTGTTTGAATATTTTGTTCATATATATATATTCCCATACTTATATAGTTACATCTTTTGAATTTTTCCAAGTGAAATTGTTGCTTTTGCATTTAAAATGCCAAATTTAGCGCTAGAAGGCAAGCCAAATGTGTTTTGGACAATCTTGAATTTTTTTTGTTAAAACGAGTGAAATTCTCAAATTTCATAAATGCAAAAAGTTAATAGATTATTCATTTATGAGCATACACACAATTCATTGTAAATATTCCCTTTCGTTATTTATAACTAAATCCAATTGGCAGTTGTTGACCAGCTTATAAAGCAATTTATTTATTTATTTTTGTTTGCCTTTCACAAAGAATAACTGAATGCTCTTATGTTGGTTCAGTAATCAAACTGAAACTCAATTCGAATTGGAAAAACAAAAAATATTGAGGACCAGATTTGGTAAATAAATACTTCAACAATTTTGTTAAGCATTTCTTTCATTTAATTTAAAATTAAGTTAGCAAATAAAAAAAAAATAGACAGACCACTGGATGCTCCATAAAAAAATCTAAGTTTTTTTCAGTATAAAAAATATTTGTAATTTTGTATTTTTTCGAAATGGGATAATTTGTCTGTTTTTGATATTTCTCCAGTTTCCTCAATACTTCATGTTCTCTTTATAATTTTTGAGTGAAATTATTTAATCTACATTCGAAATGACGTCCCCATTCAATTTAAAGAACAAATAGCCTAACAACATTTTTTTTTTTTTTTTTTTTTTAACAATATTTAAATATGAATTCTCAACATAACAAGGATATATTTAGTTTTAATTTCAAGTTTCAAGGACTTTAAAACTCATTCATCCAGCATATGCAAATATGTTTATCGAAAATCTCTAGAGCCATAAAAAATACATAGAATTTTGTAAATAAGATTTTGCTCTGTTTAGCAAAAGAAGCAAAACACTGGGAGACGGGGGGAAGGGGTGGACTATTTGAGTTGCCTTAAATATGAAACATTTTTCTTAGTTTGTGCAAATATTTAGAGTTTTTGGTCTTTTAGAAGTAATTGATTATAATAGTTAAGATCAACAAGCTTTGAAGGCATGACAGACTTTGAAGCCCGCTCGAATTTCCATAATTCTTTTGAGATTGTCGATTGACATGCGAACATATTAGAGAGAAACCATTCGAATGGGATTAGCCCCAGCAAGGCAAGTGTGTGTGTGTGTGTGTATGCAACTAAAGACATCAACAATCGTTCCAACCCCTGGCATCTTTTATAAAATATTAAGCCATTTATGTACAGTTAAAAGCCAACGAGTACAAAGCCAAGCCAAGAGCAGCTACAATCTGCCACTTGAATGTGCTTATAGACACACTTTTCACTGGCTTATCGAAATGTTGAGCCAGCGCCGTCAATGGTGACAACGGAGACAAGGATGAAGACAACCAGAGCCAACAAAGAGCCCACCAACAACAACAACAACAGCAGACAGCCAGTAAGCCATGAAGGAGACTCACATGACTTCCCCTTGGATTCTCTTTGCCACTGCCGCCCACAAGACAATTTATAAAATTAAAAATGGCGCGAGACTTTTGTAAAGGATTCAAAGAAAACTACAAAAATCAGGCGACTGTAAGAAATGCATTTTGAATGGCCGCAAAAATGAGGACAATAGCCATCCATAAAGGAAGTAAAATGAGTGAGACTATTGGAGACTCTGTGCAGCAGCCTGGAAGGCTTAAAGCAGAAGAAAAAAGAAAATTCATTTTTTCATTAGCCTGATAAGCCCCGGGTGGAGAGACAGAACGGGGGCCCTATTAATCTAGAGTGAAAGTTGGTTCACTGAACTGATTTTTAATACTTTGCGGCATATGCATAACCAACTTGAGCCCAATTCGAATATTTTGAAGTGTCAATCGGTTGGGCTGAAACTGACGAAAATCCCTTATTTGATATCAGTTGCACGAGACTCTTCTGTCACTTGTGAAACGGATTTACACATACAAATATTTGCAAATTTGCATATGCAAATCAGCATTGTGTAGTTGATTAATTTTCAACTAAGCCGCCACAGCAATTTATCGGGGCTTTCCGCTCATTCCCTGCTTTCATTGTCATTTGGGCCAACCCCAAGGATTTTCGGTTATCCTCCTGCCCACTCAACTGTCACATTTGGCAAATCACTCACGCAAGCAGTTTGCAATTGATGTTAAATCAAAGAAATAAACATGCTTTATTTTGTATGCTACTGATTTGTCAAATACACACACACACACACACATTCACCCAATCACACCCACACATACGGTAGCTTTCTACGTGACAATTTTTGTCATGTCGCCTTTGGGGGGCGAATCCGTTTCCGTTTGACTATCTTACCGGTAAAGTGACAGCCGCCGCGCTTTTTTGTTTAAGTTAATTTTTGGCATCGCTTGGCAGGTTTTTTTTTTTGTGTTTTGTTTTGTTTTGTTTACATCGTGATTGTTGTTTATGTGTGGCACGCGTGTGTGACGATAAATGTGAAGGCAGCACAAAGTGGACAAAAGGGTTGACAGCCGTTTGACAGGCACTTTCGCCTTTTTTGCCGCTTCCCTTTACTCGAAATCACAACTTGCAAAATATATATTCATTTTGTCTTGAAGCCTTTTCGTCTTTGAAAATGCTTTCACAGACTGACAAAATGAAAACACTTTTCCGATAAGATAGCATCTCATTCGGTAGGTCTGAAAAACATACATTCAATCTTATCAATTCCTTCGAAATCTAACAAGAATCGTTTTAAATATTTTAAATTATAAAATTATTCTACTCTTCCAAAAAAGTTGACTTATTTTTTGCAGTGTGAGATTAAAGATTTAGAATTAAATAATATTAATAGTTAGTTTTATATGCCTTCCAAAAAGGGTATCTCATTTTAGTCGAATAAAAGGTTTTTGAATTTATTTTGTATTCCTCTGCGGTTTACACATTTTTCGTGCACAAATTTTCCTTGTCAAACGTGAGTTCATACTAAAACAAAACACAGCAATACGAAACAAATATAAAAAAAGTGTCACTTGTATTAATTTGAAATGATTTAATTAGGCTTAAAGTGTTTTCATCGTTTTGTTGACACTTCAACGCAACAATTGCCCGAGCTTTTTTGAAAAGCCTTTTTTTTTAAATAATCTTGAGCTAATTGGTTGAAAAAAAAGATCGATAGAATATTGTGTTAAAAAAAGGAAAATCAATTATACATTTGGCATTTTTGTTAAATGAAAAACTTAAAATTGAAATCTTGGATTCTCTTTCTAATTTATAAAAAAGCAGAGCATTCTTTAGTGTGCATTCTTTCTCTAGAGAAACTTTATTTGTATGCCCGAAATGGTGTGTTGTCTACAAACATTTTATATGTGAGGGTATTTTATTGGTTTTAGATTTCCCAAAGGACTTGGCCACAGACCCAAGGAGTTAAATCGTTTGCTATACTGATTACAATTCAAACTGTAAGTGTTTGCAACCTGGACAAGGGTAGATTATAGTCTCAAATCAGCCCTTGAAATATCTTTCAGTAAACAAAAATAAAAACTAACTCAGTCTTGGCTAATTTTGCTAGCCCAAGTCTAGTTCTAAATTTGCTAGTTTTTTTTTTCTTAAATTTTCGGCTAGAATTAAAAATTATGAACCGTAGTTGGAGTTTCTTGCCTCTCATACAGACCCAGATAAATGACCTGCTGGCCCGCAATTTGATGGACTATAAGGCTCATAAGAAACGTGTGGAGTCCTCGAGATCATTTGCTCTGGCAATTTTACCACATCTCTGTGCCCTCAAAATCTGTGCTCTATTCACTCTAGCAGGGCGTGAATGGACCAAGTCGAGGCGTATCGTAAATTGCAGCGACACTAAAAACGCGCCAGAGGCTGTGAATTCTTCAGAAGAGAATCCAGAAACGGAGGGTATTTGGTCGTGGTTTTCTAAACATATAATCTCGCATTTTTATCGGAATGAACGGACAAAACAGCGCTTGAAAACCCGACGCGACACTTTTCGCGATATGACAATACACGAATATGAAAATCGATTAAGAAAGTATTCGTCGCCGGATAAGGTATTTCGATACTTTGCCACAATTCAGCTAAAAAGCAATAATGGAGATTGGCAAATTTTTATGACTCCTGTGGATTTCCTGCGTGCCATTTCGCCGGGCTTGAGGCAACCAGAGAATCTAGGCTTAGATAAATACAAAAAAATCGATCCCGATAAGGGTGACAAGATAAAATCCCGCTGCCTTTGTAAAGATAGTATTTTTTACAAATTTAATGACAATGCTCTGCTCACTTACGGAGACTATTTGTTTCTGATCATGATGCTTTCTTTATCAGAGAGATATTTTGAAATCGCCTTTCGTCTATTCGATTCGAATGGAGATGGCAGCCTAAGCAAAGACGATTTGGGATTTTTGGCCGAGAGTATTGTTCATGGGGATAATGTGCTACAGAATCTCAGCATAAATCGTTATTTCTTTGGTCCGAATCTGAATCAGGAGTTAACGATTGGAAAATTTTTACAGTTTCAACGTGAACTAAATGAAGAAGTTCTCATGATGGAATTCAGTATGTATCGAAAAAAAGAACAATGCATTTTGGAAGAAAAAAAGAAGAAAAATAATGCAACCAAACAGCTTGTCATATCCGAGCTGGCCTTTGCCAAAATGCTCTTAGCCTATGGACGTATGCCTTTGTCGCTTAAAACTGAGACTCTGGATCGTATTGTTAAGACATACAAAGTAAAGGGTCGAGGCATTACCTTGGATGAGTTTATGGCATTTTCTCGATTTCTTAAGGAACTGCCGGCAATTGATAAGGCCTTGGCCTTTTATTATCTCTCAGGAGCCCATATATCACGCCAAACTTTGCAACATGTCTCCAAGGTGGTAGTTGGCGTGGCTCTCTCCGATTATATAATTGATGTGATATTTACTGTCTTTGATCATGATGAGAATGGCATACTCAGTCGTAGCGATTTCATTACCACTTTACAGGATCGCCTGGCGCGAAGCATTAAAAAGAAAAATGCCGTTAGCATGAGCGATTTCTTCAATGTCTTCGGTAATTGTGTTAGGCAATGCATTGTCATTTAATTTCTTAAATATTTTCTATTAAAAATCTTTTTATGTGTAAACATTTTTAGTTCAGGTTTTTAGTAATTCCATAATTGGTAATTGGAATCCAAATTAATCTAGATTCTTTACTATTTATCTGAAATTGTATAAAATCAATATCTTATTTTGCTTGCCTTTCATATATTTTTAGCCACCAAAGATTTGTTATTTAAATAACCACACTAGTTTTGCTTTTTAGCTTTATTTTTGGCTTGCCTTTTGGAGGAGAGTATGCCTGTGCTGGGAAGCAATAATTTTAGATTTATGAAAATTGTTTTTTCCGCTAATGGTTGCAATGTTTTCGACGTTTTTATTGTTTCTTGCCTTTGCCACGTTATTGAATCGTTGCCCCATACATGGGTCCACCCTTTGGGCGTCCCTTTTTGCCAAGTCGTTAGCCAACAAGGAAAGTAAAATTGAAAATATGCCTTCTCCGTCCAGTAAAAAATGCAGCTAGCACACTATGTATGTGGCAGACCACAACAACCCTTTAGGACGTACTGCCTCAGCAAGACATTCCTCCCCTTCCTCCTAGCTCCTCCTTGTCCCAGCGAGCACATATCGCTCACAACGCCTTATTTTGATTACATTTGATTCAAGTCAAGTACTTGGAGCAGTTGTGTATGATGTGGGCTGGTGAGGGGGTTGAAGGGTAGTTTTATGGTGCACTGGGCGTTGGAAATTCTTGAGCAAGGAATTTTGGCTACGTATTTTGCCAATTTCTTTTGCTGGTAATATGAAACTTTTGCTCAGCCTACAAATTTAGAATTTGATTTTTGCTTGCAAGCAGCGGGGCAAGAAAAAACAAAAACAAAAAAAAACTGAAAGGGTTTCGGGCTCTGGCTTGATTAAATTTCTTTGGAACTCTCTGACGTCTTAATAAATCTTGATGTTGGTATTTTGAGGATTCTAAAAAGGGGCAGCCAAATTATACATATAGAATTTTATTGCCTTGAAAACGAAAGAGTAAGTGTGAAAGTTGTGAATCGGCTGGGGCATTAATGACAAGCCTACGTGAATTGCTGATGTCGACGGATAATGGGAAATGGCGAGGCGCACATAACCCAATTGATGAATGGCTGGGCGTGGCAAGTGTCATGGCTAGCGTTAATAAGCCTCCGAAAAGTGTGGTTTAGGCTAGGATGGAGACAAATGATTCATTCAATGGCAACAGCTTTGCAATCAGCTGGGCAATAGAAACGGCTGGTCCCTCTTGCGCTGCCTCTCCCCTTGACTGACCCCCTTTCCTTTAGTTTAGGTCCGTGTATGCCTTGTATACACTCTGGCAACTTAATCGGCTTAAGCTATCAATCAATTAGGCGCTCGCAAAGCACTGGGAATGCCTCGTTCTACTTGCCGGATCGATAGGATTTCGCATGTCTATCTAACTGACTATCTTTGCCATCTCTTCAACTGCTCCAGCCACTTAGCTAACAAATCTAGCCGGCTGTAGTTTCATTTACTATATATTCTTAAATCAAATTCAATTTATTGAATATCGAATTTCGAGCTTAAAATCTCGGCTGGCCCATTTAGGCACTGAATGTACGATAATCACCAATTAGTTTATACCTGCAAATAAAGCAAATGGTTGTCACATTTGTAAAACAATAATAATAAATAATTTTTTCCACTCACCTTTCCCTTCTCTTTCTTTCTGACTGTTTGGCAATAATTTGAAGCCATGCAATTATTTGTGTAAATAAATTAATTCAAATATAATTGATAATTATGCGGAATATCAGGCGGGTAATTAAGGCCCCTGGATCAGATTCTGATTCTCAAAAGGCTATTGTTTTTCATCATTTAATTTGCATTTGATTTGGCTCTGTCTAGAGTTCAATTTAATATTTGTATATTTGCTTTTGGGGGAGATGGGCTGGGCTGAGCTGGGATGCACTCCACTTTTGCCCTTGCACAATTTCAATTAAAAGCTTTAAGACAGTTCGAGCTTGTTCAATCTAGAAAATTTACCCTCTGGCACTCCATGGAGAAAGGAGGTTTCCATCTTTCTTTATTTGAATTTCATTGCTGGCTGAATCAACTCAGCACAGGCCAACCCAGCCCAGCCCAGCCCAACTCAGTTCAGCTCAGTCCAAGCAAGTAAAAGGGTCACATATCGACAAGGCTGCAACGCTGGTTCGGTGGTACAAATTTTCTCAACCGCAATCTGTTTATAGTGTCAATTGTAAAAGTGAATTTATCTAAATCTACTTGTGCATTCAGAGCAAGGAGCAAGTTTTCTGCCTCGACCAGCATTTGCATATAACGAAGAGGCATTTTGTCTGTCCTAAATGTCTGTCCTCAATGTCTATCTTTATCTATCTCTGAACTGAACTAAACTGAACTGTTGACCAATTTGAAACCAACTGACAGTGGGACTGTCCCATTGTCTGTCTTTGGCTCTTAGTTTGACTGTTTCTGTCTCTCCGTCTGTCTGTCTGTCTGTCTCGTTTATTTTTTTTCTCCCCTCTTAATGTCAGTATGTGGTCAGTTTTGTGGGCTGGGCCAATTGCTAAGCTGCCACAAAAGACAAACAAATATCGATTTTATTTTTCTGCACTTCCGTTTCCGCTGTTTGGCTAAAATTGCAAAATGTTCTCTGCATGAGTAAGTCTGACTTTTTCTCTGCCTTTTGGCAACACACACACACACACACACACACACACACACACACACACACTCGCACTCACACGCTATTGGCAAAAATTGTCAGTCTTAAGAACTGTCGCCTGGGCGGCTCTATAGGTTAGTTCATGTCATCATGCCACGCTAAATATGCTCTTCAAGCGACTGTAGACTTTTCCAATATTGTATTTCCTTCCATTTTCAGGGGCCTTGGTATCATGGGGTTTTGTCTAGTTCATTACGTTACGTATTTAGATAGGCATTGGCTGTTAGGAAAGTGTTTGTTGGCCAATTGAAGCTCCAGTTTAGTTTGGTTTTGGCTGGAGAAATCCAAAAATTGTTCACTCGCCTTGCAGGTACCAAATTTACTTTTTTCTATATTTTTCACCTGCTAGCAAAAAGGAAAAAATGATAGGAGAACCACAACAGCAAGAACAACAGAGTCCTGAACATGGACAGGCACTTTACATATTTTAAGTTTAAGCAGATTTTGTGTTTGCAAATCAGCTGAACATTTTCTTGCTTCTGCTTTTGCTTATGCTTTGAAGTTGTTAATGTTTTTTTGTTATTCTGGCTGTGGCTCTTCCAGTGGACCGCAAATGGGATATATCCCAAGTTACTTATACGCCCTGTTGGCCAAGCTGCCCAGTTGATATCACTGACCAATTGTGGGCCAAAACCAAAACCCTTCGCCTTGCCTGCACTTTGAGAACGTGCATTTCTTTTCATAGACCTCATAATCGTATTTTTTGCTATTGTTGTTGTTGTTGTTGTGGCTGGTGAATTTTACATGGCTTGGCTACTCAGGACTTAAATTTGCCTCAAGCTGGCAGGGCTCGTAGATGCCTGTGGCTCTATGCCATAAGCTCACGTGCTGCATTTATATTTATGGAGTTTACGTGCCCGTCGACTGTATTTTTTTTTTTTTTTTAGTATTTTCAGCTTCCACCCACACGGAGAAGTCAAATGCATAAGCAACATTTGTCATATTTCGGTAAGGAAACTAACTACTTCCGTGTGTTGCAAGACACGCCCCGTCTGGCGGTATTCCAGTGACTTATAGTCAATTTTTTTTTTTTTTTTTTATTCGACTCTGTTGATTTTGGATTGCACCTGTAAATATTTTCGAAAGTCAGGGGAAGAGCGAAAGGGTGAGAACGCTGCATGCTCCAAATTAAATTCAAAAAGCTTGAGACGTGCGAATTCGTCGATTTCAAACTAAACCGAATTGAGAAATTGATCTTCAACTTTTCATACAACCGAGCTCACATAGAACACATTATGTACCTTTGGATCATTAAAGTTTTTATTTGCCCTGTCACATTCAGACAGCCAGTGGAACGACAAAGTATTTGGCTATTTGTTGACGACTTTTGATTGGCATGGTTAATAAAACGGAATGATTTTCTCATTTTCTCACCTGGTGTGGTTCTGGTCTTAGTAATATTAAATACCATAAATTAGAAAACATTCCAGTCAACTCAACGGTAATTTGTGAGCCAAGTCGTTGACTAAGTGTTCTGTTGGTCTTTGCCTTACGTTTTTGGCTTAAGCCACAGTGGCCATAAATTTTGCCGGTAAAACTGAAGAACTGACGCCTTGGCTATTAGCGGCTCACCAAACCAGCTAAAGATAAAGCCCAACTCAATTTATTATGGCTTTTTTTCTTTCGTCTACCAAAATGGCATATTAATTTGGTGTAATAAACTGAACATGTCCGGGAAGTTTTGAGAGGAAATTTGTTCAATTTATCCATCGAATTGGAAGTTATTTAGAAATTTGATGGGAGACTTTCCGTTTCCTAAAACTACTCGAAGATGCTTACCTATCAGAAACAGAAATTGGTTAAAATATAGAAACTGTAAGGTTACATGCCGAATGGCACTTTTTCATTAGACTTTTGTGTTCACTTCAATTTGGAACCACAGATTTGGCTAGTCTTTTTTTGTTCCTCCAGCAGTCACTGGGTGAGACTTCTAATCCTTCTCCTTTGGGCAATGTTGTCTTATGTAAAATTTTGTCACTCAGCTTGGTAAAGTCCAAGATGCCTATGAGCTTGTGTCTGTATGTGTATGTAAAATACAACTAAGTCTCTTCTTATTCTGGTCATAGCAGCTTTGGTCTTTAGTTTGCACTCAAATTACAACTGGCAGGACAAACAATTGGCATAACAAAAGCAAGTCACACTCAACCATTCTATATTATTTTCTCTGAATATTACTTAGTTTCTGGGTTGTACTCGTTGTGGTTATTGCCTCTGCTGTTTGGCAACACTTTGCTGCGTCAGCTGCAGACGAGCTTCCGTTGTTAGTATGATGATGATTCCCCTGGGCAGGCCATAAGGCATCTTGTGGTCCAAATGGAATGAGATATTGAGAATTGTCAGAGTGCTTGTTTTGCTGCTGGCCTTTAAAAGCATTCCACATTAGTTGGACCAGTTATTACACTCGATACTCAATATAATTCGAAATTAAAAATAAAATAATTTTCCAAAAAAAAAAAAATTAAAAAAAAAATGGTCAATTGTTTATTCATTTCATTTGTCATTTAGTTATTGGTATGCTTGACATACATAACTATAAATATTTGATTGAGCGCTTAAATAATATTTTAATTAATTTTGCATGTTTGTTGCTACACAGACTCAAAAAGTACCACAGAGAGAATGAGAAGGAGAGGGGGAGAGGTTGCTTTGATTTATTCTTGTATCTGTTTGGTGAGTTCGGTTGGTTTTTGGGTTCCACTTGTCTGATTGTCTGCCTCTCTCTCAATGTGCTCTCGATTCGTTTTTCATGCTGTTCGGTATAATTCACAACGGTACTGATGATACATAATTTATTTAGTGGTTTATTTCACTGTGGTCAACTGCCAATAGTATGGAACTATAGCCACAATTATAACAACAACAACAACAACAAACACTGGCAGCAATAATATTAACAATAGTAAACTGAACAGAAGCCACAGTCCTGGCCACAGAAATGAAATAAAAACAAATATGCCGGACAAGGGGAGACAATTAAAACAATTGAATCATTATGACATAACCACAAATTTTTCAAATGTTCTTTCAATGGGTGAAATTTAAAAGGACAATAAAAATGAAGCCGAACGTTAAACACGGCCGCGGCCGAGTTTGGGATACCCTCTACCTGGTAGACGGAATTGAAAAATAAAAGGTGGTAACCCTAGTCAGGTGGTAACTCTGGTTGTTTACATTCTCATAAAACCTCTGGTCTTACTATTCCTTTGAATCCAATATCACATTGTTTACAATAATGCAAGCACGCCATCTAGCGGACTGTTTATTCGACCGTTTGCCAGTTAGGGAAGGGGAACTAAAATCTTGACTCTGAAAATTTGTTTTTTATATATTTCATGTAAATATGGTCCGATTTTAGTCATATTTGATATTAGTCGAAAGACTTTTAGATTCCTAACAACTTTTCAGAAGCATTTAATACCAAAGTCCTTAAGCTGTGGAAATTACATGGCTTTGAAAAATTGATGGGGTAGAAGGAGGGGCGGGAGGAGAAAAAAATAATTAACTTGACCAGCGTACACACTTAAGGAGTCCCAAGCCCAAGTTTGGTTATCCAAGCTCTTATAGCCCCCAAGATCGGACGGCCTGACATGGCTATATCAATTTCTATAGTCACCCTGATCATATTTTTGGGGGCTCTAAGACGTCTTCTTTTCTATGTTAAATAAATTTCCACAAACTTAATATACCCTTACCCTTAAGGTACAGGGTATAATAATACAAATACAATTTGTTTCTTCTGCTTTTTTTTTTCTAGCTCTTTTTTACTTTGTCTAATAATTTGATTACAATTTCAAAAAAAGTGAAAAGAAATTGTTTCTGTCTTTGTAAAATGATTTTCTCAATTTAAATAAAATTCAAACTTTAAAGCTTAAAAGACTCAGGCGATATATTTTCACATATGTTGGCTAGTTTTTTTTTTTTTTTTGTTGACGAAGGGCTACTGCAATCCAGTTGCACTCTCCCAGCGTTCAGAAGTACATGACCGCAAAGAATGAGTTGAGTGAAACTGGCAATTAGTGCTGGCCAGCCGGGCACCTGCCAAAGCACAAGTTAATGTGCCCTACCCAAGAACTGCCAAAGTACATTTGTACTAACACAACCATACACATACGTGTGCACTCTAATACAGATGCCATCAGAAGCCACAATGTGTAGCAGCTGCTTTTCAAATTTTGGTGTTTAGCTTTTAGCGCCTAAAACTATGCTTTAGTGGTCAAGTGGAACAAACAACAGCAGCTCAGTACTGGCCAACAGGGTTCGGCTAATACTAACAGTAAAACTAAGGACAGACCCTCACAGGGAGAGAATCAGCTAGGCTCAGTTAAAGTAACGATCCCATCCTGGCAGTAGCAGAAGCAGCAGCAGCAGCCGTTGTACCAACTTCAACAACAATGGCCCATTGCCCAGGCTACAAAAATGAGGCAATGAATGTGGCCGCTTAGTAGCCCCTTCTCGTGTTTTTGGGCCAACAACCCATCCTGTATTCTCAGTACCAGAAATCGGCCGGTCACCGAAGACCGGGCGGGCCTAATGGAGAGTTCTACGTCTGGTCATTTGCAATATGGTTTTTGTGTTGTACAATGCTTTTTGCACTCAATGACTGAGCTGGTCGTACAACAGCAAGCTGGGGCATGTGTGTGTGGCAATGTTGGCGAGCCTGTGCGTGTTTGATGACGTTAGCATGCGACCCAAAACAACCATATTCCTAGTATGATTTACAGCCATGCAGCTCAAATATTAAATGAATAAATAATAAACGTAAAGTGCCAGTAGACCAAGTAGAACGTTCATAACCTAACTTTTCTACAAAATGCTCAGGCAAATGAATTCTCTGTTCCAAAGATGCAACAACAAGGCACCGCCTCGGCTACCTGGCTTTCTCATTTTTCGTTTTTTTCTTCTTTTTTTTCGCTTCGTATTTCTTTTCATTTTGTGGGTGTTCTCGTCTTTGCATTCACGGTGTTTTTGCATGGTGGCTGATAACAAGCTTTTTTTGGCCGGTGGGCGTGGTTGGGCCGCTTCTTTTGATTTATATATTCATTGCCCACCTTTGCTCTCACCGAAAGAAAGTGGAGAAGAAAATCCCAGAACGAATGCGTCGAAATAACCGAAACACACGCAATTTGTAAACTATAAATTTATCACTTAAGGAGTGATTACAACATCAAGTGGTTCTGCTGTTTCTTTTCATTAAATATTTTTAATGGTAAATTTCTTTTTAAGCTCTTTGGAAATTGAGATTCAATATTGGCTTTAAATCGACCGCAAAATGTTAAATTTCCTTAAACCCAAATTGACCAAATTCTGAATTTAAATTAAATTCATCTACGGCAATTTCAGTTTAGTAAAACTAAGGGAAAAGTTGAAAACAATAAAGAAATTGTTATTTCCAGCAGATCGAATTTGATACACCCTTGAAATAGAGGGGAAATAAATCTTCCATTGAAGATTACTTAGTTGCCTGAAAGTAAGGCTTAAGCCTCAGTGAATATGGATAAATAAAATTAAAATCTTTGTCTTAGGACTTGGACACTAGAGCTGCCGTATGCCTGGATAACTCAAAGTTCCCAAAAGAATAATAATTTGTTGAATAGAGCATAGAAAACGAGCAGTGAAGTGCACATTAAACTGCAAATAGAAGATTAAGGCGATAGGGAATTGGTAATGCAAAACGGAAAAATGCAGATAATAGCAACCGGCGAGAACACTTTACTTGACGATAATTTTCCAGTGTGCCTGACTTAACGATAAAAGAAAAGTAAAGCAAAAGCAAAAGAAACAGAAACAGTAGAGACGATGAACCAAAGTTAAGCATGAATATGCGTGGACAGTGCAAAATGAGAATGCAGTCAACTTGAGAAAGCCAGAGACGATATCGTCTGCATCATATCAATTCCAAAGACAGAGCAGTCTCTAGAACTTTGTGGCTGGCATTGAAACGCCTTTGCCCACCTGTTCGGCCCGTTCGACCCGTTCCTGTCCCTAAGCTGTGTCCCTTTGCTTTGCTTTGGTGCTTATCGTCATAGCGCTTCATTGGAGCAGTGAATACAAAACTTTGACTGCTTTCAATTGACTGGGTGAGCATAAAAATCATTGCTTATTGGCAATTCTCTTGATTTGTTAAATGAAAAGTGAGTGGCGCGTGGCACAGAATAAATGGACAACCCTTTGAGCACTCTCAGTCGTCATCTTGCCCTGTTCGGCTTTTGTGAAATTAATTTTCAACTAATTGACTTTAGAGCTATCAGACGTCTAATTTACGTGCCCCGGACAAAAGCACAGAGTGAAAATCCCAGTTGGCCAAAATATGAAAGCCAACCAATATGCTTTTGGTCAGTATTTGAATTCGGATTCAATGGGTTTGCCCCATGAAAGCACTCCAGCAATCTCCAGCAGAGCACTCCATTTCCGTTTTGTCTGCCCAGCGTGTTAATTGCATTTGCGTAACGAATACAGACAAACTCCAACAAGCCAGGCAGAGGTGAACCCTGAGGTAGATACAGAGAGAAACACGCAAGGAGGGAAATGTAGAAAGGGACAGAGACAGAGAGAGAGAGAGAGGGGGAGCGGGAAGGAGTGAGAAAGAATGTGTGTATAAGGAAGAGAGAAAGAGTTTTGTTATCCGGGGTCAGACAGCAAACAACATTGTAAGCGCCAATTTATCACCAACATTGCCAAGCCAGACGTGGAGGATACTGGGCTTAAGTGACCACCACCCCTGAGACTCCACAACATACCACCAGGCATGCAGATGAGTAAGCTGGCAATCGTCTGTCATCAACCAGCTGCCTCATTTGTCTACACACACACGCACACCACAAGCTCCTTTTCAGTCACACACTTGTAATTGAAGTTATGTGTGATTCATTCGTTGGTAGGTTTATTTTTCAGCCCTCTACTTTGTCTGATGTGAAGTTTTAATCTTCGACTGTCTCAACTCCAACGAATGCAGGCAGTCACTTCTTTGTCTGTTGACAAAAACTACTTCGCATTTAGCTGCAAATCAAGCTAGGTCCACACTCATTTAGTACGCCTATTTACTTACTAATAGTGACAGATCCTTCAACTGGCCAAGTGAGGGGTGAGAGCCACAATTTTGGGCGTGATGATATTAGTTCTCCAAATTCCTGATGGTATATCACTCTATTCACTAGCCTTGTGAAAAGCCTTTTAATGTGTATGTTAAGAGCTCCGGAGTGTCTATAGTGACACGGAATTAATGACAAAATATTATCACACATTGGGAATGCTTGTCCAAATTAATTTAATCAAAAAGAAAGCAAGTCACCATAGCTCGAAGATATTGACACCTTTTCTCCAATAAGATGGGCTTGTTAAATTGAGTTCCTCATTATTCAAGGCTATATTGTTTCACACGAAGCTTCTGTTTTGCTTCGGCGTGTCAAAACATTTGTTGATAAGCATTTTCGATTACACCTTTGCGAAAACAATAGATTTGTAATTGCAAATAAACACTTGAATATATTATTTATTCAATAAAACCATTTATCGGTTCACTGAAGAACCAGATCACTTGAAAGTGAATCAGTTTATTTGTGAACGAAGAACGCTGACGTGCGCAGCTGATTTAATAAAATTTAACGATTAAAATTGTTTGTGTGGTTGACAAGACAGTTAGTCCTTCGATCTGAACCTAATTGAAAATTATTATGGCTACCAGTGCAACAGACAAAAATGCAGCACTGGTAATAATTAAACTACTTGAAATTGTAAAATAATCAAAGACCTCCTTTAAGTTCAGCAAGTTTCAAGGCCTGATAAAAAAGTTTTGTATTTTTTTTTCTTTTAGAAAATTTTTTATTAACTTTATACAATTGTTTTATTATTTCTTGAGAACTTCTTTAATTCTTTTTGCAATTACGAAACGTTTACTTACTGTTACCTGAGAACTGATTTTCCGCGTTGGAATCTACCATTGCCAGTAATGCTATTGCGTGCTATGGAAACCATCCAAGCCAAACCATTCCAACATTCGCAACCAAAGCATACAAACAATCATTGAAGACCGCACAGACGCGTCTTCCTGCACAGTCACATACCTGCATTCACATTATGGTGCTAAATTCAATTGCAATTGCTGCATTAGAGTAAAATGAAAATTGTTTTTAATGTTGCAATTTTCAATTCCTCATGCGTGTCTCTTTAGTTTTGTGTGCTTCTCCTGCTCCGTCTTGGCCTTGTGTTCGAGTAACAAATGTCTGGCAAGTGGCTTCAATTAAATATTTATTGCTTTTCAAAGTGGAAGTCCGCAGAAACTATTACCAGACCAATGCAATTGAACTTTGGCGAATTCTTTTAGCAGCTCCCCTCCTTTTTGTCTGTAGGACACTTTTGTTACAAGATAATAGATTTTTTTTCTTTTTTTTGCCACGCACATTGCACAGAGAAAGCAGACAATAGGAAAGTGTTTCCTGATTGCCTGGATTCTCCGATGCATTGTTGCTTTGGCATGCCAACTATGGGCATGCCATTGCCGGCTATCCAAAATGCCCTGAGACTTTGTTGAACGAGCAAGAGGGTTCGCTGGGAAAAGCAGATTTGTTTTAGAAGTTCTGTGAGAGAGATTATAAAGAGTGGTGAATGCGAGTGTAGAGCATCTTAGGTCGGCTTAGCTGATAATTTTCACTTGCTGGAGATGACAAAACAAATCATATGAGCGTCACGCGTATACTTTTGTACTAGCAAATGACGTACTGGCATTGACAAGAACCATTGATAAAATGCCAGCCACGTAACATAAAAATATCCACAGATAAAATGCGTAAGCCTCTGTGGAGGATGATGGAATACGGACGCGACTTATATCATCATCATAACCACGGAACTGCCACTCACTCCATCTCTCCGTTTTGCAGCTCTACCGACTCACCCACCCACCCAGCCGAGCCAGCAGCTCACCTGACAGCGTAGGTAAAATGGCAGAAAATTATGTTAATAAGTTCAAAGGCAAAAATGTTCATTGCGGCTTTGGTTTGCTGTTGTGAAGATATTGGAATCGGTATCTACTTTCGATGTTCATAGAGTTCGGCGTGTTGCATTGACGCCGTAGCTGTTGTTGGTGTTCGCAGTTGTTGGCGTTTTATGTTAATCATACGCCACGTTGGGCGATAATGCCACGACAAACAGGCAAACAAGATGAAATACGCGTGAGGCATGCGTAATAAATTTTATCAGATCAGCCATCGGGACCTCAGTCTTGCCTAGCTACCGGGTAGTGGGAATGGTAGCTGTAGGAAATAGACAAGTTTGGACAGCCACGGAAACGGAAGCGTACATATTTAATGAGCGAAGTTTGTTTGGCTTTCAGTATTGAATTTGGCAATTGGACAAGCTGCCACTAGTCGCTTGAGCCACCTATCTGTTGAGATAGGCAGCGATGTGCTCATGATGAGTTTATCAATGCTTCCCCATGTGTTCCAAGAATATTTGCACGTACAGTGAGGAATCGAATTGCTGGTTGACTCTCGGAACCGCTGGGATGAATCCAGAGAGACAATGGTAGACAAATTTTTATTAATTGTTAGGCAATTGTTAGAATGTCTTTCCTTTGGCAATTTTTCTTTCTCTCCCTAGACTGTCAGTTCTTTTTTCCGTTTGAATGAATTTAATTGTGAATAATGCTAAATGAGCAAGATATATTTGGTATCTGTTAAAAAGATTCCAATGCTAAACACAATTTCAAAGCAACATAAATTTAAATAAAATAAAACCCGGAAGTCGCTTGTCACACATACTTAAGCACTATGTTAATTTATACCCTAGCTCATCGAGTGAGTGAGAGAGAGATGGAAAGAGATAGACAGAGAAAGAAAAACCTCTTCATCTACCACACATGGACATGAGCACACTTACGCACACCGAAACGCACAGTCACACTCACACTCACACTAATAAAATAACTGGCTATGGAATTTGAAGCGACAGAGCGTCGCTTAAGCCGGAAGCCGGCAACAGCCACAGGCAGATGGAGTTGCTCACACATATAAGGCCTCTGGTACAGTAGAAGAAAAATGTATTTACTATCGAAGTGGAGAGAAATGTTCTAGCTAAGAAGAGGTGTACAATTCAATTATTTGCCAAGAAGAATGGGTGAAAAGCGTAGATATCCTCTTCACTATTTGCGAGTCCTCACTGTAGCTTCATATGTACATAAGATTTGTGTGCCTGCGTTTGAGCAATGGCATTTAGCTCCTTGGCATTCATGGGAATCTGAAGCACATGCAGCTAATTCGTACCGGCACTTACCCAGACCCACTGCCCATCCAGCCCGCCATTCCTCGCTCTTTTATCCTGTATCTACACTACAGAGGAACAGTGAAATGAAGATACAACATATGCAGCTCTCCACTGAAGGCAGGAAGTGACACAGTTGGGCCCAGAAATCCAGCCTGCCATAGATAGACAAAAACAGAGAGGGGTGCTGTGCTGTGCTGTGGATACTTCAACGCTTGGCTGAGTATGTCGCTGTCGCGACGATCACTTGCCACGTGATTTTCATTTTAGACTAACTGCCTGAAAACTGTCAGAGCGGCATTCAGAATCGTGGATACATATAAATTTACACTCAAGTTGGCATTTGACAGATAAATCTTTACTATGTCTATGTCAGCGTCTCCGTTCCCTGTTTGTATATTTATCGTTTAAACGCACATTTGTCGCTTCCGGGCGACAGTTGCGCGAACTTGAGGCCGCCAGGATGAAGGTCCTTGTGCTTAGCTGGGCCTTCATTTATGTATATGTTTTTGAGTAACAAATACAGCTGTCGGCCATATTGTTGTGGCCTTTGATCAATGGGCCAAGAGTTTAAAAAATTGAAGCAATTGCTTGGCCTGCGGCCTGTTTTTGATGTAACTAATTTTAGCAGTAAGAAAAACTCATTAAATCATTTAGGCAAACGACTTTGACACATTTACCTGCAGCCAGGAATAACTTTATTGTTTATCACATCCACTGCGAAAGGGACCCTTTCATGAAATATAGACGAACATAAAGCACAACATTTGTTGGTCAATCTAACCTAACCACAGTCTACAAAAAGGTCTCACAATGAAAAGGTAAAATGGACAATACAATTTGGTTAGCTAAACAAAGGTCCTTTCTTAACTATGTAACAGACGGTAAAAGGTAGAGAGTAAGAGATGGAGGCAGAATGTTGTGAAAAATGTCTATGGTATAAATTTAAAGAAAATAGAAAATAAAAAACCCTTTTCACAAATTGTAATGAAAAATAATTAAAGTCGTCCAGCTTTGTTTTACCCAAATCAATTCAATGAAAATAAGATAGAAAAAGAGCGTTAAAGTCTTTAGGCAAAAGTAATTTCAATCTGGCCAGACAAATACAATTTGTGGTCTGGTCTGGTAAACAACTAACCCCAGGAAATTGTTAAAATCGATTATTAAATATCAAATAATCGACAGAGAGAAAGAGAGAAAGACAGAGTGAGAGAGACAGAGCTTAAACGAAACACTTTTCGCAAATATTATACAATAAAACAATGCAAATTTAATCGAGCAAATATGTAAACCGGACTTTATAGATTCCATGTGCTTGTTTGTTTCTGATGTTGCTGCACGCTGCTGCTGCTGCTGTTGTTGCTGTTGCTGTGACTGCTGTATTGGTGGCTGCTGTTGTTGTTGCTGCTTTTGTTGTCCTGTGCGTCTGGCATGGACTTAATGCATATTAAACCATACGCCATTAATAATACGTGCACAAATGCCATAGCATTGACATGCTGTCCAGTTGGGTGGTGGCAAACATGTCGGCAAAATGCCATAAACAGCACCCAGAAAACAATTGAGCAGAGCCAGCTTTTGGTTCTGGCTTATGCTCGCATATGCCTGCCAGTATCTGTTTGTTATGAATACATATACTTACATATCAAGCCATCCATATAAAGTATGACACACGTACACCAACTGATGCTACATAACACACTTGGAAATTGTGCGAAATGTTGTGTCCCGAAAGCTAAGCCCCTTTTAGCGAAACCTGCTGACCAACACCCTCAAAAGGTGCTCTTTGCCTACTCGGCCCTGTCGGTAGAGCAGGCAAAGCCACGTGTTTCTTTAGGCCAGGGATTCGCAAAAACCCGGACACGACTGCTTGCCACTTGTAGACCAAAATAAAAGGCCATCAAAGCAGTTATGCTCTCGGAGCCCAAAGTGGGGCATGTGTGTGATTATTTATGCCTTTATCTATTAGACCCTGGCCAAAGGCGGAAGACGTAGAGAATTTTACTTAAGAATTGACTTACTATCTAAAAAAAAAATAAATAAGAGAAACAAAGAAACCTTAAAGCTTAACACACTTTTCTCCGACTAGAAAAATCCAATTGAAATCTCCGTCAAAGTGGTCTTAAGTGAAATAAGCTCTGCTCTGCATTGCTTCTCCTCAGACTGTTCGGTGCTTGGCTCTGCTTTGCACTTAAGTTTGTTTTCCTCATTTTATACTTTCTTCAAAGAAACAAGTAAGCAAGAATGAAATGCATCTTCATTTTGTCTCAAGTTTTGTAAAAAAAAAAGATTGTCTTGGCCACAAAATTTACCCACAGGTGCGGTCTTCGGTTGACAAGAGAGTTGTCGTCGATTCACCCAATTCCATCTAGCAACACCCCCCTGCTTAAAATGTTGACCCATCAAATGAGTTTGTATAATCGAATTTTCTCTTGCTCCACTCTTTGCTTTTAAGGCAACCTGCTAAATTTGATACTAAACTCATGTTGGACGCAACACCTTAGGCGAAATTATGAATTAAATATATATTGGGTTAACCAATTAACTAAAAAGAATTCAAATTTAAGATTTGAATTTTCTATAAATTTTTATTATATTAGAGTTATTTTGAAGCTTACAGGTTGAATGTTCTATTAAATCGAGGTATTGAAGTCTTTTACTAAATACTTCATAGGAATCCGACAAGTTGATGAAATTGCCAATCTAATTAGTTATTCAACATGTCTCCATTACACGTATTGTAACTTGTTTCCTGAGTGCTGAACACTTAATCGATGTAGCACTTTGGGGTGTCTTTAACTCTTGTCACAACAACGGCGGACATGAAACCATTATGATATGCAAATTGATTGATAATCGCCTTTAAAATCGTCAGTGACAGCCAGAGAGGCAGAAATTCAAACATGACAAATAGCAAACGGACAGCGAGCATAGTCGTAGACGAGGCGAGACGGTCTTGCAAGGCTGTCCCAGTTTCTGGGTTTCACGATTTCGGATACGCTTTGCTTTAATGCAGGCTTGACACGTATGAATAAATTGATTGAGACATTAATAGGCTTAACAGCAGAGCCCCAAACAGCTGGCCACCATCCACACACAAGCATGTTAACAACAAGTGTTGGCCATTTCTACATGGGATTGGAACACCCTGTGCTCAGCCCAGCCCAGAGCAAGCCATTCACACAGCTACCAATCGACCCACAAAACTGCCAATTATAGACTATAGTATAAAGCTATGTAAGCTGCTTTCTCTCTCTCTCCCTTTCTATCTCATTCACTTACTTTTTGTGTATGTGTGTGATTTTAGTTTGAATAAAATTAGGCACGACGAGGAGACGCATCAACGGCAAAGAGCAGACAACCAAATCGAAAACCGTATGCGTGTTACCGGGCCATATAATTTGTACCGTCGATTGAACAGATTTTAATGCACCTGTAAGCGATGAGTCGACCATGCCGCCACCTACCTGATTTTCCAACCTTTGCATTTCTCTCATGCCATCGCAAAGCTTTCTGAATTGAATGTACCTGAGAGGGTGTGTGAGAGTGCTTGTGGAATGGGAGTGGCGGTCTCATTAGTCGATTTGCGTTTCAATTAATTTAGTAAAATTAATTGGATACTTGCTTATTAGAGGCATATTTTATGTTTGCCAATATTGTTTTTGTTGTTGCTGTTGATGTTGCTGTTGTAATGGCAAACACTCTCCACAGGATATGCTGGGGGGCCTAGGAGGCGAAGTTTGTAGAAATTTGCATAAATTAATTTACAAATGACAAAATGTGTATAAATCTGCTCTGCTATAATTGCATAGACTATAGTCAACGATAAGCAAACCGCTACAATTGCAAAAAAATATGAAAATGCATATATAAATCCATCAGGGAATATACATATATATATGTATATATATATAAAAATGCCCAAGAGTTTTTCAGCTTTCAGAAATTCAATATTTAAAGCCAACGTGGCTAATCAATAGGAAATTTGATATTTAACAAAATTACACGCAGAGCACACAGCCTGTCGAGACCTTAGATATATCCAGCCACACAAAACCCCAACTCAAGTCACACATACACACATACACAGAACCTATCAACGGGTTTTGTTTGAGGTTTTGTGGAATGAAAAGTTTCTGGGTTTCATTGTATTGACATCAAAGTAATAAATCGATTAACCCTGAGTATATCTTACACATATATCGTAATTCGATGGTGAAACACTTTCAGAAAAGTAAAAGTGATAGTCAAGCAAGAACACGTTTCATTTCGATTTATAGCAATTCGAATTTTCGAAAATGGACTTGAATTTGTTAGGCATTGAATAAGCAATGCTGTCCAGCTAAACATTTGAAAGAGCTCGGCAGTCGAGTCATCTAAACTAGGAGATACTCTTTGAAATAAAACTCAAGAAGTTCATATCGGTTGCGAAATCATTTAAGGACTTACTAATCCTTTCAGTATAGTTTTATTATGCCAAAGGGGTTAATAATCTAATGAAGACTTATAGATATTTATAGAGTCCTAAAGGTTCAAATAGTTGAATACTCACAAAAAGAGGTTACCATATCAAAGAGATAATAACAACAACTACATGAGTGTTCCATTTGAAATTAGCATTAAAATGGGAAAATATTGTGAAAAATTCAAAAGGTTATTAAAGATACATTGAAACCTTTTATCTACTCGGTATAGATTCAACTTAAAATACATTTAAGTAAACTCAACACATTTTCAAATTATTTGCTGCGAACATAGCAGAAAGCTTTTTCCTACTTTTCTCAACCCGAAATCTATTTACTTGACTCTCAGCTTATTTGTTTTGTTTTCTTTATATTTTCTCTTCCTCTCTGCCCCTGCCAGCACTCGTATGCGATTTTGCTGCAGTTTGCATTTCTTCGCTGTTTATAAACTTCAGAACAAATATATTTGAGTTCGATTTCTATATACGTATGTGAGAATGTAGTGTACTTTTACATTAATACGATTCTGAGTATACCAAATAGACCCGATGCATTTGTAGTTGTTGTTTGCTTACACATTTATCTGTTATTTCCGCTTTAAGCTATTTATACATTATTGCTTCGACTTCCGTTGCAATAGTGTGCAATGGCAAAAAGTTTTCTCTAAAAAAAGGAATTTTTATTTAATGACCATGGCAGTGTATGAAAAAGGATTCAATGGAAAGAAAATATTGCAAAATATGTTAGTTTAATGCTTAACAAAGTTGTCCCACGCCATTGAAATGTTTCCTTTAAAAAATTCCATTCTTATTGCTCGGAATATTTTATATTCTATCTGGGCTTTTTTGATAGATCCTATGAAATACAATTTTCAAGAAGACAATAAAAACAAACTCTAACTTGAAAAATCCTTCATGCACTGCACTTCTGTTGTGCCATAAAGTCAGGGAAACTGCGATTGCGGATTCCACTATTTAGTTTGAACCCAAAGGTATCAAAACAACTGCTGCAAATCTTTCCTCAAACTCAGATGGCTTTTAACCAGGCAGTTTTCTTTGAGCTCTTGACAGACAGGCAAGGTTGCAAGTCACTCGCATTCACTCTCAGATTCTCTGTCTCTATTGCGTTCTTGGTGTTTATGTCTCTGTTGCTCCATCTGGTTGGCTTGTTGAAATTCATCATACGCCACATTGGCTGGGAAAACACTTCAAATTTCTGCACTCTGCTGTGCGCTCCACACTCACACACACACACACACACATACACTCGCCAAATACAAACAAAGTGCAGCGAAATGAGAATAAGAGTGAGAGTAAAGTGAAATGTAGCTTCACTGAAAAGCTCAACAAAATAAAAACAACGAAAAATTGCAAACAAGCAAAATTAAGAGGATAAATGAAAACTTTAGAACATTAAACAATTAAAAAGTTTACTTTTGGTTTTGTACGAATTTTTATTATTTCTTTTTTTTTTTTTTTTTTGCTCTCTGGCTCACTTTCAATTGAACTTTCGATGAAATTTTCAGGTTTCCTTTGAACAAGTTTCGAGACAATTATTCATCGAATATTTCTGCAATGTTGATAGGGTCTCTCAGAAACCATATCAATAAACTGAACCGAAAAAAAAGCGAAAACAGTAGAGGCAGAATGTCTACCAATTAGCGTATTGTTTAATATGGCAAAACGTCAATTGCCCCAGCACAGCACTCACCCGTCGGAGAAGGACTTCAACCAGACCCGCCAATCAAGTATGAGACTTGTGGGTTGCAGCCAAAAACCACAATTTGCTCATATTTCAACTTTCCCAATAACAGAGTTGTATGTCCTGTCAGTGTGTGTGTGTGCGTATGCATGTGTGTTTGTTTATGAGTGTGCAGTGCATATTGCGTATGTTTTGAAAACCTTTTGGCATGAGCACAACATTGCAGAGAAAACAACCAAATATTGTTTTCCGCCACGGAGATGCAGTGAAATGAAGCACTACGAAGGGAATGTTCAGAGTGAGGCTAAGGTCGAGCGGTTGGTGCGAAAAGCCGTTAACTGGCCAACGAGTTCCCATAACTTTCCTCAAAATATTTGGCTGCTAAAAGTTTACTAACCATAAGAGAGACAAAGGGACAGGGGACAAGTTTAAAAACAAAAATTAAAATTATGACTTATTAAGAAAGCACACAAAATTAAATACTCTTTATTTCCAAATTAAAGTCTGAGAAAAAAACCATCTTGGACTTTATAGGAAATATGAAATGAAAATTAAATAAAGTGACTGAAATTTACTTTGACTGTGTTTTTGATACCTCCGAGTAATTACTGTGTGGTTTGGTTAAATAATTCAATTAACTTGAAACCTTTAATATTTCTCTGATTAAACTTTATTAATATATTTATTTTCCTTGCAATTTATTGCAAAATTAATTATTTTTCAAACATACATAATAAAGCAACCGCAGACCAACCCACACATAAAAGCAACTGACATCAATTATCAGCTGTTTCATGTATATTTTTTTTATGTGGAAAACTAAAAATGTATTTTCCGATCCTCATTTGCTTATATTTTAAAGATTGAACAAATTAACTAACTGTAAATAGCCTGGCAAAAGGCCTGACAAATTTGGAGGGCTCTGAGGAGAAATGAATAAAAAGAGTATGGTAAGGCTTTGCTGCTGCCAATGAGAAATACACGCCAAAGTGAGCTTCGAAGTGGACCACAAGCTAACATGAATATGCTAGGAGCATTGCTCTTTCATAATGAGACAGCAACTGGGCTAAAAAAGTAAAAGGTTTTTGCTTTCGGTTGGCTTCCATGTTTGGCAGCACTTTTGGGACACAATGGGGTGCAATAGTTGCCCTCGATTACGTCGTCGTAGCGTCTGGATATCAAGTCGACCTCATCAGATGTATCTCCTGGAGGGCTAACTGTCGGCTATTTGAGTTGAACCGAGTTTAGTTGGATGCTTTTTGTTGGAGCGACATCATTTGACAACAGAGCCAAAGTTGGGCTTGAGTTTTTCCCTAGTTTTAAGAGTGCCTAACAGTTTATTTTCCAGTTTGTTTGCCTTTACTAAACACTTTTTAATTAGTTTTGCACTCACAAGCACACAGAGACAAGCAGAGCATTGGTCTAAATCAAATATTTCCAGAGCGTGGCATAACTTCTTGACCCGCACTACTCCTGGTCTTGAGCTCAAAAATATTGATCTATGGCCCTAAAATATTCAAGCAATTTGTGTTAATTTCGTATTCCTTATTCATTCTGTTTTTTTTTTTTTTTTTTTTTTTTTTAATAGAAATTAATGTAAACTTGTGTAATGCTTGACAATAATCCAAATAAAAAGAATTGTCAATATACGCTAGACTTAAATATTTATGCACCAAAGTTGAGTCTATAAATTTATGGAAAAGACAAAAATGCAAGTCGAAAAAAAACTTTTTCAATTTAACTGTTCCACATAAAATGAGCACCACTTCTATGCCACATTCCCCACTGGCTCTTACAGCATTTCAGGCACATGGCCACCAATCATTTGGCATTATAAGGCATATGAACCGTACTAAATTTGAGTGTGAGAGCTTGAGTACACTCAAAGAAAATCAACTAGACAGAGAGTTGAGGAAAATATAAAAAAAAAATATATATAAAAATCTGAATTTACTTACAGTCACAGTGGTTCCAAGATTTGAAAATTATATATTCTATAAATATTATTATTTTCATAGGAATATCTATTTTTATGTAAAATAAAGAATTGTTCCGTTGAGTTGGCATATTATTTTTCGCCAAGTGTATTTGTTTTTGTATGAGCTTGTAAGTATTTGTATGAGTTGTTTAATTTGCTGTTAAATTGTGCTCAAAATCCAAATGTTAGCCATACAAAAATAAATACACATATGCATAAATTCGCAACTCGCCATGGTATTTTGCCACAGCCAAAAAGCAACGCCAGCAGTTCATTTGAGGCAACCCAACATCGGGTGTTCCTTTCGTTTTTCCCTAACCCAAACAGTTCCACTCCGAATACAGACTATCTTTAAAGTTTATGGTTGATGTTGTCTATTTGGTGTGTGTTTTATTCTATATGTAGAATATAGAAATGCTTGTGTCTCCTTTTGTTTTTTTCCTTATTTTATTTTGACTGGCTGTCCCGTTTTTTGGTCTTTCAAATATCATCATTGTGGATGATTTCGAGAGAGTCTGCCGCCTGTTTTAGTGCCGCCTCGTTTAACCAACTGGCAACGAATAGAGTAGAGCGTGGAGCAATAACAACGATGGGGGCATGGCAAAAGTCGGAAGTAGCATATAGCGAGGTAGTGACGGCTCCATTCGCGCGTGGCACGTGTATGTGGCATTTGTTTGCCCACACTTGTTCACTTGAAGTGGGCAAATGTGCACTTGTGTGCAACAATTTGTGCATGGACATTTGAAATTGTCTGCAACTGCAACTAAATTAGAGAAACTTTCGCAACGGTAAATTGCCAAACTAACTAGAAAAGAACGAGTTGGCTGCCTGGTGGCTTGGTAAAAATATAAAAAGTCTAGCTTATTTTAAGATTTTGCATTCGGCACTCTCGGCTCCATTTTATTTAATTCTTAAATATTTAATCTGATTAAAGCGCTAGACATTGGAATCCGGAAGAGAAAAAATTTTCCTTGGAATCGACAGTATATGATTCTAGGTGGCTTGCCCTAAACAATTAAAAGATCCAGTGTCTTAGGGCTTGTAAAAAAGGAAATCTTTTATTGAATTACTTATAAGAGTTAAAGGTGCTTAAAGAAATATTACATTTTAAAGACTTTATGATAGAATCATCCTTTTCGGCGAATTTAAGAAAAAAATAATCCTGTTCTGCGAATTTCCCAAGAAATTCAAATTAAGTTTGTTCTTGGAATTCAATTTGACGTCAGCCAAGGAATACTCTTAAATTCCAACAAAACCAAATGCTCAAAAATAACATTCAACTTCTGCAGACTCACAGCACTTGAGGAATATCAATGATATCTTGTGTGTATATGACCATGTCGAGGTGGTTGTCTGTACTCACAAGATCTCTGTTGATTTTATTGTGGGAGGAAAGGATTCTAGGAAACTGCGGCAATGTCAAAAACATGGCCAAGGGAGCCCACTCCATTGGTAGCCGAAAGCCACCAATTTCACTGCATTCTTCTGGGCGTCCCTGCAGCTCAATTACATGGCATTTCAGGGTCTGCCACGCCTCAGTTTTGTATGCGTGCAATTTCCTGTGCATGCGTTTAATGAGCTGCCACAGAGAGCAGAACAGAGCGGCTGCCATTTTGTGGGCAGTTTGGTTAACAGCGGTAATTGCAGCAGCTGGAGCATCAGCACTTGTAGAAGGAGCACAAGGAGCAAAGACACTGATGACAGCGTAAGGCAAAAGAAACGTGGAACGCAAAGAACAATGCAAAGGCAGATAAGGAAAGTGACAACGGCCAAATGACACCAGCGACGAAGCTCATGCGCCATATTAAAAAAAAAAAAAAAACAAGGGAGTGATAAAAATGGCGTGGAAATGCAAACAAATTCCGGCCGTATGTTCTCCACGTCTGCGGGGAAGGCGGGCAGCGGTAATGAGGGTGAGGGGAGTGCTTGTAAATGTGCAAATGACACCAAACAATTTGCAATAATTGGAGGGTAGTCTGATAGTTGGCAATGCCACATCAGCAATCTCAACTCTTGGTAGCCTTAAAGTGCACTTGGACTTAAATGCACTCCACTGGAAACGAGTCGACAGTCGACCCCAACCTCACATCAATTCACTCTTGACTCGTAACTCGCCGGTTAGGGGAGCAGCTGTGATGAGAGAACCGGAGTGAAGGGGCCATCGGGACTGGCAAAGACGACGACGACTCGTTGAAATCTTATTAAAACTTACAGCTGCAATAAATAAAATAAATTTATTCCATTATGTTAACCAAACACGATTTACGGATTATAAAGATGATTTATAATCAGAACCAAACACCGTAATCCACTTGCATAAACAGGCATAAGCAAAAGGCGACGAAAACAACTTGGCAAAAACATGAAGCATAACAAGCAGGCTAACGTTTCGCCCTCAGTCCACCACAACCCCTAAGCCAGGCCAGGCCAGGCCAGGCCCGGACCGGGACCCGACCAAAGGTGGCTTGCGTCTTTGGCCATCCGCACCGCCCATCGATTTCTTTTGCTGGCATTCTCTGGGGCGATGGCTGTTCAATGCCATACCTGCTGGACAAGACCCCAGAATGTGGATGTGGCTTATGGCGAACTGAACTGAATCGATTTCAATATTTACACAGAGCCGTGACAGTAAGAAAACAAGTCGACCAAGAGACCCAACGACCGACTGACTCACAGCAGAGTAGTTGACCGTCTAGAGACTCGGTCTGCGTCCGCGTCAATCGAGCGGAAGTCTGAGCATGGAAGCGGAAGTGTATAATTTAAAAGTGACCTCAACTTGGCAACCCAATACATAAACAATAACGAAACGAAATCAGGTAGAAAATCTTCACCCATAGGCAAACAAAATTATCGAACACTTGATACTCTGTATCTTCTGTGTTTTTATTTTTAGGGGGTACTGCGAAATAAACAGGAATAATTGAAATATCAAAGGCTATGAATCAGAAAGGCACGACCTATTTTTAGCAAAGAAGCCTCCCAGGGTGGAGTTACGAATCTTGAAGTTTGAGCATTTCCTTTGATGAAGTTTGCTACAGAGATGATAAAGAGTATGTGATCTTTGGCACAGTGAAGTTCCCCTACCATTTTGATAATCATTATTTTTAACACATTTCATAAAATGTATAATAAGAACCTTAAGAACCAATATAAGATTCGCTAGATATCAATCTATATAGTTAATAGTGCTTGTTATATTTAAAGACTATGATTAATCTTTCCACATTCGGCTGACCTTAACCTATGGGATCAAAAATAAAATTAGCATCAGTCTATATGGTAGGGAATTGGGGATGTGAGACTTTGAACAATACAAATATTTGGAAAGTTTTCTAACTTTAAGATGGCAAGTAGTGGGAGTAACAGAAATTCATGGCAAATCGAAGCACTTGACTCAATTCAGAACCCACATAGAAACTGCAATCACGGCAGTGGTAGCAGCCAAAGCAAATGCAGTTTAGGTGGGTAGCGAGAGCGAGTGAGATTGGGGTGGAGCTGGGTTGGCTAGATTGGGTCGTAAATGTGTCAGCTGAGTGTCTGAAAACCTGGCTCGATGAGGGTATTGTAGTGACAGAAAGAAAATCAGACAGACAGAGAGACATTGCCTTACTGGCTGTTTGCTGTTGGCTGCTGCTCACTGCGACTCAGCTCAGATTGAAATGAGGTTTTCTGGGGATTTTGGCACAAAATCAGCAGAAGGAGGAAGTGATGAAAGAGACGAAGTGGCGCAGACACGCAGGCAGAGCAAGTGAAAAGCGCACGCTATTTGCATATCATTACTGTGTGTGTATGTGTGTGTCAGTGTTTGTACCTCTGTATCTGTATCTTTCCGTATCCATCTGTGTGATTGTGTGTGTATACAGTGCAAGGTGTGGCTGAGCAGGTGTTCATATGACTGCGGTTTACTTGAATGGAAACTACAGCGCGCATGAAATGGAATTGCACGGTATAAAGTGGAAAGGAGTGGAGTGGAGTGGAGTGGAGTAGTGTGGAGAGAAGTGGCGATGTGTACTTAGACATTTCCACGCCATCTAACCGAGACACTCGATAAATCAGTTTGACAAATATACAAATCGATCAGGCTGAAATTATCTGTACTGCAGAGTGCCAGACGACAGCCAGAATGTCAGAAACTACAGCAACTCTGACTACTAACTATGTCAGAAAGTTATTTGCCCTCGCCTATTTGATTGTATTCCTACACGAAGACGATTACTACCAGGCAATTGATTTTTCAGCTTGTACCGACACTCTTTAATTGAAGGGCCCAGTGGAAAGATCTCATGACTTAAATCGATACAATAAATACAGAACTAATTTAGCTAATTGGCTATGAAATCGGAAGCGTAACTCTAGGTTATTTCGATTCTATTGTGGTTGTCAAGGAACTGAAACTTTATATTAATCCTATTGAGGGAATTCATCTACCTTACTCTCTGCCTTTCTTGGCCTCGAACAAGGTCCAGTGAGCTCTTAGCTGGACACTGTTTGTCTTGTTTCCTGCGATTTAATGAACTCATTAACATAATCTTAACATCTCATCAACTCTTTAACATAATATCCCAAAACTTACAATGCACACATAAAATCAAGCCACAAATATATTTGTGCATGTGTGTGTGTGTGTGTGTGTCGATGTCTGTTTGAGGGATTAGTTAACAAGTGAAACGTTCTTATTGCCGAGTCTTTTGGGCATGTCCGAGCATGTTTCGGCTTGTTTGTTTGCCTGTCTGTGCTTGTGTGTCTGCTTAGCAACAACATGTTGCATGTCCTACCTGCACAGGCCGCACCAGCCGAGAATTATGCTACGGAAATTGTGCTCATGTAACCATATAATTATTGCATTTCAACCCAAATCAATACAATGCCAGCCTCACATCCACAGGGGAAGTTCCAACAATAATGATGCCAAACAAGCGAAGGGTCCCAGAACCTGACTGATTTGTTGGCAGCAGGATGAGATTCAAAGTAATCATTACCTACCTCATCAAGAGGAAACCGCAATAATTATTTCAGTTGTGCAGTTGAACTGTATGTGTGTGGTTTGGCTGGGATTGCATTATATGTAGAAGCCAGGCATAAATCAAGTGGGTTTGATAAATTTTAAGGGACTTTAAAAACTCGAAATACGTTTTCTAAACTTTTACCAAATCGCAATAAAAGAAAGCAAAGAAATTAAAAGTCAAGAAAAGTAAAGACAAGCTCTATAAAAACCACGTGTGCAACTCGGAAAAGTCATCAACATTTTGCATGAGTCCTCCTCCTCTTCCATAGGTGGGTGGTTTTTGGGTTTACATTTTAATGAAATATACTGGCAAGTAACGAGTAAGAGCATCAAGGGTAGAGAGTGGCAAGCAACAGCTTGTTGAGCCAAATTATGCCAACTTAAGATTGCAGCTTGTAAAAGCAGAAAGTCCAAAGAAGAACACCTTAAAAAATGACGGATCAAGACAGGGAGTGTCTAGGTGTATCAACCATTCAGCCAGCCAGTCAGTCAGTCAGTCACTCTCTGCCATGTTGATGATGATAATGATGATGAAGTCACCACTTATCAACAGTGTAGTAGGACCAAGACAGAAACCGCTGGTAGCCATATCAACCTGGTAAAGGGCCACATTAACTGGCAAAAAGGAAACACGACGAAACAAGCCAACGTTGGCAACTCACATAACTTGGTTCATTTTATTACCCAAGCAAAGCAGCTGAGTAGTTAAAATGAGTTGGCAACCAGGCAGGGGAGCTGGTCCAGATAGAGTGACAAAAGGGGGCCACGAGGCTGGCAAAAGGTAACGAAAAGACGCGTATATCTAATTTCATACGTAGGCGGGGCATCTGGTTAAATGTTCAGGTGTTTTGGGTACTCTCTATTCTGGCTTGAGCATCTACATTTATATGGGATCAAAGCAGCCTTTCCTAACGTGGCGTGCAGACAACTCGGCGCTTATGAAAAATTGCCAGTCTGTAAGAAGTCTCAAGGAGTGAACAGAGTGTGTGACAAGTGAGCTGGGCCTGGGGCTGGGTCAAGTGGCATGGGTAGCTTGCCATGGGCCTCCTTCTTGGGGCAATCCAAGCAGAGACAATAAGCGCATAAATTACGCACGAAAAGCGCACACAGTTGGAAGTGCACGGTACTCACGCACACTACCACACGGCCATTTCCATATTTCCACCTGCCACTCTAACCGCACTACCTTTCCCACTATTCTCACTCCCTTCCTCTAGCCCGACCACCACCTCCCTTCCAAGCTGGTAGGTAGGTCTAGGCACCTACTTACTCAACTCGGCCACAGACCATAAATGTTTTTTTCAGCTGTAAGAGAAAAGCGGTGTGTGCATAATTTCCGGCGCTGGCTTTCTTTCCCGCTTGCTCTTCTGTCTCTCCGAGTTGTGCTTCTATATCTTCTTCTTCTTCTTGTTACAAACGTAATGAAAACGTAAATCCCTGCATGGCATTCACAACTCAGCGCAATTCTTTGGCCGGGTTGCCCACTGGTTTCGTTTCATTTCGTTTCGTTTCCTCTGGTTTGGTTATGTTGGACTTACCTCGATTGTCCGTACACGAGCTTTTGCGGTAGACTTAAATATATACGTGGAAAAAAGATTTATATATATATAAATATATATATATATATATATATATATTTGGTCTATATAGTATATATAGAAATGGTTGTATGCTTTGTTGTCCTGAACGCACTTAATACGCCTGGGAGGTCTGCCTCTGCTTCTGCTGCTTTTGGCTTTTTTTCTCATTTTTCTTGTGTTGGAATGTTTAAGAGATTTGCTGGGCATCCCCTCACAGAGCCAATAAAATATATTGCCTAGGGCTGGCTAGGCTTGTGGAGGATACGGCAGGATGTGAAAGCGGCAATTGGTGTGCCCTCTGCTTAAATGAGCTGGAAAATCTTACGGAGCCATAAAGTAAACCGGCGGTTTTTTAATAACGCCAAATTACATATTTCTATGTTAATATTCCAGACGAGGCTCCATGACGAGGGAAAGCTATGTGGATGCGACGCGAAGATCTACCTTGTAATGGCAACCACACTGAAATCTGTTGGCTGACTGGTTGGGTCAGCTTGGCTGCGTTGGCTTCTGCGGCTCTCTTGGACGTGGTAAAATTGTTGCAATGCACACGCAGCGACCACAGCATGCGCAACAAACTTGGACTAATTGGAAAATCACAGCGCAAACCTTTTCCAGCTGCAACCTGGTGGCCACATAGCATTTTTCCAAATGCCACTCGGTGGTCTTTCTCCTTTTGCACAGCCCTCACTACCTGATGCTTTTGGATGTAAAATAGTCATTTGCTATATTTTTTTTTGGCTTGATGATAGCCACACTCTACAGGTTGCAATACAATTAGTACAGAAAATTCAGCCAACCTTTCTATGACTCTGAGCGTAGTTATCAGACCAGAACCTATTCAGAGCTGGCCCGTCTCTGTGTGCAAAGCAAATATTGAAAATGGCGGACGCTGCCCATCCATTGGCCATGTTTGTGAAACATTAAGCTTCACCAGTTGTCTGGTTTTCGGTAATGCTTTTTGGCGCAGCTAAAATTGAGAGGGTCATGAGACCAAGTCCGATGAATTTTTCGCGGCATTGTTGGTCATTCCAAACTTGACATTAACGCGTTAATTGCATTTTCATGTTGTTTTGTGTGGTCAGTTATTTGCTTTTGTGCCTTGTACACGTATATGAAATGCTCGACACTCTTACTTGTTATCTCGAAATGATGCGGCCTGTACAAAAGACCATAATGCGCTAATGAAGCACAGACAAAACACAACAACTCCACCCATTCCCACCCCGCTCCACCCAACCAGCCTTCAGCATCATATTCAGTTGAAGCTGGCAACTTTGGCATTTAGAAGAACCCCTTGTTATGTCTTAATAATACCGCCGGCGATACCAAACAACAGAATAACAACAGTTGTCAATCTATTATTATGGAGTAGACGCGACGTATTGCCAGCACGCAGTTTTGCTCTTAACGGTTTTATACACTGGCCAGGCCAGAACTGCTTGTCTGCTTGTCTGCTTGTCGACCCCCTTTGCCAATGCCATTGATCAAAGTCAAGCAAATAGCCCAGAGCCACAATGATGCAATAGATTAGCCAAATCAACACACTCACAGTAAGCGAAAAGCAGACAATGGCTTGTGGACTGTTTGCCCTCTGGATTAATCCAGCTAGGCTAATGAGCATTCGATTTGGTTTTTCTGTACAGTAAATATATTTATTTTTTAAATTTTTGTCTCATTTTCCACCTCAAATATTTTTCACACCATACTTTTTTTCTCCTTCACCCTTTTCATTTTAAAGCCCGACAATTTGCACCCTTAATTGATCTCTTGCATAGATACGCTCATTATCTACGAATGTGCCAATTCAGAGACCTTCCTTCATAAGCCATGGCTCAATCATGCAAATTGTGGCAACTTATTCAGACCACCCTAAGTTGCGAGCACATCTGTTCAATTCAATTAAAATACCATTTTAAGGACTCGCAACTTTCCATTTTCCTGTCAGGGATCAAGCGAAAGCAGCTAGACTTATTTTTGCTCTCTTCCAAAGTAAGGTGAAAAATTGTAGATTTTATTTTCAAGTTTTGAGTTGCCAACTATAATTTAATTCTTGGAAGATGCCATGGACATCTTAAGGGTCTATCCCAACTTGGAGTCCTTTTAAATTTCATTACTAAGCAACTGTTATTCCAGGAATTAAGGTAAAGACAGGCGAAACCCACATATAAGTCAAAAAATAAAATAAATTCCCGCGAACACTGTGTCAGCACAAGCCCTAAAATCGGGCAATTTTCTTCTTCTTTTTTTTTAGTGCTGAATGGCAGAGTAGACCGCAGAATTTTGTGGAAACAAACATGTTGGCGAAATTTGTATTTGGTATCCCATTAGCTGCCAATCTGGATGTGTGTGCTTTGATTATCTATTAATTACATGTATACACAATTTCAGAACTCCCTATCATGTTGGGCAGCCTTTCGGTTTGCTCATCAGTTTTGGCACAGATCTGGGCCAAAGTAATCCAAATGAATTTTGTGGCTTTAAATAATTTCAAAATAATAATCTTATTTGTTTAAAATAAAAAATAATAATAAGAAGAAAACAAAAGAGAATATATATAGAAATATATTTTTTTTAAATGGTTCTCTCGGAACTAGTTCAGCTGAATGCCATGTGCAAGGTATTTATTTTTATTTACCTATTTAAACAATTGTGCAGTGTGTATTTAAGCGCATTTGATTGGTCACGTCCATTGTTAGGCAATCAACGGCCCATTGAGTGTGTTTTTAGCCATTCAGTCGATTGGTTATTTGTATTTAATTTGCATTTAAATCACTTCAGCGCCCATTAATAAATTTAACTAACTTCCAGGTGCGAGGGAGTACTGCATTTGTTGTGCCGTATCCTTGGTAATTTAATTCTTTCCACCCCGCCCAAATAGGATCCTGGAAAATTGTACGAGTCCTTAAAATGAAATGTGCATTCGATTTGGCCATTTTGTCAATAAGGACTCACCGATGATAGACGAGCATTTTGGAAAGCATTAATTTATTCAATTTGTGCACATTTGCCATAAATTTTACAAATCTAGATAAATCTTTGTATCGCCTGTATTATCATAAATATTTCAAGGGGCACAGAAAACTCTCTCTCTCTCTGTGTGTGTGTCACTCTTTGTGCGTGACTTTTTATTTATGACTGTGGTGATTTGAAGTACTTTTATGATTTATTCAAAGCTGCAGACCAAATAGGCGTGGATTTGTAAATATTCTTAAACCACCACACATTTTCAATTACGTATTATTATTTTTATTTTTTACCTAATAAGAAAATACTTCCACCCACATTTCAACTTTAACCCTTTGACCCCAACCATAATAGAAGCTATGATTATATAGGCCCACAAATGTTTTATTAATAACTGGAATCCGTTAGGGCAGGACAAAAAGGTTACCCAAAGTGGCCACCCTCGCTTTGAATACATTCGGTAAATGGTTGTCAGATCCCCACTTGTCTGGCCTGGCCCTAAGCATTGAGTACGACTCATTGGGTTTTAATTTATATATTGAATTTTCTTGAAGAAGCATATTATGGCTGAGACTGTGGGAGCTCCTTGCTTTATCCACAAAATGTGTTATTATTTATTATTATTTTTTTTCTCCATAGTTTATTTTCGGTTCGCCTCAATACTTTAGATTTTTGTACGAAAAATTCGTTTGTAGCTTTGCTGAAAATTGATGGCTTCGGGCAAATTGTAGAACCTAATTTTAATAGATATACAAACTAAAGCAGCCATGTCACTAATTTAGATAAATTGGTTGTATTTCTTCTTATTGTGAACAGTTCACATCACTGCTTATGCAGCTTCAAATTACCAGAGGGCAAATGAACTGACCATGTCTGCATTCTAGACACGAACCCATTCACGCCTGGCCCACAACACAACTAAATTTTCGATTCATTTCAAAATGGGCAAACAAGTTGATAAGCTAACGTCTAATAAAATCGACAAAATTCGTACACACTTTTTCCACTCGAAAATAATAAATTATATATTTCCCTTTGCAATTTGATGTGAAATAATCATAATCTCATTAGCACTAAAATAATGCCAGATAATGATTTTAGTTGGACTAATTAAATAAAGCTTAGCATGGTTTTCTGATTTTGCAAACATTGAGAAAGTTTATAAATAATTCTTTTTTTGTTTTCAGAAATTTTCGGAAATCTTTTAATCTTTATTCCTTTTGCCTGAATTCTTTTCTATGTTCAAGGAATAAATAGGATATATTCTAATTTGATTTTGCAAACATAGAGAAAGTTTATAGATATTTTGTTTCTTTAGGAAATTTCGGATAACTTTTCATCACTCTTCCCCAGCCTTAATGCTTTTGTAGATTCAAGGAATAAAGGTATATTCTATGTAAATACAGAGTTCATTAAAAAGAGTAAGTCCTTTTAGCTTCTGATCTCCTTTACTCTTGCCCCCTCGCTGTCTGCAATCACAGATTTGCACTTGCCACTACTTTATTGTATTGTTAGGGTTAACTGAAATAAATGCTGATTGACTTTTATAGCCAAATGTTGTTGGTATTTTGTGCTATTGTTGTTGATGTCACTATTGCAACCATTTTAGCCGTTGAAATAAAAGGGCCACAACCCCTAACAGCAGTGATAAATTTTCTCCGAGCCAACGTAAATTGAAGTTGGTTGAAATTATTTTTAAGAAAACAAAAGAAGGTGGATTTGCAAATCAGCTCGAATCTGTGTAACTAAATACGAAAATTAGTAAAGTGGCAAATCACACCGGGATCAAGTTCTCCTACATTTGAGTTTACTTCAAAGACACCACCACTTTTGGCAACCACTTGGCTCAAGGATTCTTCGGCTGTAACATGAAGCGATAACAGTTAAAGTATTGACTGGATTTTCCAAGCGGTTGCATCTCATACGATCCTGTATTGCTGTCTGGGGGCGAGAGGCAGACACGCGCCCTTGCAACAACCCCTGGCCATGTGTCAGGGGTGGCAATTAATGTTGCTGTTGTTGTTTGAATTTGTATTGCAATTGTTTGACTCACGGGTTTTAAAATTTATTGAAGTGTACACTGCAAACTGCTGGGGCAAATGTTAGACAAACTTTTCACTTTAAATCGATAAATTGTTTTCATCTTAAAACTGTATGTGTGTATATGTGCGGCTCATCCTGCCATCCCTTTGCACCATCCATATCCACGCCCACTCATCCGGCTCACTTATCCGTGCTTCATGGCGTACTTTTGCTTCCTATGATTCACTCCGCATTGAGCCACGATGTTGATAAGCTGTGACAAACTGCGCTTATCTAAAAATCCTTGAATCCCTCCAATGTGTGAGTGGGTGTGTTTATGGGTGTGGGTTTGGGTGAGTTTGTAAAAATCTTATAAGCGTCATCGTTTTCTGTATTGCGAATGCAATTTTCAATTGGCGATTGTTTGTCTCCGATAATATCGAATGTCAATGTCAATTTTTATTTTGAGTTGCATTAGAGAAGAGCCTGCCGAAGTAACCCTTAACTGATGCCACTACAAAATGCCCCTGCCACATGCCACTTGCCACTGATGTCATTGACAGTGTCTGGAATTTTGTTTCCTATTTTTTTTTTTTTTTTGTCAAAAAAAACTGCACTTAATGCACACCATGTGCTACAACGTTTTTTATCAGATTGCAAAAATAAAGGGGGAAAAATGTTGGTGATTGTCAGGCAATTCTTCAATGATTGCGCCATGAAGTGATTGTCTATAAAGCAGTGAAGGAATGATATTTGCCTCATACCCGAATTCCCAAGACAAATAGATCTACTTGGATACGGGCGAAATTTTGAGGATATTTTCATAATATACCAACCCTTTTGGCCATAACCGAAATTGCCTGAAACTTAGACTTAAACCCTGTGAGAGACGGGTATCATATTCAATTTCCATTACCATACACATACACAAACACATGTACACTCGAACATTAGATGGTCAATAAAATAAATGATATATGTAACAAATGGCAGCAACAAATAAGCAAATGCGCCACACAGCCAACATGCGGCAAGTGAGCTTCGTATTGACTGTTATTTGTTTTCTAAACTGCCACCAAAGTTGAGAGCAGGTGTGTGAGCTTGTTTGCCGAGATCCTCCGAGCCTGGAATCACAGGTAGACAGACGTATGAGGGGTGGGTGGCACTTCCAACGTACATACATATATCTGCACTTAAGTGTATTGGAAATTATTGCAAAAATATAATTGAATTGCTTTGGTAAGCCAGGAGTACTTTTCTCTTTCAGTCTGTTTCTTTTCCTCTTAGATTTCTCCCATTCACTTCTATTTGTTTGTATGTGTGTTTTTATTATTTTCTTCTTTTTTTAGCTTTGCTTTTTGCACGGCGCGCCGGTTTTTGATTTATTTTTGTGGGCAATTTTTTGCACTCTGGTTTGTGAGAATTGCTCTGGGTTTCCCTAGCGACGTGCAATCTCTGTAGTTTTTGGTGTTTGCAACCGAAGCGTTGGTTTCAAAATTGGTAAAGGTGTTTTTTTCTCGCTCATTTTTTTTTTGTTTTGGACGCGCCACCGGTATATTTGCAACCCTTTTAGTTAAAATGAAAAACGGAGAAAATAAAATAGACGGAAATTCTATCAAACCTGGCATATAGACTAAGGCAAATGATCAAATAAAATTTCTCCAAACTAATCAAATATTTTTTGTGCCCAAAAACTGATAAAAAAAAAACAACGTTTGTTCAATTACTTTTTCCGTTAATTTTTTTCCACTTTATTTTTCTATCTGGCCAAATAATTTATGAGGGTCATATTAAGCGGAAACGCATCGTATTTCATGTGTTAATATTAAGCCAAAAAAGGGTTCGTTTCTTTTGACTTTACGAGTCTCCCCAGGCGAGATGCCTTCTTGTACGGTATTTGTTCTTTCTCGGCGGATGTAAAACACCTTACATATGACTATTTATGGAAGTCGCTTCTAAGCTAAGGATATCCTTTTGGTACCACCTTCCCTGTCATTAGCATTCAACTGCTAATGAGCACGGGTTTGCTTGTCTATGCTAGTTCAATTTGTATTTGGTAGATTCTAGTCTGTTTTAAGTAGAAAAGGGAAAGCCACTCCTCGCCAGCTGGTGGCCGCGCCCTCTGCCTCTCTGATCCTGGTGTGTGTTTTGTATATGCCACGCACGCGTTGCACTATCTGGTAACTACAATCGGATTTAATACCCTTGCCAGTTCTGGCGAGTTCTCGACTAATTTGGTGAGGAAACCTGGGGCGGCAGTTTTTATGAGGATTTCGTGTACATTGCACATTCATTAAATTTGCAGCCCAACAACGGGGGGTTGAGGTCTGGGTTGGACAGAGTCCAGCGTCCCCTTCCAATATGCATACGCGCTCCCGGTTTTTGTGTTGTCATTTGTTTCAATATTTTGACGTGAACGCCGAAAGTCAAAGCTTGGATTGTGCCCGTTAGGTCAGCCCTTTGTCTGTATTGCATCCCTTTGCCATGTCATTATGCCCAACGACATCGACGGCGACTTCGTCGAGACGATGAAGAGGACGAAGCGACGCTGTCGCCGCGGGATATGGATATATATGTTTTCGGTCTGGCTATACTCTACAGCAGATGATATAACGAGTACACAGAAATTTATGATCGATGGTTTTCGGATTAACGGTTTGCTAAAGAATCAAATATAAAAAGAAACCTAGGATAAATTCTTAAAATCCTATTAATTTATTTGATTCTTCTTTAAATTTTCTAAGGAAATATTTAAAATCTCAAATCAAATCAAAATAATAATTCAAGTAGTTAATGAGCAATACATAAAAGCATTTTCTAATTTTCGTTTGTAATTAAATTTTTTATGACTTTTTGATTATGATAAGTAAATTTGAAAAGCTCATAGTTTACATATGGATTCGATTTGAGAATTTTATTGGATATTTATAGAACCCTGAAACCCTATGAGAAGCTTTGTCAGAACTAGAAGATGTTTGCTTACTGTTTGAAGAATTATTCCCACTCCATTTAGCATCTAAATAAACCCTTTTTATGGCTCTACTATCAAACAATTTGATACCGATGAACAATAAAAGTCAGTAAAGTGTATTCAATAGTCTGCCAAATGACTGTGTCACATTTTCACTTGCTTTATTATTGTTGTTGTGGCTGCTGTCGCTGTGGTGGGCTGCCTTGACTTGATGTTGGTTGTTTCTTTGGTGAAATTAATTTTAAGTAGGTGGACAGCATTTTGCCGCCGCAATAATTCTTCATGTAACTGGTCGAGGCTGCGTTCCTCGACTCTTGCCTCCTGCCTGCTGCCTGCTGCCTGCTTACCACTACCCGGAACGGAGTTCCGTTGGCACTATTTTTTGGCGAAAATTTATAGCGATTTCTTTTCCCCTCTTTTGGCGCGCCGTTTGTTCGGTTTGCGTAATGAATTTTTATTTTGATGGCGCGTTTGGCTTCACTTCCTCCAGTCTGTCGTCCTTCTGCCAACGTTTTGTCGGCTGTCCTTCTGTCTGTCCTTTTGTCTGCCCCAGTCGTCGGCTAGAACTCTCAGTATGCTGCGTTTTATCTCTGTCCATTCTGTTGCATATTCATGATCTTTGGGCTCTCTTCTGGCCCGCTACCCAACGGTTGCTTTTCATTTTAATGGTATTCGCCTCGCGCAAATAAACATCATTCATTTTTACCATTCAAAAGCAACCATCATCATCCGTCTATCTCTCCTTCCTTCTTACAATCCAAATTTCGTAATGTTGGGCCCGGGGTGAGGGCGCGCTGGTCTCATGCTCGGTTGATTTCTATATAGACCCAGGCCAGCTTGGACCGGCCCGGACCAGCCGAGCATATGTGTTTGGGGGTGGCAACTTTCTGTAATTGTTAAATAGACGGAGATGAAATCTCCTCCGCCGGCGTATTTAAAAATCTCGATGCTAGCAGCGAGAGGGATTTCTGAAGCTACCGATAGCATCTCTGGCCCAGAAATGTGCATCCATTAAAAACACTCAAAGGACATGTTAATAAAAATTTATGCTCGAGACATGACAGAATTACAGAGAATTCTTCAAGTCGAATATTAACAGTCCCAGCCGACCGATATAATCTTCCAAAAAAATAAACTTTCATTGCCCAAACCATTAGTATAAAAAGGATTTTTAATGGACTTTGTGCTATTTTTTTTGTTTTGTTTCGAGATTTGATTTCGATTAAACCAGCCCAAGCTGCTGGACTGGCCAACCTGTCAAATCACAACGACTGAATTCGAATTCCCCAAGGTGAGGCATTCAATTAATTTACTCTACACCAAAGTGATTGACAAATTTGGCTTACTCTTTTCGAGCTGATCCTGCTGAAAAAAATATATATATTTTTAAGCCTTAAAATCCCGTCATATTAAAGACTTTTAAGCCGATTCATTCGCTGTCATTTCTCTGTTAATGAGAAGGCCACCTTTGTGAGACTCTATTTGAATGGCAGACACTTTTGTTTCGAATAAAATGTATTTATTTATAGAATCCCCTTTGATGCAAATTCTTTGTAAATTAAATGTGCACAATTTGTTTTCAAATCGGATAGAGAGGCGCTGCTGCTTTTGCCCCGCGTCACCTAAGCGGCTTTTTGGCCAGAAGGCATGTGGTCCGTCACGTGGCACTCATTAAACGCATCACTTGAAACTTGAAAAATCGTCAGTTGGGCAGGCCTTATTTGGATCAGCACAACCAAGAAGCTGAACCAGCAGCCGCATCAGCATCAGCAGAGCTCTACACCGTCTGGTGGCAGTCAACAACTGCTAGAGCCTCTCAATTGAAGCGACGAGTGTCTGCTTAATTACTGCCATCATCCCATAAAAAATCTGCGCTCGCAAGAAGCAAATCTCTGGGACTTAGTACAAATTTTTAAGTAACAGTAGCAGAGCGGCGAAAAAAAACCCTTCTCAGAACTCCATCTCCATGCACGGTTGCTCATCGACTCGGCAGTCGGCTGTCGGCAGTCGAGAATCGTCAGTCCCAAAGGTCATGGCAGGGCGGGTTGAGCAAGTCTGGCTCAGCAATGGAAAAACACGTTTAGACTTCAAGTGCGTTTGAGCGCAAATTAATTAGACCAATTAAAGCGGCTTAATTGAGTTGTTGCGTGCCAGACGCAAGGACACGGCCACCAGGAGTCGGCAAGGATGTTTCCATCAACGCAAATGTCGCCAGGCATCAGCCTGCGATGGTTACTCGCGCTTTTGTGTCACTAACTCAAGCCAGTCCAGCCCAATCGGTTAGCTTGTCTTGCTGACTGAGATTTCTTGGCCCCCTTACTTCCCTTCACCTTACTCTTCTACTCTCTCTTTTGTCTTGCTTTATTTTGGCTTAAATTCACTCTGTCTCTCTCGCAAAACCCGCCATTATTTCCTTGTCAATTCGTTACAGTACTTGACAATCTAATTTATGTTGGCCATCAGCCATTGTATTTCCGGCCAAAGGATTCTGTACAAAACAAAACCACCAGGTCATTAAACAAGGATTGTAACATAGTTTCCAAATTTTCAAGCTCATAAATTGAAAATTTGTAAACACAAAAATTTGTAAACAAAAGCTGAAACTCTTCAAATGTTGCAGCCAACTGTGGGCAAGTTTGGGGCACGCAAATCAAGGAAATCTCTATATTTGGAAAAAAAAATTGAAAACTTGTTAACACGTGTATTGTTGGATTTGTAAACCTGTTCCTGAAATGTTAAGAAAACTTTTCGCTCACAAGAAAATCCTTAACACCTTTTGATGTCAGACTGTCTGAAGCAAAAGATTGAGGCTGCCGAAAGGTAAAGACTGGGTACTCTTTTCTGGAGTTTGGAAATTGAAGAATCTTCAATCAAAAATATCTTATTTCCTTTTTTTCGTATATCAACCCAAGTTACGATATTTTCCCCATCGTGTTTATCATTGATATAAGAACTTTTAATTATGTTTCTTTAAAAGCAAATAAATTCCTGATTCTGTCAGATTTTTTGAAAAATTAATTTTTAATTTTCAAAAGAATAAAAGCAGAACTGAATTAATGCATAAATTCTGAATTTTTAAAAAGATTTCAGCAACAAAACTCCAAAAAGCAAAAGCAATTTTCAACTTACACACTCGTTGAGCTTGATTTTAGTTTCCCAAATAAATAAATTGTCTTTCGACTCTAAACCAATTTGGGCTGCCTTTGAAGACCTTAAAATAATTTACAAACTCTCAGACATATGCAATAAACTCAATTTCATTAAATAACAAAGGAAAAGGTACAAAAATAAAAAAAATAAAGTCTCTTCTTTTTTTTTACTATATTTGAAAAACATTTTGCGGTCTTGAAAGTTACATGCTTTATCACTTTTTAACAGCTCTATATAAATAAGAGGGTCCTTTCTGGTATACACTGGTTTGCTCTTTTCCAGTTTGAGTGTGTGTGTGTGTTTCGATGCATGTGAAAAAAGCATATAAAATATTCTGCAACATTAGCCAGGGTAAGTTTACAAGTTTTCACTATCAATAAATGCGAAGAAGGCGGCCGGAGCTGGTGAACGAGGGGGGTGTGGGGTTGGGCCATTGTCGCCACTTTGCTACAGAAACAAAAGCGGCAAGAGTTACAACAACAAAAGGAGTAAAATCAAGCAAAGAGTGTCAAGACCAACGTTGCAAACAAAGTTCTCAAAAGTCAAAAGCGCAACTTGCAAAGCAAACGGTATTTTTTCCCTTTGCCAAAAAGGAAACGGGTTAACAGCAGGAGACGCTGACTCTGATGACGCCGTGGCAGCAGCAGTGGCAGTGGCAGTGGCAATCGGTAGCCGACACACCATCAGAGCATCAGCGTCAGCAATTCCCCAAAGTCACATAACTTCTGGAGAACCGAAAAGGACTAACAAAAGCAAAAAGTATAAAAAGAATCTAACGAAAAAAAGTGCCGCGTAAATTCTTTGACGGCGGCAAAAGAGCTTGTGTGTATGGCAAAGACGCTTTCTCGTCTGAGTCATTGTGGATTTTGGTGAGTGAGAAGTTTTGTGCGTTTTTTTTCTCTTTTTATATTTCAGCTGGCTTCCGTTGGAGTTTTGTTCTTGTGTGTTGCTGGAAAAATGGTTGAAGGGAAGTTTTCACATTATTTTTGAGCCATTTCGACCTCATTGGAGCGCAGCCACATCCACTTTGCCGTACTCCATACAAACTTCCAAAATTTGTCGAAGCTAAGGCAGAAGATGATGAAGTTGGAGTCGGTATGAGCAACCTTTTGGGAAATGAACAAACGAATCAGACGCTCCACCCACCTCAAAGTCTCGACAAAAGTAAAAGCAAAGAAATCTATTTCTGATTTATAGGCTGCAACTGAGCAGCGACCGAGAGGGTGTGTGGCAGCGGGGCAGGCAATGTTGGCTGCAACTACCTCATAATGGCGGGAAAGGTCTGATGGGCACAATTGTGAGAACCCATTGCCATATACATACCTTCGCCAAGGTGGTCTGGGGTGGCCACAAACCACATGACCATGAAGTGCAGGCTCATAATGTGCCCGCTCCGTCCCTGCCAGACGACAATCGACAGACGTCTAACGACTTGTGAAGCAATTGAGTTGAAAGCTGAGCTCACTTTGGTAAAATTCCTTTAGCACCAAGCCAACCCAAAAGGCTGGCCCACGGCCTGGCCAAGGGTAAGCTAGCCAGGCAAGAGACCAAGTCAAGCCAACTTTTCGGGTCGGTCGCATGCCAAGGCGTTCTTTTCACGCCAGTTGCTACATGATTGCGTTGCCATTTCAGTTTATGCATCTCGATAAATCATGGCCACCCCCCCTGTCGAAAAATGCCGAATGTCTTGCAAAAAAAAAGGGCGCCGTACAGTCTTGGCCAAGTAAATGAAACAAAAGGGCCCGAAACCGTAAAACGGGACGAGTGAGCTGAGATGTCAACAGGGGAAACTAACATGGGCCAGAGTGGGCATTGGGCATTGGGTAATGGGCAATGGCAAAATGAAATGAAAACTGAAACTGATTTCACGCCGTGCGAATATCAATTTCAAATTTGCCAAGCCGACAGGACTGAGAAGGTGAGCAGAGCAAAGCACAGCTTGAGTCGGAAAGGGTTGCTCTGTCCCAGCCTTGCTCTTTGTTATGCTTGGGTTGCCATGGCACACTCATTGTTGCCATTGTGGTGCGGTTGCTGAGGCTGTTGCAGTTTTTCTATACCAACCAGAGACCGCTGGCCACGCGTCTAATGAAGTGGTTTGGCGAACGTTGCCACGCGCTCTTCGAGTGGATTTTGTAGACTCTTCAGATACAACAATAACGACAACAACAATTTTTCAATGGCAAAGCATTTATCGGGGAAGCCAAAGTGTTGGACATGACCGGGCACGCTCGCTTGTTTTGCCATAATTTGTTTGACCTTTTAATAGAATCCAATAAATTGTTGGTGTTGCTGCAGTTTTCGGGCCAACAAACGAAGCTGTTGCTCTCGCCGAGAAACCACCACCACCAACACAATTCCCATCGGCCGCCACCTTTGACTCCTGCTCCTGCTGCTTCCGCTGTTGCCTTTGTTATCTTATCGGCTGCTGGTCACGTGGCGCGCACGCACATTGCCCAAACTATCTGCTGGCATAGACACAGACCAGTTCTGGTCCAGCTGCATTTTTTTTCTTCTTCTCTTATATGTTGTTGTTTCTATTGGAATGGATGGAACACATTAAAGCTCATTTGTATGTAGTCGTGAGTATAATTTTTGATAGTCTTCTTTGCGTGGTCTATTGGCAGCGGTGTGAATTGTAATCAGTTTCTCATAAATTATACAGAATGTTTTGCCGCATAAATACAGAAGGTTCATTGAGATTTATGTGTCTGTGTTGGTTGCCTGTTGGTTTTGGTTTTGTTCTCTGTCTGCATAAAATGCAATCCAAATGGCAAATGGCGCATAAGTCAAATATGAAAAATTTTATTCCCTTTCCGCGCGATACTCTATACTCTTTTTTGAAAGAGGTTGACTGGATTTATGAATGAAATTGGAATATATTTCGATAAGAGGATTTATCAAAGCTTTAATTGTTTCTAAGAAATCTTGAGCCTTGACTTGGTTCTTCTCCTTAACAGACTTTTTCTACTGTTTGATACGGATTATAGTGCATTTCTTATTCGAGAAGGCTGAAAGCCAGCTCACTCCTTGAGTTATAAATATCTCCGGTTAGCCATGAAGACAGCCAAAACAAGACAGCATAAGGCAGAAAAGAGAAAGTCGACTCACCCTCTTTTCCATATTCTCCCCGTCATCAGTTCTTATTATAAACAAGATCCATTATACTTTGATTTATATAGAGCATTACTGGCAGTTTTCGAAATTGAATTACTAAAAGCGTTACTTTCCCAATGCCTAGCAAATGTGCAGAAAATTAACAAACAATAAAAATTGAATTGCGCATCACACACGCAAGGGTTGTCATCTTACCAAAAAAAAAAAGGGAGGACCGACAAAGTCACTTGGGGTCTCATAAGTTTTTTAATAAAATAAACAAAGTTTATGCTCGTCTTCTGACCCAAGTAAAGAAGCAAACGTGCACCCACTTGTACAGACATGTTGACTTCTCCTCCCCCGAGTTCGAGTGCTCCAGGTCCTTAGGCTGTGTCGAGTGTCGTATTGCAAATACATTTGCCACCATACAAATTATATGAAACTGCCGCCGCCGCCGCTGCCATCACCATCTCTGCCACCACCGTGGCGCACTTTCAATAATCAAATTTAAAATCTTTCTTTCACTTTCTTCTTGTGTGGTTGGAAAGTGAGTTCCGTCGGGTTGGGGAAAGGATTTCATATGCCACCCCATTGGCATTTCTTGTTTACTTGTTTGTTCAGTTTGTTCCAGGTTTGCTTTGTCGCTCGACTTTTATTGAGATTTATTGCACTTGCTCGACTCTAAAAATCGCTGGCTGCTCGATCTTTGCCCCCTGAAGCGTTCTGAAGCTGGTACGACATGCAGCCCCCCGTGGCTCTGCCCAGAAAAGAGGGGAATAAATTCAGCAACTGTTTATATTTGGATTCCGTCTCAGATCTGTCAAGACTTTATATTATTAAAATTTAATATTTAATTCTTTTTTTTTAGTGGATTACATTGCTTATTTGACTTAAACAAAAGCAAGATAATTCCTGTCAACTTAGACAGCTACTCAATGATGAAGTCTTTGATGTCCAAAAAATTTCCGCCCTAGCGAAAAAATCGAGATTCCTTTAAATCACAAATACGTCTTGAACTTTCCAGATATATTTGAATATATAAGATAAGATATAAGATATATAAGACCTAAGTGTCTAGAGATATACAGGCCCTTATCTATTTCAATGAAAGATCGATGGTAGATGTTTTAAAGTTTTTCTATTTTATTGCAAGATTTAATCGTGAGAATCGAATGCCTTCGAGATGACGTCCTTCATTATGTCTAGGATAAGTTTCCGGGCTTCAGGCTTAAATATATGAAATTCCAATTTGTAAAGCAAGGTACAAATCAATATGTCTGTTCTGAGGAAGTTTGTGCTTCATTTTGTGTGGAATTAATTGCATGGACAAACATTAATTAGAGTTCCTGTTTAATGATTTCTTTTGGGGCGTGGTTAACCCTCGCCTCATTCAAAGGGTGAATCGACCAACAACTTCATTAAAAATCAAAGACCAGTGGACACTTTAAGGTCTTCCCTGGTCTATGGAAATTATCTCACACAGCCGTAAGCCACTGTGGCTGGCATGGCAACACGAAACTTTCTCTCACTCGGTCACCCCGACCCCCTTGATTAACACACCCAGCCCAACGTTTTAACAGTTCAACAGACCGTTACAAAACCAACCATTTGTATCTGGAATAAGCGTAACTCATTTCATTTGGTAATTTCTGTTTCAGTTTCAGTTTGAGCTAGTTGCGAGAGCTTTAAATGTTCTGGAATAAGGGCGAAGAGCGATTGTTTGTTGATTTGTCATCAGCCCTTTGGCATTAGCCTTTCTTCTGAGCACCCCCACCCTGTCTCATGCTCCCCTTCAATGTGCTTGCTCTCTGCTTCCTGGCTTCCAGCAAGCTGCAACATATTTTCAAAAGGTTCTCCATTCCCGGCGCATACACGGGGAGTGGTGTCTGACTGCACCCTCTACCCAGAACTGGCCCACCCCTACACTCACTTCGGCGTGATGTGCTCTGGTTTCGTTTGTTTTTTGTTGTTGTTGTTTCTGTTTTTGTTTTTTTTTTCTACATGCAACGGTAATTTGTTTTCATTTAGCTTAACGATTGCTCCAGGCATTTTGGACATGCACACGTCACTGCCAGGGTTGCTATTGTTCTTCCTTTTCTTGGTCTTCTTAGGACTGTAGGACTTAGCTGTTATGTAATGTGGTGCTGGATTTTGGGCTACGCTCTGCTGCGCTGCTTCATAAATGTCAAATGAGTTGTACGTTTCAATTAATTATGAGTATGTATTTGTAAACCAAACCCACCTTGGGCTGTTCTACTACTCACTGGTTCGCTTCAGTTCAGTTCAGTTCGGCTCGGTTTGGTTTGTTTCTGTCGTGTCGAGTTCTGTTTTGAGCTGAACTCTTGTTTCGTGTTGTATTTGGCTTGGCTTTCTATTCTGGGAAGTTGCGTGCAGTTTTGCCTTTTGATAAATGTGGCGCAACGTTTCCTTTAAGTGATAGACATTTACTTATTTCATTTTTGTTTGTTAATCCGAGTCCAAATGAGCTCGGTGGGGTGGGGAATAAGTCAACAAATTATTTATTTTATGCCGGTGCAATGACGTTTGGCTGGTTTTGAGGTTATGTCGAAACGATCAAATTTCATGTTGTTGTTTTCGCTTGGCTCAGAAATTTTAATTTAATTTCCCAAGAGCTCATTGAGGAGCTTGTCTGCAAAGTTTTTAACTCTCCCAAAAATCTAGCAAGTTTATTTTCTTGCAATTATCAGGCAAGCATGTATGAGTGTGTGATTCTTTCTGTACTTGTGTGCCTTCGCGCGTGTGTGTGTGTGTGTGAGTTGGACGCACCCAATGAATGGCAAATTGTACGCAGTGTCTATGAAAACTTTTTGCCACTTTCCTTTTTCAACTGCATACACTCTCCTTGGACAACAGTTAAAAGAAAAAGAAGAAGAACAATTCAATGACAAAACTAAAGAAAATGGCCTCAAAAATAACAGCAAAACAGGATAGCTTCTGCAATAGAGAAGAGAATGAGAGAGTGAGAGAGGCAAGGCCGAGACGGTGGAGGGGAAACTTTGGTGAGAGGATGTTCTTTTCATTTTTATATATTCTACTTTTCTTTTGCTTCTTATTTTTGGTGGCGTTATTGTTGTTGTTGCTGTTGCTGAGCGGAAGCCGGAAGTTGCTGTTGTAAAATATGAAGAAAAATGTTCAGGAAATGCAAAGTTTTACAAAACATTTTCGTATTTTTATTAAAACTTGACAGCAATAAAAAAATAAAAAAAAAACAAAAAATAAAATTAACAAAAAACCCAAAGAAAATAATAAAAAGAATGAAAAATGCCAAACACTTGGCAAACAGGAATTGCATAGAAATAAACTAGAGGCCAAAAGAGAAACAAAGTCAACTTGAGAAAAATAAGAAGAGGGCGACAATCTTCAAATGTTTCAAAGAGATAAGCTTACAACAACAACAACAACAAGAAAACAAGACCAAAGAGGAAACAAAATAAGAGAGAAAAAAGGCACCAAAACTGCTAACTAAGTGAAAGTTCCATTTGATGGCTGTGTGAACTCATTATGAGCATTTCAAGTTTATCAAGTCAAACTTTACCGAAAGAGAAAAATTTTTTTTTCTGTTTTTTTTTTCGCACTTGCAGGTCTCTTATTACCCAACTACACCTCCCTCGCCCCACTAATAGTTGCACCTGCTCAACCCAGCATACCCCACCCCACCCCCACCCCCACAACACACACTCTTAACATTTACAGGCCAAGTTTATTTGGCGTTTAAATCGACTTTTGCCTTCGAACTGTCTGCCTAAGTGCTTAGTTGTGATTGTGTTTCGTTGTTGGCCAAAACCTTTTGAATTTTTATGCATGTCTGACATGCTAACTGAGCACACTTCTATGTATACCCCAATGCTCCCACCTTATTCATCTTATCGGTACAAGTCACCCTCTCGACTTTGACTAAGAAAAAAGAAAAAAAAAATGGAAGTACAAAAATCCTGCCGCATCATTGCAAAACACTCTTCTTCAATTTCTTTTGCTTTCCATTTTTATTTCTTCTTCTTCGTCTCGCATTGCTGTTTGCCCTTTGGTTATGGCTTTACGATTTTACGTGTGTTTTGCACTTTACTGCAATCAGAGTGCCACATATTTTCCTTTGACGGCCGACCCAAAACAGTCTCCCAAAAAAAAAAAAAAAAAAAAAAAACACTCCATCAGAGCCCAGTCCGTTCGGACCAGCACGCCACAGCCCTGCCCCCTTCTCCAGCTTATTTCATTTCATGGGAACATCCCCTGAGCCATATTACCTTTTTATGTTTATGTTGCAAAAAACCGGGGACTGAGAGGGTGGGAGACAGCAAAAAAATATAAACAGTCTAGGCCGTGTGGTAAGCCAATCACTATGCCGGTTCGGGATTCTGTTTATGTTTTCCAGGGGCAGGCGGAAGTTTTAAAATGTACACATATCTGACAAATATCCATTATCACGCCACGTACTTGGCACTCTGACATGGATGCTTCGCTTCGATGCTGTTGTTGTTGTTGTTGTTATGCCTCAATATTCGTAATTTATAGTTGATGATATTGCAGAAATTTACACCCCGCAATGTCGCAGCAATTTTTTTTGCTCACTCTCTCCCGCTGGCTCTTTTGCCAATTCAGCTTTTAATTCGTCAATGGCATTTAACAGTGGTTGGGCCAGCACACGTCTGCCCCCAGCTCCTTGGACTCCCTCGCAAACCTATGGGCTTGTTGATTGTTGCCCAGCACGGCCATGACTGTCGAATACTGTCAACCAACACGAAATCCCAGAGTCATTCCCTGTCCGAATGAAAGCTGACATTACGTGGAATACTACAATCCTGCATGTAGACTACCTTAAACGTTATTTTATAAGTTGAAGTGAATCTTTCCCACACTCAATTCACTCCCAAGGCCTCAGGTCTAATTAAAAGCCACTGATAAAAAATATAAAAGGCTTCTTAAGGACAACAAGAACCAAAGCGATTCAACAACTATTAAATCATCAATATAGTATTGCTATTTTGTGGCCATAGCCACAAAAGATAATTAGCTTTCAATGGCAATGCTTTTCCGCATGCTTTAATTTTCCAATTTCCTTTGTGATTACTTAACTCAAAAGCACACAACATCCAAAAAGGCTGGAGGAGAACACTAACCAATCAGGGAATGAGAAAACACAACTCGACAAAAACTTAATGATTTCAAAGCAAAAAGCATTGCTATCAAGTTATGTAGAAATTTACGATTTGTATTTATCTAAGACTCAATACTCAGACCAAAAATGCACACAAATTCAGCTTTGGGAAATGTTTCGATTTCAGGAAGAGGGGGCCAGGAACCTGCCGGATCACATCAATTAAAGTTATCAAGAAGTTATTTGCACAAACGACCACAACGCAAAAACCTAACTTCTGCTCTCCTCACCACACCTCTTGTCTCAAATACCCCATTAAACTTTTGCATTTCCCATATGGCTTTTGCGTAAGTCACTTCGTAAACGAATACCTAAAATTTATGCCATTTTTCGGTACACACAAAATAGAATCAAGTATGTTTCTACAAACAATTAAGCCAGTGTTGAGCACATTTCAGCCGGAGCCGAATTTCTATTTTTCCCCAATCTCAGTCTCTTGGAATTGGTAATTTTGGTAAGCATATTCCATATTTCACAAACAATCTACATTGGGCTAGGCCGTCTTATATATGATTAAAGTTTTTGGCCGAAACTCTTAAGAGATTTTGCTTCATAATTATATATTCCACATACAATTGGATAAATAATTAGCCAGGCATCAAAGTCGACTGGCCTTGGTTAAGAGCAGGAAAGCAGGAAATTGACTCCAATTGAAATTGCTTTTATGTTTTTTGTTTAATTTATGTTGTGTATAAATAATTCCATCGAATTAGCCAACACACAATTCACAGCAAACAAAGGATCAGATGAGAGACTTCCTCTGCTGACATAGTCAATGATGTTTCTGGCATATAAAAAAAAGGGAGAAAATTATTGTCTAGAATATCTGGAGAATTTAAGAATTTGTTTAACTAGATAATCATTGTTATTTAAGTGAATCAAAATTAAACAGATCTAAAAGCAAACCTGAACTGCATATTTTTTTTTTTTAGAATCAAGATTATTTTCCTCTCTTTCAAATGAGATAAGCTCAACCTGAGAGCGAGTATATTCCTGTTTATTATTTAAATTTTTATATTTTCCAATTTCAAGGAATCAGCATAATCCTCTTTGAGGGTGAAAGACACCGAGCACAGCTGATAAAGCCATTTTTTGCTTCATCATGTTGCAGACAATTCGAATTGGTTCCAGAATCGAAACAGATTTCGAGAATGGCTGTAAAAAATCTATTGTCAGTCCACATTCGCCAGGTTTATCACGCACTGCTGCTCTATAATCCCTGGCAAAATACAGATATTAGATTTTTGGATTTTCAGAACCCTCGCACACCCAGTCGAATATGACGAGTAATCGTAAGATGACTGGCTATTTTGTACCCCGTTGATAGTCGAACGATACCTTTGGTACTTATAAATATATAGTTGCCATGACCCGAAAGCTTTTGTTTATAGTTGGAGCACTTTAATTATTTGGCTTCGTCCAGTCAAATGAAAAAGTGAACGTTATCGGCCTGACATGTGTCAGCTGTTTTACATAAAGTTACGGTCGGGAATGAGAGAAGAGAGAAGGACCAGTAAAAAAATCAATGGCCAATCTGAATGTCAAGGGATACGGCAAAATATTCGGCTTGGCTTTTGCAGGAGCATGCGGAATAATGGAGAAGAAATGTAATCGAGTAAAATTTGCCTTGTTCTTTGGTAGTGATAAATGATTGTCATAAATAAAGGCGCAAAAAATGGCGTAAAAGCGGCTTGGTCAAAACCAAAAAGTCAAATACAAAAAAAAAAAAAGGAATTGAAAAAAAAACACAGGATATTGATGCTTAAGTCTTTTTATCGCACGATTTTGTACAGTTTGCGGCATTAGCTCGAGGGACAGGGAGAAAATGAGAGCTTGTTCCAAGTCATTTATCAGGCATCGGTGCTGCTTGCTCAAAAAGCTATTTTAGGCTGTTCAAGAAGGTATGAGCAAAAAAACTTGGCTTAGGGAAAAAGAGAAAAGTATATGGCTTGTGAATTATTAAAGTTTTAATTGTTTAACCAGTGGAAATGTCCTGAAAAGTTGGTTAAAAAAAAGAAAGAAAATTAAGTAGGAAGAAACTAACCAAAACCCAGAGAATTATGAATGGGAATAATTTGAAAAAGCGAAAGCCAAGCGAACTGAAAGACAGAGCAACGGAAATCCGAAACCAGCAGGTAAATAATCATTTAACCACTACAGGACGGCAGGCCCGGCCCAACATTTTGAGGTATAATTTTCACGTGTCGGTGGGCACTTGCGGAGGGGAGCCAAGCACATGACAAATACATTTACAGCGTGAAAAGGCAATCATTTAAACGGGTCTGCCATCCAGCATATAGGTGGCTAAAGTGTATATAAATGGGGCCATCCAAACGCCCACCAAAATCCCTCAAGCCCACACCCACACACTCGAGTCCGGCAGCTGGAACAGGAGCTCTGCCAAAAGTACTGGGGACAAATACAAATACAAATACATATACATACTATATATAGAGTTATGTAGAAAGTCATAGAGAGAAAGTGGCAGGAAAACAGGAAAATCATCTTCTTAATCTTAATTGCGGCACATTAGCACAATAAACCAAACGAATGGCCAAACATTATCATAAATAATAAAGCAGCCAATTCGCCTGGCCTCGGCTAAATGCAGGGCATAAACTGAGCACCCTGCCAAGGAGTCGTCGACATCCTAAAGGACACACACACACACACGCACAGAGGATGAGATTCACGTGTTGTCGCTGGCTTAGAATTTTGGACCATTTGGACCTGCCATTTCTGATTACTGCCAATTGAGGTACACGTATTAAATGGTAATTTAATATCACAAAAATGCCAAAAATCAAATAACTTGGTCACACCTCAAAACCCAGAATTCAATGGGTCTTGAATTTGTGGCATTGCATTTTTGCATGATGCCGGAAATGGGTGAGCGCTTTTATTGTCCTATTAAGTATTGATTCATATATTCCGTTAGCAATTAGTTTTGTCAATATTTCAAATGCCAATTCGTGGAATTTCTTGATGTCGTGCTGGCCATTTCCGTATTTCAGACACGCGACAAACATATTTCAAGTAAAGCCAAGTTGCCAGTCTCAATTTTTGCATTCATCGACCAATGGATATATATATATATATTTATATGAGATTTTTCACAGACTTGGTGAGAGAATTGCGCACCAAGAAAAACAATAAAGAAGTGGGCGGATGATTCGCACATGCCGGAATAGTTGATTGATGATCCACAACAGCAGAGGGAATTCGCCTTAAGGTTTTCCCCTATCCCAAAGCAATTGAGAAAATATCAATCCAGGTTAAAGACTTGAATAACTTTATCGTTAAATTTATTTTTCACTCTCTGATTTTCTTTATTTAATTAAAATGGGCAAGAGTGAACTGTGATTATCTATGCAACTCTGTGTTCACCTTCTCTCTAGTTCCAATGTTCCAAACAGAAGAGTTCGCGCGAACTCAATAATTTAATATTAGGTTGTCAAATATCTCCCTTCCGCTTTTTTGCTCTTTATTCAATGCTTTATAAAAAGTGATACAGTGATCGGATTTAGTTCAAATATGCGCCGTTTTGTTCGATAATCTGTTTCCATCTAGACGGCAACTTCATAATACCTCCCTCGAAGAAGCCCCCCTCCTTATTTGCGAAGAACTCGGACAGCCACTTTTCACATGCCTCTTTTGAGTTCAACTTTACACCACCAAGGGCATTCGCCATGGACAGGAACAGGTGGTAATCACTTGGCGCTATGTCCGGGCTATATGGTGGATGCGATAAAACCTCCCATCCGAGCTCCCGTAGCTTCTGACGAGTCATCAACGAAGTGTGTGGTCTGGCGTTGTCCTGGTGGAACACTACACCCTTCCTGTTGGCCAATTCTGGACGCTTCTGGTCGATCGCCTGCTTCAAGCGGTCCAGTTGTTCGCAGTAGATGGTAGAATTAAGCGTCTGGCCATATGGGAGCAGCTCATAGTGGATGATTCCCTTCCAATCCCACCAAACACACAGCAAAACCTTCCTGGCGGTCAATCCCGGCTTGGCCACTGTTTGGGACGATTCACCGGCCTTCGACCACGACCGTTTTCGCTTGATATTGTCGTATGTGATCCATTTTTCGTCGCCAGTCACCATCCGCTTCAAGAATGGGTCGAGTTCGTTCCGTTTCAGCAGCATATCGCAGGCGTTGATTCGGTCCAGAAGGTTTTTTTGCGTCAAATCATGCGGCACCCAAACATCAAACTTTTTTTTGTATCCAGCCTTCTGCAGATGGTTTAAAATGGTTTGGTGACTAACTCCCATCTCCTGGGCGATGTCACGAGATGCCACATGCCGGTTTAACTCGATGTATTCCATGATTTGATCGGTATTTGTCGTCACAGGTCTTCCGCCGGCTGGCTTATCCATGGTGTCGTTTTCACCGGCTCTGAATCGTCGAAACCATTCCTCCGCGGTTCGAAGTGATAGAGTACCATCCCCCAAAACACCATTAATCTCACGGAACGTTTCTCTAGCGGATTTGCCTTTAACGAAGGAAAACTTTAAAATAGCGCGAATTTCGGCGTTAGTGAACTCCATGTTTACACGTCTATAACTGTTGAACGAAATATTCAAACTAACCATGCGTAGCGACGTTTTGTAGGTTATGTCAAGACCTTTCAAATTATGTATAGTGTTGCCAGATACGAGCTCTGTAGCGCTTTGTACATAGCCGCGAAATTCAAAAGACAAAAAGGCGGAAGGGAGATATTTGACAACCTAATATTTAATAAAATGCAACTGCATAGATTTTTTTCTTAAATTTTGATATATTTTAGTCCAAATTTTTAGCTTAAATTGTAGATATTTCAGCTGATGATTTTTATTATTAAACTCTTGTTGAGCTATTTATAATTTATTGATACAGATATTTTTGCCAGTTTCATGTTTTCTAATTGCTTTTGATACATTTTTTGATAAATTTTTATTAGTTATTTTTTTTATGAAAATCTTTACATTCATATTTAACCTGAATTTTTTTTAAATTTTGCTTTCATTTTAATACCTTTTAATTTACTTTATTTGGGTATTCTATGATTGTGAATAAATCATTGCTGGAAAACCTCTTTGTATATGATTTTTTGGGTTAGATTTAATTCAATCTAAAAGGTTTGCAAAACACTTTTCAAAGTTAGAAAAATACAATTTTTAATTCCATCCAAATTTTTTAATTTGTACAAAAATAAAAGGCAACACAAGGTTTATACCATAAATACAATTTGTGTCAATTATAGAAAAACATGTTGCCTAATTGTCACAGCTGTCCAAAAGTAATTTCAGCCAAATTCTTCATAAAATAAAAAAGCAAAAAAACCATAACAACAAACAACAATCATAGGGTAGGTTGTGGAAATTATTCGAAAAATGGCAAATAAAAAAAAAAAAAAGGAAAAATCCTACATCAGAGAAATGTAATTGCCTGGACAAATAGAAAAGAGAAAACAGAGCTGAAAGCAGCAGAGTAGCGGCAACCGCAAAGCAGTCAGATATAAATGACAGCAACTCTAAACATATAAATTATTGGCTTTTAACACCTTTTACCCAAACATAATACATCCACAAAAGGCATCATCGACCTTACCTCGCTCGGTCTGAGCTGTGGGGTAGTGAGGGTGAGGGCGGCTAGGTGGTGCTGCTTGTGATGGTGGTGGCTTGGATTTTCCGCTTATATTTACATGCCAATAACAAAAAGTCAGGGTTGCAACATGGAAAACTATTAGCACTTTTAACATTTAAGCGGATTAAGTGCGCCAACCAAAGCAAAAGAATATTGTGAAGGTAGAGGGATGATATGCAAGGAAGTCCGCGGGCGGGCCGGGTGGAGGGGATGGTTTAAGGATATTTGAGGGCAAATACCAGCGAACTGTCACTGACGCATGTGGTCGAGCCCTGTGCCAAAGCCCTTCTGGACAGTTTTAACTAATTTCCAGGCCCATCAAACAAATCCGAAGAAAAAATTCACTGGTGCTACTGAAGACGAAATACTCTTTTTGAGACATTTTACAGATAGTAAAGTAAAGTAAAAGTAATCGAATGAACTTTGTTTTAGGAACTAAAAACAAATTATGATATTAATTTATTTGCATTACTGAGATTTAATCCAGATAAGTCTTTAAGCAAGTAAAATACTCACATAGTATAACCTGACAGACATATTTATCTGGTCTTGAAGGATTGATTAATCGAAAACTTACCTATCTGATATATAGAAATTCTGATCTTATTGGAGTCAAGATCATTCAAAAGCTGCGGGACTTGACTTACCAGATTTATCTTGATTAATCAGTTCCTACAATATCTCACAATATCTCTCAGACCTATTTACTTGCTCTGGCTGGATTGATTAATCGAAGACTATATAGTTACTGTTTCTATTGAAATCACAATTTCTGTTTGATTCAAAATCTTTTGGACTCGATTTACCAAATCCCACAATATCTCACAAGATCTCTCATGCCAAAAAGAGTATTCAAAAAAAAAAACACAAAAAATCTGAAAAAAGTTGGAAAAAAAAAGAAGAAAAAATTTGGCAAATACGGCATACGGGTAAGGTTAAGGGAAACGGACTGTTTGTGTTGCAAAAAGCATTCAAGTGCAGTGAAAACAAAAACAACAACATGGGCAGCCGGAGCAACTTCACAGATACAGTAGCCCTGTGCCTGCGGTGAGGCAAGGTTTAATACTATCAACACCATTACCAGCCGAATGGACCCTCTCTCCTGGCCCATCTCATCTCCTTTGTTCCTGTCAATTTCATTGTTTTGCCTTTTTGCGCAAATGTCCTGCAATCACAGTGCAATCTGTACTTCCCCAAGTGTGTATGTATATGTATGTGTGTGTGTGTGTGTGTGCTTATTTGTTTGTTTATTTGGTTGTTGGATTGTTTGTTTCGTCTGTTTGTAGGACCGATTGACGCCCGTGTTTGTTTGCATTGTGTGCACTCATTCAACTGTTGCCGATTTGTGACGCACCATGATTGCCGCACCGCCAACCGCTCACCACTGCCTCCTCCACCGCCGTCACTTAAATACGTTCATTCGCATTCTCGCCAGGTTGCAAGTAAATTGAAACTTACCCGTAATCGGCTTGCCTTCGTAACGTATACAAAGAAGCAATTGCAATTCAGGCCATTCTGGCAGTTCTGCCAATTCACCCACGAATGTGGCGGGCTAAAAAAAGTCAGGTGGCTGTTTTTATCATCAATATTTTATGGTTTTTTCCTTTTGTGTTCTGATTAATTTATTATCGGTTTGATAGGCATAGCTTATGTGGTTATGCTTAAATTAAAAAGAGCCAGAAATATCCTTGTCATTTGTATTAAATTCGTCAAGGACTCGTTTTTAGTTTTATTCGAAAAAAATTCAAGCAATTCTTGGTTTATAATAAATTAAAAAATAAATCAAAACTTCTTCCAAAAATAAAATAAATTTGGAAAAAAATAAATAACAAATTCCAGAAAAAAATGTTCTATGTTTCAATAAAAATTTAGAAGCACTGAATAAATTCTCAGGTAAATATTAAAAAAAAATTAAATTTTCAACAAATTCTCACTTTAAAATATTTAAATTTATATTTTTTGGATAAAAAAAAAACCCCAAATCTGGGACTCAAAACAGACCGGACAAATATTTGAAAACCTTTGACAAAACGAAATATTTTTTGATATTTGAAAATAAATTGATAATTGTCTTTATTCCAGACCCAATTTGACTTATGGAGAGCATTATAATTTAATTCCCCATTTATAAATCAGTTCCAAATTATTTTATTCATGGTTCGAAAAAAGCTTTTACCAAACCGATTTGGGTCTGGAATAAAGTCATGAAAATCAGCTGGGTTCTATCCATCAGAAGCACTGAAACTACTGGGCTCTCCCTTGACAGAATTTTAATATAAAAAAGTTCTGAATTAATATTGAATATGTTTTTTTTTAAATATATTTATTTATTTTTTTAAATTACATTATAGAATTCTCTCCAACTTATTTAGATTTTACGTATAAAGTCTTCAAACTTAGGACTTAATCCTCTTATGGAAATGAGGCAGCTTAAGAGCTCAACTCCTAGTTAATCATTTTCAAAATTTATAGTTAAAGATTACCTCCGAATTTCAAGAACACAATGAATTTAATTTATTTTGAATATAAAAAATAACTGTACCTGTGTTTTAGTGGGCTTTTCTTCTTCCCTGGGAATTTTCTTATGATATATTCGGAGCGGTTCCTAATGATTAAATTACATCTCCGTGCAACTTAAGCAATTTGTAGTTGATATTAATATTAGACCCAAGGCTGTACTCCAGGTTATCGTAGGAGTCGACAAAAGAATTTTGCATAAAAATTCACGCAGCGTCAAATTACGAAAAAATTCGTCTTATTTCAAAATAATTTACACAGGAGTGGGCACCGCCTCCCCATCCCTATACTCCATCCCCCACCATCTTTCGCTATATCTATTCCCATTGAATATTTTCATGGCTGCCTTGTAGGCGTAATCGTTTTTCATTTTCCTGTCTCAGCAAATCGCTGTTCTGTTTTGTTCTGTTCTGTTCTGTTCTGGTCGGGTCTGGTCTCTTCCTCTTTGTTTTCACCTGAGCTCTCACACCCCAAAGCGACAACCTAGAGAAACCGTCTGCCAATCTGTTCCTGATGTTCATATTTTTGAAAAACAAATTTATTTTCATGCTGCTGCTGCCGCTGATGCTGATGCTGATGCCACGGCTCTGGCAATGTGGCCCAATAAATTCCAACTGACCGACCCGGGCTCTCAACCGACCAGTGACCAGTGACTTCAGCGTATTTTCTATTTCCGCTTTGTCGTGTCCGCAGTCACCCGTCACCACAGTTGCCGCCGTAGTCGACCGCATAGGATTAGGATGCCCTCATACATTTTGACATTGTGTAACTGTTGGTGTTCCTTGCCGTGATAGCGAGCTGTCTGCTCCCTGCTCCCTGCTCTCTGTTGTCCTAGAACAAGCCCGGCTATCTTCTAATGAAGTCAAAATGCCACAACAACAACAACAACAACAATAGCAAGGGAGGGGGCCGAGACGGACTGGGCAAGAGCTGACATAGAGCGCAGTGAAAAAATATTTAAATTAATTTTATGACGGCTTTTTTGACCCAACGCAGCAGCTATTTTGGCGTGTTTTGCCCTCACCCAAAAGCCTGGGCCTGGTGTCCTTTTGTTTTTGTTTTTAGTCCTGACTTATGGACTTTTCTGTTTCATCATCATCATCGTAACTATGAGTGTATGTGTCTGTGTGTCTATGTGTGTAGGTGCGTGTGGACATTTGGGTTATGGCCTGGTCTTTTGTTGCTTTACAAGCGCATCGTCCACTTCCGCAAACTGCTGACACGGTCAGCCAGGAGGCCTGCATGTGGATTTGTTGTCTGTTGTTGTTTTTATTATTTTAATTGTGTGCTTGTCAGGGTTTGAAAAGTGATGCACCACCACGTACGTTAGAGTCTTCATTTTTTTTTTGAGCCATAAATTCACTTTCGTCATTCCGGAATGTTCCCAACAACTTTCTCTGAATGTTGCCGCAACATTTTCCCCTGAAGACCACAGCGAATTTCCGAAAAGGGGTTGTTTTTGGGTAGCTCCGAATCAATTTCAGTTCTCCCTGGTCAGCTGCCTAGAAAATTCGGAAATATTTCTGGCTTAATGATTGCCCAATTCGCCGCCGAAATGCACAGCAATTCGCCAGACCACCAGCAATAGGACAAGCCTAACCCACGCTGAGAGAGCGAGAGCGAAAGGACCTGCCGATGGCCGCTCTCGCGGCACTCGTTCAATAAGCACGAAACTACGTCTTGCCAAATACGAAGGCAGCCGAACCAGCAACGAACCTTGCCACGCGGGTGGAAAGTCGACTTGCAGGCCGTCGGCAGTTATCGCTGAGCAAAAAGCTTAGTTTAAAGTGAACTACTCCTCGGTCAGGTTGACACGTAACGCGCGCGTGAAACGGCTATGCAAAAATTTTTTGGTGCACAGTGGAAAAAAAATTTTCGTTGTATTTGTTGATAGCACGGTAGAGACGAGACGAGAACTTGACGAGTGCGGGTTATCTATCAGGCGAGTCTGTGCTGGGAGAAGTGATAATTTTACAGTTGTAACAGTTAAATGAATGCACACTGAAAAGTGCAAGTGACAATAACAACAACAACAAACAACAACAAAAACAAAACAAGACCATAATTGAGTGGCCCGAGGGCAAGCGCACTCACCGAATCATTTTGAAAGTGCCAAGGTAAAAAAATTAGTTTAGTGCAAAGAAAGAACGGTAGTGATTTAAGTGTACAAATTGAATTGATAATTTGAATTTTGGCGCCGGCACGACAATTTCAAAATCTGTGCCAAAAAAAGAATAAAGATAAAAGCCAAAAGACATCGACACCGCCACAGACAAAAGTTACACTCAACTGCAAAAGTATTCACACAGTGGCGGGAGGAAATAAGAAAACAGTTGAGACGGCGAGCCAACCGGCAGCTTGCCAGTGTTTACATTTTGGATTTTATGTGATAATACTCAACACCATCAACACTCACACTCAGCCACACTCACACGCACACATAATGATCCTTTCAATTTTCGCATACACATATTCGGAATCTTTCTGGTGCTGCATGTCAGTATAATTTTGTGGGAATATGCCAAAAGTAGAGGCAAAGAGGCAAGGCAGGCCCACTTCATCTGCTCCTGGCTTCTGCCAAATAAATACAACAACAATAACATCAGCAATAAAAAGCCACCGCCAAAGCCACCGCCACAGCCGCAATCGCAACCACAGTCTTGGCCTCAGGGGCCAATGTTGGTCGGGCCGGGCCGGGCCAAGCCTTGAATTGGGGAGCGAGCGGGCCCTGTAAAAATAAGCAAAGTAACAAAACCAATTTTCATTGTTTTGCGGTAAATTTCGAGTCTCTGCACGGCATAAAGTACGCAGGCAAAGTGCCAGGGCACAAAAAAATAAATATAGACCCAGAGAGAAACCAAAGCAAGAAACTGAAAAGTACGTTTAACAGAATTTCCATCAGCACACGCACACACAAAAGACAAGCCAGCCAAAACAAAAAAAAAAAAAGAAGAAGTAGAAGAAGAAAAACTGAGCCAACAACAAAAACAAAATACCTTCACATATACAAAAATACTTAGCATTGCATTGGTGTGTGTGGAAATGCCAACACGAAATGAAGTAGAACTTTTGCGGCCATACGAGCTTGCTCCTTTTTTTTTTTGGGTGGGCGTATGACTCTGGGCGTCCCAAGCCACACACACACACAAACACAAAAACACTCTAATAAACAATCCAGCATTTAAACGTAAGAGAACACTCCCATATATATATGGTATTTATTTGGCAGTGTATGCATTGGCATAAACACATGCTGAGGCAGTTGGAAATAAGCCAAGACATATTATGAGGACCACAGAGTAAGAGGGACACGAGGAAATGTTGATGATTTGAATGGCAAGGCAAAAGGAAAAAAAAAGAACTGGTATCCATCTTACTTTCAATTTCACACAAAAACGCCAAAAAGGAGGAATAAGGCATTTTCCTCTTGAATTATCAAAAAAAAAAAAAAAGAAAAATCATTTGGAGTCAGCATTTAAATGGCACGCACAGCAAATAATGCCGATCTCTTCCGGCCCGCAGCCGTCCATGAGGCCACTAAGGAGGCAATTATGGAAAACATTTCATAACATAAATTTCACTGCGCCTCAAAAGGGTCAAGATCCTTTCAACTTTCCTTACACAGTCTGAGAAATTTAATATTCTTATTATCTCTCTGAAATCACAACAAAAAAAATGTATTTATTTTCTTTATTTAATTTTGTAATTTTACAATAATTAATCAGCTATCAAATAAAATATTTCAGAAAATTAAGGGCCCCTTGGGAATCTCTCAAGAGCTTCAGAGAGAAGCTTTTCACTTCTAACAAAATTTATAGATAATTTAGTCCAAGACTTCCTATTTTTGATGACCTAATGCAAAGCTCATTCCATAATATAGAATTCCTTAAATAAACTTTTGTATGATTTTTATAGTTTTTGGCAAGATAATTAAGAGCTCAAAACATTCATGATGCATCATATCATATCTCATATTTCCTTTAATATGATAAAGAATATTTTCCAGTTTTTGAATAAAATTAAAAAATATTGTTTTATTTATCTGGGATCCAGCACATATCTGTCCTATCTCATTTGAATATATTTACTAATTGGTTCTTAATTATTGCTAGGCCCTCATCAAATATTAAATAAAAAAAATGAGGATTATTATTATTTAATTATCACTAATTAAGTTAGAGATTTTTTCGAGACAGATTTTTGTATGAAAATTAAACCGATATCTTTTTGACATGGCGATATATCTTTCAATAAAATACCCTGTCTTGTTTGTCGTGGCCTGTCAGTTTTATTGCCAAAATTGACAGTTTTAATTCCATTAGCCAGTCGGGGGAAAAGGCAACAAAAAGCAGAAAAAAAAACAACTCAAGGCTAAGAGCTCTTAACCAGTCCCCAATTCATTATATGTTTGTTTTACTCGGCCGATTATTGACAGTCTCTCTCTCTCTCTCTGTATCCTTCTTTCTGTCTATTTTTTTTCCTCTATTTTAGTTTTTCCTTTCTGTTTTTTTGCTTTCTTGGTTTTTCTTTTTCTTTTGATTATTCTGTGTTTTTTGGCATTTGCCGCGTGCTGGCTCCAAAGTTGATTGATAATCAATTGATAGGATTTTCCTACGCCTACGCCGGGTGGTCTCGAGTTTCTTTCGCCTTCGTTCACTGCCTTCATTGTGGTCTTTTGTCTGCTTGTGGTTTGGATTTTCTGGTACATGATATGCTTTAATCTGCGCGCCGGGTGGGCCCTTTTGGCTGCTCGAAACAAGAATACGAAGCAGAATAAGAAGAAGCAGAAAAAAATCAAAAGAAAAACATATTGTGAGCTTTCCCCGCCAGAATCGAAGCTGCCCGCCTTCAAGCCACAAGTTGTCGTCTGAGACGGAGTCTGAGTCTGAGTCAAAGGCAGAGGCAGAGACTGGCTCCTGCCACGTTTGCCTTTGGTGTTTTTGTTGGCCACTTTCTTTTGTGCCGTATTAAGCTCTTCAAGTAATTTATAAACGCTTTTCGCACAACCAAACAAAAGCAATAACAACTTTATTGGATTTAGTTTTTCTTTTCTTTTCTATTTTGCACACTTTGCTTAGGGTCTTCTCTTCTCTCAACTCTCTTTTAACCGACTCACTTGTTGTGTTTAGCCTGGCTTTGTTTAGTTTCGTTCAGCTTTGCAGGGTCGGGGTCTGAGGCTTTGGGTATGTGTTAATTGAATGCGATTAGGCAGTTTAGTTTAGTTTGGCGCATTCTGGGCTGGGGTGATGACCTTTTTCCACTTATACATGCCAGACAATTCAACACTAAATTAATGAAGCAGGCAACCCCAACCTCCAAGCCCCTCACCCCTTCCCCTATACCTTATCCATCCCATAAAAATAATCGAACTTTAGCCAAGGTACAAAGGCCTGCTAGGAACCCTTTGTTAGCTCGCTTTGAGGGTGGAGAAAGTTATCGAGAGGTCACGAGTCTGTGCCTCATTAAAAATTCCGTGCGGCAACAATATCATTTACTCAATGCCAATATGAAACGCCCGAGCTGAATCAACCTTTGCGAGTCTCGTTTCGGTGTATTCAAATCCTGCTTTATGGCATTATTATGGGCACGTCTTTGTCTTAATTATTATATAAGGCAACTTTATTTAATTTGTGTATATGGAAAGTAAAAAGTAGTTTGTTGTCAAGTGCAAATACCAACCAATATTATTTGTTTGCCTGCGGACCTGTCAAAGCTGAAATTTCTCTTCATTTCCCGCGGATAGTATGTCAATTTGTCTTCCTAGAAAACGCTGGTGATTTTTTTCGTTGAACTTCAATGGTTGCTCTATAAATATGATTTTCGGGTATATCAAGGCTTGGATCTCAGGATCCTGCAGAAGTAGACCAAAGAAATTTTGTATATAATATTTTGAGAGCTTCTGGAAATTCCAAAAACTCAAGAAATTATTTAGCTCTCATGTTTTGCCATAAATCCTAAGAGCCCGAGGAGCAGGACTCGACAAATTTGTAAGCTTCAAGACCATCTTCCATCTACAATTAGATCATGATTAATGGTCTTGAACTTGAATATTAAAACAAAAGAGAACTATTTCCTGGTAGCTAATTCAATCTTGATTGCCATGTTTTATAGGTTCCTCGGCATTGCCTCTGTCTCTAGGGTATCAGAAGGTCGAGTCGACTTATTCGAGAGGCTTGTATTTCTAATTTTATTTTACGTTCTGTACTTGGCAGCCACAGTTACTAAAGTGATATATATTACAAAAGACGTGGTTTAAGTTCAGCTAAAAGTGCTAGGAATTTCATGAATTTCATTTGAATTCGTAATTGGTTTTTGGCCCAGCCCAGGCTTACAGAAGCACCCGGCCCAACGTTCGACTAACATCAACAGATACGAATACGGATACAGATACAAGCAGAGAATATACAAAGATAAATATCGAAAGATATACAGAGCGACAGAGACAAACAGAGCCAGAGTGAGATAGAGTGTGTGCGAGAGACAAAAGAAAAGAGTGAGAAAGACTCGGCATTCAATTACTAAATAGTCAGAGTACGAGTCTGCCATTTAATATATTTAAATTACTAACGCTGTTTTCCTATTTACTTTTGCTTGTCGAACGGAAAACATTTTCGATGCTTTTTGCAAAATTAAGGTAAAACTGACAAACCCAAAGCGAACCAAAAATTTTTCAACTTCAAATTAAAGGTGAAAACGTGTGTGCGAATTTGCTTCCGTGTGTGTGTGTTAGTGTATGTGAATTTCCCCTAGTTTCGGAAATAAAGGAAAATGAAGCAACCATAAATACGAAGAAAGAGTGAGAGTCTTCCGAGAGCGCGAATATTTGAATTTGAGTTGTAGTCTTGGCCCCAATGCATTATGTTGTTTCATTTTTCGAAGGCGTTTGCTGTTTGTAGTTGCTGCAAAGTTTTTAATTAAATTTTATGTTGACTCTTGTTTGTCTGCCCCAAGAGGGCCTGACGGAGGGATCCTAGCTAGGCCTAGGCTTCCTTCTACTCATAATATATGCCGCCTCTTGCTCCAGTTTACAGACACCCTCACACACACACACAGACTGCCCGAGTACGTGCCCTCCCTAAATGTGTTCTAAAATTCCAACAGAACATCCGTTCTACCCCCAAACTCAACTCAACTCAGCTCAGTTCAACTGAACTGAACTCAACTGTCATTATTGCAATTTTGGTGAATGTTGAATGAATGTAAACGAAAATATTCACTTTGCTGAATTTGACTCGAACATGAAAACGCCAGAATATTTTTGTCGGCCCGACCAGGCCAGAAGCTGGCTAAAATGTTTTCCTAAAAATCTGAAGAGCTGGCTTCCTGCAGCAAAGGAAACATTTTAGCACACTCAGATCTTCACACATTTGACTGGTGATAAATGAATGAAATTCTGGAATCTCGTCTCAAACAAAAGAATGACCAGTGAGCAGATCTAATGACAGTCGCCATAGCATTGCCGTGCCTTTACCTGGCAGTCCTGGTCCTGGTCCTGGTCTTGGTCCTGCCGTGTAATCGTACAGCACCTTCACACCCAATTACAAGTCATTTTTCATGGCTATGGCAAAAGTTGTGCTGGCTTTTTTTCAACCTAATTACGCGTAGGAGTCCTCCCGGGGAAACGAAGCCCGACCGAATAGAAGCTGCCAGGCAGCCGACCAACTTGAACAAAAAGTTTTCTTGTAATTAAACAAATCATTGCAAGGGTTACGCCGACCCCAGCCCGGGTGTGCTAAAATATCCTGGCCACATCTTGGTAAAGCTTAAAAATTGTTGCTTCCATTTCAAAAGAAAAAAAAGGGGAGGAAGCAAAAAAAAAAAAGAAAAAAAAAAGAAAGAAAGACAAAACGAAATAAAAGGCAAGTCAGAGCGTGAATCTGTGAAAAATGAATCTCTCTGTTTCGTCTGCTTTCGAGTTTTATCAGTATATCCTTTTTCTCGGCCAAGTCGGCCAAGTCGGTCATCTAGAGTTTTGCCTTGTTGGGGAAGAATTTTAAAATATGCAAAAATGTGTTTTCCAAAATGTGTGCAATGTTTTCTTGCCACTTTGTTGCGCATAATAAGCAATATGTTTGCCCCACCTGAATTCTCTCCTTTCCTTTATTTTCATTTGCTTCTATCCTTTTATTTCGACTGAGCAAAGTTTAGCAAGGCATAACAGGGAAATTGACATGAAAATAGTTTTATTTGCATTTAGATTATTTTCTGGGTAATAGCCAAATTGTCCACAATTTCTCTATTAACTGCCCAATGACCTCCTTATGCTGCTCCTTATGTTTTTTTTTTTTTTTTTTTTGTTTGCTCAGGTGGAGCCGCTGTTTTTGTTTCATTCTTTCATTCTTTTTATGGTCGATTGAAAGAGTTCGGCCCCGAATAAAAAAGGAAAGTAGAAAGGCTTCGAGTAGGAAAAAAAGGATAAAGATTCGGGGCCGATAACAATGTTATTGGGAGCCAAGCATTTTTTATTGCTAATGAATCAGACTTTGAGTTTGGCTATTCTGGATAGAATGATTCCATTTCCTTAGGCCAAAGGCAGCCATATAAAAAAAAGGCTAAAATAACTTGTCAAAGAGTGGCAGGCCGAATGGTTTTGTCAGAGGAGCTTTTGCTTTGAAAGAGAAAAAGGATTGATATCAAAAATGCACAAAGGAGGAAGCTGGAAATGATAATTAAAATTAAAAGTACAAGACCGAGAAAAACCAGTGGAAGGGGAGTGGGGGCGGTGGCGTGTGCCCGGCATGATAATCTTTTGTTTCTCTGCGAAACAGAACAATTAAAAGTCTAAGCCAAAAACACCATAAAGTTCTTTTGGGTCGAGAAGGTTTTGGCTTAAATTTTCTTGAGCCGTAAAGAGTTATGCTAGGTGCCCGAATCATATCTTTAAATTTTTAATACAACAAAAGATTTCGTTGGCCACATAATTGACAAAGCGGTGGCGGCTTTGCTTCCAAAAGCTTATGACCCTCTAAGCCTTTGAGGTGGCGTTGACTGTCAGTGCGGAGCCAAAGGAAAACCCTGTCCGGAAAACCTCAATCAAGCGAAAAAGAATTTTTCGCTAGCTACTTTTGGCCTCGCTAAAACTCCGAAAAGAAAACAATGAAAATAAAAAAGAAGAAAAGAGCCAACTTTTTTTTTTGTATTTTTCCTCAAACAAAAGCCATTTCCTGGGAGACTTGGCAGAGAGATTTTTCCCTGCTTCGTTTTTTTCACAAATATCCTTTTGGAATTTTTGGACCCCTAAAGGTGTTGGATTTCTCTTTGCCTATGATCGTTCTCTTTGATTTGACCATAAGTGTGAAATTGTCTTAATGAGATATATTTATTTCCCCCAACTAAAAAGCATTCGCACTCCTCTCCTCCATTCGTCTCTTTGATTAATTTCTGGCCACCGAAAGTGTACTTCAAAAATATCCTTGGGTGATAATTCAAGTTCAAAATTCAAATTACGTGTGCTTAGTTTGTATGTAAATATCAAGCCTGGCCTCGGGCGCTCTTTGAGTGGCTCACTCACCAAATTACTGTTTACGGCTTGTTGGTTTGCTCGGTTGCTCAATTAATTTATCGGATAATTCAATTGCCTGTGCTCTAATTATGTGGTTGCCACAAGCCATCGGCATAAAAGCTTTACTTCTTAGTGGATTTTACTTTTACTTTTCCTTTTTTTTTTTTTTTGAAATTTGTTTTTTTTTTTTGAGAATTTTAGAAGCTTACCTAATAATGTGCAGTGAGTTGAGCCGAAGTTCTTAGCAAAAAGCTCGAGTATTTAGCTAAAATGTAGCCAAGTCGTTTTTGAAATGTCATTTGCATACCAAACAGTAATTACATACCAAACATGCTACAGACTAACTGACTGACTGGATGACTGGTCTCTTTCTAACAGTTGATGAAAGCCAACCTGTCGTCGTGTTCCAAGGCTCTCTCTCTCCCCTCTCTCCCGACGAGTTATTCGCGACAATAAAGTCACATTCAACTGTCGTTGTCATTCGCAGGATGCCTTTATGTATCTTTGGGATGGTCTGTATCGATGTGTGTGTGTGTGTGTGTGTGTGAGTATCAGGCGCGCATCATGCTCCTAGCTAGGTTGCAAAATAATTGATATTATAATTTAGCAGACATAGAGCCTTTCACAGCCCTTAGCTCCTCAGCTATAAAATTGGCTGCCATGGTGCAAATAAGCAGGCCACTCCGACTCCGTCTCTCTCTCTCTATCTCTCTCTCTGAGCTGGGTAAGGTTAAGTGGCTGGAACTTCATATATGGGTACTTGGTATATGAGTTGAACTGAAATTAATTTGAACAACTTAAATGCTAAACAAGTCAAGACTTGATGCTGTTTTATTTATTGCCACCATTTAGCCAATTTTCTTGTTTTTTAGTCGCATATTTCGCTTTGTCTGTGAAATGGCTTATGTGACACTTCTTCCAGAAATTTTAATATACCACACTGTCTGACTCTACAACAGATAACTTAAGCTGTGACATTTCAAAGCCCCGATGAGCGAGATGAGAGCATGAGAGAGAGAGAGAAAGATTTTGGGTTTCTGTTTGACTTTGGCTGCCTTAATTAAGTAATTGAAAGTGCCCTGACTTGTGAAACTATTTGAGAGGAAGTTCAGTGCCTTTCATCCTACTCAGTCGATAACTTATCTTTCGAAATCTTTGATGGAATTTCCCTTTACATACGTCCACATTTATGGCAACCATTAATTCGACAGGCTCAGCAAACAGGAATCGTATGAAAAAGTTTTACTCGAGGCTGCCCAGGCTATCAGTGGCAGGCAATTTCAGCGATTTATTTTATTGATTCAAAGCAATAAAATTAACAGCTTTTGATGGTCTTTCACAGAAAGAAAACATACACTTCAAAGTTTCCGACTCCTACCGCAAAACCAAAAGACCTAAAACAATTATAAACAAGGTTTATCCGGCCTTTCTATACACTTTTTTCAGAGCACTTTAATATTAAATTAAAGTGGAATACTATCCCAAAAAATAAATAAATAAATAAAAATCTTTGTCATAGTTTTGGGTAAGGCTCTCAATTGATTTGCCGTCGCTGTTTTTGATTACCACTTAAAATGGTTTATTGTCAGGCAAGCAAACTTCATTTCCGAGCCATCAAGAGCTCTCCTCTGTTTAGGTAATGGAGAGTATCTTCACATGCCCAGACATAAAAGGCATTTGTTGAAATAATTTGTACGCACTCAGACATCATTAAAAGCGGCAGAAGGAGGATAGACTGTTTTCTGGCAAACCAACAAAAAAGGACGAAACAGACGACAAAAATTCAACCCAAATTCAGGCAAAAACTTTTCCAATAACACCCCACAACCAGCCATCCCCAACCCACAGCCTTCCCCCAGCCAACCAACCAGTACACAAAAGTATGATGATGTGAGCAAGACGAACAAAAAAAAAAAGAAGAAAAACTTATAATTGAATATTAAGACACTTTGGCGTTTAATGTGGTAATTTTAGTTAATAACAGTAAAGTAAACCAACGACTTGGAAGAAGCAAAATAGTGAGGCCAACGAACAAAAGCCGACAAGCCCGGCCAGGCCAGGCCAGGCCAGAGAAATTCAAAAGAAAACCGTAAGCAAAGGAAAAATCGTTCTTTCGTTGGTCGGACGGGAGGGATCGTCTTTCTGGTGGCTCCTTCTTTCTGTTCTTTGTATGCCGGCAGGCAAGCCAGTGAGCAACTAAGCAGAAAAGCAAGCAACAACTTTCTGCCCACATACACTCACGCACACAAACACCCACACATGTGATAAAGTAAGGAAACTATCTAGAAGCAAGAATGGAAGCTTTCAGGACCTTGTGCCTACGCCAACTTTAGGCAAGTCAAGTCGGCGACAATGAAACAAAGCGGCAACAGGAAGTTTGCCTACACACCCAAAGGAAGTGAAGCTTCAACATTGACTCTTCTTCTTCTTCTTCTTCTTTCTGGCATGCAAGCCTCGGCTTAATGCCTCCAGGTTATGTCCTATTAGGCTCACACAAACACACACACTCACGTTCTGGTAAAACAGTTGAATTTTCTACACACCAAAATTTTTAATTGCCCGGGCTCGCACGTGTTTGTGTGTCCGTGTGTGTTTGTTTTAAGACCCATAGACTACGGACTACTGACCTGGCTCAACTTCAGAAACTTTTCCTTGGCTTAAATCTTGAAAATTGTAAGAATAGCTAAGTGAAATACAAAGAATCAGTACACCAGGCAAATATGGGCGTAGCCGACACTTAAAACTTGCTAAAGGTGATGCAGATATTCAAATTTTGGAGTAGAAAACTTTTGCTTTATATACTTAGTGGATTATCGATAATTTCCAACACTTGTAAATTGATTTAACTGGTATATTTTTCAGGATTTTTGGTCAACTTCCCTTAAAAGTTTCGCTCACTTAAAGTTTTTCAATTCAAAATGCCGTGCTTTCTGTGTAGAAAGCAAATTCAGTTCCATGGCAGAAGTAAATATATTCTTTTCTTTTCACATAGTTTTCGTTTCATTTCCCATAAATTTCCGGAGTTTGGGTTCCTCATAATTACTAGACCATTTCTAGGAGAGAAATATTTCCTTCGGTCTAACACAAATTTCCGTGGAAGTATGCATGAGGCTTGACCAAGGAATAAGATATCAGTCTGAGAACTTTTGAATAGTTAGTCGAATAGTATCATAAGTCTATCAAGAAAGAATAAGATATAATATTGCTTAGCTTCTTACTAGAGAATTGTAGACCTAAAAGATCTAACTATTACATGTCTTGAAATTTATATCAAGCAAATATTAGAAGATTTTTCCTTAACATTCTTTTGTGGCACTTACCCTAACCAAATTGTAGTATTCTTTCAGGAAGAGAAATCTTTCAACTTCAGACCAAGTTACGTGCTTCCTTATCATTCTCCTGTCGCAACTCGAGAAACAAGTAATATTTTAAAGCCGAATTCTCAGTCCTAACCACACTTTTTTATTTGTGAATGTTTGCCGAATATTTGTACGACTTTGATGTATTTGATGCAGAAAATAAAAGCACAAGTTTTCTTGGACTTTCTCAATGTCCACAAATCCTTAGATTTTTTCCTTATTTCATTGCCAAAGTGAAATGTGTCCTTGGCTTTCCTTGTGGTCGATAAATTTCGTGTCTGTTTCCTTTTGTATTGCCTCAGCTGCACATTCATTTACATAAGCAATTTGTCAAGTGTAGCTGTTCCGTTTTTTTTTTTTTATACATTCATTTCTTTTTCTGTAAATTGTCTTTAGCTGTCACTGACTAGGCAAAGGTGAAGTCTGCCTTGGGGCCGAGAGGTCGGGTGACTTTGTATGTTTTGTTAATTTGAGCTGTCAAAAGTGACAGGATCGCGGTCATCGACCAGCCAGTCGACTAGTCGACCAGCTGGCCAGCCAGGCATTGAAACGTGCAACTGTTATGCTCTTGACCAACTGAGCACTCTTGGCTAACGGCTGTCACTGAAATTAATGAGCCCCAGCTCAAGACTATGTGGGCGTTGGCCTAGCATCGCTCCACTTCCTACTCGTGTTATTGTTGTTGTTGTTGTTGGTGGTGCCCATCAAAGGCACGATTCAGTGAGCCCATCAGCCCGTCAGCCTGTCCAGAAGTCAGCTAGTCTGTCAGGCAGGCAGTCAGGCATTCGCAAGCCCGGTAGCCAGTTATATAGCCCGGTTCGCTGGCCTGGCATTCGTTGACACTCTAATGACGCTTACTTGACATGATGTTTGTTAATGTCTTGGCTGTTTATGGTAATCAATAAATTAAATTATATCCATGGCAGTGTTTTGTTTTGTGGGTGATATTTCAGTGATGTGTGTTATTTTGTTTTCCAACAGTTTTTGTCTTTCGGGTGCTATTGTCTTTGGCCTGCCAGCCCGTAATTGATTTCAGAGACCTCTTAGGTGTTGGCAAGGTAAGGCATTTTGATTAATAGAGTCGCGTCGCTTAGTTGTTTATGTCAATTTGTTTATTAATCACAGCGGCATGATTGTGTTTTTTCGTGTTGGTCTTGATTTGCTGACAAGCTTATTGCGTGTCAAGCTGGGCTTTGTTTTCAGTTAAGGCCAAGCCTCCAGGGGCGCATTTGTTTCGGGCAAAATTCTTGGCATCTCAGCTGAGTCATATTAGATAAACACACACACACACACACATACAGACACAAAGGCCGAGTCATGCTCATGTCAAAATCAAAGACAAAGACAAAGACAAGACAGGTGCACAAGTAAAACAAAACACAAAAATTCGACTTATTCTTATGCTTTTGCCAACACCTTGGCCATAGTCAAATCCGTGTTAGAGCGCAGAAAGAGCCCTCCAGATCTGACAGTAGAGCTGAAGTTGAAAGCTTATATCGGCAATCAATATTACCAATAACATATTATTATTGCCATTGGTGGCTCAAATAGCGTTTCTACACACACACACTATCACACCCACACAGGGCTCCTGGCTAAAGCTTTGACTATGACTAGGAGATCTCGGCAGCAGCTGACGCGTGTACCAACTGACACAAGCACACACATACAGACACAGGCAGATGCCAAGTAGAAATATAACTAATACGCCATGGAATCCTTTCGTTTCCTATTCTATTTCAATTCCCACACACTCGCGCTGCCTGCTTTCTATTGTATTTTTTCGCCTGAGCATTATGCGTTCATATATTTTCTTCTCATCTTTTCTCTTTTTTTTGGCTATTCTGCTGGCGAAATATGCGTGTATATGTGTGTGTGTGTGAGTTACGTTTGTATTATTTTTTTATGCCATATGAGGATTTTCATTCAATCTTGCTGTTGTTGCTGCTGGACCGCCTTCTCTGCTGTTGCCGCCTCGTTTTTATGGCACAGTCAACATTTTATTTGTTGCACACTCACACACACACACACACACACACACACACACATATAGAGAAAATATATATCCGCCCTGTTGTCGCCTGCCACACAGCATCGCTCTTTCAATTTCATGTTATGTCTGTTGTTTGTTGGCTGGCTTGCCTGTTTTTGGTTGTTTGTTTGCCATTTGTTTGCTTTGCCCTTTTTATGTAACACGCGTTCATTTTGTGTGCCTGTGCGTGTGTATCTGTACTCGGTGCCCTGTATATATGTATGTGTGTGACGGGGGTGTGCTCACGTTTTATTTATTTGTAGGTGTCGAAAGGGTTAACATGTGTTATTTGTTATTTGTTATTTTTGGAAGGCCCTCAACTCTTTGCTCTCTCCCTCTATCTCTTGCTGCCCTTTTGCATTGCTCCAAACCTAACCTCACTCTTCGGCCGCCATATAGTATTATTACCCTGGCATTATATTTTTTTTGTTGCTGCTGCTGTTGTCGTTATATATGTTATTGCTGATTGCCATTCCGGTTTTACTAATTTTTGTGGTTTCTCCCCGCAGTTCAAAGTTATTCTCCTTTTTTTTTTTTAGTATTTTAGGACTGCTAGTCAATTGTTTGGAATAATAATTTCTGTGGTTTTATTTCGCTATATTAAATATTTATTAAAGTCCTTTTGTGGTTTCCTTAGTTTTATGGTTTTTTTTTTCCATTCGAAGCATAATTTAATTTTTCATAATGTTGATAATTTTTTTTAAGAGCAAATGGAAAGCTTTTGATATCCTTGACTAAAATATTAGAAATTTCCTTCAGATCTTTTTTTTCATTTGTTGACCCTAATATTCCTGAGCTTTTGATTGAATTAGATGCCTGTTGTCCTGGTCCTTTTGTGCCCTATTTTTTACCTATTTTCTAGAGCTCTCAAATCTGCCTGAATACAAAATCTTATCGGCCTAACAAATATGCAAATTACAGACTTGAGTTCCTTTTTTTTGCAAATAAATACAAGAGTTGAATTTAATCAGAGTTTTAAGTCTTGAGAAACTTGAAAATGAAGTTAAAAAAATTAGCACTTCGATATTGCCAAATTTTGGCATACCAATTAAAAAGACCAACAAATAAAGAAACTTTTCGAGATTCCAAAAAAAAAAGAAAACTATTCAACTATCTATTTGAAAAATGAATAATTGATTATGCCCTTAATATGCGAGTCTGGCAAGAAGCTATGAGAAACTTGAAGAGCTGAAGAAAAGAAAAAGCTATTAAAAAGAAATTTTAATGAGTTTAAAAAATTTTTTAATTGATTTCAAATTAAGTAGAATTTCTTGGCATAGAAAAGGATTTATTTTGAATAAATTACGAGCTTGAAATAAAATAGTTTGCGTCCTCTTAGGCTTTCAATTATATTTACTTTGCCTGCGACCACAGCAGAGCAGAGTAGAGGACAAAAGAAATGTATAAAAATGAATGTTGATTTTAGCAATTTTCTACAAAATTTAACCCAAGGCCTTACTCTTCAAATCTTTGGGAAGGGAATATCCATTGTAAAACCAATTCGCAATAATAACAAGAAAAGCGTACGAGACCAAACCAAATCAGCCAACGATCTCCACATTTAACCAGGCCGGCAGCAAAGTGCGCGTAAATATGTAAAATGTATTTCAGCCAGATGAAATGAGCTTGAGTTTATGTGTATGTGTGTGTGTGTGTTTGTATTGAAGCTATAGGCCTCTCAGTTGTTGACACAGCATTCACACACACTCACACTCATAGCCATACATATAAACCAGCATTTTCACATGCACATTCAGGTCCACATTCACTCGCATATCGCAATTCACTTCATGCATATTTCTACATTCACGGCACTTAGAACGATGACGTTCAAAGTTGACAACAAATAACAAAGACAGGAAAAAGAGGTGGGAGAGGGGTGGAGAGGTCGGTTCGTTAGGTTTGGTCAGGATGGTTAGGGTTTTTGGGCTTGGGTAATACTGTCCTGGCTGACTGATGCTGATGCTGATGCCTTTGCTTGGTTCGTTGTCGTTGGTCGGTTGGACAAACAGAAACACAAACACAAACACACACACTGACACGCACACAAGCTTGCATACACACACACACACTTGAATTCATAGACAAGCACAAGTGCTTTGGAAAATTTTTGCATAGCTGAAAAATGTTGACGGCACAAAATAGCAAGCCCAAGCAGATATTGCAATATTCCCCCAGAGTACTAAAAAAGGATAATCCGTTTCGGCATAATAAATAAAGCAGTAATTGCTAAGTGAATGCAGAAGGCAGAAGGCAGAACGTCGGGGACCAAAATCCAACAGAGAGCGAAAGAGAGAGCTTTGAACTGGCTCACATACTCGACTAAATTGTGTCTGTTAGACAGAGGGCGGATGGCGGGTGACGGGTCTGTCTTTATTGGAGAGTCCTCTGCTTAACTGTGGCATTCTGTTCAGCAGGCCGCATAATAGACGAATTATATTTGCTTCAGCAAAAATGCAAGCCTCAAACAAATGCAACGACTAGGAGGAGGAGAAGGAGGAGGAGGAGGAGAATCAAAAGTCCTTGTAGAGCAAAGTTCAAAAGCCTGAACAAAATTTATAAAGATTGTATTTTCACATATTGTATAAAAGTGTTTATGAAAATATCCCAAAATATTATATTTCTGTGGTTTCGCATTTCGTTTTCTTCAAAAGCACAAAATGGTACAGTCAACCCCCGAAAAAGGACAGAGAAGAAGTAAGAAAATTGCAAGTTTTTTTTTTTTGTTTTGCTGCTGAGAGGGTGCTGATGATTTTCCAGCATTTACTCAACCTTGTGATGATGATGGTTGACTCACTCACTTACCAACTCTAGATTCTTTCTCTGTGTAGTCAAAGGCATTCAAGAGTGCTGACTTCAAGTTCTGTGACTTCGGGACCTGCTGTCAACTTTCCAGACGGAAACGTAAATTCTACAAGCTTTCTTTTGGCAGTATGGGTGACATGTGCGTAGATGTGTGCGTATGCCAGTGCGTGTGTCTGTTGGAAAACCAACACATTGTCAGAAGATAACCTTTTGAATCCTTGACAAACTGCCGCTGTAAACTTTGCCATTCGCTTGGAAAATTCTAATAATCCCTTATCGGACGAGTTGAAGGAGGATTTTCAGAATCAACCTATTCCGTTCTGCCAACTGTCTCGACCCGTAGTCCCCCTGATCTCTTCAAAGCTTCTTTTTCAATCCAAGCTGCACCGACTGCAGGGAACATTTTCACAGACACACGTGTGTGAAAAGCTTAGCGCAAGTATAATCATGGTTACCGTTATAAAAACACCCAAGCACAGACATGACTGTCTATCTGTACCACCGACTGGTCACATTGTTGCCAGGGCAAGTGCTCCATTTGAACTTTGTAACTGTGTGTTTTCATCTTCTTCTTTTTTTTTCATTTTTCGCTAACAACTGCCCTTTTAAACTGTGTCGGAATCTGTGATGGAGAGGGGAAAAAAGAAACTTTGAAACATTGTCTGGCCTTGTTAATCATTTTGTTGACAATGTGGTTGGCATATTTGTAGGGCTTTGAGTAAAATATTACCAAGCCTGTTGTGGTGACATCGAGTAGACTCAGATAAATGCCTGAAAAGTCTTCATACATTCTAGCCTTAATTTAAAAGATTTTTCAAATTTTTAATTTCTATAAAATTGGTTCTTCAAGTTTGGAGAGTAGAAAACTTTCGAAAGCCTTTATTTGCTCAAAGTCTTAAGCTCTTCAGCCTTAACATTTCTGGCTCTGGTTTTTTCCTCCGATAATCCAAGTTGATTGGTTCTTCTGACTTCACTTTTGGCTTCTATTTCCAGAGCATTTCAGCACAACAATAGCAGCTGTGAGTTGCAGCAAATCCAGGCTACACCCATTTGGCTTTATTTATTTCTAGTGTTCTGCGCTTTCGTATTGTTTTTGCTGTTATTCGCCTTGTCTTGGCAATGCAATTAACCCATTTGAAAGTTTCGCTTGTCCACCGAAATGGCGAAACCAAAAGCTCACCGACAAAAGATGTGGTTTTTCGTTTTCACTGATTCTTCAGGACATTAGAGTCATGCCGACTTCCCAAAATGGGAAATCAGTTTCACAGCGGAAAAACAGCAGGGAGATAAGACAAGAAGACCCTGGCAAAAACTAATTACGACTTGTGAAACAAAACTCGAAGCTTGAAATTATACCACAAAGTGCAATTTAGTTGAACGGGGAGAGCTCTAGCCACCGGACTCCTTGGTACGCAGAGCAACGAACCGTAAAAGCGAAAGTAGCTTCAACTTTTCCCCAGCATCGGGGAAATGTTTAAGTTGAGATGCGTTTTTATGTTTCAAGATTTTATATGTTTATTTTGTAGGTATTTAAATAATTAAGAGACCCTTATAAGGACATTACAATTTTATGGTCAATCGACAACAACAACAGCAACAACAACAACAGCCAGAAGAACAACAATCATAACAATAACTTGAAAAAGCAAAAGAGCAGCAAAGAATATGCTATAAAACTGGAAATAAAATGCTTAAATATTTAGTCGATCTTTGACCAAACAAGAGGGAGAACTCAAATTGCCCAAAGCAGAAGGAAAATTTCATAGGGCTTCTTCAAGGAGCCGGAGACGACGGAAGGCGAGCACGTGTATAATAAATGAAAGGCAAACGAAAACTCCAACAGTCGCAGCATGTGGCACATACACTCACACACACACACACACATTCTGGCATTCATTTAATATATACCTATAAAAATCCGTAGGCAAAAATACATTAAACTGATAACCTTGGCCGACCAGGACAACAACAACAAGAGCAGTGTAACAATGAAGTCGATGGTTTGTAACCTGGTTTGCTGGTTGTGCCATCATTTTGTTGCCTTTTTATAGGCTTCGCTGTTTATTTTCGCTCCATTTTGCCGCCTACATGATAAAAGCCTTTTCGGCGACAACGCACATAAAAATTCTACCCGACTCACCTAACCCCAAACAGCTTTTTGAGTAATTACCGAGTCGGTACAGATTTGTAGCGCCACCTATACGTAACCAAAACAGTGATATAAAGCCCAAATAAGATAGAAAAAGTCGAAGCACCATAGGATAGAGAGAGGGCTAGCGGGTAAAGGTAGATAGAGATGTTTGTACAAAATAGATAGAAAATATTTTATTGTTCCTCCAGGTCATGCGGTCGAGCACACAAGTGTATATTTAATGATGGTCAGATTGTGTATATAAACAAGCATAGGCTTGCACAGACATGCACGCATTCGCTTGGTCCAACCGTGTAGACTCTGCTTCATTTTAATAATGAAAACGATAGATAATTAAATGCCACACTTCCAGACAGAACAAGACAAAAATATATATATGTACATTATTTTACCTTGACTACACCTACAGTAGTGGCTTATCTAGTCGCAGCTGACGTGACTGTACCTCTTTAAGATTTGAATTCTGTGTGACTTAAGATGTAGCAAACTTTAAATATATCCCAAATATTGCCTCAGATTCTGCAGTGATAATTAAACAAATTAAACTTGGAGCTTCTTTATACAATTTTTTATTAAAAATTTTTCTCATGTGTACATGCGCGTGTGTGTGTGTGTGTGTGCTTTAAACTCATAAAATTATGCAAAACTTTGTCATTAAATGTGGCTTCAAAAACGAACTCAGAGAGGGACAAGTTTGGGTTAGTGTATTTTGTGGCTTTTAGGAACAATTTGTTATTTGGCTTTGGGCTTTGCACTTGAAAGTGTTGTTTACCTAATGGTTGGTCTTCCTCTTCCTGATATCTACTCCCTCGACCAAGTCTGATCCCTCCCTTGCCCATGGCCATCAATTCTGTGTGGTAAATTTCAGATACCCACAGTCTGAAAAGGATGGAGGGAGTGAGCGAGTCTGATTCTACACACTCACTATTTTACAGCTTTAACACGTCAGAGGTTAAAAACAGAACTTTTATAATTTAACTTGTGTGCTAATTGCACTTTGTGGGGTAATTTTGCATGTCAGTGGAAGTTTTTACAGACGCATTTGGGTGCGCTTAAGCGTTGCCATTTTGCTTGCCTTGTGGGTGCCAGCGCTCTGGCTGATGGAGTTTATAGAGCGTACGTGAGAGTTGCCCAAGAGTATGCAACGAAAAATAGTTCGCGTTGTTTGTAATGTTTTGGCAAGGACTGTACTTGAAACTTAAGTACTGCACCGCCCAGCACAGTAAAAAACAAAGAAACAAAACCCTTATTTATGCTTAAAGTTTGGACTGCCCAAATCGAGCCATTTATTCTTTGCGGATTAATTAAATTATTTAGCAATAAAAATAATTAAACAATTCTTTATTCTACTCTCGTTTATTTACAGACAATAACTCAGTGCAAATTGAGGCTACAAATTCAACTACATAAAATGTATATCCAGCCATTTGTCAAAACTCGCAATCATGGCAAAATGAACCTGCGGTCTGACGCTTAATTTCTAATTAGAAAAATACAAAAGCTCTGCTAATTAACCTAAGCAAGCTTAACGCCACAAATGACACAAGTACCGCAAAAATAGGCAAATTAAAAATAAAAATTTTGAGTGAGAGAGTTCAAAGTGAAATTCCCCAAACAAGCATCACATACACGCTAAATTAAATAAATTGAATAACCCAGTGTGCAATTGAGAGACCTTTGAAAAAAAAGAATTCACACTCACACACACACCCAGGAGAAAGCCAAAAACCTCAGTTTTACTGTTCTACAGCATTACAAAAAAAAATAAGCAGACGGGGGAACACGGAAAACAGTCACCACGTGAACGACAACGTCGAGTCATAGACGAACACCACGGCGTATACGTAACGCTGGCGCACACGAAACAATGAAAGTAATTTCACACAGCATACGTCACGGTGGCGCAGCTGAGGCAGAGCACACTTCCGTTAGAGCCGCCACATTGCCAGCAGTTCGCAGTCGAATCACTCGTCCTACCATGCTGAGAATGAATTGCCCCATTTTGATTGTAATTAGCCTCGGGTGGTTGCTGCACGCGCAGCACTCCTACGCTGAGGCCGCCATTTCAAATCGAGGTAAGTGATTCGTTTTTCTTGTCGTCGCTGCCTGCCTGCCTGCCTGCCTGCCTGGCTGGTTGGCTGCCTAGCTGGCTACGCAGCAGAGTAGCTCCCAGCCAGCACTAGTTGTAGTCACATTTATTTCTGCTCCACTTGGCATTCTACAATGCAACGGCAACAACAACAGCAACAACGACAGCAACAGCTACTCCAGTCAAAGTGTTGGGCCGCTGGCAATTTTCCCACACCATCTAAAAAAATATATAAATTTCTATATCCGTTTTGCCTTGCATTTGAACCCTTCTCTTAGATTTTTTTTTTAAGACCTTTTGGTTCCATTTATGTTTTTACATAATGGAACTGGAATTGAAAGAATAAAAAAATGCTTATATTTTTAATACTTAAAAATATGAAAAATATGAATATGAAGAGAATGCAGTCAAAATAAATTGCCTTTTTAATACTCTTAAAAACTATGGAGCATTTGTTGAGGCAAAGTTATTTGGAATTTGAAATGTCAAAATTGATTGCTTTGAAAATATTTTGATGAAAGGGGGAAAGGAAAAACTACGAAATATATATTTGATTTTTTTTTTTTTGTCAATTCAAAAATATTTCAAAATGCTCAACAATTTTTTCTTTTCATATTTTTTTTAGAAAAAAAAAAATGTTTAACTGATCTTAATCCTTAAAATTATTTCGGTATAATTTGTTGGTGTTTTCTTTAAATCTAAAGAATATCATTAAAGTTGTGTAAATTTGTCATAGAATAAGCTGGAATCAGCTTTATACTATACATAATATAATTTCAATGACACGGACTCGCAGCTTTAAACTTTCACAGATTCGCCCAGGCCAGCTTTGCACAGAGTCCACTGAGTCAATTGCATAAATATGAAATAGTATATAGAAAAAAAAATGTGCATACCCCAGTAATCCCGATGCTATTTTAACGGAAATGTAACGCTGCATAAATCCTAGTGCCCTGGACCTCGAGCACGTTGCTCTGCTCTTAATATTAAAACCGTGCTCACGGTCTGCGTTACTGCTTTCGGGCATTAAATAAGCGCAACAAAAAATTAAAAGCACTGTGCAGAAACATTGAAAAAAAATATATATATAAAATAAAAAATTTATAAAAAATATTGTGGTTATAGAGAGAGCGAGAAGGAGATAGAGCAAACAGTGGGGATCACCTGGGAGTGAAGGTCAGTTGTGCTGGCAACTAATCCACATTAAGCACACCGCTTGCTTTTAGTATTGCGAATGTAAAAAAAAAAAAAATGACTAGACTTTGAGAAAAAAAGGAACAACTCTTTATGATTGCAAAATTGTACGAAAACAAAAATGAAACGCCTTAAATTTTGCCATGGCCTGTATCAGTTTGAGTTTATAACCAACCAAAAATAACTCTATTGGCTGGGCAAAAATGTTCTCTTTTATTTTTAGTGAAAACTTTTGTTATGAGTAGAGAGCTTCAAGCCAGAAGTTTATCTTGGCCGGGCCAAGTTCTTTTTTTTTCATTTTATATTCTTGGCTGCAGTTTAGTTTTATGGTGCTTCGTTTGTTTTCACTTAAGCTGGCCACAAAATCAAGCAATTGAAAGTTCAGGTGGCCGGGGCCTTAAAGTTTTTTCTTCTCATTTTTTGTTTTTTCTTTAAAGGCAATGTGGGAGTCAAGGTAAGACGGTCAATGTGGCAGTTTCAGCAGACCGTGACCAAGACCAAGTCCTTTCCCTGATCACCTCGAGCATACTACGAATTTCGAAATTCCATTGCAATATATTTCGTTCAAAAGTTTTGCCAGCAAAATCGATAAATTTGGGGACAAAACATTTGTCTCCATTATCACACCAAAAGGAGCAAACCAAATAAAAAAAATCTAAGGACACTAGCACCCTAAAAAGGACCACCGATGCGTGGCTGGAGCGACCGAGGGTCCCCGTGTCCAAACAGAGGTAGCAAAACAAAGCCAATAGCAATACCAAAATGGTTACAACCACGCATTTTAGAACAAGGAATTGCCAGCATTTTTCTGAACTGCTTGAAGGGGTGCCGACGCATGGGAGGGGGCCACGACCTGAGCCTGCATACGACAATGGCAGCGAAAGGGCGTGTATAATAAAAGACCAGAACAAGACTCGCCAGAGGAGGCGACACAAAAGCTGGAAAAGAACTCAGAAAAAATCCAAATGGTTTGGGAATGGCAGTAAAAGTATATCAAAGGTGAAAATGTGCTTTTGTCACTGATCATAAATTTCTCTACTCTGCCCCACTCACTGTGCGTGGGCCACAGACAGAGACAGACACACAGAGAGAGACAGAGACAGGGGCAGAGCGTGGGACAGTGGGGAAAATGCGGAAGTTAATGTGACTTTTGTTTCGTTCCTGTATATATACATGTGAATATAGAGACGATGTTAGAGAACATGGGCAATAAAATGTTACAATTGACATCGATAACAAAAACGAAGAAAGCAAACAGAGCAAGGGAAGCATATCAAAAAACGAAAAAAATGAAAATAAAAGCAAGCACTGTACCAACAGAATAGGTGGACACAATTTACGATGGCCCCTCCCGGCAGAGCAAAAAAAAAAATATATAAAAAAAAATAAAATTCTCAGTCGATTTTCAAATTGCGTTGAATCTGAAAAAAAAAAACAGAAACACAAGAGACAAAAATCTGTTGAACTTTTATGTTTGAGAGAAGATAAAAAGCTCGGCTAAGCCAGAAAAAACTAGAAGCTCTATGACTTTACTTTGAAAAAGAAGGAATTAGAAAGAATTTGAAAAAAAAAATGTTAAAGTCTTTTCTATATCCTCAAAGATAAAAGGTCTGGGCAGAATGTTAAGCAGTCTAGTAAATTCTGACTTATTCTGGCTTAACTAGGGTAGAGAGTCCTTAAATTTGAATGTTCAGGGTATGCCAATCTAGTTTCAAAAATATGAAACCTTCAGTTCTCATGGTCTAATGGTCGAGGCCAAAATACATGAAAAACTAATTAGTAACATCTCAATTTTCATATTATTTTCCAGTTTTCCATTTTGAATCTGGTAAATCTGCTTATGAAAATGTGTGTGTGTGTGTTTTTTTTTTTTTTGGGAAAAGCGTCAAACTGGACAACGATTTGAGTAGTGAACTTCAAACAAGCGAGCAACCGAATTTTTGAATAGTGAAACGATTTAGCAATTTCACTTTTGCCTTGTGTTTTTATAGACTGGCAAAAATCATTTTTCATAAAAGTGCAACATCAACAGCTATAAATGCAGCTGGCAGCTGTTTCCTATTTTTTTCTTTTCATCTCTCTCTCTCTCTCACTTTCAAGCGAAGCGTAGTCTTTCAACCTGCCACTCTTTCGCTTTGGAAGTCTATCAACTTCCCCTACTCGGTTGCCTTGTATCTCGCCACCCGCCCGCCCGAACGCCCGCCCGCCCTGTCCACTTTCAATCATGTTGCCTGTTGGCAAACATTTTTGCATAGCTGGCTGTTTTGTTTGGCATTTTTAGTGATTTCACTTAAATTTTCATAACAAAATATGCACAGTGCGTGCTCGGAGATTTTGCGCTGGCTCAACACGGGCCAATGCCAACAAGAACAGCTGAACAACTCCAAAAAAAAAACATAAGGAAATATGAAAAAAAATCCAGCCAACCAACCAAACAAGCATTTAAGCAACCCAAACAAATGTAAAATAACAAGAGCAACACCAACAATAATAACAACAACAAGAGCAACAACAACGACAGGAATAATACCATTGAATCGAGAATAGTAAAAGAGCAGTCATCTGGCTTGTCTGGTGGGTTTTGGTGGAGTCGCCATGGCTGCTCTATCATGCTGTTGGGGCATAACGGAATGTTGCCCTGCTGCCATGTTGTAGCTGTCATATATATTTTCCAACAGATTTTTAACAAATTTTTCTCAGCTGGTGTTGTTTGGCTGCAAGAAAAAGGATAAAGAAGCAGCAGCAGCAGCATCACTAGCAACGGTAGCAGCATCTGCCGGGCGGGGGCGAGGGGCTCGGTATGCATCTAAAACCGCATTTTGTCTGTTTGTATTTCTGAGGCTTTAGGGAAATTTTTCATAGGTTTAGTTGAGCCGCACACACACACACACACACATACACAAGAAGGCACGCACGCCTGCACACTCACACACACACACACGGAGAAGCTCTTCAAAACTACAAGGGGTGGAGCAGGCAGAGTGGGTGGTGACTTTTGTAAGGGAATTGGAGGCAAAACGACAGCAGCCCAACCATCCTGACATGTACGTGTTTGTTTGCAGTTTGGTTGGTTGCTTGGCTTGTCCCCTGTCACTTCTGCTGCTGCTCCTGTCAACAAATTGCGAGAGGGAGAGGAGACCGGGGATAGGGGGGAATGGGGAGGCTCCACTGTGGTTGTAGTATTTTATTTGTGGGTCCCTTTGGGTATGTTGCCAGCAATAAATTTCCATCAGTCGACGTCGCCGCTGCGTCCTCTCCATTCCATTTGGCGTAGTCGACGGCAAAGCGATTTTCCAACTTTACGCCGGCCGCGCCTCATCTCTATTAACTACATATGACAGGGAAGCCGCAGGTTTTTTTCTGTTATGCTCTCACACTCTTTTTCTCTCTTTTCTCTTTTTGTAGGTTCTTTTTTGCATTCGATGATCCTGTGTGTGCTCTGCCCACAAATCTCATGCTCAGCTGCTGCTTTTGGTTTTGGTTTTGTATTGCGGTCGTTGTTGTTGTTGTTGCTGTTGCTGTCGTTGTTTTTGCACTTTTTCAAATACGATTTGATTGTTTGTCATTCATATTTCTATTTCAAAACAACAACAACAAGAACAACAATTTAGCCAACACACACACTAAACCTATTTTTAGTTCAATTATTCTGCCCGAGGTAACCAAAATTTAACTGGCCCAGATTGCTTTCAAAAAAATTCAAAAAAAAAATTTTTTTTTTTTATAAAAATTCAAAAGCACGATTTATATAATCCATTTATTTTATAAAGGGTTACCATCAAAGTTTTCCCTATTTTTAATCGACAAAAATCAAATTCAAATAATTTGATTAATTTTTTTTTTATTTTTGGAGTATACCAAAATTCAAAAGATCAATAAATTTATTGACAACTTGTGAAAGCAATTTTGTAACATAAAACAAAAAAAAAATAGTAATAATAATAAAATAAATCATTTCCAAAACTTGAATGCTCCATATCAATTACCTAACGCCCTGAAGTATTTAAAATTCCCAACTGATTCGTATAAAGTTTCTGCCAATCACGAAACAAATCCAAAAAGTGGACTGAGAAAAAAAAAAATTATATGTACATTCGATATGTCTGCACTACCCGCCTGCCAGCCTACGGTCTCTGACCTCGGTGTGAATGCAAAGAGAGAAGAGAGAGAGAGAAAAAAAAAGAAATAGACGTGAGCAAATTGAAATTGAAAATATTCTATTACCGAGGGATTTACAATGACAGCGCATACCCGATGTAATTGAAGGCTTCACTTAACAAAGGGAATCTCACACGGCACTTGCAAATATGTAGAGTCTTTTTGCCGCAATCATATAGGTATAGATATAGAGATATAGATATTTGGCTGAGGCTGTCTGAGTCTGGGCAAAATGTGAGAACATTCGGGCATTCCCCTAAGTAAATATTTGCATAGACATGCGAACCTCCCACTTCGGTTGCCAATGTGATAATTATGACACATAACCAAGGGCAAGGACCCATTCAAATTGGGGGAGGGAGGAAAGGCTGCATGAGAAACCAAAGAACTTTTCAACATATTCAATGTTTTTTTTTTTTAGGCCATAATTTACCCGTACAGAAGCAGTTGGGTAAACTGTTAGGCAGCCAGCCAAACCCAGTCAGCCATCCATTTAGTTGGCCTGTCACGAAAACCCCAAAGAACATTTATTAATTAGCGCAAGGGCACAGAGCAACAACAACTGAAAATACAATAACAAAAACAACAACAACAAGCAGAACATGACATATGGCGACATAAACTTGTAGAGCCAGCAAAGGGTGGCAGGCTGGCTGGTGGGTTGGCTGTTTGGTTGGTATCGGAATTCCAGGCCGTCACAGTCTCTGTCATGGAGCTTATTTGAATCTACAAAATTTTGCCAATTAAAGGCAATTTGCCTATCTTCCATGTAAGGCGAGAGGATGGAGTGCTGGGTGGGTCTGCTGCCCAGATGGATTTGGGCCAACTTGCCCATATCCACTAATCGTATTATTAACGCGCCGTTAACACGCGGCGACATTAACCGAAACTTTAAAACTGACTTGAGAATATCCCAAAAATAAACACACCAGAGAGATATCTCGAAAGACAACACATTCCTGCTATGGTGGAGGCGGAAGGGACCAACTTGAAAGTTGTGGTTTTTGCCAAATTACGCCTGAATGAACGCCAAATGTTTATTTCGTCAAGCGCATGTAAAGTGGCTGAAAAGTTCCTAAACGATCTTCTTGCACGGCAACAGCGACCAGTTCGCATCTACAAAGATATTATAACCCGAAATAAGTTGAAATAATCGTTATAATTAATATAATGCTGATACCTTTCACATTACAAGCTCAACATAAAGGGACGAAAGTTTTAAAAAGAAGCGCTGTCGTTATTCTGGCCAGATATCAATTTCCATTAAATTCCACGGCACAGATTGAAGCACCGAAAAGTATGCAACACTAAAAGTGCAGCCGCCATTGCGGCCGCCATTGAATGTATTCAGCTGTTAACGGCGAATAATGAGGGTGCTTACATTCTTATGGCGAGACACAAAAAATAAAAAGGTAGACAACCTTTAACAGAAGCTGAATACTCTTTTTTTACTTTCTCTTGGTAGGAATGTCTCCCTTGAGTTCGATAAAACAAGTTGAACATTTTCCAAAGACCAAAAGTAAAAGTTGGCAAAGATTTCGCCCGACAATTTAATTGACTTTTAGTAGACCCATAATCGTATGCCATTCGGGGACTTTGAGCCAGACTTGTACCTAATCTTTATGTACTTTTCATTTATTCAAAGACTTTATCAGTGCCGAAATATTTGAGTTTTCTGAGGAACCTCATTTTTTTTTTTATAATTCAAAGGCATATTTGTCTTTATTCTATTCATTATCTTAGACACTCGTGGGCGAAGTCAATCAATTTGAATATGTAAAAATTCCCTCGTCTAAGCAAAAACCAAAAAGAACTTGATAAAATTCTTTGAATATTTGCAAAGAACAGAGAGAAGGAACTCTCGAACTGATCTCTCGTCTGTGGGTAAAAATTTTTCCACTTAATTAAGTCGGGGAATTTTTGAAATCCAATAAAAGTTTTTGTCACAACGTAACGCGTGCCACAGCGCCATGTCGTTTAAATGGTTGCAATTGTTCTCTCAATAATGCAGAATGCAAAATGTGTGGAGTGTTAAAAAAAAAATAAGAGCCAAAGCTAAAATTACTGTAATTTACATTTTGGCAGGCCACACATACACACAGGCAACACACACACACATGAGCAAACACACACAAAAGTAAACGAAAGAAGGCATTACATTCTTGGCATGCCAGGCCAAGTTGCCATTTACTTAAATTTTAAATACTCTCACACATACAGACACACACACACACATACACAGTGATTTTACCTGTTTGCTTGGACTGTTTGCGACACGTCACAAAAGTTTCCTGTTGAATTTCCCTTTATTTCCTGCCAAAGGAGATTATTATTTTCATTTCATGTTGTTGTTAACACACACACACACGCACACACACTCAAACTCACACGAATAGTACAGTGTCCTATAGGACAGACTTGGAGTCGGACATATTTGCATTGGCATTATATTTATGCTGTCCCCTGCCAACACCACCGTTAGTTTGCTTACTCGGTGTATAGCCTTCATTAACGCTTCATTCGTGGCAAAAGTGAAAATAAAAAAAAAAAAAAACAAAAATTGTTAAGAGACACCAGAAAAAAATTTAATTTTCTCTGGCACGGGGCCTGGATCCGGTCTTTGACGGACAGCCAGACAATCGACCAGCTGTGTACTTGGCCGGCGTCCTTGCTCTTTCCGCCTACTCGCTGACCAGGGTCCTGGTAAACATGATGGTCTTGGTATTCCTCTTTTTCTTCGTCTTCTTCTTTTTCTAGCGATATTCACATTATAGCAACGACCACGGCAATGGAAAAGGCCAGGCAAAGGCAAAGGCAAGCCTCGGTAAACTCGGTGCTTCCCCATTTTTGCGTATTTGCATACTTCCGTTGCGCGGCAAAATGATTATCATTATTATTATTTTTGTTGTTTGGCTCTACTGTTTGCCGTCACCCATTTTCCACATTTTCCCTGGCCTGTTAGTGTTATTGCAACGCTGTTTGTGCTTGGCCAAAATGAAGAAGAACATCACTTTCGTGCCTTCGCAAATGGCCGACAACGTCTCTAGCATGCGGTTATGGCTTCTTTGTGCAAATGAACCAGCTTTCATATATAGTGTCCTGAGCCAGGACATTGAACAAAATGCAAATAAATGTTTTGGCCAAAGCGTATAAAACTGAAGGCGAAGGCTTACTCTTCCGGCCGAGGCCAATAAAAGTGGTCGTAGAGAGAACAAAAAAAAAAAAAAAACACCACCTCATCAAGTTCCATTGAGGCTCCAAGCAGTTTCAAGGCTAACATACAAGGTCTCTCTCATACTTGACCAGTGCAAACACATCAATTTTCTCAAGGTGATTCAATGATTCCTTAAAGAAGTTGAACCCTTTACCTTGCAATCAAAACTTGCAAAGCTACGAATGCATTTGACAGGCTTGAGCTCTCCCGGCTTAGCTTTGTTTTGGCAAAGCTGAATATGTCAAGGAAAATGTTTTATCTTTGGTAAGCCCAAGTGAAAAGCTTTAATATTCACCACTAGAAAGATCAAAGTTCTATCTTCAATAAGTTTTAAAAAAATATTTCTATTTGCCATAGTTTTCAGCTTATTAAATTTGTTCCCCTTTGGCTTAAATTCAAGTGCCCCAGGGTTGAATTAATTAAGAGGAAAGTTGGGGTTTATCTAGGTAAAGATCACCCTATATGTTAAGCTTATAGAACATATTTATATTAGCTCTAAAATCTATCAGTTTTCATCTGCTTCGACAACCGCAAGACCACCTGGCAAACTCTAAATAGCAAAGACAAAGTCAAATCCAAAGACAGAGAAACTAGAAGTGGCATAAATTTTCTATAAACTTTAACCACTTCTTGTATCTGTGATATTGAAAATGTTGAAATTTAGTGATGTTTGCCGGAATTTCGCGCTTGACTGTCTGCGTATGCGAACGCGTGCTTGTAAGTTGCAATCATCAAGTTTCTATTGCTCTTCCTCTCAACTAAATACAAGTTTCTTACTCATGCAATAAACTTTCAGCCAGCAGAATATGAAATGTGCACACACTGGCGCACTCTCTGATATATAGCGAAAATCCCGAGTGCAGCTCGCAACATTGTTATAAAATGTCTAAGCCAGGTGCTTATTTTATGCAGAACTGCCAAGCCAGCAGAATTTGAAGAAGCAAACTTTGTGCTTGAGCAGCGGAACTCTTGACAAATATTTTGCATACACCAGCCACGCCCACATTCCGCTCCCCGAGAGTGGAGAAAGAGAGAGAGCTTAAGATAAAGTTGGCAAGGTAAAGTATCTTTTTTTTGTTGCCGTTCGTTTTGTCTCTATTAACAAATATTTGACAAATCAAAGAAGAGAAGAGTTCACTGAATTGCGCAAGCTAACTGAGTGAAATTTCCATTGACAACAGAAAGTGTTTTGCATAGGTCAATAGGGGGGGAAACAAAAATAAAAAGAATTCGCTTCTCATTACTGGGTCATTAACATGCCAATTCTGTGGCTTTCGTAGTCCGACCATCAGCGAGACCTGCTCAAATTACAACAGTTCGGCTTGGGGTACAAATCAGAGCGGAGACCAGTAGGCTCGAACAGTGGATACAACGATGAGACCCAATATAGTTGCCTATTTGTATTACCTGGTACGCGATGTGTATGATCAGTATAGTGACCCCAGGATCACCCACATGCCTCTGACCGGCAACTTGTGGAGTGTCCTGGCCATTATTGGCGTCTATCTGGCCTTTGTCCTGCACTACGGTCCCAAATGGATGGAGCACCGCAAGCCCTTCGAGCTCAAGCTGGTCATGCAAGTCTACAATGTGATCCAGGTGGTGGCCAATACCGTGCTCTTCTTCTATGGCTTGTACTATAGCTATCTGCAGCCGGACTTTAGTCTCACCTGCCAGAATGTTCAGATAGAGAACAGAAACCCTCCGCAGATGAAACTGCTTTACGCCAGCTACGGCTACTATATGCTCAAGTATTTGGATTTGCTGGATACGGTGGGTAGAGCATTTGAAATCTGCGATCCGAGCTCACAATTCTCGTGTATCTGCAGGTCTTTATTGTGCTGCGCAAAAAGAACTCCCAGGTGAGCTTTCTGCATGTCTATCACCATGGCGGCATGATCTTCGGCGTCTCCATATTTATGACCTTCCTGGCCGGCTCACACTGCACCATGCTGGGTGTGATTAATCTTCTAGTGCACTCGGTCATGTATGCCTATTACTTTGCCTCCTCCCTGGGGGCTGTCAAGCAGATACTCTGGTGGAAGCGACACATCACCCAACTGCAGTTGCTGCAATTTGGCTACCTCACCTTCCACTTCCTGCTCGTGGTTGTGCGCAATCCCTGTAAATTTCCCGCTTTCATTGCCTTCGTGGGCGCCATTCAGAATATGTTTATGTTTGCCATGTTCTTTGACTTTTACTACAAGACTTACATACGCAAACCCAAGTCACTAGCGCAGCCCAAAGAGCTGCCGGCGGAATCTCCCACAGCAACGACATCGGAATCAAAGTCGAAGTTGAGTTAAGTTTGGAACCGCCTAAAGTTTTAGTTCATTTTACATTATTCATACTATGCAAATTATTTATTTCCGTGGAAGTGAAATTGAATAAACATTTGGAATATTTCTGAGGTGAATTGGTTTTCTTTTCTTAATTTTTTTTTTATATATATATTTTTTTTTTTTTCTTAATTACAAAAACTGAAATAAGCATGGATTTAATGACTTTTTCTAATTTAAATATTTTAAGAGAATGTCAAAATATTTTGATATCAAATATTTTAGATTAATAATATAAAATAATGAAAAAAAATAATTGCTGAAAGTGAGGAAAATTTATTTAAATTTTTTTTTTGTTTTTTTTGAAATAATTGATAATTATTTAATTTTTGATCTCAAATAAATTTTTCATAAATTCTTCGATTCATTAAAAACGAAATAATTTAATTACATTCCACAGTCATGAAATGGTTAAATGAATTCCAAATATTTAATTTGAAATAAACAAAACAAAATAAATTTTAGAACATTTTTCCCCAAAACATTTCACATTTTATGCCAGTGTGTGGGTGTGTGTGTGGGTGTGTGTGTGTGTATTGTCGTGTATTTATAAATATAAGCTTCCCTTTGTAGTCACTTTAATTTCCTTGTTGGAAGAAAAATATTAGTTCATATATGCGAAAGTATAAATAAAAGTTTGCAACTTGGTTGGGACAGGGAATTCGGAGGAGCTTAGACCTAGTGTCTTCTCTATTAAATAGAATTGTGTTGAGTCCTAAGTCCACGTACTGGTAACTTTTTCTTTTCTTTTTTCGAAATGTTGGGAAAAATAAAAAATTTAACAAAAGAAAAATGATTTTTTGAGTAAAGTTGGCTGAAAAGTTTTGCATGTGTTTGACAAGCCTGCGCTTTCCCTTTCCCTGGGCCGGAAAATGAAATGATATGAAAGGAAAAGGGCAAGCTTAAAGCGCTTCAAATTGTGGGTAAAGAGTGTTCGTTTTCATGTCTGAAGTCATGGGAAAGTTGAACCCGAGGGCATAGCAAACTGGAGCAACGCTTAGGCTTGCTGAAATTTACTTTTATTTGATTTTGTTTTTTTTTTTTTAGAGAGTAGAGCATCATGTAAGCAGTAGCTGAAACTGTGCCAAAGGCTGTCAAAACTAGAGTAAACAGGAAATCAAGAGCCAAAAAATTCCGTCTTCCGATTAAAGAGAAAACAAAATTACTAATACGCCACGTGGCACCGGCTTTGTCAGCAAGAGGCGCATCGATTTCTTTTCAATTCAAATAAGTCAAATGACCAAGCCTACTTAAGATATAAATTATGCCAGCGAATCTGGCCAAGTCCTCTATGAATGGCTAATTTGGCCAATAAGCAAGTGTTCCTTAAGCTTTCTCAGGTCTTTGATATGCTGGTTAAGCATTCCGTCTATATACCTAACCATATAGAGTGTACATATGCTTATATATGTATATATGTATTTATGGCTTATATAAAAGTGCGTGTGTGTGTGTGTGTTTGAGTTCAGTCGTGCGTCTGCCAAAGACATTAAAACTTTTCTAATAATAAAGTTCTACATCTGAAGCCGAGCGTAAACATTGAGAACGGAAACAGTACTGAAATATACAACAAATTAAATACTTACATCGAAAAATCGCTATGATAAAAGAGTAGGAAAGGCATATAGCTTCCTTGCTAGGCATCAACAATGTTGCCAGACTATTTCGCCCGATTTTATAACACTGCCCGAAAAATATTTGCCCTCCATATTCAACTATTTATTGGGTGTACCAATAAAATTGTTTGCCCAACTGCCAGCCCAAGGCAGAAGATATCAATCAGGCAAATGCATTACCAATCGGAGCCTGCCCCAATGCTCGATATTTCTGATATGCTGTGACGACGCACTTTTTTTTATATTTATGACCCACATAATAAAACCTGCCCCTCCCACAGCCAGTGCACTCCAAGCAACTCAAATAAGTGCACTAAAAATGTTACATAAACACACAAACACACACACACACACGGGCATTTGGCATATGTAAAACTACTTTACTGCCGAGTGCAAATCTAACAGCGTAGACGTTGACGCCGCTGTCGCTGATGACGATGACGCTGACGCTGACGCAGCATAAAACAGTTTGATTACATTCGTGTAGGTGAGGTCGGAGCACTAACTCCCACGGCCCTCTCTCTCACTCGCTCTGTTTCTTTCCCCCAAGGCAGTCGTCCTCTGGTGTTGCTCCCAATTGACTGTGTTCGTGTTTCGAATGGGTGACATGACTGGACATTTTCACTAGCGACTGCGACAATGTTACACACACGGAATAAATATAATAAGCTCATTCGTTCCCTCTCGCACTCTCTGTTTCCGCTGCTCAGCTAGTCAAACTTTTTTTATGATCTGAGGGTGCTGAATATACCCGCCCAAGCAAACCGCAACAGCTGAACCCGTTTAAGCACAGACACTCTCAACCGAAGGGGAGTGGATGGGGCGCAAGTCCAACACGTATTTTGCTTATAAATTTCGAATGAAAATGGTGCTTGCTATTTTCGAATTTCTCTTGAAAGTTTAAGCCTGCCTATCAAGCCAAATTGATCAATGGCAAATCAATTTGCCTTTGCTATTTATAAAGAATGTTTCTGAAAATTGCCTGAAATGCCACAGACTTGTCTCAATCGAACCCAGCCATCAACTATAAATATCTCAAACACCATTTTATTCCAAAAGAGAAAAAAAAATCTCACTTCCAGCTTCAGGGTGACGAAGCTAACGCACTCTTTTCGAAATTTCTTTTTTTTTTGTCGAAAATTAAACGAACGTTATATGGTTTACGCTTACCAAGTTGAAGCTTGAATCAGATCAATTAAAAATTTTTTTAGTTATGCCTAAAGCCAGCTTTATAAAATAGTGTTCCGATCGGGATTCAAAACTAGCTTCCATATAAACTGAGGAACAGAAATACAATCGAAAGCGATGGTCTATAAATCTGGAGCAGAAACAGAAGATCAGAAATACAATCTAAAGCGATTGTCTATAAATCTGGAGCCGAACCAGAAGCAAACCAATATACTATTTTTTCTTAAAAGTCTTAAAGAGTATAAAACTTTGGAAATGTTTTTTTACGTACGTGATACGTTTGCTTAAAAAACATAAACTAATCGGTCGAGACGCTTTTATGACTGGACAAATGGTGAGGTAACAGCCCTGCCATTTAGCCGGAATGTCCTTAAAGGCAGAGGAAATTCTCGTAGAAAACCTAAAGTCTTGGAGATTTAATTACCTCACATTTCGTTCTCGAGAAGGTCAATTTTTAACACTTCCCAGGCAACCCATTTTTTTCTTTTCGCCGATTATGCAAATTGACTCAAAACTTAAGCCCAAAAACAAGTTGGCCCGTTTGTTCTTTCAATATCGTTTGACTATAAACAGGCCACAAATTTTCCTCGAAGAAATTGTAGAACACGATTTGCCAGCCATTCAGATTAGCCTCTGTGGTTTTTGTCGTACTTTAAGATTTATTGCCAATGTTAATCGATTTTATCGACGTGTCGTTTGCGGTAGCATCGAAAGGGGCCGGCCTGTCGCAGTTTAAGTACTTTGCATGTTCTTATCTCTGTAATTTTCAATACGAAAAAGAACAATAAATTTATTTCAATTCCTCCTCTCCTCACCTCGTCTCTCCGCTGGCTTGGTCTTCGAGTGAACAATTCAGCAAGTTGCAAAGTTAAATTTTGTAATAAATTCAAGACCTTTGCTATCGCTGCGACTATCTCTCTGACGTCGGCAATTTTGTTAATTTGTAAAAACACGAAGCCATAATTAAATGCGATTTGAAATATGTGACAAGAGCGTGCCAGTGTGCCCAGCACTAAATAATTTACAAATAAATCAAAGTAATTAACCGTTCAGAGTCATAGCACATGTGTGCGACATGCAATGCATCAAGGGGCGTCCCGGTTGGTCGGGGCCGTCTGCAGATTAAAAGTAGAATTTATCATTATAATTAAACTCGATGCTCGCTGCTCGCTGTTCCCTGCCACACGACAACGGTATCACAGGACACCTGTCAGTTCACCAAAAATCGAATATAAAATTCCTCGCAAACAGAGAATCCAAACGTTTTCATTCGTAATCAATTTTCATAAATTTCCAGTCTGGCCGTGATTGTATTGGAAAAAACAACCAAAAAAAAAAATCAATCCGCTCAATACGATTGGCATTAATAATGCACAATCAGCTAATGCACTTCTAATGTCTGTGGAAGAAACAAAGCAGAAATAAAATAGAAATAAAGAAAAGTTAAGGAATACACAACGCCTACGGCTTCTGCTGTTTGCTTACCTTGAAGAAAGTTTCTAGTCGAACGAGCTCCAGCACCACCGTTCCTTCAAAGCTCTGCAAGTTGCGCATTTTGAGTGGCCAGTAACCAGAGTAGCCACCCACCCAACCACACACACACACAGACATACGTCCGGCTAACTTATGACTTATCAATGACCGACCACCACCACACTGGTCGAACTTGCTCGTTGTCGACGGCAACGGCAACGGCAACGTTGACGGCGGCAGCGATAGCGACAGCGACGTTGGCGTTCTATACTTGACTAAACTTTCAAGTAGTGGCTTTTGTTGCTGCCCTCTCGTTTGCTCGGAGGCTCACTCTCTCTTTCTCGGAACTTTGCTAGTTTTAAGTGACGTTACGTAGCAGGCGAAAGTTTTATTTCGGTAGAGAGAAGGCAGCACCTTTAGGAAACTTATTGAAAGCTTACGCTTACGCTGCTGTTGGCTCATATCCTTGTTGTTGCTGCTGCCAATGCAACTACTCGGATGCTGCTCTGCCTCTGCCATAAATCAATACAAAATACTTAGATTTCAATATTTCTTTTCTTATGATTATTGTTGTTGGTGTAGTTGCTGTTTTGGTCTGACGATACTTGCTTCTTCTTCTTCTTTTTCTTCTTCTTGTATATGCTTACGCTTGACTCAAGTGGCCCTACAATGTAACTGTAACTATAACGGCGATTTGAATTGCTTGCACAAGTACTTTTGCAGACTTTTCTTTTTCCAACTATTGGTATTGCTGCTCTTGCTGATTTTATTTACACACACATACACACACACTTCTACAGTTGTGCCCCAAAAGCTGATGTTGGAATAATATCCTATGGGACATTGCTTTGTCAATTTATAGTGCGTGCTTTTTTTTTCCTTTTTTACTTACCTGCAATCAAACAGCAAAACACTTAACTTCGACTTAGGTTCCATTATTTTCTTCTATATTTATACTCATACACACACGCACACATGAAAAGCTCTGCTAAATTACACAGAGAAAAGCAAAGTAGAAAAAGTCACAAGTAACGTTATCAAATGCCGTAAGTTTTCTATTATTGTCAGTTTCTTGTGCTTTGTTATTGCCTAATGAGGTGAATTGACATTTATCTTTATTTCAAGTATACAGGGTGTTTTATTCTAGTTTTGAAGTTGCCAAAATACTCTTGCCCAATGTGAGAATGGAATTAAACAAATGCTAAAATAATGTACAACTTGTGTTTATAGCAACTTTGGCCATAAATTATATTTTACTTTATTATTCCTATTAAATTTTATGTGCAAAAAATAACCCAAAGGGAACCTCTCTGAGCCTCTGGCACACATTAAAGTGCCAATGAGCAGGCGTGCCAAGTAGGTTACCACCTACCAATTACAAGAGTGTGCCACACCGAAAGAAAAAACCCAGAAACAACACCTACATGAACCTACACACATACACATAAGTATATAAAATTTATAGGCATATGTTTGTGTGTGTGTGTGTAGCAGAATGATGTATATAAATTATTTAATGCTGGCTCAATTCATATTTTGTTATGCATTTGGAAGCACTCAAGTTTTGGCAGAATTTTTGGTTTTTGGAAATTAACTGTAAATCGATAAGCAGGACAGGTAGGAGAGATTATCAAATATATTTATGGAATATAAAAGTAAGGCGAACAAAGATTTATAGCAAACGTTAGACTAGGTCAACAGCTCAACGAAATACAAGCTCATTTTTGATTTATGGAAAAGACAAGCATCTACAAAATAAATGATTTTCAAAATATCACAACAGTTTTATCTAATTGTTTTTCCACATTCATCAATTTCGAAAACATTTAATTTATTATTAAGACGATTATTAAATTTTATTTTGCTCAGAAAAAGACAAAATAATCTTAAACTACGAAAATCCTCTTATTTAAATGCAATGCACAAATTAGGCACGCCATCTAGCGGAGCATACGTACAACAACTAACTTGCTTGCCTATGAAGCAAACAGAAACGTAATCCTGTCTTTCACAGTTTGATTTTCATATGTCTTCTGCAGGATTGGTCCAATTTGATTCATGATTGGTATCCAAGGAGAATTTTGATTTTAAAAATTACCGAATTTTAAAGCTGTTGGAAAAAAAGTGATGGATGAGAGGAGACGACAGGAGGAGATTATAAATAAGCTTGCAAATCCTACAAGATTAAGAAATCCAATACTTCTGTTCAATTATTCTAATTATTATACATAATCTCCAAGATCTTGGCATAGTGAGTAGCGGGATTGAGAGGTAACAATAAAGTATTAAATAAAAGCATAGAAGAACTCAAGTTCCTCCGCTTAAAGCCAAATAAATTTGTTCATTCCCTTTAAGCTGCGTTCTCCGCAAACATTCCACAAAGAGGTTATGCCAATTCCACATACACAACTATGGCAAAATCTTACCCTGTGAAATTTAGTTAACTTAACCTAAATGCAGCCATCGTTGCTTTAAACTCTCAGACCGCACCAACAACAATAACAACAACAACAAAAGAACAAAAGTAACTAGCAGAAAGTGGCAGAAACAAAACAAGAAAAAATAAAAATAGCAAAAAAAAAAAAACAGAAAGCCATAAGCGCACAACAGTTGGTGGTAATAACTTAGTTTTTCGCAAATAGTTGGAAGGTCAAAACTTTTTCAAAACTATAAAGAGAGCAGGCAGAACAAGCCAAATAGTGAGAGCGAGGTAGGTAGGGATGGCAGGGCGAAGTGCACTTTACGTTCTGATACCAGGCATATGCACAATTCTTGGGATTGCGGATTTTTGTTGTACGTTTGGGGAATAAACAAGCCAAAATAACAGCAACCACAACAACGCAGGGCTCAGGCCTATGAACGGGGGGAAACAAGGGGGTAGAGGTAGATCACGTAGCCAAAAAAAAAAGGGAGCACGCACACAACGAAATACTTGCAAAATGAAAATAGAAAATTGCTGGAAAAAAAAACAGGACGTGGGGGAACTGTGATTTTTAATTAAAACTACATTCTTGATTTGCGAGGGCGGCCGGAGGAGTCTGGCTATGAGGATGTGTGCATATTTACACGGGTTGGCGAGGAGGCGAGAAAGCAGAGTAGCTTTGGAGCCTAAATCCCCGAATGAGGCAATAACAAAGGCAAATGAAAAGCCTCGGAGAACCGCAGTTAAATAATCTGGACTGCCCTAATTTGCCTTTTTTCACATAATTTACTTTTTCAATAATTCACAAGTCCCTCGGTCAGCGATCCCGGCCAGCTCGGAGCACATCATTTTGAACCGAAACATGCCCAAGAAATTAAAAAATATAAAGGAAAAGTAGAAATTCCAAGCCGCCGACTGCGGTCGATGCGGGCAAAAAGGATTACTCTGACAGCTTAACTAATTGGTTTGTTTTACTCGCGACTCTAATTAAAAAATTTACTTTACGACTTTGCCACGGCACTTTCAACATTACTTCTCCGGCGGTAATGACGGATACGACCGGAGCAAAAGACGCCGACAGCCCCGGAGACAAAATCAGAGACAGGGACGGAGACGTTGCCGAGAAACCCCCGAGAAAGGAAAAAACGTGAGGAGCATTCAACAGAATTTCAAGGCGAGAAGAATCTCACCAAGGACTCCAAAAATATGGCAAGCGAATGGCCAAAATAAACGCTATGAAAAAAAGTTAAGAGTGAAGAATAATAATCATAATAAGGACGGGAGAATAAAAACACAAAATTGGCAGCAAAAAACTGTGAAAATGTGCTTTTTATTGCCTGTCCAGTATTCTGTCTCGAGTCGGACACTTCTGCCATTTCTTTGGTCCACTTCTTTGGCTGACCAAAGGGCATGCGAATGATAATTGTCTTTGGCCGTTGTTAGCCTCAAATTGGTGGCCTGTCGACCAAAACACCAACTGGCCAAATGCCAAAAGATACGCCACCTAATATCGCAAAATTTAATTATACCAAAGAAAAACAGAAAAATAAAAAATCATCGACTCTGATGCCGAGACGGTTTAAATTATAAAATTGAAAAACAAATACCAAAATATAATTAGAAATCGTGAAAGGGGGCAAAAATAATACTCATTTCGAAATATGTGCCTCAAAGTTCGTTCTTTCGAAACTTCAACTTATTAAATTAAGCTTGAGTCCACCATACTTCTAGGAACCAACTCGATCGGACCACTATATCACACAATTGTCATATAAGTCGAATGGGGATTCAGCATATGAGTCCACCACACTTATAGGAACCAACTGGATCGAACCACTATATCACAGAATTGTCATATAAGCCGAATTGGGGATTCATCATAGATGAAATAGTCTTGAACTGATCTTAAATTTAGTATATCGAATGACTTTATACGGATATGAAATACTGTAGCTCATCTATACTAAATATTTATATAGCTGTCATAACATATTAGAAATATCTTCTTAGTTCTTGACCTATCTCATTTATCTCTGATATTTGGAATAATGATAAAGATATATACAAGTAGACCGAGTTTCACCAAGATCAAACTATTATACCATTAGCTGTTTATCGGTTATCTCGGGCTTTAATTGTTCTATGTCTTACAACTAGTTTACCTAGTTTAAAGATTGCCATAGTTTTTTAGAATGTTTTTCTATGAGTAACTTAGTTCAAAAGTTTTTTCAAAAGCCATTTTGTTTGCCTCTTCAACTTCCAAGAATTGAGACCTTTCAAGTTTTTATATTGAGCAGAGAAGTACTTCTATTTAATAAAAGCTTAAAGTTTTAAGTCTTGAAACCTTGTAAGGAATTAGTATTTTATTAAAATTGTGCTACCCATAATCCATTAAGTGGGCAGACAATTTTATGGTTTTCTTTTTCTAAAGAACTATAAAAATTAAACCTCAAAACTGATACACCTTACATCATTTTAATTAATTCAGTTCTGATTTGGAAAAAAAACTTGAAAATTATTATTTTGATGATTAAAAATTGCAAAAGGTATTTATTTGAAATCTGATACATATCCAAGCCAACAAAATTGTTTATTCAAAATTGAGCAGAAAAATTGTATGGCAAATGCAAATCCATCGAGCTTTTATTTACTTGTACTACACAACTGTACAATCGGATTATATACAGTTTGCAGTAGATTATAGTCTACAAAATTCTTCTTTTTAAATATTGATTTCGAAATTCGCTTAAAATAAAGCAGTAGATTTATAAAAATTAGATATATGGACTTTCTGAAATATTAAATGCGCACGATGTGGCCAGAGGCGGGCAGCCATAAATTTTTTCTAGATTCTGAAGAACAAATGTGTCATTACAAATTAATAATTATGTATGTGTGTGGGTGTGTGTGTGTATATGCTTTTTTTGTGTGGGACATAATGTGCTCCATAATCATCTCAAAGGATGCACAGGATTTGCATATTAAATACATTTGCCCACATTTTTTCAAAAAAAAAAAAAAAAAGAATTTTTTTCTGGTACTTTTATTTTCTTGTGTTCTTTTTGTTGTTGTTGCTGCTGCTCGGCGTTATGGCACCCCCAGGAGATAATTTTCCTTTTGTTTTCTTTAAACTGACAGTTTAAAAAATACAACAAAAAAAAAATGGCTACATGAAAGCAGAAAAGCACTTGAGCCTCTGCTGGGCTCGGGCGTGTGTGTTTGTGGGTGTGCCTGAGTGTGCCAGTGTGTGTAGGGAAAAGACACAGAACAAGAACAACAAGAATATAAGCAAACAATGCATATTCATTGTATAAATAAGTAAAAAGTAATGCAAAGTATTTTTAAAAAATAAAAATAAAAAAGACAACAGCAACCGAAATCGTGAAGCTTCTTTCCCTTCTTCTTCTTCTTCCCCGACTGCCATTGCCTTCAAAGTTTTGCCAAAAGCACCAAATTAAAATCTGATGTGAATTTAGTCGAAATTCATTTACTTGTTTACATAATTTTGATGTGGCATACTTCTCTTTTTTTCTTCTGGTGGAGCGGGCAGATGAGCGATTCATTGAGTGGAAGATTTTATGGGGTAGGAGTGGCCGCAGTGTAGCATGAGGGTGAGCCGGAAGTGAGTATTCCTTGAAATTTTTTAACTTTTTGGCAACAACAGGCAAGCAAGAAAAATCAAAGCTTAAATGCTTCGTTATCTTACCGTAAGTCTAAAGTTGTGGGACCCCTGGGATTTTTTTTTGCACAGCGACAGCGGTTTCATTATCGCCACAAGGGTGATGTCAGCCTGACTCCCCCTCGCCCACGTTAGCATCTCCTTCTTCTCCTGCCAGTTAGTCAAACGCAAAACAAGCAAGTCAAATTGAGATGCTAAGCACCGCACTGCGATTCTATCAACCAGAGTGCCATCCCCCTCAAATCCCTTGCCACCCACCACCGCCCTCGACCAATCAGGGCAGTTGAGTGAGTGACATTGAGACAAACCGAAGGCACACCGCAGTTGTAGACAAAAGCGGTGGATAAATTACATGCGGCAAGGCAACAATGGACTCGTTTTCTACACCGCAACACTCTTTCACTCTCACTCGCGCTTTCTCGCTTGCTCCCACTCTTTGTGTGCTTGCATTGTGAATGACTGCAAGAAAATAGAGAAGCTTTTTTTGCTCTTAATTTTTTTTGTTTGCTACGGTATGGCGTAAAGCCGTAAAAAAAAAGTAATGAAGCATCCCAATGGAGTGCAGAAGACCTGACTGCCGTGGCTCTAGATCGAGATAGCTGGCGAGTAGAGATTTCAAGAAATGCGATAAGCCAGCGCGATAGTCAAATCAGACCAAATTGAGTATAGAATTTTGTGTTACCTAGAAGAAGCACAACCAGGAAGTCTGGCAACCCTCGAGTACCAATGACAATGGCAATGACAATGATGGCGACAAACAAGGCCGCTGGGAAGGATTTCTGTTTTGTTGGGATTGCTTGCAAATTCGCCTCGATAAGAAAGGCAAAAAAAATAGTAGTGGTAGCGAGACAATTGAGAGTAGTCAAAAAGTAGTGGGCAAAAATGAAACCAAAAAAACAACCTGCTTTGTATTCTAAATTAACAAACACTATTTGATTTGCCCTGCACGTTCGCAGAGACAAAGTCGTGGGGGAGGGGTGAGAGATTCGTGGAAAAATTAAAAGCCAGCCGCTTGGGCTTATTGATTTAAGGGCTTAAAAGGCAGACAGTCGGCAAATGGAGTGGTCCTTGGCTTAAATCATAGTAACAAAAGCATAATTTGTTTTGCTTTTTCTTTGTTGCTGCTATTGTTGTTGTTGTTGTTGTTATGTGTTGTTCTAATTGAAGAGGCCGTAATGAGGGGGGATCTGGCATAAATTTGAATAACAAAATACGCTGCGCTGTGCCATAGTACGGCAGTTTCAAAAATTATAACAGCTTATGTTTTCAATTAAGCAATTTTTGCACATCAGGTGCGTTTTATGGGCGCCAGACACACAGACAGGCAGGCAAACATCAAACTCAGACTACGAGAACAACAACAACAACAACAACAATCAAAAGAAAAAGAACTGAAAAGAACAGAACAGCGGCGACAGCGACAGCGGGACGAAAGTGACAAAACATGAAGAATGATAACTAAGTGCGTTACCGTTACTTTTGTCGTTGAGCTTTTTAATGTAAGAGAAGAAAAACAAGAGCAGCACAGCCACAGCAAATCAGAAAGCACAAAGCACAGACGACTCGGCCTTCCGACCCCACCGCCCATCACTTGACAGCTGCTGGCAACTCTGCCAGTGACAGTGTGTGTGTGTGTTTGTGCCTGTGTCTCTGTGTCTGTGTGTGTGTGGGGGTAATTTTAAAATTTGTCGTTGAAATTTTGAGCATCTGGAAAGCATTAAAGCCCAAAAGTGTTGGACTTGAAATGAAAAATTAAATTTCCACAAGACAAAGAAAAGCGTACCCAAAAAAAAATAAGAAAAAAAGGAGAAGAAAATCAAGGGAATTATTATTTCAAGACAAAGATGCTTTGTTCGGTTGGTTAAAGTCAGGGCCAAGGCTGCTGCACCTGCTAACTGACGAACTGACTCCTCTGTCTCTTGAAAAGTTTTCTTTACTTTTTTTTTATTGTCGATTCTCCCCTTTTCAAGCTGGCATATTCCAATAACTGTTTGCAAACAACCAGCTGGACGGGTTTAGGGCGGTTCGGGCACAAACAAAAACCAGCATCATCAAGTGCAAACAATGGCCACTTCAGTTGACAGCCTGAGTGGCTGAGCGAGCCTCGCCCCTGCTCCTTCAGCTTGCCAGAAAAAATCGAGTGAGACAGAGTGGAGGGAGCAAAGCAAGCATAGAGCTTGTTTAATGAAAGAACGCACAAAGCAAAAAAATAAAAGGCAGCACAAAACAAAAAAAAGACAACATAGGAGCAAAAACAACAAAAAAGAAGCAAGTAGCAAAAGAATAAAGCGAAAGCAAAACATATGAGCAAAAGACTATTTAATGAATAGCCCAGGGTTAATATTTGTTTTTGCCTGCCCGCTTTGCTTGCTTACTTCGCTTGTCTTCCATACTTGCGAGCTTTGTTGTTGTTGCTACTTTCGAGTGCTCTTTTTTTTTTGCTAAGCCATTTGAACGCCGGAGCAGTGTAAACTGTACCAAAACCACACTGATTCTGTGGGCTGAAGCGACAATATTGAAGTTTCTTGTTACCGACACAGCCCGAATCGAGGAGTCAGCCAGTCAGCCTGTCAGACCAGCAACATCATCATCGTCATAGTCAGCCAAAGGTTGATAAACAAAGTATCTTGTGCCTTTTGTTTTTTCAACAGTTTCCTCTTTTTTTGTGTCTTTATTATTGAAGAGCCTGAAGTGGGCAGAGGCACTCAACAATAAAGAGTAAACAATTTAGGGCCTATGGAGCTGTAAACTGTCAAATTTGCCGTTAGCTAAGACATGAAATCGGAAAAACTTCAAAAGAAACTAGGAAAAAAAAGCTGCAATCAAAGAAAACACAAAATGAAGTCATTTAAATGACTTTTCCTGTTACCCTAGCAGATCTAGTGAAACTATCGGAAAATCTGACAGAATCAGACAATCCCTATCAAAAACATCATTAACTAGAAATAAAGTTAATGACAATCCTTTTATACAATAGATTGGAATTCAGAATGGCTAAGCCGGAATTTTAAAAAATTTCACCACAATAGAGGTCAAAATATTAAAAACTTCTTACAACACAAATCAAACCAGTAATTTCTTCGTCTTAATTAAGCTTGACATTTTCATTACGGGGAGAATTAAACTAGCTGACGTCACTTTTGTTTGCTCTCTTGAATCTGCTCGGGCCGAAAATCTGTCTGCGTTGCCAATTTTTTGACTGCGACTGTGTGTGTATGCCTGGCATATATAGATTGATGTGTTAAGATATCTAGGACAGCTGCGACATCCAACAGACAAACTGACAGCCAGAGATGCTTGCAGACAATTGGACCCTCAGACAGATAGAGAATTACTTGTTTTTGTCTAACATTATTCAACTGTCAACTGGTTGCTCTCTCGGTCTTCTATCAATTGCTTGTTTGGTTTGATCTGTTTTTATTTTCTTTACAATTTGTTGTTGCTTCTGTAAACAAGAAATCATCATGATACCCTCACTCACTCTGTCCCCTCGCCAACCCCCTCCACTGTGGCTGTGGTGATGAGTAATAGGAAAAGGAAACTTGATTGCATATTTGCATATAACTGAGCCCCGAGCAACAGGATTTGCTGTTTATGTTGCTGCGGCCCCATCGTACCCACTTCGTAGCTTCTAATGGAAATTGAATGGATTTTGATTTCATATTTCTCTTGTTGTTTGACATATTCAGAAATTTGATACGCTTGCCGGGCGAACCGAGATTCAAAGACAAACTTGTTGGGCCGACATTTTCCGGTTTAAATCAATATTTTCTTTTCCTTTTAATTTGGTTATATTCGTAACTTCTGAAGATGTTTTTGAGGCAGAAAATTAAATTTATTTTTAAGGAAATTGTGAGTCTTTAAATTCTTTCTGAATTTATGTAACCTCTGCACTTACGTTCACCTTCAGTTTGCCTTGGCTTATCAAGAATTACCCATGCTCAGATTATTTAACATAATTGTTGACTCTGACATGGGCTTCAAGTGTACAAGAAACGCACGTAATGCCACCCTGAAAAGCGTACCCCTTGACAAATCAAGTCCGCTCCTGGCGCTGCTCTGTTCCAGCTGCTCCAGCTCCTGGGGCTGTGCTACAGTTTTATTAATCGACACGTGTCACTTATTAGCTGGAGAACTTTTTTTTCCTCTTTATTATTGTTGTATTTTTTACTGTACATGCTGGACACGCACAGAAACAGAAGATTCGGTTGGCGCGCGGTCTGAGCTACAGGGTTGCAGAATTTCATTTTTTTAACCCTTTGACACAAAGAGCAGGCAGCATTTTGTGCTTTGATAAATGGAGCGTACACACACAGACTAAGAAACATGAATTCACCATTTTCAAGAGGGGCCAGCGAGGCTTTTAAAAACGGCCTACAAAAATGTTTGCTTGGCAATCAAACAGAAAAAATCAGCAAAGCCTCAAAAAGGCAGCCAACAAATCCAACTACTCGTACAAACAAACCCACACACATTGACACTTTCACTCTCACCCACATATTTCTGAATATTATAATTTTTTTTTCCTTTCTTTTTGTAAATTAGTTGTGCATGTTTAGTGCGCATATTTTATAAAAATGAGTAGAGCCTAAAGGCAAAAAAACACAAAAAAAAAAAAAACTAAAAATACTATAATTATGATAAATAGAACAAAGCCCACACAAACTCAAAATGACAGGAGAGAGAGCAAAAGGAGCACTTTTCCCTCAGGTCGCAATTCCCCGAGTTCTTCAAATGAGAAGTAGAATTTTTCTTTTTTTTTTGTTTATATAAATATGAATTTATAGTCAGTCATATGAGATCGTTTGTAATTGCTAATGTTGCTAGTTTTTCAAAACCAAACTCGTTCCCATTTCATTTGTGCACTGAATTGTATGTAATTATATAATTAATAGAAATTTCTTTTGTATACGCAACAATCTCATAATTATGACTATGAAATATGAAGTGAATTTATTATTCACAGATTTTTTTCTTTTTTTTTTTCTTTATGAAAACATATTGTTGGCTTTTAGCGTTTGTGTGCGGTTAGTGGTTCAGGTTGAGAACCTAAGGAATTGAAAACTAAAACGTTGTTTATATAGAAAGGAATTAGAGGTAGAAGGGGAAATAATAAATTAATGAGTGACCCAATTAATTTGAAATTCATTGGACATGAAATTTTTTTTTTCCAAACTCTTAAAGACTTTGAAATTATTTCCTTATTTATATTGATTTTTATATAGACGAAGGTTATTATTTTTATTAGTAAATATTAATTTATTGTTCCCTGAAAATTTCAAGACCTTTACAATCTTACTTGACGAAATGATAATCAGGATATTGATTTTTAATTTAAAGATATTACTTTAGTGCTTCGAGAAATCTTATCTCAACTCAGTGAGACTTGCCAAAAACCAGTTCATTTCGATTTTAATTTTAGCTTTAAGTAAAAACGCATTTGTTAAAAGGAAATGCTCATGTAATTTGTATGAGCTTGAAATTGAAGCAATTGAATTGTAATTTCAAATCAAAGTCACCGAACTTCTCGAAACTAGGACAAACATCTTTGTCTTGGAGGCCCACCCAGAGAAGTCGGTCTCTAGTCCTGGTTGAGAAGAGCTTGTCGGATGTGTGGTAAAGTGGTAAGGAGGCGGATTCTTTTCGTTTTGGCGGCAGGTCAAACAAGTCGAAGTCAAGCGTGTGTTGTCTGCCCCGGAAACGGAAACACGCTGCTCACTCACACTCATCCATACATGGCATCAGTATGTGCAAAAAGAAAGGAAGGAAATAAGCAAGAAATCGGAGAATATCTTTCTATCTTTGGATTGAAACTTGGTGCATTTAGTGAGACGCCCCAGAATTTTAGAGCGAAAAAAAAAAACAAACTATTTATATATATCTTTGTATATACTATATAAAGCTAAACTAAGCTCAGATCTCTTTCGTTGGCTTGTAGCAAATGTAGCGAAATAAATGCAAGTAGATGCAGGAACAGAAATGTAAAGAAACTAAAGGCAAAGGCATCCTCATTCAAAGATTCCGGCTTGGGTTAGAAGGTGCCCTGATGCTGTGCTGGTGGGCTTAAGTGCAGGGAGAAGGAAATTGTATTGAAGGTATTTCTATCTGCTCGTGTGCAAAGCATTCATGTGAAGTTTGCTTTTAATTCAACATAGAAAATGAAATTGAAAACTGTGCCAAATGTGTACACACAAACCAAACAAGCCGCAATTGCGCGCCCTCGCATATCCAATACACAACAAGCAACACACACACACACACTCTTAGAAAGAGAAAGAAAGAGAGAGAGAGATCGAGAGACCTGCATACTTATATGCACACAAGTATTGCAAACATATTCATGGCAGCCCTTTGGAATCCCTTCATTCTCATTCACCAGTCAGATTCACATTCGCATTGCAAGCAGCCACAAGCGGAAACAGCCAACAGCATTCACTCACTCACTCAGTCAGTCAGTCAGTCAGTCATTCAATCAGTTAGTCAGCCCAGTCAGTTAGTCATTCATTCAGTCATTTATTCATGCAGTCAGTCGGTTAGTCAGTCAACCAATCACCAAGTCAGTTAGCTGGTTCCCTTTTTTCTACTCTCTCTCTCTATCTCTATCTCTTTATATGTCTATCTCTCTCTCCCATGCGAAATGTAATAAATACTATTGATTTTCATTTGAAGTTCTCTAAAGCTGCTGTGACTTTAATATACAAAATATTCAGTAAATAAAACACTTTCAATTCTTAATTGTGGGTCAGAATGAATCGGATTTTGTTCATGTTTTCTTTTTGTATTTTTTGAAAAAATAATCATATCCGAAGCATTAATAATCAATGACCAGAACTAATTAAGCAGCAATTGTATGTGATATAGGGACAATTCTTAATTAAATCGTTATTTTTTTCACAAGTCAATAGTAATGTCAACTGTTAATTCACTGAAATGAAAACAGTTGCTTCAGTTATTGTTATACCAAAATAATACCAACAAGAAATTATACAGAATTGCGCTGCCGCCCCAGACAAAGATAATACAGAAATTATTTCATATTCAATTTGAACTGGGTAAGAAATCTTCAGATTTCAACTTTTTGTTTCTCATTTCAGTAATCGATTTGACAGTTGGTCTCAATTTTTCGTCTTTTCAGAACTAACTCAAAATGCAAATGATTACAAATGTATACGATTATTTTTATGCATTTTAAAATGCTATAAAAACGAATAACAGACCCCAGCTGAGGCCAGCCCACCCCAGCTCAGACCAAGCAAAGCTCATTTTAATATGTATAATATTCGAGCTCATTAAATCACTGGCTTTCTACCAAAAAACAAACGAACCAAAAATCATTTTGTAAAAGTCGTGCCCTAAAAGTGCAGTCATGGCAGCTTAAATGACCGCAACAACTCAAATACAAATACTCGTTTTATATACACAAGCCAAATAAAGTCTGAAAAATAAAACCCCACCAAAGAGTGAAGGCATGGCCAGATGAAAGAAAACGACAAAAAGTGAGACAGAGAGAGAGAGAGAAAAAACTTAAAGTAGTAGGACAAACATTAGTTAGCTTTAATATTGGTCAGGGACACACACTGCAGTGTCGAGCAGAGCAGGGCCGAGCAGAGGAGAGCAGAGGAGAGCAGCCAGAACTTGCAATAAAAATGTCCGTAATTATTCATTCGACAGTAATCGGACTTTCTCTTTTTCTGCATTCTCTATATTCTTCTATACTCGATGGCTGGTGATTTTGCCAACTGCTGTCACTGAATGAGTTCAAATAGATATTCGTAGATATTTAATGCAATCATGTGTATTTTTATTTGTATTTGGTGTATTTGGTCAAGTGAGGGCGGCGGTGGGGTGAAGGGCTCAATATCAAAACTTAATTATCTAAAAAACTGTCTATCTTTGTCTATACGGAAAACAAATTAAGCCAATAGAGGCGAGCAAAACATCAGTAAATCAGATAAATACAAACTAATCAGCTTTGAGAGATAAATGAGGGCTTGATATGTGAAACAGAAAACCTCACAAGGTTAAAGGGCAGGATAAGTAGGTTACCGATTAATTAAAATCAAATGAATATGCAAACTTGAAAAATCAGTTACTACACATAGTCAACTCATCATACATATATATCAGAGTTCTTCATAGTCATCATCAGAGTTTTTCGGTATAATCCAGAATCTCAAAGACAGAACTAAGATTAAGAATTAATCAAGAACTAGAAAATATAGAAATTTCTTTGTCAGCAAAATATTCTTTAAATAAAATACAAAAAAAAAAGGATAGTCTCGATGAGCAATTTTGATGATATGGAAACGTTCTTGGGATAAGAAAGTTTAATTTCTTGAAATCGTTTAATTGCTGAAGCGTGTAATTGTGACCACAGAGAGAGAGAGAGAGAGAGAGAGAGATTACCAACTTAAATACGAAAAAGCTGAACTGCTTTGGCTTAAGGTTTATGTCTTGTTGAAAGTAGGAAATAATTAGTTAGTTCGTTTGACTGTCAATACGAAAAGCTGAGAAAGCTAGCGAAAACTGGGAGGGCGAGATGAGGTCTGGGTATCCGTTGCCTTGTTTGGTTCAGTCATGTGAAGTCGTTAGCCTTATTGAATGAGACAGGAATGAAATTCAAGTTAGGTGCAGGAAACAAAACAAAGCAAAAATACAATTTCAAGGATGATGCGATCGCAAAAGGCAAATCAAATTGAAATTTTCCCAGGACCAGAATAGAGAAACGGAATTTTTCTTGGCTTTTGGCCAGACCAGACCATACCAAAAACCCCTATAGAAGAAAGAAAAAAGCGAAAAAGAAAAGAAAAAACAACAACAACGAAAAAAACGAAATAACAGAAACTGGCCAAAACGAAATCGAGCGAACGAAAGCGCATCGCGTGCCAGTGCCATAAAAAGTAACCAACAGGCCAGTGGCAGTGGCTGCGGCAACAGCAACGGCAACGGCTCTGGCAGGAACTGGACATGCGGCGCGGAAATGTCTCGTACAAAGTGTACAAATGCTGCGCCAGGACAACTTACTACGCTCTCCACTGCCCAATTGGGTTTCTATCTCCCTTTCTCTGGCACCGCCAAGAAATGCTGAAAGTTCAAAGCCAACAACAGCACTGGAGGCACGGGCGGGAGAGGTGTTTGGTGTCAGCGTAGTCAAAAGAAAAGAAAAATAAAAAAACTGAAAATTGAATGACCATGGTCGGTTGCTTCCTTCACGTGGACGGAGAACATGGAGGCGTGGAGGCCCCTCCAAGTCCAAGGGAAACTGGCTATTATACTTTATGTAAATCTTGTGGCAGCTTTAACATACCAGCCTAGAGATGGTCTAGAACAAGCCAAACGGCCTAGCCGGCCACCGATGTGGCCACTCTCTCTTGGCTTGCTGGGTAGCCCAGCATCCGCAACAACAACAAGACAGAGAGAGCGAAAGAGAGAGAGAGAGAGAGAAGCTACAACAAGAAAAAACACATACACACAATACGCATTTTAATTTAATTAATTCACATTCTTAATGCGATATTTTGCTCCACACCATATTACATTAAAGTCAAACGGCCAAAAGGAAGACACCAACAAAACAACAACAACAACAAAAGCAAGCAAAATGTATAACAAGAAGCGAAATGCCAAAGATATGAAAGCTGCTGTCATTGCCAAAGTTTGTGGTCCTCTGATTGGGCTGCTTTAAGGCTTAAAAACAGAAAAGCAAACAAACTTGAATTTAATGCGACAAAGAATATAAATATATTTTTTCCTTCATAATACAGACACTTATCATTGTCTGTAATTTGTGCTTTCACACGGAAAACTTGTCATACATTTCATGCTGGAAATATTTAAATATTGAAAGAGAAATCAAAAGGCAAATTTTCGGCCATTTTCTTTCGAAATTTCTATGGACTCTTTATTCTTTTAGGTTTTCTGAATAAATCAAATCTAGGGTTTCATTTGAAACAAATATTAAATAGATTCCTCCCCCTACCAGTCTCATTTGTAAAACTCTAAATAATTAAATTAAGTCCTCATAATATTCTGTAATAAAAAGCATTCTTTGACGTATAAAAATGAAGAATAAAATTAAAATTTTTAATTATATAAAATTAATTAAAATGCCCTTGAAATAAGAGCTTGGCATCTCGACATTTGCCAAAATTGAAGTAACCAGGAAACAGAGTTTCTCCTAATTGAAATTGTTTCCATTTTGATGTCAAACATTTTGTGTACTCTCCACGAGCCCTGAAGTATCTTAAGGTCCCAGGGTTATGCATAAGTGGAAATATAAGAGATATTTTGGGAATTTCGCGTATCTCCCAAATCGCTTAGACGGAAAAGCATATCGTTGCTTAGGAGTTTCTCTTTCTCCCTTAAAACTTGTGAATTCTAATAAGCAAAGAAGCGTAGACTTCTCATAACAAATTTTAGGTATCTTAGCAAAAATTAATATGGATTATATTAAGCTCTATATGTCATATGATGAGCTAATAATTTCATCAGTGCAAGAGTAAGCCCAAAATAAACAGACCAGTACAATTGATACTGACCAATTTGGATATATCTTTTGGGGTCTGCTTTGTTTTGTTCTTTAAAAAAAATAAACCAATTATTTTATTTATCGTTTCAAAAAAATTTCAAATCTCAATATTGTAAAATTATTGATGTCGCTTTAGAAAAGAGTATTAATTCTTTCGTCAATTTAAATTGAATTGCATTTTCGATTATTTATATGGATTTCTTTTGCCATCATTTTTGTTCTTCTTTATGATTATTTTTTTGGTCGACCTAAGCGTTCTCTAGGCCTTTTAACAGGAATAAGGGCAAAAGCCATGACCCAATATTATTTTTTTATTATTATTTAATTTACGGTTCCGTCAATGTGAATAAAGCAACCCATTTTGGTCCTTTGGCCAACCCTGTGGCTTTGACTGTTTGCCCAACATTGTTGGTCATAAAATAAAAATTGCCAAATAAATATGAGAAATACATAATAATTTTTATGGACCCCACCATAAGTTGCATAAATAGATTCGCACCACACCGCACCGCACCGCACCGCACCATTCTGCCCCCGGTCCAGGCAATAAAACAATTTATACGCATTCCTCATATGTATGTATGCTGAATTTATTTGGATGAAATATGGAATGTTGATATGAGCATTTGTGGATTTCGAGTTGGGACTCTGCCAGATTCAATTAGATATTCCAGGCCAGCCCAGCTCAGCCCAACCCAGCTGGATAAGCCGTAACCCTTTCGCTTGTCTCGCTGTCTGTTCAGCTGGTGAATCCTTTTGGATTTCTATTTATGCTGTAGAGCATGTTAAGCTGCCAACACGTCAGCGAGCGTAAATCAAATGTGGCCCGGCACGCAGTGCATACATAAGGAAACTGTCAACGCCGGTAGCATGCCACATCCAGGCCAAAGCTGTCAATTGGATGCGCTACAGGAAGTGCCACCAGAATGCGGCCGAGTGAGGGGGGAAGTGCGGCAAGTAAGTGCTAACATAAACGAAAAACAGCGCGAAAAACCATTTCACTTGCGGATTTATTTGGTATTTCAAAAATTTAATGGCCAGGGTGCACAAATCTGAGGGCGGCGCCCCGGTGCCCCGGTGCTCCGATGCCATGGCAGGTGGGAGTTCCTATTGCAAGCAAATAATGTTATGCAAATGATATGTGCATAAAAGTCAAGCAGATTTGGTTGGCTCCATTTTCAGCTCCTCCAGCAACTGAAAGCAACTGTCACAGCACCTCATCCAAACAGCATCCGGCAAACAGCTTGCCACAATTCAGTTGCAGTCACTCGTACAGTCGTGCTGGATTCGGGGCTGAAGGTGGGGGGGTGCTCGGGGCGGGCTTAATGCACAAATACCAAAACAGAAAATGACTGACAGCTTTCACATGTGAAACCAGTTAGAAAGATGAATAGATTGACTATCGACAAGAGCAAACGCCCGACAGGTTCACGCCTTGCCAGGGCTGCTCCATGCCGATTTGCATATTCGGTTGCCGCACACCCAGCCCCGCCGGCTGAAATAAGGAGTGTGGAAACCTCCGAGGTAAATGGCTTTTGCTATTTGACTGACATTCCACGGCTTTTTTACTCGAATTCCGGCAAGGCCGGAATACACTTGCCTCTTCTGGCACAGCATTTTTTCCGCTTCTTCTTCTTCTTTTTCTAGGGTTTTTTGTTAACTGTATTCTGCATCAGATAGCATAGATTTTGATAAATGCACTTAGCCCGGCCAAGGCAAGAAGCGAGACGAAATCAACTGTGGCAGCGTCTGCAGCTGACAGGGCACCACATCACTCGGTTCCAGCTTCACCTCCAGCTTCTGTAGATTTTATTTGTGTAGAGCGGGTGGATTTGACTCTATTCTTCTTGTTCTTCTTTTTGAAGGTATTGGAAAAACCTGGTTTGAGTTCGTCGAGCGCTTCGCTAAACTTTTGGGGCTTTGGGCTAAATTACTGCCATTCAAAATGAATTCCCCGCCACAAGAAAAGTAGTGGAAAAAGTATGGAGTAACCGTTAGCCAGGGTTGCCACATATGTAAATAATTTGCAGGCCTTTAAAAAATGCAAAACAGGCTGAAAAGAAGCGCGAGAAAATGTTGCGAAATGCAATATTTTCTATTTTACCAGCAGCCTGCATTTTGGCATATCTGTGTGTGTGTGTGTGTGTATTTTATTTGTATTGAAATAGGTGTAACGGTAATTTAGACCAGGGCCTGTCTGCCACTCTGGCTCTTCTGGCTCTCTGCCTGCCTGGATTCGCATATGGCTGGCAAATCTCAACTAACAAGGATGTGTGCGGCAAGGAAGTGCCGGGGGCCAGAATATGTAAACAGACAAAAAATTTAATGAAAATTTTTGTTTTCTTTTTCCATTTGTGTTTATGTGTGTGTGTGTGTGTGTGTGTTTGTGTGTGTTTATTCCTTGCTATATTTTAAAATGCATTGGGATGCAAATGGAGTAGCCGGAAGAGGGAAGACAAGCAAGCAAACTCTAAACAAATAGAAAAGATGCAAAAGAAGCGAATAACAAACAAAAACAACCAGCATCCTCACACTCACACACACACACACACACACGTGTATGCAAAAAAACAAATGCATACACACACAGACTCACATGGACTTTTGCATCCGTGACGTGGCTAAAGTTTTAATGAAACAAAGTGTGGCTGTGGTTGCGGCTCCTGTTCTCTGTTTTTTCTCCACCCCTTCAGCACCGCCGGCCCTTTCTTATACCCAGTCTCTGGGTTATCATAGTTTGGCTCACGGCAACGCCAAAGTTGAATGGAGAAGGTGTTGTGGCATGTAAACTCAACCGCCATACACTAGAACACTTTACTGCCAAAGCGACCAAGAAGACAGCCACAGAGTGGAAATGAGCAAAAACACTTCACATACATAAACTATCCTTATTCTATACTCTTAGCAACCGAGTGTCCATGTGTGTGTATATGCGTGTGTGTGTGTGTGTGTTCGTTACAGATGAACTTAAAATTTATGCTCGAAATTTCCATTTCGGTCTTGTCAGCTGGGCCAAAGCGCATCTGGTTTAGAGTTTCAAAACTTAACGAACATGCCAATTACGATTAATTTATCGCATTGGATTTTATGAAGCTTTCATTTTTCATTTACCAAATCGGTTGACAATATAATTTGAACATAAATAAATTTTTGTCAAAGCTGCTGAGACCTGACTGTCTGCACAGAGATAAAGTCTTCTCTTTTCAGAAAAATAATGATTGGAGATAAATACGAATCTCAACAATTAAAACTAAATCAAGAAGTTATTGATTTATTTATTTTATTGCCTTAAAAATTCAAAACCAAAAACCAAAATTGTGAAATCAGATCTTGGAATTATATATACCAACGTAAACTGGAGATCATCTCCAACAATTTTAGCGGGTCGAAGAAAAACTATAGCAACGAAATTAAGGTGCAAAATTTGATAGACCTAAATAAAAAGAACTCAAAAATATTTAAAGTTAAATAAATTAAATGTTTTTCATAAACCAATTCCTACATTGTGGAATCAAGATAGCCTTGGTATAGATTAGCTTAGCCAAAAAGGGAATTGGGTTCTAAAATATTACCGAAGGAAAAATCATTTTCAGCGTTCTTTAAAATATTGAGCGATAACTGAATACATTCATAAAGGTCCTCAATAAAAAATATATATATATATCTATATATTCTATAATAAATTCTGTAATTATTCTAATCAAAATTTTGAGTGTGTGAAATGAAATTAAAATTGAATTGAATCAAGCTCATCGGTAGATTCGAAATCATTTCCAGGGCTTTTAGATATTCATGTGTAAACATATTCAATATTCAAATACCAATTTAAAATTATATCGAATGAAAATTTACAAAGTGGGCGGAATGATTGTTCAGTTGACGGCTAGAGCATTCCATTCGTCAAGTAGCCAATTCACTTTACAAAGAGGAGGGGAGAGAAGAGTAAGAGCAAGAGCGAGAGATGCACCATGCAGTGCTGAAAAGAGACAAAATGGTAGGGTGCAAGTGGATGGGAATTTTCAGCAACATTTGCAAAACAATTTCATCAACAACAGAAGCCCAATTGAAATTCCATTGAATTGCAGCCAATGGAGATGCATTGCCAGCCATGTGAGTGGAGTGGCTCTAGTGTTGCATTCTATGTGCATTTATAGTTCCAAGTGTGCGTGTGTGTGTGTGTGTGTGCCGGGGCAACAATAAAAACCGTGAACAAAAGTATGCCAAAGCATTTCACCAGCAAACAGGGCGAATGCAACTCTCTCCCCCCTGGGCTAAACAAAATGCAGGCAACGCAGACAAACAACTCGGGCCAACCGCCATTATCTCGTTAGGCTGCAGGGGTACAACAACCGGGGTAGGTGGTACCAAAAGGAAAAAGAGAAAAATTCTCCGAGTATGCAGGAGGAAAATGCAACGTTTAGTGGCACCCAGACAGTCTCGTACTTGGGCTCCCATATTTATGCAACAATGTTGCCAGCTGACTGGCCCAGGCAAACAGGCCAGGCCGTGGCAGCCACCACGGGCTCAGTACCACGGCTGCACAGTAGTGGTTTTAACGATGCACCGTTATATGGCGACGTTGCCAGACCGTAAGTGTGCTCGTGTGTGTTTGAGATAAATTATTTAAACAACAACTGCGCTTTTTAAAATTGAGTTTATTGTGCGGCGTCGCTGACGGCGGCATTTGCGGTGGGCAGGCAGCACACACACACACACACGTATATAGTGACACGCATATACACACACGAGACAAGTGTAACGGTTTATGCATTTTTGATGCAAGCGCAGGCAAAAGCTTTTGGTTGTAAGCTTGTGTGTTTGTTGCGCGTGTGACACAATTTCGCGACACATTAACAACAACGACAACTTCAACGGCAACGGCAACGGCAGCGGTAACGGGAGAGCTAACGGTAATATGGTAGAAGAAGTATAGTAGAAGTAGCAACAACAACAATAAGAGGAGCTGTAATGCAGAGCTGTGTATAACGATATAGGGACACATAAACAAGGGCAAAAACGATGGCAAAATTGTCTGAGTAGTGAAAAACGAAACTACCGTTGCATATGTGCCAACATTAAAGAACATTTTTTTTGGTCTGAAGTGGCGCCAGTCTTAAACTACACAACAGCTGAGAATAATAACTGTCAGAGCAAAAAAGACCACACAAAAACAGAGATAGACAGAGAGACAGATAGAAGGAATGCTTTGTGCAAAACTCTACCAAAATGTGTGTCCAGACACTTTAAGGAAAAGCTAAACAAAAGCTTCTCAGAGCCAAATCTCTAAATTCACCACACCAACTTGGATGAAATTCACCCTCCCCTTCTCCCCGGAATAGCCTAGGCTAAACATTTTTGCATGCCTAATGCACTTCATGCATGCAATTCTGTAACAAATTCAGCCATTTCGGAAATGTGTGCACCAACCTCAACATGTGCCGCTTTTGGGACAACTCATTCCAACCATTTTTTTTTTTTTTTTCGGTCACACCCAACAAAGTTTTGCCCAAAATTCATATGCGGAAATCTAATTTCGGTTAACTGAAAACCTCAAAGAAAAAGCTCTGTAAAGTGTTCACCGTTTTAAGAGCCTAAAAGAGCCTAAAAATGATTTGTAGAATGGTTTGACCAACCGGTTCATTCCTAAAGGTGAGTCCACATTGCCACTGCAAATAGTAGGTCAAAACTGAAACATTTCCTGAGAGAAAATAAAATGGAAGAAATAAACAAAAATATTTCAAGTATTGTTTTTAAACGGACTTCCGAATTATTAAGGAAGTAAATAAAATCCTCTCTATTGCTGTCTGATTCAACTTAACCTCAAAACAAGTAAAGTCATCAAAAAGATTTCAGTTATGACTTCAAACAGCGACCATTTTTAATATAGCCTAACCATTTAAGTCTCAAAGCAGTACAAAAAAAAAATATATAGAATGGAATATTTTATTAACTCGAAATGGCAGCAAAATAGGCGGCAAAATGTACGAAACAAAAGGTTAAGAAAACAAAACTCCTGGCACGTGTCCACCCATAAAGTAGAGAAGAAACTGTTAAGACGTCGGACGCTGGGCTCCGAAAGGTTGGTCGGACTGGCCTTTTGGTCTTTTACAAACATTTGAAAGAAATTTTACGTGTAAGCGGCACAAAGGCACAATGAAGCTAGTCTCGGTCCAGACTGCGTAAACGAGTGACCTAACGATTCTTTTAGTTTTTTTTTTCTTTTGGATTTTTTTTCTTTTCTTGCAACATAAAATGATGATCTGTGAAAATGTCATTTTATGGCTGCCGGAACCCTAAGGACCTGTAAAAGTGTCTCTTAAGAATGTAACTGCAGCCGTTGCAGACATTGCGAATGATAGAGCTGGAGGGGAGTGTGCAGGAGAGGCTGATAGCTTTTAAAGCCAACCTGCCGCCAGCAGGACACTCAGGGCCATGGCCAATGTCCAAGCGAAGATGGCAAGGAAAAAGTGCTAAAGAGTGCGTTCGGTGGCTTGCTGATTTGGCTGTTTCCATTCAGCGTATACCGGGCGTATACTTAATGGCGCTGTTGCAAGAGGCCAAAGGGAAGACTTTATTTTGCTCAAATGAAATTTTCTCTTTGGTGGTTATTGCTGCTGTTCCTGGCGGATGTTGCCTCCGCCACTACCAATCCTGCTGTTGTTGTTGTTGTTGTTGTCGTGGTAATCAAGTTTGTTGCCCTGCCAGGCGACTCCCCAGTCATGGGCCAGTGCGCTCATTTGTCGCCAGCTCTTGAAGTCTTGTCCTTTGGCAGCAGTTTAAATCCAGCACCTTGTTGCATGCGCCAAGAAACTTTACACAGGGTCGGGCGAACTTTACTTTCAATATTGGAAAAACCTTAAGCAAACAATATGTGTGAAATAAAGTGGATAGAGGAAGAGATACCACAACAAAATGGCTAAGCCAAAGTCGAAACAATTTTATATTGGCTGCTTTAAAGCATTCCAAATTATGCCCCAAAGACGAAAAGTGTGTTAACACGTTGCCGGTTATCGATCTGATCCAGGACCAAAACCAGGACTGCCACTGCCTTTCCCATACGCACACGTTGTAGGCAGTCTGCTGCTCTTCCAAACGGGGCCGAGTTCAATGGCTACACACACACACACACAGAGAGAGAGAGACACTGACACAGACACACATACGCATTTATTACCGGCATGGGAGTCCTGTAGCTTCGTGTAGTAAAAGTGAAGGACGTGAGGCAACATTTTTATGCTAATTGAAAGCCATTCAAATGGAAACAAATTGCCATCGATACCAACAAAATAAAAAATACGAGTATATAAAAAAAGAGAGAAGACAAAAAATTTATCACAAGAAAAATGGCATGAAATATACCAAAAAAAAAAAAAAAATGCCAACGTTATCTTCGGGGTGCCGAAGATTATCGACTCTTTTCGCAGTTGTTTCTGCCGCGTATATTTATGTAGAAAACGTGTTGGCCGGGTTTTGAAAAGATCAGTCAATAAATGTGCGAGTTATTCCCTAAACCGATTTAGGTTCGTATGGCAGCTATATGATATAGTAGTCCGATCCTTACGAAATTTGGTATATATTTTAACTGCTATAAAAAAAATATGCGTGCTAAATTTGAATAGAATCGGATAATAAATGTGGGAGTTATTCGCTAAACCGATTTAGGTTCGTATGACAGCTATAAGATATAGTGATCCGATCCGAGCAAAAATTAGTACAATTATCAATCGTTATATAAAACACACGCATGCCAAATTTCAAAAGGATCGGATAATAAATGTGGAAGTTATTGCCTAAACCGATTTAGGTTCGTATGACAGCTATGTGAAAGAGTGGTCCTATCTGGCCGATTCAAACTAGTGTACTACCTAGGTAAAAAAGAAGGCTATATACCAAGTTTCAGCAAAATAGCTTTTAAACTGACGGAGTAAATCTGATATGTACAGACGGACAGACGGACAGACGGACAGACGGACATGGCTATATCGACTCCTCTAGTGATTCTAAGTATTCTAGATGTAACTTTTGTGGGTCTACGATGTTTGGTTCTGTGCGTTACAAACATCAGAGCAAAGTGAATAGATTCCTTTTTCTTCGAAAAGAGTCTAATAAATACTCTCAAAATCCGCCTCAAACTGTTTGGTGCTCAAAAGGAAAGCTTAGAAATTTGTTTCCTCCTCTTTAGCATTTCTATCAATTTCGCTTCTTTATATATTTCTTATATACAAAGATGGGCTAACAATTTCTCTATTGCATTCTTTTTTAGGTACCCACAGCCGTGCTTTAAGCAATGCTCAGCAGTCCTCAGCGTCTGCCTCATCATCGATAATGACAGCACCGCAACCCCGCTTCCTGTCACGGGGCAACACCTATCGGGCCGTGGTAGGCGATACTCTGGTTCTGCCCTGTCAGGTGGAGAATTTGGGTGAGTACATCGACTAAGAGGCTGGTTAAAAATGTCAAATTACATTTTTCACATTTTTAATAATTTTAGGCAATTTTTTTTTGGGTTTTTGGTTTCTGCATAATTAATATGAACTTATTCATATTTTCATGCGTAAATATGAAAAATTTTTGTAGGCAAAAATTTTTGGTTGCCATTGCTGCCGAAACAAATTATGCAAAATAAATGCAAATATGTTTAGGCCAAATGTCACTTTACGTAAATTTGATAAACAGTAGCAATAAACAAAACAACAATGCCCTCAAAAATTATATATAACAAAAGCAACAACAACAACGACAACAACACTTTCATCGACAAATTCAAAAAACCAACAGCTGTCAGCAGCTTGTCATTTTGGCTTGCCAGCCTGCTCTGTGGCTCTGATTTAAAATATAATATATTGCGTATATATTTTTCAGAATCAAATTTATAAAATTTTCTTCAATTTTATATGCATAAAAATAGTTACACACACACACACACACATGCACGTGCACGTGCAGTTTTTTGAATAAATACAGATGATTAACGCCAGCAATCAAATGGGCAACCAATCAAAAGACTAAAACTTACCTCTCCAATTTTGTTGCCAATTGTATGGTTTATGGCTTGTTAGATTTAAAATATTTAATTGTCATAATATCCCATGGCTCTATGCTCCACAAAACATTCGATATGGTCAATAAGGCAGCATCCTGGCTAAAATGAAATTTTCCCTCAAAAAAAAAAAAAAGCATAGAAATTTTAAATACTTTTCCATAGGAAAAATATGGAAGCACATGTGGCAAATAAATTAAATTTGATTGTTTATGGAAGCGTTCATGGATACTTGCTGGTTTCGGGTTATTTTTAGTTGAATTGAGCAGGCCGACTTCTATCCTAGACATATGCCAATTTAATGGCAATTAGTACAAAAATATTTGATAATTATTTTTGTTGTTTTGTGCGTTTTTAAAACCAAATAAATCATTTATATAAATTTTTTTTTTTAATTTATGATTTAGCCTAGAGTTCTTAATTTCAATTTCCCAGTATTCCAAAAATTCAGAGAATTAGACTAACCACAAGGAGATTTAAAAAAAAAAATGGATAAAGAAAAAGGTTTTTCTAAAATTTATTGAAAGAAATATTTATTAAAAATTTTGTATCCAAAAGAATTTTATAAAACTATTAGCAATACTTCCCAGGCAATAAAAGTTTGCAGTTCGAAAATCAAACAAGACATCACATTTCAGCTTTGTAAAATTGCCAGTTTTGTGCATAACTCAAAAACGCACAAAACAAATATGAAAGACACAAGAATTTATAACACTTAATCCCATTTAGCAAATTTACTTATGCCATTTTCTGTTCCATCTTAAAAATATCAAGCAATATATACAAGCAAACAAATATAAAGCAAAATTCAAGTTATTTAAATTACGCAAAAGCAGAGTGAAATCTTATGATTTATGCTATTTATACAAGTGCAAAAAATAACAAAAATGATGGCATTATTTTTTATAAAAAAATATATATATATACCATTTCACAAAGTACACATTGAAACGACAAATAAATGGATAAAGAAGAAACTCAGAGGAATGGGGAATAGAATAGAAATGTGTATCATTGGTAAATTGCTAGACAAAATAGTGAATCTGCAAAAATATTCATAGCTCAACAAACTAATTCGACCGGAGTATAGAAAGTCTAGCAAATAAGCAAAAAGCATGAAATACATTTTTATATATATAAAAAAAGAAGAAAAATACGCATTGAATAAATATGTTTGCTTATATAAATGCTAGTTTTTTTTTTTTTTGCTAAATGTATCTTGTATCTGAAGCCATATATCTTGGCTGCCTATTCTACCGCTCTGTAGAATGTCAAGCCACTGACTTTGGTACAATTTACTTTAGCTGGAAAATGCTTTATATATTGTGGTATTTTACAGTCACCAAACAAACATACACACACACTCACACACATGCATGCATATCTGTATCTGAAATTTAAGTTTCATATGTTTCACAGGCAATTTCGTTTTACTGTGGCGCCGGGGAACAAATGTGCTTACCGCCTCGAATATCATGGTGACAAGGGATGAGCGTGTAAGACTGATAGATGGTTATAATTTAGAGATATCCGATTTGGAACCACAAGATGCTGGAGATTATGTCTGTCAAATCAGTGACAAAATAAATCGTGATCAAGTGCATACTGTTGAGATATTGGGTAAGTCAGAAAGGATGCATAGACCTATAGACCCGAATTACAGTAAAAAGTTTATCACAATCTGTTTGTATCAAATCATAGTTTAGTAAACCAGGTTCTTGCTCTGTTAGACCCAATTAATGCTTTTGAATTCACCATCCACAGTACCACCAAGTGTACGGGCCATACCAACTTCTGGACAGCTTCAGGCCCGCAAAGGGGGTCCCATAACATTGGAATGCAAAGGCTCTGGAAATCCTGTACCCTCTATTTACTGGACTAAAAAGGTGAGTCAGACATTTCTTGACATTCTTTTCACATCAAAGGACTTAATCACAAACTAACAAATGCGAAAATTATAAGCAAATATGCTAACAGCCTATCCGGTATCAAATAGTGTCAATTTCATCTTTGATTTGGAAATGAAGTTGAACTGTAGCAAAAAGTAAGATCCATATCAATTTATAATTAATGTGAATTTCGGTCTCAGTGCAAGCCTTTGCAACTAAGCTATGAAATTAAAGGCAACCACTCGAGCAAACACAAAAAAAAAAAAAAAGAAAAAAAGTGTCCAAAGAAAAGTAAAGAAAGCCGGTTAGATTGTATGCGAATATCTAGTCTTGCTAGTCTGTAGCATGTACGTACCAGTATACTAGCAAGTGGCAATCAATTCCGAGAATGGAAAGTGGGAGGTAAAAATTTCATTTCAATTTCTGCACTTTGGCGCAATTGACATTTCCGTTCGATTTATTTGCTTGCTTTGCTCTCGACTTGAAAAAGTCTACCTGCCAGACTCTTGCGCTCTTTGTGGCTCACAATCAAATGCATATTGGCAGTGAGTCGAGTCGGCCCGGTTTTGTGGGTAGTTTCATTCTGAATTCAATTGTCATCTCAAAGCAAGACATTTTCTGAAATACATTGACAAAGTTCCCCCTCGAGGCAAACGTGTTATTTGACTCCCAAAAGCGGACTCTGCCAGATTGCCAGTCACCTACGCCCACTCGACTAATAACGTCTTCTTTTTTATTAATGTCATATATTTTCGTAATATACCGTTATTTGTGTTTGTATCTTTTGAAAGGTTAAAGGTTAGAAAGATGAAACAAAGGCATCCCTTTCCCTTTTGCATTTTTAAATATTTAGAAACCACAAATTGAAAACAATTTTAATTTATTTAGGTCGCTCAATAAAATGTTCATTATACTTTCACAATAATTTGTCCAATAAATATTAATTGTAATATTAGTTTCATAATTTATGATTTTCCTTAGAATGATTAAATAAAATAAATACCACATAAAATGTAAACCACGAAAAAAAACAACAAAATAAAATTAAACAATATTTTTGATGTAATTTAAGTGGGCCAAAATTAAATTTAAGTAAAATCAATTTGATTCATAGCATTGAATAGTTTATCAGGTTTACAAAAAGGCTAACCACATTTTGGATTCATTAACAAAAAAGTGCTTATTTTCCGTCAAACTTCTGTTTTGCTTATAATTTGATTTGGAATCGAAATAAAATAATTAGAAAAGCTTGAATTGAATTTTGATGTCAAAGAATGCCAAGATTATTAATTAAATATTTTCTTTCTCATTTAATTGTCTGTATAATTCAATTTGAATAAGAATTACAATAGCTTTGATTGTTTTATTTAAAATTACAGAGCGGCACTGGCAAATCCTCAGCCCGGATTGGAGATGGACCCATCCTGACTCTTGAGAAATTGGAGCGCCAGCAGGCTGGGGTCTATCAATGCACAGCGGATAATGGAGTGGGTGATCCGGTGACTGTTGACATGCGTCTTGACGTCTTATGTAAGTGCTGAAAACTAGAGAATTATATGGGGAAATCGGATCAAAACGAAGTCTACAATTAAAGCTTCGTTTATAATCGAAATCGAAGATATTTCTATATATTTCTTCCTTAAATTAAACAAGAAAAAGAAATGATTAAAAACTGCTTGAGAGAGAAAGGAAAATTAAAAGATTTTGCTCTTCTTTTTCTGAGCAAATAACCGAAATGAAGTTTCCTCTTCTTTGGCATATAAATGGTTGGGTGAATTTGCAAATCAGTTGACTGTGGTAAATCATGGCCACACATAAACAAGCACATACGAAAATGTATGCAAAAATAAAAAAAAAACCAAAGTAGTAAAACATAAAAAATATACGAAAACAATCAAGCTGAGTAAAAGAATACAAAAAAAAAAAAACAAGAAAATATAATAGAAGAAAAAAAGAAAAAGTAGAAGGCAAAATGCTGAGCGAGTCTTAGTAACTGTATATAAATTGATTTTTGACTGTAATCAGATTGTTGCTTTCATGTGCTAAGCTAAAGTTTTTTATCCTTCCATTTGGCCAACCTCTCTGCCCGCCGTGCTTTGCATTCTCTATATTGCGCAATCCGGATGCTGCTCTGGCTGCTGCTGTTGCTGTTGCTGCTCTCTGATGATTCATGACCACACACTATGGACACCATCGCCACCACCATCGCCACCGACACCACCATTGCCGCTGCGACCGATATTGTTGCTGATGCCGCCAACTGCATTTGCTTCTTATTGCCTTCGTCTGCCACAAATGTGCTTGCCTGTATCTGTGTCTGTGTGTGTGTGTGTTTAGATCCACCGGATATACAAGTGGAAAAGTCGTGGATACATTCTGGCGAAGGATTTGAGGCGAAACTAGTTTGCATTGTTTACGCTGATCCAGTTGCAACGGTTCGTTGATTATTTCAAATGATTTGTTCTTTTTTTCCTTTTTTTTTTTGCTCTTATTTTATTGTTTTCAAAATGTGCTTTAAGTTTTTTTTTTATCTATCTCTGCTTTAGCCTTTTCTTGAATAGTGGCATAGATAGTACCAAGATTCAGACCGAGTTGTCTATAAATTGTTTTATTTTTGCTGGCCACTGTGTTGGCCTAAAATTTCTTTTGGTTTTTGCGGTAAATAAAAATGGCAAAAGAAATTGCTAAATTGATTTTCCATTTTTCCTGCAAAACAATTTCAAATGGCCCTGGCAATTGGGTCAATTTTCAGTTTGAATTTATTTCAATTTATTTGGTAGAGTCTTTTATTTTATTCTCTTAAGCTTACAAAAATTTAAGAAGATTTACTAAATTCCATTGTTTCGCCGACATTTAGGTTTCTTGGTACCAGAATTCCTTTCCCATCCAGACAACCGATCGACGAATTATGTCCACCCGTGGCAATCGTCACACACTCACCATACGGCACATACAACAGGAGGACTTTGGCAACTATAGGTAAGTTGGAGCAAACTATTCATTTGACAGCCTGCACAGGACACATCGAGGACTTGGCCAACTTGTGATTTAGTTGCCTAACGTTGATTTAGTCAATTTGGCAACTTTTTCCATACAACTTATTTTTATTTGCCTTTTACCTTGATTGACAAAGTGAACGACTACTTTTGGGCGACAACTCGTTCCAAAATAAAAGTTGGCCAATGCGGCTAACTCAGGCCGCCCAACACCCAATACGGCCAACCGCCCAACCACCCCCATACAAATATGCGCATTTAAATAGGCCAAGTCTGATCTAGGTCTGGCCATGAGAGATGACTTGGAATGGTGGCTAGGGAGTGAGATATGTCATGGGCTTCATGTGGACAAACAAGTTTTCCACATCAATGTCAATCTGTCTAAAACATATTAAGGAAGCGGAAGCGCCGCCATGTTGACACAACATTTCAGGCACAAACTTTTGCTCCAAACGTATCTTTGTATCTACATAGAAGACCATCGTCACCTGCACACTCACATATACATATACAACCAGTGTAGGAGTAAATGGCAGTGGCTTTTGTAGACACGACGTGACGACGTGTTCAGATTAGTTGAGTCGCGTCGAGTTGAGACGGCTTCCTTGCCAGCTACCAGTTGCCCAGTTGGTCTTTCCTGCCAGTCAGTCCAATATTGGCGCTCAGCATGGCTTACTGCCGTTGGGAGTTGCCTGTCAATGCCATTGCCCAGGGCCGAAAACATTGTGTATGCCAAAGTGGGTGGCACTGACAGTGGCACGGGTTCTCTGGTGGCAGTCCGAAGGCCATTCGGACGGATCGGCCAGTTGTATGACTAATGTTGTGCTTTCCTGTTGACAGAGTCTAATATAAAATTAAAAGGAAATTAGGTTTTTGTTTTCTGCTTGGCTTACAAGTAAACACAGAAAAAAGCTGAATAAAATGACTTGAAAAATTAGCCAGCCAAGGCAAATGTGGCTGGTGATTTAAAGTAATTAACTGTCGGACATAAAAAAAATGCTGATTATTTTTCTTTACTCCCATCAAAACAGCTGTGTGGCCGACAATTCTCTGGGACGTTCTCGCAAATACATGGAATTGTCTGGCCGACCGGGACCTGCTGAGTTCTATTCACCCAAATGGGGACGCTCATCGGACAGCTACAATCTGACTTGGAAAATTGATAGCTATCCACCATTGGAGGAAGTTCGCCTGCTCTATCGTCGAGTCTTGGTAAGTCGCCAGCTATACAATTAAATCAGCAATTCGATAGCTGCAAAAATAACTCAATTACTTAATTGCAAATATTCACATCAAAAAAGGCTTCAATTTAATCGAACAATCGAACAGTCTCCCACCAAAAATACTGCATTTGCTTAAAGCAGATTAAGCCACACGGCAGACCCGTTAATTCGACAGACCTCAAGCAACCTGATATCCAAGCCTCAACCGACTCCCTTGTAATATAAACAGTTTGGGTTAAATGAACGAGTCGAGTTGACTCTGCCGTCGCCAAGTTAGGTTGCCATGTTGGCTTGAAAATTGTGCTCACTAATGAAGCACGTGATTAAAATTACATTGCCACAGACAAAAAACCCGAACGATTCCTCGTCAGAGAAAAAAGAAGTGCTCCTGAAAAATTGAAAACGATGAACAAACAACGTAATTATAATATAAATGGAAAAAGCTACAAATGAAGTTCACCACACCAAGCCGAGACCAGGCAAAAAGTGATTTTAAATAAACATGCACATATATGAATTTGTTGCTTAATTACATCTTGGACCCAGACTAGTAAAAACCCCAGTTTTTCTGTGGTTGCAACACATCACAGATTCCACAAAAAAATTATATAGTATATGTACATATTAAAGTCGACAGACTAGTGTGTCTGTCATATACAATTTTCAATACTCTCTAGAAGAGAGAATTGTGAATTTTAAGGATTCTTCATTTAATGAGTGTTTTTTATAAGAGAGACCGCAAAATTATTGCTATTTAATTTCAATTTAGCTGGGAGACAAGATTTTGCAAATTAATGATTATATCCTCCTTCCGGTTCTTCCAGATGAATGATACCTTCCAGCAGCCTGGCAGATGGCACGACTTCATACTCACACCCGAACACCGTCCAGCCTCGGAGCCGCTAACACACATCATGTCCTACACCATTAAGAATCTACATCCTGGAGCCTACTACGAGGCAATTGTGCAGGCCAAGAACCGCTATGGCTGGAACGAAGTAAGTCATTCTGTAGGACGTGTATCTCTATAAACATTTATTAAGTTTGGCACGTTGAGCGACTCGAGTCGTAGAAAGGGCAAACTACTTAATCTTTATTTTGTGTGACCAAACTAAGCGGTGCTCAATATTACACGACCTCTTCACACTCTCTTCTCTGCAGGTGAGCGATATATTTCAATTTATCGTGGCGAGCAGCACCATGGATATAGCCCCCGAGGATGCCGAGGTGGTGGCCAGTTCTAAATCACGCAGCAACAGCGCCAACAGCCGCCTTCAGGGCACCTGGCCCCAATGCCTGCTCCTGCAGATCGCCTTGTTCGTAGCCCTGGTCTTGAGTAATTGTCAACGTGGCATTCAGAGCCCGGGCCTGGGATAAGCAGTCAACCTCAGGGCTGCAGCTCAGTGAGGAAGCAGATAAATTCGTGGCAGTTTTGTCGAGGAAACTCTGAGATTTATGTAAGGTGGAGAGTAGTGTTTGGATCATTCTGTAAAATATTTTAAGACTTGCACAAGCCAAGATTTCGTTGAGTAAGCCGAACTTGGAGAAATCTGATCTTTTTGGAACCACATTTAAACTCTTCCTACAGCAGATTAACCAAAGAAGCAAATACCATTGCAATTATTCAACATAGCAAAAAAAAAAAAAAAAAAAACAGACAGAAGAAAACAAAAACGAAAGAAAAATACTTTAAAATGCAAAAAAGGAAAATTTCCTTAAGTCATGTAAATATTTGTGAAGAATTTTAGCATCGATTTAAACTAGAAAACCAATTCGCACCACCCAACAAAAACCAAAAAGATTCTCAAGTCAAATATTCTTGAGAGTAACTCAAGAAACTCTCAAAGCCATCTAAGCTATAAAGTGTAAATATAATTACCATAGATATTTAATTGTAGACTACTTAAATTACCCCTCCTCCAGAGTAATTTAGGGAAGTAATTTATATAATTAATTATATATAAATGTATGTGTATATGCAGAAATATTATTTCGTTGACATAAATCAGACACCAAAGCTCAGCACCTTAAGCATTTCTATTGTAAAGTAATTGTTAGAAATTATTTCAGTTAAAAAAAAAAAAAAAAAAAATGAATCAGTTTTTTCAAAGCGCACCAGAAAACTTGAAAATTTTTTAATGTGAATTAAAAAACAAAAATGTTGTACCACCAATTCTAGACGAAACGAAAACTAAGTAAAAATATAAATGGAAAATATTTAAATTTAAATCGAAATACATAAAGAAATAGTTTAGAAAATTTACGAATTAAAAGCTCTAAAAATACTTGTAAATAAAATATTATGAATATTTATATAAAGGTATTCGAAAGATATTCATAGCTACACCTAAGGTACTCGTATTTATTATATAGTTTTAAGACGCGACCTAAATAATATTTTATGGCATCAGCAGTTCTTTCGAAGCAAATAAAATATCAATTGCAGTCTCGATGCTCATCGGACTAAAAGCAAGGTTTTTGGTATTTTGTTTTGTAAAGAAAAAGGTAAAGGCTTATGCTTTCCATGTTTAAGGCAATTCATTTTTTATTCATTCAAAATTATCTTGGCTAATTCTTAGCACTGCCATTTTCCAAACAAATTCAGAGAAAAGAGATTGCCAAGACCAGATCATTTTCAGATATTCTCAACATATTGAGAGGCCAAGTATTATCACAAAATGATATATTCATCAGACAGTTTGATTCAAGCTACATTTCAAATATGCGTGTTTTTGTGTCGTATTTCTTAAAAATAAAAATTAAAAAAAAGAAAAACACTGAATATTCCAAGAAAAAGTGAGTCACTTGTTCAGGCAAGCAAAAGTAATACTTTGTCACTGCCAGACGTAACAAATAAATTGGATCACTCAAAAAGGGGCAGCCAATCTAAGCAAAGCAGAAAATATATTAAAATATATACAAAAAAAAAAGAAAAAAGTAATTAAAAAGGTCAAGCAAATTTAAATCAATATACAAGATCATTTAAATTAAAATAAGTCAGTCTCGTGTCTAAGAATGTCAAAAGCAAATAAAATTAAAATTTAATCAGTCAGGAGCGCCGTAAATTTTTGAAGCATTTCAACTTCGGCAGCCAAATGAATGAAACAGATAAATAAAATACAAAATAAAACTAAAACATATTCATTAACTAAATTCACTAATTAATAGAACATTTGAAGCTAAAAAAAAAAAAACAAAAAAATTATCATAATTGTAGGTTTAAAGCAAAATATAAATTAAAATTAAACTAATAATAAAAATTATGACAAAAGCCCTAATTACCCGAAAAATGAGAAAAATAAAAACAATTAAATGTAAATTGAGCCTGCATTTTTAACTTGCAAATTTCTCACTTTAATTTGTCACAAATTTTTCGAACACATTTTGGAACTATCGGAAGAGGGAGTTGTCTGGCATTCACTGTTCAATGCCAAAGCCCTTGCCTACGTTAAAGGTAAAGTTTTTAGTCCCATCAATGGCACTTACAGTGTCCAACGAAAAAAGTAGTAAAAGAGACTTGGTCTCTTCACCAGAAAGCTCGCTTAAGCCTTTCCAAACTGCAGTAGAAGGCGCACATACGTGCCCACTATAAATTATGGAAACTTTTGCATTTTCAAAACTTTATGCATGAAATATCATAGGACACTGGGGAAACTACTTAAGCTCCTTGTTTCTTACCCCTTTCCCCCCTACATATTCTTTTCCAGTTCCCAAAAAAGGTAAATTGTACCAAATTTCAGTTGACTCTTCTGTTTTGGTCCACCTCGATATTAGCATGTTTTCATTAGAAAAGCACTCAGCCCGGGGTGTTTGGGAGAGGTGCATCAATTTATACCCAAAGTATATGCACAATTAGAATTTAGTGACCATTAGGCATGCAATTTTCACCAGAGTAGGCGTATGTGAATATTAACAAGCCTAAAATTCTACTCGACTCACAGCTTCCAATATTGGAATTATATTTCCTCCCAAAAAAAAGAAAGAGTTTTGGTTTCATGCTAAGAATTTTTGTGGCATGCATATTAATTATCATTTATACTGAAAGCCCCAGCAGACGAGTAATAAAATATTAATTAACTTGTGCACTGTGAAAACTGCAGAAATAATGACCGCAGTGCTTTTATGTAGTTTATATAGAGAATATTTGGCATTCATAGCTGTCAGAATTGAAAAGTTTTTGGGAAAAGTAGCTGCCCGGAACTTTGACGACGAAAACAACTGAATTGGAATCGTAATTAATATTGATAAAATTGAAATGCTCAGCGTTCATTTCACTGGTTAAACTTGACTGCCACCCGACCCGATACACAAAGGCCAGAACGATTATTTTTACGTGAATGCCCAAACTACGAGAAGCTCTGGGACGCCGCCACGCCATGCCATGCCACGCAGCGTCGAAACTAAAACAGTTTAAAATGGTTAACGTAGTTGGCACTGCTAGTCAACTCTAATGTCCTTTTCGTCCCCGGCCTCCTCTTACCCGTTTATGATACATAAGTTGTTGGTGAAGAGAGCAAGCGTCAAGCGTGCAAGATTCAAACTTTTATAATTAAAATTTTTGCAGCTCCAATTTTTTTTTTTTTTTTTGTCTTGCAACCTAAAAAAAAGGGAGAAATGAAAAATCAGCAAGCAAAGAAATCATAAAGCTATATAAAAGGAAAAACTTTTCGAACCAAGTGCGAATTAAATTAATTTTCAACTGATTTGATTTTTCAAAAGTTCGCAAAAGTTATTACCACCACACTTACATATACATACATATTTATATTATAAATTTATATCTATAGATGTGAAGGAAGTAAATTGCCTCACCATTTATAAGGTTGTCCATGGAAACTGATGGATATTTATCAAGCCAATAATTTGAAATTGATTTCTTCATTTTTATTTATGAGAAACTTTTTGTGTCTGAAACGATAATACCTGTGCTTTTTTACTCAAAGTATTTAATAATATTTCTAAGAAATATTTAAATTATTGTTATTCTTTTCCCGAAAAGTCTATCCTTAGGGCATCCCAGATGGATTGCACATAAATTAGTGTGGGCTGGGAAATGTCTTGTCTATTTTTAAATCGTCTACCTGAAAAAAAAATGTAAATAATAGCACGTGGATTTTATCTAAACAACAAGTGAGGTTAGACTCGAACAGAGTCTCTCTTGAATTATGTAAAAAAACATAACCTTTTTGGCAAGGAAAATCCCTGCCTCTAACACTCCATTCAACTGACAATAATAAAATGGCAGAACTGTAAGTTTTACAGTTTTTATGTCTTGTGTAACTTCCGAATCGTAGATGCCACAATGAACTGACTTCATTTTAACGATAAAGTGAATTCAACTCAGTCCATTCCTTTCAAACATCAGAGCAACAAACTTCTTCGCATAACAATAAAGTATATTCTGGAAGTTCCTTTGGGCTCTACTGTGCTCCTTAAACGTGAGCTTGTTTTCACTCACCCACTGGAAATCTTATCGTCCAACTAACGAACTAACGCCATTAACGACCGCGACAACGAACACAATAAATTCGACAAAAAAGTGCCATTAAATAGTAAACCCCCGGCAAGGACAACAACCACAGCCCAGGGCCAGTATGAGCAGTAACCCGAAGACCTACCAACTAGCTAGTTGGCTATATAGAATTGGGACATGCAATACGCGGTTAGAAATATGAAAGCATATGACCTGAGGTTAAAGCGTAATGATATTCCGGAGAAACATGTTCTCGCCTGATAAGCCACCATTGGCCAATTAACTCTGAGCACGAATCAGGACAAAGGCCTCTACTGACCAGTGCAACTCGACTTGACTCAAAAAAAAAGAAAGAAAATAATAATAACAAGATTTGCATGATAAAGTCGAGCTATCGAGCTAAGCTATAATGTGAAGGACTTTGGGCAAAGTCAAGATCAATTTTAATTTGAAGGAATATTTAAAATTTGATTTTGTATAGCAATGATAATTTATTTCTATTTCCTTGTTAGGCTTAAAGTGAAAAGTTCTTGAGAGAAAGAGATTGAACCACAACAACTTCATAATTTAGGTGCCGTGAATATTCTTTCGGTCTTTCATTCTTTCTTTCTTACTTGCCATTCATTCTTTATTTCTTTGCTTTCCTTTGTATGAAAAGAAATCATTCCTGCCGGTGCTCAGAGAGCTCAACATAAGTGCCAACGTCATGGTCATTGTTTTTATACTCTGTTCGGAGTCGGAGAAGTTTCGAGGAAGAGAAAGCGCCTAGGGCAGGGGGCAGGGGGTAGGGGGTAGGGGCAGAAGCAGCCAGCCACCACAGCGTTTCCGTCGCGTGTTCCTGCGTAAAATTTTATGCAACGATGGCTAACGTGGCATTTCCCTCGACCAGCCCTTGCCTCATCGGCCTTGTCCCATCTCTTGCCATCTCTCACCCCCTTGGCCCCCGCAATACTTTATGCGCCTTAGCTCTGGCTTTTTGTATGCAAACAAAGTACGAGATAAACTTTGTCTTCTGCCTGAACTTTGGTGCCGACATAGCTGTCGCTCGTTCTACTTATTCTTCTTGTTTTTGTTCTTGCTGTTGTTGTTGTTGTTGTTGCCGTCTTCACTGTTTTCGCTTTGGCATTATAAAGTTCAAAGCTTTCATAGAGCAACAACAAGAAGAACAATTTCTGTTTTTGTCCACATTTTATGAAAAATGAGTTGAACATAATACAAATCGGCCTGTTCGGTGCGCTGGCCATGTTGATCCTTCTGTTCCTTGCCATTGTGTGACTGTTTAAATTTTATATATATATTTATTTTTTATTTTTTTTGTATTTTTCATTTTCAGTCCTTTTTATCTGCTGGTTGAACAACAATAACCAGGACGAAATGTCATTAGAATATAAATTGAAATTGAAAGCAAAACTTATTTGTTTGCCCACGACACGGATAACTACCAAAAATATCACAACGCAAAACAACAAAACAGAAACAGAAACATTTGCATACTTACTTCTATTTTTTTTTTTTAGGTAGTGGTGGCAATGGTGACAGTGGATGTATGAGAAGTGAATAATAAAAAAGGGGTATGGCCTGGCCATTGCTAAATTACATTCAATGGCATTTCTCGCGCAGTTTTACACATTCACTCATCCTGTCCTCGAACCCGCAAAACCCTGCCAACCCAAGCCATCCCCATCCGACTGCATGTTGATTAGGAAAATTAATGTTGCACAGGGTATTATCGTGTCGCACGCACACCTGACCAAAAATGTAATTATACAGCAGTTAACTAACTAGTTTTGCTCGTATGTACTCGCCTATTTCAAATGATTGTTTCAAATATATCAAATGTTAGCAAAATGCCAAAGACCATGCCGGCCACTTGCCACTTGCCACTTGCCAGTTGGTTTGGAATGAAATGGGTGCGGTAGTATAAATTAAAGTAAAACTAATTTTACACTGTTTGGTATTTTGTAAGCTGTCAGCTGTTGGTTGAAACACTCAAACCAATCAGCCAAAAGCAGTCCATAAGGCCCACCTACTTAATCTATCAACGGTTCGAACACCCACGAGCGCAATGAATTATGCAAATCTTTTGGGGCTAACGCCACCAAGCCGCACACACAGATACACACAAGACAGCAGCACAACAAAAAAAACATCTAGGGAATATCAGGATACCTAGGCAGGAGTGGGCAAAAGCACGTTGGAAAATGGCAAAGCATAAGAGAATATGCCCGAAACCCATTGAGAGCAAAAAAGCAATAAGAAGGAAGAAAAAAAAAATCGAAGGAAAATCGATTGATGTACAAATTTGTTTAGCATCCGCAAACAATTTTCTTGTTTTCAGTTCTGCTCCTACCGCAATTCTTGGAGCTCTTCAATTCAGCAAAGCTGAATCCTCTAGCCTCTCGCCTGGATGAATGACTTTTGATTTGTGTGTGCCAATGAGTGGAAGCAGTCATCTACTTCTAAATTATGTAGATTTCTTATTTTAGCATAATATCTCTCTGGGTGTTTGTGTATGTGTGTGTGGTTTATTATGGGGAGGATTCCAGTCGAGGCTTCCCTTAAATTGAGGCAGTTTTTTTTTTGGGTACGTGGTCCACGTTTTAAGCCATTAACTTGCGACCATAAATGTCAGACGAACATTTATGCGCATCGCACTCAGATTTGCATAGGATTTTAAAGGAAAAGGACTCGTCCATTTTGGGGAAAACAAGCTGTGTAAATTCTGTGGAATTATCGTGAGTGATACAATAAAGAAAACTCTAATGCAGAAGAGAAACTTGGTAGATTAGACTCTCTATTGAATAGGGAAATATTCTAATCTCTTTTTAATATCAAAGCTTTCGAAATCTAAATATAAATGGAAAAGAATTATTTGTCGAAGAATTATTTGTGCTAATAAAAAATTCTCTTGAAAGATTTAATTTGTTAATTGGTGAAAGCAATCAACTAGTATTCTATGCTTTTTATTGAAAAATATTTCAATATTTAAATGCTTCAGAAAAATACTTGGCTTTGTGGAGCAACGCAAAAAATCAAGATGCTTCAACAAAAAAATTAGTACTATTTTTTCCCCAATACTCTGGGATTATGTATGTATGAAATAATCATTTTATAAATTCGTGTACAAGCAGCAGTTTGGAGTGTACGTGGGTGCTGCCAAATGGACCATACATATATTCCGAGCTTGTGTGTATGCGTATACGTAATGTACACAAACATTCATATGGCATACAAAGCTCTATTGAAGTGTTTACATATTTCAGAGGCATGAGTGTTTAAACTTCTGTTAATATGTGTGAGGGGAGGAGTGGGGGGGGGCAGTGGAGGCGATGATGGAAGTGATTGAGAGATGAGGGCCACAGAGAATCACAAATGTACACAGGACGAGGTTGGCAAACCGCAATTTCTGCATTCAACATACTACGGTCCCAAATGCCAATTTACATAATCAAATTGATTGAATTGCAATTTTTCCTTTTATTTTTTATTCATTCTCGTTCTTTCTCCCTCCCTCTCTCTCTCTCTCTCTCTCTCTGTCTTTCTCTATCTGTCTCTGTGTCTCTGTATTTGTGTTTTAAGTACATTTCAACGAATTTTTAAAATTGAAATTCATCAATTCAGCATGTAACGCTGAATTGGTCAAATCAAAAAGTGTTTTTGTCGAATTTGAATCGATAATAGCTCAATAGTGATTTCGACTGGACACTCTCATGTTTAACACAAATTTCTGATTGATACATTTCCACACAGAAAAAAAAATACATAAAAAAAAAAAGAAATAAATACTCTATTTAAATTTTATAAACGTTGTACAAAATAAACCTTAATTAAGCATTTCGCAAATTTAACAAACTGTGGGCACCGCTGGATTTTGCCATTGAGTATTTTTACAACTAAATTGGCATTTGGGATCATAAAGTGTTGCGCCCCTACAAAGGCGGTTCTCAAAGATTCAGCTTCACTATTTATTTAATTTCATTCAATTTGCGGTTAATTGTTAAACAATAGTCAACAATCAGTAAAAACAAACAGACCCACACTCGCATGCACCCACACATGTTGGTCTTTTGCCTTTGATTGGCGGAGTGCTTTCCAGCATGTTGAAGGCGAGGGAGTGGCCAGGCACTTCGGACCGGTTTGTTTGTTAAATAACAAAAAAAAAAAAAACAAAAACAAAAAGGCAAAACAAACTGTGAGTGCGGCTTAATTGAACTTAAGTGGAGGGTCTTTTTTTCAACACGCATTGAGGCGGAAATGCCTGCCTAATGAGTACATCCGTTTAGCGTCCTGAATAGGCATTTTGAAATTATTGTACAAGCTTTTTGTTCTTTAAAACACTGATACAATCCACTTGACTATTTATTTTTTAACTTAACCCAATAAAGTGCTTGTTTTCTAGCACTCCATCAACACATCATAAATACTAACTTTATTGTTCTTTTTTTTTGACAAAATTAAACACTCAGTCTAAGCTAGGAATTTTCCAGACAAAATGCCTACATATTTATCACTTATTTTGCTTGGTGCCAAATAGTCAAATGTCTGGTCCAGCTATTAGGTATTCATAAAAAAAAAATCAACCAGCAAAGTAGCAAAAAAACCAACCAGAAAGAAATTACGTATACGCATAAAAATTGTGTATACGCAGCCTATATGAGTCTTTGGTATATGTGCCTGCTGATATGGGTCAGAGGCGCCCAAGTGCCGGGCTATCATACACATATTTGTATGTAGATATTATGAGATCGGATAAGACAAAAATGGGTTATTGGGCTACTTTTACGAGCTCTTTGAACTTGGTAAAAATAAGAAATTCTCGCATAAACAAATTTATCAAAACCTTTTTTTTTTATGTACCCAAGAAAGTAAAATTCATTTATTTTTTTACGAAATTTCAAAGAAGCAATATTCCCCAGTCTGCCGGCTCATGTCGTAGCAACTTCATACAGCAATAGCACTTATTTCCGGCGGAAGTATCAGTGTTTGGTAATTTCCGCTCTACTTTCAACTTAAAGTAAAAGCCATTTTCTATACATACTCAACTCGATATAATATCTAATTCAAATTCACAACCGTGTCAAACAATGGATGAGCATAAAGCCGAGCTAATTTCAACTCGTTAGGCACAGCGAAATCAAACTCAAATCGAATTCGATCTGTATACATTATCCAGAATATCAAAAGTCAACAATCTCGCTTTGAAATTGCATAATGATTTAATTATGACAAATGGCTTTACTCCGATGAGAAGAGCTTGAAATTAAATCACACACTCTGTTTCACTTATCAGCACCAAAATCTTGGTGGTATTTTTAGCCAGGCTGGCATACTCTGATGTCACAACTTTAAATCTTATATAATTTATTTTTAAACGAATTTTACACAGCTCTGAGCATAGACTAATCCCTCACCACACCTCACGACAGCGACCACGACTGTCGGGCAAATATCCCGGCTGACAGGGGAAGTCTATCATGGCCACCTCCATGAAGCTCTGCGGCGTAGTAGAGCCTCCTATGGGGCTCACCGTGGTAGACAGCAACTTTTGGGCCTCTCGTGAATACTCAGCCACTACCTGATCCTCATCCAATTCAACGCATTGATTCGGTTTGCCGCGTATCACTTGGTTGGGGCAGACGATGCGCTTCAAACAGTACTTGACACAGGGTCGGGGTGTCATCGGCTCTTTCAGTTTCTTTTTGCACTCAAAGTGCGCCTCGCAGCCAGCCTGAATGATGGGCACATTGTTGTTGATGAAAATTGAACTTTTCGGTGTGGTTGTAGTTGGACTCGGTGTTGTCGTATCTCTGTGCAGCAGACGTCCAAATAAATTTGCCTCTATGGCTCCAGCCAAGAATGCCAGACAGAGAGTTAGCAGTACAAAAATTTGCTTCATTTTGGTCTGTAGTATTTGAGTGTTGTGTCAATTTACAAATGAATGACTTGGGCACAGAATCAAAGTGACTGAAGCGATCGATTTGCGGCGGCGAGGCCGACGCTGCTGATAAACTTCTGAACCGTAAGTTCTGCTGTGATTGTAGTCGTCGGACAGTGTACAAACAATCAGAGCAAATCGTTTTGTTTGTATGAATTTAAAATTTCCCCCATTATCTTTTGTTGTTATACAAAAATAAATTAATTAAATTGAATTTTAGGTGTATGCGAGACTGGCTGGCCAGAGCCGGGGCAGAGAGGCAAGCAATCTAACAGGAATCACCTGCAGCCATTCTGGTGCACAAAGCTCATTGGACTACTGAACTGGAGTTTCGGTGCGTTGGCCACACAAATTGAATTATCTAGATTCCATGAACCACAAAATTGCATAAATAAATATTAGAATTATTTGATTTTATGTGAATGCGCACATAATTTTCATCTGCCCAAAATGGAGCCAGCATCGATAAGGTTGCCAGAGGCATGCAAATGAGATTGCCACCCAATACCATAAACTGGGTTAGTTTAGAACTTGTTGGTAGTAAGTAATTTGTTTGCAAATCAGAATTAATGCAAGCCAAATTCTGAAACGTCAATTGCACATACGTGCAAAATATATTTCAATAAAAATATTAAAACCAGCTTAATATTTATACAGAGTATTTTTTTTTTTTTTTTTTTTTTTTTTTTTTTATTTAATTTTATTTTGCCGGAAGTAAAATGAAGAAGTTAAAAATTGTCCGAAAAAATATTATGAATAATATGAAATAAATGAGACAAAATTTGGTGGTAAGCAATTTATGCAAATAAATCTATTATGAAAAATTAAAAGAGTGAAATTCGCTTTAGTCGCATTCCAAATTGCCTCAATTTTTTAGCTGCCTGTTGGCAATTAGCAACGAAAAAGCACGAGTACACTGAGAAAAAAGGTGAGCTTTAAATATAGAGACATTAGGATTAAGAATATTCTGTTAGGAATAATTATTTAAGTAATGAGTAGTTAAAAAAAAGTTAAGATTATTTCTAAATCAAATCTGAACCAGTTTAAAAAAGACTTCGTCGGGTCTAGCAAAGTCAACAGCCCTGCCAACTGAACTATCAAAGCTTATGATATCTAAGAAAAATCTAACAAGCTCAGGGATAAAATGTTTCAAGAATTCAGTCATTTATTTTCTTAAGAATCGGGTTCTTTCTTTGTTTGAATACAGGGATTTCTCTATTTATTTTCTCAGTGTATTTTATGGTTTCTATGTAATTTTCGGTACCGTTTAATTTTTATAATTTCAGATAACATTTCTATTGATTATTCTTATCACAGTAATCTTAAAAAAACATAGGTTTTTTTTATGAATTCCCACAGTTCAGTCTCTTAATTAAGTAGAAATAAATCATTCTAAATACACATTGACTAATTAAAGAAATCCCTCAAAGAGAATGGGAATATGTGTACTTTATTTTATCAGCAATCATTTAATTTCCAGTGTTTCTTGATCATCGTATTAAAAGTATTTTCCTGTACGAAATAAATTCTACTTGTTTATTGTGGCTCTTTGCATGTCATGTAACAATTGGAGACAAAAACCAACAGCAAATCTACAACAACAAAAAATTAAGTATACGCCATATAAAGAATAGCATTGTATTAAATCAAAAAGTTGGCTTAAAATGCCATGGTAGGTAGGAAACATTCAAACATCTCCTACACAACAAAAATATGAATAAAAATTAAGTTATAAAATTCTGGAGGGCCGAGAAAGTCTTAACTTGCCATTGCCACGCATGGGACCCAACAAGAATGGCGGAGTTTTGTGACCGAATTGGTTAGCCTCTGGTATGCGCTATTTTCCATAAAAATAAAAAAAAGTTTCAAGCTTCTGACGTCGGAAACGGAAGTCGAAGGAACACAAATAATGAACTAAAATAGGCTACACACCGAACGCCCACCCACGCCTCCCCCCCCAAACCACCACCGGTTGCGCCACAAAGCCAATTAAATTCGTCTATGAATTACTCAGTGCTCGAAAGTTGTAGATAAGCATGTGGGCACAGCGGGTTATGTGACTGAATAGCTATCCAATGGCTTACAAATTGCACCTCAAAGGAGGATATGAAATCTAGAGTCTTTTTTTATAGGCCGATGGCATTTTCATGGTTCAAGGGTGGTCAAAAATGAGATGTTTGTCCCAACCACTTCCGAGCCATTAAATGAAATTTATTAACAACTTTTATGCCATAAATATTTGGTTAAAGGGTGTTTGGCTGGCTAAGTATGCCAAGAATAAATGGCAGGAAAATTTCATTTTCCGGGTATTGAATCGACTTACTTTATAGAGATTATCCAAATCTTTGCTTCGAAAGATTGACAATGCTTTTGCGGAGGAATTAGCATTTCACTTGGATTATTTTGAATGGCTTTACCTGCACTTAATCAATTTAATCTAGGTCTGGTCTGCTTAAGCATTCAGACATTGTTTATTATATCTAAAAAACCACGTTCTCTTGACAGATACCTGAATTTGCTACCTCATCGTGGCCATGGTAAAAAGTTGTTGACATTTTCTTTAATTTTGTGAAAAGTGTACAACAATTTCCTTTACCCTTTCTAGGCATTTCTATGCTCTCAATACCTGTTACCATGAATGAAATGTTTCAACTGTATTTAAAACAAGGTTTCATTATGCTAATTGCTTAGAAAGTAATTGCAAACAAACAATGCAAACAATCGGTCAAAGTGCAGTGCTATCAACGGTCATGTCAACGTCGGTAATTGGAAAAAAAAGAGGAAATAAAGAGAAATTAAATTAAAAATCTCATTTAGTTGTCCACTGAATTAACTGCAATATTTAATTATATATTTGTTCTAAGTATAAAGTTTATTTTTTTCCGAATCTTATTTAATTTTAGTTCTTCAAAAGAAATCTTACCTCAACTCATTCAGAGGTTTTCGATTTGACAGTACCGGAAACTTCATTCAACTAACAAGAATGTCAATTTGATTTTTTTTTTCTTTTTTGATGGAAATTATAATTAAAGAGGAAATGCAATAGATAGAGCTTTCGAAGGCTTGCAAATGACGCTTTTGCTTTTGAATTTCTTTGTAGATTAATAGGGGGGGGGACAAATACTTAGGAGGTCAGAAATGTTGACAAGGAACTCGGCCATCAGATATTCAAACTCAACAATGACGGTCACATCATCAAAGATAGCCACGGGTGGTCTAAGCAGTTTCCATTGCACATATTGCAAGGCCTGCCAAGCTCGGCCTGGTGCTGAGGGAAAACAACTGTAAGCCTCCACAATCAGCTTTCAATTAAATAGGATTCACTCCCTTTCTCTCCCTCTGTCTCTCTGCTTAATGTGATTTACCCTTAAAGCTAAAAGTGAGGCATCATCACTGAGTAGAGAATTGTAGAGTTCTGTTCTTTTCACAGCTTTTGCAATCATTTATGCCCATCGTCTATTCCAGATAAGAAATATTTGAATTTGCTATCTGCTTATTTTAATCTGACATATGGCTGAGGTATGTATATGTATAAGTATATAAAGAGCATTGTTAAGTCGTACACCGTTGAGTCTGGCAGTTATCCTTGTTTATGTTTTGTCCTGTTTTCCTAGCGTTGCAGCCATTCAAAATGTCTGCACCATAAAAGCAGCAGGCGTAAAAATTAATTGAGTCTCCTCGAGCTTGCATCCATGTTTTTTGCAAGTAAAGTTCATTTAAGATAAATTTTCTAATAAAACAATACTGAAAGAGGACCCCATTGAAAAGCCAAAAATTAATTAGTAAGACTCCAATTTAAGGAAGAAAAAAAAGTTATAGAAAATCAAGAGAAACTTTCCTAGACTTCCAATTATTTATTTATTTGGTCCACATAATTAAGTGGGATGAGCTATAAACAGATAAAATTCATCTAGCTTGCCATTAATGAGAAAAATTATGAATCTTTTTTCCACTTGCAGAAGCTTGGAAAAAAAAAAGAAAAAAATGTTCTAAATCTATTTTCTCTTGTAAAAACTCACTCCTTCGTAATCCCATTACATGCCAAAGAGAAGCTCGTGGCCAATAGCTTTTATTGTTATTGTTTGCCTTAATTGTTTTTTCAAAACAAAGAAAAAGTAGGAAATTGAAAATATGTCGCAATTAAAGTCAATTGCCATCGAAGCCAGTGGTCATTTGTTTAAATTTATTTTAAAACAACACAAACTTGGTCATTGAAAAACGCTTCTGTTTTTTCTTTTTTTTTAATCTTTTATTCTTCTTTGTGAAATCCAAACTCATTGAAAGTTTTTAATGCAGAGACAGGGCTGCGCCATCTAAATCCTTGGAAATAATTTGTAAATTAATTAAATGCGATTTTGTGCCAAGGATTAGCACAAATCCAGTCATAATTACTTGTCGAAACTGTTTACGATGGAGCAAAAAAAAAAAATAAATAAATAAATTAGAAAAAAAAACCTAACAATCTTCTATGGGCCAAAACCTTTTTTACATAAGCGAGTAAATGGTTTGGAGAATTTATTGGTACTTGCGTTAGTCCTGCAGGATTATCATGTCAGTTTCGAAATTGTTATAGCCAAAAACGAAAGGGTTAGTCAACAAAATTGTTTAATGAGCAACTATAAAACCTAATGTAACGCAAGTGCGAGAAAGAAAAAAAAAAGAGCCAACAGCAAATTAATAAATTCCCCTAAAGAGTTTATGATAAAAACAAAAATTAAGTACTAATTTAATGATTGGTAGAGATTTACAGTATTAAGACAAAACAAATCGACTTTGGAAGCCTCCGGGTCTACGCATTTTTGGAATTCATGGGCAGAACTGCTGGTGTCTGTGAGCCATCTGGATTTTCCATGGCATCGCCATGTTTCAGCCAATGAGATGCTAGTCGTGTCATCAGAATTGCACCTAACGGAGCTGTGGCAATGATGGCAATCACAGAAATAATGAGTAGATTACTGGCAAGTGTAATTTGTTCATCCGTTGTGGTGTCCAGAGAGCGTGCCAAATCCAATGCAACTGGTCCCAGGGCAGCCTGAGAAATAGAAATGAAATTGTAATAACGCGATGATTGAGGTGATGAGAACGCTGTCAGGGGAATTAGACAAACTCAGTGCTTATTAATAATATTTTTATGTCAGCTAATGCATAAATCATTTGTTGTTTTTAGCTGGCTTAATAATCACCTGGATGGTAGCCTTTGGTATACCAGATATGGTGATATATAATCTCTCTTTTATTGACAGGTTTCCGCCATATGTGGATAAATAAGCAAAGGCTAAACGGAACTGTAAAAATAATAAAACATATAAAATATAAATAAATTACAAATAATTTAACCACAAAAATGGTCCTTTTTGAAGCATATTAAAAATATATTCCTCGCTATTCTCAAAAAAAAAATTAAATATTTAGGGGACACAGACACACACACAGATGCGGCAACAGTTGCTGCAACGTCAGTGGTGGCCATTTTAATTACCAAACTTCCAAGGACCACCAGCAGCATGCCGTAGCCAATTAAGCGGCCTTCAAGCACAGAGAAATGAATTTCCTTGCCAATAAGACCAAAAGAGACGGGCTTCAAAAATTTCCACAGCAAATTTAAACGCCTGGCCACATCACCCTGCAGAATACAGTATAATAATAAGCAAGCATTAAAAATTATGCTCTCAATGAAGTTTTATGCAATTTTGAAAGTTTTTAATTTGAATGTCAAAATGTTCTTTCTTTTTCCTATGATTGAAATAAATATTTCATTAAATTAGTCCTTTATGAATAAAGGCAAACTTACAGTCTTGGCTGCCTGCAATTGTTCAGGTGAAAGCTTAGTCAACTCGCGAGTCCATCCCAGGCCAGCAATGAAGGCCATCATCACACAACCCAGAGTACCAGCCGAAGGAAACCCAATCACACGACTGCCCATGACTGCTATAGATCCACCCAGGACAGTCAGCACAAAACGAAGACTATTTGTATAGTTCTAAGGAAAGATAAAATTATTCAATTTCGAATCACTTGATGAAGTCATGAGTCTTTGAACATAATTTCGAAATTAAAAAGAGCGATTTTGTCTGAACAATTTTTGGAAAATAAATCTGTGTACACATTTCTACAGATATTGTAAATTATGAATATCGTTTATTGGACCATCTGCTAGAACTTTATATACTCTCAATGTTCTAGGATGCCAGCGAGTGCAGTTTCAACTGTTCACAGCATGCGGTTTTTGTTGTTTATTTCCCTTTGAGCTGCCATTTCCATAACACTTCAAATGCTACAAAATTTTTCCAGCTTTTTCCCAGGCCTGCATGCCTCTCTGTGTATACGAGTGAGTGTGTAGTTGCATGTGTACTTGTCGCATCACTGCCACCCACGGCGATTGACTATGAGCGCCATTAGCGGTGTAAGCTGTGGCAATGTTGTCTGCCATGTAGCCTGCAATGCCAACCAGTCAGCCAACGTACTCGTAATAACTTTACATGATCGCCGGCAGTTAGTGTCGATAAAAATGTCGGGGTTGTCGTCGCTGTCTTTTATGTAAAACCCCTTCAGACACAAGTAAACAGAGCTCAAAGTTAAAAAACAAAAAAATAACTCTACTCGTGTTTTTTTCTCTCTCTCTTCGTATGGTAGAGCTCCATTATGGGCGCAGCAAATGCAGATTGACGTTCTAAGTACAGAGCAGAGCCTTTGAAATTTTGTGTCCAACCTACACTTACCGCATTACGCGACGGCACATACTGCAACATCATGCCATATAGATAACCAAAAACAAGTCCTATACCAATGCCAATGGGTCCTTGCAGAGCTTGTTGTGTCACCGAACCTGAAAAGTAAGTAAAAAATAGAAAGAATGAAACGCGTAGAGCGGCCAATTATTTTTACTGCAAATAGGATTGTGATAGTGTAAAACGCACTTGTAGAGAATATTACGTTGATGACGACACCGAAAAGAAAAATGCTCACAACGTCATTGCAAGTAGTCATGGCATAGATGAGCGTATGAATGCCACTATTCAGACCCAATCGTTCTTCCTTCAGTTTGAGCATGACTGTCACAACCACATTGGGTGAAACAGCTGTGATGACCAATCTAAAACAAGATTTGTTATATCAGAAAAATCAGACCGATTCGATTTGAAATTTTCTTACCCCAAAGCAATGCCCCAGAGCCAGGGCATATTCAGGGTGTAATGGGCGATTACAGCAATCACAGCCACTTCTCCTATCGTAGGTAGCAAGGTCAAACGTAAAATCATAAGCCACAAACGCCTGAAGGCTCCACCATCCAGGCCAAGACCAGCCAATAACATGATATTGATTAGAGCCATTTCTCTTTTAGAATATAGAAAATAAGTAAATTAACTTTTTATCGAACTTTATTTTCTCACCTCAAGAAGAGCTCAAAGCGTTGGTAACCCTCAAAGTTGGCAAAGCCTAGATTTGTGTACAGCACACCGAAAAAGAGCATGCCCAGCATATCCGGTAGATAAATAAAGGTCACCAAGATACCAGCAATCTGAGCACCCACAAAGAGTAGGATAATGCGCATTATTACCGTTTGTGGCTCCGAAAATGCTGGCAATAGCACCCAAATCATTGACCAGAGACCCAAGAATATTAACAACAGCGCCACTTGCTCGGATAAATGCCACCAGTTTTTCACTATGTGGCGCCACCTATGTTTAAAAAAACAAAAACAATATTTAGGGAATTTTTTAATAGACTTAAAATGGAACTGAAAACTGTAAAAATTATGATTATTTTATAAGGCGAATTGACATTCGTGTTTACATTAATTTGTATACCTGATGAGGTCCTAATTACTGCTAATTGCCTTAAGCTATTACCTATAAAAGCATGCAACCGCAAAAGAATTCAACTCTAACTAAAAACCATCATCGCAATGGAACGTACACACGCCATGAGTTTGGTTGTGCCATTTATGAAAGTCATAGGACTCTTTCCTTGGTCTCTCACTGAGAATGTCAACTGGACCTTTGGTAAAATCATAGGACGATTTTATGGTTATCTACTCCATTTGCCAACTACCTTCACATTTATTTTCCTGATGTGGCTAGAAGCTTTAACTTCGGATAACCTCGAGGAGGCTGGCCAAGTTCTCTATATGGCCGTCACAGAAATGGCGCTAATTGTAAAAGTACTCAATATTTGGTATCGCCGTGAAGAGGCTTGGCAGCTCATGGATGAACTCCAGCATTCTCCACATTATGCCTTAAAAACTCCAGAGGAAAAGAAGTGGTGGCTCCAAATTCAACGCCGTTTCAAATATTATTTTTACGCTTACATGCTGATGAGTGCCCTTGTGGTCTGCAGTGGCTTTCTCGACTTGCCAACTATCAAAAATCATTTATTGCCCTTTGCCTATTATGTGCCCTTCATAGATTACAAGAACGGCGAAGGCTATTGGTATGCCTTAGGATATGACCTGTGCTGTATGAGTATAACCTGTTGCTCTAATGTAGCCCTGGATTCATTTGGATGCTACCTTCTCTTTCATCTTTCATTGTTTTACCGATTACTTGAAACTAGATTACAGGCACTCCACAATCTCGAGAATGAAAAAGAAGCTATCGAAAACATCCGAAATATCTGTCAGCTCAATCAGCGTGTGAAAAAACTGAATGCGTTGTGTGAAAAGCTTGTTTCACCCTACGTCCTCTCGCAAATAATTCTCAGCGCCTTGATTATCTGTTTTAGTGGTTATCGCTTACAAAGAATCAACATAAGAACCAATTGGTCCCAATTTATTTCAACACTCCAATTTCTGGGGGTGATGGTCCTACAAATATTTCTACCCTGCTACTACGGCAATGAGGTCACCTTTTACTCAAACAAACTGACAAATGGAGTCTTCAATACAAATTGGCTACAATATAATTCATCCACAAGAAAAATACTCATTCTTTACATGGAGTTTCTCAAGGAACCTGTTCGACTACGTGCTGGTAATTTTTTTGAAATAGGACTACGCATTTTTGTAAAGGTAACTCGGCATATCAAGGATTATAAAATCTTTTTATCATTTATCAATTTACTTTTCAGACAATCAATAATGCCTACAGTTTCTTTGCCGTACTTCTAAATGTTTCGAAATAATCTGTTGAGATCCTGAGAAAAAATATTTCTATTAAATTAAAGATCAGCTGGGATACGTAGAAATAAAAAGAAAACTTTTCAACATATTAAACATATTAAATCATTTAGAATCGGTATTTATATATTTAGTAAGTTCAATGGAAATAAAATTGATGATTAGATAATTAGATGATAGCCAGCGTGGTTGTAATGAAGCGGAAATAGTTGGAGTGGGATCGAAGCCTGGAAATCTGATTCTTTGGTAGTGTGGATAATAAAATCAATTGACGTTCGTGTGCATTGTATTTGTTTACATAAAATTAATTGCTGTTAATTGCCCTTACTGAAAAGCATATAAAAGCATGAAACCGGAAAGGAATTTATTTCTATCTCAAAACAATCAACGCCATGGAACGCACGTACGCCTTGAGTTTTATTCTACCACTCATGAAAGTCATCGGACTCTTTCCTTGGTCTTTGAGTAAGGATGGCAACCGGACCTTTACTGAAATCCTGGGACGCTTTTACGGTTATCCACTTCATTGCCTAATTAGCTTCCCTTACATTTTTCTAATGTGGCTAGAAGTCTTCACATCCGATAACCTCGAGGAGGCTAGCCGAGTTCTTTACATCGCAGTAACGGAAATGGGCCTCTTTATCAAAATCTCCAATATTTGGTATCGTCGCGAAGAAGCTTGGCAGCTCATGGACGAACTGCAGCATTCCCCCTATTTTGAAATGCATACAGAGGAAGAGGAAAAGTGGTGGCTTGAGTCTCAACGCCAATTCAAGAAATATTTCTACGCTTACATACTGATGAGTGCCTTTGTGGTTTTTTGCGCGTTTATGGACTTTTCTTTGATTAGAAATCATGATCTACCATTTGTCTATTATGTGCCCTTTTTTGACTATAGAAACGGTGAAGGATATTGGTATGCCTATGGATTTGGTCTGGTCGCTATGACTTTAACTTGTGGCTCCAACATAATCCTGGATACATTTGGATGCTACCTACTCTTTCATCTTTCATTGTTTTATCGACTACTCGAAACACGACTTCAGACTCTTCATAAAGTGGAAAATGAGGAAGAAGCTGTACAAGCACTTCGTAATATCTTCAAGCTCAACCAGCGTGTAAAGAAACTAAATGGCTCGTGTGGTAGATTTGTCTCACCCTATGTTCTATCCCAAATCATTCTCAGTGCTTTTATAATTTGTTTTTCTGGTTATCGCATACAAAAACTCGACATAAAATCCAATGGGTCCCAGATTTTTACAATGATACAATTTCTGGGCGTAATGGTCCTACAAATCTTTCTACCCTGCTACTACGGCAATGAGGTCACCTTTTACTCAAACAAACTGACAAATGGAGTCTTCAACACAAATTGGTTGGAATATAATACTGCCACCAGGAAACTGCTCATCCTTTATATGGAATTTTTGAAAAAACCCATTATATTGCGGGCTGGTATATTTTTCGAAATCGGATTACCAACTTTTGTGAAGGTAAAAGAGAAAAAAGACTTATAAAAATTATTTTTTATTTATAAATTTAATTTTCAGACGATGAATAATGCCTACAGTTTTTTTGCTCTGTTACTAAACGTTTCAAAATAAGTTGATAATCTCTGATGGAAATTTGAATAAAGCTATCAATGCACCAATAAATTATTCTCTGGTTCAATCAAAGGAAACCATTTCAAAATCATAAAGAAAAAAAAATAGTTTGATTTTATTTGATTAATCCGAGACTTTTTGTTTTGTTTTGCCCTTAAAGATACTTTCTCCATCCTTTTCATTCTTGTTAGGCTTGTGTCTATTTTATTTTTGATCAATTAAAATTTCAATTTTAAAATTACCTTAGAATTAATTAGGTTGCTATTAAGCTCAATAATTGTCAATATTCCCATAAGATTAAACAAATACAAATAGATAGGCTTGGTGATTTGAAATGGCTTTGTGTATAAATAAATCCCAATATTATCGAAGTCACTTAACGAAAGAGGCAATTTAATATAATTACATCGATTTAATAATGTAAATAAGCCAAATTATGCATCAACCCCTTTTGACCACATACTCAAATTTAGGCCAAGCAAATTATTATCTGTCAAACTAAAATTATTTAAGGATCTAAGACCCTGCAGCGCTTACATTGAAAGCAATCAAAATGAAATTAAGTTTTTTGTTTTGAATTTTATGGATAAAGATTATATTTAATTGGCTGTTCATTTACTCTGAGAACAAAACTTTAATTATATCCAATAGAGTTTGAAATTTGAAATTTATGAGAATAACCAAGAAAACCAGAGTGATTTAAGCTCGCCAAAAAGAGAGACACTTGGTTGAACAATGAACTTCAAAGCCTTTTAGAGTTTGGCTTCGCTTACTTCTTCAGTCTCAAAGACGAAAGCCAACCATAATTCATAGATACTCATACTCATGTTTTAATATTATTTGGCTCTAAATAGAAAGCTGAGACGGGTCATAAAAAATAAACGCCGACAATAGTCAGACAAAAGAAAAAAATTGTCTCAAGTCTGTTTTGGGGTTGCCTTAAAAGTTTTGCTCTCTAGCTAAATTAGAAAATATTGCCACTCACTTTACAGGTTCTCTTTGTTTGGCTAACATTAATAATCAAGTTGAATAAAATATATTTTATAGCTCAGTTAGTTATGTGAAAAATGCAAGCACTATAGATCTCCTTTAGCCATATTTTAATACACATAAAACAGCCCTCGTTAGGTTTTTTTTTTTCTTTTTTTGTTCTGTCTGAATTGAACAGCCAAAAAATCTTAACTGGATGGGGCTGCTAGACGACTATCGTGGTAGAACAAACAGCTCACTTGTGCCAGCAGACAGTGTTTCCTACAAAAACAACAAAGTCGCAACAAAAGCAACGACCACATTGATAGAATATAAAGGAAAAATATACATAAAATAAAATGCAAAAAATCGCATAAAGCAAAGCATATAAATGTCTGTACGTGTGTGAGTCTGTGTGTGTGTGGCTATACAAAAAAGGAAAAAAAAGAACTAAAAATAACATCAGTATGGAATATTTCAAGCGACTACGGCCGGAACTGCATTCAAAGGGTTAAGCACATCGACATCGACATCCTCGGCTGTACTAAAGTATCTCATGGCAAAGCCCTTTGCTCTTCCCCTCAGAAAACCCCCAACATGCTCACTTACCATTTGGGGCCTTTGTATTCGCCATCGGAAACGGGGTAACCCGCGCCATTGTTGCCACTACCCGCGTCGTTGGTGTTGGTATTTGCAACATTGACAGCAACACTTTGCATTGTATCTGTTAAATTTAATGATGTCGGCGTTAAAGTTATTGTTGCAGCGTTTTGTATACTGTTCCCATTTCCTTCAATATTGCCATCTGAAAGTGCATTTGTGTAGTCCTCCGAGAATTTTTGTATGTCTAATTTAGTATGCGACAGCGGCATAAGGTTGCCCTGAGCATTAGCAGTGTTGTTGTCCGTGTCTGTGCCAGTTCCTGAGCCTGAGCCTGAGCCTGGGCCTGGGTCTTTGCCTTTGCCAGTGTCGCCGTTCTGTGTCATTTTGTCACTTGGCCCAAGTGTTTTGTTGTTAGCCTCCTGGAGTGGCTCTTTTTGTAACTGTTGCGCCTTTTCAACCAAAAGCTGAGGACTATCTTTTTGTTGTTGACTGGTATATTTAACTGTAAGTAAAATGCAAGAGCAACAATAGACTTAAATATTTTAATGGAAATGTCAATGCTACAGTTCCTGTAAATTGCATAAATTAAAAATGGATAATGGAGAGGCAAAACCTAAGAAATCATGTAAATAAATAAGGTAAGCACAATAATATGAAAATTCATTCAAGATACTTTAAAGTTAATTTGATATTGTTCAGATGTTTCATCTCCACAATTCTTCTCATTTATCAACATTCAAATTGTCATTAACTTAAAAGTCAAGTCTTATTTTTCTCACTCAAACGAATTAAATTTATAGAATTTAAAACCCAAAATGCACACAAATCATTTTACTCGAAGCCGCTTGTAAATAATATAAACATATATCTTTATTTGTGTGTTGAAAACAAAACTCTATTAGAGTTGGCCATATTTTATTCAATGCTCAGATTCGTGGAAGCCGTAACAAGGGAAGACAATTTTTGGTCTTATAACAAATAGAAAATGGGATTTGAATTCATAGAATCTTTTTTTAAATTTAAAATGGAAGAACATGCTCAAGAAATAATTTACAAGTTGTAGAAAATATTTTATTATTGAAAAAAGTTTTAGCATATTGAACTAACTGAAGCATTCAACCTTTAAAGTGGTGATGCAAGTTTACGTATATAGGAACATGCAACCAACTTGGCAATATCGCAACTCTCTGACATTGTAGCATCACCGAGAAACATTCTTGTTGAAATTGCAAAGTGAGGCATGTTTTGGGCTTTGGGCAGCTCAAAGCCACGCCAACCAGAGTTGCAAGAGGCAACGGCAACAGTGGCAACACCAACTACAATGACAGCTTGTTGATGGCAACCTGAAGATTGCACCGAAGAATGCTACAAAGATTGACAGGCACTGATTACACTAAAGTAACGATAACTGAGGAAAGTGGCTTTTGGCCATAACACCAACAACAACAACAACAACAACAACAACAACAAAAGCAATAGGAAGTTGTATTCCCAGTGTCCTGACCCGGCAGGCTTTGCTCCTCTTTTGAGTCGCTTGTCGACTGTCGCCAAAGTCAAGATAATTGGCTTTATTATCAGCGTGACTATTTTACACCTTTAGCTATGCAATAGGAGAGTTTGATTTAACCTTAAATATTAAAGTAATATTTAAATAAATTTTGAATTGAATTTTAAAATAAAATTTATCTCTCAAGCAAACTAAGTATCCCGTGACTTTAAGAAAATTTTCATTAGTACTTGATGCTTCAAATTAAAAAAAAAAAAAAAATCAATTCATAGACTTTTTATTTTAATTCGAAATTTAAACAATGCCTACTCATAGACCTGTTCTAATGAAAATTTCCTTTATAGAACTAAATCTCTCACTTATCTGTGAAAATTAAAAAAACAAATAAACACAAGTCTTATCAAAATTAATAGAAACAAAAAATTAAATAAACAAAACAAAAACGTAGCTGAAATATTTCAAATGTATATTATGTATTTATCTGAATGTCTAGACAATCATCTCAGTTCAATATTGATTCAATATATTTAAAAAAACCGAGTTAAGCTTTTAGTTTTAGATTCTTCTGATAGATTAAATGAAATTAAATTGGCATCAACATTGGTGAATTAAATTTACCTTGACTTTATATGACATCAACTTTTTCTTTATACAAAAAAAATATATATATTTAATATAGACACCACTGCGGCTTTAACTTGTAAATTTTCTGTTTAAGTTTAATTCGAAATGGGATTTTTCCCAACGACACATCACGCCGAACCGATAAGACCAAATGCCCCGAGCATACTAATCTCAATCAGTTCTCGCGAATCTGTTGAAGGCAATTAACAAATTTTAAGATAATTTTTCATTTATTTTTTTTTTTTTTGCACCATATCGTTTCAACTCAAATATATAATATATATATAGGACACTATACAGATTCATATGAGATTTGATTTGCTAATGAATTAGCCATACAGAAAATCGTTGACGACAATCTTGTCTCAGCTGGTGTGTGTGTCAATTGCTTACATAAAAAATTAAAATAAAATAAACAAATCAAATTGAAAAGCGTGAAAGCAAGCAACTCATTGTGCCTTAATTGAAGCCTTGGTAAAGACTTGGATATCATTAAATATCCTTTCGAATGCAAAACAAAAAATTAAGAACAAAATATTTTAAGAATCTAATAGGCTTATGAATATTTAAAGGATTCAAAAACTAAGTTTGGAATTCTGTAAATCCAATTGTTTTTCCTTTTACAATATCCTAAAAGATCCCTAAATTCTTTAAAATCGAATCAATTTCTTTGACTCGATTTGAGTCCAGGGTATAATTAATGAGCTGATTTCTGCCTGGTTCATTTAAGAGGTGACAAATCATGGGCTGGAATCACGTGCTATATTCTCACAGTGGCTTAATAATCATGTTAATCAGAAGCTGAGTGAAGCCGTGAATACACAATCTTTTGAAATTAACAAAGCTTAGCTGTAGGTCAAATATTTGTTTTGTTATGCAAATCTGAAAATTATTTAATATACAACAAATTTATTATCTAAATAAATAATAGACTAGTTTTTCCAGAATCGATAAGGCTCTTAGAACATTTCAATTAAATGAAGTCAGCCGCTTCTCCGATTTACATACATTAAATTAATTGATTAAAATTCATAAATTATTGTAATGTAAGCAGAAATTATTGTTGAAATAGCAATTTTGCAAAAAAAAAAAAAAAAAAAAACCAAACAAAAGGGAAAGTTAAAAATGACTCTGACCGGTGATTAGCATTTCAATAATTTCCCAAGAATATTTTATTTTCTTTTTTATTAAAATTTTATTTTGCTCATAAATTTTATAATACTCAATCAAACTGAATTATAAATTTCTTATTCGTCGATTGAATTGATTAATCATGCAAGCAACGTTTGAAATCAATTTAAATTTTCTAGTTCAATTGTAACAGAGTCGGAAATAAAATTCATTGTGAAAAATCGTCGGGGTATGGAAAAATATAATAAATATATATGTATATGGAAAATATATATATTTGCTATTTATATATTTATTTATTTTGTGTCTATACCGTGAGACCAAAAATATTTAATGAGAAAATATTGATCAATCATTTAAATCACATCAAAACTACGCCTAATTCAACTCAGAACAAAGGTTAATTCAAACTTTAATAAATTAAAAAAATAAATAAATAAAATTTTATCCAAATCCACTTTTAAGCATTTCTTTTATAGATCTCACCTTATCACTTTTTATATTGCAAGCTCGAAAATGTTCTTTTTAAAACGACCGTTTCGGACCGGCAACTTTTAGGCGCGCTTCACTTATAATCTTTGTTATTAATCTGTATTACCCGCTAAGTGCAATATTTTGATTCAGCTAGCGCAGCCCTGGTGCAGTTTTATATGTATTTGGATGATAATTTTTGTGGCTCTTATAGAAACAGCTGATCAAATATTCAATTTGAAATGTTTATAGGCACTCAATGAACAAATTTCTGCTAGCGATCACAAGTGGTATTGCAATTTCAAACAAATACGTAAAACAAAGCATGTGAATTTGTATTAATCAGCTGTTTATGCGAAGCAAGCGCAGTGTGACCGTATCTTAAAAAGTAAAAATACCACTGTGAGAACGAGGGCTGCTCAATTTAATAATTTTAATTACTGGTGAGTTTTGAAAAAAAAAAAAATCTAAGCAAAAATTGAAATATATATTGACGATTGCTATTATTTAACCATAAATATATAATGTAAATGATATATTTGCAAAAAAAATTTTATTTCAATAGTTAAAAGTGTGTAAAATTAAAAGCACTATTTCACTAACCTTGCATACCAGTCTTGGCAGTTCCAAACGTTTGAAATTTCGGATTAGGAGCATGCGAGCGAGGTGGTCGTAAAGGACGTTTTGGTTCGACGCTGTTGATCCCACAGACCCTCTCACTCATTAGATGTTGCCTTTCAGTATTCAGATCGCTTAATATATTGTGGGTTACCGTCTCACTAGCCCTTCTAAACAATTGTGCAGGATTATGATCACTTGGACTTTGCTCTTGCTCTGGTATTTGAGGCAATGGTGGATATCTGGTTTCTTCGTCCAGAGAATAGCTATTGGAAAATGTCTGCTCTGAACTAATGTTGATAGCAACAATTTCCGAACCATCTACAAAAATGGAAATATTTTATCGTCTATGTCAACCCAAACCATTCCAAAGGAAACAGACTATATCACCCTGTATATTTAGATTACTTACCAAGCTCTTCACTCATATTCCTCAGCACTAAAGTCTCACAAAATAATACTAATTCTTCACTAAACTATGAGACACACACCAAATGAGCAGAAATAAAAGACTGCGACAAAATTGGGATTTCGAACTAATTTACTCCGATAAATAAAGTTAATATTTGGAAAATCAAATTTGTTTATTAATTACTTAACTACAAATAAGCAAATATTTGTGTATTCGGCAAAACAAGAGAATGCAAACAATTATTTTCAAAGCAGTCTTGACCGGAACATTACTTTCCTATAAGTGTCTCTGCCAAAACCGCTCTATAAATATCTTTTGTTTGTAATTATAGATAACATTAAGTTATCGCAAGTAAACTGGCCCTCTATGGTTTCTATGAATGCGTAATAATGATTTGCTGATATTTGAAACAGACCTGGATAAGGAGAGTTTTTTCTTTTTGTATTTGTAGTTAATGAAATCAGTTTAGGCGGAAGATTATTTATTTATTTTTGTTATAAAAAAATACTCAAATCTAAAGTATACACAGATTAAGCTATTTAAGATCACAGTTGAGCAGTTTTCACTATTTTCTTCGGATGACTATTTCAAAGGTGGCTCGCTTATTCAAATCTGCATCCTTCAACTCCCAGCTGAGAAAATCTGTCGACTCTTTGATCTCAGACCAGCTTCTGGTAAGTGGCTGAGAACGGCCAAACCACTTGACCTGGCTTGTCTCGATGATGGTCTCGAATTCCTTGGCTGGCAACGAGTTGAGGTGCCACAAAAATACAGCAAATCTTGAGTGTAAATCAATTGGGATGACAGCCAAAAAAAATTTATTTACTTCAACTCTTTCATAACCCGGGTCAACAGGGCTTTCACTCAGACTTAAAAAGCTCACTGTCTGGTGGGGCATGACTTGTATATGTAGGGGCAGACCATAGGAGCCGTAGAAGTGCAAGACGGCCAGTCGATGCTCAACGCTCAGGTGATGGAGCAGCTGCCACTCTACCGACAATTCCGTTGACTCCAGCGACATTTTTATTGATGATTTCGGTTGACCCGTAGTCAAGTTCAACTTCAATGAAGCCTCAGCTGAAAAGCTTCTTGTTTGTTCGTTGCCTGTGTGGTGGGTGTCCTTGTTTTTATTGTTGTTGTTGTTGTTGTTGTTGTTATTCGTTGCACTTTTCATTTGAGCTGCAATTTTAGTTTTTGTTGATGTTGGTTTTTCCTCGTCTACGGCGTCCGGTATGAGTGTTGACAATTTGTTAGCTGTTTTGGCGACGAGCGCCTCAAAAACTTTATCAGAGACTCCTCTGTCAGTGGTGCATGATTTCCCAGTTGGGCAATAATAATTTTGAAAATGCTGAAAATGTTTCTGGCCTTTATTCAGCTCAGAGGCCAAAGCCACCGTCACCGCCACCTGCACTTGCGCCTGCTGCTCCCAGGTCCCCAACATGACCTGATGTCGCCCATTATTTATGTTTGCAACTTCATCACCAAGCAATTCGTCTTGATCTTGGTCTGTAATCTGCCAACTTTTCTTACTCAACTTGAACTTTGGCTTAACGACCATATTGTTGCTGCTATTGCATTTTCCTTCAATTTTCCCAACTTCTCCAATCTCGTCCACCTCCAGCTTGGTGGTCTGCTGTCTCCGCTGTGACTCCTGTTGATGATGATGCTGTTGCGTAGCTGTCACTGATTTTACCATTTTTTCTAAGCAACTTTTCTGCTGGTCTTGCTGGAGTTGCTGCTGTTGCTGGTGTTGCTGGTGTGGCTGGTGTTGCTGCTGCACTTTTATCACAGTTCGTTGCAGGCCAACAACGCCACCATTTTGACAGAGCTTTTGCCTTCTATTACTATAGACATTATTTTGTACTTGTGCACTTTGCTCATTTCCCTTTGGTATTTCCATAACGTCGTTGATTTTGTTTTTATCAACATAAACAGCACCAGTTTGACTCTGTTGCCCTCCGGCGATTTCGTTCACACTCATAATCACGGCATTGTCGCTCTCACCTGGCTGGTCCATTTGCCGATATTGCCTGGTAATTTTATGGATTTTCTTTGGCGTCTGCGGACCATGTCTGTTTAAATTTAATTTCGTGCCTGACATTTTCGACTGGTTCTGATAATCGCTTGCTATCGCCTGAGCCTTAGACGCTTCCTTTGTCTTCGCTATGAATATGAATAATAAATTTCATTTTAAATACGAAAACAATAATTTCAGCTACTTTCTGCTCTACATAGCACAGAAGTGAACTTACCACCGCCATCACAGGGAAAACTCTCCGCAAGTAGTGTAAATAATTTATCCGAGACCAGGCAGCGTCCTCTCGGCCCCAAGGGTACCCGACAAACTGGACACTTCACCGAACGGCTGCGGCAATTATTACATAGCACGTGTCCGTTACAGCACTGCCAACTAGGTGGCTTGATGGCCTGATTTTATATACCACACCAAAGAGTTGTGTTTTTTTTTTTTTTTTTTGTCACATGCAAAATAAGTAGAATAAAAATTATATTTAAGCAATGAAATATTTATTAATTTTTAATATAAAATTATATCAAATAATCCTAATCAATAAACCAGATTCTGCAAATAATATAGAATACTTCATGAATTTTGTTCAAAGCTCGGCAAAATTCTTGTATTTTCGAGTTAAGTGAAAATTTGTGTTAATTTCGAGCATAATAGAATCTAGATAATAAACAGCAAAACTTTAACAATTTTAATAAAAACAAAATATACCAGGCAGAACAACAGGTTTAAGACAATGAGTTTTAGGCCTGGTTAATATGAAATTCAGGCAAAAACAAGATCCCTTAATTACCTAATGGACTTGTATGTTTGCATATGCAAATAACCTAACACATTCAAGTCACTGACTGCTATGAGTTCTAATTTAAAGCCCCTAAAAGCATTTACATACCAGATGGAATATGCAGATTCAGATGCAGATGTAGTTGCAGTTGCATGGCAAATTTATCTATATTACAAAATAATGGCAAGCTTGATATATGTATAATCAAATCTAAATATGAAATTTCGCCTCAAATTATTTTATATACTATTTACACTTTTACCTTCGAGCTTAGCCAAAATCACATGGAAATACTCAAGAGTGTAGTAAGCCAACAGAAATGCAAGATTTTAAAAATTTTATGAAGAAAATATTTTACTACATTTCCAAATAAAAAATTAAAAAAATACATAGTGAAATATTGCCCAGAGGCCTTGATAAAATGGTTTTTGTTGAATCACGATATTGCAAGCTGTCTACAAACTAAGGTGATTAGCCAAAAACTTTTGCAACAAATTGAAGACAAAGAAAGATACATGTGGGGGCCAGCAAATAACGAAAGAAAACTATAGGCAAAGTTTTTCTTAGCTTAAATCTAAAGAGCCAATCTCATTGAGATTCAATGCATAAGCCACTAGACTAGGCTTCCGCTTACCTCAAGACACACAGGACACTCCAGTAATTGGGCAATATGCTGCAGACATGTTGCAAACTTTTGCAGCGATTGTTGATTAATGCCATGTTGCTGCAAGTAAAGAACACTTTAGAGATGCAGAAGGGCACCGAAAGGCTTGAAGGACCTACCACGGCATGATTGGCTTCTGCCGAGTCTTGGCCTGACTTTGAGCTCGCCTGCTGGCGCCACATCATCATTGTGACATACTCAGCTCCACTCTGCCAATGCTCGCTTAGACGGTTGGCCAGCTCGCTGATGCGCAGACCCAGAATATCGCAGCCATTCAGTTCGAGAAGTGTATCTCCTATACGCACGCCGCCATGATAGGCATTTGACTCTGGCAGCACTCCGCTGACCCATGGATAGGGATCCCAAGGAGCGCGGCTTAAATTCAGTCCCAGTGTGCCATTGGCGCAGGCATAAATTGTGCAAAGTTGCAACATCGTAAATTAAACTGGAAAAAAAATGGATAAAATGGAAAGAAAAAATAAATTTCCAATAAACCACAGATTAACCGAAATAATTTCACTAGTTTGTGGCCAAATTAATCTCACAGAAACGGCACACTTTTTTTAATACTCAATAAACTAATGGTAAAAACAAGTTCCGACCAAGCGAAGCTGTTTTGAGATACCCTGCAAGTTGGTATTTTTCTCCGATTTTACCTAAATATATATATAGCCTAACCTAGAGTGTTTCAATAAAAAAGTTATGACCTACAAACTTTACGCTCTTTTAATGCTAGTTGTGGTTTGATGTCTTTTAATCCGAACCTAAATCTGATATGGGAAAATTTAGCTCATTGAAAAAGAAACCGGAACTTTCAAACTCAAGCTAAATCTCCTGTTCACAGAGTCGAATAAATCGATTTGTCTAGTCACCGTGATCAAACTTTGGGGCTCTCTGATACTACATAGATTTGGACAAACTTAATATACCCTTTGTATCTTAGGGTAAAGGGTATAAAAAAAAACTATGAATATAATAAACGACAATTAATTATCACCCCGTTGAATATTGACATCTGCATATCCGATAAGCTTCAATCAAGTGATAGGGATTAATTAAAAAAATATTTGTCTATAAATCAAAAGCAAATGCAATAGGGAATACGGTAATATAATTTAAAACCACATCCACAAACAGTTTATCATGTAACCGCCAATTTAAAGGCACAACCGGAACTAAAGCGCCGCCAAATTCAAAGCCAACACATCCACTTAGACAAAAAAAAAAAAAATTAAAAAATGAAGAAACAATAAAAGCAAATCATAAATCCGCTCACTTATTCATCTAAGCATTCTTAAAGCAAGTAAAAAGTATTTAGGAGCTAAGCAAGATTAAGTATACGCCGTGTGGTGAGCGTCAAAGAAACCTGTCGCTTGGCAACCAATCAGCAAATTATTTATTTATCATTATTGTCTAAGCACCCCAACAGTTTCTATGCTATACAAATTTATTTTTTTTTTCCGCCCCTTAATTAAGAAGTTTTCATTATTCTAAAAATACTCTATAACAATTTGGTTGACGGTACGCTCACATCCGTCTGCCGGTTCTCCAAATGGGAATTTTAGATTTATTGTACGCACTTCATAACTATGTATGAACAGTATTTTTAATAGCAGCAAACAGACTCACGGAACTCGTTTCGACGCACTTCACTTCTGGCTTTGGCCATGAAATGTTAATGACGTCGGAAACTGTGGAGTGCGCTCCAAACAAACACAAGCAATTTGTAAAAACACGAATTTCATTAAGCTAGCAGGTAATTGAGGAAAAAGATACAAGCTCCTCAAGTCAATACAAAACTTTTCTATATTTAATTTATTAAAAGAATTTTCTCATTTTTTATAAAGAATTTTCACAATCGAAAATTTTTTTCCATGCGAAAAAAATTAAAATTGAAAAGTCAAAGCTTCAATCAATACAACAATTTTATAAACAACATTTTTTTTTTTTTTTTTAATTTTTTTCTTATTTTTTAAAGATTTTTCCAATTTAAGATTCTCAAAAAAAAAAAAAAAATTATAATTGAAAGTTTAATTTTTTCATATATTTTTTCCAAGATTTTTGCTAATTATTTTTTTTTATTTAATTCAAAACAGCTCAAAAAAAAAACATAAAAATAATTTTGAAATATTTTTTTTTCAATCTAAAATTTTCTTTAATTGGAAAAAAATAACCCTCTTCTGTCTCACATTTTTCATTTGATTGTTATAAGCAATCATTAAGTTTAATTGTATTCTTTGTAATTCACAAATAATTTGCACAAATTCTTGACAATAAAAACAATTTATTGCCTAAGGTTACTCACAAGTTACCCACTACGACCGCAATCATGCAATCAGCAAATAAAATAAAATACAAATAATAATAAACACCGCCAACACTTCAAATAGGCCAAGTTTGATGAGGCAAAGTCTTGCACAAGTAATTAGCAATTACCAAGCGTAATAATTAGGAAACCGAAACACACAAAAAATAACAGCATTGAGAATTGCATAAGCTGCACAAATATCTACCCAAGCAAATCCCCAGACCTCAGACAGTGCGATGCTCTACTTGTCGATTCTTAAACATACCGTTTTTTATTTGTTTTTATAAAATTAAAAAAAAATATTTTTTTTTTTTTTTAAATGAATCAAAAGATCACACTGTACATAATGGCAAGTGAATTACAACTAAATCAAATATAGATTACTAAAGCGTTGAATGAGTGACTGATTTTTTGTGAACGCAAACAAATGCAAGCCAGTTAAATTGTGAGAGCTTTTTTTTTTTGTTGTATTTGAAGAGAAGACAAAACGTGGAAGCAAAATGGGGAAAAAAATCGATTGCATCATTTTTACAACAACCACGGAGACAGAGACAGAGACCCAGAAACCCCTTTTAAAAATTGTACCGTTAACCCTACACACCCGGCCCGACAATTGACATTGTCAATTGAATTACTATTAAATATTTTGCCGCCTGTGTTTGTTGTTGTTGTTGCTGTTGTTGTTGATTTTGCTTTCGCACATGTGTGCCGTCGTGAATTTGCGTAAGCAACCCGGTGTGGGCTATTTCGCTGTTGTTGTTGTAGTTGTTGTTGTAGTTGGATTATGTTGTATTCACTATTGCAAGTTCCTCTTGCGCTCTCTTTTAGTTTTGTGAATTGTGCGTGTGTTTAGCTCTCTTGTTTGTTTTGAGACAAGTTGAAACCAGTTTTTAAATTTTTTTGAAACATAAGCAAAATCTTTGATACATTCGACATGCTCGTTTCAGTGAAAAACCAAAACAAATATATTTGTCAGACTTCCTTATTTATGTTTATTGCTAGAACACTACTAAGCAATCATAAATCTAAAAAAAAAGTAAAAGTCATTAGTGTGTCGACGCGTGCTCAACTTATTTCTATTCGCAAACCCATTCGATCACTGTTTTGGTATTCCCAACAAACCTGAACTATTTAAAATCGCTTACTTTATCACTTTCAAGACTTGTTTAGTTTTTTGTCAAGCCGAATTCCATGCACAAAAGACATGCGAAAAGCTACAGCCACAACGAACATAAAACCGACAATTACTAAATCTATTCAAATCAAGTCAGGCCGCGCCGCAAACGAAGCCGACTGCGCCTGCGCACAGCTAAAGAGTTGAAAATGAACTGACAAACGCATGGCTAACTCTGCAGAGCTCTATACAGGTTTCGTGTGGCGCCATCTATGGGCGAAGCTTTGGACAGCTTCGCGGAAAGCTTTAGTCAATTCGAATTGGCCATGTTTCAATGTTGATGTTTTTTTTTTTTTTTGATGTTATTAAAATAAAATTTTATTACAATTACCGCAAAACTTTTCGAATTAGAATTAACAACAAATTACAAACGCCGCACTTGAAATTGGTCATTCACTTTAGGGCCAATCCGCGCATTACCAACCACAAGCCAAATTACTTTCAATAAATAAAAAAATATATTACCAAATGCCCATTGTTGAATGTTGTGTGTACCCTGAAGTGGGTGTTTGAACTCGATTTAACAACTGGATAACATACCAATTTGTGTTTTGGTCTTTGTTAGTAGCTGGCAGTTATGACAGCTGGCTAGGTTACTGTTTTTGCCACCGATTGCCGAGCGCCAGAGGCTGATTTGACTACCTTGTTATTCCATCTAATAGGCGGTGGAGGCGTCAGCGGTAGCAAATTAAGTATACATGTACTCAAAATATACAATTTCTCGAATTGATTTGGCAAACTTCGGCAGTCCACGGGATGAACATCATCAGGGTCATTTAGCATTCGGTTAATTTTGCAATTTTAATCGGCAATTTCATTGTTTTATTGGCCTCTTTATGGCAAACAGCTGGAGGATATTAAAATTAATTTAGGGTTTCTTTTTCTTTTCAATATAAATTGACTTATCTGTAAAATCTGAACTTTTGAAGTTCTCTTGATTAATTTTAGTTTCAAACTTCCATATGAAATCTGAACCTATGAATTTTCCATAATCTATCTATAATCTTCCTAAACTCACCATGGCCTCGAAAGCTATAAATATCGCATACGAATTTGCTAAGAATGATAACAGATATTAAATTCATTTAGGGTTATTTTTTGTTTTGAATTTAAAATTGGACTTCCTTGTAATATCTGAGCCTATGAAAATCACAATTTCATTTTTAGTTTTCAAAGCTTCCCTATAAAATCGGAACCAATAAGTCTTTCACCATAGCCTCGAAACCCATTAATATCTCAAATGAATTGGCAAAGAATGATCACCTTTTATATGAATTGATCTTGATTCTAAAAAAAAAAAAATACACTTCAATAAAAATTCATTATCACAGTCTGGTAAATATTGAAAATTCTACTGATGTTGAAGAAAATATATTATAATATATAATATATGCGATATGTGCCGCCAACGGACCAACGACAAAAACATTCGAGAATTGCGCATCTCGACGGAGTTTGCAGTTTAAGATAATTTATTTAAAAAGTGCCTAACCCAAGAAACGATGGTGTGTTTATACATATACATTTATTTAGTATCTCGTCAGGTAAACAAACTTTTTTTTTTTTTTTTGTTAGGTATTTCAATGTTGCCAACGCCAGTCGCTGTCGTAACATTTTCAGACTCTCTGGACGTAAACTTACGACTCATAAAAAGTACAATCAACTGGCCAAGAGGCTGTGAGCGCCAAAGAGTTGTGCGAGACAATAACACACTCAGGCCAAAGATTGGAGCTAAACAAATAGAAATAAACAAAAAAAAATAAAACCGAAAACGCTGGCGTCAGCTTAATAAGCAGCTTTTCAAATAGGTCGTCATTGTGGTCGTCGGTTGTCGGAATCGTATTTGGCGTGGGCTAAATGTAAAACAGTTTGAGAGTGATCGTTGAGCGCATCACCTGGTTCTCTATTCGAAAGGTGCGTGAAAAAGTCAATCTACCGATTTATGCATGAACTTTATTTGGCTATGAATGTCAAAGCCGGCTGCTTAGATTCCAACGATCAGGTTGATAGTGAAATTTCGGGTGTGCGCCTTTTAAAAATTCCTCGCGCAGCATCTAGTATCGAGAATTATGGCTTCGATATTACCCGTACCAAATGGGATCCATATCCATGGGTAACTCAAGTTTCTATTGGCATAAAAATGTGCAGATGTCTTAAATAATTTTGTGCGTTTTCGTAGGTTTCTAAGGTCTCGAGAGGTACGCCTGCTGCATTGTGTGGTCTGAAGGTCGGCGATTGCCTTTTGAAGGTCTGTAAGTGATTTAATCGGACAGAAAAAGAAGTTTGTCGGGTAGCAAGAAACCTTATGTTCATATTTAATTGTTGTTATAGCCAACCTTGCTGGTGAGATACTCGACACATTTGTTTCTCTCTCAAAGTATGCCAACATAACAATGTCTGAACCGAGCTTAACCTTTGAACGAATGAACTATAATAATATTTCTACATTTACCCTCGAAATCTGCTCAACAGGTCAACAATATCAATATTCTTGGCATGCAAGTCACGGAAATCTCTCAAATAGTCAAATCCCAAAAAGACTCTGTCACACTCTCAGTCTGGAATAGTGGCTGTGAAATGGACTGTAATGAGAATGTAAGATAGTTTCTGCCAAACTTGGTCAAACTTAAATCACTTGAATTTTGTCATTAATATTTCCGCAGAGCATTTGTTGTGCTCCCATGACAACCAGCCTGAAACGTCTCTCGATTGTGGTGCAAAGCATTCTGAGCCTAATTGAGTGTCCAGTTTGCTTGGATACGATTGGACCACCAGCCATGCAATGCCAGAACGGACATTTATTGTGTCTTAATTGTCGCATTAAGTCTGTGAAATGTCCAGTTTGTCGGGACTTTTATACACCAAGACGTGCCCTGATAGCCGATCAAATCAGTATGGCCATCACAAATACCTTCAACTTCTGCCGGACGGAAAAGAAACTAAGATATAAGCTCTTCAATAGTTGTACAGAACGGGATAAAATGTCAGCAAAAACTAAGCAGCAAAACCCCAAATTTAATGAAAGTGACAGCAGTGAGCCCAGGACGCAAAGTAAGTCACAAGTACCAGCGAGAAGATTCCTTACCAAACTACTCCCGAGACGCACTTACTCTTTAGATAATCTTGCGCCAACCTATGCAGTTGATATGGCTAGCAAGCAGATTATTGTATCTTCGAATGGACTTAAAGGAAAGGAAATTATGTCAAATGGAAAATCACACTCAAATGGAATAAACGAAAATCTTCACACAAACGATATACCAGAGAATGGATTGGATGAACCAGAGAATGGGAATCGAAGAAATTCCTGGAATCATTCTTCCTCTGAAATTCACTTGTCATTACCTAAGACAGAAAATACAAAGACACCGAACGATTAAATAAATCCATATATTGCCAGATACTGGTCAAGAATAACTATTAACCCTCTTTCGGTTTCCCACATAAAAATCAATCCTGAGCAACTTGACTAACCTCTGGCAACTTTAGTCTGAGCAGGAGCAGGCCGTGCATTACTACACCCCAACCTACTCTTTGGGCGCTTAATACTGGTTTTACTATTAAAATGCCATCAAAACCGGAAGTGGCAGTTTAATTTAAGCGCGTTAATTGAATTTTATTTTCTGCGTTGTTGTCACTTCGTGTTCGCGTCCTGGCGGAGATTGATTTGCTTTGTGCTACTGCCCGCAGTGTTGGTGAGTGAACTATGTAATATTCTGCCTCCGTTTCGCTTCTGTTGATGTTGCAGGTGCCGCGGGTTGGTAAATTTAATTACAAACTTTTATGCTATATTATGCAGCAGCATCAGTTATATTGGAAGGCATTTGACTCCATCAGGCATCAGGCATCAGGCAAGCTTAGCCCCTCTACTCTATGCCCTTTATATTATTTCATTTTCTACAAAATTATGATTTCATTAAGTTGTACAAAAAGGCTGTAAGTTTGCCGAGAACCGCACAAAATTTAATTAGCCATTTTCATAAGAAAAGTTTCCGTTTTGTGTGATTCATTTGGTATTCGAATTGAAATGAAAAGAGTAAAGAATCTTCGCTCAGATTCTAAACATATTTGTGTTTCTTTTATTCTCATTTACTTTGAGTACATTTCAGATTGCATCTTATTGAGATTTTGTACAACTGCGGGTTTCGTATAGCCCTGGTTGGTTTTGATTGGTCTGGGTTGTCCTGGGTTGTCCTGGGTTGAGCTGGGTTGTCCTGGTTAACGAGCTCAACGTGACATGATTAAATGCGTTTGACAGAAAAATTATTTACCAAGTCATTGATAGAAGTCATTCATTTTAATTGGAATATTTACGCCAATTAAATGAGTAAAAAAGAAAAAAAAAACTGATTTTTCTCTCTGCTTTTAACATTGAAATAAAAAATGTTGCACTTGCTATTCTTACCCAATTCATATGGCTCAACTTATATCATTTTTGATTTGATTTCACTTAAAAAAATATTAATAATTATTTATTGTATCATAATTCTTTTTGGTTTAACATAATTTAAAATAATCTCTTAAAGACTAGGCAAATATTAAAAAAGAAATAAAAGAAACAAATGGGCTTGCATTCGATGGGAAGACATTTCGAGTCACTGGAAAATAGTGTATTGAGGAACGTATTTGTTTCTTCATTACTAACTAAATTTTCTTAACATTCTTTTTACTCTTTAGCCTGAGTATATCTTGGCGTCTACTCAATAAAATTGAGATCTTTGGATATTTGTAGGTGGGTGGGTTTCACTTTAAAAAATATAAAAAAGTAACCTAATTCTTTGTCTTAGATAAATTGCTGCATATCATAGATATCGAAATTAGTATCCAGTTCGGTTTGCAAATGCAAATTTTCAATAGTATTTTTTGGTTTATCTATTGCTTCCACAACTTGAGTGCAATCGTAATCATCGGTTATATACTTTTTGACAAATTCAAATGAAATGAATTCACTAATTTGGCATTTGTTTTCATTAGTGGTGGATTTTCCATTGCTGATGCAAATCGGTTTGCTGATTTTATCAATTTCCACATAGAGTCCATTATTGCTATTGCTATTGCTTTGCTGTTGCTGTTGGTGATGATGATGTCCATTCGAAAGGATCTGTATGACATTGTTTGTCTGTTGGCCAGCAGTTGTGGATGGTGTTGTTGTTGTTGTTGTTAATAATGGCTTGGGTTCATTTAATTGATTAATATTTCCATTGCCATCGCAGTTGTGATTATATTGGCCGCTGTTGCTGTTGCTGTTGCTGCTGCTGCTGCTGTTACCGATATTAAGAGCATCCATTTCTGTGGTGGGCGCCAAAGCCAGTGTCATGTTGATATTGTTGTTGTTGCTGTTGTTGTAGTTGGCATATGTCCTCACTGTTGCTGTTGTGGCAGTTGTTATGTTCTTTTCACTATGTTGGCCATAACTGCTGTTGCTGTGGCTCTGGCTGTTGACGGTTGTTGCTGTTGTTGCTGTTATCGCTGCTGCAGAGGATGTTGGTGGAAGTGGTGTAAGTTGGCTTTGGTTGCGCTGCTTAATGATGGCAACGCAATTTGACAACTCATTAAAGTTCATTGAATTGTTATTAGCTGCAAATTGGTTGCCTTTGCTGGCAGTGTTCTTGTTGCTGCTGCTGCTGTTGCTGCTGCTGCTATTGATGTTGCTGATGTTGCTGTTGGTGTTGTCATTTCTGCAGTCATTGCGGTTTGATGTCTCATTGACCGTGGCAATTCCCATTGCCGTCAACGTTTGTGTGCTTTCATTATTGATGCCACACTGCAACAGCATCAAGGTATCACTGCAACTGTTGCTTCGTTGTGGTCTTTGTTGCTCGCAGTTCAGCAAGAAGGACTGAGGCATTTGCGAGTCGGAATGTCGTCGAGTTTTCTTCGATTTCTTTCCACTTGCGGCTGATGAAGATTTGCGACGTATCAGTTGACCATTTGCATTTCGCAGTGCATGATTTTTCACATGCTTACGTAGACTTGAGGGATCCGTGTAACGTTTGCTGCAACCCGGTATCTGGCATCCATAAGGTTTCTGTAAACAGTGAAGGATGAGTATGATTATCAAATTTATATGGCTCTGCAAAGATTTACATTTAATCAGCACACCCACCCACACACACACACACCGACCCATACAAGTTTGGGGAATCAAATAAGCGGTCGTAAATTTGTGGCCGTAGGCATCAATGGCAACCAAAACCATGCCACTAAAACCATGCATATTGTACCGACATATGCGAGTACAGGCATATCAGTTAAAATGTCCATATGTGAGCTATTGTATGGGCCTGTGACACATATTGTAGTAAGAACGAAAGTAACTCGTTTAGTTTATTCAATTTGGCTTGTACCGTTTTTGTCATATTGGTTACCAGTCCACTGCCCAACTGGCCTTGGCATAAAGGTTCCGGCCCAGTGCTCTGCTTCTTCGAAGCGGCCACGGAAAATCGCCAATGCCAAAGCGGTGTCAGATATTTTGCCATAGGGCTATGGCGTACCAAAATTCTAACCATAAATCACTCACACAACGAAATGCGAAATGTGCACATGTCATGAAGGGAAGAGCAAAAACTCAAACAGAAAGAGAAACAACAGCAACATGGGCTTGAGTTTGGGATCGTATTTTTAGAAAGGGGCCGCCTTCATTGAGATTGCCAGGGATTTGAAAGAGGCCCACAGCTTTGTTTGTCCACTCAGTTAAGAGTGTGTGTACTTTAAGCTGGATAGAGTCCAGAACAACTCGGAATCTACTTGCTCTTGTGGACGACTTTCAGTTAAAACTCATCAATTTTCTTTGACGTGGCGTCAGGAATTTCTTGCACATCTCACCACGTCTTTCCAACACACACACACACACGCATACACACATGCATATACAACCAAATGGGGTTTTACTCACCGTATCATAGTGTGTCCTTTGATGTTTGGCACGATCTGAACTATTACTGAATGCTTTGAGGCAACCTTTATACTGACAGCCATAAGGCCGTTCACCGGTATGCGACCTCTGATGAATTTTCAAATTTTCCAAACGCGAAAATGCTTTATTGCAACTGGGAAACTGTAATGAAAAAAATGAGAGACAAAAAATTGTTTGAAAAGGAGGACGACATCAGAATGGTGTATGGTATATGGTTTTTGGGTTTTCGGTATGACACCTCCGGGGCAATAGTTGGCGCACACACGTGTATTTCAACGCACAAGTGTCCTTTTTACCCTCAAACCAACATTTCGTATCGTCCAAATTGCCTTTCATAACTGAAAGGCAAATAAATAAAGATGTACGCAAAAAAAAACTCCGAGAAACTCAAATACTCAACCGAGAGATGATTTTATGGAGTACAAAGTACTGCCATGTTTTTCCTTTGATACTTTGATTTGCCTTTCCCCTCCCAAAAAAATATATATATCACACCAACTGCAAATGAATCAGCCTGCTCAGTAAGACCAAAGCCGACTGTACAGACGCCAGCTTAATGACATTACCAATGACTGTATTTCAAGTGTCAACCAGCACCATCAACCAAAAATAAAGGATTGCCCTGGCGTCACTTCACTCCATTCATCATAGGCAACTGCAGAGCTGACTGTCTGAGAAGTGCCCTCCGACTCTTGTTTGTCTGTTGACATTACCAATAATGTCAACCCGTACATACATACAAATAATGGAAATTGAAAATTGATACCTAAACAGAAATGCGTCGACCTTAATCTTTCAGCATAAACAATTCAAGTCTCAAGTAAAATTATAAATAGGTACCCCAAATTATTTTGTAAATAAAAAACTTACCGGGCATTTATTGGGTTTCTCTCCGCTGTGGACTCTCATGTGTATGAGCAGCTTATAGCGGGCATTGAAGGGCTTATAGCGTCTGGGACAGTCCAGCCAGAAGCAGGAGAAGTCCTCGCCCTTGCGTACATCCACATGGCATTTCTCGATGTGCTCCACAAAGGTGTGCTGCTCCGGGAACTCCAGATTACAGCCTGTCCAGCGACAAATCAGAGGCAACAACTCGGACTCGCCTTGAGTTGGCAAGTCGTCATGCTCAGGATCCTCTTCGAGATTCTCAATGGTTTCTTTGCCCAAATCCATTTCATCGGCCAGATAATCAAAGACCTCATTGTCCTCATTGGCAGTTGGCGACATTTGCTGTTGCTGGCAATTTTCGGCCATCAAATATTGTTCATTTAATTCATCCAGCTCATCAATGGTCCAAATGATTTTGTGCTCTCGATTTGGCTTTTCGATTGCATGTGAAATATTATTTTCATTTTCATAATTTTCACTTGCCGTCACTAGGCCATCATCAATGTTGAATTCAGTGTACACTTTACCCTCCTGGCTGTTGAAGTAATCCTCATAATTGCCACCACACAAAGGCAGGCATTTTGGTGTGCCAAATGTCGAGTTCATCGATGGTAATTTGCTTGGCGTGGCTGCGGGCGATATCGACTGCTCCAATTTCATGGGCGGAAACTGTTCTGACTGCTGCTGCTGCTGCTGCTGTGGCGGCGGCGGCAGCGTCTGCTGCTCTTGTTGTTGGTAAATGTTGCATATTTTGGGTGAGTTGGACTCAATCGGCTGGGTGGTTGTAGCCACCGAAATGTCACTGAGGTTAAAGTTAAGCCAGGCATCCAGGTGCGGTGAAGAGCACGGTGATTGGTTTTTCGATTGGCAATTAATTTCATCATAATTAAAATAGTCGATATCCAGATTGAGGCTTTCAGCCGTCACATCCTGGGGCAGTGGAATGGCCAATTGTCTCGACTGCACACTGCACGGCGAATAGGGTGTGTAGGGAGTAAACGGAGTCTGCGGTGTGGGCTGCACCGGCTGTGCTAGGCCCGGAAACTCCGTGTAGACATTAGTGCTGCCCTCACAATTGGTCAGCCTGGCTATATCTTCCGGCTCAAAACGAAAGACATCCTCACGATTCAGTTGAGTGTACTGACCCTGCTGATAGGGCAGGGTCAAGTGATCTGCACTTATAATATCATCCACGTCCTGTTTCTGGTAATTATAGCCCTGGCAGTCACTAAACACCGAATTGGGAGTCTCGGCTGCCAGGCAGAGGTGCGAGAAATCGGGAAACTGAAGATCACTGCCCACAAAATTGTTATATTTCGTCTCGACTGAGGTCTTCGGCACTCGAAAGCTCTCCACTCCCGTGGCACTGGGAGGCGGTGATATGCCAAAACAGCTGCTCATATTTAGGCCACCCGATTTGCCATACATGTCATCAAAAGTTAATGTCTGATTTTTGTTGATAGATGAAGGCATTTTTTTTTTTTTTTTTTTTTTTATTTATTTATTTTATTTTTTATTGCTTTCGCTTTTTCATTTCCGGCATTTAATGCAGAAGAGTTTTTCTGTTTGGAAAATGTGCCAAAAAAGACGGGGAAATCCCACGGCAATCACAAACACACTCACAAAACCTTTGACAACGTCACTTGTCTCCGTTCGATCTGTCTTTGCTTTAATTTTTGAGAATTGTGTGATTCTTTTATTTATTTATTTTTTGTTTTGGTGTGTTCTTGACGCTGGCGCGTTCTATCTAACAGTAAGTCTCATTCTGGCAACTGCACGGTTTTTAAATGCCGGATCGTCTGCATCTCTTTGACGTCTTCGTTGTCGCTTTAGTCCTGCCCTAGGCAAATGCGACTGCGACGGTGACGGTGACGGTGACAGCGACGGCAACGGCGACACTCTCCCATCATAATCGCTGCTCTGCTCCGTATTTTGTTGGTATTTCTGTCTCTGTCTGTGGCTCTGGTGGTGCTGCTGCTACTGTTGTTCTTTGCCCCCTTCATTTCCTAGCACGCACATGTGCGGCACCTGCTTGGTGAAACGATCGAGCATCATCATCATCATCGTCATCTCTGCCTTGGTGTCTCTGGCCGTATATGTTGCTCCGGCTGTGTGGCTGTGGCTGTGGCTGTGACTCTGCTTCCAATTGCACGATTGGTGTTTCGCTGCTGCTTTAGTTTTCACTTGCTTGTTTGTTTTTTATTTTGGTTTAAACTGTTATTTTAATTTTATGCTTGTAGTTGGGGAAATCTGGAAAACTGAACAGCCTCATAGAAAATTTAATCCATTCATTTTTATCTTTGTAAACAAGTTAAAATAAATTTAGACAGATTTCTGTGGGAACCGTTTAATTCCCTGCTAGGTGGGATGGTAAGAAACCGAATCAATTGGCCTGTGATGCCTCATTTAGTTTTCAACAACTCATCTTCTTGTTGCTTATTAAATTTCAACCCTTTTTCCTGGGCAGAACATTTCCAATTGGGTATGAAGCATCAGAGCATTATTCAAATATATAAATAAAAAATTTCCAGCAGCAGCAGCAAAAGATGCTGCCGATCTTGGCACACATGGTGCTGCATAGTGTTTTGGGTTGATGACAACGCCAACAACATCGGCAACGTCAATTTCCCCGATGCAACGCCTAGTTGAGGCAATTCCAAAACCAAAACCAACACCAACTGCAAGTGCAAGTGCAACTGCAACAGCAAGTGCTGTCGAATGTTTTAGCACATTTTTTATTGCCATAGTCAGAGTCACATAATTATAAACAGTGTGTATGCCACACCAGGCCGCCTCTGGACAAGCTCTCTCAAGTACAGTAAGGCATAAAAATATATTAAGCAAAATAGAAACGAGGAAAACTCAAGTGCTAAGGCATGCCAAAAGAAAAGCAACAACAACAACAACAACAACCGATTTAGCTTATTTTTGTGCACACATTTAATCCTGCCAGATCCCTGGCAGAAACAGACAAATGAACGCCACTCGCCATTTACTCTTGACAATATGTTTTTAATTTGTGTGAAGCAACTATTTTGACGCACACATGCACCTCGCTTCGTACTATCAAAAAAAAAAGAAAAAAGAAAAAAAAATCGCAAAAAAAAAAGAGGCCCACAGATGGATGAAAATATCTCAGTGCGTTGCCACTGGAGGTGCAGCTGTAATTGCAATTATATGACGCGTGTGGATCCCTTTCAGCTTGGTGTATCTGCTGGATTTGCTTTTTTCCACAAACAGTTGATTGTGACATTTGTGAGCAGCAAATTTCTTGGCATGAGTCAGGTGAATCGTGACAAAAAAAAAACAACAAACAAATATATAGTCTCAGCCCAAGCGACTTTAAGATACTCTAAAGAAAAAAGTATCTGTAAAAAAGCAACGCTTCTAAGAATCTTTAAATTTTGAAAATTTCCTAAGTTCAGGGACTCTGTGTGTGTTTGTGTTATTAAAATCATTTACCCATATATCCAATTCTTATGAATGGTTAGACATTGGCTTGGCAAGCATAGTATTTTGGCGTACGCTCTCTGGCGGCACCTCATCAACGTCAGAGTCAATTCGAAAGCGTTTAACACTCAAGTTTTTGCGATTGTCATACACACATACATATGTATGTATGTATGTATGTATGTTTATTTGGTTGGTGGATTTTCGTCTGGCTCTTAAGTTTTTGCAAAACAGGCAGTCGACCAAAAACAAGAACAAAAAAAAAAAATTATATTGGGCGCGTGTCCAAAATTTGTGTGGCCTGCTGGTTTTTCTTTGCCGGCAGCATCGAAGTGCGACAGGTTACATCATTGTTAAATTTAGTGAAATCGTATTTGCCTTTGGCGTCATTTGGTGAAAAGTAATCAAGTTGCTTAATTTCTGAGAAATGCTCAACCATTTCCGTTGCCATTTCTATAATTCTATCTATCTGCTGGCATATGAAACAACATAAATTTTTCGGAAATTTTAAGGTAATTTTTATATATCTGAGACAATTTACGATTATGTCTGAGGCCATCATTAACAGGCTCTTCACAATTAGTCATTGTCTTGGAACCATAATAAGTATGACAATATAGAGAATAATATTTTAGTCATATAATTTAATTTGATTGATACAAAATTAATTTAAATCGAGTCAGACCACATGTGGTATATTTCCAACTGATTACATTGAACTCCAAGCAAACAAATGTTAACCCTAAATCGATCACGAAATCGACGCCGCCTTTGCCTAGCATAAAAAATAAAAAACCAAAATCCTAAATACCGAATTTTCTGACGACATCTGACATTAGTTAAAAGAGCCGCTGCAAAGTGTCAGAGAGTTGAGCTGGTGTCGTTTTCACTCCATGTATCGAGCTGGTCTCACTTGACCTCTTAACAATTGAAGGCCCTAGAGAGGCGTGCGTGACACGAACAAAGAGCTACAAGCACCACAACACCTAAAGGCAAAGGCAACAAACCTATCGTTCCTTTGATTACAACTCACTCACGCTGCCATCTCCAGCGCACTGAAACTGCAAGTAAACACACATGCGTGTGCGTGTGTGTGTGAATGTGAGCGAGTTCAAGAGTTGACAGCAAATTGACAGTATTTATAAACATTCTAAGTCGTCACACAATAATAAAAAAAAAAAAATCACAAAAACAAAAAAAAAAGGAAAGAAAAGCAAAGGAATGGAATGTAAGCACCCTGCTCGGTTGTATTTTCATTTTAAAAGGAAAATTATTATTGCTCTGGTTATGGCCAAAGGGAATAGTTTGCAGACAGTTGAAGTTTTATGATCGTTTATTTTATGGTTTTTAATAATTTACAGTTACGGTAGTCTTATAGCTTTGAGAGATCAAATTCTCTGTGTTGTAATATTAGGCAAATTACATGTGTTTCTGGTTGAAACAGTGGCCCCGGATCCAATTTCCAAAAGGAACTACCTGAGGCTAAAAATTTGATGATATTCACTTTTCCCAAGAAAATTGAGTCATTAAAACCCTTTAAATTATATGGAAATTAAGACTTAAATGATGAGAAAGTTTCACTTTCAAAGATTGACAATATACCAAAGCATTTGAGGTTTCAATCAGAAAGTCATTGAAGCATAGCTTGGACCACGTCTGGGATCTTCAATTTGAACTCATGGATCATTAACAGGCTTGGGAAGTGAGGGTGGAAACAAGTTCCCATATTAAAAGATTTCTATTTCTTCTATCTTTAATCAGAGTACAAATTCTTAGTCTTAAAAAAAAAAAGAAAATATTGTTCTTTACTTTTAATAATATTTTTGCATATTTCAGCATAATTTTTTCATTTCCCTAAAACGTTTTCATTGCACCAACGCAAGCCAAGCAGCACAAGCATACAATATACTATACTATATATATTTTTTTATTATTCTTAATTTTACTCAAATTCTGTAACATATACATTTTTAAGACTACAGTACAGACACACTGAGATTCATATCCTGACTCTGCTGTGCCGTGTCTCTGCCAGTGACAGAGTTAGACAAGGACCGAAATAGTTGACAGCAAAGAAAAAAAATAAAGCAAATTCTGCAAGAAAAATCTCACATGCATGCATGTGTGTGGGGGCGGCATGCAACAAAATTATTTCAGGTTGCAATGATAGCAAAAATGTTTAAATGCATCAAAAAAAAAAAAAAAAAGCAAAAGCAAAATAAAATGTAGAAACCAAGAGTGAGACATGAAACTATCGTTTCCAAGAAGTTCTTCCCAAGCTCCGGCAAAGCAAAAAAAAAATAATAGAGAAATGCTTCAGGAAAAATTACAACAAAAAAAATAGCTGCGTACTGTCAGAGAATCCTGACTACTTCTTCTCCACTCCTTGAAAGCGGAAACGAGCCAAAGACGCCGACGACAAGAACGAGGACCTCAACGAGAATGACTACAATGACTACAGCGGTGATGGCATTGCTGGCAATATTTTTCTTAATGTGTTGCATTAATTTTGCATGCAAAAAGATAAAAAACATAGAACGGAACTGCAAAGGCACTCACATTTGCCTTGCGCGGTTGCTCTGTCCTCTTTAACTTTTCTCCTCCTTCATTTTCTGGCAAATCAGAAAATTGACTTTGACCGAACTTTAAATAGGTTGCAGCGTGAAACAAAAACTAACACAATTATTAACATTTTTGTGTAATGAACAAAAGAAAGTTTATATGAAAAAAAAAGAACAAAATAAAAACAACGCATACAATTTTTTTGGACAATTTAAATAATTAAAAAGAATGTGGATTAAGACCGGGTGCTCTCGATTTTTAAATACACTTTACATTTCCAATAACATGCCACTTACCAGTGAATAAGGTGGCAACCCTGGCTTATTATTCTGCTTCAGAGCCACAGCAATACGTAAGCTAAGACCCAGAGCGCCATCTAGCGGTCTTTTTATATAATTGGCCGCTTGCTCGGAACGATTCCCTTATTCGTAGTCATGTTTGGTATTAATCAGCTTATTCTTTCGTTTAGAGCCAATTTTTACTATAATGCTGAGATCCAGGTTGGGTGACTCTAGCTCTTTTAGTTCTTGAGATATAAAGCTATATACAAAAATTTACACTTATATGGAAATTTAATTAGAGCAACTATAATATTCAGTCTAATTTGTGTTACCTAGCTCCTTTAGTTCTTGAGATATAGAGTTATATCTCAATTTTAGACTGTGCCTCCCCAAAAGTGACGTGAAATCGGCTTAGACCTTTCTCTTCTCATGTCTTGTGGATACTTTACACAAAATTTAATGGTTTTAACTTTTCTAATTTCCGAGTTCCTTAAATTCATATCGATCGACTCTTCAAGCCATTCATCAGATCTTGACTAGCTTTGGGAGAACTTCACTGTCTCCTTTCTAGGTTACAATTTCCGTTGGGATACAGGGTATAAAAGTCCCTAATATTTTCACCTTAACAGTTTATGAATTTCGTTTAAGTTTTTATTATTTTATACACCATACGTAAACTATTTTATATAACAATATTGACATAATAGAAATGTATTTTTTATATACTAAATACAATACTTTATGTTTAACAAAAGGTAAAAATCAATTTCTATTAAGCTTTATCAATTTTTGTAAATTTTTTCATATGGCCGCTTACCACCAAAATGTAATCCTGCCAGCTAACCGGCAAAACTCTATTGAAATTAAATTAATATTAAACATATATTTATTTTAGATAAACAAATGAATTTATACTCACAAAAGTATTCGATAGAAAATTCCGAGAAAACGGGGAATAATTATTTCGCGTTCACCCCGCAACATTCCATCTATTATTCTTTTGGCAGCATTTCTGCCTGTTATCAGAGGGTACAGTCTATTCACCTTAAGTTTCGTAACAAAAGTTACCACCTCATCATTGGTGGTCAGGAACGATGGCATTACAGTAGTGAGATGAATGTTCTTTTGCTTTTCCACAGCCAATTCCAGTCTCAGGGCCTTCATATGCCCGGAGGCAGCGAATTTACTGGCCGTATAGGCCGTGCTATAAGCTAGGGGAAAGAGGCCTTTGGAAAACAAAATATTAATTCAAAACGATTGGTGAGCTTATCCAAAAAGAACCTACTTGCTGCCGAACTGATAGTCACAATGTGCCCCTTTCTTAGCTCTTTCATGGTGGGCAAAAATATACTTTTTGTCTGTGTAAACAAATTTGTCAGAAAGTTTAGAAAATATAAATATTTTTTTTTAACTTACCCAAAAATGAGAAAGCGCATTTACTTCGAGAATGCGCTGCACTTCTGCCGGTTCGGGGTTAATCAGATTGCGGGGCATTAAAATGCCAGCATTATTTATTAAAACAGTAACCGGTCCAAGGTCATCTAGAATTTGTTGATTTAATTCAGCAACTTCCGTATAATTGGCCACATTAGTCTATTGCATTTCAGTTCGATGAATTCAAGAAGAATAAAATTAAATATTTTAGTCGAATCAAACCAGTTTTGAAAAAATTGAAAATACCTTGTATGCTTTGGCTCGAACTTTGGTGAATTCATTTATTATCTTAACGGTTTCTTCAGCGCCAGCCAAATTGATATCGACAACAGCAACCTTGCAACCCTGCAAGGCCAATTCTAAAGATATTTCCCGGCCCAGACCGTGACCGCCACCAGTGACCTTTATTTTTAAGGGATTGAAAACTTTTTTATTTTTATTTAAAAATATATTTAAAAATATTTAGCTTACCACAGCAACTTGATCGTTTATTTTATTTTTCTTGGCATAGTAGAACAATTGACATATCTTGGTCAATAGGGCCAGGGCAAAGACCAAAGGGCAAAGGCAAACTACTAAGGTTACACCCAACCAGGCTTGCACTTTAATGAGCAAATCAATCATTTCAGATTCAAATATTCACTTGAAAAACTACTTAAACTGTCAACGTCTGATCTAAACAGCTTCCAAAGACCAATTGAAAATAACAGTTGAGTTTTACTTGACTAAACCGATTATCGAGTAAAACACACTTGGCAAGCTTTTCAGAAGCTTTATGACTTTTAAAAACACACTCAAGCTCGTCTTATGCAAATTTTTAAATTAGTTTTTTTTTTTCAAAAAATTTAAAAATTGAGAGAATAATTTTTTTTTCTTATTTACAATTTCTTTGGCTTAATTATTCAGGTAAAAAAAAAAAAAAACATTACAAAACGTGCCAATATTATCAGCCTACCTTGACTCCAAGTTGTTTTTATCTTATCAAATTTTTGGTGATTTTTTTTTTTTTTAGTTAAACAAAAACATTTTTTTGAAGGCTTCAAATCCCTGTATCTCTCCTAATGATATTCAATTTCAATTTTTTATGCAAGGTAAATTGAAAAGCCATTACGTAAGTCATAAATTGTAGCATTTTCACTTGAGCCTAGAGTCATAAATTTTCACTGAACCGGAGAGGAAAATTCAAGCCTAAAAACCAATCGAACTCACGCAGAGCCCCCAATAAACATCTGAAACCGTTAAAAACAAAAAAAAATTAGACTTAGCAAAACTCTTTTCATCTTTATAAACCCCTCATTTATTGTACACCACCGACAAGTACAACACAGCAACTCCAACAACAACAACAACAATAACAGCAGCAACTCCATTCCATCAGAATCTAATTCCAGCAACAAAAACAACACTGACGCTTAAAAAAACACGTGTTGTGAAGAAATTAAATAGAAAAAATAACCTCCTGCACAGATGAGGCCACGGTAAAGTGACATTCAATATGCACTCTATATAAAAATATAAAAGAGAGAAGAAGAAGAAGGAGAAGAAGAAAGCAATTACAACAAATATAGCGGAAAGTACAAAAGACCCTATTTACAGTAAATAGAAAATTACTGTAATGGATTTGATAAGACCTGAAAGCAGCGAAGAAATAATAACCAAATTATAATTACCACCGAATATAGTCTTGGACTCTTTTCAGAATATCGACAAGCTCTTTTCAGAATCTCAACAAGCTCAGATTGGAAAATTGGCATCGAAAATATTAAAATATTATTATTATTGACAATTTTTTCAATAAGCCTTGGACTCTTTTCAGAATCTTAGTAAACGCAGAAAATATTACAAAAAAAAACCTTGGTAACATTTTCAGTAATTCTTGAACTACTTCCAAAATCGCGACAAACACAGATAGGCAAAAAATATCAAGGAAATATTAATGCTTTCCATAAGTCTTGGACTACTTCCAGACTCTCAGCAAACACTGAGTGGAAAGAAATATAAACTAGATCTGGAATACTATTCTGGTAACTAAGTTAAGCTCGTTTGATGAGTCAATCAAACCTTAGTAAACACAAACCTATATTCACGTAATTCCATATCGCACGAAATACCTTCCTCATCTTTATGATCAAAGAAAAAAAAAAAACTTGGCTTCACTTTTAGAAACATTATTTTATATGCTCTTCAGATCCTATCATAAGGCAAGGGCAATGACAATTGTCACAAGTGCTTCAGCACTCCTCACATGCTATTTTGAACTATTCGGTAAGTGTTGTTCTTGTTGTCGTTTCTTTCGTGTTTTTTTTTTTCTTATTTATTGCTCTTGAGGCCATGTGTCGATCTGGGATGCTAATCACAGAACAGCCTTTTTAGAATCAGTTGAAAATAGACCGAGTACAAGGGTGACTGTCACTTTTCCGCTTGATTACAAATGGAGATAATTAAGTTGAAAGAATCTGAGGTTTTGTGGCCAAAGAATTATCCTAATTGTAATACTATTTAGAGTGATGTTTATTTATTATTATTATGATTATATATTTTCACCCAAGTATTTCTTATTGCAAACTTAATTTGTCTCATTTGAAAGTCTTTAACTTTTGGTCTATGTAAGCCAGTTTATTTGCAGGGCTTTATGTCAAGGAACTATAAAACAAAAGCCACAAGCAAAAGCTTAAAAATAAAAAACACAAGGAATGTTTAAAGAAAACTTTTTTCCTAGTTAAAAACCCCAGAAACTTTCTCACGCAATAAACGGTACCATCTGCTTCAGATTGTTCCCAAAAAGAAAAACTAAAAAACTATAAAGCAGGTAAAACAACAAAAACTGCTTAAAAACAAAAACAAAAACAAAATAGAAATAAAGTGAAAAAACGTTTAAGACTTTTTCCATAATTCACATAAACATGCTGAGAGAGTGCCTGAGTGCAGCCAAAAGGCGTGGCAATTTCTCAACAGAACTGTCAACACCAATTCTAAGTGGTCTCGATATGAGTATGGGAATACGAAAAAGTCAAAACACAAATAACTAATGAAGCGGCCAAGCGAAAATCCCACCAATATCCTCAATATGTCTTCGATTATACCAAAAGAAAATACAATAAATTTTAAAGAAAATAAATTAACTGTCTATTGGTTAGTCACTGATTGAAATTATTACCATAAAGTAAAAAAAAAAAAAAAATAATAATAATAATGCCACTGTAAAGGCAAGAGAAAAAACCACTGCAATCTGACACCAACAAGGCAACAGCAGCTAATAACTGACAGATGGGATAGACTGTTCAGCTACTAGCGAGACAATTGAAAGTACAACTTCATAGATACATCTCCAAGTCATATCCTGTAAATGTGTTTGTTTAGGTGCAAGGATATCATTTCTCACGCTAGGCAGGAGTAGCAGGAGCGCTCATTATTCGAACTGACAGTTGCATGTCATAATTTAAGAGTTTGAAATGTGTGGCAAGTAACAAGGATAATCGAGAGACAACACCAACCTCCTAGACCCAAAAATGTTTATTTAGTTGGGGTTATTTCGATTTTTAATGGTTTCGCTTTTTTATTTTATGTATATTTTTGACAGTTAAAGGACATAAAACATATTGATTTGGCCCACATATGTTTTCCTATAGACACAAATTAAAGAGAGAGAGAGAGTGAATAGGTTTAACCTTTTCATTATATAACCTACCCATTGACGTAAAATGCCCAGACTAACCGCCTCATGTATAGGACAATCAAGTTTTTATGAACAAGGCAAAGAATTTTCATCCTTGTAAACGTTACTTTCAATGAAAAATCTCATGCATGCAGGCAACCTTAACAATAGCATCACATGCTGTACCTACTGTACCTGACAATGACAGCCATTGTTGTTGAGCAAAATACCGTCAGATTACATCTTAAAATTGCGCCTTACACGCCAGCCGAATGCATGGAAATCTATTGTGGTCATTGACAGGTCTCTCTGCCTCTATTCAACAATCCGCTCCTCATAAAACTACAAGTTGTTAATAATTGAAAATAAAACGAGATATATACTATATATGGTATATATCATCGAATGGAAAGGATTGTTTTTGGGTTGACAAATAGTAACACACTTGCAAACTCTGGCCGACGACAATGTTTATTTATAAGTTAGTTTATTCAAATGAACCTAAACAGAAACACCTCAGTATGGGGCCAAAAGTGATTTTGGCTTCAGTTGATTTGTATTTTTCCTTCCCCTTATTTATAGAATACAATCAATTCTTTTTTTTTTATGAGGTAGTCAGATGACAACAAAAAATTCATAAGCATTCTAAAAAAAAAACAGAGTTGAGAATTATTAAAGAATCTGGAGTTTTTTTTTTTGTCTTATCAAAACAAATTGTAAATGTTTTCTATCAGAAATTTTTGCCTATCAATCGCAATTGTATCATTCCTGAAGCAATCAAAATTTGAAAGAGTAGTTTTAAATCGTCAGTCTTGGCAGCAAGTCAAAAAAAAAAAAAAAGAAAATGATCAAATTGGAGTGGTTCATTTTATTGATATTTTTGGATAAGTTTCTGAAATTGGTCAAATCAAATGAATTCGAAGAATGTTTAAGTGCGCAGCTGAACACCTTTGTGGCCAGCCAAACCAACTGCTCCAAATATATTTATTGCTCCGGACCGGATTCCTTCGAGGCCGAATGCTTTCCTCAATTTTATTACGATGATGTAACAGAGCGTTGTGTGAAAGAGTCTTCAATAAATGTTTGTAAGCTCAAAAAATTTCACCTGGATAGCCCAACGGAAAGCGCCACCTATGAGACGCTCAAGCAAGTCAAGGAATCAACTTCATCAGACAGTGTTATTCCAACAACTCCAACATCAATCCAACCTCTCATTCTAAATGAAAACAACTGTCCAATTAGCAAAGACAATGAATCCATAGCTCTACCTAATCCCCGTCTCTGTTCGGCTTATATCATTTGCTATCAAGGCAAGGCCATACCGATGGCCTGTTCCAGAGGTCTCTTCTTTAACACTCAGACGAAACGCTGTGTATCTGCCGAATTGGCCAATTGTCAGCGCAATACTCTAGAATCGAGTCTGGTTTTATGCATCGAAGGGATTTTTGATTACCTGCCACATCCACGCAATTGCGCCTTCTTCTTTTATTGCAACAATGGCAAACGGATACTATACCGCTGTCCCCTGAACTACTCCTGGAACTATGAACGGCGCACTTGTGTGCCTCAGCGTTCCCGAAAATGCTACAATGAACGCAGACTTGGCATATATCCGGGACATATGCCAATAATTTTAGATACAAATGAGAAGCTAAAAAACTTTTGGCTATATAATTAACTTTTACTAGATTTACTTCATTTTTTAAGACAAGCAAAAAATTTGTAAATTATCTCAAAAGTATCTGGAAGTAGCTCTAAGTTAATTCAATAATTTACTTTACAGTTTTCGTTGTTAATTTGTTTTTATTTTCTTAAACTAATATTAAATAAATTTAAAAATTATTAACAAACTAAAATAAATTATTTATTTACTTTAATAGTTCAACTGAAAACGTATTAATATCTTTTTGTCTCATTAACCTAATCAATTGATTTGTTGGGAAAAATTATATTTGAAATTTCCACTCATTTTAATTCACTTCCAATAAAACAAATGCGAGCTGCGCACATCAAAGTGATAAAAACGAAGAAGCATATAATCCTGCCATTTGGTGGGCAACAGCCTAAAATTAATAAAGTCAAAATTAACAAAAATAATCGGTTGTTTTCATAATTTAGCGAATGTTTTTGTTTTTTACCTGAGCAACCAAACGGTAAGGGCAAATATTTTGGGTACATAAACCATGCGTTGATTGAGAAGAACTCCCTGGACTATTTTGGCAGCCACATAAGGTGTGGGCAGACCTGGATAGCTACTCGATATTCTGAGTTATAAGAAAAGTAAATTATAAGAATGGTTTTTATTGAACTACTCGAGTCTTACCCGGCATCACTGAGAAGAGGCAAATCACCACTTGTTTTCATCAGATAAGCGTTGGCCACTGTGGTCCTTACATAGTCGCAATCGGACAAACGTAGCTCAGCTCGCAAAGATTCCATAAAGCCCATTATGCCGAATTTGGTAGCCGAATAAATTCCAGCACCAGGTAGGGGTACCAGGCCTAAAAATATTAACTGTCTAAAAACCGAAAAACATTATAATTTTAGCACTCACCGGCCAAAGCATTTACAGCCACTATATGGCCAGATTTTCTCGTAATCATTTTGGGCAAAAATTCCTTGGTGGTCTGGAAGAATATTCAAGCCTTAGTTAAAACATACTCTGGCTTATGTGGAGCTATTACCATTATATAGGATCCCAGATTGAGTTGAAGAATAGTTTCTATTTCATCACTCTTTAATTGTGGAGTCGATGTCATTGGCATTAAGGAGGCATTGTTGATGACAATTTCCACAGGACCCAATTCCTTTTCAATTTTTGCAGCCAATAACTGCAGCTCTCTCGGTGAGGAAACATCATTCTATGAGAGAAAAATCTCGTTTAAAAATTATTTAGCTTAAGCAGAGAAATTTACCTTATATGGCTTGGATTGACAATTTGGTATCCTCGATAAAAGCTCAACAGTCTCATAGCAGCCCTTGGAGTTGACATCGACAACAGCCAATTTGCAGCCACGCTTGGCCAATTCTAGACAAATTTCACGGCCCAGTCCACTGCCGCCACCTGTTACCTTTTAATAAAGTAAATTAAAATCATATTATAACAAAAAAAAGTAGGTCAAATAATAAAAATATCAAAGTAAAAGAATAAATTTAAATTTCTTCATATCGATTTATTTGGCACGTTCGATAAGTCAGCAATCGAACGCCGGAGCGAATATTTTTATTAATTGAACTAGAACAGAACCAGTAGACGTTAAGTAATATTTATTTGAATTTTTCATTGACTCTTTGAGCAAAAATGGGAGAGTTTTTTTCACATGACAATTAAAAAACTCTTAACAATTGACGAAAAGTAAAGACAGAAAGAGACAGTCTCCAGCAGAAAGTAAATTGCTGAGTCTGCTTTTAAATTTGTAAACTACTTTTCTATGGTCAAAAACTAACCAACCATGACTCAGTTTATTTAGAAATAGGTTCTTAGATTCTAAAGAAACGCGATTGCTTTTAGATAAAAGAGATAAGAAGATAAAAGATCAAATTCACATGCCCTTTCTTATCGTTTCCATGTAGTTCGGAAAAACAATTATGTATCTCACAATTGAGACTTTCTCTAGCATTTGCATTGTCAGGGCACCCTTTTTTCTTCATCAATTGCGTAAACCAGAAAACAAAAGGTACATTTACTGACATTTTTTTTTTTGTTTAATATTTATGTTTTGCTGTATTGCACACTAAATAGGGTTGTGCATATGTACGTGTGGCTACGCATGTGTGTGTGTGACAAAAGCTTCATGCTCAAGTTATAAACAAATACGAAAAATGCTTACGAAAATTTTTTTTAACCGACACACCCACGGACAAACATTTAAAATGGTATGCAAATTAACCAGTTTTTGTTATTGTATTTTTTTTTTTTTTTTTATTATTCAAAATTGTTAAATTGAAAATGTGACACATTAAAAAATGCAAATTAATATGGCACAAAGAATATTTCAATATTGCCAAGATATATATTTGTATAAATATTCCGTATTCACCAACTCGATGTGTGTGGAGATCCAATTTGTTTATTTTGGTATATCTTGGTATGTCAGTTGACCTTGACTTTATTGACATTTGACTTGACGTAATTAATTTAAGATTGCCCGTTATATTCAATTAGTTTTGATGAGTTCAAATATGCACACACAGAGCAAACTTGCTTACCAAAGCCACTTTGCCATTAACGTCTTTCTCCTTTAGTCCCAAACCGAATAGGTAGTCCAGCAGGTGTTTCAAAAAAATCACAAACAATATTAAGGGCAGCAGTAATAAACAAATTATGATTTTCAAATTAAAAATGCCGCGAGTGGTCTCATCGTTTCGATTCACAATGGGCGTGGCAGTTGAAGTTGTTGTTGCCCCACCGCCACCGCCACCTGCTGCATTGCCACCCAGCGAACTGGTTGTACGCGTTATGGTTGTTGTTGTGGCCGTTTCAACCATTTTCACTGAGATACACAAAGATCCGCTCAAGTCAACGTGAAAGTTTGTGTTTTTTTTCTCTCTCTCTCTTAAAGATGGGAACACTTTTTTCCACCCGATCAAGTGAATTTATTTTGTTATTCGATTTTATATTTTTTGTTTTTTTTTTTTTTTTTTCTTAACTGTTGTTAAAATGTTGTAGTGGGCAGCACACACTCGAAGCGACTAAATCGCAAAGTACACGCGCGCCGTCCCAACAACTGGCGACGACGTTTTGCTGCTTGTCACGCAGCTGCGCCAAAGTCTTGCTTGTTACTCCCTTGCCGCCGCCGCCGCCGCCGCTGGCTCCGCGCTGTCTCTGTTGTCGTCACCGTTGCTTCTGGCTCTTTATCTGGTTTTGTATCTAAGAGACGGCAAAAACGAGAGAGCCCCGATGATTCAGAACTTGGGTAATCTCAGTGATCTCTTACCTGAAACGGTTGTACTTCAGAACAAGTCTGAGTATTTTGATCTGTGGACTCATATCATTTGAGCCTATTGTTATAAAGATTCTGTTAACTCGAAAACAAACTATACAACAGTTTGAACAGCTGAGTTCAAAAAAATAAGAACTATCTTATGGATCTCCGACAATAAAAATAATGCAAATCGATGGGTTGAAAAATTGAAAGAGTTCGATGCTACTTTCCATAATCTAGATTGCACAAGATGAATATATAAAAATAATATTTTAATCTTCAGATAAGAAGTGTGCTAACAAAGACCGCGGCAATTGCCTCTTATCAGCTCAAAAATCTATAGAAATTCGACTTGAATGACGAGCAAACAGGTGATCCAGGATAAATCTTAATCAAATATTTATATTTATTAACTGACAATATTTTCTCTTTTTTTAATTCAAGCAAAAATTTACATTCAAAGTAAATATCATGATATAATTAATTTGATTACATCATTTTTGAAATATCACAAATTCAACGTTTCGATATTCCAAAGAATAATTCTTTCCTTTTTTTTATGAAAGTTTTGTAAAGCAAAATTTTTTTTTGAAATTTCAATTTAAAAGCCACTTGGAATCTTTTACAGCATTTCGTAAGAGTACACAGAAGTACTTGAATTGATATGAGATTTTTGAGAATATTTCTTGCGATGAAATCATAGATTCCCCATTCTCTTAATGTAAATTACACATTCCCAAAACAATACAACGAAATCACTCACCGTGAAATTCATGTCACAATATTTTTATATGCATAAAACGCACTTTGTAGAATTTGAAATATTTAAATCGGTGTTAAAATTAAATTTTCAAGGTCATCATATAAAGCCTATAAAAAATATATATATTTTTATTCATTCAAATATAAAATTAGAAAATAAAAAAAATATATATAACTCTTTATAAAGAAATGACACTTAAGTACTTAAAGCTGCTCTTTTATACTTAATTAGGTTAAGATATAGTTCACAGTCTATATAACATTTCATAGTTTTCCTGAATCTTAATTATAATTTGTATTGTTTGGATATTCAAAAAGTATCAATCAATAAAAACTATTGAATGTATTCGAAGACCCATTCACTGGAATCATTTCAAAGAACTCTTTAAGACTTTTTCTTCTGCTTCAAAAAATATCAAGAATTCTGATTTCTACACAGCCAAATAGCTCTATGGCAGCTGCAGGACATGATCTGGAATTAATTAAAAGAATCGAATCGAAATATTCCCAGGATTTATAAATAGTTAACATACTTTTTAGTTTCACCAAATTGTCGGCATGATGGCGCAAGCATAGAGGTTTCTGCTGGTTGAGTAATATTTCGGCAGCTGTCTTTTCAATCATACCATCGATATGTTTCAACAGCAAATCCTTTTTCGGACACTCCATAACCAGACGATAACGTCCATCAGTGGAACAGGTTACGTCCCAGTCATCTGCCAGGGAACCATCCATTTCGCTGCTATCATTACTTTCGTGTTCCTCTTTCAAAATTTGAGCCTGAGTGAGCCGAGGCGTTTTGGCTCCTTCCACTGAGTTCTCATCCTTAGAGCCCGGCCATTTGCGTTTGTTGGGTCCACTCTGCCGTTCCTCTAGATTGCGATCACGCTTGGGGCAAGTACAGATCTTAACATATAAGAATTGCTGGCCCAAAATTTCTCCACTACAAAATTAAACCATAGATTAGTAATAATTTAACATATGCCATGAGAGTTCAACCTCATATTTTCCAGGCAAAAAATAAGACAGGTTTCCTTGCGTCCGAAACACGAGTTCTGGCAGGCAAACTCGAACGACAATGTTTGACGAACAGTACGACCGTTACCAGGGCGACACATATTCAAAGGCACTAGGACGGAATAGCGGTCAATAATGCTTTTGCCATAGGCAGTGCCACAATACCGACTAGCAGGATTGTCGCAGCGCAGCAAGCTTTCCCTGGCACTGCTGGTAACTATAAAAGCAAACAGAAAACCAAATCGGTTTTAATCTTAAATAATCAGTGAACAGTCTCACTGACTCACCAGGATCCTTGCTCAGGTGATTCTGGCAACGCAGAACGGGTCCGCTAACTTCCTTAACAAAGCATAGAAAGGCACGTAAGTTGAGCTGCTGAATTGGCATCTTTGTCTCAAACTCCACGGTTATATCGAATTTCTTATTCATACGAATATAGAGTTTGTTCAGGTCTTTCGAATAGATCCAATGCGATCTTTGCGGCTCATTTAAAATCATCTTAAAGTCATAGCCTCCATTGTTATGATTCTCCAGAGTGGGCAAGGTATTGACTTGCGGCTTGATATCAGTACGCTCCTGCAGCATAAGCTCATGCATGAGGGATTGCTGGAATTAGACACGAAATGCTTCAATTAGTTGTTATGGTGAGAAAAAGTTAGGTTTGATTGACAAATAAACCAATGGAAATTAATTAAGCGTAGATCGTAGCAGAAGATAGCAAAGACATTTGTCGAGTTAAATAAATAAGTATTGACCGAAACTGACTCATATTTAGTTTAGAGTTCACCCAGTCATGCCTCGGTTGCTTAATACCACCGCTCTCGTTCGCACACTGCTGGTCACCAATATATCTCTGCTGGTCATCTCAGGCTTGCTCTCGGTGAAATACTATCCTCGTGGTCGTCCACATTTTGTTCTCTCGAAAGTTTTCCTGGTCTATGCCCTGTTGGTAACGACAGGCTTCACCATCATCTATGGACATCAAATGTACTGGGATTATATACATGGCCAGTTCAATCTAGGCGATGCTGTCAAGCTTTATAGCTATATGTATAGCACGGTGGCATTTGTGAATTTCATCTCACAGATGGTGATGTCCCAGAGAGTAGCGCGTTATATGAATAAAGTGGCGTTGTTTAAGACGCTGAAAGAGATTCAGACAGATCGTGCCGTCGTCGTTAAGTCCGTAATCACAGCAATGCTTAAGGTTATTGGATTTCCATTGGTGCTTGCAGTGACTTTGGTGCTGCAACTGAAGCACAACGAACCAGACAGCAGTGCATTCTGGTCGATTTATAAATTGATGCCAATCTTCATATCCAATTTATTGAACAACTGCTATTTTGGCGCCATCATTATAGCCGGTGCCTTGCTGCAGTCTCTGAATGCCCGAGTGGAGAAACAAGTTGAGTCGGTGAGGCTGCTTCAACAAAGAGATCATTCAGCTTACTACCGCATGCAATGCTATTGTATAATTGCAGATGAGATAGATCGGCTCAGGTTTTTTTACAAAACGATATGCGTTCAGTCCACGGAATATTTGGATCTAATGGGCATCTCCATGACTCTATCGTTATTATGTCAACTTCTTGGTATTACGATTGGCTTTTTCAATCAATACTCGGCCATGGCCGACACATTTATAGATGGCAAGCCGTACGATTCCTTCGGTGCTCTTACTAATTTGGTATTTCTGGTCATATCGCTTTGTGAAGGTAGTCTCTTGGCTTATATCAGCAGCGCCATGTTGCTTCAAACGAATCAGACTGGGATTTTGCTTCAGAAAATGATTTGGCCACAAACGGAAAAACGTTATCAGCAAACACTGGAGGCCTTTTCTCTACACGTTGCTTGTATTAAGTACAAACAAAAACTTCTCGGCCTTTTCGAGTTGAATGGTTCCCTGGTTATTGATATGCTAGCAACAGTGGCCAGTTTCTTACTTATTCTTATACAAAACGATTTATCAATTCGTTTAAGTAGATCGCCGTTTCACTAAATTTTACCTGACTAAACTGCATCAAGTTTCCCGACTGAAAAAAAAATAAATAAAGTGAACAAGTTGTAAAGTTATAAGTATATAATAAACTTACGTTAAGTCCTTGCAAATACGCCAAGGGTTCCGAACCTCTGAAAATATTCAAACAACATATTAACTGAGTACGTTACTGGTTGGTTATGAAACTTACTGAAGATCGCCTGCATTTTGTTCAAGGCTTGAGCTGTCCTCAACGGTGGATCCATCTGAACCAATCCTCGACGTTTCAACCGCTTCTTGCACATCTTCATGGCGCTCTGCTACGACTTCCTCAGCCCCTGCATCAGTACTACGCATAATTGGTATTTATTAGGTTAGCATTCAGTTGATTTGATAATGTATTAAGCAAATACTATGCCCGGGAATTCTGAATAATGCGCATTAAGTGCGCGGTTCCCTTCAAATAACTACCAATCAATAAACTACGAATTTACCAAATTCTATGCCAGGACATCGGCTGAACAATGTACATGGCTTATAACAAAACAGAAGGACAGGTACGGTATGTTTGTTTATAAGTAAGATAGCTTATATTTGTTTTATAAATTCATTAGTACTATTCGTTCGCGGAATGAACTGAATGTTTCCTGGTATTTTTCAGCAAATGCAACTCTGTCCCAAAAATACCAGCTGTGCCACGAAACTATCGAAAATAATTATTTTGCCCCATCTCTATCATTTTTTTTTTTCAAACTTGTGAAACGGCGAATTAATTTTTTCGAATACATTTACAAAATATGACTTGCCCTAATGTCCAAGGATTTCAGTTGTACCAAATTCAATTTAGTCTAATCGTACTTGACAAAATATTTAACACATTTTCTTATTTAGCTATTAACTGTTTCATAGTCCAAAATTTTCCCGCCAAAATTTGACGATGTTGTCTCACCTTTTTTTTGCATTTGCTTAAATGATAAAATCAAAATACTTACAACGTCAAATCAATTTGCTCCTGCACACGTGGAAACCAATTAGAAACGTCTTGACCCATCAACAAATAATTGTTGTTTTCGACATTAGCCGGCACGCATGTGCTGAAGCTAAAGCCTGTAGCGTCTCCTGATGCCACAGGCAACGTGTTATTCACGTGAACTAAACTGCCACTTGTCATAGAAGTCTGTAACAGATTTATGCACGTCTCCTGTGTTTGTTGCACCACAAAATAAGTGTTTTGCTGAGATGCAAGAGCCCTTGAGTACAACAAAAAATGTGGCGATGAATTAACAAAATATATATATTTACGCACAACAGAATCTACAGACACACAGACAACACAAATCCGCTTACCTATTGATCATTGCGTTGAAAGAGTCCATCGGAATAATATTTTACAATTTGTACTTGCATAAAAAATATAACCAACTTCCACAACTCGTTAACCGCGAAGCTTGATATAGCGACGAACCGGCACAGTCGATCACTTTGATTTGGGTTGCTTTGAAAAGTTATCGGTTCGGTTCGATAAGCTGGTGGTAACAGTATTTCGATCTAGTGCTAACAGTGTAGCAATCTCCGACATAGTCTGATATTTTGAAAATATCGATATTTTTGAGCAATCAGATTTTCTGCTTCTTGATTTTGTTGCCATGCACCGTACCGTTAACTTCGAATTTCAAATGTTTTGCATTCATAAATTATCAATAAATATGCTAATCAATACAGAGTAAAAGTCTAAGATCTCAGGCTGTTATTATATGTTATTATTTGCAAATGGCTTTATTAATGCTTGACATTAAAAATGGCATAGTTATTCATAGTATTATTTTCAGGTTGGAAGAACTTTTACTAATACTGTGAAACAATTTCAAGTGACAATTTTATTTACACTTGTTGCTCCTCTTCACCAGATTATCAAAAGGACAAAGCCTTGATTTAATAAATTATATTTTTTTATATATATTTTTTTTTTTAATTTAATATTTTTGAATTTTCTCAGCTTGCGATTCATTTGGTACCTCAGTATCAGCCGTCTGTGTTAAATCCGTGGAAGAGGCTCCATTCGCATTTCTGTAAAACCAAAAGAGAAAAAAATTAAAAAATTAAAAGATGAAGACTTAATAGGCTCACCTGTAAAAGACATAATGTTGCAGCATAAAGAAAATATCAAAGAGCACAGAGAATAGGCCCATTCCAAATTTTGTGGGATCCCCAAAAATTGAAACCCAATCATCTGAAAAGAAGGAATTTTTTAAAGAAAAAAAATCAAATGGTTTAGAAACTCTTAAATTACCATAATTATGGGCGTTTAATATCATTTGGAGCATACTCAAGGTGCCACCAGTAAAATCAAGTAGAATGTTGCCAATGCTCCAACCAACTGTGCTCTTCCTTCGGTAATTTAACAAGGCCTGAAATATTTAGGATTTTTCCGTGAATATTTTGTACTCTTCCAAAATTTTATTTACCCATACCTGTGGCACATATTTGATTATTGTTATAGTTAATTTCACATAACTACAATAGTACAAAAAATCCAACCAATGAATTACTGAACCCGCCGCCAAGCCAGCTGATATAATAATAAATAAGGCAAACAGACATAAGAGCCCGGTATTTGTTTTAGACACACGTTGCTCGCCCCTCTTAAAAATATATAAATAAAATATAAGTAAATTCGTTAAAACAAAACAAAAATATATTTGTTTTGATTACCTCATAAATAAAGCATTGGACAATTGTGATGGTGGTGGCAAACATGGCATGAAGGGAAAAGAATATATCATTCAGCATAACGGGATTGAGACCCCGGGGATGACGATTCTCGTACTCCTCCTCAATGGCTGGTATCCAATATAAACCACAGTTGAATATACTATACAAAGTGAAGCCGACAATGTTGAGGGTCACAAAGTCAAAGTTGAGGCCCACCACAGATTTGCGCTTATAATTGATATAGATCTGTGGATAAAACGACACTGACCAGGCCACAAAATATATCCAGCCAAAGATTATGGAGGCATATATAAGAGCATGGGATCTAGCCACCACAACTCGAACATAAAGATCTTTCGTTCTGGAATATAATAAATATATCTTGTATATAGAAATGCCTTTGTGGTCTAATTAAAACTTACATCCATTCCTCGTTGGGCACACTATTCGCTGTGACTTCAATATGCCCAGGACGCAGACCAGTCACCACAATGGATTGATTTTGGTCTTCATCACTAGCAGGGAATACGAATGACTCAGGAGTCAAATTGATATGGTCCTCATGTTGTTTCACCAGTTCAATTTCCACAGCCAAACCCAAGGGTGCCCTTTAAGATTTTTTTTTTATATTTTCAGTAAAAGGCTTTTTCGAACTACTTACTTGGTCAGAACTAGGAAAGTCTCATTTGTATTTAGAATAACAGTCAAATCATTGGAATTGACTGACAATCCAGTATTTGCTTCAGTCAGCGATAGAGCTGAGTATTTTTCGAATTTAAATAAATGAAAATGTTAATGAGTTCAGACTTACTTTTGCTAGATTAGAAAACAACTTTCTTAAAACTTTTTAAATCGAAAAGATAAAAATATGTTACGAATTTGGAAATTAGCCAATAGATTTCAAAACCATCAACCTTGTCTTGTCCCAGAGTTATTTATGATATGGCAAGAATTCAAATTATAGACTACGATTTTAATTTATTTATAGAACTCACAAGCTATAATCAGCGTTAGGAGCCCAAGAAGTTCCATTTTAAAAATCACAATTGGGTAACCTAGTCAATTACTCAAGCATTTCCTCTTAAGCTTTTCTGTAATTAAAAAAAATGAAACAATAATTTTTAAAAAAATTATTTTCAAAAATGATAATCTAAGAATGTCAAAGTGTCTCTCAAATAATCACTTATTTAATAGAGCTCGCGTGCCTAAGTCAACGTTCTCATGAGCTCTTGCCCTCTAATGGTTCCTTTATATCTCTCCCTCTCTCTCTCGATCTGTCACTCTTTTTAAAATAACCAGCAAGTTACTCACCATGAGTACACTTAATGCCGGCTCTGACCCTGAATGATAAACAGTTTATCATGATTTACACTTCAATTGCGATTTTTTTTGTTTTTTTCAAATAAAGCGAAACAGAGCAACTTGAAAATTCGATCTTTCGAAATTATTTCAAGCTCTGATTCAATACAGATTTTCTTAATAGATTTTTGAAATTTGATAATTTGTTTTTTTTTTTATTGAATTTCCTAAAATTTAATTTTGTGCAGCTTTTCCTGATTAAAGAACATGATGCGTCTGTTTAGTATACGATAAGGAAACCACTGTCTGAGTTCAAAGGTGCAATGAATTTCAAAACGTGAATTATTTCAAAATTTATTTACAATCTATTTTATGATGATGAGCATAATTATTTTTTCACATCCGAAACCTGGGAACCACAAAAAAGTAAACAAATCTCCTTCTCGATTTCTCGGATTCTTTCACTTCAGATTTTTTGTTTTAAACAACTCCAATTTAATTGGACTTTGATATTGTCAGTCTTTATTATTCAATATATTTTAATAAAAAATTTATGATTTCCAGATTGAAAGTATAACAGTTTTCAATATCAGAAGTATCGTAAAAACATTTAGATGTCTGGGTCTGAACTTGTTTTCCTTTAGGTATTTATAGAGGAAAAGGTGATAATTCAAAAGTGAATTTATTTATAACAAGTCTCTGGCAAAGATAAGGTTAATCGGATTGTTTACTTTCAATTTGAATTACCCAATCGAACACCTTTGTGATTAGCAAAAGACAACAAAACGAAAGGTTCTTGATTTCTGAGAAACATTTCAAAACGGCTTTTGATTTATTTGCTAATTACGTGTAAATGGATTTTCTTATTGAGTCAGCAAAATGTAAAAAAAACCCAGAAGAAATTGGAGTCAGCGCTTTGGCTGACTTATTAAAATTCGATCTATAACATTTTTGCATATACGCAAACTCTTTAAAAGAGTTCAACATTAGATTTCTATCAGAACTTTCACTTGAACCGGCACGATTTTCGCAAAAGTTCGAGAGGGGAAGCAAAAATCAAGACAAAAAAGAAACCGCAAAATTCGTAAAAAAAATCAAACAAGGCGACACAACTCTAAACTTTTTTACGCACCCAATAAAATTAATGGCAAATTACTCCGGCCTGCTAAATGACAATTAAACCGGGCAAAGTAATTATCATTTATTTGTAACAAGCGATAAACTCGCGCAAACAATTCAACGTGCGACCAACGACTGAAATCGAGGAGAATTGCCGCTGGGGCTGCGGCTGGGGCTGACTTCGCTCAGCTGCGACGCATGCGTCGGGGGGCTCTTTTGTACTTTTATTGTTTTTGCTGGGTTTTTTTTTTTTTTTTTTTTTTTTGCTATGCTTTTGATTTTGTTTTCTTTTCTTTTATTTATTTTATTTTTTTTTGCATTTGCACTTCACATTGTATAAATTAAGTTCAAGTTGGATGACTTCTCCAAATTAAAGATTTCTTTCAGATACGAAGACGACATATGGTGAACACTCAAAGAAGCCTTCTTATCTGAAAAAAAATGATAAAAAAAATGTTCAAACATTAGAAAGGAAGCAGTTTAATTTTTGCGATAAATGATAAACAGTTTGTTCTGAAAACTTAGAAAATAATAATTTAAAATCTTAAAAATGTTTATAGCACGTGACTAGGCAATCATAATAAATCATTTATATTCTAGTTTAGTTTCAGAATAACAAAGAAATAGGGTGGACAGCTTCAAGTATTTCAAACTTCTTTCAAATAATTGAAAAAATAATTATTAGATTCAATAAATTCCGGAGATTCTACATCGATACTTTTGGGAAATAATCCGGGGTAAAACAAGAAGCCAAGCTTGAAAAGATCTGGGTTCGAATCGAAAAATCTTAAGAAAATAAAAGATGGTTTCTACGCTTATTTTTGTTCTAATAAAAATATATGTTCCTCTTAAGCATCGACCTCATTCAGAATAAAATTGGTCTACGCGTAACCGATCTTTTTGGGAGTCCAGTCGGCTCAACCTAACCTAACTTTGTTTATTTAAGGCGTGCAAGTTGGACCTAAGTTCAAAAATTAAATAATAGGATAAACCAGTCTCTGGACAAGTGGCAGAGATATAAAAATATTATATATTATCCTAAAAAGAAATCTACCATATATTTTCCTTGATACTTAAGCATTTTTTAAAAATTTGTCGAAATATTTAAAGTCTCGACATTATAACTTTTGTTTTAGTATCTCTATATATATATATATAGTATAGTATATATTTTTTTACTGATTAACAAAAAGTCCCCACTATATTTAATAAATACCAATTGTGTTATTTCTCAACTTAGAGATTCAATTATATTTTTATAGATCTTCTAAACTTATCAATCATTTCAGTTCGAAGATTTTACCGAATCACCCATGATATATGAGGTTTTCAATAATGGTAGAAAAAATCCCAGTTGATGGCTCTCTGAAGTTTTGAATATTTACAAAATTTGAGGCTGGCAAAATTCTTTAGCTTTTCCTATGAATAAAGCTCAGATTTCTCAGACTTCTTATCGGAAATATTATTTTTAAACGTGTTTGCAATTATCTGGGGATAAGATAAAATGAGGGCAATAAATCCTCTATTTAATTAGAGCTTGCTTTATCTGCTTCATGAATTGCACCTTATAAATAATTTCCGACTCGGCTTGAATTTCCAGCCCCGATTTGAGTCATCAATATTCATATTTTTCGGTTCATAAGAAATCAAAAGACAAATAGATTTTCTTCACAAATCATTTTTAAATTCGAATTGAAAATTTTTATATTTTTATTAGGCACTTTAAATATTTTCGTATCTCTAGCAAATACTTTTACAATAGTTTAGCTGTGTTCAGAATCGTGAATAGTCAGTGTTTAGTTCTAATCACATTGAATCTTAGTTCAGGTAAGTTTCCAACTTACTCAAGATCATGTTCGTTTTATATATGTCGTTTCTCGCATAACTTATCCAACTAAGTTTAAATAAATAAAATAAGGATACAAAAACTTTGAATATGATGCACTCTTTCCTTTTTGGTCAAGTCTGATAGATCGTTTAAGGTAAAGCAAAATTGAAAAAAAAAATATATTATTGGATTAGCTGAGCATAGGAAGTCTAAATTCCGAAGACTTTATACAATAAATAATTAAGTGGCGTGTATGCGGAGCGTTAGAATAATCAAATCGAAGAAGTTAACATCAGTGGCCAATTTGGCTAGCACCGTTCGCGTGGAGCTCTTGGAGATAGCGCTCTTGGTCGGCACGTCGATTCTTCTCGAGTATTAAAGCGCGACTGGAAATATAATGAACACAATATTCAAATTATTGGAAGCAGAAAAATTGGGTTGGTTGGTATATTTACCGATAACGCTCGTAGAAGCCCACAATAGTGCCGAGTTCTTGCTTGAACAGACGGACCAGCATGCTGTCGAAGCCCTCGAGCTCTTGCAGGCTAAACATGTTGAATTGAAGGAGGTGATCCTTGGAGGAGTCCGCTTCGGAATAGACGGCCAGCCATTTGGGTATCTCCTCGAGCAAATAGGGATTGGCCGGAACCAGGGCATTGTGAGTGTGGGCAGGCGCGAACATGGAGGTCTCTGGTCGAATGGCCTTCGGCGGTTCTGCTGAGGTGGTGTACACGTAGTAGGAGGTGAGGCAGGGATGCTGGCGCTGGCACTGGCCGGTGTATTGGTTCTCGTAGTAAGTACCGTGCATTTTGGAGACCACACGACGCCAGCCCACTGGCAGGCCTTCGCGCTCCAAGGGGTGGTTCCAGTGGGTGGTATGGGCATTGTGATCTATATAGTATTTGCGTCCGTGGAGAGTGTATTGAGTGGCCCAGCCCGGTGGCAAGGGCAGCTCCTCGGTGAGAGATTGCTGAGAAGGCACTTTTTGCAGAGAACTGACTGAGGCGTTAGTACTGCCCATACTGGTGCCACTGCCACCGGCAGCGGATGTGGTGGGTGGAGCATACAGCGAGTGCACAGAGTTGGAGCTGCGACCTCGCATGCCTAACGAGCCGCTGGATGGTATGGCAAGGTGATGATGGTGTGTAGCCGGTGCTAGTGTATTGGTGGAAGCCGGTGTATTGCTATAGATGGGTGACTCGGAGCGCTGCGAGGGCGTCACACGCATAGAAGAGACACGGTAAGGATTCGGATTTTCGTAAATCGGATAGGAGTCGCTCGAATAACTGCCTCCCAGCTGGGTGGCTATTTGTTGTTGAGGTTGGTGCGCGTACTGTGGCTGATGGTGAGGTCGGCGGGACAGTTGTATCATGTTGGCGTAAGATGCACTCAAAAGTCCCTGGTCAGCATCGTAGCTGGCCTCGGCAGTATGTGGATACGGATGCTTTGGATTGGTGGAATAACTGCGTTGGAAGCCACTGGTAGGCGTCTGCAGTAATGGCGATGATTGTTGACGTCGCATGCGCTCAATCTGCTCAATGTTTACATAGTTGCTTCCTCTCTGACTGAGCTGGTTGCTACTGGCACGAAATTGCATCGGCGGGGCAGGATGCGCATTTAGATCAACATGGCGTTGCTGGGGTGTGTGTGTGTGATGGGTATTTGATGGCAATTGACTTTGTGCTCGTCGCGCATGCCCATGTGTTGATGGATGCATATAATGAGGGTCATTACAGGAGTACGTGTTGCGGCTGGTGCTGGAACTACGCGGTTTGAATTCACAGCTGGGCGAAGTGCTGGCGCAGCGTTGCAATGACTTTTTCTTTGTACGCTGATCAGTATAGGTCCACACATTAATCACCGGAATCTCCGGTTTGTCCTTTTTCACATATTTGCCAACCACGCCCTCCTTATGTGCCTGCGATTTTTCTTTGCTCCGGCGTGAGAGCATCGTTGGTTTTCGATTGCACTTGCACAATAGAATTGTTAGGTAGTTCATGCAGTGCCAGGCTCTTGAAAGAATTGTTTGTGTAGCAATGTAAAAAGTGAAATTGCTATAGTTCACGAGCGGATTTAATTCTGGGTATTCCACAACTCAGTCTGATCGAATCGTCGTCGAGTCGAGGAATAGTGTTCCGGAACCAGTTTTGTAGAATGAAGCTAATTTCGAAAATCTAATCGAAAAACATTTGCTGCACAGTTGTGCATGTTAAAAAGCGCTACACAGTAAATATGATTTTTATGAAGATTAGATATTATCTCAAAAATAGTGGAAAGCCAAAAACAAGTACATAGAATGTTGGCTATATCTCTGAAATATATGGTCATGATTGTCAGTAACATTTTAAATATGTTTCTAATTTACTGCAGGCATTATAGAAAATCCGTCTCAATCTGTGGACTTGGTGCTAATATGCACGGTAGGTTAGTGTAATGAAAAGAATAAAATTAAATTGTTAATTAATATTAGAGATTCTATATATATGTGAGCAACATGTTAACATACCCACGACCGTTAATTTTAATATAATCTCATTTTTAAATTCTTAATTTTAAATTCTTGTTTCAAGAATTTAAATTTTCCTTGCTTTAATTTTTATTAAAATATAAATAATTAAAAAGAGGATAACCTTTTAATCTCATAATATTTTAGAATAAATAAATTTTTTCAGTGCATTAAAACTTCGAAGGAGTCGGAGATGCTTATACAGGACATTTTGTATAAGACTTTTTCATTCATTCAAAAGCTGCTTGCTCAAAAGCTGGCTGCTTTGACAGCTGATTAAAGTACTCACAAAAATACGAACAAACTTAAGCAGACCCTAAATTAACAATTTGTTGTACAGCTATATCCAGGCGTCGATAAAAATTACCTATGCTATGTCATATACTAGCCTTTATTATAATATAAATAATTTTTTAATTTTTTTTTTTTATTTGTGAAAGTTATTTTTTTGCATATATTTGGCCACGCTGTCCATATTTCTTTGTTCCCCTTTTCGTACTACTGATGAACATCTTATGAGAACTTGTTCTGCTTAATCGTTCAGTGATGAACCCTTTGTCGTTCGTTCCGGAACAATCCAACTCTAAATTTTATAAATTTTTTATTTTGCAATGGACGAAGATTTTTTTGGTTTTGATACAACCTTACCGGTAAGCTATTAGACAGTTCAATCAAAGCACCTACGATTTTCGTAAATGTCTGCCCGAAATTACTAATTAATTTTTGCTCTTGTTGAATGACAATTGCAAACCTGTATCGCCTTCGTTTTGCCTACACGCATTACTATCGAGTTAAAATAGTGTAAATTACGAAGTGTTTCAAGAATTAATTATGATTTCTGTCTGGCAGGATGACGATGGTGGAGGGGGACGTATTGCAGAGCCACCGGAAGAAGAATACGACGCCCTCAATGATGAAACGTTCGGTTCTGCAATCAATGGCGACTGGGAGGAGGCCCACGAGACGATGGTGCGGCTAGGTGGTAATGGAGAGCCGATAGTGGTAAAAGGTGGAGACTATACCGATCATGGGAACGGCGCAATTAAAAACCATTTGCTCTCGTCAGCGCCCTCATCGAGCGGCTCAACCCCCGCCCCCTTTAGCAGCAATTTGCGAAGTTCACGTCACATAGACGATTCAGATCTAGAATTGAACCTTTCATCCATGAAGCTCGATGATATGGATCTGTCTTCGTTTGGTGAAAACGAAAGTGGAGTGGGTGGTCGCATTAGCTTAGATCCTGGCGTCTGGGCCTCTCTGCCCGCTCCCTTTCCAAATAACTCGCACCAATTCTTTCGCGATCAATTTCGCAGCGCGTTCCAAGCTCAGCCACCTCAGCAAATGAAACCGCCAATGCCAGAGCCCAATGCCAATTTCGGACTGCCGCCTATGCCTCCAATGACGGCCAAGATAACGACGCTCGAGGATATTGAACGCAACTTGATTATTCAACAAGCTGTACCCAAGCAACCGCAACATCAGAACCAGCAAATGCCACCGGTGGATCCCAATAAAATGTTCGATGATTTTAATTTAGCTAATCGCAAGCATACAGCCACTCCCATGCAGCTTATTCAGCAATTGCAGCAACAACAACAGCAACAGCAAAAACCACACGTACACCACCAACAGCAGCATCAGCACCCACAACAGCATCCGCAGCAACAACAACAGCAACATCCGCAACAACAACAACAGCATCCGCAACAACAACAGCAGCATCCGCAACAGCAACAACAAATGCAAAAACCACAAGATCTTCAGCATAAAGGTAAATTAGAGCCGCTAGTAAAACGAAATTAAATTTATTTAATTTTTATTTAATTTCCATATAACAGTCCCGCCTGGATTTATGACAGCTCAGCAAACCTCTCCGCCAAGGCCAAATATGGGTTTTCCCATCACACCGCATCCGCATCCCGGCCTCATGCCTACACCGACACCGCAACAGCAACTCAACGGCCTAGGCGCTCCTGGCAATCGTGTGCCACCTGGTTTCTTATATTCTTCAGGCATAGGACAACATCCCATACTCAATTCACATGGCCCCTTGCCCACAAATTTCCCAAGGCCTATGCCAAATCCACATCTACCCACGGCACTCAACAACTTCGCCATGCATCCGAACTTTAATGCCATGCGCGCTGCAGGCATGCATCCAGCTGCAGCTGCTGCCTTTTTGCAGTCTGGCCAACAGCCTCGAATGCCGCCACATCCATTGCAATCGGCCAACAATCTACTCCAGCAACAGCAGCCCACTGGAAATTTCAACTACTTCAACATGCGTCTGGTCCAAGAAATCCAGCAGAACCATCCTATGCTCCAAAATGCTGCAGCTGCTCGCCAACAGCAGCAACAGCAGCAACACCAACAAAACCGTTCCGGTGATCGCCAGAAACAAATGCAAAACCAACAGGGTCAGCAGCACAATCGTCGGCCCGGCGAGGGCAATCTACCCCAAGATGAGTACGATGAATACGCCAACCTAATGAGCACCCGCGACAAGCACTGGCTCATTGGCATCCAATTGTCACAGCTAAACACCGATACTCCCTACATTGATGACTACTACTACACAGTCCACAGGGAACGAAAGAATGGCCAGATGCGCCACAGCCAGGCGCACAAGGATAACCAGCTAAATCATCCCCTGACACAGCCGCGCGGTCATGCCCAGCTCATCTTAGTGCAATTGGGCAACAAGAATGGCACTCGCAACGGTCAACACCGCGAGCATCGCAATTCCGAAAACAACAGCAACAACAACGCAGGGTCTTCTGGCAACGCCAACAACTCCAACAGCAACTCCAATCTACCGGGCTACATATTTTCACCACTCAAGTTTGAAAACTCTCTGGGCAAACTCCAGTACGGTAGTGTGACAGCCCCTCGAAAGATTATTGATGCCGAAATCATGGGCAGCGATGCAGCCGATACGGATCCTGCCAACGCCAAGTCCAGCGGCAGTGGAACTCCTCTGCCGTCAGCTGTCAGCGATGTGACTGCCCCGCTAACCAATCTTCGCAAATCACGACACATACTGTTGCACATAGAAACCCTCTATAGGTATCTCTTGAAATTGGAGGATCTTGAAAATCCCGATGTCATAGCCACAATCATTTTAAAGAAGAAAAAGGAGAGCGAACGTATTGCTGCCCTTGAGCAACTGGAGAATGCCCATAAGACACCCGAAGAGCGGGCTGCCGAAGCTGTCAATCCACAAACCATGAATCCAGCTCTGAAAAATAAATTCAACTATGAAATCGAACCACGCGCTGTGCTAGTCAACAAACTAAAGGCTGGATTAGTTTTTGACAAAGTTGTGCCCATGATGAATGTACGCAAGGGCAAGGTAAGTCATTTATCTATTGGGAAAAAAAAATGGAAAAGCCAGAAACAGAGCCAATCCATTCAAGTGAAACTTGATAGGATACTTATTCCCTAAATATTTATTTTAAATATTAAATTTGATCACAAATACTGAGGAGATTCCTACAATCGTTTTGGGTTCCCATATCAGCTATATGATCTAGTTAAAAGTGTATACTAAGCCTTGTCTCTATATAAGTGTTGTTATATATAGAATGGGAATGGAAAATATATAGTAAATATTCCTGAAACCTACATGATATAGGGATCCGTTTATATACAAAGCTTCAACCCACATAAAACTAACAACCTTTTTTAATTCCTCTGACCGATTAATAATTTTAAATTTTCGTCTTTAGATTCTTCTACGTCGTGTGATGCCGTTTATTTCCGATCAGCCAATTCGCTGGACTATTTGGGCCGGAGTCTTTTGCTCTCTACAGAATGTGGTTAAGAAGGATCGCGATGATGTTGAAGGTGTACTTATTGGTCTCTATCCGGAATTCAAGAAGCACATTAAAGAGGCTGACTTCGAGATAATTGTGTTTCTTTCGTCCGCCATCATAATGAATGATAAGAAGCTGACTGGCATTCTATACAGTCGCGTAAGTTGAGAATAGACCTCTAAAATTTTGTGTTCCTTGACATAACAAACTATTCAATTTCTAGTTTGGCATTGTGTCGCTTATTTGCTTGATACTGCGCGCCGAGGAAATTTACGAAAGCAGCTCTGCTAGTGAGGATTTGAAACAAAAGTGGCGGGAGTTCCTGGCCCATGTGGCCACCTGCCTTAATCGCACCATACAAAACCAGACTATTTCGGCTGCCATTGAATCCGATGCTATTCAACCGCTGATTAATCACATTGGTCGTTTCAAGGATTTGAAACTGGATGGACTTCTGGCTCTTGTAACGGAGGCCAAGCAGCAGATTGACTAAATCGCCCCAAACGGGTAGTGCTTTGTAAATGAAAATGTTAACAGTTTTGAGTTATGCAAGGAGTTCTTCAGATCTTGAATAAGAAGAATAATGACATTACTCAATTCTGGCTAACACAAAAGCAAAAGAATTAATTTCTAGATTAGAGTTGGGTGATGATTTTATAAGATTACAATAAGCAATTCTTACACTCGAAGTCAAAACCGAGTGTGGGACTGTATTTATACGACCAGTATAAGAGATATTTAAGAACTATGTGGCGGCTCTTATACTAGAAATAGCCAATCGCAAGCCTAGTATAAGAGCCGCTTTAACTAAGCCACTCTTCTACAAAGTTTTATACTCCGATTGAGACAAGAAATCATAACATTTCAATTCACACCATCAATCTGAGTAAAAGACTACTTTTCTAAGGTCAGTATAAGAACTATATAAGACCTACGTGATTGTTTATAAGACCAACTCTAATTTGTTTCCATTAAACTGATTGCATCATTACACAAACACACACACACACACAGACATTTAAAAAAAAAAAACAAAATTGGAAAAATTAATTGTTTAGAAAATTATCAAAAAAAAAAAAAAAAAACGTCAAAAAAAAGAACAAAAAATATTAAATAATTAGCATTAATTACATACATTTAGACATATTTACAGCACTATATTACACACGCATACACACTCATTCATGCATTCAATCATGCAGACAAAACTTTCAAATCGAACATTTTATCTGGTGTTTGTAAATATCGGTCAGCAGAATAATTTTAAACTAAAAACAAAAAAAAATCGAAAAAATTTTTGGGTTTTTGAAAATCAAATTTTTATAGGAAAACCCACACAAAAAAAAAAAAGAAAAAGCTTAACATTCAGCATTCATGTTTTTAAACCTAAATCAATTTCTTTGCTAAAAAATTTTGTATCTCTTTAAATGTGTTTAATTATTACGAAAACAAAAAAAAAACTAAAAAAGAATATTCAAAATTGTGATAAACATTTTGACTATTTTCAAAGAAATCCCAAAATTTAATTTAACCTTAACACACACACACACATACACACACACTTCAAAATCTTGGTTCTATTTAAATGAAGTTAGGATTAGGCATATGGATAAATATTTGTTATAAAAATCCGTTGTCTAGAAATTGTGAGATGTGGAATTTTTTAAAAATATTTTTTTTTTTTTATAATTTTTTAATTATTTGACTTGGCTTTCGTTGTTTTTTTTATGTTCTATGTTCTCTTTTTTAGGCTTTCAAATTATTTAAAATTTTCAATTTTTTTTTTTTTTGTAAACAAAATGCAAAATTTGCTTTAAGCCAATGTCTTTTTATATTTGTATGAAATATATATTAATTTATCTGGTATATATTTATAATTTTTTTTTTGTTTTCATCGAGTTTTTTACGCAAAATAAAAACTCTGAAAATATTTAATTTTTTTTTATTATCAGAAACAGTCAGCATAGGTAAATAAATATTAAAAAAAAAGAGCTATGCATATAAAGAAAAAAAAACTATATACCACACACATACATATTAACAAATACATAAGTATATATTCTCTATATACCATACAAAAAAAAAACTGCATTAATTTCAAATATTTTCAATTAAAATTTAAATGAGTTTGGTGTTTATGAAAAAAAAAATGGATATACTCTTTTTTTTGCTACGAAAAGAGTATAAAAAAAAATTAAAATAAAAATAAAAAAAAATGCAAATCAACCAAAATAATTCAAATATATATGATTTTCAGAGTGTTTAATAAAATAAAGTAAAGCATAATAATTTCCACAAGCAAAACGGACAGATTTATTTCAATATATTGGGAAATTTCAGAACTCTCTGAGGATTTTACTGGATGCTCCGAAAATGCATTTTTTTTTTTTTATTCTAAGACTGCCAGGTTTACTGGGTCAAGCTAGAAATAAGACGAGATCCAAGCCAAATTGAGCCATCAAAATTAAACTGGAAACTTCTCAGGACCCAGAGAAATTATCTGCTACTGACAGGTTTGTTGGGCTCAAGAAAAGGGGTTCCCATTTAATCTGAACTTGTAGCTTTTTATACCCTGTACCTAAAAAGGTACAAGGGGATATTATTTATATAGGATATATCGGCTACATTCCAAGTTCATCTAACGAACAGATCAAACGCTAATTTTTAAATCTTTCTGAACCAATTGAAATATATATTCTATTTTAATATGGAGCCCCGAAAAACGCATTCCGAAAAATCCATTCTTTGGATAACAAAATTAATTTCAAGTTATCCTCAAAGACTGCCAGGCTTGTCGGTGTTAACAGGGAACTTCTTTATATAGGAATATCAAATCTTTTCGAATTGATTGAAATATTTTTTTCATATTAATATGGAAGACCAGAACTAATTCGGATTAAGGCGTTACGAAAAAGATATTCTTTCAAAGTCAAAATTAAATTTAAGTTAAACCCAGAAACTGCCAGGATGGTTGAGCTCCAAGCTAATGTGAAATGAGAACTAAAGAACAGATCAAAATATATTTTGAAAATATTTACGAAGTCAATGAGAAAATAATTCCACTTAAAACCTGAAGCCCAGATCTGGGTATAGACCTTCATTATTTTCGAAAAATATCATGCTATTTCCTTGGATCAATGATAAGCCCCATTGAACCTGAGAGCCTGATCAGTCAAAGATCTGACACCAGCATGGAAAACATATATTTTCTTCTTTCGGTCATAACGGTTTATTGCTTGACTTCTCTTGTCTGTCAAGTGGTGTGTCATTGGTTAAATTTGTCTGCCCCTTTTCGGATATTGTGAAATAATCATATTTACTCACTTTTGTTTTTTTTTCTGAATTTTTTTTTATAAGCGCCACGCCAGACAGACGACAAATGAACGACATTGGCGCTGGCACGCAAATGCACATAAAGTCTTAGAGGGTAGCCGGTCTCAATGCTTCACTCCATAATTTTCCATATAAACAAGGGGATAAAATGAAGAAGCGCCGAAGTTCTGCGTTTTGTTTTTCGGCGCAGAATCCATCGACCAAGTGCCGCCATCGTATAAGAAGGCGCCAAAGTGCGTAACAAGTGGCGGCGCTTTCGGAAATTGTTGCAAATTTCAAAATCGACGGAGACGGCGACATCGTCGACTGGCACGACGACAACTTGTCGGCATCGTTTTACTTCTCAATGAAGTAAAACTCTCACACACACACACACACACACACACAGGCACAGTCAAGCACATGCACTCACAAAGGGGAGACGCTCCATCCAACACCGCTGGGCAATAAAATAGAAGCACTTCGGAAATTATTCAATTGTTTCCAAGGATGCCCAAAAGCTTCTTGTGAAAATGAAAATATAATCTCATCCAAATGAAAATTAAAATTTTAGATTTGCCAAACGGAATTTCATTAGTATTAGTATTTTTAGTAGGAATTTGCATTAGTATTATTTTTAGTAGGAATTTCCTAAGCCTTCACATATAAAATAATATAATATATATTTTTTTTGTTCCTATTCATTTACCCGCGACTGTGAATGAATGATATCAAAAAGCGATAGACAAAGAACGGACGCGTACGGGTCGCCAGGATGGCGATTTTGGCGGTGCGGCGAGTCGCCGGTCGTCTTGTCTTTGTCGGGGGGCGGTGACGACGACGACGACGACAACAACGACGGCAACGGCGTCAGACAGTAGCCAAGCAAGCCAAGCCAAGTCAAGCTCGTTCGGCTCGGCCAGGACCAGGACACAACGGATACGGATACGCAGAACTTTGATTTGCAAACAAGCAAAGCAAAGCCAGGCAAGGCAAGGCAAAGCAAGCAGAGTGTGTGCGCCATTGGACGCCATTATTACCACCATTGTCGCGACAAATGCCGCTGGTTTCACAATTAGATGCGAAAATAGTCGTCGCGTCGATGATGACGAGTTATGCCCGTGCCCGTTTGTTTTTGTTGACGCCACCACAATCTGGGCATGATGACAACAACGACACCAATACCAACATCGACATCCACTTCCACATCCACATCAACATCGACGACAACGAGGCTACATCGATGCCAACAATGGTTGGAGTAACGTAAACCTTATTTGGCCCTGTTAACACTACCCACGAGGGTTGCCAAAAGGAAATTAAAAGGATATTCGGAATCTTTATTCAAAGACAAATTTGTTTAATTTTTGGAGAAATCACTTTGACCCCAAAAAAGTACAGTTCCCATTCTGAATTGACAATAATCTTTCCCAAATTATTTCATTTATCTTTCAAGCCACCCTCGAATAAGCCAGACTTTCTTTTGAGTAAATTAACCCGAAGTTTATATACCCTTTCTTTTCACCCTGACTAACTCTGATATGAATTTATTTCTTGAGCCCAAGGAATCTTCCTATTTAATCAGACGGTTCTCCACTTCTCAACTTGTTGGTCTATTTTAAAGCCTGTATTTATTTTCTATATATTTTGTATTTTGGATTGACAAAAATAAATGAATTGATAATATATTTATAAGGTGTTTATATTGCCTTTAAGCTGTTGAAGGGCACCAATCATCAAGCACCAGGGCAAAGGCTTTCTTTCACTTAGTCGCGCCAAAGTCTCGACCACTTACAGTGGTCCATTATTATTATTTATTTTTCTTAAAAAAATCATAGAAATTATTTTTTTCTATATAGAATTCCAAGGGCTCTAAGAGTCCCCGAGAGATCCTGTCGAATTTTTTTGCGATCTTAGGATTTTCGTTTCTTTATTTTGACTCAAGGCTTAAGTATTTCAATCCTTAGGATAATTTTTATTACCTTTTTAAAAGACTTGAGCCCACGGTGGAAGTGGACACCCATTCAGCTTTGTTTCTGTTTGATGAAAAACACACAAAATCCAGCGCGGAGAGAGGGGAGGGAAAGACTTGGAGATGATGCTTTATATTTTCTATTTTACTGGTGACTCTATGGGTATGGGTTGTCATTATGACTGCTCCACTGTCTCCTACCCGCCCCCGCCCCGGCTCCCCTCTCTCTTTAGACTTATTCTGCTTCTTTTGGTTGGTTGTTATTGTTATCATTGTTGTTGCTGTTGGCTGGGCTGGTTGGTGTTTGCTAGTTACTGGTTACTGCTGTTGTTATGGCTGTGCTGTTTTGGGTGTTGTTTAGTTGGCTTCAGCCGCCAGTCGCCGTCTGTGTTACCGTCGTCGCCAGTTTTGCTGGTGGTGCTGCCATTGGTGGCCGCCGGCGGCTCGTCGGCCTGCCATTCTGGCATTCTGGCAGACCGGCAGCCGGCAAAACGGCAGCCAACAATTTTCGAAAACGAAACTGCGCCATAGCCAGCCACACAGCTAGAGAGCCATTGCCAGTGGCAGAGCCACCAAAGATGCCTCCAATTGTGGTGGAAGAGTGTGTGTGGTTGTTTGGTGTACGTAGATTTTTAGCATTCGACACCATGGGGCTAGCCAAGTGTCGCCAACTAGAAATTTATTTACTCCAAAACGCCGACTATTCCTTTGGCTTTTCACGTTTTTCCTTCTGCTTCTTTTTCATCTTCTTGTTTGATTTTTTTTTTTGGTTTTATGTTTTGTTTGTGTGTGGCAGATTCTTTTTTGTGTTTGGTTCTCAAATTCGCATTGTTTGTATTCAAGTTTTACCAACTCAACTGTAATTGTCGTGTCATTTTTTTTGGTAAAACAACTGACCCAGATTTGATGGGTTTTGAATTGCCTTTGTTTAGACAATAGATGGCGCTAATTGAAATCTTAGATTACTGCAATCTGGGCTTGCGGTTTTTAGTGGCCCAAAAATTTTTAAGTAAACAATAACAGAGCGAAAAAAAGTCAGAGAAAGAGAGAGAGAATGTGTGAGAGAGATGGTCGCAGTAGCAACAAGCCAAGCCGAGGAGGCGCGCAGGTTGCTTGGGAGCCAAAAAAGTGCATAAAAATCTACCAAAAAAACACACACACTCTCACTCACACACACACAAACACACATATACAAGACAATCGCCAGGCATATGTGCGTCCAGGACAGACAAATGAGTCAGGACGATTGGCGTCCAGCCCCGCAGACAACGACGACGAGGCGTCCGCACCATTGACGATGGCGGCATTTTGTCCTGCGCTGTGTCTGTGGCGCTGTGGGTCTGTCTAATTCGAGTCCTTAGAATTGCCCTGCGCACTTGGCAAATTTCTATAAAAGGCGCATGCACCGCCGTTGCCGAGTTCACTTAGGAATATGTCGCAGGACACACAACACTCCGTGGAGCTTCAACTCACAGGCCAACCGACACGTGCCACACGAAATAAGCGCGCGTAAAATTCCTAAACATTTTTTTTTTTTCGTTGTTTTTCTATAAAAAAAAAAATTATAAATCTGTTTTGAAAATCTTAAAAAAATAGTAAAAAATTTTCTATTAAAATACTTCAATTCAAAGCAAACCACCAAAGAGGTGAGTGAAAATTTTAAGTAAATAATTGTGGATAATTTTGAAAAATTCTGGAAAATCAAAATCGAAAATATTTTCAAACCCTAAAAAATCTTTGAGAAATTTTTTTTTAATTTAAAAGTTTCAATATTATTTTGAGAGCCTTTTTTCTATTTCAATATAAAAAAAATATGATAACGGGATCTATATAGGACTTGAATTCTTCCCGACAATTTTTATCGTGATATTCGGAATTTCGTTTTCGGATTTTTATAGAACTCAGATTGTTCTCGACAAATTTTATTGTAATTTTCGAGAAATGACATAACCTTTAAAAACTAATTTCCAAAATATTTCCAAGTGAAAAAGTTTCATTCTTTTCAAAGATACTTAAAATTTGGTTTCTTCGAAAGAGCCAAATAATTATGCAAATCAACATTTGAATTCCCTAGTTGAGTTTGTTTATTTGAATTCCCTTCCAAGTGATTAACTTTGTGACTTTTGAGAATTATTCTGAATTGATGATATTTCACTTTCCCATTGAACAACCTTTCGGATACGTTGAGTACCTGAGTCAAGAATTTCTCAACCTCAGCGGTCGGCGTCTCATTCTGACGATCTTGAAAGAAACAGAAAAAGAAAAAAACCAATGAAGTGCATTTTTATGGTTCAGTAAACAGTGAAAAGAATTGAGGATTGAGTGGAAGAATTCTTCTCATGTTGAATCATCAACGAGGGGCCACCAAACACGTGGCGCTAAGCCATGTCAATCGAGAGCAAAGAGCTCCACGGACTAACTGACTGACTGACTGCCACAGAAACTCTTGATAATTGAGTGTGCATGTGTGTGTGCTTTGGGATCCGGTTCGTTGCACAGAAGACGCCAAGCCAAGATGTTCAGGCGAATAATCCGAGGCAAGCTAAATTGCAGTCGTGGACCCAAAACAAGACTTGCACTAAAAGACGAACAACACGAATCCAAAAAACATGAGCAACAAGCACAACAACAACAACAACAACAATAAAAGACACTCCAAAGTTACCAAGTGGCTGGAAGCTTTTTGCGCCAAGTTCAAGTTAAGAATGCAAGAAGAAGAAGAAGAAAAAGACGAAGGCGAGGGAGCTCTGGTTTTATCTGCCTTCGGTGGATCGTTTGGCTGGTCGCTTTGTCGATCCATTTGGCCCGCGGTGAGGCAGCCACAGGATGAGGAGAGGTCTATTCGAAACTGGTTTCTGGGTGTGCCTCCTGAGCCTTCACTCTCTGATTTTGCTTTGCTTTGCTTTGCTTTGCCACAAGATCGGTTCAGGTTGCCTCGTTGATGGCTTTTTAACAAGTTTGTTTCAGAAGAATTGCGCTGATGATATCTTATTAGTTTTGAGCTCCTAATTGTGCTTAAATCGTGAGTAACGCGTTTCTCTTTTCTTTTTTTTTCTGCTTTGCTTTCTGCAATTGTCAGTGCATGGGGAATTGCAGAAAAGATGTCCCATCAACATCAAGAAGCATTGAAGGGCCACCCAAGTCGATCTGTAGATGATTTAAGGAATGTAAGAGCGCCTGGATTGTCCTGCTCTGTGTAATATGCCCAGGAGAGCTTACATTGTCGGCGGCACTTGACTTTCAGAAGTCTCAAAAATTTTGGTTTGGAGGGGAAAAGAGTCAATTTGAAGATGACTCCATCTTCAAAAGTGAATCTACAAAAGAAGGTTTTGATTGCCCTCAGCCGCTGCTTTTCTGGGAATTCAACGAAAAACAAATAAGAAACGCAGACCTTAATGTGAATGGAATTCCACACCAAAAAAAAGGCAGACCTAAAAAATGCCGAAATATTCTGAAACCAGATCCCCAAACCAAACAACAACTACAACAACAAAAAAGAGCCAGTTAGGTCGATCAGGCAAAAACCAAAAGGCTAACCCACAGAGAGAAACACAAAAAAAAAGTGGAGAATGAATCCTTCCAAAAGAAGAATTGACAGGGCTTTTTTTTGTTTTTCTTTCAACAGACTCAATTAATTAGCCATTTCTGGCATCTGTAGATGATTTAAGGGCAAATTCAAAAGAAAAACATTAAAATGCCTTTATTTTGAATAGTTTGAAAAACATTCCCCAGGAGATTTCCAATCCTAAAAATCTTTTAAAACAGAACTCTTTTATTTTTAGCTTTGACCTAAATCAGAACTTGGTATCTGATAATCCTCTTGAAATTTTCCCAGCTCAATAATGGATATTCCAGATCATATATATATATATATATTCCTATTCTCCACTTGGAGATCTCTCCATATTATATTTTGAAGTAATTACTTTATTTGGAGTTTAAGGAATCTGATTTAAATTTGGGGTTATCATTTTTAGAATCCTCATTTGATTTTTTGAAAGATTCCTTTTTTTTTAAAGATAAAAAGATACAGAGTCCGTGGACTTTGCAGATCGTTTTCGCTTTTTGAAAAAATAATTTATTCAAAACTCCTGCTGCAATTTCCTGTCGTGATGTGAGTCAATCTCCTGGCCGCTCTTTGTATGCCTCAGCTCTGCCCTGCTCGACTGCCAAGCCACAAAGAGGCATGAGGTTTTTGCAGCTGACGGTCGGACGGTTGGTCGTTTGGTCGGTCGATGTCGACAACGGCCTGCGGTCCCGACCTGTTATTATCGTAATGACAGCAGCCTATTTGCTTTTGTGTTTTCGAGTCGTTCAAACGAGAGACAATTATCTCGGTTGGGGCCCTCACTCTGGTTCAGGTTCTGGCTGGGCTTAGACTGCGTTGGCCAACCGAAGGATTCGAGTTTGTAGCTTCTTTGATCTCTGTTTTGTTGTGTGTTTTCTGTGTCTCTGTGTGTGTGTGTGTGTGTGCGCATTTGAGAGGGGGCGCCAGTGTTCTGACAGGCAACACAGGCAACTGATATGCTCTGTCCCTTGATCACTGCCATTCATCACATTCTCATTCTGCGTCGACGTTGACGTTAAGTGCCTTGGCCAAGCACTTTTCCTTACCTTTATGAAATTAACTGCCCTGGCTGGTGGTGGTTTTGGCATGACTTTGCCGGCCCTCGGTTTGGCTATTAACCCATATTAACAGCTCACAGACTGCCAGCGCTTTTATGACAGATCCACATCAAATTCCACATTGATCAGATTAGCCAATCAAATCAGGGACTTTTTATACTTGCTGGAGAAAAAAAAATAATATTCTGTTTGAAAAGTACAATATTTTCTGTAAAATCTAAATTTTGTAAAATTAATTTTACACTTAACGGGTTTCGTCGTTTTGCAATACTCTTCTCATATCAAATAGTCCTGTACAACACTGGACGAAGTAAGCGAGCTAAGAGCACGAGCCAAGTCAGGCGCTCTTTTCGAGTGCGATAGTGTGTGTGAGGAATTCTGTGAGCATGCGCGAGGTGAAGAGAGCGAAGGCGCCGCCACAGAAACTCACCACGTATCCAACAGATGCACGTATCTAACAGATGTGTTAGTTAGTATTTCGTTGTTGTGCCGTTCGCGTTGCGTACGCGATATTCAGCAGAATTTTTTAATTTTTGTTTGCGATTCTTTTTTGGATTTTTTATTTTCGAGAACCCTGTGTGTCCACAGTAGCTAAGAAGCACGACGGCGTCGCAAGTGCAAGGTGAAGTGAATGGTAACCAAATAAATGAAAATTGCCAGTGTCAGCGCTACGTAACGTAAGCTAAAGAGTGTTGAAAAGTGAAGTTAATAAATCAAGAAAAAAGTCAACAACAACTCGTGCAGAAGTTGAAGAAAAAAATGAAAGAATTTAAAAAAAAAAAAAAAAAATGTGCAAAGAGAAAACTTGAATCGACAGAAAAATAACGAAATAAAAAAAAATCTATAAAAATCAATTATATTATTATTTATTATTTGCTTTGAAATTGAGCCGCGCCAGCGAATGACCGACCGAACGAAAACGACAGAAACACCCACAAAAAAAAAAAAAAATACAACAAAAAATAAAATATTGAGATCGGTGAAAAATATATATTTATATATATATATATATTTTTTTTTATATGTCGACTGTGTCTATCTAAGAATGCCTATGTGGTGGTGCCTACGTACTGTTATTGGTCAAAGGGACGCACCACAAACAATTGGTGTTGGCTTCAGACTAGCGGTTGCACTGCACTGGCTCTGTGCTCTTGTCTTTTGCGCATTGACTGCCGCCCTCACACTGCCCCGTCCCCCGCCACCCACCCACAGTAGTCCAACAGAGCCAACTAACCTACCAGCGACAAGGCAGTCGTTCAAACGATCACGTTGACATCTACTGACGTAAAATTCGCAAGCGCTCACACACACACACACATACACACAGGCACATACATATACACACAGACGCATATGCTCTACGAATGGCATGGGGAAGGTGGATTGAAAAGAAATAGAAATGAAATAAAAAATCAAAATAATGATATTTTGATTTAGCCAATTAAAAATCAATAACAACACGTTTTAAATTGAGAAACAAAAGGGCGAGGGCAAAAACCCAAAGAGAAATACAATTTTGCATATTTACGCATAAATCTTTAAAAAGAAGAAGAAGAGAATTAAAAAAAAAAAAAGAAAAGAGACAGTCTACAATATCGATAGGCATGCTTGGATTTATTTCTCCCTGTTATTGTTGTTTGCATGTGTGTGTGTGCGTGTGCGTGTGTGTGTGTGTGCACTTTGCGCCGTTAAAGCAAACACGTGAACGTGTTTTGCAATTAAAATAGAAAGAATGTAATTGCAGCCACCAAACTAAACATTGTCATTGGGTGTGCTGCAACTTGGGCAAAGATGCCACAACAACAACGACAAAAAAATACTGGTTAAAATTTATTTAGTACGCATAACACGTAAATTGCCAGCGATCAAGTCAGGGCGATAGCCACCAGCGACGGTGGCGTTTCGGTCTTGGTCTCTGCCAACGTCTGCCATTTTGGAGCGGATGCGTCGTCAAGTGTCGTTTTAGGTGTATTATTGGCGTTAAATCTGTGCCCAATAATTTCCAAAAATTTTATTGCTGATTTTTATAAATTTTCTGTTTTTTTAACGTCAGCTAAACTCGGACAATTCTTATTGTTTTGTTTTGATTTTTTGTCGCCGACACAAAACCTTGTAGACAGAATACACAGACCACAGAACAGAACCCAAAAACTCAACACAGTTTTACATGCCAGTTGACAATTGTATTTATGGCAAAAAAAAAAAAAAAAACAAATACGCTGACCGAGGCATAAAAAATTTAACGAACAGACAAACAGTAAAAAACTGCAATGCGGACTCCTGGAAAAGCAACAAAATAAATTAAATCCTTTATTAATTTTTAAAAATATTTTCAATTTTGTTTTAGTTAAATGAAAACTATGTGAATTTCACAAAAAAATAAAATAAATAAGTGTATACAAAACATATCAGGAATAAAAAAAATAAAAACAAACATATCGTCTTCTTCTATTAAAAAAAAAAAATCACAACAACAACGAAAAAAAAAATGGAGTAAACTAAACTGAGAATCAAAGAAGTAAGTAAAATCTAAATATTTTTCACAACCAAAGATATAAATAAATACAGTTGCGGTCAACAGAATAGTGAAGATAAAATAAAAAAATTATTTTGAATTTTTTTAGTTTTTCAAAATTTTCTTCACTAAAACAAAAAGAGCATGGCTTATGTATTAATTACTTTAGAGTTTTGCCGTTCCTTTGCTTTTTTCCCCACGACTGCTTGAAAGAATGCAGTTGTGTGTGTATAACATGCCGGCGCCATTGTGTGATCCATTTGTGTGCGTGGCGTGGCGCCAGCACTGGCAATGCCGATGCATTGAGTGGAAAATTTAATAAAAGAGAGTCTGAGAGAGCAAAAGAAAAAGTGCGAGAGAGAGAGGGGATCAAAAGTAAGCCAATTTATATTGATAATTTTGTTCTTCGAATGAAAAAGTAAAGTTTAATAATTAAATAAATATGCAAGGCACTGGTCAATTAGAGAGATTTATGTATATTTGAATTCGCCAGGCGATTATTTAACCATGATGGCAACTCTTGACGCGCGCGGGTGTATGATTCGAAGACAACATGTGAGCGCCACACACACACTCACTCACACACATGCTCAACCAGAAATACTTGAACTCTTGTTTTCTCCTCTCTCTCTCTTTTAAAGAATAATAAATGTTCTAAAAATCTATTGACATTTTTTTTTAAATTTTTCCTTAATCGGATCACTTGCTAATAATTAACCAGTATCTCAGATCTTTACTGTTTTCCTAAGAAATTATCTATCAAAAAGATTTGGTGTATTTTGCCCCCTTTAAGAGCTGCCCACATTCTTTTACATTAAGAATTTTTCAGAAGAATTCGGAAATGTATTAGTTGGGAAAGAAACAGAAAAAAAAAACACACCACACACACATTGCACACCAGCATAGCTCGGGCTCTCTTCGCCTTACTCTCTCTCTCTCTCTCTCTTCTTAGCACTTAGGTGCGCTCTTGGCACAAGCAAGCAGATTAATTTGAATTCACCACGAATTGTTGATTCTTCAACTTGTCAAACCGGCTGACAAAGAGTCCGACCCGACCGACTGAAAGACCGTCCGAAACGAAACGAAACGACCAACAAACCAACCTTCCATTCTCCGCTCTCCCCCCCGTCCCGCTTCCTCTTTTTCCATTTACCTTAACCATTGTTGCTGCTGCCTTGTATCTGTGACTGTTTGTTGGATTTTTTTTTATAGATGTATGTATGAGTGTGTGTGTGTGTGTGTGTATGTTCGTGTCTGTCTGATATAAGTTTATATTGGTGGCGCCATTGCGACGACGCCGCCGCCGTCGACATCGTTACTATTATTTCTTTTATTACGTCAGTGGCGCCCACTGGCGCCTGCTTTTGCCTGCGTCGCCTCGCGCCGCACCGTTGCCTTTTGCCGTCGATTACCCTGCCCCCTTGCAGCGCTCATGCTTCGCCCGCACCGTCACCCAGTCCAGGCCATTAAGTAGCAGACGGCGGCGATTGTCGACTCTGCTGCACGCAAAGGCAAAGTAAATTCTGTAAATGCGAATGAGTATAAGTCGGCACTCACACACACACACACACACGCACATGTAGATTTGTCTGCGTGTGTGTGGCCGTGTGAGTCGGTTGTCTGGTAATTTTTTTTTTCTTTTATTTTTTCATTTTTTTTTTTGTTTTTTGTTTTTGCTGGGGGAGTGCCACGAAGAGCAGAAAATTTCGGATGCCATCGTCGGAGCAAGTTAATATTGCTGTATTGTTGCATCTCAGCAGCTGCTTTAGTGCAGCGAGCGGTGGCTTTGATCATCTCATTACTCATACGCCCTGTTTTTTTTTTTTAACTGATTTATGCCCTACGCCTTACAGTGAAGCTATTTCAAAGATTTCAAAGACACAGTTGGATCATCAATATTGAAAATTTTTAATTAAACTTGACTAGGATTTTTGAAATCTTTAAAATATTTAACTTTTTTTTTATTTGACTAAATTATACCTAATGTAATCAGTAAATTTCAATCTATTTCGGGTTATTTTAACACCGATAAAACGATTACAAGATAAGAAGTTTTATGGTATTTTCAAAGTCTCATTGAAAAGTCGACGGAAACTTATTCTTTTGAACGCAACTGTAGTTTGATTAATTTCAATTTTTATAACTCCTTGACTAATGTACTTTTATTTATTCTCCCTCTCTTTTTCCAGTGTGCATATCAATTAAAACAACAAAAAGCAAAAGGCCCACATCATATCAAATATAATCAAGTGATATTAAACGATAAAGCAAAAAAAAAAAAAAAATTGCCTCAACTAAAAATCAAAAGAATAAAGAAAAGTGCAATTAAGAAGACAAATTTTTTAAATAGTGTTAAAAAAGTAAAAAGAAAAAAGAAAGAATATAGTCCCAGTCGGTCTGAAACAGCACTGTAGCACAGATCGATTACGCCTCACATAACCACACTTTTTTGCCGGTTCCACCATTGTGTGTGTGTGCTCGCGCTTGTGTGAATAAGAGAAAACGTATGTGGGTGTCCGTTGGTGTCTGAAATAGTTAATCAATTCAAATAATGCACATACGATAAGATCGATGTTACCAAATAACTGCATGTCCCCCCATGATATTTCGCGGAGAAAAAAAACAGCTATGGCGTTTTGCGTCAACAAATCACACGGCTGCATGCGATGCAACAACACCCGAGCTACCACAGCAGCCGCGCCATCCACCTCAACACCACCCTCAATATCCAAGACCAGCGGGGTCTGGCCTAAGCGCCGGACAAATCCAGTGGACTTTGGGCCAAACACCATTTCCCGATCCTTGTTCCCTATTCGAGGAAACAAGGAGGCCACTGAACACGCCACCCCCTCCGTACAGTCCTCTGCATTGTCCTATAGATGGCTGCGGCATTTCATGCACGCACCAACAGCAGCACCCCCAGCAGGAGCTGGCGATAGCCTGTCGTCTGGATGGAGTGGAAGCGGACATGTCAGTGTCTGGCTCGGAGTCGAATGGTGGCTGCAGTTACGCAAGCTCTGGCGAAGATATGATGCTCGACGAAAACGAAAGCACTCATCAATTGGATCTGGTTCGGAACCCTGCAACGACAACAATAACGCAAACAGCTACGAATTTTGCAGCGAGTGTGTTCCGGAATTGTTGCGGGCGCCGTTCAGCGTCGACGGAGAACTCATCCAACGGCTCGACACCGGTGGCCAGCAGGCGCCGAAGTCAGCTGCATCACCAGCCGCGGAGTCAGAACAATCACAGCACTACCAACAAACCCACCAGCCAGATGGCCAAAGCAGCTGGAACCCCACCATTTCAACGCCACTTGCGGCAAGAATTCGATGTACTGATAAAGCAACTGAAGAGTGGACAAACCAACGAGCTACTACGGGCTGTAGAAAGTCGCCAGGGACAAACACTGAAGAAGGGAGGACAAGCCGACGAACTGCAACGGAGTGTGAAAAGTCATCGAGGACATGTTCAAATCCAGACACAATGCATTCTTATCAAATGCACAACGCCCGCCCTCATCAACGAGGAGCTGCATGTGATCGCCTGCCGTCTCTTCTTCTGGTCCGACCTCAGGAATGCCTCCGAACTGAAACGCCTGCCCACCTGTCCCAGCGCCTGCGATTCTGTATATGTTTGCTGCAATCCCTTGCACTGGTGTCGCATCATTCATCCCATCGATGCAGGTGAGGATCCACTTACCAAGAACTCTGATTCATTGGTAACACTCTTTGAAACTGAACTAATATCGGCACTGTCTAACATATTTCAAAACTAAGACTCGAAGATAAAAATTATAATCAGTGTGAAAACGTCAGAGACGTTTGACGACTTGGTCATTATCGTAAACCAAATCGATATATATCCGTCTTCCCATCTTCCTCAGCCTTAAAGCTATTTCCTTATTTACTTTCACCTTACTCGGAACCAACCCTATTAGATCGGATCATGTAGTCCTACTTAAATCGGTTTTAAGTACAATATATATCCTTCAATTAGTTAGCCCATCTCAATCGAATTTGATAAGAGCAAGTCTTACATATAGATAAATATGTTTACTGAATGTCATTTAGAACGGACTACTATCGGTGTTATAAAATTTGAAATTTATCAAAATAATATCACATGATTCACGACAAAAATAATTTCGAAAAGAGTTTGTAATCTTGGTTAAACCGCTTAGAACCGGTGCCACAAATAATTTACCAATATTTTCTTGTTATTTTAATGAAATTCTAACAGATATATTCTGGGTTATTCCACTTGGAGTATATTTAAAAGCATCATAATTATACCGGTCACAAATCTATATGACTGTACTTTTTTTTATAATTGCCATAACGATTACGATTATCATATCTTTTCACTCATCTATCTAATTGAGTGTTAAAAGTTTACTGACTTTTTAGGATTTTGTATATTGTATTTATTTGTGGAATTGGGTGTTGTAATTGTCATAAGGAACTTTCTGATAAACTCGATGAAATCCGCGTCTTGTGGGGATTTTTTCTTGGGTACTTAAAATAAATGCTTTGAGGATTTACCCCACAACCGGTTTTGATTTTTCCTCAGGCAACTAACTCTGTGATTTGCTTGCCAAGAAATTAGATTTCATTTACCAACTTGTAGCGCCATTCGCACATGGCTAGTGCCTGCCCGACCAGCAAAGAGACCTGGGGTGGGATGGCTCCTCTCTGGTTGGTTGTGTGTGCGTGTGAGGCCAAACGACCGACCGACCGGCAGCGGCGGCTAAATTCTTTTTCGAAAATAATTTGCGTAAATTTAGAAACTGGCGCCAGGAAATAATCATGCGTCGTCGCCAACGCAAACTCCGTCGTAGTCATCGTTGCCGCTATCGCCATCTCTGCTGCTGCTGCTGCTGCGGCTGCCACTGCCGTCTCGGCTGCTCCACTTGCGAGCGGCCACGACGACGACGACAGCGGCGAATTGGATGCGTTTTTTTTTTTCTGTGCTTTTGGTCGAATGTTTGTAATTTGTTTTCAACTGCCCCGTTAGTTGGCAAATCATTTACAAATCGCAATTCGCACTATTTTATTCGCCCCTCTTGCCCACGTTCCCATTCCTCCACACATTTGTTTGCCTTTATTTTTAGTACACGAATACATTTGCACAAGCAAAACTAAATGAAAATTTACGCTGCGATCACAGCTACAGAGACGCACTCACACACACTCATACACATAATATATTTACTTGTTTGTATTGGTGGTGTTCATATTTGCAAAACGACCGATGCACTTTTGCACGATTCCCATTTTGTTCTGATCGGGTAAAAAAAAAAGATTTTCAAAATTAAAAACTGAGATTCCAAAAGATAAAATCCGAGTTATATTGGAGTTATCGATACTTTTGCCTAGCCTTTTTAAAGGAACTTCGGTATCGAAACTTTTGTCTAACTTTTTTACTTCTTATGAAGTTCTTTGATTCGGTACGGTATCGATACTTTTGCCTTCTGTATCGATATTTTTGACTAACTTAATTATAAGGCAAAGGATTTTAGAACCTTCTAAAGTTTTTAATTCGAATTAATTGAAACTATCTAAGGGCACTGAGGTAGCAATACTTTTTCTGAACCTTATCAGAATGCAATAGAGCTTAGAACCTTCTAAAGTTTCTATAAAAAAAATCTTCACCATTTCGTTCAAAACACCGTGGCCAAATTTAATCTTATCTTTAGTGCATTTGCAGATCTATTATTAGGGCCCCAGGCTTTATATTGTCGCTGGCTTTTGTAAGGCAAAACCTTATCTGTTATGAAATCTAAAAAGGTCTGGGAAAGCCATATTCTTTTATATAGATCGGTATTATTAAATTGTACTCGTATTACAACATAAACTGAAATTGTTAATATTTTAAAATATGACGTTATTTATATGTATTGATGAATGCATTAAACTTGTGATTATCAGGCAATATTTTGGGTTTATCTTTGCGAGCACATTTTAAAAATTGCGTATCTTTTGGCTTTGTTATATCAGTCAAGGCACTTGATTAAATTATTGATAAAGCAAATGTTATTGAAAAGTTGTCAATGAATTTCAATTCGAACTCAATCGAGTGACTAATTTCAGTACTCCGCTTAGTGATATCGTGTGATCTAAAATATATTTCTTTAGACTGTTGCCAATCGGAAGAGTGTAGATAACAATGCGTGATGTAATAAACTTCCACAGTTACCCCAACTTTTTCGAATCTTATCTAGTCAGGGATCTTTCCCTAACTTAAAGAAGTTACAACAAAGGAATGTCTAAGCAATCCTGACTGCTCTTTTTGTGAGTGATCTTGCGTGTTGGTTGTTTCCCGACTTTGGGTAATGTCGTTGCGTTTGCATTCTCAGGGAGAAACACGAAAAAGAAGAAGATAAAACAGAACAAGAATCGCTGGCAATCAAGACGATGACCAAGACTAAAGTCACAGCATCGAGCATATTGGCATTGTCTGGCCGCCGGGGCTTGGGTTACTTGTGTGTCTGGCTGTCCGACTGACTGGTTTGTCGGTTGGTTGGTCGGTACGACAGGTTTTTTAATGATGGCGCCGAACACATTAAACAACTCGATAATGGTATTCCGGCCACATCCATGCAGGAAGCACAATTCTTGGAATTGTAACGACACAACCAACGCCGACATCAGCGCACTCTGTGTGTTGTCCATTCGCTTGGAGACGGCATGGAATGGGTTGGTATGGGATGGGACAACCATAAAAAAGTGCTCTTTTGCTTTTTTATTTTTATTTTTTTCTGTTCTTTATTATTTTTTTTTTTTGATCGGTGTACATGTTTGTGTTTTGTAACTTAAGGAGACTTGGCTGCATCGGCGGCGAGTCTGTCCTGCATTTATCGCTGTTTTTATCGCATTTAGATCTTTGGCTTCTATCAAAGATATTGCGCAATAAAAAACAAGAAAGATACATTCAAACGATTCATTGTGCTTTTCATTCATTTCAGTTGTTTCAAACATTTCAAAATCTATAGGAGAAAACCAACAAAAAGAGAAATAAAATAGACGATATTATATACATATATGCTGTGCCTTTATTTCCTCAGTTCCTCAGGTTTATTTAATTCAAATTATTTGTTTTTAACCGCCAGCTACCCTTTCCCCCTAGCCCCCCACACTGACTCTCTTCACTCAAGCCATTCTATTCATTTCCAAAATGATCCCCATCAATCATACAAAATGTCGAATACTTTTTGTTTATAGAAAATAAAAGAAAGAGACAAAGAGATAAGTGTGCAAAAAAACTTAAACCCCGTCTAGTGTCGAAGATGATATACTCTTTTTAAATCTAATAAATTCCACAGTGTAAATTGGTTTAAGCAATTAGTTCAATTGGTTTGGTCAACCAACTCAGATCAGATATTGTCGTATGATAATGTCAGATTTAGTTATTTGTTGATTTGGAAGTTCGATCGAGTCGGATTTAAGATAATTACTGAATCGATTCAGTCTAACCGACTTAGATCAGTCATGGATATGGGAGCTCATATGCTGTCATAGGCCAAGTTGATCGAACCAAAGAGTTCGATCCAGTCGGCATTAAGATAATTACTCAATTGAATAATCTAACCGACTTAGATCACTGTACTCACTATATAATATAGTCAGATCCAACTAATTTTTCGATTTTTTCATAATTGATATAATCGGGTCGGAATAAAGGCAATGAATGGCTTAAGTTTAGCCGATTCAGATTTAGTCAGATTCAATTACTTAATCGAGATGTTTTAGGTCTATAAAGATTTAGTTTGTTAACTAAAAGATAAAGTCCGATTCAAGTGATTCTTACGATTGGGCTTAGTCTATACAGCCGATTTAAAAGATATAGTCAGATCCACACCAACTAAGGGTTTAGGCAGACTTTACCAATTTGAAGTTAACTTTTTAAGATCTCCATTAATTTGACTCCTTTTCGTTTCGTTGAAAAGAGTATTGAATTAAAAATGGACAATAAGAGTTGGCTTGGTGGCTGCTGCTGTGTCGGTGGTAGAGGAAGTAATGGTGTTGTTGTTGTCGTTGTCAGGGGTCGATTAAGGCGCACCGGCAGCGGCAGCATCGGAATTTTAGGTGCTTTGGTTTTGACTCTGACATGTGTATCTCTGTGCGTGTGTGCGAGTGTGTGTGTGTGTGTCTGTTTATGTGTGTAGTTTTTGCCTTTTCCGTTTGCCTTGCTTAGCTGCTGTGCTCTGCTCAAGAATTGTTAGATTCACGATATTGGCGTTGCTGGTGGTGCTGATGGTGGTGGCCCAACGTAATCAGGTTTAACTGGTACCGGGCCCAAGCGAAACGAGTGGTCGTCATCATCGTTTCTGTTGTTGTTGTTGTTATTGTTGTTGTTGTTGTTGTTGTTACTGTTGAGCGCCAGCGCCGTTGACGCCGCACTAGTCTCGTCTGACGTCTGCACTGTGCGCAGAACGGAACGACTCTGGTGGCTTCTCTTTTTCTTTTTTTTTTCTTTTTTTTTTTTAACTCTCCACTGACTGACCAAGCCAAGCGAACCGAGCGAACGTCTTCTTCTTCTCAGCCCACACTGTCCGTGGTCCTCAGTGAACGCAACATCAAACGATTTGTGCGCCAATAAAATGTCCCCCCAGTCATTGCTGGCTAGCTGGCTGGCTGGCTGGTTGGCTTCGGCTCTGATATGCAAACATTATTTATTTTATTTATTTATTTATTTTTGTTTCGTCGTTGTCTTGATTGTTGTTGTTGTCGCTGGCTGTTGATGTTGGGGTTTGCTTGCGCCCAAGTTTGTTTCTGTTTCGGTTTTGGTTTTTTTTTTTTTTTGTGTTTTTCGTATACTATTTTTGTTCGGCGTGATCTCATCGCACGACTCGTCTTAAACACGCGCAAAAATATCAACCCGTAGTTTCTGAAACTTAGAACTTTTTGCCCTCTCCAACTGTTTGACTCTCTCTCTCTCTCTGGCTGTGTGTGTGTGACACACCGACACACCGAGGGAGAGACTTAATCATTTTGTCAAGGACCCGTAGCGCCATCTCCTGCTTATCGCTATCTGTTAGTGTTTGTTGTGATTATTAGCCTCTCGTTGCTCCCAAAACCCGTTCACATCTATCTATCAATCTCGTCTGGAAATAATAATTGCGCCTTCTTTTCTCCGTCTCCGTTTGCTTCTTACCTACGCAATTTGGCTATTTAGCTCAGTGGACGGTCAGAGTCAGTTGACATTTTGTATTGATTTTATTTTTATTATTATTATTATTTTTTTTTTTTTGTATATTTTCGATGCAATCAAAATGATTTTTATTGTGGCGCACCTTTCTAATTGACTAACATTAAAAGCCGCATTAATGCAAATGGCCTACAATAAAGTTCGAATAAAATATTTACAGCCATATGAATATTGGCGAGTGTTCTTAATCTGGATCTCGTCGAGTATTCAGAATTAGTCTATAAATTATTGCATTTCGCTTGGGACAGAAAGATTTAAAATTATGGCGTCTCTGTTGTTGGATAAATTATTTCACTAAATTTGACATAAGAGTTAATTCATTAAACGGATTTGTATATATAATTTATACGAATTTTAAGAACAATTAATTCCGAAAATAATTTAAATACAAAAGGTAGAACATGACTCACAAATAAATAAATAAATTAAGCTTCTTAACAAAATTTGTTTAATGCTTTCGTCTTCGGATATTGATTGTCCCATCATTTTTATCTAAAAAAAATATGGTTCACTTTTTTTTTAGAGTATCTGAATTTTTCTGAATGAACCATATCCATTTGGTTAATTTGTTTTATGACCCAAGATTTCCATGATCAAATTTTATACGATTTTTTGCTCATATTTGGTCAATACGATCGAGATCTGAATGAAATTGGCGCCTCGCATAAGATCAAAAATAATGATCATCATATATAGATTTGTGTGGGTTTGTTTTTGTTTTTGTTTTTTATGATTACATATATGATCGAAATAAAATATTATCTTAGTGGAAACCAAATCGTGCGCTCTCCATAAAAAAAAAACAGAAATATCTGAAAATTTTGTGGGTATCGATTTACATAAAAAAAATATAATCAAAATATTCAGAAATAGTTAAGATATTTTATGTGGGCCGTTGACGAGGCCTATACAGATTTCATTAATCAAAAATATTTTGATTTTCTATTTTACTTTCAATTTCAGAATCTGCACCTCCGCCTTATCAACAACGCTCAAAAATGCTGAGACTGAGAGATGCAGGTGAGCCAGCAATTGATAACGAAAAAAAATGCATTGAAAAAAAAAATTAATTTATTTTTGTTTTTTTTTCAGATTTCGAGGAGAATTCACAAAACATCGAAAAGTCAGATGCGGCGTGGAGTATCCAAAGCAACAACAACAACAACAACAGCATTTCGAGCACCTTCAAACGGACCGAATCCGAATTGTGTGTGCCAAATCTCGAGTCCTTTACCACTGATGGCGAAGGTGAGTTCCAAATACTAGAAAAACTGGAAGGGGTGGAGGGAATGAATGCTTTATGGTTTGCCTCTGGAATACCCTAATTAGTTTGCCAGGCTTATACAAAATTCCATATTGTTCGGCACACACAGATTCACACTAGCACACGCTCACGCACACTCAGTTAGTTGGGCTTCGGTGTTTGTTCGTTCGGCAGAGTTGCTTGCGGTCGCGTGCGTGTGTTTGAGCACGCCGGTAGGCAAAGTCAACGCCTGCAGAGGCAGCGACAGAGTCAGCAGCAGCGCCAACGGCAGAGACAGACACAAAAGCAACAAAAACAAAAGCAGCAGCATGGCTGTGGTGTGTGTGTGTGTGTGAGGAGAGCAGGCGGCAGTCAAGTTTTTCGTGGCGCCAGCTTGCCGCGTCAGGTCGTCACTTTCTATATTGATATTAACTTTTAAGCGAAAACAGCAAAAACGAAACGAAAATAAATAATGAGCGAAAAACAAACACAAGCAATGGCGGCGAATATGCGAATAAGCGAGGCGGTGGCAATAATAACAACAATAAAGACAGCAGAGCCACCAGCGGCAGAGGCAGCGCCAGCGGGAGCAGCAACAGTCTTAACGTTTGCTTACGAAAGTTTATGGAACGATCGGAACACTCGGTGTGGTGTGGGGTGGGTTGGTGTGGTTTCGTAGGCCAGCGGGTCTGGCGCGGGTACGGGGGTGGGGAAAAGCGGCGCCGGCACTACGGCCTGCGGGGCTATGATATCATTCATACAGTCGCCGCTGCCGACGCCGCCGCTGCCACCGCTCTGTCTTGTCTCTGCCCTGAAACTGGCCAACATTTTATTTTATTTATTTATTTATTTTTTTTTATGGAACAAAGCGGACGAGGAGGAGAGCAACGTGACGATATATGACGGAAAAACTTTTACATTTGAATGGACCGGACCGTTAAGTTGTTCGGCTCGTTATTTAACGATGATTAGGCGGCGCCAGAGACGGCCTAAAAATAGAATAGATTCACTTGAAAACCAAACAACCCACTCCATCTAACCCCCACCAAGAGGTTGACTAACTATTCCCGATGGAACAGAATCTTTGAGATACACAAACCTCACGTACACACAGCTGGGCACAGCTGAGCTGTTCCGATCTGATCTGATCTAAGCTCAGCTCAGCTGAGTTGACTTGTTTGGGTTGAGGATGCGATGAAGCGGGGAGAGCTTTTTGATCGTTTATTTATGCGTTTTTCAATTAATGTTGATGAAATTTGTAAGATCGTTATCTAAAATTTAACTCGTGGCTTAAAAATTGTTAATAATGCTCGAAACACAAGAAAAAAAAAATAAACATTTTTTTTGTTCTTCCAACCGGCTGCGTGTTGAATATGAATAGTTATAAAGACTCGTTAAAATTGATAGACATAATTCCTAGATTAATGAGGCAAACAAAAAGAAAATATAGATTTACATGACTTGGTTTGAAATCGTTGCATTTATAGTAACTGTACTCTTTTTTGAAGTTAAAGATACTTTAAGGATTTTCGTAGCTGTCGAGGTTATGAGTCTATTTGACTAGAGCTTCTATATATTCCTAGTTGCTGAAGTCATAAGTCTACATATATATTTATAGCCATATTTCCTAGAATAAAAGTTTTACATTAGTTTATCCGAATTTGTTGCATTTGTTGTAACTGTACTTGTTTTAGAGTTATAGATACTTTTAGCTGCCGAAGTCATCCAGTAATAAATCTATTTTAGCACTGCTTCTATATATATACAAATTCTTACAACTGTATATACATATATAAAAAGAAAAATTATGTGTTCACACTATGAACGCTGTGTGCATGCAAAGAGATCCAAGATAAAAATATTCTAATTTTAAAGATGATGTAGTTGGGTTGGTGGCCGGCCCCATTGGATGCTGCGCGCACAGTGCCAAAGCAAAAAGCCAAACGGCGCTAAAATCCCTAATATGTAATCAAAGCCAAAGATAGGTGAACCGAGTTGGACAGCCCGAACCACCCCTCCCCAGTCTAGGCTAATGTCAATCAATTGTGCCCGCGGAGATGCATCTGAAATGTTTGAAGATGCATTTTGTTTTTAGTTCAGATACATAGAAACCATTCTTGGCTTATAGTTTATTTCATTTTTTTCTGTGGAATAAAAGAAATTTATGTTCTCTTTGTTTATTCTATTTGTGAGCGCTCTCTTTTTGTGTGAAAGATAGATTCCCCATCTTTGCACCTTTCCTCCTCGGCTCGTTATTTCATAATCATGGCATATTTTTATGTTGTTTGGCCTGAGAGAGGAGGGTGTTGCTGGTGGTCTTGGACGGGCCAAAGCCTTTTTATTTATTTAATTTTTTTTCTATATTTTTTTTGTTTTTGTTTCTTTGGCCATGAAGCGTCGTCGCGTCGCAATGGCGGCGTCGTCGACCCAATTAGGTAAACAGCGGGCGAACAGGCGCCACTTGCAATGGCCAAAACTAACGGATCTTTGTCTCCACCCTTTTACCCGCCAACTGTTTACCATGGTACCCCTCATACCAAGTGCTTCCGTCGTCCGACACCCCCCCCCCCCCCCCCCTCCATCTGCCTGCTGTTTTGCCAGTCGGACCTCTTTTCAATCAACTCATGCAAAAATTGCCAGAGTCGTCTGTGTGGATTTATTGCGATTTCGTTTTTGACTTTGGCGCTGGCGCCATCGCTTGGCCGTCCGCCGACTTGATTTTTTTTCTTTCTTTTGTTTTTTTTTTGTATTTTTATGTTTGTTCTTGTTGTTTTTTTTTTGTGTTTTTTTCTTAGCATTCTCATGGGGCGCGTGTTGGCGTTCTAATTGTTGTTTTTGTTGGTATTGTTTACCGCCACCGCCGACGGCATACTTTAGCGCTTTGCTGCTCTTGCCAACAACTTAAAGGGGCCGTCAGCGGATGCAATTTACTTTGAGTACTACCTCCGCCAGCGCCGCCAACTCGGCGTATACTTGTTGACGTCTCGTTTCGTTTTACGTATTGCATTACGCACACTCGATTGATCGGATTGGATCGGATTGGTTGTGTTGTGTTGTGTGTGTACGTCAATGCATTTTGGCATACCCTCAATTTGGCTGTCTCTCTTTTGGCCCAAAGTCCAAAAAAACAAATAAACCAGAAGAAAAAGGGTCAACGCTCTTGAGGCTTCGTCGATACTTTTATCTATCTACTCTCACATCCTTAACAACGAAAGTATCGATATGGCTTGATCAATTTAATAAGCCCACAGAAATATTCAAAATGCCAAAGCAAAAAGCGAAACGAACAAAAAAAACAAAAACCAACAAAAAAAAAGGAAAGAAACAAATTACAAATTGAAATAAATAACATGTTAACAAGAATTTCCAATAAAGTTTGCAATTTCGCTGCTGCTTGCCCGGTCATATCGTTCGTTCGACACGTTCGTCGTCATCGTCATCGCCGTCGTCGTCGTCGTCGCTCGAATTAAAACGAAGACAAGCGGCGCCGGCCCGTTTACGTAACGCTGTGGCGCCAAAATTATTACCATTTAAATGTCTAAATGTACACACATTTCCAACCAAACAAATATATCTGCGTAATCTGTATGTGTATGTGTGCGAGTGTGTGTGTGTGTGGTGTGGCGAACCGCGTGTGCTTTAATTTTTGCGGCTGTGTTTGCCGGACAATGTGTGAGGTGCGAATGTATGTGTGGGGGGTGACTGTTCAGATTCTTCCTCGCCTGCTTCTCTGATTATTTTTTTTTTTCACGCTCGCAAATTCTTAATTTGTGGTCTCTGCCTGAGTGTGTGTGTGTGTGTGAGTGGCGCTTTGCTTGGCATACTCTTTATAATTTTTTTTTTGTATTTATTTATATACATTTTGTATGCAAGTACATAAGTAGTTTCGTATTTGTTCATATTAAAATCAAATTTTATGGCTAGGCTAGAATAATTGTGGGGCATACAGAGCACTTTGCGCATACACATAAATAAAAATATTTATGAGGGCTTTGAGTATTATTTTTAACACCCCACCCACCCGTTGCTGCGTCAGCCCCATGCCATTCGCACTTGAAGTCTCGAGTCTCGTGTTAAACAATATACAAAAGACCAGCAACAACAACAATAACAATACAGAGCGAAAGAACAAGTAAATTCGCAACGCGTCTGGCCGAGGCGACGAAATGACGCCAACGTCAGTCGAGACCAGTCAAGCCCCTTGCCCCCTGGCCTAATCAGTGTGGGTGAAGGAAGCAGATTCCTAATTTCAAATCTGGAACCCATTTAGCAAATATGCTTGTGTGTGTGTGTGTGTGTGTGTGTGTGTGTGTGTGATTGGTAATTGAATGACAGGCATTTGGCCATAAAGTAGCAAATTAAATTACCTGAATAAACGATTCGCTTAGTAGGAAATTTTTATTTGAAATTGCTTTCTCCATTTATTTCAGATCGGAGTAGTCTGAAAAGAAGCTGGTGCCAGATCGCCTACTGGGAGATGGGCAAGCGGGTGGGCGACTTTTTTCCGGCCGAAAAATCTTCAGTCAACATTTATACGGACGGTGCGGAGGATTGTAAGGGCGATAGTATGTGCCTGCGTGATTTGGTGACCAAACCGATTGAAATGACTCATCTGCCAGCCAAGCAAATGGATCTGACCTCGATGCAAGCGGTGGAACATACACGGAGTAAAATTGGCTTGGGTAAGTCGAAAGTTCATTAATTACTTGGGAGAGCAACACAATTAATCCGAGCTCTGTCTAATTAGGTGTGACCCTGAGTCGAGAGTGTGAAAATGTCTGGATCTATAATCGCAGCAATGTACCGATTTTCGTGGACTCGACCACCCTAAGCGAACGCCTGGATCGTGTCTGCAAGGTGATGCCCGGCTGCTGCTTGAAAGCCTTTGACATACAAGAGTAAGTCAACTTTCTCTTTCTCTGTCAAGTTTTCAAATTCTAAAATTATGATCATTGTAGGGCTCAACTGTTAGCTTGTAGGCAACCGCCGGCACGTCACCTGGGTCCAATAGATCGGTTCAGCATGAGATTTAGCTTTGCCAAGGGCTGGGGCAATACTTACCGTCGTCAGGATATTATGGGCTGCCCCTGCTGGCTGGAGGTGCACTTCAGTCAGTTCCGGTGACAGTGCCTGAAGCAGACGCCTCTAAACCGGCGTAACCTGGAACAGCTACCTGCAGAAGGACCTCCTCACCAGAGCCATCATTGTCATCAACATCACGGCCATCATTTCCGCATACGCCAATTGCTGCGCAAGTTGCACAAGGCCTTGACCAAATTGAGCAGTAGAGTCTGTGCCTCGGCTTCGTCAATGGTCAACCTGGAACAGTGCTACGCAAAATAGCAACTCTGGTAGTGCTGTGAAACAACAAAAGCAACAACAATTAACTAATAACTAACGGCAACAAAGGACTGCAAATGTAATAAATGTTTTTTTTTTTTAATGTTTAAACAAATAACGAAACAAATTTCAAATTACTGCTAATTATGCCACACACACATACACACAATCACACACACATCGAAATTAAATTATAAATTGCAAGAGTAACAAAAAAAAAAAAAAAAAAGAAGAAAAGTGAGAGAGAGCAAACGTACGCAAGTAAGAGAGGAAACAAAATGGAGTTAGAAATTCAGTGTAAAAATAGCTAAACTTGAAATCCTGTGATTCATTCTTTATATACTTATATGTATATGTATGTATATCGTAGATCCGATAATATATACACATCATATAACCAAACAAATAACAACCACCACCAACACAATCATAACCACATGTGTGGCATGTACAAAAGCATAGAAACGGCTTCAAATCCGGCTAAGATTATTTTAGAATAAGGAATTAAGCAAAAACTAAAAAAAAAAAAACACAAATTCTAAATTTTGTATACCAAAAGGATTTTTAAAAGTGGTTCATTTATTCATAGTCTGAACTTGTTGACTGCCTTCCATTTTATTTCACTTGTTTTACTCAAGCCTAGCTTCCTTATTTGTGGATTTTGTGCTTTGTGAAAAGATCATGTTCAAACATTTTTAAAATTTTATGTTGATATGTTGATCGTTTTTTGTAATCGTCTATTATTTATTATCGTGATTATTTTGTTAAAATTCATTTGTTTATATTTTATTTGCAAGTTGCCAACTCAGTTGCCTTTCAAGTCAAATGAAATGCAAATGTGAGGAAATTAAAGAACTTTTGGCCTTGCGCTTTCAACAAGCTTTAGGGAAAATGAGTAGGTGGGATAATTAAATTAAAAAAAATATAATAAAAAATTGTAAATAGCTTTGTGCCTTGCCGACGATATTAAATGCATTGGAAATGTATATTAAATTAAAATAAGTTGTAATTAGAAATTGTGTATACAACCGCCGATTCCTTTCATGTTTAGGCCTTCTATGCTTTTATCTACATACACAAATCCTTCACACACACACACACACACACACCATGCATACATTTATTATACATAAAATGATACGAATTAGTACATAAAATTATGTATATTTGAATTCCAAAAATTAATTATTACAGTAACCACACTCATTCATACATACATACACACACCCCAAAAAAAAGTTAAAATAATAATGATAAATAAATATAAAAAAAAGATACACAAAATTTTGTGAAAACATCTAGAAATTGTAAGCAGATTTTAAAAAATTTCTTGGACTTGAGTCATTTTGAATTTAATGAAGACATATGCATAAAATGAAAAAAATCAATGGAAAACAATATATATATATATATATTATATATATATATACTTACAATATCTTCAAAATGATCAAATATTTAATAAATGTGAATATTTGTAATTATACTGTTAAGTTTTAAGAAATTTTTTGTAATAAAATTTCTATATACATAAATATGTACATAAAAAAGAGGAATTTAATTTGCAATAGTTGTTATTCAATGTATTAATTATCTGGCTGAGTAAAGATCTATACTGCTGCCACTGCTCATCGACATGGCTTTGACAAATTTTAGACCGATTTTCTTATGGCAAACTATGCAAAGTCCTTTCATTTCATGTATGCAATCTTGGCAATATGGCAGATTACAGTTTCGACAGATCTCAAAATCGTTATCTGTAAAGAATAGTTTTCGTTAAGATTAAAAATTTTCTGGGAACCTAATTCCTTACCTTCGATCGTATCACATATAAGGCAATGGAACTTTGCACATGGAAAAGGACGCAACCAATTGAAGTTGTCAGGATAGTGCAGCCTTAGACGCTGGAACATAAATCAAGTTAAAGAAAAAATATTAAAGTAGTCTGATCCGTCACAACATATATTTATCACCATGAGATCGGTTATTTTGGTTATACATAAAGTGAATTGGTGTTCGTTAGACAGAAATATGTTATAGTAGTCTGAACCGGCTAGTATTTCGATCCCCATAAAAGCTTTATAAGTTGCAATATTGAAAGAAATCGGTTGATGAATCTAGAATTTAGAGGTTCGTATGATACTTATATGATATAGTATTTTCAATCGGCTGATCGGTACTATAATGCATATATTGTTTTATTAAGAGGAACATGTATTAATCATATTGTCTAATGAATATTGACAGACTATTATGTCTTATAAGCACATAATGAATATATATATATTTTTTTGTTCGAAAAGAGTATATAGATAAGGTAGGATCGATAGCTTACCAGACAACAATTGACATTTTCCTGAGACCGTCGATGAGCCAAGTTGTCTTCAGCCATCTTGCGCAGAGACTGAAAGACATTCCGACGATCCCTTAGGATTCGATTGTACAAAAAGAGTATGCGTTGTTTCTCCCGTTTGTAATAGAAATAACCACAGATCAGATGGCGCATGCGCAGGAAGTTGGAGCCCTCACAGATCAGCAGAATAATGAGCAAATATAACAAAATAAGTTTTATATAAAAACTAAAAGCGATTTAATAAGTTTTTAGGTTTCTAGTTCTGGGGAAAAGCTCACCTCTTTGATAGTGTATAAGGCCAAGGCAGGCATTCCTTATTAGATAGAGAGGTGGAGACTTGCTCGTGTATATTAAAGTTTTTCATTGTAACTCGTAAAAGCTTGGCCATTAAACCTGTGCCATTGATCTAGGGCAGTAAAGTTTTAGTACCTCGAAAATTTGGTATGTTTTTGAGACCTACATGAAAGTGTATTTCGTGTTTGCCTTCCTGATGATACTTGATCAGCGATCGATGTCTTATAATTTTCAAAAGCGTAACGACCAAATGATCAAATATTAGGAAAAGACCAGCAGTGATAATTTCCAGAGATAACTGCAGCAGGTGATAGATTACAGATTTCGATTCCTCTGAAGTTCGACTACAGATATCATTGGTATCTATATAATTTGATTTCTCATACTTTGTGGGAGAGAAAACAACAATATAAAATGGGTTTGATTACTAATTTTAAGGAATACCAACATTTCTCAGCGGAAGTATAGACTGTTTGGCAGACCTCTGACGCCTTTTGTCGATATGCTTGAAATAATCCGATATGTAAATATTATCATACTCAATATTTGTTCTGTATTGAATAAAATATCGTATGGAAGCTAAAAAACGATAAAAGAAACAAGGTCTTGATTTAATAGTGAACTTATCTCTCACTTACCATAAATAACTCGTAATATGAGAAGGCAGAGAAACTTCTCTATGAAGAACATAATGACATCAAAAATATGCTTGCGTCTGCGAAAATCTCTTCTAAAGGCTTTGGCACTGTCTTCAGGTGATCTGTTGATCAAGACAAACTAAAAGTTTTTTCATAGAAATAAAAAAAAAAAACTCTTTCCCACCTTAAGTTTTTCGGGACTGTATTATTTCGGATTTTATAGGTGATCTCAATAGTGGAAACATTATCAATTAGCTCGTGCTCTGTTTTCACCATTTTCACATAAGTCTCACCGAAATCTTTTGGTATCACCTTGGAGGGATCGCATACTTTATCGGGATCCCCGAAAACATTCATTATACAAATCATATCAATTTTATAGGGCCAGCAAATAGCTGGGGCCACAATATCTGGAAACTTTAGATTGCACCTTTGATAACCTTCCGAAAAAACTTCCTCACATGCTCTTTGTCCACTGAGAAGTTGATATTTACAACGACTCTTCATATTTCCTTCAAATAGTCTCTGTATATCATTAGCACTGGGTATGTTTTGACTGGCACTGACATTTTGGTAACCCCGCGGACGATGGCGGTAGTCCGAAAATAGTGCTTTATCTGGGCGCTTATCATCCCTAATATCTGCATTCTCGACACCGTATTTCAGGTCCTCCAAAATCTGCTCCATTTCATTAAATATGTCTTCCACCTCATAGACAGTTTCATGCATATTTTGTAGCGTATTTGTAAATGGCTTAGTCATTAGATCAAACTGGGTCTTGGATAAGTTATAAGTCAACACCGTGGTGCAAGTGAAAACTCTTACTATTTCAGCTGCATTGCTGGCCAAGTTGTCTATGGGCCCTAGTTGCTAACAGGTAATCAGTTGTAGGTACTGTTAGTCTGGATGCCCCAAGAGCCCTCTTACCTGATATGATCAAGGCAAAGGCCACAGCTCTCAAATAACTGCGACCCGATTTGCCTACAAGAGCCACGAAAATCAGTACAGTCACCGCACGCACGCTCCGACTCAAAGTAAAGAAAAGGGCTAATCGAAACGATAGAAAATTTAGAATTTTTCAAATTGTTATTCATTCTCATTACCATAAGTCAAGACAAATAAGCCAAATACAGGGTATACAAGAGAAATATGATTTAGACTAAAGTTCAATGCTAGAAGTTCCCATAGCAGAAAAGCCAGAATTAATCCAATCAAAAAACTATAAAAACGCAAAGCCACTTTAATCTGTGCAGTCTCTTCATCATGGTAACCGAAGATTAGACAATAAAAGCGGGTGCAGCGATTTGCAATAAGCCTTTTTAGGAATTTCGATAAAAAATGAAACATGAAGCCTCGAACAAAAAATTACTTGAAGGAAAAAACTTTGTGAAAATATTTACAATTTTTTTTTTTTTATATATATTTTCTTTAATATAAAAATAGAGAACATAAACGTAAGTAAGCTTCTTACATAATATAGTCCTCATCGAAATCATATTTATCGGCTTTCGTAGAGGCAGCACCTAAGCTAAAGCTATCCAGGACATCTGTCAAATTGGTAATTTTCTTTTCATTGCGTGCATTTTGTTTTTTCTTCTTTTTCTGCAGTTCTTTGATATTTTTGTTGATAGATTGATTCTCTGAAAAATATGAAAGTAATTGTTAAGACTTTGGAAAATCCTTTAGTATTTTGTTTGGTCTACCTTCTAGGAGCAGAGCTGGATCAGCTTTTTCCTTTTTATCTTCGTCAATTTTCCTTTTGCGGCTTTTTGTGGTAGTTTCCTTTTCATTTATCACAGCACTGGCAGAAGTTGAGGGCTTCTCTTCATCTTCGATTGGCCTCATCTCTAGCGGTCCAGTCGATGTTATTTGCATCACATCGTCTGTGGTCACAGCGCATTGATTAATGATATCCGTCTCCATGGCTTCAAAATTTTCTACATCAAATTCGCGGGCCTCGGTATGTACAATTGCTGCGCTAAGGTGCACCTTGTGAGTCTCCTTCACTTCTGGAGGCTGAGTGCAGTATTTGATTTTGCCGGTGTTCCAATCGTTGAGTACGCTGCGAGCCGCGGCCAACACATCCGGTACACCCTTTTTCTGGAATTTACCTTTGAAATTGATTGATTGATTAATGTCTTGATTCGTAATTTTCAACTGGCCGGCTTACCCATTCTGGCTGCCTTTTTGGCAAAGAATTCCTCGTAAGTGTCATAGTTCGTAATGTCATACATTTTGCAGAAGTACTCCTTGCTGGCACGCTTGAGAACACTCTCAGCAATGGTGAAAGGATCCTTGACATCGCCTACACGTTGGGCATTTTTTAGGACGGCATCTGTGCTGCCACCACCGCTGGTAAAGACAATGCCGGGGCAGTCAATAAGCTTAATCTTGGAGTCCAACTCGACCTCTTGCATGGCCCTATAAAAAAGTTTTATTATTATAAAGGAGCAAAGCAAAAAACTATAAGGTCGACTCACTTGGTTATGCCTGGAGTGCTGCCCACCATGCAAGAACGGCCGCGTGTTAGTGAATTTATGATGGAGCTTTTGCCCACATTAGGTATGCCTACAACACCGACGCGTATGGAAGTTTTGATGCCCTTGTTGCGGCAATAATTGCCTAGCATGTTCATGAGCAATTCCGCACCAATACAAACCGAGCCTTGCATGGCCTTTTCGGTCTTCATTTCGCGCAGCTTGCGCCGTCCCAATCTGGAGGCCTGATCCTGGGTCGATGCTTTAAAGGCGGTGACCGGTCCACTGCGGCGAAAATACTTGATCCAATCATTCAAATTTTCTCTAGGCACTAAATCAGCCTTATTTAGAACCAGGACAAGACGCTTGTTTCCAGGTGCTCCACGCACAGCGCGTTCGACTTCATTGCATCTCGTGCCCAAGGGGTCGCGAGCATCTACCACCTCCAACACAACATCGGCGTTCTCAATTACTTTGCGGAATTCTTTGAAATATTGTTTCAGAGACTGTTCCTTGGTGACGGCGTTTTTGTATTTCTTTCCGTCTCCCTCCTCGTCGTTCTCGTGCATTATGCCATGGACTGTGCTTCGCATATCGGCATCTTCCACCATTGACTCGAGGGACTTGAATTTGTTTTGTTCACGTTCTGCCTTGAAGGCCTCACGACGGGCCTTACGCTCCTCTTCCTGGCGCTTCTTAGCTTCCTCCACTTCCTTGAGTATGTCATCTTTGAAGGGACAAATGTTAGGTATCTGTATTAGTTTCTGTTTCTTGCTGCCTTTCTTCGGGTTCTTCTTGGCCTCGCGGCGCACTTTTTTGTTGTGATCTCTGACTTTCTTTTCAATTTTGTGCTTCAGGCGACCCGTCAGGCGCTTCGATTTTTTTGCTGTTAGTGGAGTTGATATTAGTTTATGATTCTTAATACTTTTAATTTTTTTACTTACTCTTAAGTCGTTTTAAAGCCATTTTCTAAATTTATTTAAACCAAACAAGTCAATACTCAACACGTGCTACTATTACTTTGGCAGGGTTGAATTGGAGCGGTCGAAAGAGGAACCAGTACCATGTTCTTCCAGTTCATTGGTTCGCTTACAGCGTGAATAAAGTTATTATTTATAAATTTATTATAAATTGCTAAAGCAAAATTAAATGTTATAGCAACAAAACAAAAACAAATTAATTTTAAATAATTAAAAAAAAAATATCGATAGTAAATATTGGAAATAATCGATAACGAATCTCAAAATCATTTCTGAATCCGAACCGTCTGTGTTTTATTTCTGATGCCGGTTAAACAATGTCAGCGGTCACAGATTTTTTGGACTTAAATAATACCGAACTCTTTGCCAAGGCTCGCGCAAGTTTGCTGTATATTGATCCACAGACTCAAAATATTGTGGAATGCAAAGATGATTTGCTGTTCGTTTGGAATGCCCAGGAGTCGTGCTTGTTGGTGACAAATTGGCGGCTAAATGCAACACTGAGCCAATCTCAGTGGAAGGGTGCAACGCCAAAGCAATCCAAGGTCAGCTATCAGACACTGATTCCATCCACTCCTATCGGCTATGATGTGGACCGTGTCTTGGTCTCTACTGAGGGTTCCCTAGTGGCCTTGTCTGGACCACGCGGCGTCTCAATTCTAGAGCTGCAACACCGTTGGGGCGCTGAAGGTAGCTTTATGAATGGCAAGCCGAAAGTCATTTGCCGCTCTCACACCCTAGATGCAGCTTTGTTTACCAACAATCCACATTTGGAAGTACGTCAAATTCGCTGGCATCCAGAGAGCGTCACCGATTCTCATTTGTTAGTGCTGTTAAACAACAACACTATTCGCAATTATAACAACAGCAAGCTTCGATCCGTCTGGCAAGTGGGTCCCAGTCTAATTCGTACCGCCGGCAACACTTCACTCTCCGATTTTGGCGAAACTTCAGTGGATTTCGATATAGCCCAACCTGTGAAGTCGCGCCAAGCTGATGAAAGCCTAAATGCTTCAAAATTGAATGAAACCAAGAGCAATCCGGCACGGCCAGAAAAAATCGAATGGCCTATTGTGATTTTGCGCGAAAATGGAAATATCTATATATTGTTGGCCGGATTGGAATCTGAAAATACGCGCCTCCAAGGTCCCATCACCATGTCGCCCCAGACAAATGACAATTATGGCTTGGATTCTTGCTCGATCATGGTGATACCTTCTTTGCCACCTACTATAGTAATTGCCGAGTCCAGTGGAAAGCTACATCATGCTTTACTAATGGAGTCCGAAACAACTGAAGTCTCCAACAATGAAGTCGACGATGCACTATTTATAGAGCCATCCGAGTGGACTATACATGTGATGGAAACAGTTGAGCTGGAGCTAGGCTTGCCAACACAAAACACAGCTAACCGACCGGGCGCAAATAGTTCCTACATTTGTCCCATACATCTAAAACGAGACATTATAAACGAGTTGCGCTACTTTGCCTACCACAATGCTGGTCTTCATGTGGTCTCCGTGAATTTCATAAGCGAGCTTCAGCGTTTTCTAGATACCGAAGCAGAAGATGATGTTTTGGCTCTAACTACACCCTCCCGGGCCGAGTATATTTTGTGTACCAAATTCTCCAGCGACCGGGTGAACGCGGTCCTTGGCCTGGCTCTCCTAAAAATGCCCTGCGGTGTGGTTCTATTCCTTTCGAGCGGCCAGGTGATCAGTCTAAAGCTGGTCATCGATCCCAGACTCCTAATTAATTCAGTGCCTTTGACATCAGAGCTAAAGGCAAGCTTAAGCATCAACTCTTCTCCCGAGCCAACTTTCCTGGACAACATCAAGGTTTTACTCCAGCGCACCGTAAATCAGCCCATCTTGTCAGCTGACAAGCTGGCCACTCCTTCACCCCACGAGCGCTACGAGCTGCTCAACCAGGCCATTGAAGTACTCCGCACCCAGTATCTGAAGCGCCATGAGCTTGTCCGCACCGAATTCGCCAAACGCATCAATCGCATCAAACTACAAAAGGAGCAACAGCTCCAAGAGATCCAGAGTCTGGAACGGGAACGAGAAGTGATCAGCGAACGTGCCCACAAGCTGGCTGAAAAATTCGAAGAAATCAACGACAATCAAGAGATCCTCAGTCGCAAATGTCACAAGCTCATGCAGAAAGCTAATGTAGCCCTGCCCAACAACATGGTGGCCGAGCGTGAGTTTACCCAAGAAGTGATACGCATCAACAAGGCCACCAAGAATCTGGCCACTGCCCTAGACGCAGCCAAGAAGTCTTTCAATAAGCAAACCTTCCAAATTGCCAAAAGTCGCACTGAGCCCAACGTTGGCAATTACGAATTGCCCGAAAAACAGCATCGAACCATTACCGAAATCCTTACACAATTGGCCGTAGAAATTGAACGACAGATTACAGATTTGAAGCGCATAAATAAGATAATTGGAACCTAGTTTATGATTATTTACAAATATCTGTCAAAATAATTTCTGCGTAAATAAACTAAGCCCTGTTAAATTTAGAATCAAATTTTTCTTGTTCTTTCTTGATCTCTTCCTGAAGATAAAGACTGGGAATTTGTGACGTACTAAAATGACTTTAATTAACTAGAATATATTGAATATAATATTTTCACTATTAAATCTTCCCTGTGGCCTTCACTAATTTTGATAAGCAAAATGGGCTCGTCTTATCAAAAAAAATATATTTTTTTTTCCAAAAAAATACCAAAATAAACTTTCCATTCCAAATATATGCTATATATATTTATTATAAATTGTCTCAATTCTGGCATACACAAAGCCACAAAGGTATACAAAAACTATACGATTCTTTCAGTATATTCAAATATTTACCTTATATGGAGTATTACGTTCGCCTTGCGCCAGACTTTTGCATAGCAAATGATTTGATTTATTCATTTATGCGACTTTTTGTTTTGGTGCCTTTCGATTTCCGAACTTGGATTTGGATACAGTATCGAGAGTGCCAGTCTGGTTGACACTTGCTGGAGACATGACATCGACAAGCATATTCTGCAGGTTCCTGAACGTCTGCACCCAAATGACGAACTATATAAAATCTAACTCGCCGTTTGTGATTGAGGCTACAATGGTTACGCTCTGTTTCGGTGGTATTCTCGGCAAATACTTGATACTTTTATAATGATTTTGTTAAAAATTATGCAAATCAAAAAAAAAGTGTATTCTGTTTTTATAAAATAGCTCACCAAATTGAATTGTTCAAATACAAATATAACGAAGAACCTTTGACGCTGCAGTTAAAGTAAAAATAAATGAAATAAACAAACAGTCTAAGTTTCAGTTTGTTTATTTCGATAAGCTAGTTAAGTTTTTGGGATACTTATAATGCTAAAAATCTATTTTTTCTCGATTAGGTGTATATAGAAAGCCGGATTCTTAACCTGGCTCATCTCCTTGAAGTCTCCATAGAGCTTGTGCTTGGCCCCAGCTCCAAAGATTTCCATAAGGATTTCTGTGAAGCGTTTCAGCTCATGTGGATAGTAGGAAAGACGGAATTCGCTGGACAAATTGTTACCTTCAATTTGATAGTCCATAGCTACCAAAGCTGGCTTTCCGCAATAAAACAGAACGGATGTCTTGATGTCGGCTGTGTGACTTGTCTAAAAAAAGAAAATAAAAAATTGGCAAGTCATTTGAAATGCGATTCATAATACACGTGCCGATCGATGGATGATGAAAGATGTGTACGGGATGATTTTCAGTTTTATAGATTTTTCTTATCAGTTGAAGAAACTCATTGATTGGAATAGCTTTGAATAGAAAATTGCTTGTAAATGATTTTTAATTGCTCGCTGACGGGGATGACTAGTGAAAATTAGTAATTGTCGGCACTTACATTATAGTAGAGACTCTTGGCAGGCGTTGCTCCCGTTTCGAGAATGTTATCATAGTTGCGATGATCGATGAAGAGAACACCGCCAGGCTTCAGACATTTTTCAAAGTTTCCTATGGCCTTTTTGTGCTCTCGCTGATCGCCGTAGCCGTCCATTAAATGGGCAAAGGAATTGCCCAGGCAAATGACGGCATCAAAGCCATCCTTGATGTGGTCCTTGATATCGTCGTATAAGGTTAACCAATTGGCCTCCTCAATTACTGCATTTGCGAGGACATGGAGCTTGTTAAAGGAAGAACTACTCGAGACAAGAAGTTTCAGACTTACCCCATTTATCAAAGGCTGGTTCCTTGCGACGGTTCCAACGGTCCTTGAGAGCGTATTTTAACATTTTGTCTGAGGCGTCCACAGACATCACCTCAAAGCCCTCTTCCAGCAGCATAATAGAGTCCACTCTATTACGTAAAGGATGGAGAATATTGATACGATTTTAAGTATAAAAAGCTGGTTTCTGCTTACCCTGTGCCACAGGCCACATCCAGAATTCGGCGGCAGCCTCTTTGACGCAACAGATCGATTAGGAAATTTTTGTAATTATCCGTGCGTGAGTTCTTATCACCAATGAAAATTTCCCAGACCTTTGCAGCCTTGCCATCGGCATACTGGTCGCGTACTCCTTCGGCGGAAATACCCTCGGAGCGGGCCACAAAAACTGAATCGGCGGTGGCAGTCATTTCTGGTCAGCGAACTTTAATAAACTGAATGTTCTATTTGATTTAACTGTCCACGATGTCTCACCTAGACAGATTTCCAATCCGACAGCTGTTGAGCTCAACTAAAAAGCTAATCTAATACATTCCCCTAATCATAAGCTTATCAACTTTGACGTATTCTGGGTGGAGTCGGCTACTAAGTGTGCTACCCCACCAAGGCGCCCACTCATGTGCCAGATGCGCATGTTGTTTGGGGCTTTCGTTTTTGTTTTTAACAGTGATGACCTCAGATTGACCTGAATTTGTGATTAAAAGATTTGTGGGTTCAGTTGGGTCAAATATTTTTGAAAGATTTCAATAACATTCACACAGAGCTCTGCCAATCGCAAAACAGGAAAGTAAACATCGCCGGATTCGGCAATTTATTCGAATATTGAGAGTTACGATATATCCTGGAATACTTTTCAAAATGTTAGGTTTCTGTAAAAATAAATTAATGACTCCTTAATTTTTGCTGTGAAAATATATTAAGAAATTCAATCAATTTGATTCAGTGATTCTTGCCCAATAAATAAATAGATTTAGGTTTTCTATATATTTGATTTTATTTATTAAATACAAAGGTATAAGTTAACAGTTTCGTGATTTAATATTGCACTTTGCCAAAAGCTAAGCAAGAGAATAAAATTGGTCATTTTGTATTGCACCTCGTTAATAAAGTGAGATTGAATCTTATAAATACGATTAAAATAATCTTAATGCTAGGAGAGTATTCAACTAGAAAGTAAGGTGATTACGTTTCGCAAGAAAATTAATTGCATCTGACAGGCTTGGCAGGTAAATGCCATCCGAGCCATAATTATCTTGGGAAACATAAGCTGTCATTTAGTTAATAAGGATCAACGGATCTTCTAGACTTTAAGTGTGTAAACTAAAGAGCTAAGCAATTCGAGCATTATCATTGTATAATCAAATAAAAAAAATCTAGGCAAATAAAATCTCTATGGCAAATACCCCAGTGAGTCCTCGAGAGAGGCGCTCACCGCACGCATGGACTGGTAGCTGCCCATCCGGCTCTTGCTGGTTGTGCTGCGTACAGAGGCGGCTGCCCCACCGGCAATCTTCTCCATGGCATTGAACTTGCTGAGCAAATCGTCAGCACTGCAGGACTTTTGGGACGCATGACTGCCGTGGCTGCGTTCATGGCAGTTAGCTCGATCGGTGCTAAAGGATTCGCGTGGACGGTAAGTGGATTTGCGCGACGAGGCGTAAGAGCGACAACTACCATTGCCCATGCCATTGTTGGCTCTTAAGGAGGGCTTGGTGAAGCCAGTCAAGGGTTGGGGCGGGCACAGGCTCTTGATGTCGGTGGTCTGGCTGAGTTTCATGTCGGCAAAGACAGCAGCCGCCTCTACGCTCTTCTTAACGCTCAAGGCCTCATGGGGTTGCACTGGCTTGCTGTTGCCTCCGATTGTGAAGAGCTCGTAGTCCAGTCCCAGTTTCTCGGTTGGCTTGCGCAAGGAAGATCGGGATCTGCGTTGCTGTGACTCACCCGGGGGGCTTGCAACTGTCGTACTGTCCGGGGCACGTTGGCGACGATGGGCACGCTTGCAATAACATTTACTGGCACTGATGCAACTGTCCGTGTCACACCAGGTGGTGGCATCTGAGTGAGAGTTCACCGAGTCTTGTTCCAGCGTGCTAGGGGGCTCTTCTTCCACCATAGAACAATAACACTTGTCGTCTGATTTGCATGAAATTAACGAGTGTCTGTTGGCTGAAGCCGCAGCGTTAGACAGTCCATTGCCTACGGAGCTTGTCTTCCGCGAGTTGGCCATATTCCGCTCATTCTTCTGGCGCAATTTGTGGTTAAGATGCTCAGTGCGCAGGCTGCAGTAGCAGCGGTCAGCCGAGATGCAAGTGCAGGTCTCAGAATCGTAGCTACACTCGGAGCACGAGACATACCTAATTCGAAGAGAAGTATTAGTGTTGGTAAACATTTGAATGGAGAGTACTGTACTTACCCACTGCTGCTATTTCGATTTAAGCCTTGAAGAGCATGTTCATTTCGGACTACAGAAACATCGGAGCCACTGGTGGCAGCTCGAGTTCTTTGCTGTTGCTCTGCCTTGGTTTGACTGGTCGGAGGTCCAATAATAATGGGTGGACTAAGCTTACGTCGATTTGGATGTGCCGCTTCGTTAGATCGTATGCTTTTGGTTGGCTTGCCTCGGCATGAACGAAATTGGCCCAGCTGGAAAACCTTCTTCAGGCTTTTGGTTCCAAAGAAAAAGCTCTTGTGTTTTTTCTAAATCAAAATAAAATAGGAGCTTAGCTTTGACTTTCTCCTTTTAGGCACTTTAGTTTACCTGCGAACTACTTAAGCTACTCTTGCGTTTCTTTTTCTTCTGACGCCTCATAATGTTCTTCGATCTCTGAAAGAGCTCGTCCTGGGTCAGTGTCACGGCCAGCTTAAGCAGAAACTCCTTGTAGATCGGCTTTAAGTCATTGAAGGACATGCCATCGGCATCAATTATTGCATAGAGTATATCGTCTAGGGAATGTAGGTTCTCGTGCAGCCGAAATTCATTAAACAGTTCGCTGAAACCAAGTGGGGAACTAGAAGCACAAATTTTATGCCAATCAACCCCGACCCTTTTCACCAAAAAATGTCAACAAATTCTTAGAAACGGGCAGACCAGCAATTACCCAATTTGTAGAATTGTAGAATTGCTGGTCTGTGCGATTCGCAAACGGTACTCACCCTCCACCACCTCCAAGTTTGCCGGAATGACGTCGAGCAGCTCGAGACTTGTAACGTGTTAGTCCACCTGTATTTAGGAAACTTCCTGATCTTGGTATGGCCACACGAGTGAGTATATCACCATTGACATCGCTGCGCAGACCAGAGCCATTGCCCACCGAAGAGCTTGCCTCTGGAATTAAAGATGACGCGATCACCCGGTCCGGTGACTTGTAAGCTCTGCTGGTGGGCTTTTTGTTGAGATGCTGCTGGTGGAGATGACCCTGATGGCCCAGGGGCTTACCACCACAAACATTAATGTGTCCATTACTGCAAATGACGCTGTTGTTGCGTCCAGCATTTAAATTGCCCTTAAAACCAGATCCAGAGCCTGGAATGGTTGTGGGCACTGGAGGAGCACGCTTAGTCTTGTGAGACTTCCGCTTGCGCTCCTCTGTTGAAGTCTCACCGGCCTCATTGATGGCATTGCTGGCCGAGCTGAGCGAACTGTTAGAGATGCGCTTTTTCCTAACCGATCGCGAGGGCGTGGGCATGCCCACAACACTGCCACTGCTGCTGCGGAAAGAACTACGTCGTCCACAGGCACTGGGTGCCATCTGAGAACGGCTTAGATAGTTGGAGCTGGTCATGGCAGAGCTGCTGGCTATGCTGATGCAGCTGACGCCATTCTGCTGACGCGGCGTGCGTCTCTTGGTGCTGCGATGTGAGTTGGTGCTGACATGGGCCATGAGGCTTTGGTAGAGCGTGGCCGCGATGACTATGGCATCTTCGGTGCTCTTGCAGATGAAGCCATGGCACTCGAGTATCTTGGGTGTGCCCGCGGAACGCATGACCACCGCAAAAATTGGGGCATGTAGAACATTTCGCTCCAAGATCAATTGCTCCGCCGAACTATACAAAACGAAAAGTTAGACTGGACTTATTTGGGATTTGAAGCTTAGCTTGCTTACCTCAGAGGCTGGAACAAAGCTGTCTTGTCAATGTTATCCGGGTCCGTGATGAGCGGTAAAAATGCTGCTGCCCCATCGTCTTCAGAAATCACAAACTTAACAGCCGACCACACGGCTATGTTATGAAAGGGCGTTATATGGCCTTCGGTGTCCTCGGCTCCTGGTGTCAGGGTCATTTTCACACGCAAGCCAGTGGCACAAATATCCAACGATCCCGAGCTAAGCTTCTGTAGAACCAGTTAAACTTTTAGTAAGTTCATTTCCTGAGTCTTACCACTTACCTTCTTAGTGACCTCATTTAAGTACAGTTGCCGCAGTGGTTCCTGCAGACCCTGCAAGCTGGTGACCTTGGACTTCAGAGGAAGTGAACCGAGACAGGTGACTTCAAAGGTGCTGGTGGCATCTTTGGCCACGTCTGTGAACAGCTGCTCAATCTGTGCCTGCACACTGTTGCTAATGCGTTGGACATCCTTCTTGGCCACTTCGGCTAGAACCTTGGCCGACTCACTGGACTCCTGTAGAAAGCTACTAAGAGACCGTGGATTATCACCGGCCGTGCTGGCCAACTCACTCCGGCCATACATGATGATGGACCGAGTGCGATGTGAGCCCCTCGGGTCATCAAGTCGGTTGCTGCGCATTGACCTGGTCAGAATAAAACGAACGTTAACCGAATCAATTGAGAATGTGTAAGAAAAAGTTTTCCCATCCCAAAGAACGACCAATTCCGGTGGAAATTGAATTGCTGACCTCATATATAATTACCACAAGTTTTGACTAGAAGATTGCGTCTGACTCTGAATCTCAAAGTTGATAAAAAAAATGAGCCACTGCCAGTTTGAGTGTTCCCAATACAAGCTATTCGATTTACCGCTAGTTGACATAAAATCAGAAATGTTTCTTTCAGACAAGAATCGCGTTGCTCTCTGCTTTTACTCTTGTTGTTGTTGTTGTTATTGAAACTGCCGCGGCGGTCAAGTATTTTGAATGTGAATGGACCTGCTCAAACTGTCGTCTGCTTCACTCAAAAAAAAAAAAAACCAACTATTGTTCAGTTTTCTTTTTTAATCAATTAATTTGCTCTTCAGATGTGTGTCAACTACGAGTATATTGATGATATTGATGAATATTTATGCATACTCAAAGACTAGCAAAAGAAGAAGAAGAAGCAGACACTGTAGCTGCCCTCTCTCAAAGTCTCTCACTTTTCGCTGTCGCTAGCTAGCGGCCTTTTCCGTTGTGCGAGTCGAGCTGCGTATATTTATTATTTTTTTTTTTTGTAAAACTAACAGTAATTTCATTGCTTATGGAAATCCGAAACGGTAAAAGAAACGTCGCCGACATCAGCTCAGCTTTTGCCATGATCTTCATCAAAAGTTTAAGTTTTTTTTTTTTATATATTATTTTTGCTTCCATTCTCTCTTGAACCAAAGCAGTCCCAGCTGTTTCTATCGATCTCTAAACCATTGAGAACGAAAGTGTTTTTCTTTTCTTTTAATTGGTGGTCGAGTTTTTATTTGTGTGTGTTTTTTTGTGTCTCTTTGAAAGTCTAAATAAATATGTAACCAATATATAATTGATTTGCTTAGAGTTTCGAAATCCCAATGGCAACACACGACACGGATACGGTATAAATTTTGAAATTGATAGAGAGTGCAGCTAATTAAAAGTCTTCATCTAATCTTGAGCTTGAACATGTAAGCCATTTAATCATAATCGTACAGTGGCGGTTAGTCAAGCTAAAATAATTTTAAATCCGATTTCGGAATTCAGCTTAATCGAGTCAATCAAGCGAAAAGCTTGTCTATTCGGTTATAAAATATTAGGCTTAGTAGATGGAATTTAATAAGATTTCTCTTAGTTGGCAGAAGTGATATGTTGGTAGGCCTGGATTTTTACACCCCCAATTAAAGTATGTTCTTTAAAATTCACGGGCGCCCTCTATCGGCCTCTTCATACAACAGCAACAGTTAGCCAACGGAAATCGGAACCTTTGGACTCTAAGATTTTATTATTCCAACACTTCTTGTAATTATAATACGGCCTAGTTAATGTTTGGTGGCAATCAAAAGGAATATTAATGTATTGTATTCTGATGAAGTCTGCTCTCTCTCTTAAATAAGCCCTCAAGGTACAAGGTAAAAGAAACAGAAAAATCTATTTTTAGAAAGTAATAAATCAAAAAATATTTTTATAAATCAACAAATATTTTATCAATTTATTTATCTATTTTTATTTTTTTGAAATCGAGAAATCTGGAAACTTAAATTATTAAAATTCTATCTCCGTTTGAAATGCCATCTATCTCTTCTCTCCGTCTCTCAGGTTCTCTCTAGCACTCTTTTTCTTTTCTAAACAAAATCTTTTGTTCTCTTGGGTTTTATGAATTGTGAAACTACTTTCCATACAAAAAAAAAAAGAAGATATATAATTTGACTCACCTGGAATCGTCAAACATTAGATCGATTTTGAGTTTATAGATGGAATTTCGACTGACACTCGAGTTGTTCTCGAGCTGATCATTGTCCAAGAGCCGAAAGCCGGACGAGTTTGTGCTGCTGCTGGGCTTGTGCGGATGCACGGATTTCATTTTTGGTACGGCCACAACGGATTGAGAATCCACCTTGCAGGTGACCATTATCAAAGCACTCGCGTCTTCTCTTTTAGTCTTTTTCTTTTAGAGCTTTTCTTCTCTCTCTGTTGCTTTGTTTTTGTTTTTGCGTTTTTTTTTCACTCTCTTTTGTCTTGTCTCATTCTATATGGTTTGTGGGCAATTTGTGTGCAATTAGCGGTAAATTCAATTCAATTTAATCATGCATATTGAACGTTAATTTTCAGCATGTTAGTGAAATATTTCTCATCTCCAATTCACATCTTGAGAAAAACACAATCACGAATTATTTTTAATTTTTAACACTTTGCATAGGATCCATAGGCCCCGACGAAGTTAGCCAAGCCTTATAGATGGGTGGGCGTAGGGTGAGGAGGCGAGGTGTTGCATGGCGTGCGGCCATATAAATCGGCTCATTAATCAACTGCAAACAAGGCACAAAGAAAGAGGGGGTAAAAATGAATACACAAGTCTGAGATATTTGATTTTGGAAAATTCGTGTTTGATTTTAAGGAAAGACCATAATCACGACCGCATCAATTCAGTTGGTATAAACAAATCACAAAATTGCCATTAACAATTTCTTATACAATTTCAAATTTTGATTTGCACAATGTTTAATTTCATTTCTGTTGCTCAATTTTTTCATTTAAGGTTGTGTTTTTTTTTTTTATATAAATAAATTGGCCCATAAAATGCAATCGTTGTATTGGAAAAATGTTAACAATTTGCGGATAGCTGGCAAAACGCACAAAATAAAAATAATACGAAAAGAAAAGACATTCAAAAAATAAAACTAAAAAAAAAAATATATACCGAGCAACGGTGCACGATCTGGCGAGCGGAGCGAGTGAGCCAGCGAGCGCGTTAATTTAAAGTTGTGACGCGACTGCATCTGTTAGATACTTTCACTATAGAGATATTTGCCGTAATTAGCAAATGCCGTTTGCCGTCGCAGCACCACCGCGACCAGCCACAATCTCGAATACAAATAAATCTTACTTCTTTCAACTACTGAAGAGGTCTACTCTCCACTTAATTCCACTGCACTTTACTGCAAATTGCAAATAGCAAATTCAAATTCAACAAAATCAGACACTTCACTTCACTTCACTCTGCATTGAATTTTATAATTCGACACTTTGGCTCTCGGTGGGCGTCTCAAAGTCAAAGTTAGATGGCAAACACCCGTCACCCGGTCAACTGTTGTGCATTCACCGAAAGCTTACGCAGAAATGTCGATGCTTCGTCAAGATGAAATGGCTCTAAACTTAAACTTCAAATCAGTTGAGCCAGTTGAGCCGAGCCGACAGCCAACGAGCTAGCTGCATTTGCCGAACGAGGCCCAGACCGTTGGAAAAGAAATGGTCAAAACCAACCAGCCAGTCTGAAGAGCTCGAATCCAGAGCAAAACCGGGGTGTCTCAGAGAGCTCTGATCGTCGACTAAATAGATGAATGAATAACTGAATGACTGACTGACTATCCATCCGACTGGGTGGCTGGGTGTGTGTGCTTGTGTAGCTTCTAAGTGGCTAGCGGAATCTGAAGAGTGGAGTGAAGTGTTTTTAGTGAAACTGCTAATAATGTTTTGTCTTCTAGAAAATTGAGCTCCGTTCAAATGAGGCCTGCCGACTCAAACTTAACTGACTAAAGAGTTCTATAATTTGTTTCAATTTTGCAATGTAAAAAAACCAAAGATTTATAAAAATAGCTTCGTTTTCCTAAGGCGACAAATTTTTATTACAAAACTGTATTATTTTTGCTAGCTTTTAGTTTGATGATGACTAAAAAAAAAAAAAAGCCCTATAATTTTAGAGATTATTTTATTTAAGACCTTCGTAGACCATGTGCAAAGTTTTCATTGTTGTGAGGGGCATCTGTTCAGCTTATTTCATCTTTCAACACTGCCACAGACAATCCCTCGCCTTGCTTAATTTTACTCACTCATTTGCATAGGCGTGAATGGTATCTTTTTTTTTTTTACGCAAAACTTTTTTTTTTTTTCTGCCCACCCAACCAGGTCTGTGGCATCGGTTTCAACCACATCTGCAATAACAACAGATCCATTCACCACAACAAATACTCTCGGCGATGTCAGCAATTAAAGCTAAACTTGAGGCAGGCCCAATTGTGCGCATGTGTGTGTGTGTGGATATTTTGAGGTCTTAACAATGTTTTGACTGGAAAAGTTTCCAGACTGTCACAAAAGGGGTCGGCAAAATGTTGTTTTTTTTTTTGCGCAAGTGCAAAGCTCCGGTGAGCTGCAAATGCAACTTTGGTATTTTCGAAATCATTGACCGTGGTCAGGTTTCTGTTTTACGGTAATTGCCACTACCGGCAACCCAGTGAAGTGAGCTGTTGTTGTTGTTGTTGTTGTTGTTGTTTCAGTTTGGGTTTTGTAAAATGCATACTATATAATTCTGAGTTAGCTTAGGCAATAATTTGTGCAACTAAGCCGACTGCCTGAAAGGGTTACTGGGAGTGAGAGAAATAGCCATCATTTTTTCGAAAGGGTCTGCGGGAGCTTTGAAAATAATTTAAGGGTTTCATTTTCGAATTTTTTCGGTTCCTTTGAAACTTGCCATAATTTTGTTTAATTTGAAAATTTTTTGCTTACCATTTTAACGGTTTCATTTCAATATTCCTCCCGAGATCTCTTGATTTAAATATTGTCAACACATGTTGGTATGTACCTGTCTATCTGTCTGGGTGTGTGTGTGTGTGTGTGTCTGTGTGTATTCATGAGATAACAGTTTTAAAGTAACAGCTAATTAAAAAAGGTAATCAAGTTAATGGCCCTGCATTGTGTGTGTGTGTGGAACCTGAAAATGCGTTTCATTTCATTGTGACGGTAATTTTACTTTTCACTTTTTACTTTTTTATATAGACCAGTCTAAAGACAAAGAGATGAAGATGCAACGATGTCATGTGGCTGATAAGAAAGATATTTTCTTTATTTAAATGAGTAACCAATTTCATTTTCTTTTTAGCTTGAACATGTTTTTTTTCTGGCAGGGATTCTAGAAATTTCTTGGTCTTGAAGATCTTGTGGATGCCTCAAGCTTGTCTGAGATTTATTCAACGAATAAGTCTATCATCACTTTCTCCATTCAATTTGTTTTAGGTTCGCTTGTTTTATTTGCTGGCAGTGGCAACTATTTATTTTATTTATTTTTTTTTTTCTTCAAAATTAGTCGTATTTTTTTTTTCTAACTCTTCAGCTTTAGCCAGCGAATGCAGGCAAGCTTGAAGATACAAATGTATCTACACACACACACAACGCACAGGCCAGTGCAATCTTGGCATATTGCACCGAGCTAAGCTCGATTGTACGTTGGCAGGTGTGTCTGGGAGACTGTGCTTCGTCTCTGGGGTGGGTATGGGCAAATCCGATACGCTTGATTCCTTTGCGCGCCTATTGTGCCCAACATTGCGTATCTGACGTGAGGCTTGGCCCAAAGGTGCAGTCGGAGCCAACGAAATGAGAAGTGAACGAACCAACAACAACGCCAACAGCCATAAAACTAAGGTTATACATATATATCTTTTTTTCTAATTTATGGAAAAAAGAAAAAATAGTAGAATTAAATTCAACTGAAACCAAGGAAAATTATTTAATTATATAACAATAATTGAGAGACTCATTCGTGTCGGGAAGTGGCTGACCCAAAGACCATTTCTTTTTCTGCCTTTCGGTTGTCACTTTAATTTGTGTCTAACTACTTGAGAGCAACACCTGCCAATTAGTGGGTAAGCCAGGCAAATTACATCACAACAAAGCCAGACGAATTTGGCCCACAACAATTGTCGCATTGTCTGAGGAGCAGGAGCAAGGGGCACATACCTATTACGCCACTATTCACTTGTGGCTGCTTCTTCACTTTTATTTTATTAACACGTTCCAAACACTTGACAATACAATTAATTTTTGTGGCTACAATTTCGCATTCTCTTTTCATTTGCTTTCAGCCAGGCCGGCTTAAGCCATTTGACCGCAGGGCTAAATAGCCGTGTCGATTTTGTCTGCTGGCCAAAAGAAAAAAAAATATTACTTAAATACCAACAAAATAGACTTTTAGCCAAGCCATTCAGTTCACTTCAATACAGTCGAGTAGAGTTGAGTGGAGTTCATTATTGTGGTGTAAAATGGGTTCATTATTGTTAATAAAAATTTCGCAAACTCGGGCCAAAACACGCATTCGTTGTGAGAAATATGCGATGAGGAAGAGAAACAATGCCACGAAAGATTTGATAAATAATTCCAAATCCAATTCAAACGAGTGCCAAATTTCTGCAAAATAAAAAATTTCAACCCAATCCAATTCCATCACAGCGGTATTCAATTTGTTTGTAAAAAAAAAAAAACAAAAATCAAAATCTCATTTATATCCAAATTATGATTTGGCAATTCAAAATATCTCACTCCGATTATTCATCAATTGTTTTTTCAAATGTTTCAAAGATGGGAAACAATTGTCAACGCTCTCTTAAATGAATTGAATTTATTATAAACTGATTCGGACTCTCCAAATTCGATTTAATTAAATTTTTTCTAGACTTTTCCAGCAATAATTTTAGCTAAGATGACAGCTACCCTCTACCACCATCCTGATCTACTATAATCATATAAGAATGGATGACAAGCCGTCAGTGCGCCATCTAGTGGCCTATTGCATGAGGCCTCATAAATTCCTGTTTTTATGGTGTGCTTTTATTCATCTTGGTATCAATTGAAAGAACAAATATAAACCTGAAGTAAATTTAGGGCTCCGAAATTTTCATTCAAACTTTTGATTCCATAAACATGGAATAATATTCGATATCAGTTTCAGTTTTTGAGATATTTAGATCTATTGAAATATTAGCTCACAGCCCTCCGGGAGTCCGATAAAAATTATTTTCTTACAGTTTCTCTTTACCAAAACTAGGCAGCTGTAGCTTAAAAGATTACCGAGAGCCTGGCCTTTACATGGAATGGAGCAGGTAATATAAAGTCTTGTGTATTTCAACTTCCTTTTAATTCTATAAAATCTTATAATTTTCTCATATTTATAAAAATGTATTATTTCAAGCATGCAAATTGGATTGACAATTTCTTCTTTTCATAAAGTTTTGATTTATTTTGTCATCCAGTTTACCTTGTCATCGTTTTGTTAAAGACGGTAATCAAATAGAATTGACTAAATCATATGATTATCTTTAATTTGATATATTCAAATAGTATACACTTTATTTATATGCAGATACTCAAGCCTGAAGTTGCAACCATGACTCTGAGATAAATTTTGGCAAACTTGACATTGATTCGAAAAAAAGAGTTGAATTATGGTAAAACATGAAACCAAACTGTCAGTTACCATTCCGACTGTCAAGGAAATGTACAAGAAATTAAAAAAAGAGAAGAAAATATAAAAAGTCTTGTGTATCTTAATTAAATCATTTAAACGATCAACTGTGTGCCCAGCGAATATCATGCAAATTAAAATTCTTGAGCTCGTACAAGTTATAAATTAAAAGATGGTGGAATATGCGATACTCGAGCGAACAATGCCCTCATAAGGTGAACATTACTACTTATTTATGTTTGGAGATAATGAAGACTCTCGAGTTAAAGAAGAAATTGCTCAAAAGACCGTGACGACCAGGGGGCTAGAGAGCTCTCGGTGAACTCTTGGACATAAATTGCCCGTGAGCATTTGCATTTTTGATATATACTAAAGCATTTTCATTTCAACCTTTTGCGGTATTTGAGCATGAAAAATTCTAATGGAAATTCTTTTTTTTTTTTTGTAGTTGTGAAAATGTTTTATTGCGATAACTGAAAGATCAAGAAGATGAAGAAGAAGAAGAAGAAAGAAATGCTTATGGGTTTTATAATTGCACAAAAGTGGCTGTTAATTCAGAAATTTTCTTTCTTTTGTGAAAGACTTTTGCTGGCGACTTTCATTTATTTCGGTCAGATGAGTTCGAATAGCTTCTGGTTTCTAGGTCAGCGAGTCTTCCATCACATTATCTGTGTGGGTGGAGGGGCCTGAACCGCCAAGTTCACACCTTAATGTGTACAAACTAGACCCGAAATTATTGCGCCAGCCTAACGGTGGGGCAATCAAACTGATTCCTTATCCGATTCAATCTAAATCTATTCTACTTCTTAAATATGAAACAATTAAGGGTGTAGAAAATAAGAGAAATATTTTTTAATTACTGATTTATCAGCAATGAAGAGAAACTTTCATATTTTTTAAATTTCCAACTTTTGCAATTTTGCGATTTTGCTGAAAACAAAATTTCCAAATTTCTTTAAAACTATAAGGATCAGTTATCGATTCAAATGAAAACCCTATTTAAATTAAATCGTATTTCAAAGGTTTCGACTTTTATTCAACATTTAATGATCTCCGAAAATATTGAATGAGTATTCTGCTTTTGTTGAAGTCTGCAGATAAAATGTTTATGGCTAATTAATATGATTCATAATACAAGCCGTTAGCTAATGACTTTAGCAGGTATTAATACAATTTTTATATGGCATTAATTAAAATCGTAGAGACAAAATTTGTTAGCGGTAAATTTAGCTGATTGGAAATATCGTGATGCCATTCAACTCACTACGTGGTACGTCTATAAAAATGTAAAGCTTGGCAATTGTTTTATGTGTGTGTGTGTGTGTGTGTGTGTGTGTGTGTTTGTGTGGAGCACAGGCCACTGAAAAGTTATGGCTGTGACCCACCTTTTAGAACTGGAAATCAGAAAAGCCAAAGAGTCCACTAGCTGGCAGCCTGGCAACTCTTGAAACTGAGCTTCGATGCGCTGCTCTAGTTTCTGAACCGCGGACCTGTCAGGCAGGCAAAGCAGGCAAAGCAGGCACCGCAGCCAGAGGAGAAAATCAGCAAAAATAATTGCAAGAAAACTTGAGAGATTCCTCCTGTTGAAAGAAAGAAAAAAACAATAAATAAGAAAAGATGCTGCCTCGGTTGCATCTACATTCACACTTCGTAGGAAACTCTGAACGAGTTTGTGCAGGAAAATGACTTGTCGATCTTGATTCAACTTGTTGAGTTCAGCACAAAGCCAAAGACAAAGCACAAGTAGAAAAAGAAAAGAAATCCCGCTAATCGAATAAATGTACATGTCTGCGAATATGGCTGCCCCAACCAAATCAACTATCCATCATCCATGATCCACTAGCCAGTACAGAAGCTGTTATGTGCTGAGTCCGTAAGTGTGTTAAATTGTTTATTATGTATCTGTCCTCTCAATTATTTATATGTAACGTTTTTGCATTGCATTTATGTCAATCTATCGATTGCCAACGGGACGGCTCTTAATTGACATGGACGATCCGTTTCAGCCAAACAGAAAACTGGCTTTTCCGAATGTAGAACATTTTCGATATCTTGACATCTCCTTGGATTACCATTATATAAGAAATTTCAAATGCGATAATTCCCCATTTGACTGACAGCCTTACAAATGTTTTAAGCGGCTTTTCGGCTATTACAAATATTCCTGAGACATGGAGCTTTTCTCTAATAGGTCAAATAAAGTTGGACAAGATTCCTTTGTGGAACTTAAAGAAGAAGGAAATTAGTTATGACAGGAAGGAAATATACATGTAATCTATTGGATTTAGGTTTCTAAATTTTATTCGAAGCTTCTTTGAAATTTTTTTAAATCTGCTTTCAAGGTGCTTTTTTGAATACTAGAAAATGATATTTGGAATTAACTCTGGGATAAACTGTTGTTATTCAGACTTTTAAAGATCGAGCTATCGATTGTGACAAATAATAATTTTAAAAATTTACTTTAAATATTCCGGGTATTCCAAATATTCCAGAATTCAGAAATTCAGTTGATCAAATATTGATAGAAATTCACAGAAATTATTGGTTCCTTTCACATATTTATTTATTTCAAGATCAGCACACAATATTAAGTCTTAAATATTCACTCTAAATCCAAATATTTTTTTTTAGAAAAATCTAAAATGCTTTTAAGGAAATTTTTCCAAAAATATAGAACAATCATTTTTGAATAAAAAATAAAAACTAAAGATACTCACTTGTTTTCAATGAAATCAGCTTCCTTATTATTATTTTTTGACAAATAATTTTAAGTTTAATCTTGTCTTAAGGAGTGTCTTTGAGGTGTGAACTTCAATACAGGAAGTTTATTTATTTAAGTTTTTTTCGTTTTGTTTTTTCAAAATTATCAATAGTTAGGCTTTCCCGGTAGCAACAAAAACAAACACTTTCATTTTGTTAAGTGACCAATTTGCATATAAGAAACCAAAGAGTGTCCCAACTAAAATAAATGCTGCATCATGCACAGTAGCAACAATCAAAGTAATCTGAACACTTGGAGAGGCCGTTGCAACAACCGAAGCCCGCAGAGTCAATAACGAGACTAAAGAGTCTCAAGTCGGGCCCAAGCCAATCGGGTAACGTTTTGTTGTGTGCTCAGTACATACAACACTTCGGTGAATTGGCCGGTCTCTGGCAGAGCCACCAGCGACAGCACGCGCCGTTCCCATATCAAAGAAAGACCAAGATTGCTGAGTGATTGGATTGTTGTCTGCTGATGCGGATTAGTCAAAGTTCGGTGCCTGCAGCAATGTCTGTGAGCTTGTAATGATGACACTAATCCCAAACATTGGCACGCAGAGCTTATAAGCTTCATAATGAGTTTTATGGTTTTTAAATAAAGCATAAAGTTATGTAAGCAAGATATTTTTGAGAAGTTTCTGTAAATCCTTTGGACTCATTTCGAAACTTGTTGAGTTATTCCTTCAACTTTATTCGGGTTCAGTACACAAATGGACTGCTTGGCATTCGCTGGTAAAACTTGACTCTGGCTGTGGCCTAAATTTTCGTTCTCAATTGTTTGGCCAATGAAACTTTGACCAATATTTGAGGTACCGTTAAAAAGAAGAGCGGCGCGTTTGCATTGCACAGCTTCCCAAGGTAGACCGGCTCGGCTTTACCTGGCTAGATCACAAATTAATTCATGTGGTCGCTAACGCAGCTGCAGTCTCTGTCAAAATAGAAACAGGTTCAGCATGGACCATTTGCCAAAATGGGGCAATGATCGAATCGTTGGCTTAGAATGCAGCATGTCAGAATCTGTGGTTCAAGTCAGCTTTTTGGTGCAGCAGCACCTTTCAGACTGCCTTTTTCTTGGCGGACATGTGTGTGTGTGCTTCGGGAAATTGTGTCAATCGAACGTTCATAAAGTTGGTAGGTGTTTCAGGTTCAGGTTCAGGTTTAGTGAAGGCGCGATAGGAGAAGACTGCTTTGGCGTTTCTAGTGCATTCAGGAGATTATGCTTGTAGTGGACGATGCCTGTTTTTTTTCTGTAGAGATGATTGAAATTGGGTCACTCATGAACGGGATTATAAAATGCAATTAACCGTTAACTAGACAGAAGATGTTGTTGAGAAAAGGCTTGGTATTTTTGTTGCCATTCTATATTTAATATTGGAACATATTTTTAATGGAACATACCGTCTTAGAGGTCCCACTATGCTTAGCTAACAAAACATTTTCATGAATATTTGTTTAAGTATTATCAAATAAATAAACAGTTTTGATTAGCAGAACTAGACAAAAAAATAAAATTAAGTATGTTTTTTGGATATCTTTCAAATCAAATTTTTGATTCGTAAATAAAACTCTGAGTTTCAAGTATAAAATTTAAATTTTCAAAAACAATACCAAAGTTAAAAACTATTTTTAGCGCCATCTATATTTCACACTGAAATGTAGACTGGCAAAGGCTGCCATCTGGTATCGAATTTTGCCTTTCTGGCAGCACGCGACAATTTTTTCTTTTGGCTATCCGGCAGTATTACAAGTTTTTTTCTCTTATGGAAACGAAAACAAAAATATAAGAATTACACAAGGATTTTCCATTTTTTGGAATGCGCAAATTTTTATTCTTTATATATTAAGTACAGTTTTTGTATATAAATATGTTGCATACTATTTACATAAGCAAAACTACTTCCAGCCCCCTAATAAAAGTACTCATAATATTTATGTTTTTCTTTTTTCGTCTAAAGAAAATCTTATTTCTTTCGCCCAAAACGCATGTGACCGTAATCATCGAATTGTTCCTCACCACCGCGCTTACCAAAGCGCATGTGTCCATAGTCGTCAAAGCGTTTCGAAGGCGAACGTTCCACATCTTCATTGTCCACCAGTAAGTCCAATTCTATCGGTATTTTTGAGCGTGAAATCTGCATTACTTGCGGCTTCATTCCATAGATCGATCTCTGATTACGTTTGCCGACTAAGCGCGTTGAGGGCCGAGCTAGCAATGGACCAGCCGAGTTACCGTCATTTTCAATCTTGGATTCCAAATCACGTAGCTCATCCTTGACTTCCAGGCCAACGGTCCACACTGGCATAACCAGAGCGAACAGTGCAAAGGCCAAAACAAAGTGAGTAGCTTTCAGGTTTTTCCTTTGGGCCAGCAACATCTTTGGTACTTCTCGACTTAACTGCTGCCAAACGAATACCGCCAAGGACCTTAATGCTCTTGCTTTTATAAGAAAATTGGACTACAAAAGGATTTCCGAGTCAATGTTAGTTTTAATATGCAAAAGATGTTCGCAGCCAGAGCAGAAAGGCAACAATAAAAAATCTTATTCGATTATCGACTGCAAGGTGGAAAATTTGACAGTTGATTGACATGATTGAATCCTCAGGCGCTCCGACTGGGCTGTGAAAGATGCTTTATAAATTTAAATATTTTTTTATGGATTTTTTTGTTGTTGTTAAATTAATCAAACAACTTAACAGACAACATTGAATGCCAAGCTAAATTAATAGCTAATAAAAATGATTTAAAATTGACTGTTTAATTTAATTTGTTTTAATTTCTGAAAAATGGTTTTTCATGTTTTTCTTTTTTACTTAAAGGCAATTTTCACTATGATATTTATCGGTGTTTTTCGAGAGCCTTGTTCAAGGCGGGTCGGGCCGGGCCGGGCCGAGTGACCGCTAGACGCCCAAGACAAGTGGCGGCAAATCAAGTAGCCGCTCCCCCGCCCCTACTTATTGACCGCATTGAGCAGTTTTCGCTACTCCGCAGAGTGTCGGGGCATGGTAAAGAATTCCATTTGCAGACCGGACCGGATTGTCCGCATTCCAAAAATTCAATCGAACAGTACACTCACAGCCAGAGTCACACTCACACTCGCACTCACATTGATAGATACTCACACGCACACAAAAGTCATCGAAAGACCAAATTAACAGCTAAGATACACAGCATAGAGAGGAAAAAAGTATCTATAAGTTTATCAATAAACAAACCGCAATCCAAACCCAAGACTATCGCTGCAGTTGCGTAGACTCCGCTCACTCTGAGCACCACTGCCAAAAATCCAAAAAACCAGTCTCTAGGCTATGGGCCAGAGAGTCAAATCTCAGCAGCAGAGAGCGCGAGAGGGGGGCGAGGGTGTAGGTAAGGCAGCACGTTTCGGCTTTTAGGCAAAGCTGGGCGTTTTCCGCTGTGGTAAGTTGGCCAGTTTAGCCGTTTGGGCATTATCGGCTACGGCTTTGCAGGTGTCTCGGGCCTTTTGCTTCTGCTCCGAGCATTTCCAATTTTCGGCTATTTAGTTTATTTTGACAATTCTCTGATTTGGCTCTATTGTCTTAATTGTAATGGGCAACTATCAAAAGAGTTTATGAGTACATAAAGATTCTTTGTTTTTTCTATTTCTTGCAAACTTGAAACGTGAGAATCACTGAAATTGCTCTTTGCTTTATCGAAAGACAAAAAAAACAAGAATCCAAAAATATCACAAATATGGTACCGAGTCTCTTCAATTTAATTGACTTCCACCAAAGAGAGATAAGTCTATCAATTCTGGGTGTGACTTTTTGATTTGTTTTTTTTTTGCCTCGAGAAGAGAATTTTTGAATTGGCTAAATTTATAAATTTAATTCATTTTGTTGTCATATTTTCAGTTAGAATTCCAGTTAGAAGAAATTAATTCTATTCAGATTTGCTGTGAGAAATTTACTATTTGGTTAGAATTTTTTCAAATCTTACTCTGCCGCCGGCCTGCTGGTAGATTAATCGGTTTTTCAAATAAACTAGTCAGTTCTCAGAGATAATCCAGTTTTTCAAATAAAATGGTCTTGGTGGTGCCACACAGCCACCCATGTAACCAACTGACCATGCAACTGACCATTCAGAGTGAAGTCTCGTATCCCAATTCCAATTCCAGTAAAACTGGAAATGGAAAATTGGTTAGCCTGCCGCATTTTCTTGTTGCATAAATGTGGAATTTCCATAAATCCAAACGACTAACTGAAAAAACTGCCCAACGCCAAACTCCACAGCTCTCGACTGGCACACAACATGCGTGGCGCCCAAGACGGCACAGATTTCGAGGCAGACATTTATGGAGACGCAGACTCCGACTTTGTGGCAGACTATGAGGCAGATGCAGATGCATGCAGGCTGTGTATGCGCAATTTGATTGAAAATCCATTACGCAATGGAACAGTCTTCTCTGCGGCGGTGGTCGTTTGAGGTCTGCCCGGACTGTAGGACGGAGCCAAAAACTGGACTTGCCCAGATTTTGATTTATGCGACAAGTGAATGAAAAATACAAATTTCTCGCCTGCTGCCAATTAGGTAATCCATACATACACTTTCCAAACTGGGGTGTAGCCCATTGAGCACTTGCCGCGTTTAATTTAAGAGAGAGGTGAAGGGCCAAGGATTTGGGGCAGACTGTTTTTGGGGCCAACTTTTGATCATGGCGACTTTTGTCATCTCAAATTATGAAAGTCGACTCTAAAATTGCCCAACGAACTGAAAAGCCAGCAACCTGTTCACCTGAATGGCAACTACCATGGCTAGATGGCTTGGCCAGACCAGCTCAGTTCACAACTCCATACGTGGCATAAGCCGAAGGTGATGGAAGGTGTTGGAAATGAAGATGCTGTTGAGCTCTGAAATCTTTGTTGTTTATTGTCTTTTGTTTTTATTTTCTTTATGTTTTTGCTTTTTGCTTTTTTGCTTTGAGCTTTATGCGCAAAACTTGAAGTGAAATCGCCGCAGTCGATCGCAAATCGAACTGCAGATCGTATATGAAATTCTCATCTCACGCTTAACGCGAAAACCCAAAACTCTTCAATATTTCAATATTTCCAATAAAATATAAACAAAGTGTTTTGTTTGGGGCGTTGACGCAGTTGATTTCATTCACGGTGCAAGCAGCTTTTTCACTTCGGGTGTGGATTGGTAAATATTTGAAATACCCAAAGAGAAAGAGATGGCACAATGGTCGGCCAAAGCGAGACCGAATGAGACATGTCAACCTTCGAGGCTAAAAAAAAAAAATAAGAAAAACATTCGTATGCAAATTAATTTGAAGTTGCAGTTGCGTGCATTCGAAATTTGCATTCACAAGCCAAAGACATTCCGTCTGGCAGTCCACCTCAGACGACAGCACAAGTCTTAGTCCGTCACTCACTCTCAGTCTACTATTGGCTAGAAGATGGTGGCAACTTACCTTTATAGAAATCAACGCAAATAACTTGGAATGCTGCCCACATTTTTTCTATTTGCATATAAAGTTGAAGTCAACAACAAAAAAACTGAAAACCTCCAGCGACAAGTCGCATATTTTTTTTCGAGACAACATGAATATCATTATGGATTGAATGTACCAACTTGTGGCTGGCCTGGCTTTTGGCCTTATATTAACAGAATTTAAATATACCCCAGGGTAGGACGGATGGTGTGGGAGACCAGAAAACCGACTGATCAAAGCAGCTGAGCCTGTCATTGAGTCAAATCCACTCCCACCCACAAGCCAGAAATCGAAATCAATCAAAGGTATCATACACTCAGTGTGTGGGAATTAAAAGGATCCAAAGAGATCTATTCGGCTGACTCGACGTGGAAGTATTTGCAAGTATTTCAATCAAAGGTATCAAGCACTCAGTGTGTGAGAATTAAAAGGATCCAAGCCGATCTATTCGGCTGACTCGACGTGAAAGTATTTGCAAGTATTTCGAATCCTCTTCCATTTGCCATGAATAATTCAACAAGTTTTGAAATTAATCTCTGTTTATGAGTTAACATTTTATTATTATTTATTGTACACATGCATTTATTTTTACACGATTATCGATATACAAGTTTTGAAAATTTTAACCAACTAATATGGACAGAATGAAGTTAGATAAATACACACACAGACTAACAAAATAATAGTAATTTATCTGCTTCGTTTCATATTCATTTTAGCTTTACTATTACTTTGAACTCAACTGTACTTTTTTTTTTTACTTAAGCAAATAGATAAAAATGCAAATGCAGATGGTATCCACATTTGTAGTCAGAATTTTTATTGACATTTTTATAGATATTTTTTACATTTGTGATTCACTCTTTCCACTTTATATAAAAGAATATATATAATTTTTAAGTTCCTAGTTAAAAAGTAATCTTTTCTCATTTTCTTTTTTTTTTATAATTAAAAAAAAAAAATTATGTTTTCATTGTTATAGAATTATTTTTGCTTTATGAATCGTTAATATTTATACTTACAGTATAAACCTAATAAGGCACACATATTCATTGTTAAAAATTGTTTCGGATATTCATATATATATTTTGATTTAAATGTTAGTTTCCTCAAACCATTTCGTATTTGGTTTGTTTAGACTACATTCGATTAATTTCTATGATTAATTCTTAAACGATTTTAAGCTTTTAGTCAATGTCGGGGAGTTCGTATTTCTTAGGGTTCTCGGGAACCGATCTGTCGTTACATTTGATTTGAATTGATTCCTTTTCTAATTTGACCAGCATCACTAAAATGTAACTCACATCCATTTAATTTCTAAAATTATTGTAATTTCTTTCATTCCAGGGGGTCCACAAGGACTCTCTCAAGCAAATATCGTCTAAATGTGGATTATTTAGTCGATTCTGCCAGTTGTCAGTTTGAATTTATCTTCGTGGCTTGCCGAAGCTGCTCGAGGGTCCCAGGGGACCATTACCATAGATGGGCATAGGACCACCTCCACCATTACCATAGAGGGCAGCCTTGCGTTGCAGGGTGGCCGGTCCAATGGGTCGTTCGTCGCTGTCATTGAGTTCCAGACCTGCCACCATCTGGGCGATTTCCCGCTCCTTTTTCATGTCGGGCGGATTGAATTGGAGGCTGGCCAGGGAACCATGACTGCGACTACGGTGCTCCTGGCGTATGGAATAGCTAAAGGCACGTTCATTGAGGTGCCCTTTGCGTCTATAGATGCCAGTGCCTCCCGGGGATTCTGCTCCTGAGTTACCAGAGTCATCACGACCGTCCAGGCCGTTGCCCATGGAAGCAGCCAACTTACGGCTGGACATGCCCAAAGGGCGAGGCTCTCCAATCATTGACTGGGCCATGGGTGGTGGTGGGATTCCACCCATTGTCTGTTGATGATGGTAGGCATAGATTGGGGGCACAATTGGCATACCCACAGGGACACCACCATTTTTCTTGTCCTTCTTCTTCTTTTTGCTTGTGGAACGCGATGGCTGCAGTGTGGCATACTGTTGTGGCAGCATAACAGGAATTTGCAGCGGCTGTGACAAATGATGCATCATGCCGGGATGGCCAGGATGGCCGGGATGGCCGGGATGATGCAGATGGGCCGGATGTGGATGGTGGGCCTGTGGTGGCGGACCTGGCGGAAAGCCCCGATGACTAATTGTGTGATACTGACGTCCGGCATGTGGGCCTGAAACTGGTCCATAAATGACACTGGCCGGACCCGGTACCGGACCCTGGTGGTGTGGCGGCCCATTGCGATGCATCATGGCTGGGTGTATGGGCTTTGGTCTGATTAGTGTGCCCGAAAGGCTCTGGCTACCACTAGACTTGGACGTTTTCTTGTCCCGCTTTGTCTTGCGCTCCTCTTTGACTGGCGGTGGTGGCACATCGATGGGTGTGCTGATCTGACGCGCCCTCATTGGCCTACCGAGGGTTGAATTGTTGCCGGCAAATACTTCATAGGGGCTCTCAACCGGTCCAATGCTATCCAATTGATCCTGTGAGCCGCTCCAGACTTTGTGATTCTCATCGCCATTGTATAATGAGGCATCCCCATCATCCACAGTCACATTGAGGTCGGCACTGCTCCCATAAACTGAAAGAACATAGTAGAGATAAGAGATTATTAGAAGATTTGTAGGGATAAAAGCTGACCTGAATGGAGAAACAGAAAAAGATTTGATCCAATTTCTTGATAAAACCACCTTTTTATATATAGAAAAAAATCCCGAGCTTAGTGAAACCCTCAAATATCTCATTCAATTCACGTTAGTTTGTCATTGGATACTTATCAGCGTTTTGCGAAAAAATAAAAATCTCGGGTAATTTTATCACATCGTTTGCCTTTTCGAGTTCGACCTTCATGGGCGAGTGGTCAGTGGCTTAAGTCGGCTATCGATATCGGTATCAATTAGCGGGGGCTCGCCAAAGGGGTCCACCATTAGCTGGGGCCAAACCTTGAGCAATTGTCTCAGTTTTCGGTATAGCGGGCTGCAGTCAATCGCTGATTCATGGGCTAAATGCCAACCGTCTAGTCCGGACCGAGGTAACGGCAAATAAATTAACCAAAGTAGAAATACTTTTTTAAAGTGAATTGAAATTAGCTGCGCCCTCCCTCCCTCCCCCGCCAAGGCATTGCCAAATGAAGTGGCCAAAGACCGCTAGCATACAAAGCGGATTGGCTCCGAGCATTCAAATGAAGGGAAGACTTGGCGGGCCGATTGAATGCCTTCGACATTTCTTAACCGATTCCATAGCACACACACACACACAAACACGTATCACTTTGGCTTTATTTTGATTTTAAATAGTTTTTTTTTTTTGTCTTTCTTTGCTCGGATTACGAATGGGCAGCACGAAGGTTACCAATATGGCGAGGGTAGGGGAGCGGATTCTGTAAGGCATTTGGGCCATGGCAGCGGCGGCAACGGTTTTGTAATAAATAACGGTAATATAATAAGTCTTGTGTTATTACACCTTGCCCAGCCGCCCATTGCCCAGTCATTTGTCCAACACGGTCTCTCCCCTGCCTCAGCTCTGTCTGCCATTGTCACAGACGACAAAAAGAAGTAGCGAGTCTCCGGTGGCCGCTTTTATTGTCGCTTCTTTGCCATGCCATAATTTTTTGTTAGTATTTTGTTGTTGTTGTTGTTGTTTTTGCTTTGCCTTTTTGTTGTTGTTTTATTTATTATATTTTTTTTTCTGTGTATTTTTTTTGCCATTCTGTTACCGCTCTTGCTGTTTTGGTTTTTGTTGGGCGGCTTTTGTTGTTGTTGTTGTTGTTGTATTTTGGTTATTGCTGTTTCTTGTGGGCCCTGAGAAAAGTCTCCGCGGGTCTATTGACCTCACCTAGTGACGCAGACTTTTCGACCAAGTCGAAGACGAAGACGGTCTGACGATGTTGAAAATGAGAGCGAAGCTCTCTCGGAAAGGAAATGAGCTAACTTAAGCTGGCCCCTTTTAAAAAAGTTAATGTTAATTCATGAGAGCCACTGAATGGTGAGAACGAAGCCAAAGGCAACTTGGGCTTATCTGCTTAATTGACACTCGGCGTTTTCTTAGGGCCACACAACACTCACTCTACCCTCTGCATGAATCCACACACACATACAGACACACATTTAAAACGGTTCAGCTGACCGCAAGATGGCTAAGCTTTTTCGGCATTTTTTCACGTAAAAGTTCTCTTGATTGTTGTCTGCTGCGATCGCGCCATCTCAACTGTAGACAATAAGCCAAGCTTTATGCGTGTATCTGTGTGTGTGTGTGTTTGTGTATGTGTGAGTTCTGCCTCTGGGTAGACTTTCATTTTTGCCCTCAGCTTTGCATCAGAGTTGGTATTTTTTTTTTTTTTTTTTGAAAGTGAATTAAAATTATCCGAGTCAACTCACTTGCCTCTTTTCATTGGTTATAAACTCTTAATATTATTTATTAATATTAAAATAATTCATCAAGTATTTAAAAAGGTGAAATTTTCTGCTTGATTTCACTCTCTCCTTCTCTTTCTCTCTGTGACTCTTGTTGAATCTGTGCGCATACTTTTACGGAAGTCGATCGCATTCCACTTCCACTGAAACAATTTTGACTTTGATATTATTAAAAGCTTAGTGAAAATGCAAAAATTAATTGCACTTCCACTTGTAATTTACGCTAATTTCACAAAAAGCGTGGAAGTTGAATTTTAATTGTTTCGCATTTTTCTTTCATTTTACTTGATTTTATTTCTTTCCCCTTTTTAATTTTTTTTTTGTTGTTGTTGTAATTGTGGCTGTACTCATAATTACAACTAAAATGTTTCAACTTCCAACGGAGTGGCGAGTGGCGGCTTGAAAGGCCTTTGTCTTATGTCATAATCGGTCGATAAAAACGTAAACACTGAAACTCACGAAAAGTAAAATTAAAATTATTACTCTCACTTCCACTGCAAGCAAACAAATCGAGCACCGATGACGGAACAACTGCCTGCCAAATAGAGAAGGGACTCCGAGTAGTGAGAGGAAATTTTCAGTTGAAACTATTGAAGTGCATGCGTGCATGAAAATTGCGATTCCACATCATGGCAACTACAACAACAACAACAATAATAATATTATAAAAAAAAAAAATCACAACTATTGTTGTGGGGATTCATGGATAATAAAATATGGAATCCCACTCTGTTAGTAAGCCACTCAGGCGATAGGAAAATATATGCCCAACTCTGTCGGTTTAGTCACAAAAAAGTCTCAGGTGTGCAAGTTAAAATTGAAAATATCACACACTCACTAATTCATATAAATATCAAGAGATACCGAAAGAAAACCAAACAACCCGTTGGCATTTAGAAGTACTTTTTTTTTTTGGATACAACAATCAACAGTGGCTTTTGTAATTCCTCGCCTTTTTTAGCACTCAAGACTTGCCCAAAATAAAATTCCTCGAACAGTTGTCAAGGGGGGCAAGGTGGAGTGGGAGTGGCAAGAGAAGCAAGAGGAAGAAAAAAAACTGCGCCTTGGTTTGGTTGCTGGCTCAATTGTGGCTTGACTTTTCAGAGATGCACAAAAGTCCCACAATCCAACAAGCTGGCAATTCTCTCAGGGACTGGCAAAAGGTGTGCTGACTAAACCAGGGGAGCACGTGAAATGCTAAACAAATACAAAAATTGTTGGGGTTTTTTTTTTCGAAAGCTTTAAAAATAGAATCGGTTTTTTTTTTGGTGACCGATTGAACTGGTTGGAATAAGGTCACCGAGAGCAAAATTGTTATTAGTAACATTTCATAAATTGAGTGAAATCTAAAAAATAAACGACTTCAAATAATCTAAATAAAATCGGTCAGTCAGTCATTTGATTGGCATGCCAATGGAAATTCTAATACTTGAGATAATGGTAATGGTAATTGTAATGGCCTAATCTAATCGACACTTGGCCATAATTATGCAAAGCAAAAAGCTTCCGAGTTTCGGAAAAAAAAAAAAAATAACAAACTCGACCGACCAACTGAGTGAAGTGGGTCAGTCTATAAAAAATGTGGCATTTGTGGTGATCGTAATCGTATCGGTTAGATATATTTCAAGCCAAGGCAACAACAATGCAAAAATTCAAAAAACAAAAATTTGTAATCGACTTGAACCGCAGTCCACAATTGCCAACAACAACAACAACAACAGCAACAAGAGTAGCAGCCACATCGATTGACCGCAGCTGCAGCAGCAACAATTTTGCAAAGTCAGCGCAAGAAATGTGGCCGGGTGACTCGGTGACTGTTGCATACAGCATGCGGCAGCTTGTTGGAGCCAAGTTGCAACGCCATCCAAAGTCATTCAACTGCAACTGGATTTCGGTTAATGTGTCCGCTGAGACTGTTGTTTTGCCTCTCCCCTCACAACCCCACCCAGCTCTGCCGCTTGACTGCTTTGCATAATAATAATGCAATAGCAACTACAACAACAACAACAACAACAACAACAACAACAACAACGAAGATCGAGATGGTTAGTTATAGAGATCCGAAAGACGCCTAGTTTGGCGAATGATGATCGTAAGAGCTGAAGAAATGTCTGCTAGTGGTAGTGGTGGCTGTGGCTGTGGCTGCCCACTGGGAGGGGCTGGGCCCAACGGCAGCGGAAGAAGCCGCTCCTGCCTAGTTGGATATAACATATTTCTGTCATGGTCAAGTGGTTTCAGGCTCCGATTTAAACTCTTTTGTTGGCGCCCACTTGTAAGCTCCAGAAGCTTTTCCGAACCTAACCCCCAGTTCCTCCTCTCTCTTTCTTAGCCTTTGTGAGTCTGTTTCTTTATGGCGACATTCCCATGTCGACGACGTCACTGTCGTCACTGCCAGTGCAATTAATGCATTTCCAACACGACTACCGAGCCACTCCACTCTGGCGTGCCAATTCCCAACAGGTCTTGCGAATTGGAAACGGAAGTACTCTTTAATATACCATACCCACAATACCCACAACGACAAGCTCAAGAACTTGGCTTAGTATATCTGAGAGAGTATATGAACATGTATATGAAGATAAGTATACGATTTTGTATGCAATTAACTCCTTCAGCGAGGAGTTTCAGTTTAATGGTGTTATCGCCTGGAAACATGCAATTGTTTTCATAGAGAAACCAAAAATTATTCACCTTTGTCAAAATATAGAAATCATTGAAGTGTTTGCTTCCTGCTAAAGACTCGTTATTATATTTGATAAATGTTTAATACGAAAATCTGATAATTTGAGGTTCTTATCTGAATTGGAATCAAAAACTCCAAATCAATAAAGTCGAGCAGTAAAATCATTTGCGGTGAGTTTGGTGTGTAGAATGTTATACCCAGATATAAACCCTAAATAAAATCTAACATAGCAAAGCGCCATCTATCGTACTGTTCATACTTGGAGAATCGAAATATACTGAGGTTTTGTTTTTTGAAATTCCTCCTGAACCTTTTTCGCTCAGATTTGGTATGAAACAAGGGGTTTATTGAAGGAACTAATATCAACATTTTTAGACTGTAGAAAATGAAATGCCTGAAGCAGTGAGAAAATAGAATTCTACAGGGTGAAAGTATAAGGAGTTCAAATTCCAAGTTTGATTCCTTTAGTTCTCAGAGTCTCTATGATCTAAGCATTCATATGGATAGACAGAATGACAGATATGACTATATCGACATATTATGACTAACTATCATCTCTCTAAGTTATATGGCCTCAACCTTTAGGTAAGACGCTATCAGACAGAATGACAGATATGACAGATATGACTATATCGACATATTATGACTAACTTTCATCTATCTAAGTTATATGACCTCAACCCTTAGGTAAGATGCAACAATATTCTATACAAAATTCTTCTACCAAAAAGCTAGGAGAGAAATCTTTTTAAAGTCCCCGGAAAACATTTCCTAAAAACACTAAAATGTCCGGAAAAAAAATATCATAATTGTTAGTTTTTAATTTTTACCGGAAGTAGTAAAAATTTTAAGTGCTTCATAAAGTTTTAAACTATTTAAAATATATTTGCCATAAAATAAATTTCTCTAAATGAAAATATTTAGCTGGTTTCATTTCTTTTTTTTTTCTTCAAATTAAATTAAAAGATTATAGTTTTGATCGCGCCCTTTTTTTTCGTTGAAGCCATGAAATTAAATGGCGGAAAAAAGCGTTCATAAGTATCAAGCTGGCCGCTTTCGTGGCGTCTGAAGTGGCTTGGGCGCGACATTTAAATAAGTGTGTCGCTGGGCTTGTGTGTTTTTGTAAGCTGTGGCCGAACAATGGTAAACTTGTTTGACAATTTGCTCAAGATTTGTTGCATTAGTCTGGAAAGAAAACTTGTAAGATTTGGAGCCACCTGCAAATTGGTTGAGTCAACAAACAAAGCGTATCAGTTTCAGATTTGTTTACACTGCTGATTATCAATGGAGTTGAGTAGAGCATTTGGCAATTAGAAGCACAAAGCTGGATTTATTCAAGACGAGGTCAGACCGAGCTGAGTTTGAAATAAAAACAAAAGACTCAAGAAACGAACTCGTTTGTGAGCACTTAGCACGCTTTCAAGCCATTAAACTCATTTGAAATTAGTTGAATTGAATTAATGTTTTTTTTTTTTTTATATGGCCTCAGTGGAAAGAAAATGCAATTATATGTACGACTCAAAGTGACATTTCACATATCTCAGAGTTCATATTTTTATTTATTTATTTTTTTTTTATGGTATTCCAACAAAGCCAAATGCCAGGGCTGAGAATGGCGAACAACTAACAACCTTAATCTTGAAACCGAAAACACGCAAATTAAAAATGTTAATGAATAGAAAATCTCACAACACATACTCACACACACACACACAGAAAACAAAAGCCATGTGTGTATATATAAGATTTTATCATTTCTTAGTTTAAATTTCACTTACTCACAACACATTCTGCCAGCTTTTTCTCTGGCTCTCTTGGCTAGCAACCGGTTGATTTCACACTTCCCTTGATTTCTACCCTCCCTTTTCATTGTCACAAGACAGCCAACCAGACACGAGACTCTTCAAAGCCGCAGGGGCAATAACCAAATTGAAAAGCCCCCTTCAGAAAACTTCAGATCTTTTCTCACGCATTCATAAACAGAGACTCAAACTCAGAGGCAACAGCTACACGGATTACTCGGATGGTCTTTATCTTGGTCTCTTATTCGTGGGCGTCCAATGGCCAAAGAAGCGCCAGCAAAAACAAATCGAATGGCGAATCACGAGAGAGGAGGCCAAAGGTGTCAAATTTATAAGAAATTAGTCATGTGGCACTGTGAGAACCAGGAAAATCACATGGTTATCTAGGTAATTGAAGGCACTAAGAGGCGAGGCTGATTAATTTGCTAAAATATCAAAGTCATTCAAATGATGTTCAGCATTCACTTCCGCTTTGACTGGATATTCTTTGTATTCCAACAAAAAAAAAAAACTCAAACCAGCGAAAGTTGAAACATTGAAAATTATTTCAAAGATAAACGTGTTGGGCTTGGCTAAAATGAAACACAGCGAAATTGGGCTAATTTACATGTAAAGTAGAGAGCAGCATCCGATTGATTTTTTTGGTACCTTCACCTCTCTCTCTCTCAGTCTGTCTATTTGGGACTTTCGTTTGTTCCAGTAATTTGCATGGTAATTATCATAACTCTGATGTGGCAAATAGCAAGAAACTCCAACAAAGTCATAAAAAAAAAAAAGAAAAAAACAAAATGCCAGAGTTTTGTACTGCGACTGTCGAAATTTAAATGAATGGAAAGTGTTTTTGTAGCTTTGAAACGAATAAGTATTTCACTGTGGCTCAGTTGGTTTCACCCGGCAAGTTCAATCCCTACGAGTATGCAGGCCAGTGGTATTCATCCGTTGGCACTTGTCAGCCCATGTCGGCGCTTCGAATTGTCAATAATAAATACCTTTACCTGCACCCAGCCAAATACCTCTGACAGCATTTTCTATTTTCGACCATGTCTGATGGCTAACTTGGCTCTTAAATGTATGTAAATATATGTGTACCTGTGCCTGTGCGTGTGTATGTATCTGTGTGTGTGTGTGAGCGTGTGCGCTTGGAAGAGTCATTCAGAGAGTTGTTGAGTTTGTCGGTTTCTGTTTGCTTTTCAAGGCGAGGCAATGACTGGTCATCTTTCTGGAGGCACTTTTTTATTTTTTTTGTAGGCATCAAACGAGTTTATTGTTAGCTTCGCATACATTTAAATGTTAAATTGATAAGCTTTTATTTCAGCTGTGAACCATCTAATATGCAATGTCAAGCCTTTTTTGATATGCCTGATTGACTGCCAAGGCGTTAAAAACAATTTGGAATTTACAAACCTAAAGGCTAAATGAACAATCCATTTAATTAAGCTAGCCTTCAAGTCTTTAGAATGAATCTCCCTAGCTTTGCATGACATCACATCCAAGAGTAAAAACAAAAGACTTAGGCAACAAACTTATTTACTTACAATTCTTGACTGATGTATACCCTTCGGCGGCACTGCTGGTGCTACCGCCATTCAGGGCCGATCCATTCAGTATATGTCCATTGGAGGTGCGACCCACGCTGTTCAGTGTGGTGGTGCTGCCGGCCCGCGATCTCCAGGCATTGTGACCGGCCAGATGATGACTTCCGTTGCCATTGGCTAGGCCCATGCCGAGGCCCACGCTGGTGAGGTCGCCATTGGATTTACTGCCAGCGGCACTCTTCAAAGTGCCATAGACACTGCTGCCGGCGCCACCCGTGCTGCCCGTCTCCAGTTGACGGGCATATGAGTTGTCCGCATAGGCATGAAAACAGCATCTGACTAGAGCATTGGCGGCCGCTTCACGTTTGCAAATGAACACGTGACACTCGAGCACCTTGATGCCGGTGGTGCGTCGCAAGATGGCCGCAAAGATGGGTGGATGCTGGGCCCTTGGCATGCGGGCAAAGGGCGAGTCCAGAGGCAGAAACTTTGGCTCTGGGTTAGCATTACCGCGCTCGGGTATCAGAACCTGGCGTACGGCGGCGCAATAGTGCAGCGATTCAATGGGAAAGAATCTTGTGATTTGCTTGAGATTCTCGTCGACATTTTCGAGTAGTATGCCATTGGACCAGACACTTAGCCAGGAATCGATGCCCTTGGCGCCCACGGCTCCTTCCGAAGGATAGAGGCTACGTAGAGGTTCCTGGATGCCCTGTAGACCATCCTTGCTTTGCCGGGGCACAGCACTGCCCAAATACAGGACGCGGCAGCGGCAAATGGGTGTGGAGTCACCCATCTTAAAATGGGATTTGTCTACTCGTGTGTGTCTGAGAGTCCCGAACGCTACAACGGCGACAAAGCGACAAAAAACGCGCGCGTTCCGCTTTTGAATGTCAGAATGAACAAAAGAACCAACAAATGAGCGACTGTGCACACACGGAACAATGTGGATTTTCTGGTTTGGCTGTGAATGTGTGCGTTCTTATTACTGGGCGAGAGAATTTTTGCGCTTAGGTAAGCTGTTATTTCCAGAGGTAGTCTTAAACACACACACACTCACACCTCCATACATACATCGTCTAGAACCGTCTACACAATACACACTTGCATATTTCCAGGGCGATTCGAAAAAAAAAATTTTTTTTATATATATTTATATGTATTATATGATAATAAACATACAAACACACACAGACACACACACACACCACTTGAGATGTGACTTAAATTGTATTCACTTTACACCCGATTTGGCTTCAACAGAATCAGAATCACTTGATATCGAAACTTATTCTCAAAAGACGTTGGGTTTTTTATTTTTTTATTTTTTTTTTTTTTTGGCTTCCGCCTTTGAATTGGTTGGATTGATTGGTTCTCGTTCTCTTCTGTTTTTATTATTTTCCTATACACACAACACTCCGACTCAGGCCGAATCTCAATAAAACGGGCCACACGACTCACGCTCAAACTAGTTAAAAAACAAATATGGCGTCATGGAATTCAGATTCCTGCGTTTTTGCCTTACGCATTTTGCCGTTAACGATTGTTTAATTTGGCAAAGAAAATATTCGAATTTGATTAAACCGTTTTTAATATCGACACAATTCCAAAAATTGCTAGCGTTGGCTTTGAAGTTTCTTTGTTGTTATTGTTTTTGTCGTTTTATTTATTTATTATTATTTTTTTTTTTTGAAGTGCGAACATCCGCCCGAGAGTTCTGCACACTAAGCCGTCTCACTCTGGAATGACTTACCTGGTCTACGTGGTCGACTTCAACGTCTCAAGAATTGCCAAAGTCGGCATTGCGCACTCTCAGCCTGCTCAGCCGCTCTCTCGAGACAGTAGCACTGGCTCAGGTAAGCGAGAGAAAAACTCGGCTGTAGGAGAAGAGTAGCTCAAGTACCTGTTGCTGGCAAGGTGTACCATAGGTAAGACCGCAATAGATTTGTATGTGGACCGTGTTTTGAGAGCACATTTGTGGAACCTGGAATTTTAACCAGCTTGATTCGGTCTCAGCTGAAATATTGGCAAAGAATTCGCCTATGTCTGCTGCACACACTCCTCAAACTAGGTCCCAATGTTGTCTTAAGGTTACCGGTTTTACAGCTTTTCATTGTTTATTAGAATTGTAAATAGACGACCAAGACGGCGTTGTCTGTGACAATGTCGCACTTTTTACTGCACACCTCTAGTCTGGGCTGGCTGGATGGCTGGGCTGGTTAGTCTAGGGAGTCTTAAGATCACCAATTAAAAGAGTTTGCCAAACTCTAAAAAAAAAAGTGGAACAACTTAGGACTGCTTCTTTATTGATTTTCTATAATTTTAAAAAATGTAAAAATATAATTTCATTGGCTGTCTCCGGATAAGCCCAGTGGGGTTAATGGAAAACTTTTAGGGGTATTAGAAACTTAATAATGCATTCATATTTCCAAATAGCTAAGGAAAATGTAAAGGTGTCCGATTGAAATCCTTAATGGTCTTGGAAAACTTTGAAATTTCAAAGCAATTTGCATAAATTTGCTATAATGAGCTCCTAATAAGATAGCCTTTCGGCACTATAAAAGGACCCAACGATATGGGGGAAAGTCAAAAGTGTTTCGGCTACCATGGAATCAGTCAAAAGTGTAGACTCAACGCGGATGTTTAAATACCTTTGGGAGTCTTCGGCTCTTTTAGGCCTAAGTCCACCGAAATTAAAGGATTCACTATTTTCAAGACACTACAGGATGTACGAAATTCTACTGATTTTTCTAAGCGACATCGGCTTGACATTATCATTCGTTTTGGCCGTTGTGATAGTAAACTCACCAGAGGAATTCTACGAAAATTTTTGTATGTGTTTTCCAGCATCTTTTGCTGCTCTTAAATTTGCAATTCTCAGGTACAACCGGGAGCGATTGATTCGGTTGAACAAGTTGCTCATCCATCTGGACTCACGGTTGGAATATTTGAAAGAACATTCCCTAATACATCAGATAATACAAGTCAATAATCGTTATGCTCTCTGGCTGATGCGTTTCTTTACATTTACCATATGTACGAGACTCTTCTATACAATGTTCTCGCCGCAGCGTGAGCTTACTGTGCCCGGCTGGTTTCCTTGGGATTGGCGTGATCCAGACCGTTATATAATTTATATGCTGACAGTGGCTTTGCAATTTTTATTACTTTTTATATTATGTCTCAGAACTTGTCTATGTGATACTTACCCTCTGGCTTATGTAAGTATAATTCTCGCTCATATGAAAGCCTTGGGAATACGTGTAAGTCGTTTGGATGGGACCCCAGAAGTGGCCCATCGAAAGCTTAAGTCTTATATAGAGGATCATCAAATTATATTGCAGTTAAGTTCTTGAAACCATAGTTTTATATTCAGTTTTAATTTAATCGATTTCTTTTCCTATTAAATCAGACTGCTCGACATGATGGGAGAAGAACTATCTTTACCCTGCTTGGCTCAATTTTTTGTTACTGCCTGTGCCCTTTGCACTTTGGCCATATTTGTCTCCTCGTTTTTAACTATTTCTAAATTGCTTCAAGAACTGCAATTGCTCTTAGCAATTATGTCTGAGACATTTATTTTATGTTATTCAGGTGAATTAATCGTAACTGAGAGTGAAAAATTAAGCCAGACAATATTTGCAATGAATTGGACTGATCAGCCACCTGCGTTTAGGAGGACTCTTATATTTTTCCTGTATCGTTCTCAAAAATACAAAGTTATTTCGGTTGGAAAAATTATGCCTCTTCGCGTATCAATGTTTCTGGCAGTAAGTTCAATTTAAATCCCACATATGGAAAAATTCTGATGGTTATTTATTTATTTCTAGGTCTTAAGATTTGCGTACACAATGTTTACCATTTTACGCGAAATTGTTTTATATTAGACACTTGCTTTGTTCATTAACAAGCAATATCAATTATATAATCAAAATATTCTTTATTGAGCACCTACGTTGTTTCTTTATCAACAAGCAATATCAATTATATAATCAAAATATTCTTTATTGAGCACCTACGTTGTTTCTTTATCAATACACAATATCAATTATATAACCATTATATTTATTGTTCTATTGTTCTATAAATTAAATAAAAACGAAATTGTAGTTTGTTCAACGTATTAATAATCATTTTACTTTAATTTAATAATACAAAAATGTATATTTTTCAAAGTATTGGTGTTAAGAGTTTTGTGGACACTTTGTGAGTACGTATAAAAGGTCTGTGAAGTATAAACATTCTGAAAAAAAGGACAACTTCTTAATACCACGTCATTTGCCTAAATATTTGCTAATGAACTAAATTATTCTACCTTGAAAGACAATATTGCTGTATGATATAAAATGGGCAATGCAAATGGCTAAAAAAAGTGTAGCTATGGAGTCTTGTTCTTGGAGATTCTTTGATCCATCTAAAAATAGTTGCTTATTTCTTTATAACAGTTTATATTAGCTCAACTTCAAAATATATAGACATTTATACACATATATCGAAGCAATAGAAAAAAGCAATGATTTTAAAAATATTTTTAAATTACAAAAGAAAAATATTAGCAGCTTCGAGAAAACCATAAAAATACTGCAAAAGTTCTCTCAAATTGTACCAGGGGGCGCTCCGAGAAATTATTAGTATTTTCACAAGGTTGCATGTGGAGAGCATTGAACTGCCTGAAGAGGGCGCTTTGAAAAAATAATTAATTATTGCAAAATAAGAAAATAAATGCAAAAAGGTGAAGCGAGAGGACGAACAAAGAGACTGCGACTAAAAAAATGCTAAGGGTAAATATAATACGGGAGACAAGTTCCCACAGACTGTGCGCTGTTCACAGATGACTAAATGCAATATTGGTGTCTTTTCAATCCGTAGGCAATCGGCAAACGCGACATTTTCGAAGAGGTTTGGCCGGACAAACGAAAGATTGTGTTAAAGCTTCTGCAACAGGAGACAGTAACGCAGCGGGAATGGCAAGATCTTTTCTTTGGAGTACATTTCGTTTGTCTTTGGGATGAAAAGGGAGCAGCAAAAATCTACGACTGCCTGCAGCAGGACATTGTCGAATTTATAGTACATGCCCAGAGCAAAGTGCAAGCCCAGCGTGGTGAGCAGGCACTCCTCACCACGTACATTGTGGAATGGCGAAAGTTCTTCACACAGTCCAATTACCTGCCTTTGCCATTTCGCCAATTGGAACAAGTAAAGTCGCTATCAAGTAGCGGCGGCGGTGGCTCATCATCAACATCTGCTGCTGCCGCCGCTAGTTCCAGTGCATCCTCCTCCAATGCAGCTTCCTCCAGTAATCAAGCATCAACGAGTGCCAGCAGTTCCTCGACAAAAGCCTCAACCTCTGCATCGGCGGCTGGTGCATCCACTGCCTCCACCAGTGCCGGAGCTTCCGGCAGTACCTCCAGTTCGAAAAAGAGTCCCACAGAGGACAGCCCTGTACGCAAGCTGATGTTGGACTCCTGGAATAAGCATATTTTCCATGATATAAAAGACCGCCTACAGGAATCGGCCATGAAAATAGTCCATGCCGAGCGCAACGGTGATGCCTACGATGCCCAACTCGTAGTTGGCGTCCGTGAAAGCTACGTGAATTTGTCTTCAAATGCCGAAGACAAGCTAGAAATCTACAGAGACAACTTTGAAATGGCCTATCTGAAGGCCACCGCGGACTTCTACCGGCTAAAGTCAGCTGAGCAGCAGCAGGAGAACGGTGTCCTAGCCTATATGAAATACGCAGATGCCAAGCTACGCGAGGAAGAGGTGCGTGCCAAGCGTTATCTAGAACCCACCAGCTTCAATATCCTTACCTACACGCTTGTCAAAGTCCTAATTGTCGATCATTTGAACTCCATCATCGGCGAGTGTCCGGCTCTGATTCGGGACTACGAGACGGAACGTTTGAATTTAATGTTCCGTCTAATGGATCGCGTACTGCATGGTGTAGGCGTCGAGGCTATGATGGGAGATCTTCAAAGACACATTATGTCCGCTGGCCTGGCGGACATGTTGGCTGCCTCAGAGATCATAACACAGGATTCGGAGAAATACGTGGAAAGATTGCTCGAATTGTTCAACAAATTCAGTGATTTAGTACGAAATGCCTTCAACGATGATCCGCGATTCCTCACGGCGCGTGACATTGCCTTCAAAACGGTGGTCAATGACACGAGTGTTTTCAAAATGGAGCTGCCCACCAGCATTGCCAATCGCGGCGTCAAATACACGGCACCCGAAAGCAAATGTCCTGAGCTTTTGGCCAACTACTGCGACATGCTCCTCCGCCGCACTCCCTTGAGTAAACGACTAACCAGCGAGCAGATCGATGCACGACTCCGCGATGTCCTGCTCGTCCTCAAGTATGTCAATAACAAAGATGTGTTCATGCGCTACCACAAAGTGCACTTAACTAGAAGGTAAGTGGATCCTGAATATAAACCCATCAGTATTTAGAAATCTCTAAATTTTTCTCAGATTAATCCTTGGCACAAGTGCGGACAGTGAAAAAGAGGAAGACATTGTGGAATGGCTGCGAGAGGTGGGCATGCCTGCAGACTATGTGAATCGTTTGGCTCGCATGTTCCAGGATATTAAAGTAAGTAGCTTGGAGAGGAATGCTTTCAATCCAATCAACATTTTCATTTCCTTCTTTAGGTCAGTGAAGATTTGAACACGCAATTCCGGAACTCAATAAGCCGGCACGATGCCATCAATATCAAAATACTTAATGCTGGGGCGTGGGCTCGGTGTTCGGAACGTGTATCCGTTTCGTTGCCCATTGAATTGGAGGATTATATACCCGATGTAGAGGAGTTCTATAAGAAGAAACATTCCGGCCGTAAATTGCAATGGTATCATCACATGAGCAATGGCACTATCACCTTTGTAAACAATTTTGGGCGTTACGATTTGGATGTGACCACATTTCAAATGGCTGTGCTTTTCGCTTGGAATCAACGCCAGCACGATAAAATATCCTATGAGAATTTACGCTTGGCCACCGAACTGCCTGATCCCGAGCTGAGACGTACACTTTGGTCGCTAGTCGCATTTCCGAAAATTAAAAAGCAAATTTTACTCATGGAGCCGACCGCGGTGGGTTCGCCAAAAGACTTTGCCGAGAACACATTATTCTATATCAACCAAGAGTTTGCCATTGTCAAGAATGGTAAATCTCAGCGACGGGGAAAAGTAAGTAGATCATTGAAGCAGGAAGCAAAAAAATTATTATACTTTCTCTTTCGTTTAGCTCAATCTAATTGGTCGTCTACAGCTGAGTACAGAGCGTTCCCAGCAGGAGGACAATCAATCAATAGTTCAATTGCGTATCTTGCGCACTCAGGAAGCTATTATCAAGATAATGAAAGTACGCAAAAGAATGAACAATGCAGCCTTACAGGTCGGTACTCGATTAAAAAAGTCTTTGTATGATTTGAGTAAATATTAATTTGTTTTTTTTTTTTTTGGTTTCAGGGTGAACTTATTGATATACTGAAGAATATGTTTTTGCCATCGAAAAAGATGATCAAAGAGCAGCTGGAATGGCTCATTGAACACAAGTATATGCGGCGCGATGATGACGACATCAACATGTTTATCTATGTGGCATAACTGGTCTCACCTATCAGATTCAACCCACAGAATTTTCCCATTTTGCATTCCCATAACGTCAATCTCTACACTGAACAATACGTTTTTGTGCTCAAAGCGCGCATCCTATTATCAATTTTCTGTGTTTCCCGTCCCGCCCTACCCCTGTCGAATTGTATTATATAAAAATACTCTTGAAATACTCTTAATAATTTTTTTTAAAACGTATATTGTATATGGTTTGTTAATGTCCAGCGTGTTTCAGTCTTTAAATAATTTGTATTGCTTTGTAATGTAATGTAAAACTTTGTACTTTTATATAGATAGGTTTTCATTGGCTGCTACCCATTAGTATGTATGGATCGGAGATGATCCTCCTGAGCCGGTTAAGATAATGTAAAGACCTGCTGTTTTATATATGTAGTTTTTGTTTACGTTGTAAATCTTTTGTGTTATTGTTTAAGTAAATTGTAATATGTCAATCGAATTAGTCCCGTCTTATCTCAGACCCCAAAAAACGCCAACCTCTTAGCAAGCAAGTGAAACTAGGCGCGAGAATTGAAACTCATCAATTAATTTTTAGTTAATGTTAAAATATCCAAAGCATCCCACAAGAGAACGAGAACACACACACACACACACACGCAACACAACTAATAAATACAACTGGAATAGCAATATTTTTTAATCCTAAGATGAAAGAAAGAAAACAAATCTCATTTATCTGCAAAGAATATTAAATCATGAATTGTATGTATTTTAATTAAAGGAAAAACTGAAAAACTATGCGTAATAAATTAAGTTAAATCAATTGATGTGTTTTTGTGTTTATTTTAATTTACAATTAAAGTTAAATCTAATTGATTTGGGCGGAACTATAAAACCGAATCCTTCGATTCTTCTCTATGAAATGGTCCTGGTGCTTGGCGAAATGGATGATTGACAAGTCTTGTACAGCTTATATCTATCCGGACCAGCTTAAAAACTAATTATAAATAAATTATGCGATAGGATAGGACAAAATATATCAGACAAATTAAAAATTTCCTTAACTTTTAAATTATAAATTATAAGACTGTCAAGTATAAAAACTCTCGATCGTATAAAGACAAACATACACACTCTCACACAGATATAAAATATCATTCAATACCTCTTTAAATTACTTTATATATATATATACTCTAAATTAGATATAGTCGACTAAATGCGACATAAAGCTAAATCTTATCCATATCTAAATTATAGCTGCGAATACTATGGAAACTAGAGAGCTATTCTTTCTTGTTTTCCCAATCGATTAGACCTTCGCGGCCTACCTACGTTTGCGTCCCTTTTTATAGCCCTTGCCATACCAGCCAGCCTGGGTTCGAGCCAATTTGCGCGGGAAGCTATTGCTTAGCTGGAGTCGTCGCTTGGCCGTCTCGGCTGCTGCTATATGGGCCAGCGATATATTCTCATCGTAATCGTCCTCGTCATCTGTGGGCGGGCAGCACTCGCAGACCACAAAGCGTCCACTGCGAGCTCGCTTCTTGTGTTTGCGATCGGAGAGATGCCATTTTTTATAGAACTGACACTCGAGTTCGGCGTAGCGATCGAAGCAGAATTCACAGCTGGCCGCGGATCGATTCATGGCAAAGTTGGGCACTACTTGTGAATTCCAGATGTTCAAATCAGCTGGTGGCTGGATCAATATGCTGTGCAGACCGGGATAGGCATATTTGGCATCGTACCAGCTGGGCAGTTGTCGCAGGAGTTCGTTGACTTTCACACCTTTGCAGTGTTGTTTGGCATGATTTCGTAGTAGATCCATTTGGGCAATACCATCTTGGCTATTTTGTGAATCGATATCGTCTTCGTCGTCGTCATTGTCGCTGGTGGTGGAGTCGGCTGACCATGTGGCGCTTTCGCTTTGAATGTTGAGGGCCTGGAGTGCAGGTGGTAGGGAGTGCTGGGGCTGGATGAATGGTGTGGTTAATGGAGCTCCTATTGGAACCAGAGGTGGCAGTTGGACAGGCTCTAGCTTCAGTTCGACAGGCTGCAGGGTATACCCGGCACTACTCTGGCTCTTATATGGATTTTGTATGGCGACTAGCTTTGGCAGTTGGGCAATGTGACCATTCGGATGGGCTGAGAAAATTTGGTCCTTATTTAGTCCATTTGTGATGATGTCCGGAGGGCAGATTGGTTCTTTCTTCAAAGGTTCCAATTTTGGTAGCACTTCTTGTTCAGATTCGGTCTGTTCTCTTATGGTTTCCAATTTAGGTGGCTGCTCCATTGAAGAGTGTTGTTCGGTTTTCACAGGTTCCAATTTTAAAAGATCCATCTCATCTTTCACAGTTTCAATTTTGGTCAACTCTGGCAGAGAATTTACTTCCTTTTCTAGAGGTTCACATTTGGGCAACAAGTCAATTGGAGTTTCCTTCGCTACGGTTTTCTCTTCCATACTCGACGCTTGCTCCAATATTTGTTCTTCTGGTGAATCTGGTTCCTTTTTTAGTAGATCCATTTCCGGAGATTGCTCTAATCTGACAAATTCCTCCATGAGGCTGGCGGTTAGGCTCTCCTTTACTTCGCCATCTTCATCTTGACTTTGATTCGATCGCGTGTTTTCAATCTCCACTTTAATGGTCGTTGTTGTGGTATTGTGAGTTTCTGTTTCTGTGGACTTAATGTCCACACTCTCCTCCACCTTGCTTGTTTTGCCGTTCTCCAAGACCTCAATAGACTTTTCTAGTCGCAACTCAACATCAGTTGTGGCTTCACTCTTGCCATTTAGATGATTGGTGGATGTGGTCCTTAAATACTTCTGCCGTAAGTCCAGATTAGTCTTGATACGTCGGCCTTTCTTAAGGGGAGTGCGAATGCGTGGTCCTTTACCTATTGGAAGATCACTGTAGCTATCGCCGGAAATGGTAGAGTCCTGAGTCTCCTCTGTTGTTGTGGTGCAGGATTGCGAGTCACCAGCCTCTTCCTCATCGGCATTTTTCAAAAGCGGTTGTGTTAGCGTGTGCAACTCTTCCGGCATCAGCAGAGTGGCATGAGCAAAAATGGGATCTTTTTCCTTGGTGTACACGGGCACTGAAATGTTGAGCACGCGCATTAGCTGGGCCATTACTCGATCACATTTTCCATTTATTTTAATGGTGGCAATATTGTCCTTTGGAGTCCATTGGAGATTGACTACGCAGATCTTGGCGCGCTGGCGGGCCGGCTTGTCCATCTGCCATAACCAGGTGTATTTTTTCAACACTTTCAGACTAGAACCGAGGCACAAAATGACATCGGCATGCTCTGCGTGCTGGGTGGCACCCGCCCAATTAAGGGGCCACTTTAAATTACCACGCTCACCAAAGTGCACGATGGTGTCGTAAAGCGGCTCGGAGCAACGATGACAGAGCCGGTGTGTCTTGTGGCAGTAACGCGCTGTCATTTCGGTGGTATCAAACTGTCGCCAATAAACCGCATTGGGTTTGCATTGCTTGCATACTTCGATGTACATGTTCCCATGAATCTCGGACAGAGATTGTCGTGGCAGGCCAGAGCGCAGATGTAGTCCATCGCAGTTTTGAGAGACCACATGGCGTAGTAGGCGGCGTCGATGCAGTTCATAGAGCGCCATGTGGGTGTAGGTGGGGTTCGCACTGGACAGATCATGTTCTCCGATATCTTTTCCTTTTTGTAGCAGGGTCCAGATGCCTTTGCTGCCGCGGTAGTCTGGTATGAGAGCGGCCGTACTGATGCCGGCTCCAGTATAACAGACTAGATGCTTTGCTTGTGATATTATAGCTGCCAATTGATCGACTTTGGCTTCAATTACTTGTTCATCGTCCTCGATTTCTTCTACGCGCTCTTTGTAGATTTTAATGCGCTCCTTACGTTTTTTGCTTGTTTTAACAATGTCCGGATGTTTGTCCAGAAACTGTCGCTCCTCAATGGTGTGTAATGATTCACATTTTCGCAATATCATTGAGACCTGCAAAGTATTGGCAAAGTGCAATTTACCACAAACGCACGCACACACACAAGCAATCATGGTAATTACCTTTCGTATAGCATCCTTGCGCCGACGCTTCTCATTTTCAGTTTTGGCAGGATTCATTTTAGCTCTCGTTATATAAGATTGTACCACATCGGCCGTCACAGGCTCCGGCTGCAGATCGTCCACCTGCTCTTCGTCATCCATAGCGATGAATTCAATTTCGAACTCTGGCTTATTTCTCGAGTAATTTGTGCACGCACAAATGTCAGCTACATTCACGAGACGGGGGGCCGAATGTATTGATGGATAAACGCTTATAAATTGGGAAGTTTTAAGGCCACCTACTTAGTTTTGGTTTACATTGCATTTATTTTATTCGTAAAAAAGCTCGTAAATATTGAAAACGAGGCAGCGTTTAATTGTTTTTAACAAAAAATGTAAACAACAAAGTCTTTGTTATCGAAAAACTCAGGGTTGCATTTCCGATTCACATTGAAAATTATTTTTATTTTATAAAAAATGTAATTATGAAGTATCACGATTACATATTAAGCGTGTATACTATTTTAATGTTTGAAAAATAATTAAAATTGGTTTTTAATTACAAGCTAAGCGCCCTCTACAGTTCAGAAATATTTTCATATGCAAATTTCAAAGCGCGTAGCTTTTGCTTTGAGGTGCAGCTAATTTTATTGGTTTTTCCTTAGACAATCAATTACGAATGATTAGACATTAATTACAAAATATCGGTATTAATTCTCTGATATAGTTTTTATGATCCAGTCCAAATAATGGTGTACCTCTGTATAAACACTTGGAATATTTGGAAGGCCGCAAGACAATCCAGCAGATGTTAAGCCCATAACATGGTACATGCAAGGATAGTTTTTATGGTAAACGAGAATTGGACCCCCTGAGTCACCATTGCAGGTGTCCTCAGTATTGTTTGAGCCTACACAAAGTTGAGTGGTGGCATGATATCCTTGTGGGAACTCTTCACCCACATCAATAACTTTACGGCAAATAGCTTCTCCAAAATTTCGGAGTTTTGCTTTCAATAGTTTTGATGAATCTTTTTCACCCAGGCCGGTACTACCCCAGCCCACAGCTATAAATGACTCGGAGCTGTGGCCACTTTTTTGAGGAAGACAAGCTGGATGCTTAAATTCGTCAAACTCCACGCCTTCGTCCAGTTTTACCAATCCAATATCATTGTAAAGCTGTGGGTCAGTGAAGTTAGGATGTTTGATAATATCAACCACAGCATAATCTTTTGCCGGTCTATCATCATTGGTGGTGCTGAAATCTAAATCGCCCAATCGCACTACATTTACTTCACCCCTAAAATAAAAATGAATAATTTAAAATTTGTTCTCAGTTTTTACAACAAACCTGTAACTCACTTCGACGAGTCAAAGCAATGCGCTGCTGTAAGTACAAAATATTTACTAATCAGAGTGCCACCGCAGAACCAATCCGTCCTGTCTGGGCTTATAGTACGGTGTCCCAACCGAGCCATATGTGGAAACTCCTTAGGCTCCGCCACTTTTCCATTCACAATAAGCGGTGTATGTCTGTGGCATTCATCCGTTGTGAAATACGTGACCGGTGCATTCAAAATGAGTGAACTAAATGACACAGTCTTCTCAAAGACCTGCTTCTTGAAAGCAGTACAGGCTAAATCAATTAAAATAAAAGACTTGGGTCACGCACACAATAATTTATAAACATTTGTAAGCTACATTTTGTTGACTTACACTTTACGCTTTCGAAATTTTCACCATAAACAAACCATGGCAAAAACATCAAGAAAATACAAAACGAAAATTGCATTTTTTATATATTCTCTTGAATTTATTTTTAACTTTATTATTAGCTGCTTGCGAAACTGCAACGACCACAAACCGTCTCTCAACTAACTTCCAGACTAACTGGGTATTCTGAGCCGCAACAAGTTTTCTTCAACTTATGAACTGAGAGCATCCTTGATCATGTGAACAAGAACTCTCACTCTTAACCGGTAGCCGGTCAATGAAGCTCTCCTCCTGATGGCGCCAAAGAATTCGAATGTAATATAACGGAACTAGCGCATATACAGAATCAATTAAGATAAAGACAAATTTATATCGTATATACATATTTATTTTTTTTTAAGCATAACAAAAGTCAAGGCTTATGTTTAGTTTTTGGAAACTTCTTCTGTAATCCAATCTAAATAATTGTGAACCCTCGTGTAAAGACTCGGTATATGTGGGTGACCGCAAGAGAGGCCCACAGATGTAACTCCCATTACATGGTACATGCAAGGATACTTTTTATGATATACAAGTATTGGTCCGCCCGAATCTCCATTGCAGGTGTCCTCAGTATTATTGGAGCCTACACAAAGTTGAGTGGAGGCACTAAATCCTTCAGGAAATGCTTCGCTTTTCTCAATTACTTTGCTGCAGACATCATCGGCAAATCTGCCCAGTTTCACCTTCAACAACTTGTTGGCAGAACTTTCGGCAATCCCGGTGCTACCATAGCCAACAGCTATAAACGAATCGAAACCGTAGCCGCTTTCAATGGGCAAGCAGGCTGGATGCTTGTACTCATCAAATACCACATCCTCGGCTAACTTGATCAAGCCTATATCATTGTAGAGTTCCGGATCTTTATAGTTTGGATGGGTGATAATATCAGCTACAGGATAGTCTTTGGCTGGCTTATCATCTAAGTTTGAGGTAAAATCTAAATCGCCTAATCTGACCACATTCACTTCACCACTGCAAAAATATAAATTATATTAATATAGAATTTATTTATATTTGATTTTATGGGTCAAATTTTTACGTTATCTCCCAATATATATTCTCAATACTCACTATGGTGTCTCAAAACAATGTGCAGCTGTAAGTATGAAGCGTTCGCTGATTAGTGTCCCACCACAAAACCAATCGTCTTTATTCGGATTTATAGTGCGGTGTCCCAGTCGAGCAACATGCGGAAATTCTTTCGGTGCTGCCGGCTTTCCATTCACAATTAGGGGAGTGTAGCCCCGACACGTATCTGAGGTGTAGTACATAATCGGGGCGTTCGCAATAAGGTGGCTAAAGGCTATAGTCTTCTCAAAAACCGCCTTCTTGTAAGCTGTGCAAGCTATGCAAATTTATATATACAAAAAAATATAGATATATAGATATATAATATTCTGGGAAAATCACTGTATCACTTACAATTTACGCTTTCAAAAGTTTGGCCGGATATTATAGTCCATTGGGAGAAAAGTGCCAGCAAAAGTCTTAGCTTTCGCGTTTCTAATTTGTTAATCAAACACATAATATTCATATATATATTTTTTTGTTTTTGTTTTGCAATATTGTTATAATACTATTATATTTTTATTAACAACGACGCTAAGTTTTGCGCAACTTCTTTTGTTTAGAATTGAACGAGCAGCAACCGTCTTTAAGCTGTCCCCGAGAATAACTGCGGGCTCTGAAGCGAGCCCACAACGGGTTTTATGCCGGACCACTCGCTGGAGAGAGGAGAATCGTCGTGGCTTTCAGGTGTGTTGGTGTTGAGAGTATCGGAATAGACAATGAATTGGGGAAGAGTAGATTTTTTTTTGACCTTAATCTGTATACGGGCAATTCCAATACAGAATATATTGATAAGAGATTAATCGGCTTTTAGAAAATACGCTTGGGTTCGGAAGTTTTATTTTTATACTCATTGTGATGCACTGTGAACAGCGACGACTTTAATAATATGTTTAAAATTTATTCTAGTAAAATTGAATTTCTAAAAAGTAATTAAAAAGCCGTGAACTTTTTTGAATGCCCTTTGTATCTAAATGCTCACGAGTCTAAATGAGTTGGGAGTTCTACAGATTACGACGATTTGGGTAATATCCACATTATTTCACGTGAGTTACGTGGATCCTTAAGAATGTTATCGAGAAGAATTTAGACCTCTGTAAATTATGCACGTGTTTTTTTATAAATATCTTCAATATATTAATCGCACCAGATACTGTTCCCATTGACCGTTTTGATAGACATCAAATATGCAACTGAAAGCAACTCGATCTTAGACAGTCGTCTGCAACTTATACTTTTAAAATTCAAGTTGTTTTGTTCGCGACCTACCGTATTATCGTATTGAATTATCTAAATCAGACAATTTTAAAATTTGCAAAACAAAAAATTATAAACATTATGCTAATAACTGATAAGAGGGGCACGTGTAGCAATACAGAGAACATGTTTTGAATGAAACTGTTTAACAAATCTTGGTTCTAAATATATTTAAAATAGTATTTATTATATACTAAATATAACGATAATATTTAATTTATCTTAATTAAAATGTATTCCCTCGGCATTGAAAGCTAACAGTAGTCGCATGAAGTCATCAATATCCAATGAACGCGCACGGGAGTTTGCCATTTCCAGTTTTTCCAGTATGCCGATTACTTTATCTTGCATATTAAACTCAGGCTCGATTAGCTGGAATCGTGGAGAAACACAAATATATTTATTAATATACTCAAGCCCATTGACGCTCATTCAGTTTGTTTTGCCTACCTCATTACGCAGCGAACAATATAATCTGTAATTTTTCTCCAGCATTTCTATCACAGAGTTTACTTTGAAGGTGGCCGCCAGTGTTTTGTTTTTCCGTAAGAAAGCAATACGCGTCAGGCCGTCCCATTCGGTAAAGTTGACAGGTGGCGGTGGGTTTTTCGGCTCCAAACGTACTACACTCGATTCTACCTTAGGTGGTGGCTTGAAGTTGTTCTTGCCCACCTTCATTAGCATGTCAACTCGGGCCAGTAATTGTGTGTTTATGCTAAGGCGACAGTAGAGCTTATCACCCGGCTTGGCCACCAGACGCTGAGCGAATTCTCGTTGAAACATGAGCACAGCGCAGCGGAAAAGTGGCCGGTGTAGCAGAAGCTTGAAAATGAGTGGAGAACTAATCTGATAGGGTACATTGGCTATGCACAAATCGAAGAATGGCAATTCTGCTTTCAGGAAATCTCCAATCAGGACTTGTAGCTTTGGTTGCAGAGGAGTGGCCAGCACTCGCTTCTGCAGCTCCGCCGCTAGGCGAGTATCTATTTCGCAGGCTATGACTTTTTTGGCTTTTTCCAGCATGCGCACGGTCATATTACCAGTACCGGGACCGATTTCCAGTACCACATCTGTGGGTCGGAGGGCAGCTTTCTCCAGCATACTGGTTATAACCAAGGGATTCTTAAGAATATGCTGGCCAAAATCTTTATTAAACACAATGCCTGTGGAAAAGATAACCGATGAATTTTAATTGCTCAACTCAACAGGTTGCTGCTTTATAGTTTACCTTGCTTTTGTATTTCATTGTGTATGCGAGTTTTCTTTTCTGTTTTCACTTTAGGCATGGTCAAGTTGTTTCCTGTGAATGATTTTAAATAAAAACTATGGGCTAGTGAATTGTTTTGGGTTGTTATTATTGGCCATGTGCGCTACACAGAGTTGCACTCGGCTGCAAGTGTTACACCAGGGTTGATTTCGATAAGCAGAGTTGCCACATATTGCGCATCTGTTTTTACTGTTACAAGATATTTACCCGGTTCCCCAAAAATGAGAATAAAAATCATTTCTTTTTACATTTTATAGGTGTTACCTTCTTTTATTTTTTTAATTAGTTTTTCCTCTTTAAATATTCACTTAATGTTTTAAATCAATTTTGTTTCTTTGGTTAGCATTCATCACCTCACTTTCAACATACACTTTTTATTACGTCACCGTTACTGTTTTTTTTTTTTTTGTTTTTTAAATTTAGTTTCAAAAAATCTCTTCCCTTTTGTAGTTTTTAATTCATTTTTTTTTTACAACATATCAACTGTTGACTTTTGACTTTGTTTAAACATTAACTTTAATATTAATTTTTGTTTAGCTTTCCAAATGTGTGTGTATGTGTGAATACTTCTATTTTTCTTCTTTGTTATTTTATCCATTTCATTAGGTTCTTGTTTTAGTATATTTTTTGTATGCCTTTATATATATATACTTTCTGTTATATTTATAGTTAGTTTTTGCCTTAATTCAGTAGCGATTTTTCACTTAGGTGTATTTTTATTTATTTATTCATTTTGTTTGTTTGTTTGTTTTTGTTTATTTTGTATAGTATCTAAGATGCAAAAGGTACATGAAAAGTTGCACACTTGCAGGTGTATTTTGTGGGCGGGCTGCGTGACTGATATTTAAGTGAATTTTGGGTGGAAAACGAAGCTTTAGATTCCAACAACAGTTGGAACACAGGCCAGATGCAAGTACAATAAATCCTGTATAGTTTATATGATATTTTTTTTTTTTTTAATTCAAGTCGAAGTAGTTAGTTGTACAACTTTTATTTAGGCAAATTCATTGGATTCCTTCGGAACAGAAGAGAGTCCAAATTGTTTCACGCAGAGCCCATTAACAATTTTGAAGCCTCTTCAGTTCAATTTTGTTTATTTCATTTTTAAGATTTCGGGTGATATTGTGAAAAAATGCCAATATTGGAATAGCACCTAGAATTTGTCATAAATAAAATGTTGCTATATTCTTTATAAGAAGAAGAAAATAAAGAGAAAGAGAGAGAGTGAGAGAGTGTAAGAAGTTTTGTATGAAGTTGCAGAGTGCAGGGGCCGCAATATTTTCCATAGTTTCTTTATAAGCTTATAGCTATTTTATCTTTATCTTTCTCTTTTTGTTTTTGTATACATTTTTATATTATTTTATTCATTTGTTTTTTTTTTAGGTTTCAAGTTTGTTTATTTTCAGGTTACGCGTTACTTTTTTGTTTTTTATTTTTTTTGCATTTTCTGAAATGCGCTGCTGTGTTTTTTTTCTTTTTTTTTTTTGCTGATAAAATATCAACAATATTTTTATTATAATTTTTTGGTATAAATTTATGCTACTTCTGGCTGCGGAGGTTGTGCATGAGTGACACATTTTTTTTTTTAATTTACTATTTTATTTATTTTTTTTATAAACTTTTTCCTTTCTTATCTTTTTAGAGCAACAGTATCTGTGTAACGACTTTGATTTTGTTTAGTTTTTGAAATGTGACTTTGCTGAGACCAAGGCAAAGTCAACATTGTTTTTATTTTATTTATTTATTATTTTTTCTTTTTTTAGTAAAATGCGTTTTTGAGAATACTTTTGGTTAACATTTAAATGGATAACTTGCTGTTTGTTTTTGCCCTTGTTTTTTTTTTTAATTATTATTACATATTTCATTTTTTTATTACAAATTTTTTTGCTTTTTTTCTTTTGTTTTTTTTTTGTTTTTAGTTTTAATCAACACATAATTTATGTAATATTTATATTATTTATTTATATATGGCTTTAGTTTCACAATTTAATATTTACTTTCTTTCTTTGTTTTCATAACATTTATTGATTTTTACTACAATGCTTAGTTACTTAGTTTTAGCTCAAGTTTTCCTTTCTTTCTTTCTTTCTTTTTTTTTTTGTTGTATTTTTTTTTTTTTTTTTTTTTTTAAATTCAAAATTATATGGTATATTAATATGTACTTATAGGTTAAATCAAATTAATTAGTTGGTGTGTTTTTGGCTTGTTTTAGTTTTGTTTTTTCTTTTATTTTGTATATGTAAAAGTGTGTGTGTGAGTGTGTTTGTGTGTGTGTTTACAAATAATTTAAATTTAAAATAATATCGCTTTAATACTTGAGAAGGAAATTGTGCAAATGTTCCAAAAATACGCATCAAATTTGTAAATAGCAAAATTATTTTCGTTTCTTTTTTTTTGGCTATTGGGATATATTTTTTGTTTGAGATTCGCTTAGAGCAAGTGTTTTTGCCTTATCTTAGGGGCAAAACAAAAGAAGTATATATAAAATCAATTCAGTAATAATTCAACAGTTTAGTTTTGTGCGAATAATTTCGAAAAAAATTCTGCAATTTCGCTTTGTGCTGCGGGCCAAAACTTTTGAGATTCAGCACAGATGTTTTCTTTTTTTTAATAAAATGAAATAAAAAACTAATAACAAACTGCCCAGACGCTCTCCTAGCAAGCAATTCAACAATTAAAATGCGAATCGTATTTAAAAAATATTTGACTAGATTTTTTTTTCTTTTGTTTTTTTTTTTTTTAACAAGATTTTTAACTAAAAGGAAAATGCGCTACAGGTACGAATAGAGGGCGCTGCACAGAGAACGCTGCTGGGCTTTTTCGGTGAAGCTTTGAGCGAAAAAAAAAACATTTTCAAACTGACTGACTGACTGACAAGTTTTTGATTCGGTATAATTAATATTCTCTCTCTATATATATATAAATATTTATGCATAAACTCATTTTAGTAATAACAATACAAATATAATTTCACATGTCTCTCTCGGTGCGTGTGTGAGTGTGTGTCTGTGTGTGTATGTGTATTTTTTTTTTTTTTTTGGGCATACAATAATAATATTAAGAGTATGCTGATTTTTTTTTTGTTTTAAAGTGTTCACAAATTGGCACTGGTAGTAGATTTTTTTTTTTAGATGACTAGAAGGTAAATCTACTCGATTTGTAGTTTGTTTTTTTTCTTTTGTTTAAGTTCTACCTAAAAATACAATTTTCTGGTTTTTTTTTTCTTTTTTGAATTTGATCTTCAATTTCATTTCACTTTATGACAACTTAGAGAAAAAAAAATATTAATTTAAAACAAAGACAATTTATATTAAACAGACAACAATCAAAGGCTTTGTAAAATTATTCGTTAGGGGGAAGCAGAGTTCTTTGTGCTAGGGTTATATATATATATTGTGTGTGTGTGTGTGTGTGTATTGGTAGGCAAAGAATTGGCTTAGAAGGAGAGAGGGGCAGGGATAGAATTACAGTGCCTGAATCTGTACCATTATCTAATTAAAATATCGGCCACAATTTGCTTTTGGACTGTGCCTACGATTTTCCAAAAATTTTCCATCCTTTTCGTCTAATTATTTTTTTAATTATTTCATCTAAGTTTTTGTTTAAATATTTTCTAAACACTTTTTTCTTTTAGTTTTTTGCCAGCAGCTTGGCCAAATGGGCGCTTTCACTGTCACAACATCACGTATCCAACCAAATCGAGAGACATAACTTTGACTTACTCCTGCGCACACAGGCGTGAGTGTGTGTATGTGTGTGTGTGTGTGTTAGGTGAGTGTGAAAATTGATGAAACGCCGTCTGCCCCTCCAATCGAAAGTATAAACTGGGCAAATCGGGGGGTTTGATTAATAGACCTTTCGTTCGGGTCCAAATTTGGGATTGACAAATGAGAAGCCAGCAAACTCATCCTGGTTGATGCAACGTATAACCTCGTTGCCAATCGGTGTGAGCACTGGATCTTCTTTGGTGAATTCTGCATCGAAATTGTTAGCATCACGTGGATTTTTCTATAAAATTTTTTAAAAAACAAAACATAAATTAGTTTCTTTCTTTTTAACTGATCATATTGATGGACTTGCCATTTTGGGTCGGAATGGAGGTTTTATGTTGCGCTTCTCCAACTCCTTCCAGTCGAGTTTGTTAAAGAACGGATGCTTACGTATTTCATTCTCATCGCCAGTGCAGCCCAGACGCTGCTCTGGATTCTTGGTGAGAAAACCTAAAAAAAAAAAAAAGTTTTACTAATTTGTAATTTCATTTTTGATAAAAATTTTGAATACCTTTCAAAATGGACACGGCTTCCCGAGACAGCCAAACTGGGTATAAAACATCATCGTGCATTATCGAATCAAACAGTTCATCCTCATTGTCGGCCTCGAATGGCGGCTGGCCGGCCATCATTTCATACATAAGCACGCCCAACGCCCACCAATCTACGGAGGCGCCATATTCCTGCTCCTTGAGTATTTCGGGCGCTATATAATCGGGTGTACCACAAAAAGTTGTGGTCAACATGCCATTCATAATACCCTCCTAAAAAAAAAACAAGAATTATTAAATCACTGAGAATATTTCGTTTTACTAAAGGACTCACCTTGCACATGCCAAAGTCGGCCAGCTTGCAGTGACCCTCCTGATCCAACAGTATATTATCCAGCTTCAAATCACGATAGATCACACCGTGGGCATGCAGAAATTGTAAAGCCAACGTCACCTCGGCCGCATAGAAGGCGGCCCGAGCAGCCTCAAAACGACGCGCCTTTTGTATTTGAAACATTAGATCACCACCATTAACATACTCCATCACAAAGAACAAGCGATCCGGAGTCTGAAAACAGGAATGTAGCGCCGTCAAGAACGGATGATTGGCGGCCAAAGCTAGAATCCGCTTCTCGGTCATTGTACAGTCGACATCGTCGTCCTGTATGATGGCATCCTTTTTAAGCACTTTGATGGCATAGATTTCCTCAGTGCCCTTCTTTTCGGCGAGCATCACCTTGCCAAAGGAGCCCTTGCCGAGCACCTTGATAAAGTTAAAGTCCATCAGCGAAGATTTACCGGGACGCGAATCGGAGCCAATGGCCAAGCTCATACAGCTGCTAGTATTATAGCCGCTGGTCAAAGTAACGGTGGAAGAGGCCTGCTCTGAGGAGAGCGCACTGCTTCGAAAAGAGGCACCCGAAGCATTGTCCCCCTCCCCGCCCAGCGAGGCCCCATAGTTGTCCTCACCGCCAGCCTGATTCAAGTACTTGGAGCGACGCGGTTGTTGACCCTGCTTATCCGGCGATATGCCCAACGAGCTGAGTATTTCGGCCATTTGCTTGGTGTTGATGCCGCACGTATTGGCCACGTTCTTCTGGCATCGCTTATGTACATTCATATAGCATGTCTCACACTGCAGTCCCTGCTTGATGAGCCCGTACAGCAGGGAGCCGCAATGGTCACAGAAGGTAAATCGCTTATAGCTGTGCACCACAAACCGATGGGGCACATTCACATTGAACCTCTGTCCAGCCGGCACCACCTCCACTTTGGCTTGCTGCAAGAGAATATCAAAGTTAGAGTTTTGCTATCCAAAAAAAAAATTAAGTAAATTTTTCGTCACTTACGCTCACCTCGTCCCGCATGCCCGGACACTTGGAGACCACCGACAGATGACATTTTTTATGCACAACCAAGGTGCAGACTAGAAGCAAAGAATTAACATTATTAATTGACTGAGCGAATACTCTATGCACTATACTCTTTTCTTAAAAACAAAGTCTCGTGAATAACAAATTACTTAAAATTTACATAATTCTAATTTGATCTTACGACTAGGAGAACATTCAGGGTTAAAAGATAAATTGATGTGGATTGGTTTAGGAACTTGTGCAAGACGGATTTTAGTTTGGTAAGAGAAACATTTAAAAATTAAATTGTAATGATTTAACAATGCTGAATTAGTTTTTCAAATTTTTTTTTTTTTTTTCTGAGTGAAAACCAAAAGAGGCTCTTTGAAAAAGAAGGCGTGCAAAATATTTCCACACGAAATCAGATTATTTTTTCTAAATAAATAATAAAACTTCAAATTGATGTCTTAATTTTAGCACTTACAATTACATGGCAAGACAAACAACAACAACAATAATAAAAAAAAAAAAATACGAAACATTCAATAAATAAATAAATCGGTGCAGGGAGAAGCAGCCAGGGGAGGAGCAACAGCAACGACGTCGCAGATTTGATTCATAATAAAAAAAAATAAATTAAAAAAAAAAAAAAAACGCAATAAAGACAAACTGCGCGAAATGCTTTATATATTATTTTGTAATTATTTTTTTTTCGTCGAAAATTAAAAAAAAAAAAAAAAAAACAGCACAAAACGACACAAGCAAAAAAATGATGCCCAAAATGCAAAAGAAAAAAAATTTCACACACACTTTCTAATTTAATCCTGATTTATAATTCTTTTTTGTTTCACTTGACAATTTTTTATGATTTTTTTTTATTTTTTTTGTTTTTTGTAATTTAAAGCAAAACACATACCTTGACATTGATAGCCTTGTTTACCAATTCCCCTGCAAAAAGGCAAGAAATTCCGTAGCTAATGTATGTATTTATATTTCAACTGATGAATGGATGGATAGATGGTTGAAAGGATGAAGCATGTTTGTGTATGTGTGGGTGTCATAATGTAGGTGTAAATTTGGCTTATTCATGAAGGTGTCTTTCAAATAATACAAAATCTTTTTCCCAAGTAAATCGAAAAAAAATAAATAAAAAAAAGGAAACCAGAATTTTTGAAACCTTTTCTTTGATGAGACCGAGGCGAAAAGAGTTTATGAAATGGCAAAACCCATAGCAATGAAGATGGCTGTTCCATCAGGCCCAGAGACATTCGGTGAGTGTGGAAATCAAAAAAAGAAAATTGTAATCAACTAAAATAATAATATTAAAGAGTATAGAATCTACTCGAGAGACTTAAGAGGCACACACCCACACTACAGTTGGGGGTGCGGGGAAATACAAGTTACCAAATACATAAGACCGAAAGGATCAAGGAAATTAATAATTATCATTTTATATAGAATACATAATAAATACGTACAAGATAGAAAGAAAGAAGAAATTTAAAACATAAATTCAAAACTAAAGTAAAGTTGAGGTTATGCAGATAATGTGACCATGTCTATGGGTGTGAGTGTGTTTGTGTGTGTATGTGTGTATAAACTGAACCCCAAATAAAAAATTAAAATTAATTACTGTATCATTTTAATCAAATCACAACTTAAAAATGTAATTGTACTGTTGATGACAGCCCAGCTGACTGGCCAGGGCTGTGAGTACGTTACGAAAGGTGTGTGAGTTTTATGCATTTAGGATATCACGATTTTCGTCACTTACCAAATAAACTCACGACAATGTGAACAGAAGGTGGGCTGCCGCAAAAACGTGGCCATGAATTTATGTCCATTGACCTGGCAATTAAAAAAAAATAGATTTGAAAAGTCTCCAAGCAAATGGTAGATTCAATTGGACTCACCTGGTGGACACGTCGTCGCATGGCACCACGACGACGATTGAAGCCAGCACGCTCCTTGAACTCTTTGTTAACGGCCACGGTGTGCTCCACTTCAATATCGGCTTTGGCTTGATCTATAAGACAAATAAATCGGGGTTAGCAATGCTTTCACAATATTTGTCAAAACTGACCGTAATTCGTACCATTGCGGGTCTTCAGCTCAATGACCACATGAATTTTACCCTGCGGTTCCAGGTTGACCTAATTAGGAAAAGAAAGTAACCAATATTAGTAATAATTTTTGAAGGTGGTTTGTATGTTGTTTACCCAAAGATCCGGTAGTCCTGAATCATTTTGCATTAGGTCTTCGAAGGGTATTATACAATTGGCCACAAAGTCATCCGGTGGCAGCGCCGCATCGTGAAAAACAGTTAAATTAATGTTGCGTGCGTTGGTCACATCATGAACGAACTGCTCATTCCAGACGGGATCAAACGTCTTTGGTCGTGTTGTCGAGCGATCTAATCCAAACGTAGAAAACAACAAAACAATTAGTTGGTCTAATCAGATTGGAGTATGGAAAAAAAAAATTATGACTTACCAAAGTGACTCTCGTCGACATCTATAGACACGTAGGGATCAATGAGTTGTTCGTCGGCCAGTTTTCCAAATGTTAAATTATGTCGTTTTTGGAAATCTGTTGGACGCAGGCCGCTAGCCTCGCACACTTTGATCTGCAGCTTGCCAGTGAACATTTTAGCTGCTGTTTTTCTTGTCCCTCCTGTTGTTGCTGGTTTTTGTTATTATTGTTGATGTTGTTGCCTTGCCCGTTCGTATAAAAAAAGTAAATAAATAAAATGTTTATAGAATCCTATCCTGGGACCAGCTGACCTGCAGCTGCGGTGGTTATAAAACTGGGCCACTCAGAAGCAGGAAGAGTGCTGAAAGAGAAAGATAAAATGAAATATGATTGTAGATTTTGAATTGCTTTAATTTTTGTTTTGTCTGTTTGTATATGGATACACACACACTCAGAGAAGTCGCCAGACATTTTTCACAAATAAAGAATAACAAGCTAGCCCAAAGCAAGGCCCCCGATGCCACCCGTAATAAGCAGCATCGCAAACCCAGCACAGCAGAAGGTCCGTACGTCCGCCCCCGCCCGTTATGTGGGCAAAGGCAATCTCAAACACACACACGCACACATGTGCATATCTCAGCACAAACAATACACACAAACAAAAACACACGCACGTTCGCAGACACATAAACAGGCTCGCGCACTCCCGCATACAGCAAGTACCACAAATTGTTGTACACACAGATATGACAATTGCGACAAGTTAATTTTAAATTACCGTTAATTTTCTAAATCCAATTGGGAAAAAATTTAAACGATTTCAATTGAAGTGTGTCTCTAAGAGTGAGAGGAGAAAAAAGTAGATGCGAATTGTTGCAGTTTTTTTTTTTTTTTTTTTAATGACCCAAATACACAAGCCAGCTGTGTAAAAAGAGAGTCGCTGGCGCAGAAAAGAGCGCGCACGCACTTTCCTGCTGCTGGAAAAGTGTGGCCACCTCAATTTACTTACCTTTTGCTCCTACTAACACCCTCTCACTATTTCTCTATCAAACTGCTTATCACGGTTTTCTCGCTCGCTCTTTTGTGAGGGTTCTGTGAACGACGCAGAGTTAAATATTTTTTTTATGTCCGCCAACTTGGGCACTTGCGGAACAATGTTCCGGAACTGGTTTCCCAATTGGAATTTAGCTAATTTATTTGTTAATAAAGAATTAAACTAACAAATTTGTATGCACAACTAAAGAATCCGTTAGCACATTATTATTATTATATTATTCCAATATTGAAATGGCCTGCTCGTTGCCAATAGTGGCAACGCTGTGTTCGTAAACTCACTGGAATACATACACAAAAAATTTGTGGAATTCTAGGGCCTCCTTTGCTGCACTGTCCTTGCTTTTTGGTGCTCCACTATGTTGCTTTCTCAACACCCACGTCACCCATCATTACCCCACAACTAAGGTAACACTTGGTTTTCCAATTTGATCTAATTGTAATTGGTTTTCTCGCACTGCACTTGTTCTAATTAGATAAATTTGCACGCCAAGTTATAGTGGAAAAATGTAAAGTACAGCGCAGCGCAGCACTCCCGATATTTCTACTAAAACTCGTATCGAATAATTCGCAATAGGTTCTAAAATCAATCAAATCGAATAGCTCCTAAAATGTTCTAACGAATAATAATCGTTATCGTAAGGGGGGTTCCAAGCAAATGAGTTGTATTCGATATATTCCAAGAAACGTATTGTAAAACATAAAAACTAAAACAAATTCTAACAAAATGAGTTCAGGGGTTGTACGTACACCTGTCTCACAAATAATACAAAGTAAAGATGACCAAGAAGCCGAAGAGGAGCCCAAGAAGAAATCCCGCGAGGACTGGCGTAAGGCGAAGGAGTTGGAAGAAGCCCGAAAAGCGGGTACTGCTCCAGCGGCCGTTGACGAAGAGGGTCGCGATATAAATCCGCATATACCACAGTATATATCCAATGCACCCTGGTACTATGGATCCCAGGGACCAACGCTCAAGCATCAGCGGCCGCAACATGAAGACGAACGCGGCCAGATGGACAAGCGCGGACCCAAGGGCTTAGATACCACTAAAATCGTAACAAAGTTTCGTAAGGGCGCCTGCGAAAACTGCGGCGCCATGTCCCACAAGAAAAAAGATTGTCTGGAGCGACCGCGGAAGGTGCAAGCCAAATACGCTGAATCCATTGTAGTCCACGATGAGCACATTGTTAATGATCTAGCTGTAAACTATGATGAGAAGCGGGATCGCTGGAGCTCATATGATCCGGCTAACCATCGTGAGATTATCGAGGAATACGAAAAGGTCGAAGAAGCCAAACGTCAGCTTAAGGCGGAGAAGCTGAAAAATGATCCCGATGCAGAAATCTCAGATGATGATGGCAACGAAGACAAATATGTAGATGAGGTGGACATGCCGGGCACAAAGGTCGACTCCAAGCAGCGCATTACAGTCCGAAACTTGCGTATACGAGAAGACACCGCCAAGTATCTCAGAAATTTAGATCCAAATTCTGCCTACTATGACCCAAAGACCAGATCTATGCGTGACAACCCGAATCCCTCTGTGCCAGCGGAAGAGTAAGTTCAGCACAACCACTCAACCTTAAATATATTAATTTTTGTCTCATTTCCAGAGCTGAGTTTGCCGGTGAGAATTTCGTACGCTTCTCGGGAGATACCACAGCTCAAGCCTGTGCCCAACTTTTTGCTTGGGAGGCGCATGGCAAGGGCGTGGATGTGCACTTGCTGGCGGAACCAACCAAATTGGAATTGCTACAAAAAGAATACGAGCAAAAGAAAGAGCAATTCAAATCCAGCGTAAGTAAAAGTAAACCTGTTGGCTTGGATTTTTTCTACATCTTTCACTTTTACAGACAAAGACGCACATTGTGGAAAAATATGGCGGAGAGGAGCACCTTCAAGTGCCGCCCAAGTCCCTGCTACTGGCCCAGACCGAGGAATACATAGAGTACTCACGCAGCGGCAAAGTCATCAAGGGCATAGAAAAGCCCAAGGCACGCAGCATGTACGAAGAAGATGTCTATATAAACAACCACGTGACGGTGTGGGGTAGCTTTTGGAATGCAGGCCGATGGGGCTACAAGTGCTGCAAGTCTTTCATCAAGAACTCCTATTGTGTGGGCATGAAAGAACCCGAAGGCTACTCAGATGCAGCAAATCCAACAGCCACACCCGAGGACACACAAGAAGCACCTGCCCAGGAACCAACAACAGAAACCACTGCCCCAGAACCCGAAGTAGACTCTGCCTCTAGCTCAGCTTCTTCCTCAGATGAAGAAGAACCGACCACCTCCAAGGTGGAGGAATCGAAGAAGTCAAAGAAAAAGTCCAAGAAGCGTGAAAAGAAAAAGAAGGCCAAAGAGCAACGCAAACAAAAGAAGAAGCACAAAGAGTTGCGGGAGAAGGAATCATCCAGCTCGAAATCAAGGAATAGCAAATCAACGCCGGAAGAAATGGACGATCGCAAACGGCCGTACAACAGCATGTACGACGTTAAGGCTCCCACAGAAGAGGAAATCGAAGAGTGGCAAAAGAAACGTCCTCGAGCAGAGGATCCCATGTTGCAGTTTATGTAGAAAGACTAACAAGTTCCAATTTAAAAATACAGACTCTATTTTATTCAAACAATTGCGTATTGCTCATAAAGTAGCTCACGTATTTTATAGTAATCCTCGGAGAGGCAGCCCTCCATGGCCACCTTGCCCACGTCGACACGGCGCAGGGCCAAGGTGCCATTGCTACACCAGAGAACACCGCCGGAGAACTCGGAATTAATATTGTTGCGCATCAGGACTTGCTTGAAATCGGAGAGTTTCAGCTCGTTGATTAGCACTGAATTGTGAACGGGAATCTCGTCTTCGGCCAGGGTTTCCAGGGTGAGGGTTTTGCCCTCCTGGGCCACCACATCCTGCTCGACTGTGACTTCTGACGAGGCCTGTGCATCTATGGCCTGCAGACGCATGCCCAGGCGGCCATCGATCCAGGCCACTTCGGCATCTTTGCCCTTTTGGAATTGCAGCTGCGAGACGAGCCCTTCGGTCAGACGCACCTGGTAGATGTGGGTTTCAGTAGTCACATCAATGATTTCGCCTTTCTGGGGTGTGAAGACTCGGGCTCCCACATTCTGTTCGCAGTGCTTGGCCACAACCTGGGTGCCCTCCGCTGTACCATGCACCACAATGACGCGGCGTGGGCGCAGTTGGGAGAGAATTTTCAGCATGGATTCGCCATCGGAGCGACCTTCGAAGTCGATACGCTGGATTTGTGCATTCACTTCGATGGTTTTACGCTGGCTGATCAGCTTGGTTGGCTTCTCAAGCAACTGAACTTCCTTTTCGATTTGGCCATTTGTGGGCTGGTCGAGACCGGGCTCTTCCTTTTTTACATTCTCTTTGTTTTGGTCTTCTGTGTTAATCATGTACTCGTAGTTACTCACATCTGCTATGCGATAGTCATCCAAGTTGATAATTTCCCCGTATTCATCATATTTGATTTTCTCCTCGTGGTAGGGAAACATGACATGGTGGCGTTTGTTTGACTTAAAAAAACCGGAATGATGACGACCTTCGGGACGGACAACAATATCGTGCTTGCCGGTAATGACACTCATCTCAATGTCGTCCTCGGATTCGGAGCTGCTTTCTTCCTCCGTATCCTGCTTGACAATGAGTGGGTTCAGTTTCTCTCCCTGAGTGCGCAAATATTCATCCAGCTCGGCTCCTTCCAACTCCACCCTACGTCGCACATCCAATTCAAGCTGTCTGCCCGGTGTGTAATTTTCCACGAGATCCATGGCTAATGTGCCGGGACTGGTGCGTGTGGTGAAAATTATGCTGTTGTTGGGATTGCTGGCCCACTGTAGAAAGAGCTCTCGGGTGAAGCCGCTCTCCATGTCTGGAGTACTGGCCAAAACTACTTTGGGTCCACCAGGTAACTTGTAAATATCGGCCAGAGTGTGGCATAATTGGATTTGCTTGAACTGGAAGGGATTGTTGCGTGCTCCCTCGAAGGCTTTGGTGAGTTTGTCGCTCATCCACTCGATTTGAGATTTTGCAAATTCCGTGACATTGTAACAGACATGATTGAGAAGGGCGAGGGGATAGGCCATTAAACCAGATTCTTTGTTTTTCCAGAGCTGATCAAGCATGTGTGCCAATTCAAGTACTCGACCGGCCGTGTCCACAGCAATCAGAACGTTGCCATTGTTGCGCACAGTTTGAAGAATGTTGGTCATGAGTTTCTCGTCGCGGGCACGTCTGCGTGCTTGCTGGTACTGGGCATTGTAGGCGTCAGTTATCAGAAGCGATGGACGTTGCAAGCGGTCCAGCTCACAGCCGCTTAAGTGGCGTTCTTTTTTATGATTAAAGTCGGTGGCATATACAATATCCTCCTCGCCCACCTTGACTATCTTCCAAATGGTGCCACCGATCATATGACCGGCGTTCAAGGGTGTTATAGAAATACCATAGCCTTTGCCTTTGAGCGAGACTGTTTGGTTGTACTTTAGTTGGGTGATTTTGTCAAAGGCAGCATCGACGTCGTCCAGCGAGAAGAGATCAAAGTCGTACATGTTGAAATGGGACATGTACAAGTCGTACATAAACATTTGGCCCATTTTATACACTGGAATCGTGGCATAAATGGGACAATTGAGCCCCAATTTGCCTACCAAGTAAGGCAGTGCTCCCAGGTGGTAAGTATCTGGATGTGATAATAATACAGCGTCCAGTGTGTGCACCTGCCTATAATAAATAATAAATCGTTTGTCGTAAACTGCAGAAAAGTCTTCACTTTTTTACCTTTTCAGTTCTTTTATAAAATTGGTATCAAATTTTTCATCCCAGCCACAGTCGAGAAGAATTCGCACATCATCAATTTGCAGTATGTAACAGGGCGGCGACTCATCCATGGCCCCAGATATAGTGTGCAGTTTAATAATGGAAGTCATACCGGCTAATTTTTCTTTGACAGTTCAGAGCATTTGTTAATAAAAATTTAATAATTCCGGAGGTACAAATTCACTGTTGCATGTTTTTTCCCTCGGTTTAGTGAACAGTGTTGCTCAAGTTATATTTTTGCGTTGAGCTAAAATGAACTAAAAAATCCCGCCATGAAATTCAGCCCTGAATTTTGAAATTTTTTTAGCAGACAAAAATTAACAATGTATAAGCAAATATTTAAAGCTTAAATAAACAAAAATTATGCTGGCAAATTTAATTTCACCAAAACAACTACTGAAAAAAGTAACAAGCTAATATATTAATAATATACAATGTAGTTTATGATATTTTATTATAATATTATATGAGATATGTATATACAAATATATATTTATTGAAATATTTAAATAATTTTAATTTGCATTCTTTAGATTATACAAATACAGCTGTGGACAACTTATTCGAACCGACTGCATTGGAAACTTTGCAGATTTATATACAATTAAAAGAAAATATAGCTGAACCGATTCATCGGAAGGTGTTTTTGTATGTGTAATTTTTGAATTGATAGATAAGATATCGTAAAAGGTTTGAGCACATATAAGTGTAAGTAAATCACCTAATCTAAAAATATTAAGTGTATTGTCAATATCTTGTCAAGAATATAAATTGATTGCCTCGTAAAATGTATCATAAATCAGATTTTAAGAGACTACCTTGCATTGCAGCCCTGGTCAAGCATCAGCTGTACCGCAAAGTTTTTTTTTAGTTGGTGACTGTGATATTTGTTTTTATTAAATAATGCAAACGTAAATTCACAATACGATAATTTGTTTTCATTCAATCAACTTGTTTTCCCCAAAAATATGCTAATTATTCGGATTTGTAAACGAAGCGTTCATATATACGAGTTACTGTTGTTTATTGGCATAACCACTCTCATAATTTACCTGATTCTTCCTCATCGATTTGCTTCCCATTATGACTACATTGCGAAGGAATATATGGAAGCAGCACTACTGCCTCAGGTCACGGCCAATGTGAGCTTGCAGCAGGCTTTCGATTGCACCTACACTGATATTATAAACGATAACACATACGTCTACGATGCCCGCTACCGAGACCATCTGCTGCGAGGTGAAGAAATCCGACCCGGCGGGGAATACCAGCCCGATCAATGCCGCGCTCGCTACAGCGTAGCCATCATTGTGCCCTACCGGCAGAGGGAACAACAGCTCCACGCCTTTCTCACATACATGCACAATTATTTGCGCCAGCAGTCAATTCATTATCGCATCTTTCTGGTGGAACAGTATGACCGGAAGCCTTTCAATCGGGCCACGCTCTTCAATATAGGTGCGCAAGTAGCAGCCGAGTATGGATACCCTTGTCTGGTACTTCACGATGTGGACTTACTGCCTCTGAACTCGGGTCAAATATATGCTTGCTCCGAGCTACCACGTCATATGTGCTCAGCCCTGGACCAGTGGCGCTTTCACCTACCCTACCGGAGTCTCTTCGGAGGAGTTGTGGCCATAAACACAGTGCAGTTCCAGCAAATTAATGGCATGTCAAATCTCTATCACGGCTGGGGTGGCGAAGACGATGACCTCTACGAGCGCCTGGATTACCATGGCTTCAACATCTGTCGCTTTCCTCCTGCCTACAGTGAGTACACCATGCTCAAGCACAAGCCAGAACATCCCAACGAGAACCGCGTGGCTCTTCTACGCTTTGCAGCTCTGCGATTCTCATCGGATGGCCTCAACTCGCTGGTGTACAAAGAAAGAGAGCGGCGCCTGCACAGCCTGTTTACCCACATTCTGGTCGAAACTTAGCTAGTTGCACCTTAGTGGATCAGCTTAGGCACTTCTCATAATTTAGCTTTTTCGACAGCCAAAGATGGTCCGAGCACTTAAGATTTGTTGTTGAGCACAGCTGATAAGTATTTTAGTTTCTAAAACTTGTTGAATTTGCATAAAATTATACCCTGTACCTTAAGGTTAAGGGTATATTAAGATCAGGGTGACTAGAGAAATCTATATTGCTATGTCCGTCCGCCTATCCGTCCGTCCGTGTGAACGCCTAGATCTTAGAGACTAGGATAACCATACTTGGGATTCGGACTCCTTCTCTCCCCTTTGGTATTAGTTGCTTCTGAAAAATCTTTCGATTGATATCAAACACGACTAAAATCGGACATGAGATTTACAAAAAAAACAAATTAAAAGTCATTAACGTTCGGTTTAATTTTGAATTGTTTTAAATTCAAAATGCAACTCATAATAAATAGCAGACTACTCAAAATATAATTTATACCAATAGTTGCTTTGTTTATTTAAGGAAGAGGTTGTATGTATATTGAACTGCATATGGAATGCTTGTAAAGATGATTTTCGAAATAAATACAAATATTTAATTATTATTTTCTTTTGACTACTCATTATACAATTTTGTATATATGTATTTAACTAATGCGGGTATTTTTGTGGAATACACCGGCAGAGCAAATTGCACATAGATAATTATATTTTGTCGACTCGTATTCGTTTGCCTAGACTACAATAAATTATGATATTGATATATATATATATCTATATTGTATATAAAACATATTGAACCATTTAAAACACTTTGGAATAACATTTAGAATGGGTAAAATTGATAAATATACATACAAATAATTTAGTTGACATTCACACTGACAGTCACACACAAGGAACAAATTAACACCGGATACATCCGATTCACACATTCAAACTTAATTCTAAATGCATTTCAAATATGTAATTAAAAAGTACAATAATTTGTAAATGGAATAATTTTTGTGTATAACATTGGCTACTTGACATTGATATTTTCTTGGCGTACAGTTCGTTTGATTAGTTTAAAAAGTTTAAGATATCCTGCTGCGACAGGAGATTTAAGTTTTTATTGTCTGTCGTTGCCTGGGCTTGTTGCGTTTGAGGCATAAGCGTGGCGGCTGTTGGGGCTCCACTCATCATTTTGTTCATGCTCAGGCCTGGCTGCTGCAGACTGTTGGTGGCACCCATGCCGAGATTGGGGCCAGTGCCTGCATTGTAGCCGGTTGGATAGATGTAGTTGACTGTGGGCTGCTGCAGGGTATACATGTTGGCCCCATTTGGATTGCTGGTCTTGTTATTGCCGCTAGAGCTGAAGGGATCCAGGTCGTCGAGGGAAGAGAAATTATTGTTGCTTGCTTGTGGAGCGGCCAATTGATGATTGAGGACTAGGGGATTGGCACTCTGCCAGCTGTTGTTGCCAGTGGGGCTAAAGGCATTCATCGGTTGACCCATTGTGACTGGAGGTGGTGTGCTCTGGGCCAAGCCACTCAGATTGGTTTGCATCAGTGAAGAGAGTATATCTGTCTTCGCTGTTGTTGTCGTTGTCATATGACTCATTCTGAAAAATATCAATCAGCTTATTGGAATTAAATCAAAGGAATTATAAGCGGTCATACTTGAGCTGTTCTTTGGGCTTTATTGTGGGTGCCAGTGTGGCTGGCTTTGGAGTGACTGCTGGCGCTGGTTGGCCTACACTGAAACCGGAGAACATGTCATCGTCACTCTTGTTTCCATTGCTGCCAACAAAGCTACCCGTGGGCGAAAGTGTAGAGTTCTCCAGCTCATTGGCTAGAATCTCAGAGGCATCTTTGGGTCTGAAAAAAATACACACCCTTGCTAAAATGACTTAAACGTAACTATATTTTCTATTAATCACTTGTTATCGCGTTGTATGGTCGAAAGTTGTTGAAGTTTTTCACGCTGCTCTTGCTCGACACGTCCAAGCATCTCCTTGATGAGGGCTATGATCGTATTGAATTGTGCTATTGTCAGGCCATTTTCCACACTCAGTGGCACTAGGAAGGGTATGCATTTGTGCGCCATTACGTCTTTAGTGATGCCCAGTTTTGTGTTTGTCATGGCAATTTTATATATTCCTGAAAATAGAACAAAATAAGTTTCATTTGGTACAAGCTAAAATTCACAATATTTCCATTACCAATAATGGCCATGACAATTGCAGGCTCACGGCTTTGGATTTGCTGTAGGAAGGGCAAAATTTCATCTAGCACCAGCCATTTGTCCAGATTTTCGAGTAGCTTGCCTATGGATATGAGACAATTCACCTTTACGGATACATTGCTACTATTGAGGCAAAGCTTTTTGATGCGCGGTATGACGGCATTTTTCATGGCATTGTAGTCAATTAGAGTGGAGAATGTGGGTAGCACAGCCAGACAGAGTTCTTGGATTTGGGGCATGTCACATTCCAGCGAACGGTACAGCAGTGGCAAGACATGCTGCTTGACTTCCTCGGCTGGTGTTAGCTTCAACAATAGATCCATTTTTTGCATGAAAATTAGTAGGATTTGTATGGGTTCTGATAGCTTGAAAATTGGCTTGAGATGTGGTAAAATGTGATCGCAATATTCATTCTGGCTGCTCATTTCGGCTATAAGCAAGACATTTGGCAGAACGAAGGGTATCATGGGTGAATTCACGAATTCCTTGACTAAGTATGGTAGTATGGAGTGTAGATTTACGCGATGTGGCAGAGTTGGTATGATTTGGGGTAATCCCTTGTAAAATTTGGATTTCTGCAAGTTGTCCCACTGATACAATGAATCCAGATAGCTTAATGTCTTGACACCCACATCTTGGAAGTATTGAATCTGCTTGAGCTCATGTAGCCTGGGACGCAAATTGGGGCTGGGATGGAGCAAGGATTTTAGACTCTCCACTAGTTCGTTAGGCACAGCATTCATTGGTGGATATTTCCGCTGCTTAAGTTCATTGGCGTAACGTCTAAAACTGCTATAATCACTACCAAACATTTTGAGAGGTTTTCCGGAATATATTGTAAAAATTAGCACACCTGCAATAATGAAAAACGTGAAATTCTCGTGAAACTGGATTGGTAATAGGCTTACCTAAGGCAAAGAGATCACTGTCCGGTGTATTAACACTGCTTAATACTAGCTCCGGAGCTGTATATTCCAGACTTGGCTGAGACAGTACATGCAATGATGGGGAATATTCCCGACATGGCCAATGAGGTGTGCCATCAGTTGCTGGCTGATTGGCAATGCAAAAGTCAAAGCCAAACAGTTTCCAGCTGCGATTCTTGTTTATAACAATAGTTTCAGCACTTATATTACGATGTACAATTTTCGCATCGTTGTGTAAGAATTGGAGCCCATCGAACAGCTGGAGAAGTCCGTGACGTATTTCGACGTCGTAAAGCTTTTTTTCAGAACGCACATTATCGCCTACAACGTTGGCCAGCGAAGCAAAGACGGGTTCTGTGGCAAAGGCAAGTGAGTCACGGCTCTCCTCGAGAGGATGCTGCACAGTGAGTACATGCGGATGACGAATTTTTGTTAATTGCTGGACTCCCCGACGTAGAGTTTCCAGCATTGCCTCTCGGTCATCCTTAGACCAGCGTTCCAGAGATTTTTTTTCAAACACAAAGACAGATACTTCCTGCTTCGTACTTTTCTTATAGCCATTGTAAACTTTCCACATAAGACCCGCCCCCGCAGTGCAGGTTTGATGCAGAACTTCATATTCGCGTGTTACGTTGTTCCCTGGCAGAACACCAGACAGCTGCGAGACTGTATGCACGGCTGTCGAGTAAAATTTGTTTATCACGTCCATGGTGATGTAAAATACCAACGGTTACAAAAAAAAATCAATGAATTTTGTTGTTAAAAATTCTTGTTCTTCAGTTTTTAGAGTTGCATTTCCAAAAAGTTCAGCTCATGAACTGATTCACGAGCAACTAGTGTACTACAAAAAGCAGCGAGCTCTTGTCTGTATGTCACATTTAAAATGTAATTTGATGAGGCCACCCTAATTTATCCAACGTTTATTTAACAGCAATTATAAGATTTTTGAATAATAAATCAGGCATTTTTCTTGCTTATGAAGTATTAAAAAAAGAAAACAATAAAGACACTTCTTGCTTTATTTGCTTAAGCTTTTATTAATCACTTTGATTGCTTCAAAGCAAAAAAGAGCGCTTCTTAATATTAAAACAATGCTTTTTAAATTTAGATTGCCTATTTACTTTTACCTCTTCATTTAAATTTGTTTGCCACTTCAGTTTGCCGTTGGAAAAGTGCCGCCTTAAATGCATTGTTTATTTGGGAAAATTTGAAGTGCATTTAAAGTGTTTAGGGAAATCAAAACTTGTTTATCACAATTGCAAATTCATTTAAGGATTTTTGTTATTTGTCACGTGGTTTATTTACAGATTTCATGCCTTTACTAAATTGTCAACTCTGTTGTTTTTATGCATTTTAAATTTTAAATTTTTTGTTGTTGTTGTTGTGGCTTTGATGGAGAGATAAAAAGAGGGATGATTTGGTTGAACTCGTTGAACTCGTTTAGAATTTTAATAGATTTAAAAATGTGTTCACACTTTTTGCCAATTGTCGGTTCTGTTTTGATTTGTTTTATTTTACGTTTTATTCTGGCAGATGACAGTACTTAATTCTGTTCCCCTTCATTTAACCATTGCCTGTTAAAGTAACTTTGAGAGATTGAGTCATTAAATAAATCAAGGAGCTTGACATAAACGTCGATGCTAAATCACAATGAATCGTTGTTGGCCATTTGATCGTTTGCCTGTTGGTTCCGACCTGAAACGCCCGTTACTTCGCAAATTGTGATAATTATGCAGTGACAGGCAATTCTCAAGCTACCAACAGTACAGTCTGTCTCTGTATTGGTATGTTATTTTTTTATTTTTGTGAAATCCGTAATAGCAATTATTTTTCGGAAATTGTTGCCATTATATTGATACAGACTTTTATTTACTTATTTTAGTGTCAGAGAACTTGGATTTGTTTTTTTTTTCTCCTTGTACTTGAAATCAGCGCCAATGAATTGGCATTCTACCTGGAAATGAAAATGTTGTTAATTATCATAATTATAGAAACATCCATTCATTCATAATGAAATTCGTTTACTTCTCTCTCTCTCTCTCTCTCTCTTTTTCTCTCTCTTAAGCAAATAAACAAGACCAACTACAATAGTATGTGTCAGCTTGGTGTAATACATGTCGTATGAGTAATGCGATAATCAAAGTAATGGAATCTTATTTTATTTACCAAGCGATTAATGCGTTTCTGATAACTGACAACACCATATTCACAATTCAAATATTTAATGTATGCATAAATTATCTCATTAAAAATTTACAGAACATATAAAGACTTGCACACAATTCCAATTAATTGAACTTTTTAATGTGTACTTTTATTTCTGTTTTAAATATATAAATTTACCTTTATAGACCTTTTAAGTTCAGTTTTGTGTGGGTGTGCGTGTGTGTGTGTGTGTGAGAATTCAAGATTCAATGATGAGATACAAATACTTGGTACAACGACAAACCATGTTTAAAAATTACGTGATTGATTGTCACGGCGTGATTAACAACAACAGCAACAATAAGAAAAAAAGTCGCTTATCTGCAAAAGTACCAAAAGAAAGAGGAAAATCACAGTAGAATCGGAATTTATGTTCTTACTACGCCAAACGACGTCTCGAGCGTACGATTCTGGCATACCAAATTGAATGACTGACGGATATCGTTGGCAAAACCCCAAACCCCAGTCTGGCGGCCAATCAAACTGATGACTCAATCCCCAGGCTCACGGGTTCAAAATGCCAACTTAGGTCACCTGTTCTTTTTGGATATTTTCCAGAAATTAACTGTTTACTCGAAACTTAAAGACTCATCTAAAAGCTTCAACAAGTCGTTCAGCTCGAAAGTGACGCTAATTAATTATCAAGTCTTGCTTTGAATAAGCTCCCCCTCAAAGTCACTCAAACCGAGCTGCGCATGTGCAGCCAACGTCAGCTGCGCAGTTAGCTTGCAACCCCTTCGGTGAAACCATTAAGCTCGGCTTAGCCAGCCTGCCTCTACTCCTACTACAAAGCCGCTGACGTCGGCTGTGCCGTTGGCTTCATAGGCCAACTCAGCCCGACTGAGCTGTCAGGTGTTTTCGTTTTTGCAAGCCTCACTTGAGCTGAGTCTGTTTTCGTCTGCCTGGCAGCGCGGTTCTGAAACGCGTTACATTCGACAAGGGGGAAAATTGTTCACTACACTTTCGAAAATTCGAAGTAACGAATTATCGGTACGTTCGGAATACGCTCACATTTGGTTTTCTCTATGATTTGGCCAGATCGGCCGAAGCACTAAAGAGTGAAGACAGACAGACTACGTGCTTGGAAGAAGTAGTTTTTCCTGAAATAAATATTTTCTTGAATTTGGGAAATTTTTTCTTTCATCTGACATCGAACGCAAATTGTGCAACTACAAAAAAATTTTTTTTGGCCAATCGTGGAAAAAAACCAAAAAAACCGAAAAAAAAACAATTCAAAGTGCGCCACGAATCATAATTTTTGAAATTGTCTGTAATATAAAAAAAAAAAATAATAATAAATTACACAACGAAAACAAAGTTAAATACACGTTTCGATATCTTGATTTTGTCTATATGATTTGAGCAAGGAAAACAAAAATAAAATAAAAAAATTAGAAATATTTTTTCTTATCGATTTTGAAAAGCTTTTTGAAATTGGGGTGAGTACGGAATTTTGCAAATTAATTTACGTCTTACTTAATTATCTAAGATTTAATGATTGCTGTTTTTCATGAGAAAACACACACACACGCACACTTACAAAGTGTGAAAAATTTATGACAAATTAATGTGGTCAAAACTGCCACCTCCACAGCCTAATTGATTGTTTGTGTCATTTTCACAGAAAATTTACAAAGCGCATAAATTTCGAGTCAAAGAAGTTTTTGGCATTTACGATTGTTAAACCCTCAAAAAAAAAATACTTCCTGTATCATTTGAAAAACTTTGAAGCAAAAAAAAAATGTCTCTTTTTAAGCTTAGTTTTCCTATAATTAAAATTAAATGCCTCAAGCTTTGACTTTTGCCCGTCGCCAAGGCGTGGCCCAAACATTCAACTATTCTCTAAAAAAAAAATAATATGGAAAACGTAAAATTTTGTCATTACAAAGTTTATTTTAATCATTTTTTAATTTCAAAGGGTTGGAGCTTTTTTTTTCTCTCTCTGTATAAATACAAAAGTAAATATAAATCAAGTTACATAAGACTAAGCAAAAATGAACTCGGGCGCGGCCGAGTTTGGGATACCCTGTACCTAGTAGACGGAATTGAAAAAGAAAAGGTGGTAACCCTAATCGAGTGGTAACCCAAAAACACATTGTTCACAATATTGCAAGCACGCCATCTATCGGACTGCTCATTCGGCAGTTTGCCAGTTAGGCAAGGAGAATTAAAATCTTGACCCTCAAAATTTGTTTTTTGTATATCTCGTGTAAATATGGTCCGATTTGAATCATGTTTGATATTAATCGAAAGATTTTTAGATTCCTAACAACTTTTCAGAAGCAACTATTACTTAAATCCTAAAGCTTTAGAAATTATATGGTTTTGAAAAAGTGAGTTGGTGAAAGGGGGGCGGGGCGGGGGGAGGAAAAAAAAATAAACTTGACCAGCGAATCCTAAGTTTGGTTATCCTAGCTCTTATAGTCTCTAAGATCTAGTCGTTCACACGGACGGACGGACAGATGGACGGACATGGCTATATCAATTTCTCTAGTCACCCTGATCATATTGTTGGTAACTTTGGGGGGTCTCCTACGTCTCCTTCTCTATGTTACATACATTTGCACAAACTTAATATACCCTTGTACCTTTTTAGGTACAGGGTATAAAAATTACTAAAAAAAATAGTATTTACTTTCAATTAGGAAAGCGTAAATTTGAACTTGCTCGTTGCAGTTCAAGACGAAAATCAAATAAGATTCTAATTACCTCTCGACGATTTGCATTTTACCTTTTTCGAAAAAAAACAAAAACTTCTAGGAAATTTTTTATTAAAAATTAACAAATTCAATCGAGACAAAAGGTTTGACAATTTCAAATGGCAACTTTAATTAATCTCAGACCCTTGTCTGACCTTAAAATAATCCCAACTTTTTTAACAAGATTTAAATTGAAATAATTTGAAGGCAAAATAAACGAGTCAAACTTAGTCAGTCACTTTGGCAAATATTGAATCAAAAGTCAAGCAGCATTAAATCTGCGAAGATCGAATATGTTGTGTACGTTGGAATTTTATGAATGAAGCGCAGCGTAAGGCAAATATTTGTCAAAACCAAAAACGAAAACGTGGCTTGTGCACAAACTTGGCAAACGACTTCCAAGCTTCCATTGCCAATAACTGCAATGGCGACATTTAGTACAGTTCTCCCCCTCCATTTCGAATCAGTCAAAGACCATCGGACACCAATATTGATTAGGATTTGTGTGTGTGGAATATATGAGGAAATTGCCTGAGAATATCGGGAAGTGTTGTGATATGCCAATTGACAGGGCAGAGAGAGAGAGAGACAGATTAAGGGAATAAAAAAAAGCTACTCAACTTTTGCAGTTGATTATGTTCAAATCAAAGCCGAGTCTGTGTGTGTGCTTAGATTTATTGAAATGCAATTTATATTTCGCACCTTTTGTTTTTTGTTTTTTCAATTTGTTTATGCAATTCGCGAAAGACTCTAACATATCTATTGTAATACAAATAAATAACTTTTGTATCTGTATATATCTGTAGTCTTTGGAGCTCTAAATCTTACGTATAGTTTTGGGTTAGAAACGGCAAAGCGAATCTGAAATGCGCCAATTTGTATGCAAGTGACGTTAATCGTGTAATCCGGCAGCGCATTGGATTGCACAGTAAAAACGACAAACAGGCAAACAGACAGACGGACGGGCAGATGGGGAGACAGGCAGACGGACCAACTGACATATCCCAGCTAACCAAAAGCTTTGGCCAGGCCAAGCCAAATCGAGTCGACTCGAGTCGAGTCGAGTCAAGTCGACCAGGCCAGCCCCAAGCCGAGGTCGCTACCTGCCAGCTGTTGGTGTTGTTGGTGTTGTTGGCTGGTTAGCAGGCTGGCTAGTTGGGCTGACGTCGATTGGTACGTGAGATGTGCAATTGTGTGAAATTGATTTGTAATCGATAAATGTGCGAAATTTGCGGAGCTACCTTTAAATCAATACCAAAATCAAAGGCATGCAAAAGATGCAAAATATTCAAAGACAGAGGCGCCCACAACTTTGACTCTAGCCAAGTCTCACTCTGTGTGTGTGTATGTGTGACCACAAGTTCTTGGCAGTTTAATTGCGCGTATCGTGCACAATTTTCGAATCAAACGCCTGGCCCGCTTGCTTCTATGCTGAAAATTGAAAAATCAAACACAAGGAAAACCACTTGAACAGCAGCAGCAGCCAGTGACAAGGTCACCATCGTGCGGCATTTTATTTGGGGTCTCTGCTATCGATGGTGGTGTTGGTGTTGGTAGTGATTCAGGTGGTTGCTCCGTGCGTCGCATTCTAAGCGAATCTTTCGTTTCGGTTCGGTTTTGGCTTGGCTTGGCTTGGCTTGGCTTGCCTTCACTTGACTTGGTCGCATATTAATTTTGCTTCGACTAACTATTTCTGCTGCCACGACTGCTGCTTTTAGCTACTTTTGATTCTTGTTAGATGTGGCTTTATTTTATTAGCAGCAATTGAATTTGTTTTTGTTTTTGTGTGACTGTGTGACTGGCTGCCTGGTTTGTGGCTTTGGCAAGTGTTTAATTGCAATAAATGCACTTGAATACCTTGAATGATTTTTGAGCTTGAAAAAAAAAAACAAAATATTTTCTTAGTCCGGCCAGTCTTTCATACTTTGTTTACTTAAATTGAAGAGGATTGTTGTGGCCACAATCATAATTAAATTACTTATATATATTTTTTTTATGAGAATGGCAGTATATTTTGTCTTCTTCTTCTTTTTTAATGTCACATTTAAGGTTAAATTCATTAATTTTAGTTAAACATTTTATTTTAAAATTTTTTTTAGTATGATCTTGACTTTGGCTGTGGATTTGGCACGTAATGTTGCCAATCTAGTTTGTCTGTTTTCATTTCTTTGATTTTGGTCTAATTAAAATTATGGCCAAGCGGATACCACAGCCACCAGAGATACATTTTTTTTTATATTCATTTTAATTACTTTTTTTTTTTTATCTAAGCAAAGACGGGAATTTGTGTAGCGCTTATCGTTTACAACGTCATTTAATTAGGTACTTTTGGGGCATTGAAAAATAATGGTGGCTAGGTCAAAGTATTTGAGCATTTAAAAGCAAAAAAAATCTGACCCTTCATAAATAAGTGGATCGTTAAATTCGAGGCTTGAAAAGCAAATCAAAAAAATTATAACCATAGCCCCGTCTCTCTCAGCAATAGATCAGATTTCGGGCACAAAGCAGATACAATTTGCAATTCAATTTAAAAACAGATATACAATATCAAATTCGCATTTCAAAATTGAGATATTATATTAACAATTACCCAGACAATTGCCAACAGCAGAGAAGCGTGAAAATCTGGACACGCCATGCTCCACTGAATAAAAAGTTTTTTTTCCCAACTCTGAGGAAACTTAAAGATTTGAAAAAAATATATATTTTTATCAAGGGCATAATTATTTAATGGTTAATGTTCAAAGTATTTATAAATTTGGGAAAATAACCAAAAAATTTAAGGGAAAAATTCGAAACTTTTTTTTTTGCTTTTGTTTGTTTCTGAAAAGAATTACTCAGTCTCTTTTCGACAGACAGGGAATACCTGATAAGTGTCAGGCAACTTTTTAAGGCACAAAATATAAAATAATGTTTGTCAAAAAAAAAAAAAAAAAAAAAACTTTCCTATATGGCAATGGCAATAAAGAAAACATTGCCACCGTATAGACAGACACACAGACAGAGAGACAGAGAGACAGACAGACAATGCCCAGCAGGCCACCTTTAATTAAATTATTAATTATGTACCTTAATGAACGCATAATTGAATAATAAACTGCGTTTGTTTAAGTGTGCGTGTGTGTGTGTGTGTGAGTAGGGGCTGGTCGTTTGTTGTTTTTGGATTTCATTTGTTAACCTTTTAACATTTGTGCAATTTACCAGAACAGCACCGAAACAGAAACAGAAACAGAAACAAAGTCTGAACCAGACAACCGATAAGGCCAGCCTATCCAACAGACAGACAAAGTAGATATATATTTCATAGTTATATATATATATATATATTGGACATAAGTTGGGGCTCATTAAGTAATCATATGGAATATTCCCACAGCCAATTAAACCAGAAAGCCACAAACAGATGAAACGGCCAGATCAACTGCCAGGGAAAGAGACAGGACAGAATGAGTCAGGGCAGAACAGGGTAGAACAGGGCAGGGCAGGTCAGGACGGGATAGACAAGTGTCCAGATACAGATATTGATATAAAGCAACAGATAAAACTACAGATATTCGACCGCTCACAAACAAGGATACAATTAAATTCGTTTTACCAGGAAGCATTTTATGGCCGTTTCTTTTTTTGTTTCAACTTTTTAAGTGAAAGGAATAAAACCAAAAGTTGAGGGTCAAGCAAAAGAGAATGTTCTGACCGCATTTTAATATACTTCAATTAGCACAACTAAAGAATCTTCTGCCTCTTCTTTTTGTTATGGGTGTTTTTTTTTGCTATTGTTGTTGTAGTTGTTATAGCAACTTGATCGGTTTTTTTTAAGTGGCTGTGTGAAGGGTCAGCCGGTTTATTGAAAGAAGAAGAAGGAAGAAGCTGCCTGGAATTTTGAGGGTCAATCTGCAGTTACAGAAACTGAAAGTGTTTCTTGGTCTTCAACTTCCGCATAGTCAAATTGGTAGGACTGGTTCGGTCATATGTTTTTCTTGTTGTTGCTATTGTTGTTGTTGTTTTAGTGGTTTTCTTGAAACTTTAATGAGTCGATATTAAGACAGCACAAATGTTACGTTAGACTCAAATTGCAAAAGCCAAACAAACCCCTGCCAAGCAATTTTTGAGTTTCAATCAAATGGTGAGCGAATTTTACCCGCCTCCAGCTTCTCCGGCTCCTCCTGCTCCCCATTTGGCGAATGCTCTTCCACCACCTTGTCGACAGTCTGGCTGAGTTGCTAGAAGGCCTGTGCAAACAGGTTGGTGGACATAACAGTGGCCAACTGACAGCCAAAGCAGACACTCATTGGCTGCCTGATTGGCTGACTATAGACCGACTCACAACGGACGTCTGACGTCTGGCGTGTTCGACATCGATGACAAACGGGCAGAGTCAGGCCGAAATTCGAAAACGAAAACCAAAATGAAAATGAAACTGAAACGCAAAAGCAAACGCAAACGCAAAGGCAAACGTAGACGCAACCGCAGCGCGTCTCTCAATTACGATTATGTACATGTGACCGGGCCGGGCTGACTGACATTACTATTTGTATCTCATGGATACGTTGTAAGGCATTTCACATTTTATTTATTTATTTTTTCTTTTTTTTTTCTGTCCACTACCATTTTCGTTTGTTTGCACAATTTATGCGCAACGGTTGCCACAGTCACCCATGTTGGTCTTGGTGTTTCTTTCCCTCACCCCCTCACCCCTCCCCCCAGAAAAACCCACTTTAAAGCGTATTCACACATTTCCCATTTTCCAGCTCCGGGCTCTATACGCACTGCCTGGGGCCTCGGTCTGTGGTTGTCCGCTTTTGGTTCCCCTAAAAAAAAAAAAAAAGATAACTTTGTATCATTGTCGAATTTCTAACTGGAAAGCCAAAAGCACACGTATTCAAAACTATTGTATTTAACCAATCCCTCTGCCTCACACACTCTACGTGTCTATGTGTGTGTGTGTGTGTGTGTGTGTTTGAGCTCATATTAGCCACAGTACATGACGGCAGCTTTGACACCAACTAAAAGCCAACACCACGGTGGCTACCAACTGCTCATAAATAAATCAAATCTGGCATTGTGCACGCAGCAGAATGGGACAATTTGGGAAAACACAATGAGTGAAATGACTGACACGGAAATGACAGAATGAAATGGAAAGGAATCTCACAATAAGCTTGACTGGGCAATATCAGCCAGAATGGATCTTTAAAAATAGAATTTCACTTTTATCTCTTTCTTACTTTTTTCTTTTAATTCAAATAAATTTTTAGCTGATTGATTTAGGACTACAGAAGCTTAAATGAAAAGAAAACTTTATTTTCTTTAAGGTTAGACTTGTCCTTATTAATGAATAATAAATTGAATAAATTATTGAAATATTTATATTTCCGTCGAGGCTGAAATAAAGTCCTGTCTGAGTTTTGCTTGGGTCAAATCATTTATTTCCCAAAAGGTTAAAGTTAAAGCCCAGAAAATCATAAAGCAAGATTTATTTCAATTTTTTTTTCAATATATTTTTAAAGGTATTCAACAAAATTCTAGGGTTTTTTGGGCTACTTTTTAATTTATATTTTTTTTGAGAAGACTCGAATTGTGGATCTTCATTTAACAGTCTAAGGAATTATAAAAGTCCACATAGGTTAGAATCAAGTAAGGACCGCAGACTAGCTTAGAATTAAAGAGCTGGGCTCGGCAATGGAAGGAAAGATTTCCTTCATTTATCACTGAATTAATTGCTGAAATATTTTCAAATAATGTATTGAGAAATACAAAGGATACTCTGGAATTTTCTGGGATTTTTTTTTTTATTACAATAAAATTGTATAATTATCGAAATTATCGAAATGTAATTTTTTAGCTTAAATTGTAGTAATCTTTGCCCATTGTATGGTGTGGTTTTCCTTTTGGTTCGTCAGTTGCCATAACCTAACTATCATCTATCTAACTAACTACCTAGCTACCAACCCACTAGTCAACAAGTCAGCTAGCTAACCAACCAAGCCAACCAAGCCAACCAAGCCAACCAACCAACCCATTTGTGTTGTTTCTGTGCCTGCCAGTGTTGTGTTGCTTTTCGGCTTTGGTAATTTGTTTTAAATATTTGTTTAAAATATCAAAACGCACGACAACACACGTACGCGTCTGTACGTGGCATCTAACATAGACATGTGAAAATAAAAGTTGTTTGCGGCACTCCATGACTTTGGTGTTTGGCATACACATATACATATATATGCCGATTCTCAGGGAAGCATATACCATATATACATATAGAAAAAAAAAATATAAAGAATAGAAGAAACATAAATCTTTCTATACGTTATGCCCTTATATTGTGGCAGGTAAAATTTACTTTCGAATTCAGGGCGAGTCAGGGCTGGCCAATAAAATCAAGCCGATGACGAAGAGTCTCGACTGAGGCGTCACTTGAATTCCCCAATTCCCCAAATGGTGGCTTTCTGTCTTAAGCCAACCAAGTAGGCCTCAATTTTCATGGTCATTGGAATCGGTGGTATTTTTCGATTTTGGTATGCATTACGCAAATCGAAACGATTGAATGTAATGTATGTGCCAGCTCAAGTTTTGTTCCTGATTTAATGCTGACCCAGTGGCATAATTGTTTTTTTTTTTTTATTTATTTCGAAATTTTACATTTCTTCAGTTCCGTTATACTTGAAAAAAAAAAGAAACTGTACAAAATATATTTCACTATTTAATTGAGCACGAGGTGTAGGTATATATTTTATTTGATTAGAGGGCTCATGACTGATGATTAAAATCTAAGGTTTTAATGAGTACTTCAAGTGCAACTATTACTTTGATTGATGGAAAATAATTTGCATGTTTGTTCATTAAAAACAGTTTAGTGGCATTTCACATATTTATTAAAAATAATTTCCACAATTTTCTGCATTTCCGGGCAAGAGCAAAGAGCAATCGATATTTTAAACGGTTTAATTTGCAAGAGGTTGAGCCCTCCTTTGGTGGTGGAATTAAGAGGTCCAAGGTCTGTAAGCTTCTTATATGATTTATTTTTTTTATTTTTCTCTCTTCCTGTTTGCATTTCTTCTGATAATGTTCGAAAATCTCAAGATAATACGTATGATCTCTGTAATAAATTGGAAATCCTGACAAGCTCAAAAAATACAAATAAATGAAATATTGAAAAAAAAATCCCTTGGAATTTTTATTGAGCCACAACAACCTGTATAACGATTGCAAAATATTTGTATTACTCGTCTTTTTTTTTTTGTGAATTTCTGCAACATTGTCATGATTTACTACTATGTACTCTTGTCCCTCCACTTTTGGCTTGGAATTTCACACCCATCGGACTGCCTGACTGTGTGATATGAATCATAATTCATATGCACTGGACAGTCGCACGCATCAGATTATGTTATTATGCGGTGGTAGACCAGGCAACAAAATATTTCACGGAATTCCAATGAATCGGTTGCCATATTTCCCTATTTCGACTATAAAACCCAAAAAAGAAAACGCCACCGAAAAAATAAAATAAATTAATAAAAACTCTCTGAACCGGATTACATATCGAGATGATGATCATACTAACGATTGTGAATCACAAAAAAATTATAAAAATCCGGGTTCAGAGGGTTCCTATAAATTCTATGCAAATTGTAGAGAAAGTTTACCTTCTCTTTTTAGTCTACGTGACAACTAACCCAGAGCTAATTGAAATTTGCTATTTTGTTTTTTTTTTCAAAATTCTAAAAATATAAACTACTCAAAGAAACTAAAAGATATGAAAATTCCACTCAGCATTCATTGCCAAAAGTCAATGAACAAAATTCGTAGATTCAAGTGAATAAATAACTTAAGTATACAATCAAGTCTAACAATGACACTAGATATTAATGTTAATTGAAAACGTACAGAGTAAACGGCCAAAAGTTGGCCGGAGTAACTTGTTGGTGCCAAATTTCTAGGCACCAATTTGTGAAAAAGCATTAAGGCGGAACTTGAATACACAATTTCCAACTGATTGTGATTTAAAATTTCGGTCAGAAAAAATAAATAAAATAAAAAGAAATCATAAATATTTATACAGAATTCACAGAACGAAAGTAGTAACAAAATGGTGACCTGAGCGGTAACGCTAACGGTAACCGTAACGGTAACCTGGCTCAGCCAAATTTGCATGCATTTAATGAATACTCTGTATGTTATATGTTATGGCAGCTATTCCATTCCAGCAACTCTGTGTCTGTGTGTGTGCGTGTGTGTTGGGCTTGTACTGACTCCGTAGAGGCTGATTGGACTTGCCAGGATACAATTCCGTCAGTCATTCATTCAATCGGGCATGCAATTCAGTTATGAAAAACGAATGCGGCGTATTTATTTTTGCGTACAAAGTATTTTGTATGTTTGCATTTATGAATATCCATGCAATGCGCTGGCGGGCAGACAAACCATAAATGTTCCAATCCAAGCCCTTCGATTCACCCTCACCCTTTGCCAGCATTGGAGGCGTGTGTTTTTGTTTTTATGGCTCCTTTTTTCTCCCATTGCCTTGCCTTGCCTTGGCTTGGCTTGGCTTTCTTCTTCGTACTTTTTTACGCATCCTCCGCTACTCCCCCCTCCCCCCACGTCAGTTCTTTCTTTGTCTTTTGGTGGTCGAGGCACACCTCACCTCTTCTATAGTATTTCCAGCCCTACTTTGCCAGGCTGCAATCGATAAACGTGCGTGGGCGTAGCCTATCTTGGGGCGCAATGCAGTGAAACGTACCAAAAACACACACACACACACTAACACACGCACAAATATCAAAACAAATACACATGATGCTGGTGGTGGAAAGCAGGGGAGAGTGGAGAAACGAAAGACGATTGAATGGGCGTTCGGCGTGGAGCCCTCCAAGCATATACGAAAGTCGCTTGAGACGCTCCATGAAATCGATTTAATCATAATCCAGCTTTTACTATTTATTGTTTTGAGTTATAGTATAAATATGTGGATGTATTAATACAAAACCCAGAGAATGTTATGCACGTTATAAAAGTGCCACACTACACCAACCCCCTCCTCCTCACCCCAAAAAAAAAAAAAAAACTCCAGGCCAGGCCAACCCAAGTGGTCACAACATTACCCAAAACATTATTTCTGCCCCCCCCCCCCCCTCTCCCTCTCCCCCTTGACTGGCTTGCTAGCTAGCTGGCTGACTGGTTGGTTGGTTGGATGGCTGTTTCGACTGCTCTGTTTGAGCATATTTATGGTTATAGTATGCATAACTGGAGGCAACCATAAAGTAATAATATGAAAGAATCTCCCATTCTTCCAGGCCACACACAAACACACACACATACACGCATACTATGCCATTCCAAATGTTTCAATGTACAGTTTCGTTAGGGAGTTGCTGAGGGTGTCGTTTTGTAGTTCTTGAAAGTAATGCTCGTGCAATCATTGATTTTGGTTCAAACTAAGTTTTTCTTATGCAAATACGCAAAGCATTTTCCATTTTTACTTAGGAGGATATAAATTTCCGACTTTTGTTTGTTGTTATACCAACTTCCTCCACCCATTCCACTCTTCAGTGTTCTCTCTCTCTCTCTCTTTGTGTGTGTGTTTGTAGTGGTTTATCGGAATATCCGGATTTTACTTAAGTATTTATTAAATAAAGCTAGTGTAATCCAAACGTGTGGCATTTGATTGCTTGCCTTATCAGTGTGAAATTGAAAATGATTTCAAAAAATATTCCCAATTGCCTTCAGAATTGTGGGTTTCCCGTTAAATTTAAATGAATATTTTTTTTATAAAAATAAACTTTACAAAATCAATTCCATTTGCTTTCCAATACAAACTTTTCACTAATTTATTTTTACTCTCTTTTTGGCTAAGACTTAAGTCTATAATCAGGACTATCCAGCACTTTTGAGTATTTCAAATTTGAGTGAAAAAGTCGAATGTTAAATTTCGAAAATTATAATCATTGTTTACTCTTTCTTTTTTTTTAAACAAGCAATAAAATCTTTTATGCCAAATCAATTGCATTGAATGCTTTTATGTGTATGGCAAAGGTCATAAACAAGATCGAATTTTATGTAGATTGTTTTGATTCAAAAAGAGGGTAAATAAATTGCTCAGTAATTTGTTTGCTCAAACCGATTCTTTTTTTTTACGGCTGTAAAAATAAATTGGCAAGCAATTTTAATAAAATTTATACAATAGATAATTATTTACTGTCGAATCTTTAATTGAAAATATGAGATTTCTTGCATATTCAAAGAGTCGGCAATGCAATCACAGAAATAAAAAACAAAAACAAAAATCCGATTCAGTAAAAAGCAAGAACCAAAAGTCGTAAAAATATACAAAAGATGAGAATGAAAATGTGGAAAAGGAAAGACGAACCAAACAAAAAAAAAAGGGGCAACAATTTAGCTTAGAGGGTCAATAGCAAAGAGTTCCTCTGAGTGGTTGGGGGGAGGGATGTGTTAGCGATAAAAATTATGAGCAAATTTGAGGACGCATCACACTCAACCATCTTGAGCTTTGTGTTACTTTGTAAGCTTGATTTTCCTTGATGAGACTCTGGATATGCTGGTCAATGATTCTATGGGTCTGTGGGTCTCTGGGTCGATTATTTGATCGGTTTGTTGTTTGCCTGTCAACGAGCCTCAGGCTAAACTCAGCCTCAGTCTGAAAGATGTTTTGTGTGTCAGCAACAACAACAACAATGGTCAAAAAGGAGCGGACAAATGTTTAAGTGAGCATAGCAAATGATTCTAGATGAAATTTGTCACATACAAACAATTGACACGCACAGATATGGATAACGGTATACATATATATATATATAGATCTGAATGCGGATACCGAAATCAGACGTAGCCTTCATTGATTTGAAGTTGGGGTAGAAGATGAAGCAACAGCATTTTTGGGTAGTAAATAATATGCACAATGCCAAAATAAAGTGGCAGAGGAGACAGTATAGACCAACAACAACAATAACAACAACAGCAACTAGAGTACTATCAGCAGCAGTAACAACAACAATGGGAAAGAGCAATGACAAAGACATACATAAAAGCTTTTGTACGTGTTAAGCACTCATTGCTGTCAAACATGCCGCAGCCAAGAGAACACGAGGAATACCATGACGATGACGATGATGATGATGGAGTGGAGTGGAGTGGAGTGGAGTGGAGGGTGTGGAATAGTGGTGTTAAACTATCGAGCCACTATCGATAGTATCGATGTTTTCTTAATTTTTGAACTATCGAGGTTTTTTTTCGATAGTTTCGATAGTGTACCATCATTTCAGAATGCTTTCGAAAATAACAAATTAAAAAATCCCAATGTTATCTTGGTCCGATCCTTACAGAATTTGGTACATGTACCTATCGGTATGTAAAACACACGAATGCTAAATTTGAAAAGGATCGGATAATAAATGTGGGAGTTATTCGCTAAACCGATTTAGGTTCGTATGATAGCTATATGATATAGTGGTCTGATACGGCCGGTTCCGAAAAATGGGCTCCCTAGGTGTAAGAGAAGGATATATACCAAGTTTCATCAAAATAGCTTCAAAACTGAGAGACTAGTTTATATTAAAGCAGACGGACAGACGGACATGGCTATATCGACTCCTCTAGTGATTCTAAGAATTCTAGAGGTAACTTTTGTGGGTCTACGATATGTGGTTCTGTGAGTTACAAACATGAGAGCAAAATGAATATACTCATTTTTTCTTCGAAAAGAGTTTACAAATTAAGAATACACGGAGGATCTCAGTATAAAAAAAATAAATTTATGTTTTTAGATATGAATAAACTTAATTTTGAATTCCAAGAAAAACAAAACCGATATATCGAAAACTATCGAGGTTTTTTTATAAAAACATCGAAAACCTCGAGGTTTGGAAACATCGATGTTTTCACACCACTAGTGTGGAATCAAAAGGAGAGCAAGAAGAAAAATGTTGTGACGTGTGGAGGAAAAGAAAGCAGGCAAAGAATAAACCATCTACTTGGCACGCATACGCCCCCAAATGAGGAAGACGCTGACGCTGACTCTGACGCTGATGACGATGATGACGACGACGCCACTTGAGCTGGCAATCAGGCTCAATCGCAGAGCTTGCAATCTCGCATACTCACTCAAACATTTGCACGTACGCACACAGACAAATACAAACAAAGTCATTCACACACACACACACACACAGATACACCCACATATGCAGCAGCTTTGTAATGTGAGCTTTTTGGCTGCGGCAGCAACAGCAACAACAACAACAACAAGAACAATGACAGCAAATACAAATCGTTAACAATAAATAAATGTCTATAAGTGGAGTGCTCTTTCTTTTGTTGTTGTGATTATTTGTTGCTCTTTTTTGTTGTTGTTGTTTGCGTGTATAACGCAATTGTTTATGTCATTGCTATTGCTTTTTTTTTTTGCTCTGTGGTTTGTTTTCGGCTTTGTTGTTTTTGTTTTTTGCTTTTTTTGAGCTGCCCACCACTTTGGTATTTTTGTGTCCCCTCCGCCCTTGCCCGCTTTACACCAACCAAGTCGCACTTTGCCATAGTTTATTGTTATTTTATTGGCCCTCTTTTTGCTAGGCTTTCGTGTGCTGTGTAAATAATTCGTGCCCGCCACACTTATGACGTGATTTCTTTAGCCGCTCACAGCCCACCTTGTCCCATTGTTCAGTTGCGTTATATTTGGCTCGGCTCGGTTCGTTTCGGTTGCAGTCGCGTGTCTTCTTACATATAATTTAATCCAAAATGCTAAGCAGTTTAGTTAAGCACTGTCTTAAATTGTAATTTGCAAGCACTTTTGACACTTCAGGTGTCCACTTAAATGATTAAGCAGAAAAACAAATTCATTTTTTTTTTGTCTTAAAGAGCTGAGTTAATTTTAGGAATTTTTTTTTAAGTTTTTCACGATTTCTTAAATTAGAAAAATAAGGCTAAGAATTCTAAGAATTAAAAAAATTAATAAATCAAATCATTTTAGTCAATAAGAATAATTTTCGACTCGCCTTGAAAACTATGCAAGGAGTTGAGGCAATTTAAGGAATTTTTTCTAAGTTTTTTTCACGAATTTTTAAATAAGATAAAAATAATTCTAACAATTCAAAGAATTATAAAATTAATAAAATAAATGTAAAAATTCGAAGAATTATAAATATAATAAAATAAATTAATTTAGTCAATAAGAATAATTTTTGACTTGGTCGGAAAAATATGCAAAGAGTTGAGGCAAGACAAGGATTTTTTTTTTTCAATTAAATAAAAAATCAGGAGAAAAAAACAACTCAGAAAATTAAAAAAATAAATCAAGTTGATCAATAAAAATTATTTTTAACTTGGCATGAAAAATATCTAATTAAAATTTTTCAAAAATGAAACTAAGCAAATTAAATTTTTTTTCCAAAAATTTTCCAAAAATTAAACTAAGCAAAATCTTTGCTTGGCTCAATTCTTAATTGATTTAAGAAGTGTAATGTGTCTCTCTCTCTGTTTCTTTGGAAATTTAAATCTTTAGTCAAATCATTTGTATTTCTTAGATAATCCGATTATAGTTTTATTTGAATAATTTTCTCTCAATTAAATTGACAGATTTTTTCTTCTCACTTCCAAAGAAGGCTGAGTTCAGTGATTTTAATTTATGAAGTAAAAGCCAAGAATTTGTTTTCCTTACTCTCTTTTCAATAGTTTCTTAAACGAAAAATTTGAATTGAAAGCTATTAAAATGATTGCGATAAAATTTCAAGTTATTTGAATGATTTGAACTTTGACAGACACTGATTAATTTTAAGCCAATGTAGGCGTAAATTTATTAGTCACTGTCTGCTCTTATTTATGCCTGGCAAAGCTCAATAAATAAAAAACAAAAATAAAATAAAATAAAATAATAGTAAACCTGCCCATAAAAATCATGGCTAGCTCACAAATTGGCGTATATAAATAATAAACAATAAATTAAGCCAACAATTTAAAATTGATAAAACGACGAAAGAAAAAAACAAGAAGAAGAAGAAAAAAAACATTTTGGCCTTACAACAAAATAGCGAATGAAATGGTATAAATATTATAACAACAACAACAACAAAGACCATGCCAATTTATTTATTTATTAGCGCATATAAATTTATTTAAGTTTTATTATTTTTATTTTGTTGTTGTTGTTGTTGTTGTTGTATTACAAGTGGGCAATTGTTTGTGCATTGATTTTTAGTCGGCAATCGCGTGATTTGCTGTTAAAAAACCGATTAATTAAAATAAATTATAACGAGGCTTGGTTGTAGTTGTTGTTGCTGTTGTTGTTTCAAATTTTGTTTAATTTAGATTTTGTAATTTTATATTTAATTGTTGTTGCTGTCATTGATAATGTGCGAATTATGTAATTAAAATTTCAGCATTTATCGTGAGGGATTTTTTTTCGGTTTTAACTTTTTTTTTTTTTTTTTTTGGTTTTGCTCTGTTTTTTTGTTGCTTTTTTTTTGGTGCGTATGTGTGTATTTATTTAATTTTTATAGTTTTGAAATATATTAGCCATAAATAAACAGGTGTAATAATGGCGCAATGGACAATGCAATTGAATTAGAAATTGACCAAAACAAATTAAATAAAAAATTAATAAGCCCAAAAGCAATAAAAAAATAATGTGAAATGAAAATAAAAAAAAAAAATTACATATTGGTTGTTCAATTTTTACGTATGAAAAAGAGCGGAATAAATTTGAGTTGTTTTTTTTTGTTGCTTTTTTTTTTTGGTTTTTATGAATCGCAAAGCATAAAATCAAACGCATAAAATTATAAAAATGAATTTAAATTAATTTTCGATTTTTCGTTATTTACTTTCTGCATTGCCGTTGACTCTGATTTAATAAACCATTTTTAAGGGCAAAGCTTGAAAATTTCCACAGACCGTGGCATCCGGCCTGTCTGTAGGTGCCTTTCCTGTTTTTATTTCATTTTATTATGTGTATGTGTGTGTGTGTGTGTAGGTGTGTTTTTTTTCTTGTTCCATTTTTTTTCCACCCAACTTTGTTTTAACAAGCCATAATAAAATTAAACTGTAAATGTTTGACTTTCCACCATTTTGAAGCGCACCTTGCGTATACTTAATGTAAAGTTGAAATATAAAATTAAAAAAAAAAAAAATAAAAAAAAAGCGAAATGTATAAATTATGTAAAATTATTGATTTGTTTGCTTATGAAGTCTTAGTTTATTTATGATATTCATCCAAATTGTTTTGCCTTCTTATCCAGTTTCAATTTTAATTTCTGACATATACCAAACATTTACGCAAAAATTAAATTTGATTTGCATCGAATTTCTCAGGGGGAATGCTGTTCTGTTAATTTCATAAAATTCAATGTACCTGAAGCCGACACGCAATCAATTCAGTTCAGATATGAAATATCTGTGCATTGGGCAATCGTTGGCAGAGCGATTCGTGTTATTTGATTTGATTGTTATTGCCACATTGCCAGGGCCAATGCGAGAGCTAAGCGGGCTTATTAATATTTGCCCAACTTATAAATGTTATGGCCAGGCCCATAACCACCACCACCATCACACAACAACAACAGCAAAGCCCAAACAAATAAACAATGCCGCACATGCCAACAATCAACCGGTAACAATAAACGAAACAATTTGGTTACACGTTCAAATTGGCCACCAGCACAGGTGCGGACTATAAACAGGTATAAGTCAAAGTGCTCGGCCAGAGAGCCCCAGCCAGACCCTGTTGGCCAGTGAAGAGGGCCCGGCAACCGCAGATGATGGGTACCACCATCGCCATCATTCGGGCATGTCAACAATTGCCCTCCAGTCCTCCTCTCAGTCTATGTTTATATTTTTATGCTTATTCATATATCGTGGGTATATTTCGCGCATGCTCGGTTTGATGTTTGCATGTCAAGTTCGAAAAGATTTCAACCATAACTTTGAACTGATAACAACGCCTTCATTGCCATCAGATCTCGTTGCTGGGAGAGATCACTTCAGGTATTATCATTGTTTTGTTTTTTTTTTTTTTTGCTGGCTTTGTCAAGGCAAATGTTTGTCATTTGTCTCAGCTTGACAAATCGTCTAATAAGCCTAATTAGTTGGCACACACAGAAATGTGATTTGAGTATTTAACTTGATTAATTAGCATTGCATTGCCATCGTAATAGTTGTATAATTTTCTAGTTCACTAAACTAAACTTTAAACTTAGCCTGGAAAATGAACTCGAATTTTTCTTTTAATATTTACTCGAAAATTGTTTTTGAGGGAATAGTTAAATATTTTGTTAATAAACTTATTGACTTGCTTGGTGGCATTGTGTTAAGCTTCGATACTTTTAGAATTTGAGCTAAATAAGCAAAGTAGTTGAGGCATACAAAATCTGCTCACTCACAAGGATATTTTAACTAAATTTAGACTCTTTCTTTATTTCATTATCTGTACTTATTATACATATATATTTTGGCAGGGCCAATGCGAGAGCTAAGCGGGCGGTAAAACTACCACTCCTTTATTTTCTACAGGCACAACTGTACTTTTCAATTCAGGCTTTTACTCAAGTTCACAATGCAATCCTGGCTCGAGAGAGATAGCCAGCTGTTCATGCTTCAATTCTTGAAAAGATAAAATCTTTATAAGCCAGGAAAATATATAGAACTCCAGGGGATCAAAGTCTTTGAAATAGATCCAAGAGTATAAGATTTTTTCATCTTGCCATGAGATTCCTTTGAATTGTTCTCTATTTAATTAAATCTCAGAACTCGTAAGATTCTATTGACAATAATGGTAACAAATATAATCTATCAATAAAGTTGTTATAGTTTCTTTAATTCCTTTTTGTTCGGTCTGTCAATGCACTAAGTTTTTTAATAATGAACTTTGACTATTTATTAAGCACATCAAATTTCACACCCCCTCTTTCTCTCTCTCTCTCTCTCTCTTTTGCTAGTCTGATGTTATTAACAGTAATGCAAGTTAAATTCCCCATGGAGTCACAGAATACTTAAATAACAGAGCAAACATAAAGACACCATTACCATTACCGTGGCCAACACAATTATAGGGACTCCACTTGGACTTTGCAACTGTGGGAGAACTGTAAGATAGAAAGAGAGAGAGAGAGAGAGGTAAAGAGAGATGTGAGAGAGCCTCAACAGGCCATAATAATTAAACCTAAGCACACATTTAAGCAGCTGTTAATTGAGATTCGATATGAGGGCAATGAATAGCTTATTTCCTTGCGTGCTCCATTATCATTCGGTCATAAAGCAAACGTTGTCACAAACCACTCAATTTCAATACCATTGCGGCTTATAAAATGACGCATCAATATCAGACAGCAAAATTATCATTACCATGAACCCCAGACGGCAGCAACTTCACCAACAACGCCAACAACAATAAAAACTGTAGTGAAAATGCCAATGTCCGCATCATCATCATCCGCATCATCATCCGCATCGGCATCGGCATTGGCATCGTCATCATTATCAGTAACGCTGCATAAACGGGCATAAAAACTATAATCAATATCCATATCCATTAGCGTTATCGTATCAACGAACCAACTCGAATTATATCAGAGTATACAATACATGAATGTATTGGTATACCCTAGCCCCGATATCTTTATCTTATTTCGTATACGTCTCACTCATTTTCTGTGTGTTTGTGTGTGTGTGTGTGTGTGTGTCAACCAACGGGCAAGCCACACGAGTTCCCCTGCTGCCTTCCATTTGTCTTCACGTAATTATCTTTTAATAGATTTAACGAACATTTTTCGCACTGACTTCGTTTGTGTCAACTGAAGGAGGCTGGGGAAAAAACGGAAAAATACTGAGCAAAAGGATAGAGCACAAAGAGGATGAGGATGAGAATGAGTTGGTGAAGCTGTCTGAGGCACGACACCGAGGTTGGTTGGTTGGCCCCAACAAGGCTCGGCCCGATCCGGCCCGGCCCACAGACAGGCAAACAAACAAGCTGACAAGCCAACGAGTCACCCATCCAGCCAAACGGAAGTCGGAAGTTGTATGGCACATGCGGCTGGATAGCCACAGGGGGATGACCGACATAACAGGGATGGGACAGGGCAGGATGGAAAAGAGCTCAGACTGCCACTGGATAGAAAGATAGGGCAGACGGATGGGCGGACCGGCAGCCAGCCATTGCCGCTTTATGGACTTTCAAACTGTTGCTGTTAATTATTTCTTCTTCTTTTAATGTAGCCACGGCCCCTGCTGCTCCGGTTGCTACTCTACTGATTTTCTTTACTCTATGTGTCCATAGTTATATAGCCATTGTTGTTGTTGTTGCTGTTGTTGTTCTCGCAGCTTGTATCGCTTGGGTTTATTCAACATGTTTTTTTGCTTGGTTTTTCCTGTTTGCAGTTTTTCACCATTTTTCACTTTATTACAAAAGTATTAAATAAAATTCAAAGCGAATGAGCCTCACAAATGCCAAGGCATCTTTCGCCTGTCGGACTAACTTTGCCACTAGAAGGTTCGAGGTTTTGCGGAGGTCGAAATTACTTTGAATCGCATTTGGTTCCATGCAAATCTATATATATATATATATAGATCTTATAGGTACTTTGTTTGTTGGCGGCATCGGTGGCACCCGATGGCGTTGCAATGTTTTCAATTTTGTTGTTTTTTGTTGCAACTGAATACTTTTCATTCTTGTTCATTTCTTTTTTTTTTTTTTTTTTCTGGCTTTGTTCATTTCTGAAGCTATTGTTTCAAGTTGTTTGAAGAGCAAGTCTACGGGGCCAAAGGGGTATGAAGGGTAGCGCCAACTATCGCCACATAGGCAATGAAACGGCAACTAACAACAACCGCCAAAGTAAAAGAAGTATCCAAAAGTCCTAGCCAAAGTAGCTGAAGAAATAACAAAAAAAAAAACCAAAAAAAAAATTCTCTGAATAGGCAAAATACTCAATACAGTGGATCTAGAGTAAACCGAATTGCATTGAAATTGCAATTGCAGGTAACCCAGATGAATTCAATTTCAAAATGGGTGTGTCCCCTTGAAATCTTGTTGAGTAAGGTAATAGATTTACAGACTTTAAGGGTTAAAGAAAATCGCAACTTGTTTACTCGTCGATTAAAACAATAAGATTTCAATTATTCATTAAGTCTTGTTAATGGCTGAGTCTAACAACCTTACCGGTTGTTTATAATACAAACTAGAATATATTTTATTCATTAGTTTTCTGTGACGCACTGAATAAATTTCAGGTGATCAATACAATTTATAAACGACACAGACTGATACTAAAAATAAACCCTAAGTTAGCTAACATGTAATTAATACAGGGAAATGTACTATAAGTTTAACAAAACAATCAAAAACTAAAAAGAAAAAAAAACAAAATAAATAAAACAAACTAAATCATATGATTGTGATGGGTCAGTAAACTCAGAAGGTATTCCTCGATATAGCAGTTCGATTTTAATTAAATAAAAAAAGAGTTCTTTAGACTAAGAAGAAGACAAGACCTAAGTTTTCTTCACCTCAAAATGTGAGCCCCAGCAACGGGGTGTGGCTCTGAATTATTTAATGGGACAAATTTATGTTATGAACCATCTTGAGGACCTAATAAAATATAGAAAAAAAAGAAAAACTCAGATGAGATCAACAAATTTTGAAGGTATTTCTAAGCCCGACTTGGGTTCATATCTATATAATATATAGCTTTATACCAATTTTAATTATGATTACTTTAGATTTGAGACAAAAATTTACTTAGAAACCGAAGGAAAGACGATTGTGGTTCAATCGTCTTTTTCTAGTCATAAAGATCAATCTGGATATAATTTTTACAATTACTTTCAGATTCGGTTTTGCTCAGGCTATAACTATTTCTTTCATGTCAGATTTGAAATAGATATATTGTTTGGCTCAGGCTATAACTATTTCCTTCATTTCAGTTTTAGAATAGGTTAAACTGTACTTTCTAATTAAAACCATTTCTCAGATTTTCAGGTTTCTTGACTAAATTGACGAAATCGACCAAATAAAAAATTTTTATTTTGAAATCGATTTGGATTTAATTTTTTTGGGGTCTGGCATATACTGAAAGACTATAAATATTCTATAAGATCTGCTTCAGTTTTTAATTATATTTTTTATTTTAAAATTTGGATTAAATGAAAGCTACTTTTTAATTAAAAGAATTCCTCAGATCTCTGCTTTCTTGACCACAAAACAAGCATCAACTTGGCTTAATACCAAATAAAAATTTTTTATTTTGAAATCAATTTTTCTAGTGATTTCTATTTGGATATAATTTTTTTGGGGCCTATAAATATTTTATTAGATTTGGGTCAAGTTTTAATTATTTTTTTTTTTTTTCAAATTTGGATTAGATGAAAGGTTACTCAGACCTCTGCTTTCTTGACCACAAAACAAGTATCAACTTGGCTTAATACCAAATAAAATTTTTTTTTTATTTTGAAATCAATTGTCATTGCCCACAATGACAATAAAAAATAAAAAAAAAAATCAACAAACCCTTGAAAGTTTCGAACATGTTGTTATCTCATTAATTTTATTTATTTGAATGATTTTACTATTTGGTTTTAATTCAAATATATATTTTATTTTATTTTGTTTTCGCTAGCCAAATAACAATCATTTAACATTTAGTTGGGCTTTATTTTTGGGTAATTATATGCATTAGTGCTGCCAAAGTTGGCGAAAAATTTAACGAAATAGATTTAGACGCCCACGTGGTTGGATTACCACCACCATTGCAACCACTGTGCAAAATGTTTCAATTAGCCGCGCTTCGATGTGCACCGACAATCTCGACGTGGGGTTGGCTGATGGGTTGGTCGGGTGATGATGGCAGCGGCGGCGGCCTATAGCTTAAACAATGAATAAAATCGTATACAAAGTCATCCATCCTCTTCTGTAACAGTTCCCTTCTGGCCCCTCCTGGTTGGGTTTCCTGAACTGACTGACTGAACAGCCTTTGGGTAACCGATGAGTGCGTGTACCTTCTGCTGTTTGGTTGGCTGGCTGGATGGCTGGATGGCTGGTTGGCTGGTTGGCTTGCCGTGATGATTGTTGCTCTTGTTGTTGTTGTTGTTATTGTTGTTTGCATTGTTGTCGTCGTCGTCATTGTGGTTGCCGGTGTGGTGTAACCAGCTGCAGTGGCTTTTCGGCCGACATTGCCAGTCAGTCAGTCAGTCAGTCAGTTAGTCAGTCAGTGAGCTTGGCATACTGCCCGACCCATTGACCAGCCCCTCTCCACAGCCTAGAGCCGCCCATCCTGTCACTAATTCAACACCAATACAACGATAAACTTTGGCAGCAACAGCAGCACCAAAAGAAGAAGAAGAAGAAGAAGCAATAGTAGCAGCTTTCGTCATTCATACAAATGACTGAATCTGCGAGTTTGAGTTGGGGCGAGATTTGGTAATGGATTGAGTAGTTGGAGAGAGGGCGGTGGGGGAAATTGGCTGATGACTTACGATTCTCTTGCATTTTGCATCCCCTACCCACCAACCTGAATGAGTGTGAAATGCAACACGCCAGTTGAAATTGGCCAGGCCAACAGCTTGGACGCTTGGCTGGTCGGCTGGCTGGTTGATCTGGTTGGCTTGGTGGGTCTGGTCTGGCCTAGTCTGGCTTGGTTTCGCTTGTAACGGCTGCCTGGTGGGTTTCCATTGCAAATATGGGCAAATATGGGTTAATTGTGCGAGACTTCGACACAGAAATTATTTAATTTTCATTTTTCTTTTTGGCCTGCCCGCCAGCACCTCCATTGTTTGCTATGATTCTTCTTGTTGTTGTTGTTGTTGTTGCAAGCTTGTTTCGTTTCATTTCGTTTCATTTTTCTTTTCAATTATTTAATGTGGCTTTTGGCAATTGCTTTTGTCGCCCCGTCAACATTGCCACGTCGACGCCGCTGTCGCTGTTGCTGTCGCTGCCAACGGCGACGTCGACGTCAACGTCAACGAAACAATGGAATTTTCGCTTGGGTTTTAAATATGTTTTATTGTCTGCCATTTGTTTGTCGCTATTCTTTTTTGTTTGTATTACTTTATTTTTTTTTTGTTTTTTAATTTCTTCTTCTTTTTTCCTTTTTTTTTGTATTATTTATGGTTTTGTGCAGTTTTGAGCAGTGTCTCTGCTGTTTGCAAATAGATAACCGAGCAATTAATTCATTTTGTTATTCTCGCTTGTTGTCATTGTTCTTCATTTGTTATTGTTGTTGCTGACGATGTTGTAATTATTATTATTAGTATTTCATTTTGGCATTTGTCTTTGCTGCCTGGTTGGCTGCTTGGCTGCTTGGTTGTTTGGCTTTTATTTTTGTTTGCTTTTGAACTTGTGCGGCGACAACAATTTGAAATTACACAAAGTCATCGTCATTGGCACTTCAATTAGATTTTATTCATGATTTTAATAGGTTGTTTTTATTTGTTGTTGTTGTTGTTGCTTGTGTAATTAGATTCGTTTGTCTTGCTGCATTTTATATTTTCTAATTGTTCACACGCCCCAAAACAATGCTGGACAAGCAAAAAAGGCAACAACAAAAGGAGAGCCAAACAATGGCCAAATGTCTTATTAACTTATTTTTGATAAGAAAATTCATTTACTCTACTAATAGAATTTGCAAGTAGAAAAATAATTAATCCAAGATCCGAAAAATATAATTAAAAGCTGCATTTCCAAATAATTACTTATGCAAGTAAGGCCAAACCATTTGCTCAGAATGTATTAATTAAAAGCATTTCATTAAATTAAAATAATTCACCAATGATTTAAAGCACAGCTAAGAAATTTACAAAAATTTAAGACCCATATTGTGAGAGTCCGAGAGAGACAGAGAGTGTGGGGAGAGAGGGGGAATCAGACACACCCAACATTAAAATATATTATAAACTTTAATTAATTGAACCGCCCCTTTGATACTGAAAATTTGAAATTTGAATTTGCAATACAGAAATCTTATTTGATTTGATTTTAATTTTGTCGAAATGTGCTGTTTTTATTTTATTTAGTCAACAGGTGCGCCTGCTGAGTTTGCCACTGTGTTGCGGCGACTTCATTAAAAATTTTGTTGTTGATTTCTTTGCATTTGCGTTTGCGTTTTGCATACCAACTGGAAGCAAACTTTTAATTAAATTCTAACCAAAAAAAAAAAAAAAAAATAATAAAAATACAGAGAAACTTTCATTTTCACTTGATATTTGTGTTTTTTGCCATTGCCCCGAAATAGTTTCTTGGAGACTGCCAAAGTGCGAGTTTGTCCTGTTTAGTAAAAAAAAAAAAAAAAATTATTGCTACCTTTAAGAAGTTTCTAGCTCAACTCTATTGCATGTCAATTAATAATTCAATAATTCAATAATTCAATAAACAAATTAAAATGACACAGACACCGTGAGAGAAAATTTCCACAACTTTTTAATAAATACAAAACGAGGTTATTAACTAAAAAAACAAATTGCTTCTGATAATTATTAAGATTTATTACAAAAAAACAATGTGGAAAAAATTCTTTTAATTAATTTAGAATTATCTCTGTTTTTTGTTTCAGCTAAAAAGATTTAGCAGCAATATGGAAAGTCAAGAACCTAAATTGAAAAACCTTATGAATGGCTATACAAAGGCTATGGAAGATCATCAACAAATTATCACTGGCATACAGGGTGAGTCTCTCTTTTATCTTAAGACAAAGACAACAAGAAAAGCCCAAAAAAAAAAGAAAACATTCAAGTTCAATTCAAAAAGTCAAACGCACAAATGGAAACAATTTCATCAAATACAAAAAATAAATGTTGTTCTCTTTTTTATGAATAAAAAAAAAAAAAAACGGCAACATTAACAAAGAATACAAAAGGATGGTGAAGGAGTGTGATGATGGGGAGGGGGGAGAGCGAGCGGAATGCTAAAGAAAACAAAATTGTTAAAATTGACAAATTATGCGAGCGACTTTTATCTCCGCAAGTCGCGGCGGTTCTGCCAACTGTGTTGGTGGTGAAAATCCAAAGAGCCAACAACAATTGTTGACAATTCACTCAAAGTGCGCTTGGTTGCCCTGTTCTGGCCTGAGGTGGGTTGGGTTGGCTTGGTCTGTCTGTTTGGCAGTGGCATTCAACAAATGCCCCAAAACGCTCAAAAGCTTTAAACTCCCACCAGTTGGCAGTCGCTTCACCCAACCCACCCCATCACCGCCCCTACCCAATTCAGTTCAGTTCAGTTCAGCTCATGCGGCATGCGGCTCAATTGCGAAGCACTCACAAACAATGAAAGGCAGGCGGTCTTGTGGGCGTTTAACAGCACAGGTAGAGGCTGGCTACCAACGAGGGTAGGGTAGGGTAGGGGGGTGGGCGTTGGCGGGTTTTGCCCTGTAGGCCCGACTGTGTCTCAGTTTCAGTTTCAGTTTTGTGCGGTGAGAAGTGCGCTCGAGTTGCATTTAAGCCAATTAGCATAGGTAAACAAAACATTTGAGTGAGCGCGCCAAGTGCTTGTGGTTGAGTGCGCACAATTCCTGGGTGCGTGGCATAGTAGAAGATGAAGAAGAAGAACAAGAAGAAAATGACAAAGGCAAAAGGGGGAGGAGGAGGAGAAGGTGAAGGACATTGGCAGCACATTCGGTGAGTGGAAGTACAAGTGATTGTATTTGTTGTTATTGTTGTTGGTCCGTTTAGGTGTGAAACAGCAGCGACAATGGCACAAGGTGTTAAATTCAGTATTTGTATGAATATGTTTGTTGTGTTTGATGCCGCTGGTTATCAACAACAATAACAATAACAAGGACAATACTTGAGCTAAATAGGCAGAGCTTAGGCGAATGGAATGTTGCATTTATTATGCAATTATCGAGTGCCTGCTCCTTAGGCTTCCTTGCTTGCTTCAGTGCTCGTTTGTCAGGTCGAACTTTTGGGTGAAGGTGGTGGGGGGGGGGGGGGGGATTGTGGATTTTTGGCAACTTGGCTCATTGACTGACAGTGATTTACGTCGACAATTGGCAATTAGGCAGCACACATACACACACACACATACATCAACACACGCACAAGTACTACATGAACATAGTGCTTAGTCACAAAAGCATTTGCATACCTTCAAGATGCATTACTTGTGAGCCTAGAGAATCGATTGAGGCATGTGCCTCCACTTCTCCAACTCTTTCCATCTCTCTGTGTCTGTCTCTGGTTGAGTGTGTGTTTGTGTGTGTGTTTGTGTGCGAGGCGACAGATAGCTGCTTGTAGATATTTGTTAGATAAATGGCTCAACGAGCTGCTAACTTGCAAATATTTATGACTTGCTCACAAGTGGGCACCCAGGCAGCAGTAGCACCAACAAAGGCCACAACCATTGTCAGGAGGGCTGTTGTCGTTGTTTTTGTTCTTCTGCCAGAGAGAGAGAGAGTGAGAGAGAGAGAGATGATCGAAGAGTTTGAAGGGGTCTGCCAAGAGGTGGCAACAATGTCAGCAGCGGCATTTGTGTTTGGGGTGCTTTGTGTCAATGAGTTGACAAAGACTACAAGACTGACGACGACAACAACAACAAAAACAACAACAGTGACGACTACGACGCCGGCGATAACGGCAACGTCAAGTGTATTGTTGGCACGAAAAATGCATTATATGGAGCACGACTGACTCTGGGATACCCTCAGCTAGCAAGGACCAATGGAATACTTTCAAATAATGATAATGACGTATACGTGATGCATATGCAATCTTCAATCACTTTTAAGAAGCTAAGAGCAACAGATCGACTCTATCTATAAGACCAGATCGGACTTTTTGACACCATCGATTGATCTATCTTGAAGAACCCAAGTATGATCAGATTAAAAAAGGTTATATCATAATAGTATTTTTTTATAAACAAATAAGATCAGATCCGATTTTATCATATTATCTTTCTGTATGATAAAATCATTCTACAAAATTTTACTTAAAAATTGAACGATCTTAGAAGGACCCAAGGTGCTGCTCTGAAATGATGAGAGTGTACATATATTATTTTCAAATACGACCAGATCGGATATGGTATCATCATTCTATATGATTTAATCATTCTATTAGAGTAGAGCGGACTAAAACCATTCAATATGATATAGCCCATCTATAAGACCATATCGGACTTAATGATAGCATCGGTTGATCTATTTTGAAAGAAGACAAGGATACTCAGCTGAAAAAAAATAAGAAACCTTACACTATTTTCAAAAATCAAATAGGATCTGATCCGACTTATATTATATTTATTCTATATGATGAAATCTTTCTCAAACCTTTTTAGATGATTTTACTTAAAGATGAATGATCTATCTTAAAAGGACCCAAAGTTCTCCGCTGAAGTGATTAGAGTCTATATGTGTTATTTTCAAAAAGCAAATAGGACCAGATGGGATTCTTTGGTTTCATTATTCCTTATGATTTTATTAGTCTATAAGACCAGATCGGACTATATAGTATTATTAATCCATTACCGCTTAAGATTGATAGATCTATACAAGTCAAGAAATACTGACTCACAGGTCTGAAGTTATTCCTGGAAAAGCTGTTCAGCTTGAGAGTCCCCAGAGAAACTCAAGTTCAAGCAAACTTAATGGACTCTTAGGAATTTGAGTTAAAGGGTGTTCAAAAAAAAAAAAGAAGCAAAATAATAATAAAAAATGCAAGCCGTTGCATTTCACACTCTACACTTACCTCTGCCTTCTTCGGCTTTTAGCTATGCCTTGTCTATTTGGGTGTGAATTATGCACAATTCGAGTGGCTTTTCAGTTAGCTGCAAATTTGTGTTTGCTTTTAAAATTCGCATCATTTCAAGTGGGTGGCAAACAAATGCCAACAGCGGCATAAAATGAGCCTCATTGAATTGGCTAATTGTCTAATAGTCTAATGGCTGTTTACATTGATCTTCAATTCTATACTAAACAAGGTATTTATTTCAATTTTTTTTCCTCCCAATAGATGAGTCTCCGATGCAAATGTTCTACAAGGACAAGGGCGTATTTCTAACCGGCGGGACTGGTTTCTTTGGCAAGAGTAAGTCTGTCGAACTAGTTGAAATTTTGTCTTTCTAATGCTTTCGTTTTTTTTAGTAATCATTGAAAAGCTGCTGCGTGTCACAGAAGTGGGTCAAATATATTTACTCATACGCACCAAGAAGGGTAAAGATGCCCTACAACGCATCGAGGACCTCTTCAATGATCCGGTAGGCTTTCTGAATAAATTGAACTTGCTCGAGGGCTATATATGTTAATGTACTTCATTTTATTTTGTGCAGGTCTTTGATAAGATGAAGGCCTGCAATCCCAAGTATCGTTGTAAAATCACAATCATTGGCGGAGACTGTTCACTGCCTGGTCTGGGCATCAGTGAGGATGAGCGTGAGGTTATCAAAGAGAATGTAAATATTGTACTTCATAGTGCGGCCACGGTACGTTTCGATGAGAAACTTAAAATGGCCATTGCCATAAATGTGCATGGCACTAAGGAGATTATCAAGTTGGCCAAAGAGATTGTGCACTTAAAGGTGAATTTTTACTTCTCCCATTCCCCCATACCCACCCATTTGGCTTTTATAAATTTTAACAAACGAATTTTTTTTTTGTTTTTTTGGTAGGCTTTGGTCCATGTGTCGACAGCATTTGCCCATTGTAATCTACGGTATATACAGGAAAAATTCTATAATGGCACTATCACTGGTGATAATGCCTTCAAGTTGAGTGAGTGCCTAGATGAGCAGACCCTGAATGCTCTGACACCGACCATTATCAAGGGCTATCCGAATACGTACACTTTCACCAAAGTTCTGGCCGAGAATGTGGTGCAGCAGGATGCACAGAACCTACCAGTTACCATTTTTCGACCGGGAATAGGTAAATTTTTCCACAATTTTTTTTTGTTTTTTTTTTTTTTGGTCGTACAGATTTCTTTAGTCAATTCATCTTTCCACTCTAGTGATTACCACCTATCGTGAGCCCATCACCGGCTGGATTGATAATATGTATGGACCTTGTGGCGTCATTGTGGGCATTGGCTCAGGTGTGCTCCGTGTCTTTACTGGCGATGTCGACAATAAGGCACACATTGTCCCAGTTGATATGTGTGTGAATGCGTTGCTGGCCAGCGCCTGGGATATTGCCCGAAATACGTGAGTTTTGTTTACCTTTATTTGCCATCCGTTTTCTCTCTCTCTCTCTCTGTGTGTGTGTGTATGTTTTTTATCTTTTTATAAATATTTCGTCAGTTATGATACTCCACCCATCTATAACTACGTGCCGGATGCAGACAATATGGTAACCTGGCGTCGCTACATGGAGGATGGCTTCGAATATGGCTGTGACATACCGATGCGCAAGTCCATTTGGTATCCACGTTTCACCATTGTGCCACACATGTGGCAGTATCACATATTGTGCTTCCTTTATCACACATTGCCCGCCATGTTAATGGATTTGATAATGGTCATCATTGGCAAGAAACCCAGGTGAGTCTACAACTTTCCAACTTTAATTACTCAAATCGATTGAAACGATTTTATTTATACATCTCTCTCTCTCTCTCTCTCTCTCTGTGTGCTTTTAGAATGATGAAAATCTACAGGAAAATCCACAAGTTCAGCAATGTCCTCAAATACTTCAGTTCAAATGAGTTTAAGTTCGACAATGACAATGTACGCAAGCTATCCGAAAAGCTACAGGATCGCGATAAGAGATTGTTTGCCTTTGATATGCGTGAACTGGACTGGACACATCTATTCCGTGTGAGCCTCTACGGTCTTCGTTTGTATGTGGTCAAAGATGATCCCAACAATATACCCGATTCCATTATACGTTACGAACGGTGAGTTCAACTTTTATTTTTTAAAAAGTTAAAGTCATCAATTTTAGTATTATTATTTTTTTGTCTTTCTCTTTGCAGCTTAAAGATTCTGCACTATACCACGCTAGCCATTGTCTATGCCTTAGCAATTTGGGCTGTCTATGCTCTAATCAAACTTGTAGTTTTATAATGTGAAATGTTTTTGAGAAAAGTTTTGTCCTTTAACAAGTTACTTACCAGGTCTATTCTATTGCTATCTATATACCCCTTTAACGCCCCATTTACACTTTGTGATAAATGGCTGGTGGAAACATGGAAATATGGAAACATATTGAAAAAAAAGTATTTCAAATTACATTTAAGACAACATGAAATATTCAAGGTTTTTGGAAATTTTTGTTCAATGAATTATGTCACAGAGTGTAGACAAGGCATTAATAATTTTACATTTTTACAAATTCTTAAATGTTAACATTTCCCATATTGCTTTAAGTCAGTAGTTAAGGTTCTAGGAGCTTATGTATTTAGGAATCAAAAAAAAAAAAAGGAAAATATTTTACTTGTTTATTTCTCGGAAAACATCTATCCTTAAGTCATATGAAAAGAAAAAAAACAAAAAAAAAAAAAAAAAATGTTTTGAAATATTTGAAATATGTAAATGCATCTTGTTTTTGGTTAATATCAATTGTATTGTTGCTAAACGAACTGGAGTAATAAAGAAACGCTTTATTGTCTTTTTGGGATATGTCAAAAAAAAAAAAAAGGAATGCTGATTTTCTTGTAAACACACAATTCTTAAATGGCAATCATAATGTTCTAGATTTTATTTTATTTTTTCCGTTTTTTTTTTTTGTTTTTTGTTTTCGGTTTTGCGTTGGTCTGAGTAGTCGGAGTGATTGTAGCGTTAAGCGGCCAACTGTTCCCGGTAGACAAGTGAATTGAGAAAGCAACTGTAATCACAATACCGCTGATTGATTACACTCGGCTACGTCCGGGACAGTCGAGAGAGTTGCCGCAGTTACCGAAAGGAAGGCAAACTAAATAGAAAATTGCAATGCCATTTGAGCCACAGAGCTGAGATGAGCCGGGCTGAGCTGGGCTGAATTGGATTGGATGGGACTGGGCTGTAAGAAGATTGAGATAGAAAAAAAAAATGGTTAAATCAAATAAAACAATGAAATCTGTTGATTTACGTGTCTCTCTGTCTCTGCCTAGCAACCAGTCTGGCGAGACAGCAACAACATAAATTGTATAATTTTATAGCATACTTTGTGGGTTGGCGGAGAAAAAAAAGACAGTGAGAGAGTGAGAAACAGGGAGAGAGAGGGGGGGAGGTAAAGATCGTAAACATTCAGCCAGGCGGTTTATCAAACTTTGAACAAAATCCACAAATCTTTGAAGGTGCTTTATCTCCATGCAACAAGCCGTTAATCCACACACACACACACACACACACACAGGCACAGAGAGACTTGGTTTTAAATATATGTTGAAACATAAACCGATTTCCCATTCGTATGATTTTAAAATTAAAATCTCAGCATAACTCAATAACCAGCACGACGGATCTCAGAACCCTTCCAACTTTAACTTCTTCAAACAGAACCACAACTCCCTCCACCCAGCACTTTTTATTTTTACAACTTTCATTCCCAATACAGCCATAAAACTCACGCATATTCACACCCACACTGAAGCTCACACTCACGCTCGCACTCCAGGACAAGAGCAGCAGATTGGCTTGGCAATTGGGAAACTTGGCAGGGTTGGCAGAGAAGCGTCACACACCAAGTGAAAAATGTTTGTCAAACCGCAGTCAGCACAGCACAGCACAGCACAACCAAGCACCGCACCGCACCGCACAGCACGGCAGAGAGCAATGATTGAAGTCATTGCCAAGCTGATGTTAAAAACCATTGCCTCTTCTCTGGGTTTCTGTGCCTTCTGTTTTGATGGTGATGGTGATGGCGATGGCGATGGTGATGTTGATTCTTTGGAGTTGGCGTTGTGGGCACCAATGCCACCAACTGAACCTGAAGGATTATTATACTCAAACGGGCCAAGCATGTATATTTTTCAAAAAATTACGACAGCGGAACGCGCGAGCTCAATTAAAGTGAGAAGCAACAGCAGCAACAATAGCAACAACAACAACAACAACACCAACAAGAAGAAGAAGAAAGCGACAACAACTGAATAATAACACCCCAATATGTTTTACTGCATATAAAAAAGTGGTTGGGCAAATTGTTGTTATTCTTCTTGTTGGTGTTGCAAAAATTGCAAGCATGGCAAACAAACAAACCAACCAAAAAAAAAAAAAAAAAAAGCAGTAGAGAAGGAAAGGATAGAGGCAACCAGGACAGACAAGGAAGAAAGGCAACCAGCAAGCAGCAACCGGCACGAACGCGCCAAGCATTGAAAGACCAAACAATCTCAATCTCTCAAATTAGATTTTCAGAAAAATGCACCTCTGGGAAATGCACAATGAAAAAAGCATTGCACGCACACACACATTCAAACACACACACACACACACACAAGCAAGCAGAGTAGACAGAGACAAAGCAGGACAGGCAGAGAAAGAGTGGAGACGACTTGGTGTTTGCAACTGCCGCACGCCACAGGAGGACATTACCAAGTGGCAGGCCGGCTGGCCAAAGCCGAATCCGGCTTCGTGTGACAAAATCCAAAAAAGCTTTTTTTCCCTTCGGCTTTATTTGCAGACTCTCTTCCTTTTGGTCTCTGCAAAGAGCGAATGGTTCTCTTTTATTTTTGGCCCTCGGCTCTTGGCTCTCGGCAATTATTGCTCTTGCTCACGTAGCTAAGCCATAATAACGGTACATGAAGTGCATGGTTATTCAAGGGTTGTTCATTCGTGAAATTAATATTGGGGCAGCGTCTGTGGCAACAGCAGCAGCAGTGGCAGTGGCGCTTTTCGGCAAAGTTTATGTTGACGTCTAAGGCCGCCTCTCGCATCTCTTTGTTGTACTCATTGTTTTTATTGTTGTTGTTGTTGTTATTACCGATGTTGCAAGGCATATTGTAACGGCTTTTTATGTGTTTCTCTGTTCTGCCTTCGTTTTGTTTTTGCTAGTTGCATTCTTTCTCTTCTCTTCTGCTTCTGCTGCTTCTTCTTCTTCTTCTGTGTTTTCTTTTTCTTTTTGGTTACAATATCAGTCAGTTGTTTGTGTCGTGTCTGTTGTGGGCATTTTATGGAATATTATGTTCCATTTCCATTGCGTTCCACATTTGACTCTCTGTAGATTTCGTAGCTCTGTTGCGGTTTCGAATGGTTCTATGCATATGAATGCTCCACCATACCATGAGTGTGTGTATGTATGTGTGTGTGTGTGTGTGAGTACTTGTTTGTGCGCCCTATCGCCAGCGGTGGACCATTATCAGATTTTGTAATAGCTTTACGTTTATTACTTTTTTCAATTTCACCGTCTTCGGTATTTTGGCATTTGGGTCGGTCCCTGTCTCTGGACCATGGGTTTCTGACTTGGCTTGGCTTGTCTTGGCTTGCCTTGCCTTGGCTTGCTTTTGCCGCTCGTTGCTCTCAAGCGTCCGTGCGTGTATTTTTTGTCTGTGCTTCTTTCTGTCTGTGTGAGTGTGTTTGGTTCGTTTACTAAGCGCTCGTCCACAACGTGGCTCGTGGCAAGCCTTGTAAGGACTCTGTCTGTGCACTTGTGTGTATGTGCATGTGTATGTGTATGTGAGCTTGTCACGTCCTTGTGTGTTTTGGTCCATTGGTGCGTCTGCATTCTCTGCTGGCAGAGCTGGCTGGCTGGTTGGCTGGCTGGCAGCGCAGTTAGCTGCTTGTTGATTTGTTGTTTTGCTTGTTTTTGTTGTTGTTGCCATTGTTGTTGTCGCTACATTGCCCGCCATCGTCAACGTTCTCGTCGCGTTTTGCACGTCAATTAAAAAACTTGGCTCTGTTTATTTCTTCTTGTTTTTTTTTTTACATTCTGTTTTTATACACTTTTCGTAGATAAATTAAGAATATATTCACTTTATCTTGGGGCTTGCCGGTCCAAAGGGACCGGTCCGATTCGAGTAGCTGCCAGCCAATTTCAGAGTAATTTGATATTTAGTTAATATATTAATTTTTTTTTATTATGAATTAAAATATTTAATTTCACCGTTTGCACTTAGGTAATTACCAGCTATTTTTTTTTATTCAAATCAGTTAGTATTTGGCTGGATTTCATTGGTTGAATTCTATTGAAATATAATACCACTGATGTAATTTTTATATTTGTTTTTTCTCATTTCAAAATAGAATGAATTTTTAAATTATATATTAGATTAGGTTTCAATAAATTAATAAGCCAAATCAAAGGAAATGTTTGCGAATTCAAATTACAAAGAAATAAAATAATAAAAGTATTGAATTTATATAATGGTAAAATAATTAAACAAATTAAATAATAATAATAAAATAAAAAAAAAAAATAAAAAATATTAAAAGTAAAAAGACAATGAAAAATTAAATGAACAAAATTACGAGATATTAAAATAATACAAAAATTAAAATAATAAAAAATTAAATGAGCAAAATTATTCAAATAATACAAAAATCAGAAGAAAAAAATATAAAATTTTTTTTGATGATTAAACTATTCAAATCAAAATAATTTTCTGGGTCTTGCTATTTCCAATATTTATGTTTAATATATTAAAAATGAAAAGACCATAAAAAATTAAAAAAAATCAAAATTATAAAATATTAAAATTATCAGAAAAAGAAAATTAATTACTGAGGATTAAAAAAAAAAAACAAATTATTAAAATAATAAAATAAATCAGAAAAAGAAAATTAATTTTTGAGGATTAAAAAATTCAAATCAAAAGAAAAATAAAAAAATCAGAAAAAATTTTTTTTTTCAATTGAAAAGATTTTTGTAATTTTCTAGAACGTGGAAAAAAGTATGTGATCTTTGGTAACCCGATTAAAATAATAAAACAAATATTATTTATCAAAATTATAAAATAAAAAAAAAAAATAAAATTTAAGAAAAAAAATAGCGGAAAAAAATCAGAAATTTTTTTTTTTTTTAATTCAAAAGATTTTCGCAATTTTCTAGAAGCTGGAAAAAAGTATGTGATCTTTGGTAACCCGATAATAAGCTCGTGTACAGTTTTCGTTTTTATTTCGTTATATCCCAAAAAATATACACACACACATAGACATACGCTCATATAACAGAGAGGGAGCCTCACATACACACACACACACACATAGATACTACCAGCAGAAGCCACAGACGGCAACTCATATGTACACTATTTTAACTGCCTTCACCGTGGCTGGCATCATCAACTTCACCGCCATCGTTACCATTACCGTTACCATTCTCGGCCTGGCTGCTTCTCTTCTTCTTCAGGCTTTTGCACGCTAACTGTAATTCCTTGCTTTTGCTTTTGCTTTAGCCAGCGACTTGTTTGTTTGTATTTTTGTTTGTTTGCCTGCTTGTTTGTTTGCCGCTTTCACCGCGTATGCAGTTCAGCTTTGCCTGGGTTATAATTATTTAGCGTTGCCTTGTTTTTACCCTCCACCCCCGCCCCACGCCCCTCGCCCCTCGCTTGCCGCTACCATCTTCCCTGACTAACTGTTTGTCTGTCTTGCCTCGGTTGGCTCGGTTCTGCTGTCGTTGTCAGTGTCTTTGCTCTACACCGCTTTGTGTCTGCCAACGTTTTACCCTCAGCTGCAGCCGCGTTCCCCCTTCGTTTTACCTCCTCTTGCCATTTTTAAGTCTTGACTGGCTTACTCTTTAGTTTGGTAGTCGCGCGAGCGCGCGCGCTTGTAATAATATTTTAAATTAATTACAACAAACATGCATTTGTATTTGTGAATGTGTTGGCGTCTGCTTATATGTGCGGGTGTGTATGTGTGTGCTTGGCGCGTGCTTTTGTATGCTTTTCCTAACATTTTCTTCTGCTTCTGTTTTTACTTGTTTTTATTATTATTATTATTACTGCTGTTGCTTTTGTTATTGTTGTTGTTATTGTTGTTGTTGTAAATGTTACTTGGTATGAAAAGTGAATTAAAGCGAATTCAGAACGTCCACGTTCAAAGTGCATTTGTATGTCCTGTGTCGCCGGCTTTATCATGGTCTATGATTCATATCCTTATCAACTTTTCACAACCCACTACACCCCCCCAACCCCCTCCAATCCAACACACACTGTTTTACATATAAACAAACAAACAAATACAGAGACACTTTCGCTCTGTGTGACAAAACAGTGTGCTAGTGTGTTTATGTGCCTTTCAATTGCATTCATGGCAGAGTTCGCTTTATCCATTCTACCCTAAACTCATTTAGCCCATTTCCCTCCCCATCCCTCCCCTGGCTCTCTCGGTCGTGCTTTGCGTGCTCTAGCTTAGCTACTCCAAGCATTTTATTTGTTTGTCTGAAATCCTTGCTCCTCTTGCGCCCCTTGCTCCTCTCGCTGGTCTTGTTGGTCTTGTTGGTCTCGGTGAGCGTGTAGTCGGCGCCATTGTCTATTAGTATCTCGTTTCCGCTTCTGTTTTCTGTTCTAGTGCTTCTTTTGAAGTTTTGCGCTTGCATTCGCATTTTAATTTGAAGTGCATCATTTTTTGTAGCGTCTGAAGTCATGGCAAACCGTTGCAACGGCCACTACTGATGATGACGACGATTGACAACCGCTGACAGAGCGGGCTATAGACTAAATAAAAAAAATATATATATATAGAAAAAAGAAGAGGAAGAGAGAGAGAGAGAGAGAGTTGTGTTTATGTTCATTCATTCATTTCATTTCCCATTAGAAGACTCCGGGCTATCGTGACTATTTTCACCTTGCCACAATTTTGTACTTCTTTCAACTCGTTCTTCTTCAGCTTACACTTCCTTCCATCCTTCGCCCACCTAGTTGTTTCTGGTTGTTTTTACTACCGATGTGCCTGCCTAAAGGGAAAACCCAAACAAAATGGTTAAAAAGCAAGACCCAACTACTGCCACTTGCCACTACTTTATGCCACTTCAACGCAACTCAATTGCTTTCTTTGCCTGAAATGAAAAAATATATATATATATACATATATATATTTATGTGTATGTGTGTAAGTACATACGAGATGCTCCCTGTATGTGTGTGTGTGTGTGTGTGTGTACTTGCGGTTTTATTAAAAATATTCCTACGCTTTTCCTCGCCTTTTGCCTTTGCTTAAAGTCGTCTACATTTTTTTTCTTCTTCTTCTTCTTCTTCTTCATCTTCTTGTGTTGTAGTTGTTGTTATTATTATTATTTTTGTGTGCACAAATAATGAAAAGTGCCGCATATAAAATTTGCACAAATTATTATTTTTATTATTTTATTTTTTTTTTTTGGCTCGCTTTATTTTTTTATTTTCACCAGACTCTTGACGCTTTTAACCAAAACAAAACAAGAAAGAAAATTCATAGGAACAGAAAAACAAAAAAAAATATAAATATAAATAAAATTCCAAATGAATGGCAAGGAAGACGCAATGCAACGTAAACGTAAAAAATAACGTAACATGCCGCGTATTTTATTATTTCTTCAATTTGAGCTTTTTTTTCGGCTTGCCTCTCAGCGAGTGGGTGTGCGTGTGTGAGTGAGTGTTGGTTGCTTTTGCTTTTGTTCCTTTTGTATTTAATAATTTGTTTTTCACCCAGCCGTTTGCCATTACAAAACCAAACCAATCCAAACAAAAACACCAACAACAACAACAAAGCCCAGGAAAAAGTAATAAAAATACAAAAATAAAAAGAAAGGAAAAGAGAGAGAGAAAAAAAAGAACAAGGCAAAAGAGAAAAGTGGGCAACATTTGTGCGTATGTCGGTGGTCTTTCATTCCCCACTGCCTGTTACAAATAGTGAAATAGTCCAACGTACATCGTAAATATTTCAACTGCAACAACAATAACAAAAAAACAAGAGCAGCCTCCATAACGAGCACAAACAAGTAGAAAAGGCGACCAGGCGAATCGATAGATTGCACCTGGTACGTTGAATGTCCCAAAGAACCTCAGCCAAGCCAGCAACAGCACCACCAGCCACAACAACAACAACACCATTGCCTGCGTTGAGTACAAAAACCAAAAAAAAAAAAAAAAAAAACAACAGGAAGGTTTCTTTCACACACTCTCACACTCAGCAAAAATAAAAATAATACAAACGTCACCAAAGCAATAAAAAAAAAAAAAAAACAAAAAAAAAACAAACAGCAAAGCAACGGATCCTATAACACATCCCATTCAAGACCTTCACCTCTCCGACTGCCCGAGTCGGAACACCCACATGCTCTGTTCGGCTCCACTTAGTGGCAGCAATGCAGCGATCCAGCAGCAGGAACATCAACAGTCCAACAGTTGCCACCTCGGTTCCAGCATCAGCTTTAGCCTCAGCTTCAGCTTCTTCCACGCTTCTACGCTCAACTCAACTCAACTCGACTCAGCTCAGCTCAGCTCAGCAGTTTTGTTCCCTTGACTCGCAACCCATGCGAAAATTTGAAGCGATTTATTTACTTTTTGCCATTGCCAACGTCGACAACGTTGCTGTTGCTTTTACCGTTACCAAAGCCCTGGCCCCCAACCCAGACCCAAGCTCAGAGCCGGACCCGTGCCACATCCATTGCCATTGCCACTGCCAGTGGTGTTGCTGTTCTCAACTGATATGGGGCTGGTCTTGTCGTAGTATTTTTGACAATGCCCTGCACTGGGACAAATGAGGCATATCAATATCACAGAAGAGCTTAAACTTCTCCTTTTTGCATTCATCAAATTAGATAAACATAAAAAAAAAAACATAAAATTTGCATTTGCACTTTGCATCTTTGCTGCAATGCAAATAAAACTTTGCACTTTTTTTTTGCCCCCGCTGAGAAAGAGCGAGGGGGTAAGGCGAGAGTGGAGGGTTAGTAGAGTGCAAAAGTTTTAGTTTCAAATATCAGTTTTTCATAAATCATAGTTTGAAAGGGATTTAAAATTTCGTGTATTAAAAGTTTTTGGCCAACGTGACGCATAAGCAATTTTTGTAGCTGATAAATTGCGCATACGTCATGTAGGTCAAGGTTCTCTTCATATATTAAATTATTCTAGAAAATCAGTAAATATTTGTAGTGTTTCTTAAATTCACAAAATTAATCTAGGATTGCATCAGAGCTTATGAGGATTTTCATGGATTCCAGTCGAACTCCTAGAATTCTTAGCCACCTTCTAATTTTACTTGAAATTCTTATACTCAACCTTGAAGGGATCTCAAACGATCCAAAATAGCCTGGGATGATTTCAAAACCATTGAGGATTTTCTTAGATCCAAGCTGGAAATATTTGATTTGGGATATTTTTTTACACCTTCGAATTTTATTTGAAATTATTTTACTCAACATTGAAGAACCCTCAAACGATCCAAAATTGACATAAAAGTAGCCTAGGATCCTTTCAGAGCCTATAAGGAATATCGCAGATCCTAGTGGAAGTAATTGATCTTGAATTTTCCGCCTTCGAAATTACTAGAAATACTTTTACCCAACCTTGAAGGTGTCTCAAACGCTCCAAAATTGGCAAAAAGTAGCCCAGGATCGTTTCAGAGCCAATGTGAATTATCGTAGATCCAAGCTGGAAATATTTGAGCTGGTATTTTTTTCACCTTCAAAATTACTCAACCTCGAAGCAGTCTTACACGATCGAAATTTGTCATAGAAGTAGCCCAGGATTGTTTCAGAGCCAATGAGGATTTTCGTAGATTCTAGTGGAAGCATTTTATGTCGAATTTTCGACCTTCGAAATTAGTTGAAATTATTTTACTCAACCTTGAAGGCATCTCAAACGATCCAAAATTGGCATAAAAGAAGCTTGGAAATATCTGAGTGCCTTTGAGAATTATCGCAGATCCAAGCTAAAAATATTTGAGTTGGGATATTTTTCACTTTCTTTTACTCAACCTCAAAGCGATCCAAATTTGTTATTTTCTTAGATCCTAGTGGAAATATTTGATTTCGAAATTTCTAGTAATTCTTTTACTTAAATTTGCATAAAAGAAGAATAATTTTTAAATAAATTTTATCTAGTTTTTAGTGATTTAAATTGAATCTATTTCAAAATGAATAATTCGATTTAGAGGATAGAGGAAGAATTTTGTTTTTTTTTAAATTAATTTTGAAATCTTTATATTTAGTATTAAGTATCAAAGGCTTAAAATATCCAGGATTGGGCATACAGATTCGCCGTTTTCGTTTTGATGTAGGGTGTGTTTCACTTGTTGTTTTCTATTTTATTGCACAAATGGAAATGGTCATGTTTTTCATTTTTCACCGTTTTTCGGATTACAACGTCGCTTTCACTTTATTTTCTTGTTTTTTTTTTTTTTGTTCGGGTGGGGGCAGACTCTTCTGTTGTTGCCTTCTTTGTTTTTGTCCTGTTTTCATTTTCATTTTATTTTTTATATGTATATATATTGTTTTTTTTTTTTTTTTTTTTTTTGGGGCGCATTTGCAGCGTTATGACAAACAAGTGTCCATTTATTTGAGAAATTTAATGCTTTACCATTTTCTTGTGACAAATTATACCGCTTCGATTTCTCAGCTTACCATCATCCACATCGTACACTGGTCTCGTCTCCTTCAGTCACCAGTCAGCAGCTATCGTGCTTTATCGTTCAGTGAGTGTTGTCGTCATTGCCGATGTCGACCCTATCCGCCTTTTGTCGATTTCCTACCACCCGAATCAGCTCAAGCAGTGTCGGAGCGGACAACTGTGCTTGAATTTAATAAAAACTGCTAATGGGTCACATTTTGTGTAGCTGCTGGCACGCCTCCTCAGCCCAGCTGGCCCAATGTGTCCATCATACCAATAGTCCAGAGCTTTGGCATACCCAGACACCCACTCCCGCCCACGCCTCTTCTGGCGACAACTGTCGCTGTAACCATTCTGGTTCTGGTTCTGCCTTTTGGCTGTGAACTGGCTGAGCTGACATCTCTCTTCCGCTGCCGCAGTGTTGGGCTTGGCTAATATTTCTCAAATATTTAACAGCGCCGGGAGTCCGTTTGGCGTCCGTTTTGGCTACATCACTTGTCGCAGACTAATACATAATTTATACAAAATTTATCATTGCCATTAAAGGCGCAAAGCTTTCCTCGTTTTTCACTAATTGGGCAGGTGTTGTCCCAACACCCAGACAAACGGGCTACGACAAAAATTATGATAGCGATTTTAATAATAAGAAAAAAAATTGTTGTTTTCATTTTTCTTTTTTTTTGGCTTTTCTGGATTTTGCTTCTCATTATTTTGGGTGTTCTTTTTGGATAATTATACTAGCACTTGAAAGTGGCAAGTCATGCTCGAGGGAAAAGTCACACACACACACATACACACAGCGCGATATAATTACCAACACCATTACCATCAAAAATTTTTTTTCTGGCTAATTTTGCGGCTCATTCCGAAGGGATTTTTCCGTATTTTCATGGCTGAATTCTTGGGCACAGCTCGGCGATCCCTACTCAAGTGTTTTAGATCTAAAATTGCGAGTGCCTTCGCTTTCTTATCTCAAATGTCATGTAAGACAAAAGTCAAAACATTTGTAAACATTTTCGTTTGGCTTTTCTATCTTTTTATTTTTTGTATATTTTATTCATATTTTTTTTTTTTAGAGGAAGAAGTCAAGCAAATTATTTGGACATGTCAGTTACGAGGCCAAAATTAATGAATAGATTATGATTAATGAGCGGCGACATCATTAAAATATATTTATATATTCAAATTGCGGTTTTTGACCAAAAAAACCCAAACCCAAATAGAAACATTCAAATAACCAGAGAGATGAGTAAAAAGAGGCTTAGAAATAAATAAAATGAAAACAAAAACAAAAATATGAAAGAGAGAGAGATGAGTATGGAATGACATAGAAACTGTCATGAATACGCTGGGAGGAGCTGGGATAAAACATGAATGACTGACTGAATGTGTACGAGTGAATGAAATGGTCGGGCCGCATTCTCAAATATCATACAACAAACATACAAAATGTTAAATCATTAGTTTAAATTACCGCAAAAAGTTTTCATGAAATTTCCACAAAATATGAAAATAAAGAACAAAGAAAAAAAAAATATATATTTATATATATGAAATGAGAAAAATAGAAAATATAATATAACATAAAAAAACAAGAAGAAGAAGAAGAAGAAGAGGGAAATAAAATACAAAAACGATGAACCAGCAAGCGCAAAAGACCCAGAAGATAAAAGCGCACGCATCCTTGAACTTTTGTTTATTTCGGTGTGGCAAACTTGCTGGCTTGCCTAGCCTCACAACCCACTCCAATTACTTTCTCCATCAACTCGCCAAATCCTGTTGGGAGCCCCCCCCCCATCCCCCCACCTAACTTCTATGCTTTTGGTTACCCTCTTTTGTGCCTTTCCTATGCCACTTTTGTGCTTTGTTTTGTTTGGTTGTTTTGTTCAGTTTGGTTTTTATTTGTTTGTCTGTCGGCTGGAAGCCAGCGAGCCAAAGAGCCAGTGAGCCGTAGAGCTGGTGAGCTTGCCTTGGTGTCCAAGCCCCAACCGCAAATGCTGTCTGACCAAGTGTCTGGTTGTCTGTCTGGCTGGCCAAGCGGCTGGGTGAGCTTCTCTTGCCCTGGCTGGCTCGTTGGCAGTTTTGCATATTGCCCATACGCAGTGTGGCCGTTTACCATTTTCCTCTTGCCGCTTTCCGCTCGCCGCCCCTCGAAAATAATTCTGAATGTACAAAAAAATAAATAAAATACTTTAGCAAGCGGCGGCGTTTGCTTTATTAAAAAACTAGTAAATGGTAAACTTTTACTGGAAATTATTTCAATTCTATACTATTCTGTCAGTAAATGGGAAAATATTTTGGTGATTGTTGTTGCCATTTCACTTCACTCGCTCTTCACTTGTCTGTTTCACCCTCTCTGACCATCTTCACAGTTGAATAGTTAAATGATAATGAGGATGATTCTGACTCTGATGGTGACTCGACTCGAACAAATGAGTTTTACGCAATCGACTAACAAGTATACCAAATTTTCAGTGCATCAAATGCATTTACAATTTTCAAAGGGAATCAAAAAAAATAAAACACAACAGAATTTTAATTTCATATTTGACTTTCTTTGTGCACGCATTAAATAAGCTTTTAAGAGAAGTTTTTTTTTTTTTTTTTTGGTAGTTTGAAATTGTTTTAAATTTGCATTCAGAGCCTTTCGAAAAGATAATAAAAACATTGATTGATCTAGTTAAATTAGAGCAGATACTTTTTCATAATTCCATTGTTGGTTTTATTTATTTTTGAAAACAAATTAATTTCTGTTTTTTCCAAAAATAAATCATTGTTTATTTTGCTTTAAATATTTGAATTTAAAAAATTCCTAAAATAATTACGATTTAAATCAAATAAATGTCTTAATGAATTATTTTTTTTAAATAAAATGAAACTTTTCATGTTGTTCGAGGAAAACTTTTGCCAGCGAGGGAAACCTATGTAAATTTCACAAGTCTGTGAGGGATTAAGCTTAACTATCGATTAAGTCCGTTACTTAACAATATAAACTCTCCAAGTTTAAGTGTAAATGTGCAAAACAACAATTTCAAGTTTACCTTGGCCGGACTTGGTTGTCCTGGTTGTGATACCTTGCATATTGCACACTAATTTCCGCTATCATAACCTTTCGAGTCGTTTCGAGCTGTCTTCTTGTACTTGGTCATGCAATCAAACTTGTAAGTTTTGTTACTTTTGATTTTACATTTACAATTTTCCAAAGGGAGCCCCTTTGGGGTGGACCCTTGGATTTTATCAAAGTTTAACTGACAACCCGGCAGCCGCAATGAAATTAATGCCCCAACCAGGATTCACCGATTCTCAGCTACCCTCTTCGACTTGAGAGCCTGGAAGGCTTCCTAAAACCGACTCTAGAATTAATCAAATCCAAGTCAGATGTTGCGCCCCACCAAAAACTTTAGACAACACAATGGCAAAAACTACAACAACAATAACAACAATAACAACCATCTTGTTATTATTCGCGGCAGTCCGCGCTCTTAAATCTTACGCAGCTCACACAGTTTATGGGTTCTTCGCCATTCCAAATACTTAAACAGTTTGGCCAACAATCAAGCGAAGCACCGACATCCAAAATTTCAAGGCCTCAACAAAAGAGTTGCTTGTGCCAACACCCTCCCCCCTAACCTAGACAGTTCATATTTTCTCTCCCCCGCTAACCCCCACCACCGCTCTAAAGCACATTTACAAAATTATATTTGTAAACTTCTGGACTCCCGTTGCCGTTGCCATTGCCGTTGGCCGTGGCAAGCAGTGTCCCGCCACCAGTAAAATCATCTTAGCCCAGTCAAAATTTGAGATTTCCATTGCGGACTTTCGCAGGCCAAAGTTCCTTGAATTTTCTCTCAACCTTTGGCTGGCATCTTTCTTGCAAATTTCTCTCGCCCTTTCCGGGTGAAATTGGGCAAACTTGACGCGCACATTACAAATATTAGCGTACAAGGATGATGATTCGATGGTGATTAAATGATGTTGATGTTGATAATGATAATTATAAGGATATAATAATGAAATGTGTGTGTGTGTGTTTGTATTTGAAATTCGTTGTGTGCGTGTATGAAATGAGTCTGACTTTGAGAATGTTAATGATGTTGTACCAATGATTTGATAGCCACAGCCAATAAGCCAAAAATTCATTCGAGCTGGCCCACTAATGAACACTCAATTAGAATGATGTACCGTACAGTTCAATTTTGGTTTAGTTTGGTTGGCTCAGTCAGCTTTGTTCATTAACATTTGACCGTGGCAATGGCCATGGCCAATACTGTTGGCCGGCCTCATTCGCGCGGCTAATGAAACTTTATCAAAATCGAAACGTCCTCCTCACGTTGATCATTATCTTGATGATGATGATGATGATGCTTTGACGTTTCTGATGCCAAAAGTTTTTGGCCTTGTGTTTGTGGCAGCTGCCAGCTGAATTAAGACCAAATAACTCCACCACCATCACCACCACCACCACCAACAACAACAATAACAATATTAAAGCAGGCAGTCAGGCGAATTAGTCCAAAATTGTTGGTTAGACCAGGAGAGGAGGTTCGATGTTTATAAGATGAGCGCTGTCGGTGTTGGGCAGTGAATATGTTTAGGAGTAGATTTTTGGTACGACGATGATTAGATTTAATTTCCTGACATTATTCTGAGGCAGAGAAAGTGGGGGAAGTTGTTTTGGTTGCTTTTGTGGTTAAAAGGTGACCAATTTCAGTCATATGCTCTCTTCGTGTACGCTTCATTACCATATGGCCACGGAATTTGCATAAATTTTGTGGCCAAACCCACAAAAGTGCCAGCACATTAAACAGGTGCCAGAATTGGCTCAGTCCTTGCCTGCCTCGGCCAAAGTTGTTGGCATCATCATTTTTGTTGTTTTGTTATTATTTTTATATATTTGTTGGCTGCTGTTGTTGTTGTTGTTGTTGCTGTTGTTGTTGCCCTCAAAACACAAATTGTTTTTGTAATTTGTCGTTTAATTCGCGTAATTAGTGCGACGACATTTTTCCTGCCTTTTTTTTAGAGAGAGAAAATGTTTTTTTTTTGTCCTCTTCATCTTTTTTTTTTTGTTTTAATTAAATTCATTGCCATATTTATGAAACTTTTTTCATTAAATTTGTTTGGTTTTTATATATATATATTTTTTTTTTTTCGCCGGCTTTTGCGGATTTTCGAACCCTTGGCCGGCGATTAACCCACCACCAAAGACTCGCAGCCTGTATCAAACCCATCAGAATACCCTGACCCCTTGGTCAATCCTCAAGTCACAAGTCCACTGGGTACTTAAACATTCCTCATTTCATTTCTCCTCTTTTTTTTTTTTTTTTTGGTATTTATTTTCATTTTGGTGTTTTTTTGGACTCTACTCAGTTTTTTTTTTATATATTTTGCGGGTTTTACGCAGCTTGACGCATTTAGTCGAGCTGCCCTTTAGACTTGGCCCCTTTTTGCGAAATCCGCCGCCTTAGCCAATGTTATAAAAATAAAAATTTCTGACACCTAAATTGCTGTGACATATTTGATTTATGAGGCCACCTATTTGGCCCCAAAAGTGTGGCATCCCATCTACCAACTTGGATCAAATAAAAAAATGAAAACGAAAATCAAGCCTTGCAGCACAGAAAACCTAAAGAGACCGTGCGAAAAAAAAGGATCCAAAAGTACGAGAATCTGAGCTACGACAACAACAAAAACAACAACAACTATAAGCACATAAAAAACACGAAAGGAAGTGGCACTAAAACAATTACAAAATAAAAACGATTACACGCCACTTCCGGCGACATAAAAATGGCGCATGGCGCATCGAGCGAACCAACGAAAACAACAATAATAACAACAACAACAACAACAACAGCAACAAAGCAACAACGGCAGAAGCAGCACCACCGACGGCAACAATAACAACAGCATCAGCAATGACCCAGAAGAAGACGAAGTGCCAGGGACAGACACACGGACGGACAGTTGAATGGCTTAGATGGGGAAGGCGAGGGGTGGGTGTGGGTCACTTGGACGGCTAGTCCGTTGGGTCCGTGGCTCCAAGTTGGTCTTGCCCCAAAGGGTTCTGCAAAAGGGTCAATTTCTCGAACAGTTTCTTTCACCCACACAGCAAAAAAAAAAACCTCACACACATACATACACACTCATATATTTAATATATAAGAGGCCACTAAAAGCGTAAGCAATACAAAGCCATAATCTTGGGTTAAAGACCATTAAGAATTTTTATTTTCAATTAAACCCGATTTGCCTTAATGCCTCCCAAGGCCGATGAAGGCGATGACGACGACAACGACGACGACGTTGCCCCTTTTGCCAACACCAACAACAACAACAACGCGAATAACAGTAACAATATAAAGAATGGCATGTGGGCTGGCCAGAGGCAAAAGGCAAAGGCAAAAAAAAAAAAAAAAAAAAGAAAAACGAAAAATTTATATGCGCCCTATAGTCAAAAAGGGTCGCGCATTGGATTTGCGCGCGTCCCCAATGCGAGGCGTTCAGGCCGAACCCCCCAAAGGAGTCGCACAAGCACACACACACAGATATACACTTAAGCACACACAACTACAGAGACCCGCAGCTACATGAAATGGCAACAATAGCAACAGCAACAAATTCAAATGCGATTTTTATGCCATTGCTGTTTTTCAATACGCCGGCAGTGGACCCAAGGCCCATAAATGCGGCACAAGTCTCCCAAAAGCCAAAGTAGTCACAAAGGGGTACTGGAATGGGTATTGGCTAAAAGACTCAGAGAATTTTTTTTCTATACTCTCTTCGAAGTTCAAATTACCATAGACATTTTCTTCTGAAGTTTGTCAGGAATTGTTGGAATAAAGAAGTGGAAAAGGTTCTATCTGATGGGTCCAAGGATTTCTGAGAATTAAATATATAGTCTTATACTCATTCTATATGCAATTTATATCTTGTACTAAGGAATGGATAAGGCTGCATCTATCTATTTGATAGTTTCAGAAAATTCCATAAAAAAATTCTGAAATTTTTCAGTACAAAAAACGATTTAATTTGGCAGGAGGAATGAATAAGGCTGTCGATTTGATAGTTTCGGAGGTTTCCATAAAGGACTTCTGAATTTTGTCAGAACAAGATCAGATTCAATTAGATATATAAATTCATTATACACATGGGTACAACGTTTGATCGAGATCTAACAATTACATTATAAGGCGAGTTTATGGATCCCAGATCTCCAAAAATTCTCAACCGATTTTAGTCATATGGATAAATATGTAAATACACCAAGTGTCAAATTATCAGATCATATAGATTCTTCTACCGAAACTCGATGTATCAAATTTGATACTTGATTTGAGTAAGGGTAAAATTGATTTATATTTTGAAAAGAGCATGTGATCTTCGGTGGCCAATTTCGGATCTTTTTTTTTGGCTTGAGTTGGTTTGGATTGACTTGGTATTGCTTTTGGTGTATTTGGACCAGGGGCAATAACTTGGTCCGGGCTGTGTGCTTGGCCTAAGGTGGCAGTTCTAGTTGCTCGGCCGTCTTTCCAGCTCAAGCAAATCACAAAAAATAAACCAAAATCAAAGATGGACAGAGAAAGAGCCAGAAAGAGAGAGAGTGAGGTTAACTCTGAAATCCAGCGAAATAGAGTGATAGTGATTGAGAAAGGAAAAGAGATAGATAATAAAACCAAAGAGATCAGAGAGGGGCAAAATGAGGAGTGCCAAAATGGGGAAAAACAAACTGAAAACTGCAAAAGAAAAACACAAACAACTCGCAACGCAACAAAAGTTTCCTCCAATATAAAAAAGTGTGCAGCGTTGGCGATGGACGGTTAGACAGATAGACAAACGGACGAACAAGCGGAGTGGATATGCCAGTGGATGTGGACATGGAAAAAAAAGAAGAAGTGGTTGTGGATGTGGACTTTCGAGTGGTTGAACTGACTGTGCCCAAACCCAGACATGGAATAAAATAGAATAGCTTAGGAGAAAGAAAGCTGCGGTGAGGATGTGAAGGACGTGGCGGGGGTATAATGGCGGTGTGATGCTTGGCCAGGATAATGCCAAGGATAAGGACAAAGAGGAGATGGCAGATGGTAGTGGTGGCAAAGTATATTTAAGTGCTTAAAGTAAAATGATGTCGTACGAACTCGAAACTAAAAAACAAGTTAGTATGGTAACTTTTGGCCTAAGGCTGGGCACAAGCAAGCCATACAACTGTGTATGTGTGTGTGTGTGTGTGCGTCTGTTTGTCTGTGCCTGTGTGTGTGTGTGTATTTATATTGGTGGGTGTGCGGTAAAGTGGGCCTGAGGGTAGTTTGGGGGTAAGCTTTGTATGAGTGGCAAAGAGCTCTTAACTTGAGGGGAGAAAGAGGAACTTCTCTCTCTCTCTCTCTCTCTCTCTCTCTCTGTAAGTGTATGTGTGTGTGTGTGTCTGTATGTTCAATCCGCACAAAAAATCGTCGTAGCGTATCTTTGCGCTCGCATCTTTGAGATAGTTTAGCGTGAAAATAAAGTAAAGTACGGTAAAATTGTTGGCAGTTGATTATTGAATCGCTTTAGGGCAAAGCTCAACGGCAAGCAGACAAAAGCAACAACAACACCAACAACAACAACAACAACGACGACAACAAGACGGCAAACAAGTCAGCAACAGCCACAACTTGGCAACAACAACAATAATAATATTAACAACAACTGAGCTGAAGCAAGGAAGCGGCTTCCACAGGCAAGCGGAGCCAACCAAGCCGGCAACATGGCAGGAAGCAGAGATTAAAGCGTTTATTGATGCGCAGATTGCGCGCATTTTGGCCAGAAGGAGCAGCAGAAGCAGTCAACACACACACACACACACATATATACACATACATTTACAGCCAGCCAAGCCCAACTGAATATCCAAGCAGTTGACTTACTTTTTGTATAAGTGTTTCGTCCGTGTGTGTGTGTGTGTGTGTGTGTATGTGTGTGTTTAGGCGCTGTTGTTGTTATCTATGTGTGTGTGTGTGTGTTGGCTGCTTGTTGCCTTGTCGTGCGCTCAAATTGAAATAATTAAATTGATAAAATGTGGCAAAGATTAAGCGCCGCACTTTATGTGGCTTAAAGGCACCAACCAACCAGCCACCCATCCACCGTCTCCTATCAATTGAAGAATCCAGCACACCCACCCAGCTCAATACTGACAAACACTACCAGCCCCAGAAAACAAATACAAACGCAAAACCAGAGACTCTGAGTGGGCCGTTAAGCCAACTGTGGAGTGTTGATTAAATAAATAAACCGATTCTGCCAACGGCTCTTTTTTGTCTGTCCCAATGTCTGCCGCCTGTCTCTCTTGTTGTCTCTTTATCTCTCACCCAGTCAGCCAGCCAGCCAGGCTGGCAGGCAGGCAGGCGGGCAGGCCTTCAGTCTCTTTGTCTCTGTGTCTGTGTTCGTGCGTGTGTAACAGGTAATGTCATTTGTCTCTGGCTTTGTGTGCTCAAATCGCTTTTGAACTGTCATTTATTTGTGGCCAAAACCCCCGCCCCCTATTCTACTCATTCACTCACACACACACACACACAAACACTCTCTCTTTGGTTCAGGTTGCCATTTCGATTTACCCTCACCTTTGGCCCTTGATCTTTTTGCCTGGGCGGCAAACAATTTGGCAAAGTTTTTGCGCCAATTATTTGAATAATGTTTGCTTTTTGGTTTGTACGTTTTTATTTTTCCGCCCCTTCAGTGAATTGTGCAAGTTTATTAGTGAATTCCTCTTAATTTCCAGCTAGCCCAAAAAAAAAAATATATATATATATATGCAAAGCCATTTAGTTTAGCGCCGAATTTTCAATTATTTGGCTGATAAATTCATTTAAGCTTTCTTTGATGGCCCAACTTTTAATATATTTGTTGCTCATAATTTTTGGTGTCTGTATGTAAATACACAATCGAGAGCCGTAAGCACTTTTTAATCTGTGTAATCTGAAGAGGTTTGAGCATAAGAGGCTCTCTTCGTTTCACTGAGCCAACGACCTTTGTTGGCTTCAGCTTTGGCTCTGGCTTTGGCTTGTTTGACTTTTCAGTTTAGCTTTGGGTTCTACATGAAAAACATTTGTTTTCAATTGTTGATGTGTGCGTGTGTGTGTGTCCACTCATACAAACGGTTACAATTTAATGAGCTCCTGCTTGTAAATCATAATTCAAGAAGGGGAATTTAAAGGTGAATATTTGATACTATGGACCTGGGCGAGCAACGCAACTCATCGACTTATCCAACAGCTCACGCCCATCAAACCAATTGAACAATATTCATTAATTAATTAATGATTTCCCAGTACACCCTGATTCACTACTCAAAATGAGCAAACATCAAATTGCCTGAGGCAAACACAAACACACACACACATACACACACACACATATAAGCTTGGCGAGCGCTTTTGACATGCTCTCCTAATATTATGAATTATTCCAGTTATACCCCAATTAAATTGTTTTGTTTATTGAATACTACAATTCAGTTGAATTGTGAAAACTATATGTATATACATATATATATATATATATATTTTTTTTTTCTTTCTGTTTTTAATTCATTATTATTTTTATGATTACAAATTCACATAATAATTTTGTGTGAAAAAATATTCTGCTGTTTCTTTTGTTATGTAAAAAATTATTCATTTTGAAGATTGCTGATAACTAACATGATTACATTTAAATTGAGTAAAAGCTTACAATTATATTGAATAAAACGTTCCAGGCAATTAAAAAATATAAAAAAAAATTAAGAAAAAACTTTAAAAATCTTAGAAAATAAATTAATATATTTTTTGTTTTAGATTTAATAATACTTTTATATATCAATAACTTAAGTTTGGATATAACCAAAACTTTAACTAAAAATTTATAAAGAGTGACGAATATTATAGATCACAATCATATCGAATAGGCAGTAAGTGCTGCGGCGGGATCCTAATGAAATTTCTAAAACTCCAAATTTATTCGTATCTCTTGATAAAATTTGGACTTAGATTAGAATTACAGAATTATGATATAGTGGATAGATCCACTTGAAATTTTGGCTACATATTCTAAAATTTAATTTGACTAAAATTGATTGCTCAAGTTTTGAGTTATTCTTAAGATCGATTTAGATTCGTTTTTTTTTTATTTAGATCCTGAAACATTCCTATAGACATATTCTAAATGGATTATTTTGAATGAGTTTTAATAAATGTAAAATATTTATATATAAACTTGTCTATGTCTTCAACTATTCTTTCTGACCTTTCAAACAAGATTATACCCGATACCCAAGGGAAGGGGCTATACTGAATGAAGCCACCCAGCTATTATACTCCTTCGATTTGGTTAAGATTTTTATAGTTCAGCTTTTTATGCCAATACTCCATATTTCTCTTTTTCAGTTAATTTGAATCTAGCCAATTATCTTTTATTTATCTCTGCAAATTCAGATTAAAAAGTTTTTATTCCACATACCTGAAAATAGGAATTTAAATCATTAAGTTAAGGAATCTTCGTAGGTCAACGGAAGTTGTGAAATTGTTGAAGAGAATTTTTCCAAAAATTTTAGAATCAATTTTATATGAAAGGTAAAGGAATTTTCAAGGGGAAAATCAAAAACAAATAATTCAGAAATTTCTTCATAAATAAAATTATGTAAATCAGGATGTAAAAATAAGTATTCTTTTCAATTAGAAAAGCGACATAAAATCCGGATCTGTTTAAGTGATTTTTCAATTAGCTAATTCGTCGCTGGGAAGTTGAGGAAATCTCAGGCCAATAATCGCCCAACATTTGCTTGAGCCGTGTGATAAATAAAACCATCAACTAAATAAAGTAATTTCTTGCTCAAACAATGTAAGTCAACAATAATCCGTAATGTGAAAAATCCATCACGTAATCAAGTTAAAAACTCACTTTCCCCCAGCCACACCGACACGCATACCAAAGCCAAATCTGTACCCTCTGACTCCATATGCTCGCACATAACAGTGAATCACAATCACAAATGAAAACAAAATAGTTAATCAATGCCACTTGGTATTTCAATTGGTGAAAGCAAAGGAAAAATTTGTTACCTCGGCTTATCAAAATGCCAAAATCGTCATGTGCGTCATGTGAGGCGAGTGCGAGAAAACGGCAGACAGCAGACTCACTAAGCCTATGGGAAGCCGTAACCGGGACCGCACCGCACAGCACCGCACCGAAATTTCAGTAACACTTACGGCACGCACATACACAAGTCTATATAAATGTACACGCACGTACACACACTCATACACACTCACACAGAGATTCACTCACTCAAACTCGAACTCAAACTCACACGCCTACGCCTAATGGCAGTACCATTTCCGGGGCCCACTGCGCTACCCGCAAATTAGTTTTGGGGCCGGGGCTGAGGCTGGGGCCGGAGCCACAGGAGCAGCGCTCCCTGGGCTGCTGCTGTTGCTGTTGCTTTTACTCTGTTAACTGTGTTTACCGTGCGAACAACAATTGAAAAGCCAAAATCGAAATCTTTTCAATGAACGGCAACGGCATGGGCATGGGTTTGGGCATCGGCAGCATTGCCAGCAGGGCACATCCTTCAAATGGCGCTGTTGGTTGGGTTGGGTCGGGTGTTGGGCGGGTGGGGCAATGCTTTAGAATTCATTAAACGGCCGCCTCATTAATGGAAATGGCCGATAACGGTTGTGCTACGCTTCGATAAGCGTCACAGCCGCAATGTTGAATGGAGAATTTTTGGAAACCCTAAATGCAAGGAGCTAGATTTTCCAAGGGTGCCAGCGGATAGATGGACGGATGGACGGATAGGCGTAAGAGTGGACGAGTGTAGATGGACGGATAGACGGGTAATGGTCGCTTGCGGATTCGGGTGCTCTTGCTGCCGCATTGTTTGGCCATCCCAACAATATCAAAAACGTTCCATAATTCAAAAAAAAACGAGAAACTAGAACAAGGAGGAGAACAAAACCGCAGCATAACAAACACAACAAACACAACAAGAAGAATGGCTAGAAGCATTGGCCATCGGTTGTTGGTCTATCGGCCCCGGCACAATAACTTCAAAGACCGCAAGTAAATTAATGTTAATTTTATGCTAAAATCAGGGAACGGGCAAAAGTAACCAAGAAAATGCCGCACCAATCAACATCATCATCATCACTCTGGTCTATATGTATTTGCCACCTTCTTCAAGATTGCCAATACCAAAGTCATTTCATTTCATTTCATTTTTTTGCTTTTTTTACTTTCTCTTCTTCGTCCTCCGTCGACGTCATCAACAACATTTTAAGATTGGCATTTCGACACGCGGCTGGGACCGATTTGAGCTGCCTTGGATTAGGACTTGGCGTACCGACCATCAATGGGAAAAAATTTAAATTTATGCCGACTGCTGCACATAATTTAAAAATATCAATCAACTCGATAACACCGATTGTATTCGTGAGAAATTCGGTATATGTATCTGTGGGTTTGTGTGCGCCAACCGAGAAAAAGAGCACCAAAGTTGGCCGCAACAAAAAAAAAAAAAAAAGAAAGAATCGAAAGGAAAAAAATAGAAACACAAATAAAAAGAAATAAAGTAGGAGTGGGACGGTGAGAATAAGCAAACAAGGTAAGGCAAAAGGCAGCTCAGACGAGTCACAAATCGCTTGTGCCAGTTGGCCAAATCCATGGAGCAGCAACAAAGCCGGACCAAAGTTGCTAGGAGGCGGTGGCAGCCAAAGTTGCTCTTGATTTTGCCTTTACCTTTGCCGTTTGCCCCAATCCTTAGTTATCCTTTGATGCTGGGGCAAAGCTGCTCAGTGCCTCCGTCCAGCTGAAACAGGACTCCTCATTGTGGCAACCAAGCACTTGGTCACACACACATACATGCACAACCTTGCCAGGAAAAGAGTTCAACCGAGCTAAACCAGCAAATGAAACTTCTCAGAAATGCCTTGAAGCTCTCTGAGCTTCTAAGTGAGCCGTAAGGAGTTGCATGCCACACACATGCACAGAAAGGCACAAACGGCTCTCTCTCTGTGTGTGTGTGTGTGTGTGTGTGTGTTATAGTGCGTATATGTGCATTATTGCCATAATGCTGCAAATGGTCTCGGATATGCAACAAAAGGAGAAAAACTAACAACAACAAAGCCAGCTTCATTGCAACAAAATAGAAATAAGAGTGAAAAATAAAAAATACAAACTCAAACACAGGCAAAATACAAAATACAAGCAAAACTACAAAAAAAAATAGCATGAAAAACTAAAAAAAAAAAAAGGAAAAACACTAAAACAGAGAGAAAACTTTTTTGTGCTGCCACCATCGATGCTGGCAGAGTACGCGCAAAAGAGCGCGAAAGCAGCGGCAGTGGCAGGAACAGAAAACTACAATGCAGACATTGGCGGGACTGCTAGTGGCAGTCAAAGCAACGCTAGTGGCTCCACAAAGGATGCCGACAACAACAGCAACAACAATTCAGCTACAAATGCTGCCAACGACAAATGCAACAACCGTAACACGGCAAAGGCAACAACCAAGAGCACACACACACACACACACACATGTACACATGCAAAAGAAAAAATAACCATCTAGACTATGACGAAGAACAGATACTCTTCTTAATTTTTTTTTTTTTTTTTGTCAAATCAAATAATTCGATCATGCCTAAAACTAATCTTGAGAAATGCTTTTGGGTTGGATTGATTTAAATGGATGAGGTTATATAAAACCGATTTTGGTCAGATTTTCCTTATCCAATTAATCTATGAACTTTGGATTACATTAAATGATACTTCATAAAGCTATACCGAAACTGATTTGGTGTTAAGTATGTTCCTAAAGATATATCTGTCTATATCAATCTGTAGACATATCAAATCCATATCATGTCAATCTCTCAAAAATGCGCTTCTTGGCTATATCAACTTCTATACTCCCATTCACTTATCCTAAGGGAGTCACACATGTCTTCTTCATTGTCTGACAAGCTGACTGGCAAATTGAATATACTCTTTTTGCATCCCAAAATAAGTAATATGAAAAAAAGCAACCAACAGAAGGTAACCTAAGTGTACAAGAAGAAAAAGAAAAAGAAGAAGCAAGAAGGAGCGACTACAAGCAGACAACAGGACATCAGGATGAAGCGGCTGCAACAGCAACAACAACAATAACAAACAACAACAACAACAACAGCAACAGCAACAACAATAACAGCAACTTGAAACATTTTTCTTCCATTTACCGCACACACCGCTCCATTTTATTTGCCATAGTCAAACCATAGTACCACCTGGTACATGGGTAAGGCTGTGGAAACTCCTGGCACCGCCACCACCATTAAAATGCACTTCATCCGGCCGCTTTTGGGTGCGGCGCATATTCACTTTGCGGTGTCATTTGCAATTATGCGGCCTGTCGATAGATGCATTTTCCAATTGGATGCGAATGTGGGCCGGGCGGATTTCATTGTTAACTGCATATGAGGTTCGCTGGTTTTTGTGGGCGGCATCCTGGTTGGTATATAGAACCTACAGCTTTGAGCTAAGCTCACGTAGTTTGTAAAAGGAAATCGTTCAGTGAGCAAATGTTGGAGAACTTAGTCCGCTTCGCCCGCTTCGTCCTTCCGTCATTCCGAAAAATTCATAAAAGCAAAGCACAAAATTTGAAAATCTAAGGTACTCGTAATCTAACCAGGTTGATTGGACGGTTGGCTGGATTTTTACTTGATTGTAATGAAAAGAGGAACAAGAGAGATCTAGTCTAAAATTAACTGTGACTGCCCCAACCCACCGCCACCCCAGATAAATCGGGTTCGGTGTGCAAAACGGAACAAAGTAAATGAAAAATGTCGATGGGGCTTCTTACTCTACTCTAATTCAAGCAGCCAACTTCATTCTAAAGCACACTACAAACTAAAACGAATTAAGTTTCTAGAACCAACAGACTACACATCAAGCAATTGTCAATGAAATCGAGTACAAAGGACTTTGAGTAGCATTCTCAACTTCATATTTCTACCATAACGTTTATTTTGGTAAGGAGCTTAAAAAATAATTATGTATTGAGAAAAAAAAAATAGAAGACAGCATAAATAGAATACAAATTTTGAATCGAAGAAAGGTATAGAAAATCTTAATAAAACTGGATTGATACAATTTTTGAGAACATCATTGAGTAAAGGCATTCTGTTCTGTTATCAAATGTATCATCACATAATTTAAGAACTTTTTATCAAGTTATTGAGATACAGAAGGAAAATTGATAGAACCATGTGGGCTTATCTATCTTTCCGTCCAACCCTTCACTTAAAAAGTACTCCCATAAATCTTGGTACATGTGCTGGATATTTCTCGGATCTGAACGGGTCAGACACTTCCATAAGAAACTGAACCGGTTTTGGGAATAAGTTTTAAATATATTATTCCCCATCCTATTTGAAATAAAAACTCATAATATTTATACATTTTATTTGGATCGATCTACTTTATCGTAGATCGAGATATTATCCTACGAACCTAAAACGCTTTTCAAAAGAACTCTTCTTTAGATTACCCAATCTCATTAGAGCTCAAAACTTCGAGTCTCTATATAAGTATGCACATATGTGTTGATTTTTATTAAGATCGAGCTATATATCATATAAGAAACTAAATCGGTTTCAGGTATAACTCTGACATTTTTAGATGGAAGTAAATCAAATTTGAAATTAAGGATACCTATGTATATATTAATGTGTCTACTGATTTTTAGTGATTTTCATGAAGATTTAAATTGGCTTCAGGAATAAGGATCTTTCTAACGAATTTAAAAATCTCGTAAACAGTTTGGAATTTTGGGAACCCTGAAGACAGTTTTGGAGTTTTTCTGTTTCATTTTCCATGTCACATTTAAATCATTTAGAGAAAAAAGTTTTCACATGCACAATGGCTCTTAATTTATTTGTTTTTAAAAAGATAATTTTCAAATTTATTTTAACAAACTTGTCACAGTTTTTTTTTTTCTCTTTTCTGGTTCAGTAAGTTATTAAAGTTATGAGTTAAGTAAATTTTTGAGCCTCCTTAAGGAGCAAGTTTAACAATCTACCATAAAAGTTGTCCGCATTTATTAAATTGTACAAGTTTTGCATTTCAGATTTTGTTTTATTTAAGTTATTTTTTTGCCGGAAAGTTGATTCAACTTTTGTAACAGGAGACTTTGCAAGGCAAACGTTTTCGAAATGCCGAAACAATGAGATTTAAATGAACTGCAATTTTATATTATGAGTGGCTAAAGTCAGGTGTCATTGGGAAACCTTTTCACTTGTCTGCATATTAATTTGCAATTCAATAAGTGCATTTTATCTTCAATACGTGTGTGTTTGATGCTTGGATTAAATTATAAATTAATTGTGTAACACTTGGATTTAATTACTGAATTCAATCTATGAAATCAAGCCCAACCAGATGTTTAGAGTTATTATTAAATTATTAAAAAAAAAAGAAATGTTATTGAATCGGAAAAAAAATAGTATTTCATTTTATGAAAGTGCTGGGAGGCAGTGTGCGCTTTCAGATTCATTAAGCTAAAACTAAAATTAAATTGAAAAATCAAATTCAAAAATTTCGAAATACAAAACAAACTTTATGAGAACACAACAGCCATCGACAGGCAGTTAATAACAGCAGAAACTGTCGGCCATAGGGCACACATATGCATACAGACTCACCGAATGTGGATCAACTAACAATAAGTCAAGCCAAGTGGAGCCGCACACAGACCATCTGACCTCACTTGCTCTGCACACACAAAAGAAGGAGATGAAAGAAAAAAGAAAAAAAAATCCAAACTGAAAAGATGACTTGGCAATGGGCAATCATGGCAAATGTTTCTAATTGCCTGCCCATGTCTGTTGTTTGGCCAACGATGAGACAAACAGCATCTGAAATGGGAATGGAATTGGGCATGTTAATATGTGTGTTTGTATATGCGTGCATGTGTGTGTGTGTGTGTGTGTGGCAAGGACGAGGACAACGATTGCAATGGCTATAGAAAATCGAAGAAATCAAATAAAAGTTGGTATATTGTGTGGTGGAACGAACGGTGAAAACATTGAACGAAAAATTCTCGAGAATATCCAAAAGTGGAGTGGGCCAAGTTTTGGAGCATGTGGCAGACATAAAGCAACATAAATGTAATGCCTTTATTAGTTATCAATATACACCGATGTGTGTGTGTGTGTGTGTGTGAGTATATCCTTGCTGGTGTTGCGTATGCTCAAGACAGCGTAAGTAGGTATCCGGTGCAAAAAAAGATTTACCAAACATCCGTTAGAAAAATTTATGTCCATGCCTGCATGTGTGTGTGTGTATGTGTGAGTGTTTGTATTTGTTTGTTGTCTCCATCCTTGTTGTTGTTTATGCTGGCACACACCGCAACGTCACCAGCATCCCAAAAATCTACCCGGTCTCCATCCAGCACCTCCTGGCTTAATGCTGCCACCGCAGTAGCTGTTCCTCTTCATCTTACTCCTCTTGTTGTTGTTGTTGTTTCTATTGCTTGGTTTGTTTGCTACGCGATTGCAGCAAATCAGAAAATACTCGCACAAGTGCGAATGTGAATATTGATGCCATGTCTGGCAGTAGATGCCCCAACTCACTCCCCCGTGGTGGAAAGTAGTTGCCAACCTTCCTCCTTCCTCCTTCCGCCTTCCGCCACTCAACTTTAGGCAGCCACTTCGCGCTACTTCGCTACTTCCAAGCCACTCCAATGTGCTGCACACCGAAACTACCTCAGCCCATTCGCAATCGCAACTTCTCGCACAGCACAGGATGCCCACTTCCCCCAGGCCCTTCCTTTCGAGCTCGTTTATTTGTGCGCTCGTCCTCTTCGGCATTCTGTTTTCTTTTTTTTTTTGCCTTCGTTCGTACGCTCGCTCGCTCGCTTACTTGCTACTTCCGCTTCCGAATCCGTTTTGTGTGCTGTCGCCGCAGAAATTTAACGAAGTCACACGTTAGGCACACGCACACGGCTGCCGCTGCTGCCGTTATCCTTACCACGTTGTTGGCCAACTTTGTAGCTCGTTCTCACACAAGCACACTGAGACGTGCAACTCTGCCTCATCCACTGCCACAAACCTCGGCCTCTATCTGCTTAGGTCTCTCTTTCTTTCTCTCAGCATCCCCATCAACAATGGCAGAGGCAAACGCAAAGGCAAAGGCCTTTTAATTCGCTCTCTTTGCCTCGGTTTCGCTCTCGCAGTGACTCTCATAGTTTTGGGCTTTTGCTCTCAGCCAGCTTGGCAGGCTGCATTGTGTTTTTGGCTGTTTTGGTCGTTGGCTTTGGGCATCCAGCATGCCAGTTTGCCAGCGTGCCAGCATCCTCGTTGTGCGTTCAGTTTCGGAGCGTTCGTCGTTGCAATCGGTTGTCTAGTCGGAAGCAGGGCGCTCATCATTTTCATAAAGAAAATAATAATATCGGGCCGGTCGAGTCGTACGTATCCAAATTCACAAAACCGCAGTTGTCGTCAGTCAGACGAGTCTGGAGACACGCATCGCTCTGTTGGTTTTTTGCAATTTCAACCATTTGTATGCAATATTTTGCGGCACTCTCTGACTGAACGTCTGTCTGACTGAATGACTCAATGACTCAATGGCTGAATGACTGAATGACTAGAGCGTATGTGTGTGGCATATTCATTGTTATTGGTGTTGGTTTTGTAGTAGTCACAGTCAGACTGAAAGCTACTGTTTTTGTTGGTGTTGTTGGTGGCGGCACTGTGAATACTTGACATTTTCGCCGCCAAATTGTGCGATTGCTTCCATCTGGAGGCTGGTGCTCCTTCATTGGTGGAGCAGGAGTTGACTTTCTTGCCACTGCTTTGGCTAAAACTGCGTCTGCGACTGCGACTGTGACTGTGACGTGCTGTGACTGTGACATTGGTGCGACGTGGAGCACTTTGACTTTGCCTTTTGGTTGTGGTGAAGTGGTGTGGCAATGTGGTAAGCTGTCTGCCTCTGTCGCGCTCTGACAAACAAATTTTTGCAATTCAATTTCTATTGTGCGTTCCTGATGTGAATTTGCGGCTTGTTGTTGTTTGTTGTTGTTCTTTTATATTGTCGTCGAAGTCGTCACCGTTTGCCGGCTCTTGCCTGGCAAATCGTTTGTCGTCAATGCAAAGCATTTCACATAAAAATTGAAAATTGCATGCAAATTAAATAAATAGAAGCACTGAGTAACAACAACAACAGCAACAACATCTAACAACCACAACGAATAACTCAACAAATACAACGACAAAAGCAGAATAAAATCAAACGAAGAAAAATAGAAAACCGAAAAAATAAACAGGACAGAGAACATAACAGGCGACATAAATGATGAGCATACAAAAAAGGAGCAACGCCTGCGAAAATGACAGTTTTGAATCATCGTGCAATCAAAGCAAACGTCATTAGCACTCGCGCCGTCATCATAACCAAGCTTCGATTGACAAGAGCAACAACAACAGCCACAGGAAGAAACAAGTGAACCCAAGAAGGTTTTGCCCTTATATCGCTAGAGGATTTGCATAACTGGATGCAACTTCTCTCTACGCACACAGATAAACAGGTAAAAGCTTTGCCAAAGTCGATTTCCGTTTCAGGCCAGACTCAGACACACACACAAACACACAGGCACTTACACCCCTACATAGTAATATTCACATTCCTTGATATATACATATATCATGCACGCCTCGTGGACTTTCTTGGCCAGCAACTCCATCATCAGCCCCTACCTTTTAGACAACAATTTCTATTTTCATTTTTGTTATATTCTTACTTTGCTTCTTTTTCTATACTCTTTTCGTAGCAAGAATATTATACTTACCTGATTCGCTGCCTTTTAAAAGTGATAATCTGAATTGTTCCGTTGTTCCGTTCAAAAATGTGTAAATGTCTTTAATTTGGATCCGACATTTGACTATCATATAATCCCATATAGGTGGACCAGATATATGTTATTAACAATCCAATATATAATTATCATATAACCACTATATCGGTTGAGCAGATATATATAATTATGTTGATGTGCCAAGTTATATCTATCAAATAATCCCATATCGGTTGAGTAGATATATATAACTATATTGTTCTGCAGTCTTTAAATGTTGATAATATGTCAAGCTAGATTCTATATATCGCATATTAAAATCGGTCTTTAGATATATATATTCATTTATATTGATTTGAAGCCTTTGAATGTTGATCATATGTCAAGCTAGATTCTATATATAGTATATTAAAATCGGTCTTAAGATATATAGAAAAGTTGTTCAGCATCAGCTTTCATGCATGTCCAACCAATTTTAAAAAATCCTTAAAAAGAGTGTGGAATCTTTCTGAAGGCAAAGACACTTTTTTCCTAAGGGTTTTTTTTTTTTTTGTTTCAATCTTCTCAGCTCTACTTGAACTGGGAGCCTGTATCAACTTTACTGCTTTGGAGCCACGTTATCCAACTTTTAGTTATGGCTTTCGCTTTTCGCATAATGTCAGTTTTATTTGGTTTTGGTTTTCACTGGGTCCCATCAGCCCTACTCCGTGCTTCCAGCTACCTTCAGACATGGATAACCCAATAGCCATTGCATCTCCATCTCCGTCTCCATCTCCATCTCCATCTCCATGTCTGTCTCCATCTCTATCAGCATGGCCATCACCATCTCCATCACTATTGCCGTATCCAGTGCCATTCGGCACCCTTGTAAGATTTATTGTGCCACACACTCACACACGTACACATAACACCTACACCTACACAGAGCGTTGCGCATACGCCGCGTGGCCCGCATAACCCAAAGCATTCTAGTGAAACCCAACAACTCCAACTGTCCCGCGCCTTCGGCACCATTGCCACTGTCGTTCTTATTCATCTGCAGCAGCAGCCCCATAATCTCTACTATTTGCATCGCAGACTTTGCTTTGGATTTGGCTATGGATTTAGTTATGGTTTTCTTACTTCTGTGTTCCCTTTATTTTTCATTTTTTTTTTTTTTTGCTGCTTCCTTGGCTTGCTTTTGTCGTTCGTTTTCTGGTTGCGCTTTTTCTCAGAGAGCTTTAGTTGCTTTAGTTTTTCTGCCTTCCACACTGAGCAAAAACTGTGTGGCACATTCAGTTCACCTAGTTATGACAGGTCATCCCTTTAGTTGTGGTTTTTATCCATGTTTCAATGAGTTAAAGAAGCGTTGTAAAGATGTTTTTTTCTTTAATTTTTTATCTTTAACTTTTTCCCTTTTCGTTGTTTTTTCGTTTTCTGCATCTTTCTTTTTTGTTGCAACATTGTGAACCACACTGATCATTGCATGAATAATGAATGTTGCACTAGACTCTATAAAATAACTAAACTTATGCTTGAATAAATTTCCAACAGTTGTCAGAAAAATATACTTTTTTTTTTTTTTGTATATTTTTAACAATTAAAATAATTTCAGCTTTAATAGAACAGAAGTAAAAACTAATGAAAAACTTATCGTCAGATAAGACAATTTCGAAAATATATTTTATTAAATTTTGAGAAAATCTCTTTACATTATTGATAAAATCAACTGTCAAATAAATTTAGATTAATAGTTTCAAAAAGAGCCTTGTCATAGTTTTAATTGTTCTTACGTTTCAAAAGCAGAAACTATCAATAATCCAAGGCAAAAATGAAAAGCTTAAGACATCAGCCTTTTAGCTAAAATAATTGATGTATCGACAGAGTCGAATCGAAAAATTTATTTCAAACTCAGATGGAATATTTATGGGTGATCTGTGTTACCGAACGAAAAGAGTGCAACTGATTTTTTTGTTTTTTTTTTTTTTTAGTATTTTAGTTGTATAATAAAGCCCTTAGAGTTCCATTTGATGGAACATCAAATAGTTCGTGAGACTTGAGGGACTTTGAGGTGACGCAAAACACACCTAAAATACTACCACTAACAGATATCACTTACCCGCAAAAGTACTCCATCTAAGCACCCGAAATGTGGAAATAAAAATACCACATTCCAACAGTTCCAGTCGAGAGCCATAACAGCCTCTCTGTGAGCTTGCTTCACAGGACGCAGTAAAACTTTTTCTGCCGCACTTTTTTTTGGCGCCGTGTACTCACTCACACATAACTCGTTCACTACTTCAAGCTAGCGGATGGGTGTGTTACTGTGTGTGTGTGCGTATGTGTGTGTATGTGTGTTTGCACACCTTAAGAAAGCCGCACATGGAATGGTATGCCACCAAATGGCAAATGCTGAAATGGTGAGTTGGTGAGAGGACTGACAGGATTTCACATAAAACGGAAATGGCATTATCCTCGCACATATTGTTGTGCGGATTTTAGTTTTTATTACACCAACAAGAGGCGAAACCCGTGCGGCATAAATACATTTGTGTGTGTGATATATCAAGAAAAGGGCACAACCAAAACCAAAGCGATACAAAGGGGAAAGGGAAACCTGCCACACTCAACACCCACCCACACACACACACACACAGACAAACACACATATATTTGGCCAATGTACACATGTTCACACCGCAAGACACACACCCATACCAACACATTCACCTGGTTTTATACACGTGGAGCAAAGGTAACCGCCATCCAACTTACGCCCATGGAATTTATGTGCGTGTCGCCTCGGTGAGATCCCTTTAAAAATTCGCATACATTTTGGCCGCTAATAGTTTCAGACCAACCCCTTTCAGGACCTCACCTGGCCGTTCACTTTGTCTTATATGTGTGTACATGGTGCCAAAAGGCTCACACATTTTTTGTGTTTCGTTTTTGTTTCTTTTTTTTTTCCTCTCTCTTGGTGATACGTAAACTTGGTAACGTCTTGGTTTTGGTCTTTGTACCGACAGAGCATATCGTTTTCCTGGGGTTGGCAACATTGGCCTAGCTATTGTTTGGCAAGACAAGATTTATGTTGCCGTTGGCCAAAAACAACAAGCGGCAAATGATGGCACCTCACCCAATTCGACCTTCATATAGAGTCGCCCTTTCTTGCTGGGGTCCGCCCGACTGTCTGACTGTCTGACTGTCTGTCTGTCTGTCTTTCGGTCTCTGGTTCGGCCGACTTTTTGGCAACCTAAACAAACACTTGAGGTGTGTGTAAAGTTGGCTGCGTTTGACTCGGTTTGTTTTGCTTTTGGATTTTGGTTTTAGATTTATACATAGAAAATACAATAGATTTCGGATTTTTTTTTTTCGTTTTTTTTGAGGTTAGATTTCGGTTAAGGTTAAGTAAAGCAAAGCAGGGCAAGAAAACCGTCCGTCCGTCTGTCTTTGTCCCAAAATAATTCATCCACGCACAGAATATCAGAGTATTTCTTTCAGTACATCCCACCCGTCAATTCATTCGTCTTTCCTTCTTTATATCTGTCGTCCGGTTTCTGCTTAATCACAACACGCACATTTACATATTGGTTTCCAAGACTTGAGCAATCCCTTAAGAAGCAACCCTTTATGTTTAACCGTTTGCTAGGTTATCTTTTCCCTTCGTTGTTGTTGGTGTTGTTGTTGTAGTTGTTGCTGTGGCCGTAAGTAGTTCAAGTTCAGTGTCTGGAGAGCGAGAAGAGTCGGCTTACACTTAAGCAAACAGCCCCGAACCCATCCCAGGGCGGCCATTGTGAACCTTTTGCGGGCTGCCACCCTTGGTAGGCATTGTTTTCCTTTTCTTTTTTTTTTTTTTTTGTTTCTTCAGTTTTTTGTCCAGAAGTCTTGCCGTCCGTCCGTCTATCTGGCAGCACGACTGTCGCTAGGCTGAGCCTTTTCTTCTTCATAAAACATACACAGCAAATCTGAAATTGATGATGGGCAGTGATTGTGAAAGTTGGCAGTCAGTTAAATTGAGTTCTGTTCCTGGTGGTGGGGTCCTCTGGTCCCCCGCTCCCCTGGTTCCCTGGTTCTCTGGATGAGTTCGGGTGTTGTTTCCTTGGGGCGCGTTAATTGCTTTGTGAATGGTGTCCGCTGCTGGAAAGTTAACATTTAACTTTAGTCTATTTTAAACTTTAATCTATTTATAATTGAGGAATGCATAAAGCATGTTAAATACGAACTTACACAAATTCTGCTTTGTTATGCGCTCTAATCGGGCTTTCAGGATGTGGATTGTTTGGCTAAAAGGTTCAGAAGGATGCGAGCGGCGAGCTCTTAAAAAGAAGGTGAAAAGATTCTCAGAGTGAAAGAGATGGATGGATGGATGAAGTGGAGTGGGAGTGTGGGTTAATGGTTATGTCGAAATTGATGTTGCCTTTGTTTCTGTAATTGTTGTTGTAGTTATCCTTCTTGTTGTTAGTGCTGCTGGCTTAGCCAGCCAAGTGCTGCCGGTGTTGCCGTCCAAGAAGTAAAAGCAGAAGCAAGGGCAGAAGCGACAACGAAGACGAAGGCGACTCACATAATTTGCATAACTAATTTGTGGAAACTTTGGGCATAGGAAGTTGTTGAAAGTTCCTGAAGGAGCAGCTGCAGCTCACCGCTGTGTGGTAATTCCATCTTCCCAGCCAGTTACCAGCTACCAGCGTCGACAGCGCCGGCGATGCCGGCTACGACTGCGGCGACTCTCTGCAGAAAAGTGCTTAATTCTTTTAAATGAATGAGGACAGGGCCATTCGAAAGCTGTCCTAATTGAATACATGAGAGCATAAGTTAGTACGGTACTTTGATATCAACTTTGATTGCTTTATGGCACTTGAGCGTACAATTTGGCTTAGTTTGGTATTTGGGGTGTAGTTGGATGCTTGGGTGCTTTGTTGAGCACCAAAGTAGACTTGACTGTCTGAGTTGAGCAGGGAACATTCTCAAATTGTAATGCTTGTGGAAGAACACTGGCCAATGCCAATGCCATTTGGCCCACTATTCCCTCTGATTCTCATACTCATTCAGCTCTTCCTTTGTCAAGGCAAGGATATCGGGTATGCCGTAATTTGTAGAATTTGTTTGGCATGTGTTTGTATGGCATTTTGGGCAAGACGGTCACCAAAGTAGACAATTAATGAGCTTGATTAATGGCCAGTCAAATATGCTGCACATACATCATTGAAACTTCTACAAAATTATTGAATAGATACAGATACAGAAACTCTCTATGCATATGAATATACTTATTCGGGTGGCTTGCTTCACAAATGAATCCATTCAAAATAAATCTACACTAATTGCCTCATTTAATTGCCTTGAATTGGCTCACAAAGTAATTTAGATTGTTATGAAAAAAATATGAGAATTTTAAAATGCATTATATATATATATATTTATTTATATGCATATCTATTTGTATTTCAAACAGAAAAAGAAGAGATTTGCAGGCATTCAATAAAAATCTCAGCTTTATAAATACTTCAGTGAAAATAAATAATTTGATTTATTGCATTTTTATACTATTTTTAAAGAACAATTAATAAATTGATTTTATATTGAATGACAACTTTGGAAACTGTTCAGATTGGGTAGAGAAGAGCCGAAGAATATGACTATATATTGAGAGAAACTAGATCAGTGCACAAGCCAAATCTAGAGGACTATGGATGGGCTTAATATATTTTTTTTAAAATCTAATTCAAATCGAGGCCAACATTCAGCCCGATATATATATTCCCTATGTAATCGAGTATCAAAAATATAATATTTTCATAAAGACTATATAAACTTCGACATGATATGGGTGAGGCCCTGGACTGATTTAAAGCGTAACTAATTATTGATCGTATTGATCATCCAGTATTTCCCAAGTTTTTGAATATCAAAAATATGATACTTTTTCAAAAAGACTATATAATTTCCGTGATGATATAGCTGGGGCCCTGGACTGATTTAAAGCGTAACTAATTATTAATTATGCTTTTCTGACTTTTTATTAAATTTTATTTATGAAAACAAAACAAAAACAATCTCTTTAATTATTAATAACATTTAAATCGATTTGGCTGTTCATTTTATTTTTCCCTACATGAAATTATTAACAATCGAATGAAATAAAAGTTAAATGAATTTATTAATAACATATTTGCTGGTTAACAATTTAAATCAAACTTTAAGGACTTTCAAATTTGAAAGCTATTTCGCTAGTTAATTACTTTACTGTTCAAATAAACACAAAAAACAAGAGAAAATATTCCAACCTATCACACATCGTTACCGGCTGTTTCACTCAAATTGAAATTAAAAACCATAAAAACCTTCAATAGACTAACTCAAATGAATGAAGTCCCTACAATAGATAAATCTTCATTGTGTGGCAAGGCTTAAAACAGGGAACAGAGAAAGCTGCTCAGAAGCCTACAGTCATTTGCTTTGTTTTCCCATCTACTCTTTGCTATGTTTTGTTGTTTTAGCTTGGCATTTTAATGAACAGATTTCTTCAGATTTCTCTTTCATTCAATTGTCTACTCTGACAGAGTAGCAGAGCAGCAGAGCACCAGAGGACCAAAAGGAAAGCTTACTCACCTATTCGGAATGATGTTAAGGCTTGTTAACAAAACTCTTCACAAATGGCGTAAATGAAGCTAACGGTTCTTGGGTGCACAAGTGAATGCACATTTCGTAACCAATTGAATAACGTAATTAGAGTCGAAATCTAAGCCTGCCAGGCAATTGATGTGTGGCTACCAAATTTTTGGCATAAGCCAGCAAAAACAGCATTAAATATAATGTTAGCTAGGACCGTATGGAAACATTTGACCAGGCAAGACAGCAGAACCAAATGAACCAACGTGCAAACCATTTCATGGCCGGGCGCACCACATGGCGTATGGGTAACATTTTAACAAAGTGTTAAACTGAGAATTTTATCTGCAATTCGGTAATTTGCTTAATGCCACACAGCCGCACAAACCAGCTCAGTTCAACTCTAAGGAATATACCCGTACAAAATTTCAGACCTAAGCACAAAAACAAAAAAAAAAGGGCCAGCAGAAAAATAAAAGTGTTAATTTTTGCCTGCTCTCAGTGCGCTGGGTAAGCAACTCTCGACTGCCGCTGCCTCCCACTGACCTCAGCAATTACTCCACGCCTTTATTTTAATTACACGAAAACAACAACAGCAACAACAAAGAATAGCAATGAAAACAAAAAAAAAAAAGATGAGAAGGGGAAGCAACAAAATAAGAGAAGAGTAGAGCAGAGAGCAAAGAGGCAACGAAGACAGAGACAGGCAACCAGCGGAAATGTAAGAGAATTTGTGGGCGGTTAAACGACCAGAGAGCGCAGAGCGCAGAAATGAAAAGTAAAACGCACAACGCCGAAATTAGGATATAATCCCGCGGGCATAGTTTTAATTCCCAATACAAATATCACTACACGAAAGTACAACGTGCATAAATTTCAATGACTTTGCTGGTTACTCGGTGCTCGCTGCTGGCTCAGCGCCCGGCAGCATCAGGGAATGCCGATAGAAACACAGAGGAAGGCAGGGCCTGGCAGGGCATGGGTTGGCGTGTCGTGTCCTGTCCTGTCCTGTCGTCTTGCGTCTTGCAGTGGCATGATTCTGATACTGAATGATTTTGCTTGCCATGCTTACCATGCTGGTTGCCCTAACAATTACACGCACAGTCACACACCCACACGACCAGTGCAAAGACAAGCCACGACAGCCCTAGCGGAATGGAATTGAGAGGCTGAAGCTGCCAGCGGAGGATGCTACACTGATAACAATGCTCATTTAGTAGTCGAGGGGAGGCGGAGGGCAGTCATTCCGTCAGACAGTCTGTTAGTCAGTCAGTTAGTCAATTGTTGGCAAGTTTGTTAGATGGTTATATGCTCTGGCATGTCAAGGGTATGGATGTGGATGGTTGTCCAGAGAATGTTCCACATTCTGTGCTGCTCATTTAAATAAATAAAGAAATCTGAAGTAACTTCTTGAAATTCCAACACATTCCATATCATTACTGAAGGAACCCACAAAAATTTCCTCAATCCTTAAATGCGGCACAAGCACTCCTACACATACACACACACATACACAAACACACACATAGAGGTTGCGGGCAGCCCACAAAGCATCTCGCTGCTGCCGCCGAAAGCATCAACATCAACGTCAGCGTCAGCAGCATTTTCCGAAGTCGTAAAAAATTGTAGCGGATGTTGCGGCCTTGTCCATGTGCCTGTATGTGTGTGTGTGCTCTATACACCCACACATAGACAATGGCACTCAAGAGAAGTTCTCAGATGATAGCAGTGAAACAAATGGAAACGAACCTCAGCTGTAAGCCACCGAGCATATACGAGAGCATACAAAAGAGCTTTCACTGCTGCTGTTTCTGTTGCTCTCCGATAACTTGAAATTGCATTGTGACTATTTGGTGGCTGTGTCTGTGTCTGTGTTTGTGAGTGCAAGTTTGATTATCTTTGTATGGCAGCTTGAAGGGGGAAAGTGGTAGAAATTGTGGTAAATGTTGCTATACTCTCAGTACTTTTCTGATGCTGATGCTGCTGAGCAGCTCTTGTGGTTCTTTGCCGCCGGCAGGACCAGCAAGAACGACGAGATGACGACGATATCTCTACGAAACCGAACATTCTCTGCCACTGCCACTGCCACTGGTACTTCTTATTCTGTGTGCATGTGGATGAGGATGAGGATATAGATGTAGGGGCGTGCCAGACCGGGTCCTGGGGCGTTAAGTAGTCGGCTATTTCGTTATAAAGTTTCAAACTTTTGAAATAGATTGGCTGAAAATGTGGGCACACCTGATTTGTGAGCAACTGCAGGAAACTTTTTTTTCTCTCCCTCTCTGTTATTTTTTTTTTTTTTTTTTATTTAGCTTGACCATCATATATTTGGGTTTATTTTTTTTATAGAGTTAAGTTAGTTGAGAATTTTGGCCATAAACATACTCTTGTAGTTTCTTCTCCGACTATCAAAAGTCATCGTCACAGCTTGATAGTCTTTAATTTATTTTTATTATATTCACAATATACTCACGTTTCCTACAAATTTCCCTTCTAATTCACTCAACTTTTTATTATATTCAGAAAAATGTTTCAACATAGGATTCTCTCTCTCTCTCTCTAATCCACTATAATTTTTATTATATTCAGAGAGTCGAGCATTTCCGGAATTGGTTTCACAGAGATTGTTTCTCAATTCACTAGAAATAATAATTCCCCAATTTGTAGTTCCGAATGCGAGAAAGTGAGAGAAAGATAAAATTAACCAATTCATATGCACATTCCTATATGGAAATTACCCACTCAATTCCAAGCAATTTCAATCCGCTGAGTCGCCACCAAGTGGGCAAAGTGGGGAAAACTGGGCAAGAAAAGAAAAATTAAATCAAAAACAATAACTTGTCTCCTGACGATGGCATTCCACAAGCACCACGCACGTTCTTTTATGCCTCTTACTATTCGAGCACCTTCCCATCAACTGGCTGGCAGCGACCTTTCGACATCTTCGTTATGCTTATGCCGTGGTATGCGTCTCTCCGTATGTGTGTGTGTATGTTTGTTGCTGTTGATATTATTATTGTTGTAGTTGACTGGCTAGCTAGCTAGATGGCTGGATGGCTGAATGGCGGGCTGTCTGACTGCCTCACTGACTGTAACAGCTTTTGATACTCTTAACCTAAATATGGAGAGGGTCTATAAGCTTTTCAAGGAGACATCGAAAAACCTAGAAATAGCGCTTATGATATACGGTTGACTAAATCAATTGATCTAGACAAATCCGTCTGGCTTTCCATCTGTACAGACACCTCATCCTCAGAGCTAGTTGGAGAAGTTAAACAAATCTATATCGGTATGTCCTTCTAATCTAAGAACCAGCTCTGTATAAATCAGCTAAATTGTAATCAAGATATTTGAGAATCGAAAGTAGCTTAGTTATCCTATAAATCCTATCATATATAAGTCTTTGATGGGACCGATTAGTACGGAACCAAATCGCATATCGTGCGGATGGGACTCTAACTTGGCTTTATTGATCTTGGAGAGAGTCCTCTCAAGACCACAATGGAGAGACTCTGCCTACCCAGCCAAACCATTTAGCCTCTCTAAGACTTTGTTTATTTCTTCATAAAAATCCTTAAGGTTTCCTTCGATTTTGCCAGTTGCATAGTGTATCTCAAAGTCGAAGACATCTGAGCTTAACCTTCCCCATATTAATATATACGTTTTTCTTGGCGACGTTTTTGTTGTTGTTGCTTCCTCTAGAAAAATGTTATTACGTGCCGCTTGCGCTGTCGCCTCCACCGCTGCAAAGTTATGCAGCGCCCGCCTATATGCCAGGACACGCTCGTCTTCATTTTTATCCCTGGCCAGGCCGCACTCTCCTTTCCGAGCAAGTTGGCCAACATGTTGCCCTTTCAGCATTTCATTGCCGTCCCCACATTTTCAGCTCAGACTTGACTCGCTTGATTGTGTTGTTATTTTGCTTTTGTGTCCTTGTCGTCGCCGACGACGCGACATCCTCTGGCTCTGCTGTTTTTCTTAGATTCTTTTCTTTTTTTTTATATATATTTTTTTTTCTCTCTATGCTTGTGTGTTTGTGTGTGTGTGTGTGTGGCACTACACATTTTTTCGATACTTTTGCTTAATGTTATCGTTGTGCCTGCTGCTCCTTTGTTGCTGTTGCTCTTGGATCCTTTGTCGCAACAATTTTATTTGAAGCTGCCACTTTTTTGCTGCTTCATTTTTATATACAATTTCACGTTTTTATGAGCGTATGTGTAAGTGTTTATATGTAGACATATAAGTATGTGTGTGCGGATTTCTCTCATTCTCTAGTTTTTTTCTTTTTTTTGTCCTTCCAAGCTGTCTCTGTTGCCTTCGTCCTTCATGCTCTTGTTGCTGGCGCCGGCCACTGTTCTAGCTCCTCAGTCTCGATGGCATTAGGGGCTAATATTTGTAGACTTTTTCAGAGTTGATTGAGTGGCACACACACACACTCGCACACACACACAGACATCTTTCTATTTCACATATGCGAATATCTGAGTGGGTGTCTGTGTGCGTGTGTGTGTGTATGGCGACGATTCGTGCACATTGCTGACATGCTTGCGGCCACACTTGCCGTGTTCGTGCCCAGGCTAGCTTCTTTATCACCCAAACCCTCACTCTTGCCCTCACCGCCTGATGCTACTATTTCCCCCTACCATTTCCGGTTTCCACTTCCTCTTTTGCCATGGGTTCGATCCCGTTTTATATAGTCGCAGTGGCACTGCCACATTGCTTTTTTCGTTGTTTTCACAGCATTTGCTGTTTTTAGTTTTCTGGATTTTTGAATTGATTACGATATCAATTATGTTTGCTTTGGCCATCGATGCTGTTGGCATTGCTGTCCCTCGACATTCTCAATCGAGAGCAGCCGCCACTGAAGTGTTGTTGTCGCTTTTGTTTGCTTTTGGGCGTTTAATTTGGACGGCAAGCGACCGATGAAACCGCTGCTCTGATTTGTGTATCTCTCCCTCCTATGTGTGTGTGTGTGTGTGTGTGTGTGTTTTTGTGGTCCGTCGAATGGAATGCTTTCTACTCCTAAATTCAGAACCGTATTCTCTGTTCCAAGTCTCTAGCTGGTATAGTCTCATCTCGTCCATCACTCGACGCTCAATTTTTGGTTTTCCGCTGGGCGCGTTCTGTTATTTGCGCCCAATAGGATGCGGATGCTTTCGGATGAGGCTCTTTGTGTGTGCGCGTAACTCCGTTGATTTTGCGCCGTATTGTTTGTAAAATAGCGTGCACAGTTGGCGGAAACCGCCGCGCCATGCCGCTACACGAGCACCAGCGGAAAGGGATTGACGTTGCAGTTGTTGCTACCACAGCGGCTTCGTTGCCCCTTACCCAGCTATCCCCGGCTGAACGATGGGCTCGATGCAATTACGCAGCTTCGGTCTGGCAATATTAAAGTTGCGTTTCTGGTTCAACCTGTTGTTGTTGTTGTTGTTGTTGTTGTTTTTGTTATTGCATTTGTGTTAGCGTTGTTTGTAGCCAACGGCATTACAGCCTTTGCCTCGGCCTTCTCTACCCTAGCCGAGCCCTGTGCCCTGGCCCTCTGCCCCGGCCCTAGCCCTCGCTATGGCCGCAATGAAATTTCAACTTTATTTTGTGAGCTATCTGCTGTCTGCAGTTATGCAAATATGAGAAATTGCATTTTACGCAGCCGCGATGCTACGCAGAACACAGAAAACTAGTCGAAAAAATAAAAAAAAGGAAAATTCCCAACAAAAACAACGAAAAATTCAAGCAGGACAATAGAAGCAGAAAGGAATAAAAAAAAATAATAATAAAATGAGAAGGAAAAAAAAAGAAAACCAAACTATATTGGAGATGAACGCCATCCGCCATCCGCCATCCTCATTCACTTCTTTGGCTCCGCATAGGCGGAAACTTTTCGCATTATTTGAAAATATACAGCGCGCGCGAATTCACTGCAAATTGGAGAACATTTTCCGTGCTGTAAGGGGTTTTCCTCCTCTTCTTCTGCTTCTTCAGCATGCTTGTCTGCGGTGTCGGGTAAATAGAAGATGGAAGAGAGCAGAGGCAGAGCTGGCGGAGCAGGCCAGTGCAGTGTGGGTGAATCGCTGGCATTGCTGCCATGGATATCATTGTGTAATGGTTGTTCGCCGAACATTTTCACATATTTTTCACAATTTGAAATAAACGAGAAGTAATTTAACTGCATGACAGTTGTCCTGGTTGGACAAGCCATGATTATAGTAGTTCTGAAAGACTGAGAATGAATATATACTATATATATATATATATGTATATGTAGATATATATGTATGTAATACTAACTTAAGGTCGTTGCAGTGAGGCAAACAGTTTAAGGTTTATAAATATCGAATTTACCAGGCAGCCATAAACCGATTACAATGAATAATAAATACATTTTTGTGTGTGTGTTCATATTGATTTGGTTGGGAAACTTTTACCCTTTATATTCAATTATGTTTTCGGCGATTTTATTTTATTTTGTTGATACAAAATTTTCAAATTGATTTAAATATTCCATTTGCACTTTACTAACAGGAAGGAATTTAATAAATAGGTAGCAATTTATTCAGGATCACAGACAATCGGCTTTAATCGGTTTAGAAAAACGTTATTAAACATATTTGTCTATGCTTTGTCTTTTATTAAATGAAACTATAAATTTTTTAAGCTATAAGCGTGGAATTATTCCCCCCTCTCCGCCTCCCACCACCCTTGAAAAATCAAAAAGAGTAATGCCAAGTTTTGTTGTCGAGAAAAAGTTTTCTATATTCCAAGAGCAATGAATTGTATGATTACCAATAGGAATCGAAACAATGATTTCATTTCCACTTGGCTTATTTTTTTTTCAATCCATTTTGAGATTGATTGGCTGATTCTCTGCTTGGAAATTGTGACAGTTTCGTACACATATGCTGTCTGCAATGATTGTCTGCCTGAATACTTAGTCAGGGCTGGGTATGAGAATACCGAAAATCTGTACTCTACTGACTCGATTACATTTCTCTGGTATTGCCTAATCCATGATCAGACAGGAGGGAAACAAAGTATGATATGTTCCATTGCCAGTTGGCTTATTGGACCAGAAACTTAAGAGGCTCTTACAAATAATATGAGAACTCTTTCAAAATGTATTTTCAATACGTTTTCCTTTTTCATTTTCTAGCAAGCCAATCTTCATTTAATTACCTTTCTTCTTTTTCTAATTGTTTGAAAAAAAGCAAAAAAAAAAAAAAAAGGAAAAGGATGAACTTAACAGGCCAAACAGAACTTATTAAGGCATGAGCAAACACCAAGTCAATTTCTAATTACTTGTAAAATTTGTCAGCATTTTTTCTTTTGTGTATTTAATTTTGCTTTCAATTTTTTTTTTTTGTGAAAAGAAGGAAAAAGTGAAGGGAAATCTTTTACGCATCAGTCAGTCCAGGCACGCCTCATTTCCAATTAACAATAAATCCGTCTCGAGTTGAAACACTTCCGCTAACCAACTGAGCGTATGAGTAATTTAATTTTGCCGCATCTTGGTCTTTGGTGTCAGTGCAACAGCAGTCGACAAGGCAAGACAAGACAAGGCAAGAGAAGGCAAAGACAAAGTCAGTGGTTTCTACCAAGCACCTAAGACCCCAAACTGAACACAGAAGAAGAAAGAATGAAAGAAAGAGACTCGGCAAATTTTACGCAATTAAAATTGTTGCCAGCGACTTTTCCGGCGCTTTAGCCACCGCGGCCACCGCCGCCGCCGCTACCACTGCCACTGCCACTGCCACTGCAACTAAAAGGCATTCAAGTGTGTCTGTTGCTCGGCCGCAGCCACTTCCGCTACAAGCAACAGAATTGTTGATAAGGCAGGGACCGGGAAGCTGAACCACCAGAGTGTCGAGTGGAGTGGTTGGCAACATCTTGGGCAGCCCTTTACTTTTCATTTGCAGGTAACTTGCGTTATAATTAAAAAATAGCAAAGCGCATTAGGAAACAAAAGCAAGGCAAGCCAAAGTGAAGCCAAGAAGAGCAAAGCAGTCAGCCGGTAAGGAAACAAAGATGCTTGGCTTGAGTTCGAGGTGGCGAAGCCCCGGCAAAGGCAAAAAGGAGCCACATAAAATGCTTTGGCTAATAGCCATTTTTACTTACTGCACGGAACTTACCTGAAAAGCGAGTGCCACACAAACAAACACGACAAAAAAAGAGCACAAGAACACAAAAATAGCCAAACAAAAACCAAAAGGCAGAGGAGGAAGAGAGAAAAAAATGTATTAGACCAAAAGAGTAAAGGAAGTGGTTGGCAAAAAGTTCCGTTTGTCCACTCAACTGTTAGGCAGGCTAAAATAAAAAAAAATAAAAAAAAAATATAAAAAAATGGTAGAATGGGAATGGGCCAGGTGAGAAGAGGGTTAAAGTGAATAGCGGATTCGTGCCGTGCGTGCAATTAAATGCGCCGTTACATTAACTTTTACAGAGTGTCTTAGTGGCCGTGTGGGCGGTTTGGTTCGCTGGCTTTATTTGTTTGCTTGGCTGCTCTTTCCTACCTTGGGGATTGGTGCATGTGTATGTGTATGTGTGTGTGTGGGAGTTTGTTTGTGTGTTTTCTTGATTGTTGACTTGATTTGTTTTGCTGCCTTTGACGCTCACTCACTGTTCATTTCTCAGTCTCCTCGGCTTCTTGTGATTGTCCTGTCCAAAGATTCTGTGTCGACCCCACTCAAAACAAATTGTTGTACTTTTGGCTATTTGGCCCCAAAGCGCAGCAGTCGTGTTGGCTAAAACTGCCAGCACCAGAGCCATCGACTGGTGGGTTGGGCCTGGCAGTTTTAGTCCAACGAGAGGCAAGAACCAAAAAAAAAAAAAAAAAAAAGCAAAAAGAAAACAACAAATTGTTTTGCTTACTTTTTGTTTTGCGCCAAGTTGTATGCTACAGTTTTTTGGACTGAGCCTCTGCTCATTTGCTCCTGCGTTTTTATTATTTTCTTAGCCAACTTTCGCCAATAAATGACTGTTAGAAGTTGGCCAGCATCAGCCCCGTGCCGCTTGCCACATGCTCGGTACACAATTTGCTTGTTTCGTTGGGTTTTGGTTGGGTTGTGTGGCTGCTTCGCTGTCGCTGGCAGTTCGACCGACCACGTAAACAAATGTTAACTTTCTCGTTGGATACGTTTTATTTTGGGAAATTTTTTGATTTAGTGACTTTAATTTGCGCTTTTCTCAGGTGCGCCAACTGTTGCCTCCACCTCCTGCTCCTCAAGCCAGTTGCCTCACCACCATCACTTGCCCGGCTCAACACGTCAAGCAGCCAATCGGAAGATCCGCTAACCCCGCACGCACCTGTGACTGCTCTGCTCATAGTTACGGACGACAGCACCGACCTGGCAGCACCATTGGCTCAGTCCAAAAGTCCAAGTCAAGGACCAACCCCCTCCACCTCCACCTCCACTACCCACTCCCAAGACGCTCAAAGTTGCCCACTCCAGTCAATAGACGCGTCAGCGTCAGCTTCAGTTCGTTTTTCGTTTTCATTTTTAGTGGTGCGGAAAATTGATTTATTACTTGGAAAATAAAATGTGCTACGTGTCGCACAGACACACAAACCAACACAGGCTACTATAATGCCATTTGTATGCGCGTTTACCTACACACACACACTCATACTGAGAAAGAAGCCCGCAGATACTCAGAAGTTCATATATCGAGGGGTAAGGAAAAAGAAACAAAAATCTCACGCATACGGAGACGTCGACAAGCAGACATCCAGTCAGTCAGCCAGCCATCTCGCCAGCCAGCCAGTCAGTCAGTCAGTTTTTCCTTTCATTCCGTGGCCCTTCTCCAGGCTGTGCCTATTGACTGTATAAGTCTCTCCGTCCTTCCATCGAAATGTCAGTTTGTCTGTCAAATCACAAACGCACCGCAGTCACAGATACGCACAAAGCGATTCCGCAAACACACCCCCGCAATCTCACGCACCTTCTGCTACCGCTGCCAAAGGCCCCACCGGCCTCCACTTCAGAGAGAGAGAGGGAGTGAGAAAAATATACACACACCCTCGCACACACACACAGACACACATTCGACTTCACAGGCCAACACAAGCACATATTTTTGATAAATCAATCAATCAATTCGATTTTTTTCTCTGCTGTTTATTTTTATTATTTTTTTTATAATCTTAATTTGTCTTTCACTCGCGCGACTGGCAACGACTGAACCGCGATTGCCATTCATTTTATTTGTTATTTTTGTTTTACGCACACAGTTGTCTGTCCCCAACATTTGTCTGTCTGCGCGTGTAGCTGTATGTGCTTTTACAATACCCTACACAATCGTATCAATGCGACAGTGACAGTTCATTTGTAAAATTCTTTTCTTTTTTTTTTTTTTAACTAGACAAGTGGTCTGGAGCCATATCAACTACTGCAAATGACATTCGATTAAATAGTAAATCCACTCTGTCTCCTTTATTAGAGGACTTTACTCGAGTCTAAATAGATTCGAATTGATACTAGAATTTTTTAAATAATCAAGCTATTTGATTTCTTGAGTATATTTATACTTTTTTGTTGATATTCAAAGAATTTTCTTGAGACACATAGAACTTTTCCTTATGGGGAGTCAAGGTTTGTAAAATTAATTCTATGAGGAAAAAAAATATAATATTTTATTCAAGAGTTTTTCAAGTTTTTTTTTTAATAGAAAATATTTAATTAAAATCTCGTATGTATATCTAATAATATAAGTATCCTGAGGGATTGAGATATATTCTCCTTTGTTTATATCAAATATATATAATACTTTTACCATATTCAAAACTGATCTTTTCCAGATATTTAGGCCAGAAAATGAATTTTTTTCTTTCAACAGAAAATTTTGAATATCAAGTCTTAGTTCCCACGGATCTCTCCCTTAATATCAAAAAGGACCTATAATACCGAACTGTTTCCAAGTCATTGGGAATTCAGCTTTCGAAAATAAAGTTTGAAATTAAAATTTCCCTGAAATTAAATTTAAATTTCATATTTATTATTACCCAGAAATCTCTTTTCTCTCTCTCCTTCAAAACCAGATGGATTTGACAATATTTTTTTCGAAATCTTTCTTCATTTTCGTTTATTTAAAATTTGATCTACCAAAAAAAAAAGGGCTAATTAATTCGAATACTTTTACGGAAAATATTTTTAATTGTAATAAACAAAACCAAATTGAATTTTATTATTTTAAATTTGGTTTCGGCTGGGAAAGTTTTTGCATAAACCTCGACAAAAACAGAAATCCTATTGCAGAATGTAAACAAAACCACCAAAACCAAATTGTTCAATAGTCAGTTATGATACCCTACCGAATCCATACTCCCCCCCCCCCCCCCACCCACTCAGTCCCAAAGAAAAAGAAATGGTGAGGATGAGGCTTTGACATTGCGTTGAGGGATGTGACAGGGCATGGGCAGGATCAAGGAGGTGGGCTTTCGTACAGTTTGGTTTGTTTTTGCGTTATAATATATTTGATTTGTTGCTGGCATTTGCCTTTTTTGTGCCTATTTGTTTGGCTTTATTTTTTTTGGCTTGGTTATATTTTCCCGATCAGCCAAACCGCTCCGCTCCCCCACAACACACCTCGACTCAGCGGCAGTTCAGCTCTTTAGCCTTACAGCGGCGTCATCGACAACATTGTTATTGACGCTCTGTGATGGCAGTGGTTGGTTGATTTTATTTCATACCGTTATTTCTGTTTCTTTTTTTGTTTTTTTCCTAGGGTTTTGTTGCCTTTTGCTGGATGAGGGCAAGGGGAATATGTGTGTGTGTGTGTGTGTTTGCCGTTTGGCTTTATGTTTTGGCATTTTTGCAATTATTTCTCGCACAAAATGTGGTTTTAGCAGTTTAATTGCTTTTGGCAAGTAAATGTCTGTAGTTATTTTGGCAAATTTTCACAACATCAGCGTCGATTTATATGCAGCTCACAAAGTGCCTTTTCCAGTTGGCAACATCCCCCCAAGCCAACTGGAGGAGGGGAGAAGGCGCGGGCACCCCAACCAACCAATTCAAAATGGTGCGTATATGTGTGAGGGCGTCTATGGGATAAGTCGGGGTTGGGGATGGATGTGTGGCAACATCTGCTGCTGGTTGCCAACACGCACTAATTGTGCCCAATGTTGTTGTTGTTGTTGCTGTTGTTATTGTTTTTGTTTCTGCCAATGTTGTTTGCGGCTGAGCAATAAAACCTGAGCTATGTGGCCAGAACTGTTTGGAGCTGTTCCGTTTCAAGCTGGGCTGGGCTGAGTTGGCCCGTTCTTGTTGCTGTTGTTGTTGTTGTTGTTACAGTATTCCTCTTCCGTTGCCATTTCACATGACCAAACACACGCACACACCGCTTGTTTTGTTGCGTTTTGCGCGGCTTATGCGTGACATTAATTTAATTGCAATTTCACTTCGCACACATTCACACTAGAAACACACACACACAACAAGAAGAACAACAACAACAATATGGTAGAGCAAACTCATTGGCCATGTGTGTGTTTGTAAGAAAAGTTTTGCCGCCAGCCCAAGCGATAAAAATCAGATTTACAAAATGTTAACTTTGATTTAATTTCTTATTTATGTTCGTGTTACGGTTTGTTTGTTTGTCTGCCTGCCTCATTTATGGTTCTTGGAATTTTATACCACTTGAATATAGAACTCTCCAATTCTGTGGCTTAGATGGAATTGGAAACTGGGAACTGGGAATGCGTGCACTGCTCATATTAACCCGGCAGCCACTAGCAATATGCACTCTTTGATGTCCTCTTCTGCCTCAAACAATTCGAAATCTGTGCTAACCTTCTCTACTCTCCTCATGCTCCTGCTCACATGTTGATGGCTGATGATTCCGGCTGCTTCTGTGGCTTCTGTTGCTGCCGTTTCACTTTAATGAGTTAATTATAACCGAAAGGCGTCGATTATGCTCAGTTATGCGCACACGAAATGTCGCCATTTGGTATGCTCCAGCGAGGCAGAATGGTTATGTCTCTGGAGCAGCAACACCAAAAGCAACAACAACAAAATGAAGAAGATGAGAATTGAGCAAATGTAATGCCACCGCCCGGCGACATCTTTGGGTGTGCTGCTGAGCATTATGATAATGACATGTTTCTATATGTAGAAGCAAGTGTCTGCCACAAACTGGCAAGCTGATGCCAAGCCACTACTACTGGTTTGACAGGTGCGGCATCTTCTTTGGTTTCGCCCGCACTAACACACACACACACAAGCACACACACAAGCACACACACATACAAATATGGTTTCCGGTTTATTGACTGTCTTGGCCGTTTCGGGTTACTTTTTGAGGGTGAATACTTTCGATTATGAGTGTAATTGAAGACTTTGGTAAACAAAAACCCGCCAGCTCAAAAGCTCGCTCAATTTTTAATTAGCAATTCGATTGTGGCCGCATCAACGTTTAAGTGCCACGCGTACGTGTCGTATGGATAATATGCTGGATTAGTGGGCGTTGATTAGGAAAATTTTTACTCGATTTCTGTAGTTGTGTGTGTGTGTGTGTGTGTTTGGTATGATTAATTGATGGGCCATCAATGCGATTAGACACCATTAGGCAGCAAGACTGGCACTCAACTCGGCACGGAATATTTGAGAAAACTTGATCAAATTTTCCATTTACCATTTTCCATCTAGCATTTTCAATTTGTTACAAAAGAAAGCGGCACAAGCGGATTCAGCTGAGACCGTCGCACCCGTTGAAAGTAATTTGTGCAAATTTTAATTAATTTTGTATAATCCTTTTGTAATATTCACAAATGAATACAAATTGATATTAATTCTCAAGTGCGGCTATCAACGGAAATATTTATGTATATGTGTGTATCTCTCTCTCTCTCACTCTTTGGTGGAAATGAAAAAGGTTGTATTTATTTTGCGGTTACTGTTGACAATTTGGAATATGGAAAATTGTTAATGACTTGGTACACACATTTACCATTTACACATACATATATAAAAACATAAGACTATTTGGTAATGTCTCATTTTATCTTATAAATAACAAGCCGAGAGTGACTGTACTTTTGAAAGCTTCACCATAAATATGAGAGGCAAATTCATTTAATTCGAAGAACAAAAGTAGACGTACGGTTAGATTAAGAAGTAATAAAATAAATGAGTATTTATAGAGACAGCTTAAAATTTATATATATAAAATAATTAAAATTAAAGTGGCAAACTTCAATGCCTTAATCGGGTTAACTGGGTTAATTAAGAACATTAAGGAGCAAAGATTTCTTTAGGGAATTCTGTGGTTAATTTCTGAGCTTCATTTAAGCCTTATACATTCTATAGTTCTGATTGAATAGAGTTAGTTTGCGGACCGAGGTTCCACTTCTTCCATATTTAAATGCAACCCTGGCCCTATAGAGAGAGAGAGAGAGAGACAGAGTGTATGTGTCAGCTGATCAGAGTGATCACTTGCAATATTTCTTTGATTTCTTAATTGATTCTTCAATTTCTGATTTAATTTTTTGCGCTCATAAATTTCCGAGGAACTCCTTTCCTAGAAAGCCCCCAGAAAATTTCGAAAGATTTATTCTAATTATTTTCATATTTTAAAGCCCATCAAATGAATATTTATTATTGACAGAGTGTATATTCATATTTTCATTGAATCAAAAATTATTTATTGTAAATAGTTAACGAATTCGTTTGCCCAACACTCGAATGGAAATGATTACCTTTTGCTATTTCAAATATTAATTTGCCTTATTGGATTGAAGCACATTTGCCGTATGCATCATTTGAATTCATTTAACTAATTTACTCAAAATTCACTTGATATTCAAATACTTGAAAATAAATCAAAAATAAGACATCAAATCAACTGAAGAGAAGTCATCAAAATAGTTCAAACTGACAAATACACAAAATGCCGCCCGTCCATCAAAATTGAGATAGAAAGAGAGAAACAGAGAGAGTGAGAGAGAGAGAGAGAGAGACTGGTATATTGCCAGAGTGACTTTGATTGACTTGAAAGACTTGTCAGGGTTTCCATATGAATAATTGATGCAAATTGGAAACCGAATTAACCAAAATGAAATCAACTAATGAGAGAGTCTTTTAAAAAGATAAATGTCTTCTGAATTGAATAGACATTAGCTTAGACATTACTTGGTTAGTTTATTATTTTATTATTCTGCATTTATGCATAACATTTAATCTAAAACTAAAGTCAATTCACCATATATATTTTCTACAATCAAATTTCGCTTTACTCAGTTATATTTCTCTCCCTCTCTCTCACACACATTCTCTCTCTGTCTCTCTCTCCCTCTCTCTCTCATTCTCTCTCTGTGTTTGGTTGTTTGTAAAATGTGTGTGTTTCTGGGTGATAATTGTCAGCAAGTGTGTTAACATGACTTGACTATCTGCCTTTTGTTGGCTTGGCCGAAATTGTTTCTGCTTCTGCTTCTTCTTCTTCTTCATCTACTATTATTTCTGGCGATCTAGATGCATCTGTTTGGAGTGTTTATATTTATTCATAAATAAGAGAAATTTAAGCAAATATTCCATATGCACAGACATCCGGCCAATGTGATAATATTTGGCCAGCAAGTACAAAACGTTCACAATTTTTGCTATGGCCAAAATGCATTAAACAAAAATTCCATAAATGTATGCAGGCCCAAGCAAAGTCAGGCCGGATTTCTAGTTATACTTCTACACCCCCCCCCCCTCTCTCTAAAAAAAAAAATAGGATATATAAATTGTCTGTTCATTTCTCTCCAAGGTATTTGATATTTAAATTTTCTCGAATTTGTCTCGCTGTTCCTTTTCCGGACTGGTTTGTTTGTTTGTTTGTGCGTGCCTCAACTTCTCAAGCCCAACCCCCTTGTTGCACGCACATATTTTGCAACAAAACATTATCAATGACAAATTTGATTAAATAATAATGATTTATTTCCACAAATTGCTCAAGTGTGAGGACCAACCAAAGAATATCTTGAATTGCATGTTATTGTTGTTGTTGTTGCTACATTGCGTAATTGCTGTTTGACATGACATTAATATTTAAGCTGTGTGAGCAACGCCGTTTTTCGCCGTAGTCCGGGGAGGAGGCTGGCTGAAGCCTTATTGTATATTCTATAACTAAAATGCAGTATGATTTATTAATTGGATCAATTTATGCAAACATTTCCTAAACATTTTGAAGCCATACTTTCCCCCCGCACCACCCTGCCCCTCAACAGCCTTGCACTGCAAACGGCATACACTCGAGTTACAAGCAAACAAACAGACAGAGAAGTCTGACAGAGTGATGGCTTAAATTTGACTTGCGTGCAGAGTTTCAGTTCGCTGAGCTTAAAAGTTTTATTTGATTAAATTCCATTTGGCAAGGCAAACAAAATCAAAACACCCTCAGGAAAGAACGGCAACGGCAACGCCGAACGGCGAAAGCCAACGGAAACGGGCAAGGGAATGGGGAGGAGCAGTGGCAACAACGTCAGCATCAACCATAAAGGATGCATTAAAAATTTATATTAAATGGTGTAGGCAAATGCAACAAATTTCCAAAGGGAGCGAGGCAACGCAAGTAACAAAACTCAAATGGGCTGGGCTAGTTTGGGCCTGGAGTAATCGGAGACTATTACGCATGACAGAAGGAGAAGGAGGAGGTGGAGGAGCAAGCGAAGGGCCAAGTTTAATTTTTGATTTTTGCTTTCCACCAAACATAATGAGCAACGCACGTAATAAACTCATTAGTGCATGAAAAAGCTCGCAAAAGTTCATTTAACAATTGTAATGGATAATGCATAAGTCCACCAGCAGCTGCCACCCAGATGAGAGCAAATGAAACAAAATACTGAATCCAAAAGACAGAGAGAGACAGAGAGAGGGAGATAGAGGAAGTGAAAGAATAAAGGTGGATAAAACTCAGCGCGTTGGGCTTAAAAACTTTAATTGGTGTACCACGCAGCGTATGCGCGATATGCGATAACTAACAAAAACATATGCACACACTCAGTTCCAAGCTGCATTGGCTATGTTGCCTAACAGCCACGCCCACAAACATTTACCCCATCCTCCTCCTCCTCCTCCTACACTAGATGACAGTAATTTCACACATACACACACACACACATACACACACACATGCAAACTTAGTGACTGAGGCCGCCAGAAACGACCAAAAAGTGCCGCTAATGCGCTTAACTATTTGAAATATTCCACTGGCAAGGGACACCAAGTAGGGCTGAGGTGTTTGTGTATTTGTTTGTGTGTGTGTGTGTATTGGTATGGGTGGTGTGTATGTATGTGTAGGTTGGTGGTTGCGTTGGCTCTAGGTTGACTGGCATGCCACACAGTTGCCATTCAAATTAAATATTTTAATATTTTACTGGCTCCGAGCAGCTGCTTCTGCCAATTCCAAACATCCCTGCCATATACTAGCTGTTATATCAGTTATTTGCATGGCTGTATGTGTGTGTATGTGTGTGTCACCCACAATGCGTATGAGTGACATTTATCTCTTTATTTGACTGCTAATAAATGCGTTGCTTATTAATTTGGCAGAGTGCGTGCAACGCATAGAAAGAGTTGCTGGAATCCAGCAAACTTGGAAGAAAAAGAAGAAGAAAAAAAAGTAGTATATTCATTTTGGCGAGACTGTACTTTTTCCAAAAGTATTTGATGAAATCGAATGAACCTTACGAACATTTTTATCGAAATATTTCCATGGATGATTTGAATTGCATCTCTTTTATCACTTGGGAAAAGAGTATATAATTTTCGTCATTTTGTAGGTGAAATTTCACACGTAGCTTAATATAGCATATGGCATAAGCATTCAAAGGATTTCGCATAGGTATTTAGGATGCCTTTAGTTACTTTGGAATTTGTCACTTATTTGGGATTTTCAAAGCTGAAATAATAAACTCTCTTGCCATCAGTTTATTATCGCTAAAATGCACAATTAGTTAATGTTTTTGTGGTGCTAATACCTTAATGCCAAACAAACACAGGCAAAAACATCACACGCACACAGACACACACACATGGAGACACTCACCCTTGTATAGATCGCTTTATGTGGCAGCGATAAGTGTTTGGCTTTAACTCACTTCAACTGTTCGAACTATCTGTCAGATTTATCTGATTTCACCATCCTTAGGCATTGCAGCCCACAACTCCGTACTCGATTATCTCTGCCCTGTTCATTGAGTTCACTTGTGTGGCTGTCACTGTAGTGGTCAGCCAATAAGTGATAATTATGTAGTGTATTTATTATTTTAACCGCTAATTACATAAAATGCATATTAGTTTGGAAATTATTTATAAATATGTTTTGTGCAATCAAACCAGCCAAAAGCACTCAAAAGCCGCACACTCTGCTCTCTCCGCCAAACCCACTCTTCTCTTTTATATATTCAACTCTCTCTCTCTCTGGTCTAACCCATATTTTCGGTGTTGTTGTTGTTGTTTTTTTTTTTGTTTTGTGAATTTGGCGACATTGTGTTTTTGTTGTATTGTGTATAATAATGCATATATGCAATTTATTGCCATACTTGTATTTGCTTTTGCTTTTCTTGTTGTTGTTGTTGTTTTTGCTTTATCGATTTTCACTTTACTTGGGTTATCAACATGCAAATTTTTGTCTAATGAGTGTGCTATACATTTGATTTAAATGTCATTATCATAGATGCTGTTGTTGTTGTTGTTGTTGCTGTTGTAGCTTCTGTTGTTCTTATTGATATTTTGTTAACATATATTTAATATTGCTGTTACTGTTGCTAATTTTGTTGTTGCTGTTGTTGTTGTAATTCCTTTTATTGCTGCCGTGATTGCAGTCATTTGAATTGTTATTTTAGATGCAGCAAATTTATTTAATTTTTCGAATTTATTCCATTTTTAAATTCATATACTCTTTTTGAGTTGGAAACTTTTGAGGAATGAAAAACAAATTTAGCTTTCTTTGAATTCTTCAAAGTTCTCATGGCTTCATTTCATTGAGGGAAACTTTGAATGTTTTAAGAATTTAATCATTTCATTTTGAATGAAAAATTGATTTCATAGAAATGGAAACAATCAAATTTTGATATCTGAACAGAACAGGTGACAATTGTGCTTAATTCTCTGGATCCTAGCCAAAAGACGGAATTATTTGGCAAGCCCAAACTGAGCAAACCAATTAAAATTCGATCGCCCAAAGCACTGCTTTATCGGCTTAACAGCTGTCAAATGGCAAGGTATTGCCTAGGCCAAACAAGCCAGGGCTGCAATCCATCCGGTAAAGTAAGAAATTAGCTGAGGAGTTCGAAATATTTCCGTAGGCAGAGAGGACTCCTTCCAAAGAGAGTATTGCATAAAATATTTTACAAATTAAATTTTCTTAAAAAACACGACTCGTATAAAATGATTAAAAACAAGTTTTTCTCTTTCTATCAGGCGAATGAAATTAATTTCCACGCCATTTATAAAAACGATTGCATGAGTGGGGAAAGAGTTTTATAAAATATGTAGAGGAATTTATGTATTGCAGATATGACAGACACCAGAGGAAGAATGCAATTGTATTTATTTATCTATTCATTCAATTGGAAAACCAAAAGCAACAACAATTTACAATTTTTTTTTTTTTGTTTTTTATACGGATGTGAATTGTGTATCAAACTCACCACAACAAGTCAAGCCTCAAACCTCAACCACGGGGAACGAACAGCAGGGGCGAAAATCAGAAAGCAAACTTGAAGAGGAAGACAAAATGCAGGCCACAAATTTTTTTTGTTTACTAACGCAAAACTAACGACCAAAAAGCCAGTCATAAAAAAAGAAGAAAATACAGAAAACAAAAGGCAAGAGAAACCAAGAAGCTCAATTTTCTTCACTGTTTATTATGAGCTTAACTTTCCATTTAAAAATATAAGTTGCCATGCCAAATGTGGTTGCTACCAAGAGGAGGAGGATACCAGGTTGCTAGTTTTGGATGAGCTGTAAGCGGGGCTGGATCCGAGCTGTTAGGGTGTTTTCAGCAAAAATGGCAAATGTGCATAAATTTGCACAAACAAAAAAAAGAAAGAGAAAAAAAGTAGAAAGAGAGAGAGAAGAGAAAAAAAAATACCTTCAACTTAATAAAAGTTTTTGGGAAGGTTTCTTGCTATTTGCCATTTGTTTTGTTTTTAGTTTTTTTTTTTTATTTCTTAGCTGCGGAATTTCTGATACTTTTCAACTTTTGTCTAAATAATCTGCAAATAAGCAAACACACTCAACCGTGTGAATGTTTTTTTTTCTACTCTTGCGTATGCATTCGCTTTTTGATATGTTTTCTTTTTTTCTTTTTTTGTAGTTTTGCTTTTGTTTCTGTGTATTGTGTACAGTTATGCAAATGGTAGAAGAATATCAGAAGAAACAAAAAAAAAAAATGAAAACAACAACAGGCCAAAACTGAAACGAAACCAAGCGAAACTAAACTAAACCCAAAGAAAAACAAAAAAAAGCACACAAGCCTGTGAGAGGCGACACGACACAACACGCCAAGCCAAGCCAAACCCAGCCAAACCAAGCCAAGCCAAGCCAAGCCAAGCTAAGGCAAGCCAAGCCATGTCAAGCCCACGCCAGGGTGCTCTTATGCAGGCCATATAAACATGTGTACATTATCAATTCATGGCAAAAAGAAAAACTTCATTTTTACCAACCTAACCAAAAAACCAAACACCCAAACACCAATACACACACACAAAAACAAAAAACACACCAGAACAAAAGAAGACTGCATGTGTGTGTGTGTGTAGAAGGGTGGGGTAGGGTGGGCTGGGATAAAGTGCCAAATTGGCAACCGGGCAGGCGGAGTGGTTGGGTCGACAGTGACAACTCCCCAGATGGCTGCTGATGGTTGACATCTGAACCGAACTGGCGCTGATGCCTCAAGTTAAAAGTTTATTTAAACTTTCTTGCTCGTTTGTGTCTTCGCCCTTTTATCCCCCCAATTCTCATTCAATTCCACCCACATATCTACTCAAAATGCATGCATACCAAAAAGGATAATAAAAATTGTTCAAAACAAAAAAAGAAACAAAAAAAAAAAGCACAAATGAAATAAGAAAAACGAACTTATTAAATATGCAGCATAACAGAAAATGAGCCTGGCAGGTGACGGTCTGATCAAGGTTACCTCTAGACCAGGTGTGGCAGTGGGGAAGTGGTATTGGTTTGGCCACAGTGACAAATAAGCTTCGGCTACCAGGACACTTGACAGGGCACCAAGTCAGCCAAGCAAATCAACAAAATTTCCACTAATCAAATGTCAAATTGAATTACAACAAACAAACCGGCAACAATAACAGCGATGTCGGTGGAAAAAAAAAAACGAAGAAAAAACTAGGAAAAGAGAAGGCAGCAACAACTGTTGGCATACACCCTGGGGCATTTATTTAAGGCAGGCGCAAATAAACAAACAAACAAACAAACAAGTAAACAGACTGGCTCTGTGATTGGCAGCACTTTGTATGTGTATGTGTCTGTGTCTGTGTGTTTGTATGGGTAAACAAGACAAGCGTGTGTGTGTGTGTGTTTTTCGGTAGCCCTGAGAAATTAGTTTCGATTTAAATGATTAAAATCGCTACGTATTATTAATAAGAAATCGAGGCAAACGCAAATGGCCAACGGCTGTTGCAGCCGCATTCAATTTAAGTGCTCCTTGGCCACACACAGAGTAAACGTCGAAAAGCAAATCACAAATGAACAAACATGAAAATCCCAGCTATAGACGGACCAAAAGCGGCTTTGTAAAATATAAGCAACCAAGTCAAGTACAAAAAATACAACAACAACAACAACAAAATCATAAACGAAATGGATGAAAAAAAAAAACAACAAACTTGCTAACAACAGAAATTCAGAAGAAAAAAAAAGAGGAGCACAAAATATGATGACCCCCAACCTGGAGGGCCATGAAAATATGAAAAATATTAAAAGCCAAGCGACGCCAGCAACGAAGGCAGTAGACCCTTGGGTGGTCCTGCCAGCCCAATTCGGAGAGATATAGAGGCGATGGCAAATCGTAAAAAAGGTTGCCCACAGATTCGGGTGTGAGTGTGTGAGTGAGTGAATCACAGGCGCACAATGGAAGCAAATGCGATTTGTGGTCAAAATGTTTAACTTTTAAACCACCAAAGAGCAAATCTCAACTAAATTCTGTTACTGGAATTTATTTTGAAGAACAACAAAAAAATATATATATATATAATTTGATAGTCTATGCATGCACTCACTCACCACACAAATAAGATCAAAAGGAAATGAAATTTACTAACTTGGCTGTAGACAAACAAAATGAAATACTTTTGCTCTGCGAAACACTTTAATGTGGCTTCAATTTTAATTCATTTTTCTCTTCTCTTACAGATAATCTACTTCAAGACGCAAGCACAAATGGAAAATGGTAAGAGAAATTTCTATAATACATTTTCTTAAATTTATTAAATTCTATGCTAAAGACCTTAAATGAAATATGAATATAGTAAGAAATAATTTGTTATTGCCTGGCTGCCTTGTACGATCTTGCTTTGTGCGCAGGTGCGAAAGGGACAAATGTATAGCTTAAAGTCAAGATAGCAACGCTAGAAGAAATTGTCGATAACACTGTGTAGATCTTTAAATAGCGCGCCAACAATTACAAGATTGTAAATACTTAAATAAAAATACTTTCAATGATATTCATAACAATTTATAGAAATAAAAATATACTTTTTAAAGCTTAAATAATTTTAATGAACAAAACTAGACCTTATCACGCGTATTGTATTCCTTGATATTATGTTGAGGCATCAAAAGTTAAAACAAGATTTTATTCAAGTAAGAAGTTGAAAAAAATCATTAAATATTTTGAAACAAATCTTGTAATAATAATCAAAAGATTCTTTCTTATTTCAACAAAAAGAATATTAAAATTGATTCAAATCCAAAGAAGCCAGGATTATCATCTGCGTCCATTAAGCCTGCTCAAAAAAAAAAAAAAAAAAAAAAACAAAACAAAATATTCGATATAATTCCTTTCAATCAGCATGGGCAGAAATTGATACAAATGTAGCAGATTAGAATTTTTTTATTGTTTCAATTTCAATAATCTGGACCATTGTGCATCTTTGTCGCATATTTAGACTGAGTCGCAGATTAGGAAGGACGGCCCATAAACTGACCCTAGCCTGTCTCTGACTGAGACTGATATGCCATCTCGTTGCCACTATTAGGACAGTTTTTTTTTTTTTTTTTTTTTTTTTTTTGCTTTTCCTCTCACTTTGATCCGCTCAGACTGATATAGGCGAAAGTTTTCCTTCCTATGGCTTAAACACGTAAGTCGCTTACAGTGGCAACTGACTGTGCTTATGTGTGGCTGCTTCTCCATGTTTTTTTTTTGTTTTTGTTTTTGTTTTGTTACAAATATGACCATAAATTTGCTGCGCTGCTTCATTCCAACTTCATAGATACTTAGACATGTGTATGAGTGCGTGCGTGTATGTGTGTGTATGTGCGTATGTGTGTATTTGTTTGTCTGCAATGTTGTTTATTTTTGGGGAAAAGTTTGCAAACAAAATGAAAGGAAAGTCACAATAACAATGACAACATCAGCGCCGCCAGTCAGCAGACAAAGAGTCCACGACAGAGACACAAAATGAATGAATGAGCAAATAAACAGAAGGAGTAAGTATATAAAAGAGATAGTCTTACCGAAACAGGACGAAAGGAGAATGCCAAAAGAAAGTGAGCAGGCAAACTGACACACACACACACACACACACACAAGTAGCAGCACACAAAAGTATCAAGTGTTGTTTTTGACGGCTGCATATTGACTTAACTGTAAAAATAACAGGAGCAGCAGCAAGAATACCAACAACAACAACAACAACAGCAACAGTAAAAATAGCAGCAGTGACAACGATGCGCCAAGGAGAGACCAACACAGCCAGGGGACTGTATGGGGGGGTTGCACAAAGAGTTGAGTAGAGAAAATCAAGCTCAGACAGAGAGAGAGAGGAAGAGACAGGGAAAAGGGTGAGGAAGGAGCAGAACAGCAAAATACAGGATGGGACCGAACAGGGGCAGGACATATAGTTGAGTCACATACAAAAAAGATGAGTTGAGGACCACCGCTGCCCGGATGGCTGGTGATGTCCATCAGAGTGAACAGAATTGTCAGAGCATTTGGCAAGGGAGCTCGAAACTGGAGTAGTCAGAGTAGCCCTGGAGGTCAGCTCAGCTTATTCTCTTCCCTTCTATGTGTGTGTGTGTTTGTGTGTGTTGGTGTGAGCGCGCGTGCTGCAAGTGTTTGGATTGAGTTGTTAGGCAACTGATTTGATTTACTGAATAATAAAAAACCAAAACATTCACACACTCTTCCAGACAGCCAAACTGACATATATTGTACACACACACACACACACACACAGATGCATACAGTGAAAATCTGCTCACTACATAAACAGCCATAGACACTTGGATATGATTGGGTACAGAGTTGAGCTTGTCATGGCCATGGCCTGGCAAATGTGAAAAGGAAGTTTATCAACTCAAAAAAAGAATACAAAAAATAAAAAAATGACAAACAGAAAGCTCGAGTAAAGTTTCGAAGACAAATTCTCTCTGTTGAGCTACTCAAGTTGAGAATATTTTTTTATTTTTATTTTTGTTATTGCTTGAATAAAAATTTCATAAATAATGCGTATATACTTTTAAGCAATAATAAATGAAGCAAATGACAACAATAAACAGAAATGAAACTAAATAAATAATAAAAAAAAAATATATAAACAACACAGCAATTTCCAAAGCAATAAATATATATATATTTTTTTAATATTCAGCTTAACGTTTAGTTTAATTAGATAGAAAGTTAGTAAAGACATATTTTTAGTTACTCTTTACCGAAGATTATAGAATGTGAACCTATATAAGATATAGGTGAATCAGCATCGGTTGGTATGATAGCTTTGAAAGAGTCCGACCTTTAGGTATGAAAGAGATCAGTATGATTGATTCGCTTTAGAGCTAAATGATATGGTAGTCCGATCCAAACGAAATTCTGTATATAAGAATTTCGAATATCATTAAATATTGTTGATATTTGAAAGAACGTCTAAGACATGTGATAAAATATTCCTATTGAAATCTGTTATATATATGTAAAGGATTGATGGTTTACCTTTATTTATAAGTTTAATTAATATTAAGAATAGAGATTTAAGAGTTAATATATAGAGGATGAGTCAATTTTCGGCTGTGTTTGCTCAGCGGCTTTTTCAACTTTCTTCAACATGATCTTACGACTTTTTCCACGCGACTTCGACTACTGCCAACTTGTCTTCGACTGCTTACTTGACTTCGACTGCTTAGCTGACTTCGACTGCCAACTTGACTCCCATCCAGCGGGTTGGCATGCCCATTTAATAGAGGGTGTTTCCACTCTCAAAGGTTGCCATTCTTACATATATGAATGAGATCAGTCAACTAATGTCAGAGTTATTACTAAAACAGATTTAGCTATATATTTTAGTAGTCCAAGCTTAATGAAATTTGGTACTTATGTGTATAGGAATAACAATTATCAAATATAAATAAAATCGGTTATAAAACGTTGGAGTTATTTCAACACCCGATTAAATATTCGCATAGAAAGATCTAATAGTCCAATTATAATGAAATTTGGTACATATGTGTACCATATAAGCTGGAGATATTACTGAAATCGATAGACCTATATAGTCGCCGGCTTTGCTGGTTCCAATAATTTTAAAAAAGTATTCAAATTTGAGAGGATGAGACATGTCATCTAGTGAGACCCTTGCCTGGATCTGAGCAGGCATATTTTTTCTTTAAAAAGAGTATAACAGTTTTTAAATATGATTTAAAGATTATTTTGACTGATTGCTTTTTGTCGGAAAGGCCAAAGCATTTAAAGTTTCAAAATTTTCAAATTGCATTTATTTCAAATGAAAAATAATCAACTCTGAAATTGATTAAACAAAGCTAAGAAAATTAAATATTTTTGATCTCTGAACTTTTCAACTCCAATGCAAATGTCCTCCAGGCTAATCTATCATATCGCTTAAATGATTTGAGCATTTTTCTTCTGGTTTATTCAGGATTTATGGAAATCTTTACACTTTTACTTTTATTTTTTTAATTTTTTTTATTTTATTTTTGCCTCATGTCAATTGCATGTAATCGAAATTAAATGAAGAGTCTGCCCACTGGCATGTTTTACTTTGGATACACTTTAAAATGGGAAAGCAATTAAAGTGAATTGAAGCAAAAACCACAAAGTGTTTATACAATTGCACAAGTCGAAAGGACTGAGTTGCTCAGTTGATTCGATGATTTCGATATAGATAGTAAATTGAGAGAGTGTCAGAGACAGAGAGAGGAGGGAGGGGGGTGGGTATGGTTTTTTGTTCCGTTGTCGCCGTTGGTGGTATTCCAAGTGCGGGCATTTTAAATTATAAGGCAAAACTGAAAATACGCATAAATATTACGAAAATATTTCACATTGTGGTATCCTAGCACACTAACACATACACACATACACACACACGAATGGGAAGAGGCCAACATGTGTGACAAACATGCATATAAAAATATAAAATATGGGCAAACATGACGTATGCGTAACATAAACCAAAGACAAATGAACAATTGGATATAAATAAGCGTCGGAAAGCACCACACACACACAGGCGCACGTATACATTCGTTTTCAAAGATATGCAAAGTGACACAAATATATATATGAAAAGACAAAAAGAAGAAGAAAAAAAAATGGAATGAGTGAGAAAAAAAAACAAAGGCTGGAGCACATTTGCTGTCCAAATGAAATGCCCGGCCCGAATGAAAGGCAACAAAATGGCAAAAATGCAACAGCGCCGAAAAATTAACAGCAACAGAAGCGACAACAACAATGAGCATGACAACACAGCAATGAGTGCAATTACAACAACAACAACTGCAACAACAACAGCAGCGTCAACGACAATGGCAAAAATGAAAAAAGCAGAAGAAGAAAACAGAGTGTCATGTAAAAAGGCTTTCACTGCATACTTTTAGGCTCGGCCTCGCTTCTCTCCTACATCCACTGCTTTAACGACCTCACCCCTTTCATTCACTTACCGACAAGCCGGACCGTTTGGGTTTTATATGCCTAAAAATGCGCTTTCAATTTGCAAGCGCGCCTAGAAAATGTGATAAAAGCAATGCGAAAAATACGCGCTGTTTCACAGCAGCCCAAACAACAACGGCAAAATATATATCAACAACAACAAAAACAACAACAACAATAACAGCAGCACCTACTGCAATAAAATGAGTGGCAGAAAGGCAAAGTGCGGAAAATAAAACAAGAAAGGAAAAAAATTTCTGTCGAGAAGGAGGAGTAAAGTGGGATTGCTTTTTGGAGAGTAACGGCAACTGTAAGACATCAAGGCAATGGCTGTATGTGTGCATGAGTGAATGAGTGTTGTATGTGTGTGTGTGTGTGTGTGTGTGTTTGTGAATTTTCAGGCATCCATATGGTTGAATGCGTGTTCACACCAGCACACACAAAAAAAAGGGAGAAAAAATACTCAACTGCAAAACGCACATTCAAAACCGACACACACTCACACACACGCACACATATACAAGCATATTTTTATATGACTGGTTGTGTACGTGTGGCTTTTACATGCTGTGTGAAAACGAGTGCAAGTGGAAAAATAAAACATTTTTGCAATTAATTGCGCTCAATTTAAAATGTTGCAAAATTAATTCAAGAGTCATGCCAAATACACAGGCGCAGTCATTTATGCAGAGGACCACCCCAGCAGAACACCCGCTCCAGCCAACTAGCCCAAGTCGACGGGACTGGACTCGGACTCGGTTGAGTTCAACCAGCTTGGCCTGGCACAGCTGAGCAGATGCTCAAGCAAGCAGACAAATGCACAATTTAAGTGTATGTGTCTGTGTGTGTGTGTGTGTGTCTCAGTTTGCATTAATGGTCTCAGTCTTTTATGTTGCTCTCCCTTTCACTCCTGTTCTGTGAGTCAATTGCTCTATTGTAGAATTCAGACACACACGCAAATGTGGCGTTGATGAGCTGACTGGCCGTCGTTGTTGACCATTGCGGTGGTAGCAGGCGACAGGGGCAAGTGGCCAAGGGACAGGACTCTAGCCTGACAGCTTCAAGATGGACACAGAGAAGAAGTCAGCCAGACAAACAACCAGTCAAGCCGTCAGATAGAACGGGGCGGCCAAAGTGGGGAAAGTCAAAAAAAAAAAAAAAAAAAAAAAAAAACTGAGAGGAGCAAGCAAGGCAAGCAAACAATAAAAATAACAAAGAAAAGGCAGCAAAGCAGACAACAACGACGACAATGACGATGACAATGAAGGCAACGGCAATTGGAGTGGCAGGAAAACGGGAGTGGCAACAGTCGAAGAAAGCCAACCAAATGAGCAACTCAAATACTCAAACCCACCAGAGCCTGCCGCCAACACACACACACACGCACACACAAGCACATTTCTGCAATTGTACTTGGTCTTTATGCCACATACGCGCAAGATTGTGAGTCAAATGGTCTTTCCTTGTTCTCATCTCTGATGGTTTTGCTTTTGTTGTTGTTGTTGTTGTTTTTACTGGTTGCCTGAAGCATTTGAAGAAGTTGCCAGCACAACGGAAGTCGGCAGTTGAAATTAAGCCTGAAGCAATTATGCTCCATGTGGCTATAAAGTTGTGGCATTGTGGCAGGCAGCAACGATTACATGTGTTGCAATTTTTAAAGCCATCTCTTAATGCCTCTAAACAACCAGGGCCAAGATGTGCCTATCCTGTATAAAAATGATGATCTTCAAGTTGTACTCAAAAAGCAAAAATAAAAACAACAAAACAAAATCCACACAAAGTTGAGAAGATGAAGACATGAGCTTAGCTGGTAATCACTTTTATGGCCACACAATGTAGAAGAGGACTAAGATTTTTCGTTCTGGTAATTTAGTGAAAATGTGTTAGATGTTATGTCTAGCCTCATTATTCTTGGAATGACTAGGCTGAGTGAGATTTGTTGAACCATTGTTAGATTACAGCTTGACTAAGAAGAGATAAGTAGAGTAAATTAGTTTCACTATAAGGCAAATTTCCATAGTATAAACTTACTCAAATCCAATCGCTTGTTAATATTTATTAATAATCTGCTGAAGAAAATTTTGACTTGGTTGTTCGAAAACTTTTTCAAGTTTTGTCCAACCTTAATTATATTCCATTTCATGGTTACCAAAAGGCAGCAAAAATTCATCACTGCCATGACAAAATCTTTCTCATTATTATTTTTTGGCATTTTAATTAATTTGGACTTTTGAAAAGAAAACAGAAATATAAAATGCACAAACTTATTTACTCTAACGAAATTAGTTCAGCGAACGAACTGGTTCACTGGCTCTAATCCATTGACCATAGGGCAACACTTTTATTTGTAGTGCTGCCAATTCATTTCATGGCTTTGTTTCAACAAAGAGATATAATGGATAAAATTCATATTAATTACACAGTAAAATGTTTAATTAAATTGGTAAAATATTTATTAAACATTCCGTTGGTTGTTTTTGCACAAAGAGAAGGGGAGATTATTTTCTTGTTTCATTTAATCGAAAGACATTCCCCTTTTTTATATGAAGCCTTCATTTCAGACTAAATGAGTAAGGTTATTATTTTTGCTTAAATTTTGCATATACCTTAAAGGGTATGTAAAAAAACGAAAAGCTAACACCGAGAGTAAATAATCGTGGCCCTGTCAAAAGGTTGACTTTTCTCACTTGTTAATCTTGCTGAAAATCTCCCTGAATAGCATTTTCCCCCTACGGAGTCAAGTGCATGTCAAGTGCTAAGGGCAAAAAAGGTCTTAAAGATTTTTGCAGACTTCATCTTCTTTTGCAACGCTTCATTCAGTTGCAATTACCCGCCGGTGGCATCGTTATTTGGCAACCTTTTTGTGATTGGCAGCAGCAACAAAATTTGCATCAGGAGTCAAAGGTAAAACTCATAAGAACATCAAAAAATTTCGCACAAGGCACAAAATAAATAAATTTGCTAGGTAAACAAAAACACGAAATTGCAAAAAGACGGAAAGGTGTGATGAGCCTAGAACGATGGTTTTAAAATGGAAATACGCCAAAAGAAAAGGAAAACGTTAGAAGATATAGAGGAAAGCTGAAACTGCAAATCAGCGTAGTTCCTAGGTAAACTAATAAGTGTAAAGGACGACCAAGCGATACGGAGAAAAAGAAAAATGTGCAAGCCAAAAGGGAAAATTCAAAGAAAGTAAGAGAATCTCACCAAAGAACAGAGAGTGAGAGTGTAGATGAAGAAGGCAGCCAAAAGGTTTAGTGAAGGTGCCGGTCGGCATGTCTAACCCGGCGGCATTTCACAGCCAAAGGAGCAGACGAACTAACACAGCGGAAAAGCCTTTTGAAGTTGCACAACTACCAACAAGAGAACGGCGACAACAGGAGTTGCAACAACAATGAGTGCAGCAATGGAAATAGCAGCCTCAGCAACAGCGGCAACGACAAACACTTGAAATACGACGGCAACGACAATGAGAGAAGCCAACAACAACAAAGGCCACGGCAAAGTCTAAAGAAGTAGAAAGAGCTGGAAAGCTAGGAGCTAGGATCAGGGAGCCGTAAAGGTTGGCATGCGTCTAAAATGAATGCCTGAAATGCCGCTAGGCACGCGGCGGCTGTCAGACTGCATATTTTGCGCCAGATGAAACTTTGGCCCAAAAAAACAGTTGACGAAGTGGTGGCAGGATGCCACTGACTGGGAGGCAGGAAACTGGCAAGATGACCGGGTCCAAGGCTCTCGGGTCAGTCGTGCAGGCAAATGGCGCGCGTTGCTAAGCGACAAAGCAATTTGACTTAAAAATGTTTAACACTTGCATATCCTGACATCAACTGAGACGATGACTCCAACGGCAATGACAAGGATGGCCATGGTGACGGCGTTGGCACGTCAACTAAAAAGGAGTTTTTTCCTACACAAGAAATTTTGTATTTTTCTTTGGGTTAGTCGGGGGGGAGGTAAAAGTGAGATAGGAAGTGAGTTGACAACAACAACGCCAACAACAACAACAACAGTGCCAACCAAAAGGAGCAAATAAGTAGTAAAGCCTTAAAGGATCAAGAGCTGTGAGTGCGCTTAAGCTCATTTATTTAAATTAAAACAAACACTGCAGGCAAAAGGCAACACAAGAGTGCCGCACCAATGCAAGCAAGCAACCAAAACGCGTAGCGCATTCTGGGCTAACAGGGCTGGGGTTATGCGGGATAGAAACCGTTACCAGCCCAGCCATCTCTAGCCAGGCAGCCAGCTCGCCATGGCTGAGTGCACACATTGTGCCAGTCTGGCTTTTGCCTAGGCCATATATACACTCCACAGCTGCCCCAAACTTCTGTTTCAGAGTGATTGAGTGCAAGTGTTTTGTATGTGTGTGTGTATGTAAGTGTGTGTTTGTGTGTGGGTGTGTTGGCGGGTTTGTTTTGTATGCCTGGAAGGCGGCTGGTCGTATGTGTGGGACTCTGGCAACATTTCCGATTGCAAAACACCGTTGCAGTGGCTGCATTTGCTGCAACATTTTGTGGCACTTCACTGCCATTGTTATTGTCCCTTTTGTAGCATTGCATCAACTCCGCTCCCCCGCACTCTAAATGTCATGGCATCCAGCTGTCCATTTCAACAAACAAGGCAAATTGTTTGCAATAATACGCGTGCCAAGTGAGCCAGGCTAATACCAAAAACAGTTGGAGCCAACCAATCACCGGCATTATCAGCAAGTGAAAATCTCGTGTCGATCCATAAAATGAATGACAGCGCTTGCATGATATCCAGATTTTCGCATATTCTGATATTCCGATTCAGAAGTACTGTTCGAGTTGTCTTTCGGTTGTTGGCGCTGCCTTTGGCGTTAATGAATTTCATAGCAAATTGTAAGTGGCATCGAACAGAAATTCTCAACAACAACAGCAACAACAAGGGGAATAAAATATTTATCGCGAACTTTCTTCATCTATCAGGACTTTTCCTGAGCCTTCCACTCCCCACTAGCACCATGTGCACTTTGCCTCAGCTTCGCCAAAGTTGAAGCGGAAAATCACAAAATGAAAATGTTAATTGTTTGTTTTGCAAAACTTTTTCCCAGTTTCACTCTATATATAAATATATATATATATAATTTTTTTTTTTTTTTTTTTTTTGAATTTCATTGGCAGAACTTTTATGCTCTGCCATTAGTAGCCAATTATTGGTGACTTTTTACGCCTTGAGCGCAATTTATATTCGCGTTCAACTATTTGACTAAGTGCATTAAAAATACAACAACAAAAACCAACAAAAGTACGAAAAATAAAGTTATTCACTCTCGGCATAAAGAAGCAGACCGATAATGAGAGCCTAATAACTCAATTTCGACGATGCGGCTAAAAATCTCTTACTCTGGCGAAACAGCACACTGACGACGTGCGCTAATTAAAACCGCCAACGCCAACCATCAACGTCACTTCCGTTATTTTATTTTCCTTTTTATAAGCTTACCAAATGAGAGAGTGTAGTGTACCTACTTTATGGCCAAGCTAGTAACTCTTGAAAGGGAAAAAAGGTGGAACAGAATTGTATAAGCTGTCAGATCCAGAATCTTTTGGATTATCTATTTGGGTGAAAATTCCTCTTTAAATTTTAATAAGTACCAATAGAATAATATAGACTTTAAATTTTCCGGATCTATATATATAGAAATACTATATCAGATATCCAGAATCTTTTGGACTATCCACCCAGATTAGATTTTCTCTCCAAATTTTGATAAGGACCAATAGAATTATATAGATTAAAAATTTGACGGACTCATTCATATCAAAATACTATCTCAGATATCCAGAATCTTTTGGTCTATCCACCTAGCTAAGACCTCTTCTCCATATCTTGATAAGACTATATATTTTACGGATCTATTCATATTGCAAATACTATATCAGATATATCGAATAATAATGCAGATTAAATTTCTTTTCCAAAAGCTTGCAAGGACCAATAGAATTATATCATATTAGATAAAATTTCCTCCTCAAAAAATTGTTCATTTCGAAAAGAGTATGAGATCTTCTTCATTTTGAAGGTAAACTGTGGAACTAGTTTTTTTCCGTGTTTTATTTCTGAGATTGGCGGACTTCTCTGGCAAATGGAAATGCTGTGAGAAGTGCGCGTTTTAGCTTAATTAAACATTTGCGCTTGACTTTTAATTGATTGTGAACAAATTGAAAAGAAAGACGACAACAGGGTCCAAAAATGTAAAAGGAAAATAACCAAGAAAATGAAGAAGAAGCAGAAAAAAAACATAGTAATAAAAAAATGTGAATTGTTCAGCATGTTGGTAGCTCCTGTTGCTGTTGCTATTGTTTTTGTTGTGGATCTTTAAGACAAATAAACATTTTAACTAAATGCCCCTCAAAGTAGGCAACACGTTTTTTAACAACTATAAAAAAAAAAGTCCAACGTCCTGCACTAAGCCTTGAGCGTTTGAAAGGCGCAAAGACCAGAGCCTGCCCAGCAAGCCATGGAAACGATGCTAGCAAAGTGTAAATGTAAACACACTCACACGCACACACACTGGCACACATACAATATAACAAAAGGCAGAGAAAACACAAAAAGCACAAGGCGACGACAACGACAGGCAACAATGCGTAGAGCCTGGTGAATGAATGGCCTGATGGGTTGATGGTTTGGAAGCTGAGCTGAGCTGAGCTGAGGACCCTGTCGACTTGCAGGGGTCTAGAGCCGCCAAATGAATGAATGAATAGCTGGGTCGACTGATGACTGCTCACCGAGAACTGAGCAGAACCGAGAGCCTTCTGCCCGCCAGTTGACGACTGAATCGGCTGACGGCTGAGTTGAGTGAATGAGTGTAAGGACAATTGTGATAATTGCCGTTGTCTCACACCTAGACAGCTGCTCGAAAAATGCCGTGACGGAGAGTGTGGGATGAAAAAGAGACGGAAGCTGGGCATTTGCACGTGAAATGATGACAAGAAAAAGCTCTTCCCGCTGGCAGTTTTTGCCACTTTCTGCCCGACGGCTTAACAGGGCTCCGTCACGTTGCTGGTCGAGTTGCTCCTGTTTATTCTACAATTTTATTGTTTACATTTATGTACACACACACACACACACACACACACATTTACATATCCACACTCATTCTCACATACGCACACATGGACAAAGTTTCTTTCATTTGTAGACTTGGCTAGTCGTTTTCTTATTTGCACTTGTGTTTTTCTTTCCCTCACATCTCTTTCTGTTTTTTTTTTGTTGCTTTCTCTTTCTTTCTCTCTCTTGCTCTTTTATTTTGGCATTTTCCAAGCAAACGTTTTCTTTCATTTTGGCTATGCTTCAACTTTTTTCGCGCACAATTTGCATGCGAATTTGCCGCTGTCTGTCCTGCTGCTCCAGCTTCTCCTCCTCCTCCTCCTCTCCTTCTTCCTCTATCGAGCATTTAAACACATTCTACTAGAGGCTCCTTCTGTATCTTCAGCTACGTCTTTGGCCCTGTGCGTGTCTTTTCCTGCTCCACTAGCACTTGCCAGTTGTGGCCCCTCATTGCCGACGGTTTTGTGTACGTTTTTTCCAGATTTTTTTTTTTTCTCTCTTTACTCTTTTTTTTTATGTGCCGTTAACAACTTTTACTCGGTTTACTTTTTCCGTGTCAGCCGCCGCTGTTGTTGCCGCTGTCTCTGCCTCTGCCTCAGCTTCTTTGAAACTTTAATTGTTGTTGCATGTCTTTTTGCCCATGCCACCACGGTCATGTTAGCGGCGGCGACGTCGTCGTCTTCGGCAAGGCTGTGTAAATTGTACGCCTCACGTTTTTGCGCCTGCAGCGTTGCAGGAGCACAGCCAGATAGACAGACAATAGAATAAGCAGCATATGTGTGTCTGTGTGTCTGTGTGTGTGTGTGTGGGAGAGCCAAAACCGACGGAAGTGTGAAACTGAAATTGAGCAACTAAAAGACTGTTGCCTACTTGGAGGGTCTACAATCCGCCTTCCCATTAAGTCTGGGTGGAGGTGAGAAACACCCCAAGTCACTTAATGCAAGTCTATAGGTATGTCTGTGTGTTTGTAATTGTGCGTGTGTTTGTGTGTGTGTGGGTGGGGTTGGTGCGTATGTGGCCAACAATGCTCGACTTTATTTGGTTTGCGTTTCGCTTGGCTTTGTTTGCTCTCCACTACCCTTACGCCACAACTCGATCGAATCCCAGAAACCAAACCAAACCAAACCTACTCGGCCGGGACCCAAAGCCCCTCCAGCAATTGCTTGTAAAAACTTCGTTTACTCGCTTTCTTTTCTTTTCTCTTTCTCCCATCTTCAAGCAAGCAAGCCTTGCTGTCTTCTCCTTTTTCTTCTTTTTTAGAAATAAAAAAGTTGTTTTTGGATGCGCTTTAGGGAGTTTGTAAAACACATTTCTCTTATATTGGTTTTACTTTTGTTGAACGCTTTCAGTGATAACTCCATTGAACTGGGCACAACAGAGGGCAGGTGCCCCCCACCCCACCCTTTTCCATCTATATTCCACATACAGCTGCAAGCATTTACCAAAGATAAGATATATCATATAAGCTCTTTTACATACACACAATCGACTTGATGAGTGCTTTAAATGTTGCCAAATTGCTTTGACTTTAAGACTACAAAACAAGGACTCATACACTTGACATGTTTCACAGATTCCCTCAACAAAAAAAAAAAGGGATTTTATTTTTCTTGTTTGTTGGACAAAAGTATTTGGATATATGTAAATAATCACTCAGATTTGAAAAATACTCTTATGCTCTGTAACTTAAAGTTAAGACTATACAAAAATGTATGCTAGGGGAGATTTGGGAGACCCCGTCTGATTTTGCAGACCCTAAGAGCTGCAGCAAAAACATTTGAGAGTTGGACTCCTAAAACTTTTTGACCCGTCTTACCTTCTTTTGTGGCCCTTCTATATTCTGCAGGTTTAGGAATAACTTCACTGGATATACAAAAATCAAAAGCTCACATTCAAGATTCAAAATCCTACTGCCTCAACAAGTTTGATGTGGAACAAAGCGTCCGATAGATGGCGCACTTGTTTTGATATGATTTGAAGGTATTCTGGAAATTAAATTTTTATGGCAATAGAGCCGATCATATAGAGTATCCAAAACTCACCACCGACTGAGCTTAGCGCTCGCCTGCATTTGAATTTTTTTTAGGATTAAAATTTAAAGATTTTCCATTGATTCCTTGAAGCTGGAATTTTAATTACTACATTTCCTGCTGGATTTTTACCGAAATCATAGTGTCAAAAGAAGGAAAAGCTATTTCTCATGGAATGAAATGAAAACAGCTTCATCAAACTTACCTTGACAAAGGGGACAATTTTCTGAATCAAAAATCGTAGCCGTCATTTGCAGCATCACAAGCACTTAGTTTTCCTGGTAACATCATGTGTAGTCCTTAAGTGAGCTTAAGAAATTTTCCCCAACCCCCTCCGCTTCCCTCACCACTGGCTTAACCATGCTCTTCCCTAGCAAGTTACATGCTTGGCAGAGCCGCGCCCAATTCGCTATGGTTCCGTCTGTCGCCGCCCTTGCATATTTCCGCTGAAGGCATCTCGCATTGACACCTCTTCAAAAGTTTACAGCAGCTCCGACAGCTCTTCCCCCTTCCCTCCCCCTTGGCGTACAGCTAGCCTGGCTGACAGGGCTTCGTTTCTGGTCTAGGTATTGTAGTTGTAGTTGTTGCAGCTTACTAACTGGTTTAGTGCAAATTTACTATTACGAGAGCGCTCAATTTCACACACAAATTAAATTACAGCGCGTCGAAATGCAGCGGACAAAGAGGAGGAGAAGTGGAAAAGAAGAAGGAAACGAGTCTAGGGATAGGTTGGATTGGGTGAGGTTATGTTGGTGGCCAGGTCGGTCGGTCTTTCGGTCTTTGGGTCTTTCGGTCTGCCAAAGCAAATGAGCGAACACCTCGTTAGTTTTTCTGTGCCTCGGAAACTTTTTTAATATTTACATTCATATTTTGCACCTTTTCTTTTGCCAGCCACCTCCACCCGCGACATTTGCTTCATCCACATCCTTCGGCCCGGGCCCGTTTGCTTTACCATTTTGCCTTTTCTTTTATTACAATTTCTTCATAAAGGTTGCGCAAACAGCCATGTCAGCGCCGAAGTCGGAGACGAAGACCGGGCTGGTGGCGGCGGCTAGCCCAGTCATAAATTTGTGTTTGTGTTGAAAATTGCATTTGCCCTTACTTTGTTGGGTCATAAGCAAAGAGGGGGTGTTAGGGGTTATCAAGGTAGACAGCACACGGGCCATGATTTTTGCCTAGTTGACTGGGCTCGCATATTGGCAGCGCCTAAAACCAGACAACCAAACAAAATTGCACAGAGAACTCGAGTCGGATAATCAACTTGGACCTGGGACACGAAATCATGTCCTGAATCTGAAGGCAACAGTGTTAGTATTAAGATTGCTCTTTTCAGTGCTCTTCTGGCAGCTCTGCTTTTGATGTTTGTTATTTTTTCGATATTGTTTGTTGCAGCACTTAAATTGAACGGGCGGCTTTTTGTGAAAAATATATTCGAACCGTATTGTGATGTACCATTTTTATGCTCTTCATTTGTGAAATATTAAGAGGAAGAGTGCATATGAGCCAGGCTGTGTTTGTAGCCGAGAAAAAATAGGTGGAAGTTGGACGATATATTAGAACCACTTGGACAGACTTAAAAGCTATAGGATGAGCCCAAGCCGTTTGATCGTTCATAAGTACAAATCCTTATAGATATGCTTGATATGCCAGGACTACCCACACTACTGACAAAGAAAGAATAGCCAGAAACTAGGCGATACAGCAGAACCATCTGAACAATCTGTAGGGCAATAGGATCAGCCCATATAAGTAGACTAAATGGGAATAAATTCATATAAACATGATCGGTGTTCCAGAGACCCAGTGATAAAGTAGAACCATCTGAACAATCCTCAGGAGTATATTTACAGCCCAACCCGAAAACAAATTCGTATCGATACGTTTAATTTCCAGGACTTTAAGGATTTATTAAAAGCTTAACTTTTTTTTTTAGATATTTATAGAGTATTTGAAAGTCGGGGCAGCTGGTTTCGATCGATTCCACTTATTCTTATTTCGCTTTTATCTAGCAAATATCTAGTCATTTTTTTAATGTTTTTGTTGTTTATCTATTTTTTTGTTATTCAGATGTCAACGGCACTTGAAAATGCACTGAAATCAAAGCCTGAACAATTTGCACAAACAACGCAGCAAGCAGGAGTACGATGCAAATAGGAATTCAAATGCAAATAGCAATTGCACCAAAATAACAACAAATAACAAACAACAACATAAAAAAAGGAGGAATACCCATAAAATAAAATAACAACAAACAGTGCCCCTCCTCCCCCACCACCAGCTTTCCAATAAAAAGGACAATACAAGAACAGCAACAACAAACAAAGAAGACACAAAACGAAAAAGGCCACAGCAACTAAACGGGCCACAGTGATTGCAAACTAAAAGCAGAAATTCCAAAGGAAAAGCATAAAAAACAAAAAAAAAAGTAGAAAGCAAACACGCAACTGCAAAAAACTAAAAAAAAAAAAAAAATACAACAACAACAACAAATTGCGACACACCCGAACAAACAAACTAGCAAGTGAGCAAACAAACAAACAAACAAATATAACAAAATGGAGGTCCACGGTCTGAATGCGGCACTCTTCGTCATTTTGGTAATGGCCGCCAAGTGTGTCCAATCCTCGGCACAGAATCAGCATGGTGAGTAATTTCAAATTCAGCTAAACTCAACAAAACCAAACGCAAAAGCAAAGGGGACACGGACGGAAACGGGAACGGGAAAGTTGCCACAAAAGCGGATTTTTGAAAAACGAATTCCTTAAATTTCCATTTAGTCGAACAGAATTCCTGTGCTTCTTTTTTTTTGTCTGTATTTTTGAATCAAAATTAAACTTTGTCTTTGTGAAAATCAACTAATATTGCTCTTTGATCTTTTTTTTGTTCGTTCTGAATAGAAATGAACTCACAACTGGATCCAGATCCGGAATTCATAGGTTCCATTAACAATGTGACCTACCCGGCGGGCAGAGAGGCCATTTTGGCCTGTTCTGTGCGTAATCTAGGCAAAAATAAGGTAAGTTCTAATTAGCCTTTTTCAAAATCTTTTAAATCCTTGACTGGTTGCTTGATTCCACGGTTCATTTTAGGTGGGCTGGCTGCGCGCCTCAGATCAGACTGTGCTGGCCCTGCAGGGCCGTGTGGTCACTCACAATGCCCGGATCAGTGTGATGCACCAGGACATGCACACGTGGAAGCTCAAAATCAGCAAACTAAGGGAAAGCGATCGTGGCTGCTACATGTGCCAGATCAATACGAGTCCCATGAAAAAGCAGGTCGGCTGCATTGATGTTCAAGGTGAGTAAAAACAAATATAGAAGCTTTAACTTTCGTCACTTCATATTTCCTTTGTTTAAACAGTTCCGCCGGATATAATCAATGAAGAGTCGTCGGCCGATTTGGCAGTGCAGGAGGGCGAAGATGCAACACTCACATGCAAGGCCACAGGCAATCCACAGCCACGAGTCATCTGGCGGCGCGAAGATGGCGAAATGATACTCATACGTAAGCCGGGCAGCCGGGAGCTAATGAAAGGTAAAGTGCACAAAAATTTGTTAAAAAAGCAAACGGTTTTAATCTGGTCATGTCATCTGCTCTGGCTAGTCGAGTCCTACAATGGTTCATCGCTGAAATTGCTGCGTCTGGAGCGACGGCAGATGGGCGCCTACCTCTGCATAGCCTCGAACGATGTGCCGCCGGCAGTCAGCAAACGTGTCTCTCTGAGTGTGCAATGTGAGTAATTTGATGGAGGATAGGTGGGGTGGCGAACCTTTTCAGACCTTTAACCTGATTTCTCCCCCACCTCTTTATAGTTGCTCCCATGGTGCGAGCACCGAGTCAACTGCTGGGCACGCCGTTGGGCTCGGATGTGCAGTTGGAATGCCAAGTGGAGGCCTCTCCCTCCCCGGTTTCCTATTGGCTGAAGGGTGCGCGCACTTCTAGCGGTATAGCCAACATCAACACGGCCAGCCTAGAGACGGGCTCACCAGGGCCTGAAATGCTATTGGATGGGTGAGTTTTTCACCTCTTTCTTAGCGTGGGTATTTACCAGCGACTATTTTACCTTTCCAGACCGAAATATGGCATCACGGAAAAACGTGATGGCTATCGTGGCGTCATGCTGCTTGTGGTGCGTTCCTTCTCACCCTCCGATGTGGGCACTTATCACTGTGTGAGCACAAATTCGCTGGGCCGTGCCGAGGGCACCCTGCGTCTCTATGGTGAGTCAATATTTCCCTAAGATTTTGGATCTTCTGCTAAAGAGGAAAACTTTATTTTCAGAAATTAAATTACATCCTGGAGCCTCGTCAACCAACGATGATCGTCTCAACTTCATAGGTGGTGAGTCCGATTTCTCCAAAATTGGTTGCATCTATTTAAAAAATGTCTCTTAACTTTTTCAGGTCTAGAGGAGGCCGCCCGCAATGCAGCTTTTGCCATCTGGAGGATATCCACGATGTGGGCGTTGTCCTTATTGCTTTTTTTACTTTGGCCGCCGTTGCGGCTTGCGTGATATACAAACTAAATAGGAACGCCAACTTAGGCAATCATATATTCCTATAGGTCATCCCCTCCATACCATATCCAATAACCACTGCCTTGTTCCTCTGCCTGATTCCAGATTGCGTCAATGCTAAAATTTTTGTATTTGTTATCGTTTGTCAAAAGCATTAAGGAATTTTTTGTTTAAAATCGTCGAGACGCATGGAAATGGTGAAAATATCCAACAACAACAACAACAACAAAAAATGAGAATCAACAAATACATATGGTCTAATGCGTTGTGGGGCAGTTTCCAAAAAAAATTCCCAACCACACACGCAAATATATCATTTAATTACGTATCACGAATCGTTGTCCCTTTCAACTGCCAAAAAATAAAAAAAATACTGCAAAAAAAAAAGAAAGAAAAAAAACAGCGCAGGAATCGCGCTTAAACCGCCGGCGCTAACCCAAAAAGTCGCATAATGTTACAATTGCATATAATTAAACACGAATACTATAAAATAGTGCATAAATTTATTATCATAATATATAAATAACGAAAAATTATTGAATAAATTATCGCAAAAAAAAAAGGAAACTTGAAAAAAATTTGCCATAATTATTTAAATTTATCTGCTTTTCCTGGTAAGTTTCGGTCTGCTGGGCTTAATACGCCACTGATCTTGAATGTTAATCCATTTGGTGGCCACTGAAAAAGAAATATACAAAAATTTCAATACTTTTTTTTTTTTTTTTGGAGGTGACTGAAATTAAAATAAATCATGACTGAGACGGGTCAGGCGGACAGATTCCGGTTCCTTTGGCAGCTATATAATACAGTCCGATTCGTCTGAAATTCGATTAGAATCGGTTAATTAATGTCGGATTCACCTACTGAACTGACCATTCTGGAGATAAAAAAAAAGCTAAGAGCAAACCCAAATCTATAGGCCTTAATTTCTTCTAATAGAGTCTGCTTTATGAGGAATACAGAAATTAGTCGAGGAACCAAAATATCTTACCCCAACGATTGCCGTGAATAACAGGGCAGCCCGCATGCATGAGTCGTCTATCGCAGGTGTTTGTATCATCCATGTTATGCCAGACCAGTGCAGCGCCTTTTTCCGGTGCCACGCCCAGGCCAAGGGCAGTAAAGGCAGTTAATCCACCCTCGATTTCATCACTTAGCTATTTGAAGTATAATGAAATCTTCAAATGAAATAGATCAGGACTTTCAAAAGACTTACATAAAACATAACTGTAGCCACACGGTTTCCGAAAGGTAAAATATTGTCCATGTGCTGCAGAAGAGATAGCGAAAAAGAATTTGTAAAATTATATTTGTATTCTCACCTCGAAATCCGGCATTAGACAATCGTAGTGGTTGTAGTAGTGTCCGCCCAGACCGTAGTTGATTACATTTAACTTTTCATTAGTCGTTATATTGAAGCCGGTCATATCGGTGATCCGCTTATGGATTCTAATCACACTTGGGTTGATGTCGTCATTCATACAAAATTGTTGGGCAGTGCGTTCCAGTGCCTTCATACCATCTGCCACAAGAGCCGGTATCAGTTTTTTACCAGTTTCCTGCATGATTTCCTCTATCTCTTTATCGTAAATCACTTTATGGTATATAACTATGTAAGGATCGAGGCTCAATTGCTCTAGTTTCAGGGGAGCCAATCGTAGGAAAGGTGTGGTCCGGAAGTTATATTGACAGCGTAGCTTAGAGGAAGTTGACAACTTGACCGGACTTCGGCAAATGCTCAAATATTTCAAATGTAAATTCACGTAATCCATTTCAAGTTCCAAGCCGGGCTTTTCACTTTCTTCGGCATGGTTGAGTGCTTCCTTGGCGCCCTCGTAATCATCTAAATGAACACATAGAGAATTAATTTTAATCGTTCCAGCTATGCTTAATTTTTATCTCACTCATTTCTACTTTCAGTTTTGCAAACAAAGACAAAATAGTGATGCGAGTAAAGCCTAGAGCCCTGGCATGCTTTGGAGTTTTGTCGTATAGATTCAAGGCAGTATTCAGCCAACTTTCAGCCAAATGAAATTGCTTTGTTTTTTTCAGATACACGGCAATCGAAGTGCAGTCCAAAGAGTTGAGGCCGGCACTGCCAAAAAAAAAAAAATCAAAAATCAAAACGTGAATTCAAAAGCAATCAAGCTCACTTGTATTGCCGATTATGAAGCAGACCCTTTGCCATGTCCAGTTCCTTCAGACTGTAATAATTTTGAATGCGCATCAGTCCCCTTGCTGCTCCATCAAGCTGTTCCGAGTTAATAGCGCTCAGATTAGTCGTCTCAAAGTTAAGCTTGTGCTCTGTGGAACAAAGGCTTTATTTCGATTTTTAACCCAGAAAACCAAAGGGACTCACCTAGGCCCACATCCTGCCTAGCGTAGGCCAATAACTTAGGGGCATCTGTGTGCATGCGCCGGATCAACTGAAAGGCGCTCAAAGGATTCGATAAAAAACCCTCTCGGTCTCTTGAATACAGTTTCTCTCTTTCAGCTGCTTCTCTTAAAAACCTTTAAAGGGAATATTGAGAGTATGACAAGTCAGATTTTTGCAAATACAAAACTAACACTCGAATGGTATCGCCTTTGGCTCTCAAGGCTTCGGTGTATTTTTTCAAATTGTCCAATAGGTTCCCCTCTACGGTGAAAAGCTCTGACATCATATGAATCGAGGAGGCATAATCGGGCAGGTCACCACGGCAAAGACAAATCAGGCCCAGAAATATAGATGCTATTGCTTTAAAATACATTTCTTAACTGGAAAGAAAAAAGTGCTACTCATCTTAAAAGCTTGGCAAATTAGCTTAAGTGAAACGAATTGATTTTGTAATTCTATTTGCCCGAAACTTAAACCAGAAAAGTCTATTAGACCTTTCATATCATAATATCTGAATAGAACAATTTTAAGACTGATACTCTTTCTTTTAAGAGGACTAAAAATTTATAGGATTTTTAAATACAAATTCTAGGATCCATCAGACTCAGATTATTATATATCAAAAAATATCATTAATATTATTTGTCGATAAAAGATAAGATCTGCTGGACTGAACCTACATGGTAAATGAACCGAGAGAAGCCTTTCTTTAAAAAATCTAAAAATTTATATCCTTTCTCCTTAAAAAAAAAAATGTACAATTTGTTATATGGTAAATTTTTATTTATAAAACAGAAAGAAAAAAAAAAATTATTCTTCATCACTGCTGGTCCTGCTGCTGATGCTGCTGCTACTGGCACCGCTGTCGCTATCGTGGAACAATCTCTTGAAGCGTTTGCCATGTTGGGTACTATATTTTTTGATTTGTCTCCTACAAGTATTTCTAGTGGATCTCACAGATTCTGCACACGAATCAGATGAATCAGACATGTAATAGACTGGGGCAATTTCAGGGTCAATTTGAATTGAAAGCGCATCAGGAGATGAATCGGGCTGAAAGAGGTCAATATCCATTGGAGAGCCCACATGGGCTTGATCCAATTGCATCAAGTTTGGATTTCGCCAGGTTCGTTTGGTTATGACGGAGCTCTCATTAATGTCAGAAACTGCTGACATTTCAGAACTGGTGGACTTCGCCGTTTTCACAGGATGTGAGGGTTTTAATATTTCCGTATCAGTCCAATTAGAGTTGTCCAGAGTAGGAGAAGCTTTATATGAACTCTGAAGTTCTGAGCTTTTTGAGTTCATGAGAATTGAATTGAAAAATCGATGAAGTTGAGCGCTTTCTGAAATTGGATCCTCATTTTCTTTGTCTTCTTTGTGAAAATCGTTGGAAGTAGAAAAAATATCATCTCGGCCACATTCTTCTTCAGCAGCTAGGTTACTATCATATGAACAGCATGAACTACCAGAGTCCTCGGAGAGCACTGAACTAGTTATATTTGTTATATTACTATCATCCACATCTTTCTTTTCCTGACTGGATAGTAAATTTTCATTTATATTTAAATTACAATCGTCGATATCATCGTATTTCTGAGCTTCTGAGCTGGGAAATGATTTCTCTTGAGAGATCATCGAATGTTGATCATTGTTGTTATCTGTTTCAAGCACCGAGTTGGTAATTGGTTCATCGATGGCTTCTTCAAATTCTTGATTGTTCCATGTAGAGTCGTATCCATCGTAGAAGATCGAACTATTGTCATCATGGTAATCCATAACTTCGAACGAACTGCTGCTTGGTTCTTTCAAATTATCTACTCTGTGGTCTTCAAATTCTTGATTGGGCCATGCAGACTCGGAATTCTCGTGGAGCACTGATCCATTACCAATGAGTCCTGAACTGGTACTTGGTGTCAACAAAAGATCCGCTGTGTCGTCCTTAAATTCTGAACTGGGACATGCAGACTCGGAATTCTCGTGGATCACTGATCCATTTCCAATGAGTCCTGAACTAGTACTGGGTGTCATCAGAAGATCCACTCTGTCGTCCTTAAATTCTGGACTGGGCCATGTAGACTCGGAATTCTCGTGGAGCACTGATCCATTACCAATGAGTCCTGAACTGGTACTTGGTGTCATCAAAAGATCCGCTGTGTTGTCTTCACCATTGTCTGAACCATTAACAGAGAGTCTCGAGCTCGTACTTGGTGCCACCAAAAGATCCACTCTGTCGTCCTTAAATTCTGGACTGGGCCATGTAGACTCGGAATTCTCGTGGATCACTGATCCATTTCCAATGAGTCCTGAACTGGTACTTGGTATCACCAAGAGATCCGCTGTGTTGTCTTCCCCATTGTCTGAACCATTAACAGAGAGTCTCGAGCTGGTACTTGGTGCCACCAAAAGATCCACTCTGTCGTCCTTAAATTCTGGACTGGGCCATGTAGACTCGGAATTCTCGTGGATCACTGATCCATTACCAATGAGTCCTGAACTGGTACTTGGTATCACCAAGAGATCCGCTGTGTTGTCTTCACCATTGTCTGAACCATTAACAGAGAGTCTCGAGCTGGTACTTGGTGCCACCAAAAGATCCACTCTGTCGTCCTTAAATTCTGGACTGGGCCATGTAGACTCGGAATTCTCGTGGAGCACTGATCCATTACCAATGAGTCCTGAACTGGTACTTGGTATCACCAAGAGATCCGCTGTGTTGTCTTCACCATTGTCTGAACCATTAACAGAGAGTCTCGAGCTGGTACTTGGTGCCACCAAAAGATCCACTCTGTCGTCCTTAAATTCTGGACTGGGCCATGTAGACTCGGAATTCTCGTGGATCACTGATCCATTACCAATGAGTCCTGAACTGGTACTTGGTATCACCAAGAGATCCGCTGTGTTGTCTTCACCATTGTCTGAACCATTAACAGAGAGTCTCGAGCTGGTACTTGGTGCCACCAAAAGATCCACTCTGTCGTCCTTAAATTCTGGACTGGGCCATGTAGACTCGGAATTCTCGTGGAGCACTGATCCATTTCCAATGAGTCCTGAACTGGTACTTGGTATCACCAAGAGATCCGCTGTGTTGTCTTCACCATTGTCTGAACCATTAACAGAGAGTCTCGAGCTGGTACTTAGTGCCACCAAAAGATCCACTCTGTCCTTAAATTCTGAACTGGGACATGCAGACTCGGAGTTCTCGTGGAGCACTGATCCATTTCCAATGAGTCCTGAACTGGTACTTGGTATCACCAAGATATCCGCTGTGTTGTCTTCACCATTGTCTGAACCATTAACAGAAAGTCCCGAACTAGTACTTGGTGCCGCCAAAATATCTTTCATGTTGTCTTCGATTGCTTGATTTAACCATGCAAAATCGGAATCGTCGTAGAACTCTGAATCATTACTAGAGAGATCCACTCTGTCCTGTTTAGGTTCTGGATTGGGCAATTCAGACTCGGAATTCTTGTGTAGCACTGAACCACTACCAGAGAGTCCCGAACTAGGACTTGGTGCCACCAAAAGATCCATCATGCTGCCTTCTAGTGCTTCATTTAACCATGCAAAATCAGAATCCTCGTAGAGCTCTGAACCATTACCAATGAGTTCCGAACTGGTACTTGGTGCCTCCAAAAGATTCATCATGTTGTCTTCTATTGCTTGATTTAACCATGCAAGTTCGGAATCCTCGAGGAGCTCTGAACCATTATCAGAGATTCGTGAACTGGTACTTGGTGCTTTTGAAAGATCCAACATGTTGTCCTTTAATTCTGAATCGGGGCAGGCAGATTTGGAGTCCTCGTGGAGCATTGAAGTATCCATTTTCTCAAAAACTTTAGAAAGACTTCTTCTAGTCTTTGGTCTTACAGTGTCTTTCTCATTGTCGTCTTTCATTTCTTGATTGCATAATGAAGACTGGGAGTGTTGAAGGTCCACCGAACTGGTATCAAGTGCTGTATTATTAGAATCGTTTAAATTTTTAGAGTTCTCTTCCAAACTAGGAATTGATAATACGTCCCTTTTCTCGACATCCATTTCTTGGCTGGACAATGGAGACTCAGAGTCCTCGCCGAGCATGGAACTAACATTTTGAATATCTGATATATTAAAATCATTAAGGAGACCCAAGCTGGTAATAGGTGCTACGATATTTTCGATATCTTGAGAGAATAATGCAGCCTCCAAATCCTGCAAATCCTGCAACGAACTGGTATGGAGTATTGTATTATTTCCAGCATTAGAGTTATTAATTTCTGGTTCCTCTTGATGTCGAGGGATTTTCAAATTGGAATCTTGCGCCGGGTTGTCTTCCACTTTTTTGTTATCTATTGCTTGAGTTAATAATGTCTTCGAATCCTGAAGGAGCATCGGATCGGTATTCTGAACAATAGAATCCTTAATTTCTGGTTGTTTTACATTTTCAAGAATCTTCAAATCAGCTATTTGTGCCACGATATCTTCCATGATGTCATCATTCATTTTTTGACTGGGCAATACAGACTCGAAATTAGAGAATTCTAAGCTGGTATTTGTTGCTTTTTCGTCTTCCATTTCCGAATTGGTCATAGAACTGTCAGACTCTTCTGAGAGATCCAAGATCATCGACCTAGTAACTGGTGCCTCGATTTGATCAACTTTGTCGTCTGAATTCTCAGAGAGCGTAGAGTTTGCGTTAAGTATAATTTCTGGATTTTCATGATCATTAGAGCTGGTTATTGGGGCTTTAATATTATCCAATTTGTTGTTGTTGTTTAGCACTGCCATATCGTTCATATTAACATCTTCGATTTCTTCACCGGACAGTGAACTATCTGAGCTTTCCAAAAGAATCGAAGTGGTATTTAGTATTGCCTTACTGGCAGCTTTGAAGCTCTTAATTTCTGGTCTCTCTGGATGCTTTGAGAACACCGAAGCTATATTATCTACCGTAATATCAACCATAATTTCATCCTCCGCTTCAAGTTTTTCAGGAAATCTGATCATGGAAATATCCGGATTTGGCTTCTGCGCAACTAGCAGGCGGGCCCTTAGCTTGGTCTCATCTATTAGAACTCGGACCCTGTCCACATGATCCTGGAATATTAAATAAGTGATCTTTACACAAAAACGCAAGAAGTCATCGTTTAGGAAACATCTGAAGGCATTGAGACACATAAGCTTCACTATTTGTACAAAGTCCTCAAAGTTGGTAAATTGATCGCTTTTTAAAACTTCCTGCAAAACTTTCCAATCCAGTTTCTCCTCCTTGTCATGGTCATAGTTTTTATTAACGGAAACCTTGCGCCAGAGATCTGCACTGATAAAGGGCCAAGTAAATCTCAAGTTTTTTTGCTTGAGCATCGACTGGATCAATTGTTCACTATGACTTTTCTCGATGAGATAATCCAAGTGTTCAAATGAAATTACGTATTCTTGCTCTCCTGGAAGCACACTAGGTGGAACCTCCTCACGGCTAAGGTCGATCTTGGCCAGCTCTGCTCTAAATATATTTTTCAGGTGTTTTGCGGCCGCATACTGAGGTGATCTCTCACCGTAGTAGAGCTTACAGTTGGTGAATATCAATTCAACATCTTCTACCAGCTCTTTGGAGCGCCAGTAGTAGCGATTTTCGAGCCTACAGCAAATGGTATTCAGATCCATTGGATTCGGGATAATCCAATAAAAATTGGGTACGTCGGTGGCAAACCGGAACGTTTGTGCTTCCCATAACTCATAAAGAGATATTAAAATAGTTTTTAACTCATCCATGATAACGGTACCACAACCTTGTCGATAGGGCGATGGCTCGATTGGGTGCTGAGCCATTCCAGCTTCGGAGGGCAGATAAGTCTCAAAACGCAGGTCTTTGGAGCTCATTTTTTTTTCCTAATAAGCAAAAGAAAAAAATTAATAATATTAATAATAAATAAAAAATTCTCCTAAAAAAGATATGCAATTACCTTTCGACTCAGTGTAATATTTCTAAGCATGTAAAGATAAAGAAAAAATATTCCGAAAAACTTGATGAAAATTTCATCATTATCCATATGACTTTTGGGAGAGGACTAAATCTTCTAGCCGATAATTCTAGGCGGCCTCTTCGCAGAAAGAATCATTTATAGCATTTCAAGGCCATTTTGAAAAGCTAATGGCGCATTAAGTTTACTTTAACCGCTTCAAAAATTCCGATCGCATAGATTTAAATACAACATAATTAAAAAAAAAAAAGAAACAACAGCAACAAATGCATACTCACATGCATGAAACTAAAATTGCCCAATTTGATTAGGTTCATTGCTAAATTAATGCATAAGTTTGAAAATATACTTATACTAATATATGAAATAGCTTAGAAAGGCATATAGTGAATTTTTTTTGCACACACTGTACTTGTTTGTAACATTTATTAAAAATATTCCTGCACTTTCGCACTAGAGTCTGCGATTTTTTTTTTCAAAATTGTATGCTTTTGTTATGGGCCTGCCAACCTGGGTTTTTATGGTTGCTTTTTAACAACTGCAACTCTGCAGTCGCTAATTCTAGGCGGCGTTTTCGCAGGAAAAAAAACATTCATAGCATTTCAAGGTCATTTTGAAACGTTTATGGCATATTATGTTTACTATAACCGTTTGAACGCTTCAAAATTCCCGATTACGATATTTAACGGATAGATTGAAATACAATAAAAAAAAAAAACAAAACATCTATTGAAATTATTTTAGTTGGAAATTGTATTAATGGGATTAGACAGACCGATTTAGGTTCGTAGATGAAAGAGTGGTCCGATCCAATCTGTTCCGACATAGAAATTAATTTTCATACAAACAAACGGACCGTCAGACATCTGCGATACTTTAGCAAGTAGAACAAAATATACTATACCCGGCCGTTCGCCTTAAAAGTGGCAGCCGAATTTCCTGGTAATCAAAAAATTGCGACGCATAAAAAAAGATGGCGCTGGAATTCAACAAATTCATAATCACATGCACCAAACTAAATTTGCCCAATTTGATTAAACAAGGTAAATCAATGCTTACATTTGAAAATGTACTTACACTGATATATGAAGTAGCTTAGTGAAGTTTTTTGCATACACTGCACTTGTTTGTAATATTTAATAAAATTTTCCTCCACATATGCACTTGAGTCTGCAAATTTTTTTTCAAAATTGAATGCTTTCATTTTGGGACTGCCAACCTGAGCTATTATGATTGCATTTTAGTATTGAATTTGGTATTTATTATTTGTATTCTGTTGCTGCCCTGGTTCCAAATGCAACTCTGGAGTATATGTTCATCGCATTGAGCAGTTCTTTTTTAATCGTTCGCTCGCGAACACAGCTTGTCTGTGCTGTGCAACATTTACGTGAAAAAATTATAAAGAAAATGTAAAAAATAAAAACCAAACTATAGCAAAAAGTGCTTAAAAGTGTTCGGAGCATGTTTGGTAATGCAAATGAAAATGAAATGTCATGCAAAATGCGCTAAAATGTGAATTAAAAAGTTGCAAACCTGATTTTTTCTCCGTCGTTCAATACATACAGACACGCACACACTCACACAATTACTATATATATACGCGCGGGCGCGAGAGAGTAAGAGCGTGTAACTGTATTCGTGAGGGTTTCGTTTCGTTGTTGCGCTGCTTTTTGTGTGTTTGTTTTGTGAGAGAGCGCGCCAAGCAGGCGAATGTGAAAGCCAAAGCAAAACGAAGAAATAAGTTAACGAAAATAAAAAACGAAAAAATATACCGACTTAATAGTGCAAAGCAAAAGCAGGGCAGTGCATGAAAAGTGTCCAACACTCAAAGCCCCAAAGTTTACAAATATTATAAATTTACTTGTTTACAATCTATAAATTTTCTTCATTGCAAATTATCTCTGCCCGGCATTCTATTCATCGTGTGCAAATCAAGAGGTAATTACAAGAATTTTCATAAGGACGGCGTCACATTTTCTAGCTCATTCCTTTGGGCTGTGATGACTCAGTCCACCCCATTGCATTTCGACACCCTACTAACCTAAACAAACAAACAAACACACACACACATACACATATCATTCACATCTTTAACATAAAAATAAAAAAAATATATAGAATTTGAGCAACTGTGCAAAAAGGAATGCTAAATTTTTTTTTATTTTATAATTTTTTAATATCAGGGTCGTTTTTTTTTTTCTTTTTGTTTTTGTTTTTGTTTTTGTGAGCGAGTGTCATTTACTTAAATTAAATGAAACGCAAAACGAACTGCTAATAAAACTATTTGTATACAGTTACTTGTCTCTCAAAATGCGATTTTATCTACGAGTATGCCGTTTTATTATTTGTATGTACAAATATAGACACACACACACACACACAGAGACACCAACAGACAAACACATACAAATATACTTATGTAAATAAGTATTTCTTGAAACAAAACGAACGGTAGTCAGCCCACTCACATGCTCACCGAATTAAACGAGTGCGGATAATAGAAAAAAACAACAACAACAACAATAATAAAAAAAATAAATAAATAACAATAACAACAACAAAAATAATAATAAAGACAACAGCATCAATAAATAAAATTTAATGTGTATTGCGAGTACCTAGAGTTAATTGGTTTTGTTGTCGGCTCATTTTAAATCAAATTGTTCGCTCCTTATTTCAGCTTAGTCTCTCTGTTGCTCTCGAGACATCTCCCACATACACACACACATAGGCAGGCAAACAATCAGATTGCCAAGTGTTTGTATAACTAAAAATTGCGGTGAGCGTTGTTGTTAGTGTGGCTTTTTAAACTTTTAATAAATTATACAATAAAATGAAAAACACAGCAAGCAGCTAAATCGATTGGACCAAACCAACGACCGACCAACCGACCGACCGAGCGACTTGCTCATAACCCGTCCCCGATCTTTTCCCGATGCTGTCTTCGTTGTTGTTATTATTTTTATTATTATTATCATTGTTGTTGTTGTCGTCGAAGCAAGCAACGTTTGAGTTGATGTTGTTGCTACTGCCTTTGTATTTTGTTATTGTTGTTGCCGCGGCCGGTCTGGCTGCTGCCGCCTCACGCTGCCAATGGTGCTGATTTTGATGAATATTTACGAAAAAAAAACATGTATATAAGCTTGACAATATATAGTTATAGGTACATACTTAAATATATATATATACTGAAAATTATAATATATAATTTTTGCGTATGGCTTTGTGTGTTGACGCCATTTTTGCTATGGCATTTTTCGATTGAACGGCATATTAAAAATGTATAAAAATAGAGAGGTCAACTCATCTCGAGCACACCGAAAATAAATACAGTTTTTGTATTTTGGATTTTTTTTTTTACTATTCTTAAACTAATTTAAAAGTAAATTATTTTATTAATTATAAAATTTAATTTACATAAAACAAAAAAAAATATATATATATTTTCATAAGAAATATTAATAATTTCTGAATATTTTCTCATAGAAATCAAAAATTCTCTTAGCAAACTTCATAGACTAATTTCCTCATAAAAAGTGTATTAAAAAAAAAAATCTTTATTGTTTGCGTGTGCGAAACTATTCGCAAAATAACACCGAAGTGCAAAATGAGTAATTGCGCACATTTAAATTTGCCTTTCAATAATTCAAAACGACCGGCCGGCCCATCAGGGGTCCCACATCAGCATCAGCATCAGCATCAGCATCAAATTTGGTTGGGCCTGACAGCAACTTATCGAACGCATCTCGAATGTGCCAAATTATTTTTCATTGTTTGGCAGGGCCGCCAGAAACACAACCGAAAACATAATCTTTTTTTTTCGGTTCAATTAATTTTTGCAACATGTCTACACTGTGGCGCATTTTTCTTTTCATTTTTCCTCCGATTTTCCTTTGTGGTTCCAACCAGTCATCAGCATCAGTCTCAGCCTCAGCCTCGGCAGCAATGGGCAGCGTTAGCAGCTGTTGAAGTGTAGTTTCGCCGCTCTCTTTTTTCTTTGTTGGTTGGTTGAGGAGTGGCCCGGGGCTTTCGGCACTGATGGGGGAGTAGTGACAATTTTTTTTTTTCTCTGCAAACGTGTAAATAGCAAATTGGGCATTCAACCACCATCAAATATTCGCATACAAAGAAAATGTTACATTGTATGAATTCCCCTAATATTGCCCACACCCTCTGCCTCACTCGCCGGTTTATTGGCGCGCACATTTCTATTTCACCTTTTGCTGTGTTTTGATTTTCACGTCATTCACACACACACACACACACACAGACAGACGGAGAGACACCCTCGCTGGCTCTGTTGATTTAATTGGGTGGGGGGGAGAGGGAAAGAAAAGAGAGAGAGAGAGAGAGCAAAGACGTAGACCCCATGCACTTTGTCTCTCTTTCACTGGGACACACACATTTGTTGCTTGTCTTGTCTTCTTCTTCTTCTTTTTTCTTGTAGTTGTTTTTGTTTCTTCTTCGACTTCTTCAGCTGCCTTGGCTTTCTCTTGTGCGCATTGGAGCATTCTCTCTCTCTCTCTGCATTGCTCTCTCTCTCTCTCTTCCTCTCTCCCACTCTCGATATGCTCTTATTTACATTGGCTTTATTTTCTTGTTGTCTTCTTATATGTCAAAGACTACCCAACCAAGTCAAACCAAGCCAAAGCGACCTGCCACTCAGCCAGTCAGTCGGCCTGGACGACTGGGCCGAGTGCACATGTATTTAAGAAATTTTTGCATAATTTCATACACAAATTTACATATTTATGTCGCTCTGTTTGCACTGCTCGACTTCGATTTTTTTTTTTTTCGTTTTTTTGTTATTTTTTTTAAGCTTGTTTGTATGTATGTGAGTAAGTTTTCGTTATATCTTGGCTGGTTCAACTTGTCTGTTAAAAGTGGTCACAGCAACGCCACCGTTTGTAATATAAGTTGGTTATTTATTTATGCTTTTGTATTGGTGTTGTGATTGTCGTGCTCATGTTGTCTTCGTTGCTGTTATTGTTGTTGTCGTTCGTTCACGTTTTTTTTTAATCGTTCATTTTTTTTTCAATCGTCATCATCAACAGCTTGGCCGTTGTCGTTACCTGGTCTCTCTGTCATTCCATCCATCCATCCATCCATCCATCCATCTATCTATCTATCCATCTACCCGACCGTCAGTCTGTCTACCTATCTGGTTGGTCGGGCTCCCTGCTTGACTTTAATCTTCTCAATTACTCGCAATTTGCAAGTTGTGTGCGTGTGCTTTGGCATTCTTTTTGGCTCTCTGTTTTTGTCGTCGTCGTCGTCGTTGTCGTCTCGCTCAGTGTGAGTGCGTGTGTGTGTGTGAATTTCGTTTCGTTTCATTTTGGTTGCTCATTCTTCTTATTCATGTTTTTTGTACATTTTGCGCTTGTTTTGATTTCTTAATCTTTTTACCATAATTGATGGCAATTAAATAAAAGGTGTGTGTGCGGCCTCGTCGTGCGACTCGTCGTATTGACTTGCTGCTCTTCGTATTTCATTCGGCTCTCACTCTCTCTCTCTCTCTTTCATTTACTCTGTCGTCTTTTTTTTTTCTCAGGCTATCGGATTCATTCTTTCAAACTGGCCATAAATTTGTTGCTGCCAGTGATTGTTGCTATTATTATTGCCTTGTTGTAGTTTATTACCAACACCACCTCAAATCTGAGACCTCAACTCAATGGGGTTGTTGTTGTTGTTGTTGTTGTCCCCACCACCCCCAACCCCCCACGCACCTCGCGTGACTCTTCTTGTTCACTCTGGCTGCGGCTGCTTATTGTAGCATTCAAATTATTCGTATATATCAATTTGCTCATTTTATTATATGTATAAAAATTTGGTTAATTTTGTTGTTGTTGTTTTTATACATTTTTTCTTTTTGCCTCTTGCTTTTTGTCTTTTTTCTCGACAATTTTGTCTCTTTTTGGGGGTCGCCGCTCGCATTTTGTCATCTTTTCTGCGAAACTTTATTGATTAGTTTCATATTCAGTGCGCTGTTTTGGTTTTAGCTTAGTTTTACGCCGTAGACAAAATACTGTCAACTGACACATGTGCATGTCTATGTCTCTCCGTGTCTCTCTGTGTGTATGTGTGTGTGTGATGAATAAAGTGATTACAGCGATTTAGTTAATTGGCTGCAGTATAGTTATTATTATATTTCCAAGTTTGATTGTTTTGTGTGTCTCCGGTGGCTCCAGTGTAATTAAATTGTAGTTTTTTCCATTCAACCTGAATAATAAATTGTTGACAATTGTTTTTTTTTTTTTTTTTGCTTGCTTCCTTGCTTGCCTGCTTGCTTACGCCAGTTTAACCTTAAGTTTTATATTTTTATTTGCTTATGTGTGTGTAAATATTTTTATTGTTTTTATTGAAAAGTAGTTTAGTCGTACAACACATATTTAAATTAATATATAAAAAAAATTAATTGCTATATCAAAGTCATAGCTCACAGCTTAACCCTTTAGTGACCTTCGGAAAAAAAATGTATCGACTTCTTCAGATCCTTTTGGTTCGAGACAGAATGGGTCAGGACATCTTGTTCATCCTCTTAACCCTTTAGTGACTTTTTATCTCAGAGCCGAAATGGACAAAACTGGTCAGATTTAACCTTAAAACCAGTTATGATCAATGCTTAACGAAATAAATCTCGATACTAACATACTTCTTATCCTTCTGATTAAAGACAGAGCTGGTCAGATTAGCTCCTAAATAAGGATAAATGCCTGAGACTTTGGCATTAATTTGCCAACATTGCCAAGTCATAGCTCACAGCTTAACCCTATAGTGACCCTTTCTTTGAGACCAAAAAAATATACATATATCGATCCTCACATAGCTCAAGTCCTTTAAACTTTAGTAATCACTTAACCCATGAACTACATTTTTGTTGAAATCTGGAAAATTAAATCCTCTGTGGGATGTTTCTATATAGTAATACTTATTCCTATTTGAGAAGATTAAAGATAAAAATGTAGTTGAAATTTTTAATTTTCTTTTGAATAATTGTTAATTCTCAGACAATAAATGAATATAATCTAATCATTTCGAATTCCCAAGAGAATTAATTTTTACTAAAGTATGCATTTTCATTATCACCAATTTGAAATGGTTTTAATTGGTAAATTAAAATTGATTAAATATTTATCGATTACATCATCTTTCAATGAGGTGAAAATATGAATAGACAAATCAACAATAAAAACTGATTATATGAACAAGTCATAAATTAACTCACGACACTTTTCCATACACTCAACCATTTCGAATTGAGTCGGAAAACATGTATATGAATAACTAAAATTGACTTGGCTGAAAAGCAGGATTGAAGTACAGTTGACAAGATTGACTAACAAACGAACAAACAACTAACTAACTAGCTAGCTGGCTAGCTGGCTAGCTGGCTGGCTGACTGGCTGACTGGCTGGCCAACTGTAAACTAGCCAACCCCACTAACTTAAAACTGGCAATTGTATATCGCTTGCGGTTATGTCGTGGCTATGTCAGCGGGGAGAGCGTGGGGGGTCATTGGGGGTGGTGTCGGTGGCACTGTCGGTGGCGTTGGCTAAGTAAATAATACAAACAGCTTTGGTGTAAAAACAATCACTTTGCCAATGACGGACCGAGTGTCTACTTAACTCTGACTCTGACTCATGCAGCAGGCACTTGGCCAGGCTGGAGTGCGAGTCAAGTCAATTGCAAGTACAGCAACAAAAATAAAAAGTAGCCGGTTGGGAACAGGCGCTCCACTCTTTTCACCAGCGTCAGCCACGACTCCTTTAGGCCACAAAACAAGCAGGCCAACAACACACAACAAACAATCTGCCAACTCATACAAACAAAACACTTACTCATGCATTCATTCACCCCGTTCATCCGTTCATCCAACCACCCACCACCAACACCATCACAACCATCACAACCACACTCACAGCACCAACAACAACTTTCAACTTGTTTGCCAATTGCGATGAAGCGCACTAATAAATTTCTACTTTGTTTTCCCCCTTTTTTTTTTTTCTTTCAATAATATTTCCAGATTCAAGCCAAAAGCACACACGCATACCCACCAACTCGTCGAGGAAGGAAAAAAAGCTAAAGAAAATATATGCTAGTGTGCGAGTACCAAAAGTGTCCATATATCTGTGTGTATGAGTGTATTTGAATTTGTATAAATATATTTATGTGTGTGTTTGTGTGATGATAATGATGATGTAGTTGCTGTGGCCAAGAGTGATGAAGATGATGATGATGATGATGATGTTGGCCAAAAAGCCTCCACCAAGACCAAAACTACCAACATCGCAGCCAAGTTGCTACCACAGATGAACAACGTCAACTACAACAACAATAATAACAACAACAAGAGGAACAGCAGCTACGTTCGTTACAGGAAAGTACAGCAATGTGGAAAATTTTAAACAGCAAAAATTCAAAACGCAGAAAAACTAAACGCGCAAAAAGAAGAATTTTTCATTCTCGCGTCATCATAAAGCCATAAAGCAAAAAAAAAAAAACGAAGCAAAAAAAAAAAAAAGAAAAGTCGAGAGAAAACAAAAACAAAAACTGTCGTAAAAAGGCAGTCATAAAAGAAAATAAGGCAAAAGGGAAAAACCCACCACTTCAGCAGAGCAACTACTACAACAACAACAACAGTAAGAATTTCAATTTAAAGCAAAAACAATAACAACAACAACAACGACAATGTAAAACAAGAAAATCCTGCCAAGAAAAAGTTCAAGTCTGCGAAGTAGAAAAACCACTTAAAACGTCGATGAGACGGGACGAAGACATCGCAAAGCGTTTCGTCAACGGGGGCAAAGGCATTCACACACACATACACACACATACACACATACACCAAACAAAAACACGCACACACACGAAGGTGCGAGAGGGCAAGCGAGAGTAATTGAGAGCAAGAGCCTGAAACAAAGAGAGCGATCAAAAGAGAGAAAGAGGCAGCCTGCTTTGACTTTGCAAAGGAGTCTGCGAAGGCAAGCAAAAACGTAGTGAAGCGCGTGCTAAAGAAGGAGCAAAAAAAAGTAGTTTTTTTTTTTTTTTTTTTGGTTCTTCGTCTTGAACTTCTCCTTGCCTCCTGTTGTGCGTGTGTGTGTGTTTGTGTGAGTGTGTGTATTTTTTTTTTTTTTGCATTTGCTCATTATTTTAATACTACACATTTAGTGGTAGTAGCGTGAAAAAAGGTGGTGGTGTGTTTAAAACTTGTGTGTGTAATGTGGTCACGCAAGACGTGGCAGCCGAGCAGGAGCACGTCCACCAAACGCTACAACAGCAACAACAAGGCTGCCTAGGCAGCTGCAATTGCACCTTTGAGTGCGCCCCTGCCTCTGCCTCTGCTCCGTCCAAGGAATGCGCAGCACAGAGAGCGACAGAGAGAGAGAGAAAGAGAACGAGCGAGCGGGTTTAATTGAGAGCCGAGACAGCGGCACTCGACCTCTCAACGTCACCAACGACATTTTATTAGTTGTAATTCGCAAAGCCAGGAGCATGCAACGCGCGCGAAAACCAAACGAATCGTGCTCGCTCCTCAAGTCTATTGGTAACCACAGCAATAACAACAACAACAGCCCGAGGCAGTTATTCACACACAAGAAGGAAAAGTAGGACCAGAGTGGGGGTAAAAGGGCAAACAGTTGACGCATTCCAAGCGTGTCTCGATTTCAGGCTTTTATTTTTTTTCTTCTCGTAATTCCTTTTTCTTTTGGCATTGTCGTTGTTGTTGTTTAGGTTTATTTAATACCGGTCTTTTGCACCACTCATTCATGGCATAATTTTTTCATGCAGTTGTCGCCAGCAAAGTGCCGCCAACGTAGCCAGGTTAACAAGGAAAGAGCAAAAAATCGCAAATGCAAATTAAAGACCAGCAAGTGCGTCGTTTATTATGGGCCGCTCCAAGTTTCCCGGGAAACCATCCAAGTCGATTAATCGTAAACGGATCAGTGTTTTGCAATTGGAGGATGACACCGTGGCGAGCTCGGCGGCCACAGCGCCCCCAGAACAGCAACAAACAGAACAAAGCGCCAGTTCGGCCGCCCACGAGAAGGGCAACAATTGTGATAACGATGACGATGATAATGCGCCAAATGGTGGAACCGCAGCCACTGGCAACGGTTCAACCAGCACAACTACCGCAACGGCAGCCTCCGGCAATGGCAGTGGCGGTGGCAACAACAGCACCTCCACAAATGGTGGCAATGTAAACGGTGCCAGCGGAGGCAACAACACCAGCAATGGCCGAAATGCCGCCTCCGGTGATACCAGCAACACCAGCAATGCAGCTTCGCCCGCTGAACGCAAAGAGGGCCAGAAGACCAAGAGCACCGACCTGCCAGACACCAGTGACGATGTGGACGAGGATAGCGACAATGACAACAACAACGAGGCCGGCGACTCTGACAAGGCAGCACCAACATCCCAGGCTAGCAGCAGTGGACTGATGGCCGGTCTGAGCACCTTGCAGCGGGTCCGAAAGGGAGGCAATAAAAAATTCAAAAACTTGAATCTAGCTCGGGCCGAGGTGATGTTGCCCTCCACCTCGAAATTGAGGCAACAACAATTGCAACTTAATTGCCCTTCAGCTTCTCCTACGTCAACGGCGGCGTTGGTAACAACCACGACAACAACAACAACAACCGCGGTGACGCCAACAACGCCGGCATCAACGCCAACGTCTGTGGGGGGTAGCGGGTCGAGCTTAGGGCCAGTCAACCCCTTTGCCGCTGTGGAATCAAAAGTCTTGAGTTCCGGCGAAGACGTTGCAATGGTAAGTTCATTTTTACTTCCATACTCTTTTCGAAGGAATCGAGTATATATGGTTTTGGCTCTAACTTGGAAATGTCTGAAAGTTACAAGTTTACGAGAAGACTATTTCCTCCGTCTGTTCATTTGTCTGAGAGACATTCTGTGTGCCTTGGATCGCTATATCAATTTTGATAAAATTGAATCTTTGTCTTGATTATAACCAAATAACTATCTGTATTAAGTTTCGCCTGAATCGAACTTGTATAACTTTTTAATTGAACTAAAAAAAAAAAAAACATTTAACATAAAATAAACCCCTTTCGAAAAGAGTGTATACTCTTCGGCACTCCGAAGATAGCTTTACCATTTGTTTTAAGAATAAATTTAAGCCGATTTTCCTCAGTGATTTTTGTCTGGTGTCTGTGTGTGTTTTGCATTGCGTGTGCTATTTACTTTTGTTTTTTTTATTTTTTCTCCTTTCCCACATATCAGCTTATGCCTTGCACTCCAACTTACTCTGTCACCCCATCAGACTGGCGAAAAGCAACCAATCCAACCATTCAGTCTTGTTCTTTGCTCTAGTCGTTGGCCAGGTTAATTGGCTTTTATGACGTTTTCGCGCCTTAGTCTAGAATATTCCCCCGGCTTCATTTACTTGCAAAAAAACTTGTTTTTATTTATTTATTTTTTGTTCTCTTTTCTTTTTACCCCTTCGCCATTGCACTTGCTTGTACACCCTATTTTGTTTGGCTTGGTCGAGTTTGTGTAGTTTGCTTGTCTGAATTATTGATTGACTGCTTGAGTTGGCTAAATAAATAAGACGAAAGCTTATTTTTAATTTTTTGTTTTTTTTTCTTCTAATTTTTTTAGGCTCAAAAATCAAACGATATGTCCAGCGAGGCGGTGGAGGCAACTGCTCCGGCCACAGCATCGGGCTCCACCTCGGGCACATCGGGATCGACTGTGCCAGCCACTGGAGCAGCTAAGCAAAAGAAAACGGTTACCTTCAAGAATATACTCGAAACCAGCGATGACAAGTCGGCAGTCAAGCGATTCTACAATCCGGACAATCACATGCCGCTCGTCTCGATTATGAAAAAGGAGTGCCTGAACCGCCAGCTGTCATATTCCCGGGGTAGTGAGTGCATTGTGAGACCTTCCATTTTGTCCTCACTGGCTCCGAACAAGCATTCGAATATTGATAAGCTGAACTCGCTTAAGTTTCGCTCGGCACATGCGATCTCTAGCCTGGATTCGGGGTCCAGTTCCAGCCTGTTCGGCACAGCCCTGTCGCGAGCCTTTGGCGCTCCAACTGAGGACGAGCAGGCTGATCCTGGTGCCGTGACTTTTCGTTTTAGCAGACGCAAGTCTGATGACGAGAGTGCCGAGGGCGAAGATGATTGTGAGGATCTGGACGAAGACGAAGATGAGGCCGAATGTGATTCCGAAGAGGCAGCAGATAATGAAGAGGCTCTATCCGATAAGAGCACCGAAACAGCTACGGGCCAGGACTCGGAGAGACCAGGCGATGACAAGCAGCTGGTGGTGGATAAACATTTCGTCTTGCCCAAGCGCAGCACGCGCTCCTCGCGCATCATCAAGCCGAATAAGCGACTCCTGGAGGATGGCAGCATTATGCCCAAGAAAAATCTCAACGAAATCAAGACCAAAAACTATTTTGGCCTAGCGGAATCAGCAACCGCCTCCCCCGTGCTATTGGGCCTGAAGAAATCTATGGAGGCCTTACCAGCTTTCGGAAGCCTCAAAGTGAACAACAGCTTTGTGTTGCGCCAGCCACGTCTCAACTTTCAGTTGGATAAGACGGGAACATTTGCAGCCACCAAGACTGCGCCAAGTGCCATTTCCCCAGTTAATAATACAATCTCATTTGGCTCGCTCAATGTGGCCAGTACATGTAAGTCATCGACTTAATTTTAATCCGTATTTAGATTCTCAAGGTGTCATTTAAAGGGTCTTACGAATTCTTATAGACTGACTTCAATCAGACGATTATAAGTATAACTAACATGGATAAATACTTCTATATAAATCAGCTTTAGGATCCTTTGGGTCTAAAAAAATCTCCATAGTACCGTTCAGTCTTATAAAATGATTAAATACAACCAAAATAAGCTAAAATCTTACTGACAGACTGTACCTAAACTTAGGAGTATTAGGGTATAACTATATCAATCATAACCGTATTACACGTTCAATAATTATTTTCTCGGTAATAAGAGACTGACCTAAAATTTTAGAAATTCTAGTTGACTATATCATATATCTCACACCGATTAATAGGGAATAATGACTATACCAGATCTGAATAGACTAACAAATTTTGTAATTTCCAGCTTCTTCGACAGCCTGTGCCGTTTGTGCCATGTTAGTGACTAGCAAGGATGTGCCCCAGGCTCGTAAATACGGTGTGATTGCCTGCGATATTTGCTGCAAGTTCATTTCCAAAATGACCAAGAAATCGGTTTCGGCCCATGCTAGTTCGAGTTCAACATCTGCGCCAGCCAGCACCCCAGTACTCCAGTGTAAAAGTTCTGAAGGTGAGTTCTTTAATTACTCCTGGGAAAATAATTCAACTAATTCTTTTGTCCTCGTTCAGGTACCAGTTGCAGCCTTCACTCGGCCAAGAGTCAACTGAAAACCTTTAAGAAACTTTACAAGGAACGCTGCACAGCCTGTTGGCTCAAGCAATGCCTGGTGGTGTTCCAACTTCCGGCCGGGCACAAGAGTCGTCTAAGTGCCATTTTGCCGGCCAGCTTGCTCAAGCAAGTGGGTCGTAGTGAGGCTGAGGAGAAGTCTGCGGAACTGCTCTCGCCTACAGGCAGTCTGCGTTTCACCAATGCAGCGACCAACAATGTGGCAGCCTCCAGTAGTGCCACAATCAAATGGAAGTCCAATGTGGAAGGGGCCATTAATTCCATTAAATCGAATCCTCTGGCCGAGAACAATTTAACTTTTGGCAGCACGCCGCTCCTGCGACCGGCCATACTCGAAAATCCATTGTTCCATAAGACGGCCGCCGACAGCTCTATTAAGAAGACCGATGAAAAGTCTTTAGAGGCGGCCAGTTTGAGCCCCAAGGATACGAAAATCACACGAAAAGTGAAACAAGATAAACAAGAAAAGGATAAGACAAAAGAGCTCGAAATTGAAAAGCCCCAGAGTCCCACAACTAAGAAGGAAGCCGGCCCGGCTGAGCCCCTCAAAGTGGACAGTTTGCCTTCTGTTTCGAGCCTGACTCCGGCAGCATTATCGCCAAATAGTCAAGCAACTGCTTCAACTAACTCGAATACAATTGTGGCTGCAGCTACAGAACAAGGAGATGCCACTGTGCCTGCCGCTGATGGCCTCAAACGGCAAAGGATAGATCTGAAGGGACCAAGAGTAAAGCATGTGTGTCGCAGTGCCTCCATAGTTCTGGGCCAGCCTCTGGCCACTTTTGGTGAAGAAGGCGAAGGCTTAGAGAATCCCGAACAGAGTCAAGTCTCTGAAGAACCACGTCCCGCTTCACCCAAGTCCCAGGCTACTCAGATGATCACGGATGAAAATGATAATTGTGCCTCTTGCAAGTCTCCCAGTGAGCCCCAGTCTGTCCAGGCGAAGGCTGCGGTACCATCTACTAAAGCCCAACCAACAACAGAGGCTAAGAAACCGGCAGCAGCTTCCCTGCCTGGCAAGGTAACCACCCGCAATTCAGCCACCAGTGTGACCTCAAGCAGCTCAAACCTTTTGGCTCCCAGTAAGAAGCGCCAGACAGGCAGCGGTGTTGATGCCAACGTTGTGGCAGCTTCAGCTCAAAATGGCCAGGTCAGTGTGGGTCGTCGTGGTTCCACCAAGGATGTATGCCGACTCAAGACACTCATTTCCATTGACTTTTGGGAGAACTACGATCCGGCCGAAGTGTGCCAAACTGGCTTTGGACTCATTATCACCGAGACGGTGGCCCAGCGTGCCTTGTGCTTCCTCTGCGGATCAACTGGCCTGGATCCGCTCATCTTTTGCTCTTGCTGCTGTGAGCCCTATCATCAGTATTGTGTCCTGGACGAGTACAATCTCAAGCATACCTCCTTCGATGACACCCTCATGAACAGTCTGCTAGACACCTCGACGGCCAATATCTCAACAACGCCCTCGGCCCTGCTCAATTCCAATTCGGCAGCCCAACTCAATCAGCTGACGAATCGTCTGAACTGGCTCTGCCCACGGTGCACTGTGTGCTACACCTGCAACATGTCATCCGGCTCCAAGGTGAAATGCCAGAAGTGCCAGAAAAATTACCACACAACTTGCCTGGGTACTAGCAAACGCCTGCTTGGAGCCGACCGACCACTCATCTGTGTCAACTGTCTCAAATGCAAGTCCTGTGCCACTACAAAAGTCTCCAAGTTCGTGGGCAACCTGCCCATGTGCACGTCCTGCTTCAAGCTGCGCAAGAAGGGCAACTTCTGCCCGATCTGCCAGAAGTGCTACGACGATAATGACTTTGACCTGAAGATGATGGAGTGCGGAGACTGCAATCAGTGGGTTCACTCCAAGTGCGAAGGCCTCAGTGATGAACAATACAACCTGCTGAGCACTCTGCCCGAGTCCATTGAGTTCATTTGCAAGAAGTGTGCCCGTCGAAATGAGAGCTCCGCCCAGAAGGCTGAGGAGTGGCGTCAGGCCGTGATGGAGGAGTTTAAATCCAGTCTCTTCAGCGTGCTCAAGCTACTCAGTAAATCCAGGCAGGCCTGTGCCCTGCTCAAACTTAGCCCCCGCAAGAAGGTGCGATGTACCTGTGGAGCCAGTAGTAGTGGCAATGGCAAGATCCAGCCCAAGTCGCTGCAGTTTAGCAGTGACAACGGTCTCGGCAGTGATGGTGAATCACAGAACAGCGATGATGTCTATGAATTCAAGGATCAACCAGCTCCATACTCTTTGGCCACAAATGCGGCGGCAGCCAAGACAAAGGTGCCCTGCACCTGCTTCCAGGTCTACAGCCAACCTCAGGCCTTCAGCCTGGTGGACATTAAGCAGAAGATATCCAGCAATGCCTACGTCTCCTTGGCCGAGTTCAACTATGACATGAGCAATGTGATTCTCCAGAGCAATTGCGATGAACTCGACATAGCCTACAAGGAGCTTCTGAGCGAGCAGTTTCCCTGGTTTCAAAATGAGACCAAGGCCTGCACGGATGCCCTGGAGGAAGACATGTTCGAATCGTGTGCCTACAATGCCCTCAGCGAGGACCTGGATGAGCCGCCACCTAGCTATCCCGATGAGGTTGATGAGGTGCGTGGTGTGCTGGACATTCCAGTGGACGTAGATGTCGATGTGGGATGCGCCCTAAAAACACGCATCGACACTCGCGTCTGTCTCTTCTGCCGTAAGACCGGCGAGGGTCTGTCCAACGAGGAGGCCCGTCTACTCTACTGCGGTCATGACTGCTGGGTGCATACCAATTGTGCCATGTGGTCGGCCGAGGTATTCGAGGAAATCGATGGCTCCTTACAGAACGTGCACAGTGCCGTGGCCCGTGGGCGCATGATCAAGTGCACAGTGTGTGGCAACCGAGGCGCCACCGTCGGCTGCAATGTCAAGTCCTGCGGAGAACACTATCACTATCCCTGTGCCCGCAGTATCGAGTGTGCCTTTCTCACTGACAAATCGATGTACTGTCCGGCCCATGCCGGCAATGCGCTCAAATCGAATGGCTCGCCCACAGTTACCTACGAGTCCAACTTTGAGGTTTCGCGGCCCGTCTATGTGGAGCTGGATCGTAAGCGTAAGAAACTGATCGAACCGGTCAAGGTGCAATTTCACATAGGATCTCTGGAGGTGCGTCAGCTGGGCACCATAGTGCCACGCTTTTCGGACTCCTACGAAGCGGTGGTCCCCATTAACTTTCTGTGCAGTCGTCTGTATTGGTCGTCAAAGGAGCCCTGGAAAATTGTAGAGTACACGGTGCGCACCACCATACAGAATAGTTTCTCCACTTTGACTACTCTGGATACTGGTCGAAATTTCACCGTAGATCATAGTAATCCCAACAATTCTATAGTTCAGCTGGGCTTGGCTCAGATAACGCGTTGGCACAACAGTTTGGCGCGGAATGAGATGTTGGACCTGGACTGGTCCTTGAGTAATGCAGAGCTGTCCAAGCTGTTGCCGGATTACCTGACGCATGGAACAAACTCGACCTTGGCGCCAGACGAAAGTACAGAAGAGGAACCCCAGAATAATGCCGACTTATTGCCACCTGAAATTAAGGATGCCATATTTGAGGATCTGCCGCATGAATTGCTTGATGGCATTTCCATGCTGGATATTTTTATGTACGAGGATCTCGGCGATGCCAAGGAATTGTTTACAATGAGCGAGCAGTCCAAGGATGGGGTGAATACGACACCCACACCACATATCTCTGACGAGGACACGGGCAATTCCAACAGCTTTGGTAAGCAATTGGAGCTGAGCAACTCCTGGCCAGCCAGTAATCCCGTGGAAGATGCCATGCTCTCGGCGGCACGTAACTCGAATCAGGTCAAGTCGCGTCCCAAGGCCAATGGACCTACTGATGTCCTCAAAAAGGCCGGTGTGGCTCAGACTCGTGCCTGGCCCAAACTGGACGGTTCTAGTGTGGCGGCCATTAAACGTCGCAAACTTTCCAAGAACCTGGCCGAAGGTATGCTCCTAAGTCTCAGCCAGCAGAGAAGCAAGAAGGAAATGGCCACGGTGGCTGGCATCTCCCGCCGCCAATCAATTTGTAGCAACGAAGTGGTAGAAGGCACCGCCGGACGCAGCAAGAGTTTCACCTGGAGTGCTGCCAAGCGGTATGTGGAAAAAGGCGAGGTACGCGAGGATGCCAACAAGTTAAGGATCATGCAAATGGATGGCGTCGATGATTCCATCACAGAATTCCGCTTCGTCTCTGGCGATGGTAATCTTTCCACTGGTCAGGTCAGATGTGAGCGCTGCCAGTGCACCTACCGCAACTATGATTCCTTCCAGCGCCACTTACCCAACTGCGAGCCCATGTCCACCAGCGAATCCGAGTCTGAGAATAATTCGCATGCCGGACCTACGACCACACATCTGACGGCTGAGAGTCTCAACGAATTGCAGAAACAGGCGGTGGCTGCGGCCACTCTGAATAGTGCCAACGGCATACCCTATCTTCAGGCCTCCTTTCCTCAAGTACAAAATCTGGCCACTTTGGGTCAGTTCGGAGTCCAAGGTCTCCAGGGCGTGCAGAGCCTACAAGGCTTACAGAATCTGCAGCTGCAGCAATTGCAGCCTCAATCTCTTGGTAACGGCTTCTTCTTGTCCCAAGCCAATCCTGCCCAGACCACCACCACCACTGGCAATGATGAGCTACAACTATACGCCAGCTCCCTTCAAAGTTTGGCTGCCAATCTTGGTGGGGGCTTCACCCTGGCCCAACCTACAGTCAGTGCTGCGCCTCAACCGCAGCTCATAGCCGTCTCCACCAACCCAGATGGCACACAGCAGTTTATCCAGATACCCCAGACCACCACCGCAGCTCCACAACTGATTCAGACAGCAGCTGCTCCAACAGCCACGTATCAAACACTGCAGGCCACGAATAGCGACAAGAAGATTGTGCTTCCCGTCTCAGGAAAACCACTCAAGACTGTGGCCACCAAGGCTGCCCAACAGGCCACGGCGGCTGCCAAACAAAAGCAACTGAAAGCGGCCCACACAGTCAAGCCCATCCAGGCCAAAGTGATGACTCCAACAGTGACCAGCCAGACCCAACAAACAGCCACGCCCATCACAGTGTTGAGCAGTGCCAATGGAGCCACTGCCGGAACAGCTACCACTCAGCTTCTGGGACAGAATCTGCTCCAACCACAACTACTGTTCCAGACCAATCCAGCCCAGGCCCAGCAGACTCCCTCGCTCCTACTGCCCCAGTCTCAAGCCCAGAATATCATCTCCTTTGTGACCAGCGATGGTAGTCAGAATCAGCAGCTCCAGTACATCTCCATACCTACAAACAATGAGTTCAAGCCTCAACCACAGGCAACCACGCCCGCCTTTCTCACAGCCACGGCCGCGGGACCCACGGCAAATACCAATCAGTTGCTGCAAGGGGCAACATTCCTTCAGACCGATGCCAGTGGCAATCTCATGCTGACCACGGCCCAGGCTCCATCAGGCCTGCAGATGCTGACAGCTCCCTTACAGGCCCAGCCTCAGGTGATTGGCACACTCATCCAGCCACAGACTCTTCAATTGGCCGCCGCTGGTGCAGATGCCACACAAAATGGAGCCACTGGTCTGGAATTCGCTGCGGCTACACCTCAGGTGATTCTGGCCACTCAGCCCATGTACTACGGTCTGGAGACAATTGTTCAGAATACGGTAATGTCCTCCCAGCAATTCGTATCCACGGCCATGCCAGGTGTACTCAGTCAGAATGCCAGCTTCTCGGCCACCACCACCCAAGTCTTCCAGGCCAGCAAGATCGAACCCATTGTGGACATACCCGCAGGCTATGTGGTACTAAATAATTCCGTGGATGGTAGCAGCAATGCCAGCACCACCTTCCTTAACGCAGCCAGTGTCTTGCAGCAGAGTCAGCCCCAGGCCACAACCAACTTGGATGAAGCAACCACGCAATTGCTACAGAATGCCAATTTCCAGTTCCCGCAGCAGGCAACTTCGGTCAGCTCAAGTCAGGGTCTGGACTATGCCAACACAGGAGGAGCTCCCTTGGTGGTCACGGCCAAAATACCACCAGTGGCTCAGCTAAAGCGCAACATAAACTCTACTCAAATGGTGACAAAAACCACACCGATTTCAGCTCTGAGCAAGGTCCAACCCCAGCAGGTGGTCAACAAAGTGCTCCCCACCAGCATAGCCACTCACCAGCTTAAATCTGCTGGTATGAACAACATGAAGCAAGGAATCCAATTTCAACGTCAAGGAGTAAACGAAATTAAGACCAACAAAGCCCCAGGAGCCATGCAGATCATTCAGACCACGGGCACCACCTGTGGAGCCCCGCCCAGTATAGCCTCCAAGCCACTACAAAAGAAAACAAATCCCACGCGCCCCATACACAAATTGGAGGTAAAGCCAAAGGTGATGAAGCCTTCAATGGTGAAGCTCCCGGCAAATGGGCCTCAGCCGCAGCCATCCAATTTGCCGGCCAAGGTGACAGTCCTGCATAATGCCACTGGTCCGACATTGGTGCCACAGCGTCTGCAACTGCAGCAGCAACAACAACAGCAACCCCATCAACTCACCCAGCCACAGGTCATACAACAGCCGCAAATCCAGCAAATTCAATTGCCCATGATGACAATTTCCAACAATGTAGTGGGTGAATCAGTAACCACTTCAACCATGCCAAACGGTCAATTCGTGTTGACACAAAATCAAATGGTGGAACAGCAACAACAACAGCAGATTTCGGAGCTCCTGGTCAGCAGTGGTAACAATCGCCTTCAGCATTTCACCAATGGACAATTGCCCACAAATGTGGTGAATCCTCTGCAGCAGCCCCAGTCTCACGTGACCACCACAAGCATGGCGACCACCACCACCACCCAGCAGAGTCTCACCATCAATAGTCGACCCACGAATCGAGTGCTACCCATGCAACAGAGGCAGGAGCCGGCACCGCTGACAGTGGCCCCGGTGGTACAGTCGCCTACCTTGCCCAAGCCCTCGGATCAATCGGCCACGGCCAGCCTGACCGGCTTGGCTTCAGTGCAGAAGGTAGTCTCCAAATGTTATGCTCAATTGGAGCAGAAGTCCCCGGTCTATGAATCCGAGCTGAAAGCTACCACAGACCTGGATCATCAGGTCTTGCCAGAGGCTTCGACCGGTGTGCTCCTGGCTCAGACGCAGGAAGCCAACTACAATGGTAATCTCTATGACAAGCAGCCAGCTGGAATAGGAGAACAAATGGACTTGGACAAGAGCAAACTGAGAGAGACCACGGCTCAGATGGATCTGGCCAACAATGGCTTTGAGATCACGGCAAACGATGGAAGTTGCTTGCTGGAGAAGCATAATTTCCAGATGGATGTGGTGCCTATGGAGACAGATGATCAATACCTAAATGGCGGTTCCAAGGAGACAAACGAAGAAGCAGAAGAGGATGAAGACGATGATGATTTCAGTCTGAAAATGGCCACATCAGCGGCCAATGACCACGAAATGTCTGACAGTGAAGAGCCTGCCGTCAAGGAGAAGATTAGTAAGATTCTGGACAATTTAACCAATGATGATTGTGCAGACTCCATAGCAACGGCCACCACAGTAGAGGCCAGCGGTGAACAGGGCTACCAGCAAATGGTTGATGATGTCCTGGCTACCACAGCTGCAGCTTCAACGGTAGCCGCCTCGTCTGAACCATTTGGCAGCACACCCGAGGAAACCGCCGCCGTCGAGGCTGCAGCCAGCTACATCAATGAGCTCGAAATGAAAAAGCTGCAGGTAGAGCTGAAGAAGCCCAAACTGGAAGCTGAGCAGGATTATCCAGTATCCACGGCAACCGATGTGGCCACGGCTACGGCTCCGCCTCAACCAGGGCCACCCATGCGCGAACCCAAGAAAATCAGTGGACCACACTTGCTTTATGAAATCCAAAGCGAAGATGGCTTCACCTACAAGTCCACTTCAATTTCGGAAATTTGGGAAAAAGTCTTCGAAGCAGTCCAAGTGGCTCGCCGTGCCCACGGCTTGGCTCCTTTGCCCGAGGGTCCTTTAGCGGATATGAGTGGCGTCCAGATGATTGGCCTAAAGACCAATGCCCTCAAATATCTCATCGAGCAGCTGCCCGGCGTGGAGAAGTGCAGCAAGTACACGCCCAAATACCACAAGCGGAACGGCAACGTCTCCACAGTTGCTGGCCTGGCCAATCCTGGCAATGCGAGTGCCAACATAGCTGCTCTCAATATGGGTGTGGCCGGCGATGGACAAACCCTTTTGGAATACGGCTCCGATCAGGATGACTTGCAGGAAAATGCCTACGAGTGTGCACGCTGTGAACCATATGCCAGTCGATCGGAATATGACATGTTCAGCTGGCTGGCCTCGCGGCATCGCAAGCAGCCCATTCAGGTGTTTGTGCAGCCACCCGAAAATGAATTGGTCACCAGGTGAGTGAAGCCTCTCGATCTCTAAAATTGAAAGAAACTAAATTTTGATTTTTATTATAGGCGCGGCACGGGCAGCAACTTACCAATGGCAATGAAATATCGCACTCTGAAGGAGACTTACAAGGATTACGTAGGCGTATTTCGTTCGCACATTCATGGTCGTGGTCTATACTGCACTAAAGACATTGAAGCAGGTAAAATAAAAAGGAGTCGATATACTTTGGTCTTTTTAAGAAAAATTTATATTAGATCATATAGGCCAAAATCTATTTTGTTCATATCTTGGGTATTTCTCAATAGATTTGATTCAAACTTGATATCATGCGTTTGCATCTATATATACATGGACTCATGAAGTATTATCTTGATTGATTATTTCATATAAAAGATATAGATCAAAACCATATCTCGATGTTGAAAAGATTTCAAATAAATCGAATTATTTTCAGAATCTTTTCCGTTTTCTAATATAATTTGTATTTCATCCAGGTGAAATGGTCATTGAATATGCTGGGGAATTGATACGCTCCACACTGACAGACAAGAGAGAGCGCTACTATGATAGCCGTGGCATTGGCTGTTACATGTTCAAGATCGATGACAATTTGGTGGTAGATGCCACAATGCGTGGCAATGCGGCCCGCTTTATCAATCACTCTTGTGAGGTGAGTTTGAAATATTTTTCGGTAATTTTGAAATAGTCATTAAATTTTTTCCTTTCACAGCCGAATTGCTATTCGAAAGTCGTCGATATTCTTGGGCACAAACACATCATAATTTTTGCCTTGCGTCGAATTGTGCAAGGCGAGGAACTTACCTATGATTACAAGTTCCCGTTCGAGGATGAGAAAATACCCTGTTCCTGTGGCTCCAAGCGATGTCGCAAGTACTTAAACTAAACTTCAACTCACAAGGCGCTGGGCGTCTCAACAAAATAAAAATCAAATCCCAACATACTCAAAAAAAAAAAAAAAAAAAAAACAAGGAAAAAACTAAAACAACGCAAACAAAAGTGAAAGATTTTGTAGTTAACGGTTATTTCGATCTTAGTTTGGTCAATCGTGATACTTTATTCATTTTATACCCAAAAAAAAAACCTTACGTTTTAGATAAGCGATACTACAGTGCTAAGAGTTAAATCGTTGATATTATAATTATATAACGAACCCACACACTCACACTTACACATATTACATATTATGCAGTAGATCGAGTGCTTACGAATTATCTAAGTATGATTTAGAAATGCAAAAATAAGAAACAAACAAACAAACCAACTCGATGATGTCAGTATTCAGAGCAACATAGTAGAGGAAGCAAGATATAAAAATAAAAATAAAATTGTATATGAGACAGTGGCTTAAGAGCCTGAATATGTATTAGCAACTATATATAGATTATATATATTGTAGGTATGTTGTATATTTTAGGCTTGACAGATTCTATACCAACTAATAATCTAATTTAGATTTTACATTTAAAACGATTAAATGTATCCAAACGATCAACAGTTATAGCCGATATGGTTAAGCGTTTAATCCTTAACAAATTGAATTCATGGGCTTGTTCCGACATGATTAACGATTATTTACAGGGGCTTCTGTTAGATTGTAAATATTTGAGGGAAACTGAAACCTTAACCAACCAATTAATAAACAAACAAAACAAACAGATGAAACTATTTTATGTAGAATTTCTGCACGCAGGCAAATTGAGTATTTATGTTTGTTACAATTACAAAAGAATATGAAAATCTATAAATCAAATGACAATTCTACTTAATATTCGCATATACATAAATATATATATGTATAAAATCTATATAGAAACTAAATATTAATATATTAATAAACTGTATAACTAATGATGAAATTAAGCAAACCGAAAGATAAAAAGAAATCCAAGCAACACGCAACTAAGCATCACCTTTGAAATTATTACAAACACACACACACACACACACAATAATTTAGGTGTAAATTCTTATAAATAATTTATTACTTTAAATTGTATCTTCTAGTTTATTTTGTTTTTTTTTTTTTTGGTAATTTGTAAATTGTGTCCATGTAAATTGTATAATTTGTCCAAATTAATTAGCTCTGCTTGTGAGAATTCTCTAATTTATTAAGAAAGGCTCCTTTGTATTCTATTAGGTTTTTATCCTAGATTTTATCCTAAGCTAAGTTTTAGTCCACCTTGTGTATTGTCGAAAATTCAATCAAATCATCAATTTAGTTTTCGTATTTAAGTAAAATTTAAACATAACAAAAAAAAACAGAAATGAAAAAAAAATTAAGCAAAAACATATACCGATTTAATTAAGCGGACGGAAGTACAGATCATGTTTTTGTATATTCCATAGCATTTTTGGCAGCCATTCAGACGGAAGCACTTTTTTGCATTACGTCAAGGAATTTTATATTTTTTATTCCCTAAAGAAAAAAAAAAACAAACAAACAAAAACAAAACAAGCAAAAACAATTTTAATAAAATACGAAATAAATTATTTTAATACATGCGATTTTATTTATCATATCCACAATAACAAAACAACAAAAACAAAAAAAACGAAAAAGAATAAAAATAAATAAATTCAAATAAATCTGAAAAATTAAATCAAATTTGGTTTTAATTTTTATGTCCCGATTCGGGATAAGAGAAAATGGTATAGTGGAAAGCTGTTTCTGTATGCAAGGAGACGCCGATACCCTCCCAAAGGTATGACTAGATAGGGTTGATCTAGGCATATCCTTCTGTATAAATGCAACGACCTTGGATACAACAGAGGCCAGGGTTATTGAGCTTGTCAGTGAGAATCTTCTAAACAAGACAGGTGCCAAGTGGACCCCCCATTTTCCGGGAGAGAAATGAACCTTAATTTGAGATAAACTATATAGGACTGTCTATATGCAAGGTGAACCCCACCAACTCCCTCCTAAGAGATAAATTTCACTTTATTTCATAGTCTTGTATATTCTTCAATTTAAAATTACAACATATACAAAATCTAACCATAAGCCCAGGAACTATCAGAAAAACATTTTGAGACTTTCACAGTCCTCAACGGATCAAACTACTATCTAATTGCACGATTAGACCACCAGATGGCGCACTTTTTAACTCATGTATTGATTTTTGATTTTAATGGGAATCTGAGTTCTGATATATGGAATTGTTTTGAAAAAGCCCCTATTGCTATAGGGAAATCGGGATCGCCAGAGCTTAATCCAGGGAGAGAGATATTGAACAAATCGCAGCCCCAATGGGGGTTGGGGTGCGAGCGAAATCTAGGCGGATTTGGCAATGTATTCCTTCTTGCAGAATTTTATAAAATATAAAAATGAATTTATTGCAAAATTAAATATTAATTTGAATAATCCATCAAGTCAAAGAAATAGTTTGATCTGCGTCGCTGCCGATTGATGCGCTCCTTGGCCTCATTGGCCGCACAGATGGCCCTGAGGGCTGCCTTCTTAGTCTTGGTGTAATCACAGCGGGCCTCATTCAGTTGCCTCAACAAAAGTGCCACCCGCTTCTGGGCAGTCTCCAGTAGACAGGTCTTCTCCTGCAAGGACTGCTGGCAAATGATTGAGACCTGTTCGGAGCTTTCGAAATTTTCCTTGGCCACTTTGAGAGCAGCTAAAAGAATCTTCAGCTCCTCCTTGGCCTGAGTGGAGGCTTTAACGGCCAGTTGCGCGTTGGACTCGGCCACGCAGACAGCCTGCGTTTCTTCCTGTACCACGACTTCTGCCTCGTTGACTTCCATGTTCACTTGCTCCAGGACTTGGGCCTTACCCGCCAGTACAGCCTCGGCTGCCTTGGCGGCTGCCGAAGCTCGTTCAGCAAATTCGATCTTGATTTTTTGCGAAGCCTCCTTTACGGCTGTGGACATCTCATCATTGGCCTGTTTGGCCTCCAGAGCTGCTTTCACGGCTATGCCGGTGGCACGCTGTTTGGATTTGTTCGAAATGTTTGGGTCACACAGTGAATCTTCCTTATGTCGATCTGATTTGCTATCCTTGCAATTGGCACAATCATCTTGTTCCTCCTCACAGGTCCTGCAGCCATATTCAGAATAGACTAGCCGATTGGGTTGTTGTCGTGCCTGCGGAATTGAAAATAATCAGGGCTGCATTCTGGCCTCCCCATGCCAGCGTTGCCTTACCTGCTGCCCGACTACGTCTGCTGTCAAGATTGATAAAGCTATGACAAATAACATAATTTGAAGGGATATCCGCATTTTCCGTAGTCTTGATCATTTTTCAAAATATTCCACGACTACTGCCGTGAGTCGATCTGCCTATCAATCCGATTTGACATTCTAATTTTTGTTTAAAAAAATCTGTGAAAATGAAAATGAGTTCGACAAGATTGACATAATGCTTTGTGGCCGTTTCTTTACCATATTCCTGCTCATTATTTTTTGTCTCTACCCTCAAGGCACGCTGGGTTACGCCCTGAGGTCGCGCAGTAAGGTAAGTTCCAACCATTTCCGGTAGAAGATACTAAGACTAGCAAACTAACTTCCGTGCCTCAGGTTTATAGCAAACGGCAATTGTTTGGCATGTATCCAAACTCGGCGCAGCTAGCCGAAGATGCAAGTGCAGGGGGAGGAAAGAACGAAGGCGGCGGCCCAAACTGTGGAACCGGTGAACAAAAATGTAGTATCAGCAAGGGCGATCCAAAGACGAAGGCATCCAATATAGCTCAGAAGGCGGCCCAAGAAGCCAAGGCAGCCAATGATGCCCAAACGGCAGCTGCCGAAGCTGCTGCTGCCCAGGTTAAGTTGGAGTTGGCCGACAAGGCAGTTCAAGCGGCCCGAGCTGCGGAAGCGGCACTGGCCGGTAAGCAGCAGATAATGCAACAACTGGAGGCGGAACAGCACGAAGCTGAGGCTGTGGTGGAGGAGGTCACTACCTCACTTCAGAACACCCAGACGAATGCAGCTGCGGCCCAAAGCGCTGCCTCAGAGGCCCAGAACCAATTGAATCTAATGAAACATCTGGTGGAGGCCGCCGTGGCTAATCTGGCCAGCATTGAGAATGTGGCTAGTGGAGCACAGCAGGAACTGGCCGAGAAGACGCAGCTTTTGGAAGCCGCCAAGAATCGCGTGGATGGTGTCTCCCGACAGCTGGTCGCGGCTAAGCAGGACTTTGAGAAGACAAAACAAGCCGCCTACAAGGCTGCCTGCGCTGCTGTGGAGGCCAAGCAGAAGGCCCAGAGGAATCGTCGCATGCTCAGCCGATGCCAGAGATTAATGGCTGAACAACGCTCGTACCAGGATAAAGAATTTAATTGAGTTCAGGGTTTGTTTTCTTATCGGTGCCACAAGTTTTTTTTATACTTATATATTTCTTATGGGTGATAGACCCGATTGTTTGATTTGGTTGAGTAAACGCACAAAGTTTGCGATTCATCAAATGTCGTTCCCAATGTTTTTGAGTTTGACGGAAATAATATGAATAATCCGAAAAAATTGTTCATTATTTTGGTATTTTTGCAAGCGATTTCATTTTTGGACAGCCACAACTATGGAGGGGATTCTGCGAATGCCGTTAACAAAGAGCCCATGTCGAATTTGTATTCTGACGATGGCGGTAGTAGTGGTGGTGGCGTCGTCGGAAGCGCTCTCTGTGATAAGCCTAAGTGTTGTAATGGCTTCGGCAAAGGTGATCCAAAGGCTAAAGCTTCCAATATTGCACAAAAGGCGGCGTTGGAGGCAAAGGCTGCCAACGACGCCCAAATGGCAGCAGCCGAGGCGGCTGCTATGCAAGTGAAGACCGAGCTGGCCGAGAAGGCAGCACAGTCAGCACGAGCGGCTGAGGCAGCTCTGGCGGGCAAGCAACAGATTCTGGAGCAATTGCAGCAGGAAATTATTGAAGCGGATGCGGTGGTTACAGAGGTAACGGCATCGTTGCAGAACACTCAGACTAATGCGAATGCAGCTTCGGCTGCTGCCATTGAGGCCCTGAATCAGCTGAATCAATTGAAACGTATGGTGGCTGCGGCCGCTGCGAATCTGTGTAATATTGATAATGTGGCTTCGGGGGCGCAAACTGAACTGGCCGAAAAGACGCAGCTACTGGAAGCAGCCAAGAATCGCGTGGAAGGCTTGAGGCGACAGATGGTAGAAGCGAAACAGGACTTTGAGAGAACCAAGCAGGCTGCCTACAAGGCTGCCTGTGCTGCTGTGGAAGCCAAACAAAAGGCTCAAAGATCACGTCGAATGGCTTTTCATAGACGCCATTTTCGGAATAGCATAAAGCATGGGAGAGGGACTAAAGTTTAATGTACCTTATATTTTATGTATTATATGTTATTTATATATATTTTTAATGATTCCATTTATATGGCACTTTTCTTTTCTCATAGAGCAGCAACAATTTGAAAACTGCGCATATTAAACGGCATAGTCAAAGTAGTTGGCAACACTTGTCGTTTTGCAGTTGTGGGACTGCCAACTTAGCAAAGAAATCAGCTGTAAATAAAAAATAACACCGGCTTTGTTTACTTGTTAATATTTCTTATAATTTTAAGTGAAACAGTTAAGGATAACAATGTTAATCAATAAAATAAGACTTGTGCGACTGCTGGGCAGACGTCTATACAGTTCGCATTATGTAACGACGCCTATTTTCTATGTAAATGCTGGTGAGTTCTTACATGATTTTGAGGTATTTTGGTTAAATAACAAGATTCTCATTTCTTGTAGCCCCACATATTGGACACTTGTATTCAGCTGTAATTGCCGATGCACATTGTCGCTATCAGCGCCTGAAAACAACTGATCCAAGTAAAGTACGTCTCTGTACGGGGACCGATGAGCATGGCACCAAAATTCAACAAGCTGCCGCCTTGAAAAACGTGCCTGTGGCACAATACTGTGATGATATATCTACACAATATCGTGCTGTTTTCCAGGCAGCACAAATAGATAGCGATGATTTCATACGCACCACTGAGCAGCGACATAAAGAAGCAGTGGCTCATTTTTGGGTAATCAAGAGTACAAATATAAAATGCCTTTGACTTTAGCCTTAACTCGTTACAGCGTACTCTCTACTCAAAAGGCCACATCTATTCAGCTGCTTATAGTGGCTGGTATTGCGTGTCCGATGAGACTTTCCTTACTGACTCCCAGCTGCGTCTGGATGAGTCAAACGGCTTACGTTATTCCCTCGAATCTGGCCATCCCGTGGAATGGACTGAAGAGACCAACTACATGTTTCGATTGTCAAGTTTTCAAAATGACGTGATCAATTGGGTTAAGCAGGAGGCACGCATACGGCCATCCAAGTTTCAAAAAATTCTCCTCGACACTCTCAGCGAACCACTGCCAGATGTGTCAGTCTCACGTCCCTCCAATCGTGTCCACTGGGCCATACCTGTGCCAGATGATGCCTCCCAAACAGTTTATGTATGGCTCGATGCACTCATTAATTACCTCAGCTCTGTGGGTTATCCCCATCAAAAGGTAAACTTACTCACTCCCCCCATTAGTGATTTTCTTTTGTCTTATTCGACTCTATTCTTTGGCTTTGCAGTACCTAGAGTCCTGGCCACCTGCTCAGCAAATTATTGGCAAGGATATATTAAAATTCCATGGTATTTATTGGCCCGCCTTTCTCATGGCCGCTGGCCTGCCGCCGCCCCAGCAACTCTATGTGCACTCTCACTGGACTGTCGATGGACAGAAGATGTCGAAAAGCAAACACAACGTGGTAGACCCCAACCAAGCCGCCCAGCAATACACCATGGAGGGACTGCGCTATTTCCTCCTACGTGAGGGTGTGGCACACAGCGATGGCAGTAAGTGACACAGTTTCTTTTAAATGTAACCTTTATGGTTTTATTTCATTTTGTGGTTTCGTGTCACAAGCAAGCCACACCAAATCCTTTTTTCTATGTTTTTTTCTAACAAATTCAAAATGGAGGGCATTTCGTGGACAGTGCAGTGAATGCTGAGATTAGAAGCCTGGTTAGTTTAGTTCTGCACACCAAGGACTCACTCTGGTTGAATTTGTCAATTTAATATTTGAAAATCTTTGGTGAAAATTTGCATATCAATTTTCTCTGGTGGATTATTTTCTCTATTGAATTTGTTGTTTATTTGCTGGGCAAAGTTTTAGGTTGAAATGGTCGAATGATTTGAAGACTACCTTTTCGAGTATCCTTCTTGGCTTATCAAATATCTTCATTTCCTGAATTGGACCCATTCACAATTCGTAGACACTTGAGCTGCCACAGCAATTAAGACGATTGATGATGCCTTTTGATTGATTGTCAAGTTTTTCATTTTTCGATTTGTGTTCCAAGTGTTCAGCAGTCGGATCTGTGCGTATTTAAATTGAAAATTTCATTTATTTCAGTCTTTGTGCGAGTGTCACCTGTGTCCTTTGGGCTTTCACCCCAGCTTCCAAGGCAGTTGTACTGTTTTACTATTTTACTGTCCTGTGAGTGTGCGTTTGTCTTTATTATTTTCATGCTCTGTTGACCCTGCGGTTAATTGAATTGCATTTTTATTGCATTTTGCTCAAATTGTCAGCTTTATTAAATTACAGGCTCTTCTTTTTTATTTATTTATTTTTTTTTTGTGTTGTCGGTAACTTTTTCCCACTGAATTAATCATACGCACTGTGGGCAGGCAAGCATATAAGTGGCCGCAGTTTCCTTGAACTTTTGTGAGAGCAACAGTTTCTCTTTCTCTCTCTTTCTTTTGCACTCTCTGATATTTTTTTTTATTGCTTTGGTTTTCTTTGGCGTGTGGCGGGTCTGTTGATTGTGGCCCGCGGCGGCATTCGTTGATTGTGGCCCGCGCTACCGCCATCACCACAATCAACTTTGTTTGCCCGTGCCTCGGCTGTCTAACAGCATTTGTGCATTTTTATGACGACAGCAAATGTCATTATCGACATTAGAGAACACTGAGCTGAAAACTTTTCATTACCACCAACTTAATTTTGAAATTTTCTGCGCACCGTCGGCACTTCCGACCAAGGATCTCACTCTCCCCCTCTCTCCTGGAGAAGGCCATCGTGCATACACAAAAACTGCATTTATAATTTCTCAGATTCGCATTGGCAAACAAAGTCTAGCAACTTGTATAAAAATGCAAATGTTCTGGCCGTTGCTCTTGGCACAAATGACATTAGACTTTCCTGCTCAAGGCAACAGTCAATTTGAAAGCCAGAAAGAAAGACAGAGAAGAGAGAGAGGGAGAGACCGACACGAGCACTCGAAATGCTTAAGACTGAATTTAAGGGAATTATTACAATCAAATCTTTGACAAGACCATATGAAAATAAACATCATGCTCTTTGGACCAGATAAGTCCTATATGAAACAAAAAAATAAGAAGAAGAAGACTCTAGACAATCGTAAAATGACTAACGACTTTGCATAAAGCAGCTCTTAATATTATCTCAAAAGGAAGATGGCATGTGCGGGCAATTAAAATGCTGCTCAATCCGTAAGACCGAGCGACTTTGCCTGTCAAAGCAGCACTAGCCGAGCCATTTAAATATTTGAAGCAAAGACACTTTGGCATCGAAATGTCGGCCAGGCAGTCCTTTGTAGACTTTACTGTTTTGCTGAGAGAAAAGAACGGAGGAGAACAGAAAATTTCAAGCACCGCAGGCGACACCGGCGACTTGATTGCAAAGTGTGTCAAAAGTTTTGTCGAGGCGACAAAATAAAAAAAAAAAAAAAGGAAAAGGAAAAGAGCAGTGCCAGCGTTGAGTTATTTAAGCAATTTAAGGCCTTCGGCTTTAGTGCAGCGGCGTTGCTGGAAAAAATGAAATATTATTTATATTTGGCAAAGGTATGCGCACATTTGTCTGTGCCAGAATAAAGGAATAAAAGTGAAACCGAACGTTTAACTCGTTCGCAGCCGATTTGGGGATACCCTGTACCTAGTAGACGGAGATGGTAGCCCTAGTCGGGTGGTAACCCTAAATGTCTACATTGATATAAAACCTCTAATCTTAATATTCCTTTGAACTCAATAATACATTGCTCAAGCACGCTATCTACCGGACCGTTTGCCCATTGGGCAATCTTGACTCTGAAAATTTGATTTTTGTATATCTGGTGTATATATGGTCCGATTTTAGTCATGTTTGATATCAATCGAAAGATTTTTAGAAACAACTTTTACCCAAATCGTAAAGCTGTGGAAACTGCAAGGCTTTGGAAAAAAGCGTGGGTAGAAGGAAGGGCGGAGGGAGGAGGCCTGAGGAGTCCGAATCTTAAGTGTGGCTATCCTAGCTCTTATAGTCTCTAAGATCTAGGGCTTCATTTGGACGGATATGGCTATATCAATTTCAACTTCTTTGCTATGTTACATAAATTTTCAGAAACTTAATATGCCCTTTACTTAAAGGTGTAGAGTATAAAAAATGGTTGGTAGAACTTCCGGCTTCGAGAGTTGGGCCAAGTGACTTTGGCAGTGTCTTTGCGCGTGAGCAGGGCCAGTTACGTGCACCTGTGCAACATGTGCATGTGGCAAAAGTTAAATGAAAGTGTTGCTCTACTTCAAGCTGTTGCAGTTATTGTTGTTGTTGTTGCATGTACAACTTCATGTGCCCGAGGAATTTCTGTGTTTGCACTTTTGTGTGCTTCATGTTAGCGCGAGGTTACTCAATGTCAAGCCGCACCACTCTCACCCAACTCCCTCTGCCCTCTTCGTCAGCCAGTTTGGTATTGTTGGCTTTGGCGATATTACAATCTGTGGGTCTTTGGCTCTACACGTAAGAACTTAAGAGTTTTCGGATATTCTGCACATGTGACACGTGTTTCTGCCATCACTCGGAATTTTATACAAAAAAAAGTAAAAAGGAAAACAAAAAATTGCAGTTACGTTGCCGACTTTTCCCAGGCGGGTTTGAATTTCCTTTTCTTTTAATCAGAATGCTGACTTTCGGCGTAGCTTTTAGTAATCAACTTTGTTGCATTTGAAATTGTAAATTTCTACCGGTTGACAAACCTGTAATTTTTTGTGTCATTTTTTTTTTTTTCAAACTTTGGCATCAAAATTCAATGCATTCAAAATCAAACGCCGCTCACCTAGAAATGTAATTCAACACACACACTCGCATAGAGTCAAACTAGTTTGAAACTATTCAAATTCACATTGGCACAGATGACGCTTGCAACTTGACTTTCCCGTAGATGCCTGAGGGAAAGGAAAAACCCGGAAAAAAAAGCTCAACACACAAATCATTTGACTACCCAGTTTTTTTTTTTACTCTACTTTTTGACAAACTTTTACAAGAGTATCTTAGTTTTAGGTATTACTTTTTTTTAGGTTAGAAAGAATCTATTTTATGCGTAACTGTACTTTTTCCTTCGCCACTCGTAAAGAGCATTAAAATTCTGGTTACAACAACTCCTTTGCGGCAGCCATGGGCCCATGCCACTGGCGAGCTGCTCGACTGACTGGGTGTGGCAACAAAACCTCAGGTGAGTGTGTGGGCAACATGAAGCAGCTGGCAGCATCCTCGTTCACTGCTCAAGTTCAGAGTATGTAAATTGAATTTGGCACAGCGGCACAAAAAAAAAAGAAATACTGCATACATATTTGAATTTTGCATAGCTAAAGTGTCAGTTGTTGTGTGGCATGGGTAGAGTCGTCTGTGCAACGGCTGCCATTTGCTTAGTCATTTCCGAAGGACTTGAAATAGCAATCCAAACAACTTGAATTTTACTGTCGTTCGGAATTTGTATGAACCCATTTAAGTGATCGATTCAAGTCATACATATGCCATTTAGTAAACTTGATTAGCTTGTTCAATATCGAATCGAAAATCCTTTCGACTGCAGTCAGGCGTGCGGCCCTACTCACTCATAGTTGCCGCTCGAATTGGCACTCATGCTAAACTAATTACGCAAACGCCGCATTGCAATTTATTTCAATTCAGCAAACCGCAAATCAAAAAATCCCATAATTTTTTTTTTTTTAACCAACATGAGGGGGTGAATGGGTGGGAGAAAGGGCAAAAAAAAGAAATGGCTGCCAATTTTTGGAAATTCGGAATAGATATGAAATTGAATAAGTGTTTAGTTGATTGCATGGTGGAAAGCAAATTTTAATTATTCCCATAAACAGAATAGTTCTGGTAAAAATAAATTTTTTGATGACGAATATTGTATACTCTTCAATTAACTCCTCAGGAGTTGAGGAGAGCTCTCCGGAAAAAGGGGCTTAGAATATCGCCGGAGTAGGCAGCAGCTTGTCATACAAAATGACTATAAGGATAATGGGTCACTTGTAACCCTAGCTTTCGGAGATAAAGGTCAGGTCCAACTGAGTCACTCCATTCGGTACCAAGGTTCCCTCAGAACTCTTATTTGAGATGGGCCCCTAGTGAAAATTCCTGGATGTTCCACTAGAGGAACCAAGGTTCCCTGGGAACTCTAACTTGAGAGTTCCAGGAACATCCACTAGGGGAACCAAGGTTCCCTGAGAACTCTTATTTGAGATAGGCTCCTAGTGGAAGATCCTGGAAGTTCCACTATGGGAACCAAGGTTCCTTGAGAACTTTTATTTGAAATAGGCCCCTAATGGAAGTTCCTGGAAGATCCAACTGTGAATAGATTCCCTGGGTTGAATTCTCAATCTGCTGCTGCCACCCAGAGAGTTATACAGGCATTGAGGTGGGCCTGGAAGTTCCAACTGCGAAGAGACTCCTTGTGAGTTGACTTGGAGTTGAAATTTTAAATGGATGTTGTCACCCAATGAGTTATATAGGCACCAATCTAAGGGGAATTGTATAGCCGAAAATATTTAATAATTTCTTTAAAAAGAAATAATCTGGGACCGTATTGCTCATGCTCAATCCAGCACTCAAAGTTTCATATGAAAATATTTAAGGACCTTCCAGACTCTTTAGACAATCAATAATCTATTTCTCGAAAAGTGTGTAATGATAATCATAAACAAATGACAAACAAATAAATCCCCCTGGCTGAATGTTGAGTTCCTGTTCGTTCGTTCGTCTGTTCCACCTGTCGATTTCAACTGGCTGTGATTTTTTCTGCCTGTCTTTCATGTTCGAATGTCATCCATCCAATTAATAATTCACAACTTTGTTGCACTCATTCTGTCGATAAACTTTTGATTTCTGCCAGAATGCAGGTGGAATATTCCAAATTTTTAATTAATCTTCCAGAGTTGGCAATCAAATTGTTTCAGCTCTGCACCCTGTGGCAGGGCAAGTGCCCTGAACTAATAACACAGACCACATAGATAAATGTTTGAACCGCATTCCATGCAGTTTGTAACAGAGCTTTCGATAGGCGTCAAAATTGCGGCTTTTTTTTTGGCATTCTTGTTTCGAATGGAAATCAACGTGAATAAATAAATTTGCAAATGAAATAATCAGAACAAAAAATTAAAAATAATCAATCAATTTGAAAATAATAAAAACCAAAAACCATTTTTTTTCAATGCTCAAAGAAAAATTAGATAAATGCTTTATGAAACCGACAATAAAATAAAACTTTTATTTAAACCTTAACAAAAAAAAAAAAAAAAAAGAGAAGGGAAAAAGGAAGCTTATTTTTTGCCCGCTTTGAAAATATTTTTCTCTCTTTTCTGTGCTGCTAAGCCGATAGTGCAATAAAAGGGAAAATGAAAAAGTGTGAAACGCTTACGCTGGTTAAATCCATTCAGTTTCACTTTTGGCCCACTAAGCGACTTGAAACATTTGTCGCAGATTTTTTAAATGCGATTTTTCAAGCTGCCACACAAAAATCCTTATCAGACAGAGAAAGACGGAGAGAGAGAGAGAGAGAGAGAGACAAGAACAACAACGGAAAATGATGTTGATGGCAAATAGTTTAGTTTATTTTAAAAAAGTTGTTCTACTTTTATCTGAGTATGAGCATGTGTATGTGTGCGTGTGTGTGTGTGTGTGTGTGTGTGTGTGTTTTGTGGTGTTATTTGTGGATGAGTTTGCTTGCTCCTTTTTTTTGTATCTGTCCATCTTTTCCCTTTTTTGTTTTCTTCGGGAGTTTTTATTTCGACATTTCCGTTTGGCATTAGACGCCCTAATCCCTTTAATGGACAACAACAACAACAACAGCAGAAACATCAGTGAAATAAAAACAAACAAAAGGAAGGAGTGGCTATTGCAACATTTCAACCTGTTTGTGAACCCATCTGGCTTTAGATAAATTTTGTAAGCGGAACATTTTGTAAGCAGTTAAATAAAATTGAATCGTTTTTTTGGCTTGGCTTGGCTTGGCTCTGCTCGGTCAGAGATAAAAATATCACTCATACGTCCCGTGTGCACGTCTATCTGTCTTCTCTGAATTATGTGAATTTTTTTTCGACATTTTTGTGCACGTTTTAAGGCCATAACCTAGCTTAGCCTTATTGGCCAAATGCGCTTTAATGAATTTTGCAATAAAGACGAGCGAGCCAGTTCAAGGCCTCGCCGCACTCAGAGTGGCTCTGACCGCAGCATGCGGCTAGATTGCTGGTCACATATGCAAATTGACAGGCAACACATTGGCAACACATTGGAACACCAATCAATCGATCAATAGCCTGTTTGGCTAATTACGTTCAGGCTTCATCAGGCCTTGCAATTGTAGTCGGTTATTTCAATTTTGAAATTTTCTCTTTCAGATTACAGCCAGGTGAAGGCCTTGCGCATACTCAACTCGGAGCTGGCGGATACCCTGGGTAATCTTCTATCGCGAGCCTGTGCCAAGTCACTCAATCCACAGCAAATTTATCCCAAGCCGCAAGCCGAACACTTGGCCCACTTGCTGCAGCATTTGGAAGCGGCCAAGCGTCTGCAAGAGGCCCTGTTGCACTTGCCAGGTAAGCCGGCTGCAAAATTTTCCATTTTGTTTTTGTTTTTTGGATAAATGTTTTGCGGGCTTTTGTTATTTTAATATTTAAAGAGGCAGAGTGGTTGGATTTGGTGAGCCTGATGGACGACAAGTGCTTTTTAAAGTGGTCGTCATAAAATCCTAATGCGTGCTCGGCATTTGCATTTATCCGTTGACTTTAATTTGTTTCTCCTTGGGCTCTTTGCAGAGCGCTGTGCGGAGCACTACGAGCATAACAATTTCCACTTGGTGGCGGATACGGTGATGGCCACATTGCATGCAGCCAATAACTTTTTCGAGTGCGCCCGGCCCTGGGAACTGAAGGCAGGCGGCAGTGCTCCAAATCTACCGCGACTGGAGACGATAATCGCCATGACAATGGATGCGTTGCGTCTATGCAGCATCACGCTTCAGCCGATGGTGCCACAGTTGAGTACGCGGCTGTTGGATAAACTTGCCGTGCCCAAGACTCGGCGTAACTGGTGCAATTTAAGTGAGAGTTTTGCCACACCAAGCGGAAGTGAAATGGGTCATACCGAACCGAAACCCTTGGATAGTCAGACAAGTGCCTTGCTTTTCCAAAGGATTCTAGAAGCCACTCCAGCCACCCAGCAGGAAAAGCCACCGCAGAAGCAAAAGAAGAAGAAGAAGGAACTACGCCAACAGCAGGCATCGAAAACATCTTGAAATGACTTTGTTGCTTGATGATGGCACGTAAAAGCAATAAACCAAAAAAAAAGAAAATATAGAGGAAGAAGATGAAACATCACCAACTCACCAGTCAGACTGGCTAGGTGGGTTGGTCTTGCGTATTTTGTGACATTTATTTCATTTTGTTGGGTCCCTCTCACGCTTTTCCCTCCCTTTCGAGATTTTCTATTTGTATAATGCGGTCTATGCCTAATGGGCCTCCAAGTGCCGACAAATCAAAATCCAAGAAGCCACAAGACCAAAACTGCTCTGCCCCCCCCTTGCCACGACGCTCATTAAAAGCCACTTAATTATGAAAGTGTCGAGATCGGGCCAAATGCAGCATCCGTCGGCAAGTGGCAAGTCGCGGTAACGCCTCGTCTGGCATTTCGGATTTGACACCATCACCATTGGGTTTGTATATTTTGTTATTTATTACACATAATTGACATTCATTCAGGTGTTGGGCATAATTTATGAGCTGTTGGCTGCCGGCAAGGGAGCTGGCTGTCAGCTCTCTCTCAGTCCTCTCAGCCTTCAGGTTATTAAACGTTCGAGTGGCGTGTTAAAAGTGGCAAAAATTTACAACTGGATTAGTGCCCACTGGGATCATGGGAAAACTTGTGTTAATTTATTTTAATTTGCCAACAAAAACCAATACCAATGTGAAAATAAAACCGAAAGTGAAAAAGAAAATGGAAACTGCCAGTCTGGCATTTGCTAATGAAAATAAATGGAAAATGTTGCTCTCGATTTAAGTGGTCGAGACTCTGGGCTGAGGTCTAAGTGACCTTAGACAGGCCCGGCAAATCCACTTGCATTTGCAGTCTCATCTAAAATTGAATCAATAAAAAGCTAAACTAGCAATTCTAGCTGTTCGCTTCGATTCGCTGAAACAAATCTCTAACGAAAGCGACGGGCTCATTAAGCGAAGCCACAAAAAAAACAAAAAATAAACTGATAGAGAAAATAACGCTGTGGTGTGATCGTAATTGCCAATATGCCAGTCCAAATTAGTTATAGTTTGACAATAATTTCTGTTGACTTTGGTCCAAACAATTTCTCTGCACTCTCTGACTTCCTTAATTTGTCGTTTATTGATGGATTTTTGGCTTTTTGGGTATTTTGCTTTTGTCCCTTTTTGGACGGAAATTAAGAGGCTGTCATGACGCCCAGCAACTGCCACTCGACCTGAACTCTGAAAGAGTGCACACAATTTACCTGCAATTTGTTGCCACTCTGGCCTTGCCAACAGAACCGCCCCTCCACCCAGCCGCCCATAGTTTGTACCAATCGTCAACAAAACTGAACGTCGCCGGGGCAGTAAACACTTTTGTGGTGCATTTAACTGCCAAAAACTTGACTGCGCGTTTCGCAACATGTGCTCATTGTGAATTCTCTGTTTGCTTTTTTAATTTTGGCCTTGTGGTTTTTAGTTTTCCACAGATCTCCAGGCACGTCTGGGCCGCTTTTTGAATTGCGCTTCAGGTAAATTTCCGTAAACACATTTCAAGTGAGCTCAATTAGGGTAAGCGGGTGAGGTAGTCCAGGACAAGAACTTTAATCAGGCCATTGTTGGACTGCCTTGGAAAGTCCATTAAATTGTCGTACGCAACGCGCCATACCATATAGGAGGCTCTTAAAAGCTCATAAATGAAAATGGTTCATTAAATGGCGAACTCATTGGGCTGGTTGTAATCAAAGGGTCAATCCATTAAATATGGCAATTAAAAAGCCGCTTTGTATGGCAAAAATTCATTAAATTGCTATTAAGACCGAAAATGAGAAATGCATTAAATGTTGCAAGCTGGAATCTTTGCTGCGGAAAATGCGGAAAATGCAGGCAGTGGGATCAGCTTACCGGGTTATGTGTGGTCGGAGTCCGCTTAAGGTTTAACCAGACCCATCTTGTGGCGAAAACAACAATAACAACAACAACAACAAAAAACGTCTGCTTGAAACTTGTTAACTTTGCATTTAAAATTTAATTACGCAAAATAGACGCGAGAGGCGAAGATGGACGTACGGACGAATGGAAGGAAGGAAGCCAAAGCAGGAAGAAACGCCAAGACCACCTTGGCAACTAACGGATGCTGAAGTTGCAGCTACTTGGTAATAAGGTCAATGATTGAGTTTTAATGTGGCTTAAACTCGAAAGGTGAACATTGCTGTTGGCCAGGCCAGCATCTTGGGTGTACTTGTACAAGTAGAAGCTGTCCATGTTGTTCTTGTCAGTGGTGGCTCTTTGATTAATTACACGGTTGTTTTGATTGAGGGATGGAGGCCACCCCTAACACCCCCACCCCAGCTGTGCCACAATTTGATTGCGTCCGCAGGCTAAACCTTTGATATGCATAATATAATTGCATACCATGCGGCGTATACGTAACATGATAAATGAATTAATTTTGCCGGTCAAATTAACAAAGCTAATGGAATCCATATCATATTGTATACCCATATTAATTGGGAATCCTTACCTACTCTAACTCAATTGGCCATAATGATTGATGCGTCAATTGATCTTACTTCGAACTGTTGCCTCAATTAACCTTCTTGCCAACTTTGGTGTACTTCCTTCCGTTTTCCTTCCAAATATCCACCTGACTAATCGCTTACCCAGACATTTCAATCATTCGACTGCAATTGCTGCTCTTACTTTGCTTCCGTTTCTTTCGATTTTGGCAAAGGAATTCAACCAAATACACAGCTGCACTGGATGGCTCTCCAACTGCGCCTTGGGTTTTTCGGCTTTAAATTTAAAGGCGGACTTCAAAAAAGTCATTGTCTATAGCTTTATAATCCATTTATCAATGGCCGAGCATTTACACTTAAATTTATAACAGTTAATTGGCTGTAATTGTTGCCACAAATTATAATTAACGCTTTTGATATATGGCAAAAAAAAAGGGGAAACAAATGGTTTAAATGTTTGACATTGTTTGAGATTTACTGCTCACTTTCCAAGCGAATAATTTGCGAATTAATTGAATTGTTCAATAAATATTCAAATTGATTAAATTCTATCAAAGAGGCAGTCATGTAATTTTCCACAATCAATTAAATAGTTTCAAATTAAATTAACAATATTTGTCATTAAATTGGCTTACTTTGCATAAATTATTTCAATTTTGACGACAGCCAATTTGCTGGCCAAAATGTTTAGGCCAAGTAAATATATGTTTTTGGTCAAAACTTTGCTTGTATCAATTTAACATTTTTTGGTAAACTGACATTATTGCTGCATCGTAAAATTCTGTAATTAATGCCCTAAAAAAAGGATTAAAATTTAACCAAAAATACTTTAATCCTTTAACACACACACAAACACACACACACACAGCCAGGTCCACACAAACCTCACAAAGAGCGGGTGTGCTTGGGTGGAGCAGAAAAAGCTACACTGTAAGAAATCGGTAGCATTTTTTCTCACTCATTTTGAAGTGTTTTAATTTGAGAATAAAATTAATTTTGTTTTCTCTGTGTAGGTGAGTGCTGCGTGTTTGACAAGGACCACAGCTATGCAAGTCGTTATCCCTTTTAATGAATTTTTTTCTGCTCGCCTGGGCGTTTGCTTTTCATTTCAGCTGGCAGCAGCAGCAGCAGCTTTTCTTCTTGCCACTCCTTTTTTTTTGCTGTTTCTTTTGTTGTTGTTGTTGTTGAGGCTGTTGCTGGCAAAGTAAATATTTTACTATCCCACTATTTAAAGTATACTTGGGTTCCATGAGTCTGGGCAGCAGTGGCACAGCTTGAGTGAACTGCCCGCCACAGCAAAAGGCAACATTGGTGTAAGAATAACAACACAAACAACAAAAACAACAACAACAACAAGTATGAAGAGAACAAGCCATGTTTTGCTTGGTAAAGTCAAACCATAGAATCTTTCTGGCATTGCTGCCATTTTATTTTGTAATATTATTCAGGTCAAAATGTCGTAGAACTTTTATTAACTTCATACCACAACTTGAAGTATTTTGGTGTGTACACGGAGGCGTACAAGTGTATGTATATTTATATATGACTAAAAATTAATAGTGGCTTAGTATATTTGAAGTTTTCAGACTCAGACACAAACACAAATAGATCCTACACTCTTGTGAATTTTTGAGTGGCCACTCTCCACGAATGTAACATGTCCAATTTGAAAGGACTGAGAATTGCCCAAATTAGTTGGTAGGCCAGCTAGCACTTTAATAGAATTAGAGCAGAGATAGTTTGGTTTGAAATATTTCCCATATCCAAATTAAATTTTCATAATTTCATCACAAAGTTTTGACTGGTTTACCAAAAGGTTTGCAAAACTTTAAGAGCAACGCAAGAAACTGACAATGTGGCTCAACTCTTTTGTTGGAGGAAAACAAATTAATTTGTTGCCTTATTTTTTCGTGTGCTTTTGTTGCGTCTCGGCGACTTTTGGCCTCGTCGACAGACTGACAAGCTGACAAGACAATGCCATAAATATGACTTGCGAATTAAAAGAATGGAATGAAAAATATAATTTGCAGCAAATTCCTCTCTTTGGAGCATGAAGTATGGAGCTGTTGACAAGCTACAACAAATGAGCGTTGCGAAATTAATTTCGTCTAAACGAGTACGAAAGTTTGCTCGAGCAATCTTTCACAGGTGCACTTCATGCGTGTGTGAGAATTTGTCCAACTCGTTGCATACTTTCAGGCGCGCAGTGCTAAATGCCGTCGCATTTAAATGGCTTGGAGAACAGGAAAAGTGTGCCATAATAAATGTGGCTAATGTCTTTTGCTTCAACTTGGCGTCTGCCTGTTGTCGTCGAAAAGTTGGCAAACATAAATTACGGTAAGAAATAATTTTTTACCCAAGTGAGCATTCGGATTGGCTTACTTGTCAACGATGCTCATAATCATCATCAACCTACTTGTTGACTGAAAGGACTAACTGGCATGATTTGCACAGCGCGATTTGAGTGCCTGACAGGAATTTCCATTTTTAAGAGGACATCCAGCATTGAAGCGTGTGCCTGTTCAATTGTCTTAGCTGTCGAGTTGAGTTCTTGAGTTCTTCTGGCTTAGCTCAGCCCAACTCAGCTCAGCCCAGTTCGGTTTGGTTTGGTTTGGTTTGGCTTGGTTCAGTTGCTCAGTCAGTGATTGTCATTAGTCATTCAGGTTGCCATGGCTCGTGCCTAGAATCCCAACCAATTTCGAAGCGTGGCAATGACACTTACAAATTGTTGAATGGCGGGCCAGTTGGAACCCACGCACAAAGGACACTGCAGAGCCAATAAAAAACGAAGTGAATAGTGAAATGAAAGAGCCAAATGCCAACTTGTCAGCCAAGTGCACTTTTGCTTATAATCTAACGTTTTGACATAGCTGAGCTTAATCTTTGGCTTCACCTGCTACTTCCAATGATTAAAAAGTCTCAAAGGAATCTGGCTCTTTGGCCTTGATGTCTTTGGTCTGACTTGCCTTTTCTTTCGAAGATCAGCAGTGATTTTGCTGGCTTACACAACCAATTACCAACTCCCATGAACTTCATATTGTAAAAGTTTCTTTAATTTTTTTTTTGTTTGGTTCGAATCCATTAGTAGCTCTCGGCAGTGCCATCAAATATTAACTTCATTAATGAGTCTCACTTAGTGTGTGTGTGTGTGTGTGTGTATGTGTGTGTGTGGCGCAGGATTTGCTCGTGGCATATTCGAGTAGCATGCAGCCAATTAAAATCGGAAGCAAACAAAAATCCAAGCTTAAGTCCCTGTGACAATAAATCCACTTGAATTTTCCATATTGTCCAAATTAACAAAAAAAGAAAAAAAGAAAAGGCAACAAATTCGAAAAGAGACTTTTTGCTGAGCTGCTTTAAATGTTTATGTTTGTTTTGCTCTTCATCCGGTCACAAAATAAAAAGCAAAATCTTTGTCACAACCAAACACTGGCACAAATAAAATCTCGCTATTCTCTGGCCAGACCAAGGAGGTATGGGTGAATGGGAGGATAACAACAACAAAGCGGGCATAAATCTCATCAATCAAATAGAATTGTGCGCATAAAGTTATCGGCTCAACTTACTGAAGATAACTCAACTCAACTGAACTCGACTCACCGTCTTCCATGGTAATTTCAGTTTATTGTTTCAATCTGTTAAAGGACCCTCAATTGAGCAGGCCTGGACGGGGGTGTCTTTATCGAATACCCACAAGCCTTTCGCTTTGGCAACTTGTACATTTCTTGTTTTAGATTTTCTCTTTTGTTTTGTTGCTCTTTAACATGAATTCTTATGCCATATTAAAGCATCAATCGACCATATTCACTTGATGTTGGCCACAAAATGAAAGGATAATAACAACAGGAAAGCAAGCAAACGAAACGGTCTACGCCTGCGGCTGCCTTTGATTGCGGTACAGCCATAGCTACAGAGAGAAATATATTTGTGGGGTTCTTCATTTTTGGCATAGTTTAGCTTTACTCTCAATGCTCTTTCCAACAGAGAAAGAGTCAACTCATTTTGCTCTGAAGCCTGCAACACTGAACTCAAAATGGATCAAGAAGATATATGATATGGGGTATGGGATTGGGTCTTGATTTATCGTCATAATAGTCTCGATCGGAATATCTCCTATATAGATTATATTTTTTGCCTATATCATATATGTAGATCAGACTATTATCGACCCCAAATCGGGTTTAAGAATAACAAGGGAATTAGTTATCCAATCTCAATAAAAATCGGTTTATATTTAAAGTGAAACTAAGCTTTCTCATTAGTGTAAGACATTTTCATTTATTTGTATCAAAATCCAATAAATCTCATAAAACATACCATAAATATTTTAAAAGCATTATTTTATTTGGAATAATTATAATTATACCATGTAAAGAGCATATGATTTTCGGAACCCCAAAACTTAGCTTTAGTTTTTGTTTTTGTTTTTATTTTTGTTTTGGGAATGGCGTTCATTGTGTTGAGTTCGTTGGGGCACTACGTCTGCCAAATCCGATTTATTTGCATTTATGTGAGTGGGCGTTCTTGTCTGTGTGTGTGTGTGTGTGTATTTTTTGTTTCTTTTCTCCTTTTTTGCGGTTTTACCTCAACTCATCCCGAACTGTCCGTTTTTATATTGCAATCTTTTTTGGTCTACGCTCTCACATTTTGGCATGTCCCACTCGGCTCCCTAGAGCTTTTCGCACGTCTACCCATCAAATTTTTAAAAGCAGCGTCAATATTTGACGTAGCTTAAAGTAAGACTTTTGGAACTTTTGTGCGACCCGATGATTTTCATTGTAAACGTGGCCTACGTCAGCGATTCCACCAATTCAGACAACACCATTCTCAGCCATCTTTGTTCGCTTAATTAAGTTGCCTAATTATTTATGAAAAGCGACTTTCCTTTTGAGCTCGCCATACCATTGTAATCATTATAGAAACGCTGTGCTTTGTTTTCACCGGCAGGCATATTGATTAAGTGCGTAAATATGATGCCATTGAGGCACATCTCTCTTCAATTATTGATGGTGTTTGCCTTCGAGCTAGTCAACGATCGACTAACATTAATGGATTTTGATTGCTATTCGAAGGGCTAGTTAGGTATTTAAGTAGGCAATCTGTTTAATTTTCTTTATATTTTTATTGTAGCAGCTTAAGAAGTTACTCTCACTATGGTAGGAAATCCGAGGTAGCCGGTCATTAAGAGCCAACGTCAAACTCAACCTTCGACTAAGGCGGTAATAAAAAACGATTAACGCATTAGACCCACAAACTTGCCAAAAGGGCTGAAGGCAAAATTTGTTATTATTGCTGTTTGGTTTGTTGCTTTTGTTGCTGCCACATTTGAAAAGTTGCTGGCAAAAGTTGTGGCAGCTAATTTGGCTCAAAACACTCGAACAGCTGTAATTCACCGTAATTAACTGAAACATTTGCATCAAGGCTAGAAAGATGGAAGCAGGCGGCAAGCAGGATGACTGTCGATGGCATAACATTTTAATAGACTTTGCATAAATTGCGTGAGTTCAAAAATTGCTTGAATTATTAATAAACTTTGGCAAAGTTTTGCAATAATCGATAAGTGCCTCAGTATATGGGGTAACTTTTTAGAGCCAACTTTTTTTTGTTTTCCTTTATTTAACCCGAGCATATTAAGTATACGAGCATATTAAATTCATTGGGAGCCTCGTTGGGGCAGGCGGCGGTGGTGGCGTTGGATTCTGGACGTTGGTGCATTAGGGCATGACTAATGATAACTGTGACCACTAATGCATATATCATTTCGGTTAGCAAATAACAAATATCAGCGCACTGAAAACCCGTTCTTCAGCTACAAAGAAGCAGAAATAAAGATAAATTGTTGGTGAAATTGTGTTGCCTTTGGCTTGCCGGGTATGCCGGGCTAAGCCGAATTTGCTATAGAGCATCAGAGGCGAAAAATAAAAGAATCCAAGCTACAGAGCGACAAAGAGCGCATTTGCAACATTTATTGAGTCGTTGAGAGAGTTGACTGAGTTGGGTTTTTATTTTTAAACGCAACACTGACTGCCTGACTGATGTGAACGCAGCAAGGACTAAGCGAGTGTACACAGTTTAAATATTGATTTACGACCGACTCCTCTGACACACAAGCACACACGGAATAAAGACAAAATGATAAACGAGGAGGCCAGGCGGAATAGTAGAAGTGGAAAATGAGGTGTACATATACTCTGGGTGGGTATAAACTTGGTCACGAGCTCTGCATGTGCATACCATCATGTTGACCACAGCGATGAGATATTTTATTCTCTATACTTTATCACATAGTCAAGCACGCAATAGAATGGACAATCAACTATTTTCCAGACGCATTTAAAAAAAAAAAAAAAAAAATTCAATTGCAAATTTTCGAACCAAGTTATGAATATCATATTTTAAATTCTTAAATAGAAACAAGCATTATGATGAATATTATTCAAGATCTCAAAAGATATAATTTATTTATTTATTTTATTTTGTTTTTAGCAAGATAGCAGCTAACACCGTGACGAATATTTTTTAAAATATTAATAATTTTTGTTTTAATAATTTTTTTTTCTAAATAGAAACTAACATGATGAATATTTTTTAAGATCTTAAAAAATATAATTTTAATATTTTTTTTTTTTTCGAAAAATTCTAATTTTTGGGAACCCTACAGTGTACACTAAAAAGAGAAGAATTTATTGATATATTTTTTTTTTTTTTGTGGAATACATAGAGAACGTATACATTTTATTTTTCCTCTTTTTTATGCTGAGCTCTCAATGATTTTCATTATCGGTGTCATTCAAAGTCAGTGCATCCCGAACGCAACGTTTATGGCAGTCAATCCTCTTTGGCTATCAAAAGCCAAGCACAAGCACACCATAATGAGGCTCAGGAGGCACTTCATACCACCATCAGCTATTGCTTGATGGCTTGCTAGCTTTTCTTAACGACTCGACTCCTTTTAACATATGACTTGGGCAAGTCCTTCCGCCTGACGACATTGCCACACTGCTGGCATGACGGGAGCGAGCGATTGGTGGTTAAAAATTAAACGAGCTCGCCATGTTTCAAGGAACTAATGGAAGTTTTAATCACTTAAAATGCATCGACCTGGGCGCAGCAATCTCGCTGTGGCTTCAGCTCCGTTTATGGCTACAGTTTGCTCCAATTGCAATTCACTCAAGTGCAGGAGCGGCCAGAGCTTTTGGCTTAGTCGAATGTTTGCCATGGTTATTGCTTTTATTTTTGCCAATTTATTTTTATTCAGGAACGTACTTGGGTATTTGTTTAAAAAAAAAACCAAAAGCAGGCAAGACGAATGGCCTGGAATGACTCTTTGAATTGAAATTTTCACCTTACAGAAGCCAGTTGAAATATTTGCATTTGTAATTGCAAGTTAAGGATGAAGCCAAGGAAAAACATTTGTCTATCCCTTGAAGAATTTTGAAGAAGCACTAAGCTTAAAGTAATTCACACTGTGGCAAATTGAATGCCAAGTTCAAGTGCGAGAATCAATAAACTTGAGACAACGCCTGTGCCAAGGAATTGCTGAACTCACACATACTTTTGCTTTGCTAAAATGTCACATGGTATTTTCGTTTCTTTTTTTCCCCCATCTTTCTTTTGCTTTTGTTTTGAAAGAGTTCCCAGGCAAGTTGGCAATTTGCCGAGCGACTGTGTTGTCGGTGATGCATACGAAATGCACAAATTGGTTTCACTTGGCAAAGCAAGCGTGAAAATGATGCATCCTCCCAATGCCTCAATGAGTTTTTGCAATAAACGTAAACTTTTATCTGTGTTGGCAAAATATTCACTTCACTTCAATGATAGAAATAAATATAATATTTTTAATTTTTATATACTTTAAAGTTAATTTGATAAAATTTGCATGGAATAAATTAAAGTCCAACCGATTCCATAACAATGGTTCTGAGTCATATGGAATTAATATAAAAATTTATATTATTCAATGTCTCGTTACTTGGCCTAGCTTTCAGAGATGTACAGTAAATGACAATTTATTTATGACTTAAGAATATTTTTCGAAAAAGAGTGAATCAAGGCTTTAAGTGGAAGATGAATTAAAATAAAAACCTGTATTTTCATGTGTCTATTTTTTTTCTTTTTATAAAACAACAACAAATTTAGACTACTCTGGGAAATTGCATAAAGATAATACGCTGAGTACAGCTGAGCTTCGAGACGAGCTTGTTTTCATACTGGTTTTCAGTTCTCCTTCGAACATTGCGAAGATCAGTTCGTCTGGCCCGAGTGAAGGTCAAGTTCGCAATGAGGCGCTGGATAGAGAAGTTAACTTCATCTCTGGCGATATTTATACTCCTTTGTCTGGTAGCAAAATTGCATTCTCAACTTTTGCCAGACAATAACTGCTCCAATGTCTTTCAATATGAGCGCATAAAGGGCCAATGGATTGGTCAGGCAACTTCACCTCAAGCCGATCTTCAGGAATTCCGTTGGGTATTGACATTTTCCATGCGCGGAGTTGGCAATGTAAGTTTTTGCTAAGGAGTTGAATTTTTCATATATTTCGAAAATTTTCAAGGACCACCAAATTAGTGATCTACAACCCTTTGCAAATATCCAAACCCAGCAAAATAAGTCAAGTCTGCCTTCAAGGGTTTTTGTGAGATTTATGAATTACGGTGAAGAGCTACCAAGAATAACCAGCGTTGAGTTGAACGGCAACAAACTCTGCACTGGAATTGAATGTATATAAAATTTGATCACTATTTATATATATTTTGTTTCATTAGATTTAAATATTTTAGACCCTTTGCCTTCCACATTTTGCACAAGGGCCTTGAATTTTGTACTTCATAAAAAGCAAGAAACCGTATTGGAAAACAATTGCTCTGGTTATTTCAAATATGAGCGTATAAATGGAACCTGGATTGGTCGAGCCACACCACCCTACCAAATCGATAAGAAAGTTGAATGGAAATTAAGTTTCACTACGCAAGGCTTGACCGGGGTAAATATTAAAAAGAATTATTAAACAATTTTTATTTGTATTCGTTTTTAAGGACGACCAAGTGGGAGAACTTAAATTCTTTCCAAATACGAGAAAATTGACTAGAACTCTGCCACAGGAAGTCTTTGTGAAATTCACCAGCCACAATGATGAGCTACCAAAAATCATTGGCATTGAACTGAATGGCGTGAAATTGTGTAGTGGCAGTCGATGTAAGCTTTTATTCTTCTTATACCAAAATAAATTTATTATTTTGTTGGTATTTTTTATTTTTTATTTATTTGTTTTTTTTCAGATTCAGCGCCTTATACAGCCATACACAGAACCTTGCGTGCTGAAATACTTTAAGCCGAACTCGAAATAAATTCATGTCTCTAATCATGTTTTTTCTTTCTCTTAAATCGCCAAATTAGATTCGAATGGTTTGATATATGTTAGATTTTTTGTTTGGAATCTTCTTGGAATTCACAATGTTTATGCATTTGGAATGAGCTTCTCATTTGCTTTGCAAAAAATATAGTTTTTGATGTTTTATGCAAGTCGGTAGAAAAACTAACAAGTCAAAGTTACTTTTGCCACACTGCCGCATACAGCTCCATGGATGAGTATTGCAATCTGAATGTCTGCCAAAAAGCTGCGGTTTTTATACCGAACTTGAGAGCATCAAACGCATAACTAAATAAACTTTAGCGAGTGGGAACTGGGGGCGTCTTTGGTGCCTCTGCTGGTTGTCCCAGTTTTTTTTTTTTTGCGGGTTCTTAAATTTTGTGTTCTAGCTTTTTCTTTTTTTTCTGTTTTGTATTTTTTTTTTTTTTTGACAACGGCTTTTGATCTGCCAGTTTGGTGGGTTTCTTGGTTTTTATTTTGTCATTGCTGGTTGGTTGCTTGTTGGCTTGCTGGCTCGATGGTTTTGCTGTTCTCGGTTTGGCTGGAGGTTGAAATGTCTGCCGACCACTGGTATTGCCAGTAAAGACTCCATGTCTTGCCCGGGGCGTTTGAAGCTATTTTAAAATGATTGGCTTTTATGTCAATACACAAACACACACACACACACACACACACACAGGGTAATTTTTTCCTGTGTTATTCTTTCTGTTTTTGTCTTGAAATTTTCTTGTCGGCTATAAGACATTTATGTTGTGGTGGCTTGATGCTATCTAAGTGCCTCAATAAAATACAATAAATTTATAGTACGGTATGAAGAAATAAACAAAAACATTGACTAATGCAAGCTTCAAGTTCTTTCTGAATTATTATTTTTTTTTTTATTTATTTGTTTGCTTTGGGCAGTTATATTTGTGACTCAATAAATCAAAAGTTGACTTTGCTTAATTTAAATTCTTTTTACACAATATTCTGTGTGGCTCTTTAAAGCAATTGAATTGTTCCGATTTTGTTGTGTGAATAATTTAGGGTAAAGAGACCAAGCACTTTGGCTACCACCACCATATGAGCCATAAATCTTTCGATTGCCTGAAAACATACATAAAAAAATCCGTTTTGGAATTAAATTAAAACGGTTGCGTTTGCTCGAAGGCACAAATCAAATTTTCGCACCGGCACCCACACACAAAAAAAGATTAAGTGAAATAAGAAAATTTTCCAACAGAAATCACATTTCGAATGAGGTGTTGAAAGTTGAAGCGTAAAATAAGCATTCGTCACTCAATTTTTCTTGTTTGGCCTTTCATTTTTCTTTTGAAAAGGCAACATGGAAATCATTAAAATAAAATAAATAATGCAATATAAAATGGGTTCGATCCTGCAATTCTCAATTGAACCTTCCGACAGCAGCTTAAAAGGCAAACACTGAGCAGCTCGTGTTAAAATATTACTCCCAATTGATTTATGGAAATATATTACTTATTTTCATACACACAAACACACCTTGTGTGTGTAAGCTCAGTGTTGTAAAGGACAGGCAAAACTTTGAAATGGAATGCACCAAAATGGCAGCGTTCATCAGGTGCCATATCAGAGCTTCCTTTCTTTATCACAAACGTATTCAATCTGATGTGTGGTGATAATAAAATTAAATGCTCGCCAGCCTTTTGGACATAAAAGCTAATGAGCCTGAAAACTCAAAGCTGCCACTGCAACAGAATTGCCACAGTTCAATGGTCTGTCTGTCGTTTATCCATACGCATATGCTCAAAAGAATGTTGGCTGCTATTTTTTGTTTTCGTTTTCGGGTCAGCAGTAAGACAAGAAAGAGCAGAGCACAATTCTCATAAAAAGCGAGACCGATGTGAGCCAAATCAAACTCAGCTTAAGTGCTCATAAAATAGCAGCAACCTACCCGAAATATGGTATAAAATTTACGCAAATAATTGCTGTTGTTGCTGTTGGGTTTTTTGTTTTCTTGTTCTTGAATGGGCACATAAATTTTATAGGTATAAAATAAACAAATGGAAATGTATAGAAAAATTCGCGACATCTTATTCTGGCTCATTTGGTTAGCCCAAATGCTGCTCAGGGTAAATGGCTGATTTATGCTGTGATAATAAAAATAAATTGTTGCTTTTGCCCCAAATGCGCAGGCTCAATCGGGAATGCAAAATGTTTGAATCCAGTCCAAGGATATTGGAGTAATCAGATATTCTCTCAAGCCCACATCTCCTTTATCGACTCAAGTTGCATGCCAACCGTAGAGCCTAATTGAGTGGCCAGTTCTAAGTTGCGGTGTTGCCAATATGGCAGGCTGCTAGCTACGAATTAGTCAATTGCTTGAATTTTGACTTGAAGTGGCACTAAGAGTGCCCCTAATTTGACAATATTTCAATTTCAATTGGAATAACAGGTGGCCCCCAACAACAACACAATCCCATTGAAATTGTATAGAATTTGCTTCTAATAACTGACGGAACTCAGCAAAACTTTTTGCCCCCTGCTGACGTTCACTTCTTTTCAGTTATAAAAGAAAGTTTCGAAGCCATTGACTTGGCCCGACTGGCATACATTTTAATACAATGCGGAAATAATACTCTTTAAGGAGTTGTCAAACTTTTCTAGCAACCGGCTGCCTCCGCGTGTGGGAGCTGTCAAATTGTTAAGGAACACTGAGATTTTTGGCGAGATTGCTTTATTCTTTAATAGGCAATGAGGTAGATTTGAATAAAAAGTAAATATGAGATTCTATGTACATGAAGTAACTATTGAAAAAAGTTCTCGCATTCCTCGTAAATAAAAAAAAGAAAATTCATTTAATAACAAAGATATTTCATTATTTTATTTGGTCAACCGAAAATATAATTCACACTAAAGCAAATCCCCTAAAAATTTGTTTAAAAAGCTTATAAAACTTAAACTGATTATAAAAGTTCTGAGAAAGAAAAGAAAACAAACTGAACTTTCCGCAAAAACCACACCATAGAGTTCCATCGTAAATCGAGTTTGACTGTATTTTTATTTTATTTTTTTTCTTTGGAAAGTTGGGTTTTTTTTTCTTTCGCTTCGTTTGTATTCTTAAATGCGGACGCTAACTTGTTTTTCAATAAATTCATAAACCATATTACATTATTAAAAGTTGCCCCGGCCTGGATGTACAAGTAAAATTCTAACTTTTCTACCAATCAGCGGGGTGTAAAGTTTTTATATTATCACACCCACTTCGTCCAGGTGAGACACCTAAAAAATTTCGGAATATTTCAAGACGCTGATAAATTTAATGTACCGCTTCATTTGAAAATCGCAGGGTATACAATCAAATTTTGAAAAAGAGGCTGACGCCGTCCGAATATGCTTATGGGAAAGGCCAAGAATTTCGTTGTCGAAGAGTAAAAACAAGTTTTTCAAATCGCTTGAATAAGCCCAAAGAGAGGCTCGTGCATATTGCTCATATGATAATGACAATATATTATAAGCCGGAATGTAAACAATCTTTCTGAAAATGTTCTCACATCTACAGACTCTTAGTGGACTCAGTGTTTTTTGGTGACACTTGACCTGCAGAAACCAGTATAATACGCGCGAATGTGGATGGGGAATTCCCAATAACAAAGCTGAAATAATCTGTATAATCAACGCTGCGCTGTCTTCGACAGATTGATAGAACCTCAATGAAATCGGGGATTTCGCCCAGAACCGTGAAAAATGTTATTCTCTTTTTGAGAGGTCTCTCTCGGCATCTGTTTGTATTTTCAACCGATCGCAAATAACAAGCTTCAGTTCACATTTAGCCACAGCAAAGATCAGGTCTCTAAGCATTTCTATGCACATTGTTTTCATTTAATCTATTAGCGATTATCAACTGAACTGTGATGATCTTATCACTTGCGCTGGGATCTCTTTTATTAGTGTGCATCACTACACAAATAGTGGGTCAACGATTGCCGCACAATAGTTGCCCTAGCATATTTGAGTACGAGCGATTTAATGGTCAGTGGATAGGACGTGCAACATCTCCTATTGATGGTATAAGCAGTGTGGATTGGACCTTAAATTTTGCCGCGCGTGGTCTGAATGGGGTAAGGGATCTGTTTGATTCAATAGCTACTCCAGAATTTATTTTCAATTTCTTGTTTTTCAAGGCTGATCAAATCAGTGAACTAGAGTCATATCCTGTTGAACAGTCCATATTTAATCGACTAACGAATGGAGAGAAAACCCAGGTCTATGTAAAATTTAATAATTATGGTGAAGAATTACCGAAAATTATCGGAGTTGAGGTCAATGGACAGAATTATTGTACCGGAAGTGAATGTAAGAAAAAGAAAAAAAAATATGTAACGTTTTTTTAATTAGTTTTGAAATATTATTTTAGACGAGCCTCCTTCCTCAACCAGTGGCCGCTCCTTGCATGCTGCGGTCAGTTCCAGCTCGCGTCCTCGGAAACCACGTCCACCGTCTCCTCCTCCACCAAATCCAATAACTCATACATATACATATACACAAGTTCCCACATTTTCAAATGAAAATTTCATAAACCGTTGGATAAACAATCCATTCTTAAATGGTGGATTCACACAAAATTATCCCCTGCCACCCAAACCACCCCAGCCAGCCAAACCACCCCAGCCACCAGCTACCACCACCGTAGAAAGTAAAGAACCTGAGATAAAAGTCAACTTGGTTAACAGAAACAGTCCAGCGCCAGAAGAATGCGGTGTGGAGGGTCCCAGAGGTTTGGTGATTAGTGATGAAACTTTGCCTCGTGGCCGCTTCCCATGGTTGACTGCCTTATATCACGATGTGGATCCCGATCCGAGCAAGTATGAGCTTACCTACAAATGTGTAGGTACACTAATTTCCGGACAAACAGTGCTCACAGCAGCCCACTGTGTTTACGAGCGCCGAGCCGATGAGATGAGAATTTATGTTGGTCGACATGATCTCGATGTACATCCCGAAAATGAGGCCACAATTATGGAGATTGAAAAAGTCGTAACACTGCCGGAATATGTAGGAAACTTGGTACCTGAATTGGACGTAGCCATTTTGATTCTAAAAAAGCGTGTAGAGTAAGTTCTATGGGAAAATCCAACTAGAGCACAATTTTAACCATTTCTTTGACTTTTCAGATGGAACAGATATGTGCGTCCTATTTGTATATGGACTTCAAACATTATTTTGGGAAATGGAGAAGGGGAAGAGGCCATGGTAGCTGGCTGGGGAGTGGACAAAACTGGCAAAAACACACGGTTTCCAAAACCCGCCCGAGTGCAGACAGTGTCCCGAGAGACTTGTCGGCGCGACTTGGCCTGGGCCCAAGATTTCATTACTCCCCGTACAATCTGTGCGGGCAATGAATCGCAGCACGGCCCTTGCCTGGGTGACTCGGGAGCTGGCCTGATGGTGCTCCGCAATGGACGTTGGATGATAAGAGGAATCGTATCAATAGCCCAACGTGCCCGTTCTATAAACTCGTGTGATTTAAGCCACTACGTTATCTACTGTGACATAGCAAAACATCTTGACTGGATAAGCCAGAACATGGTGAGATAATGTAGGGAATCTTCTATAAGAAGCTTAGTCACATCTTTGTCATTTGTAGTTTTAAAAATTAATAAATTAATAGATAAATCAAAAGAATCCCCAATGGGTATATCGAAGCGTGAATTCTCTCAGTACTTGGTATTTCCAGTTCTCAAAGCGAACGATGCTCATAAACTATTCAGTTCTTAATGAGCTGTAAGCGCGCACTCTTAAAGCAGGTTTGATCTACAACAACAATGTGATTTCTTTTCTGTTCTGTTCGGACCGCCTCGCATGTTCTCTAGCGACCATAAGGAAAGTGCTGTTTCTTAATTGTTTGCCTTGCTGACCTTGGTCGTTGCACGAGAGGTTGGTAGGCCTAAGCAGGAAATACATATGTGTGTTTTTGATTACGAGTTTAGAGCATCTCTATATATATTTGAGATTGTCTCTTGTCCAAACGCTGGGATTCTTTGAAACAGGCTCAAAGCTTATAAGAAGAAACTCAGTTGTTCTTTTCTCGAATGAACCAATTGATAGGCAAGAAGACACTCTCTGGCTGGCAGCTCGGTGCTGCTCTTGAGCCTGCCAATAACATGCACACCGACCAGATTTAGTATGCATCCAACCAGCGAAAGAAGAACTCTGCACGCGGCTTGCATTTTTTCATTATCTGCTCAGACGAGTGTAAATGACCGGTTCGACAGCGACGGTTTCAATGTTGCCATTGGTGGCTATTATCTTAATATACTTGGCCTCAGAGTCACGATCCCAGCAGCTACCGCACAACAATTGTGCTAGCCTCTTCAAATATGAACGCCTGGGTGGACAGTGGATCGGACGGGCGACTGCCCCACAAAGCGGTCTGCAAAAGGTCTCCTGGACTTTGCAATTCGCTGTCCGTGGCACTAGTGCGGTAAGCTTAAAATTTTTGAAAAAATATTTGTTCATATCAAACGTATAAAAAATTCCGTAGAGCGATCAAATGAGCGAACTGATGTCCTATCCCAACGATAATTCCGTGGTTCAAAGACTGATCAGTGGTCAACCCACAGAGGTTTATGTTCGATTTAAAAACTATGGAGACGAGTTGCCCAAAATTGTTGGAATAGAGCTCAATGGCAATCAATTATGCAGTGGAACTCCATGTAATAGAATTGTTGTTCAAAATTCATATAGACTGGAACTTCTATAATTTTAAGCTAACATTAACAATATTTTGCAGACCCTGGTCCATCATCTTTGGTTAGTCTCTCATTGAATGCCGAAATACAGAGACAGATAGCGCAGTTGCAACCACAAATGTATACGCAGACGGCGAGACCATGGCAAACTAAAATCACCTATGCAACTGCTCCACCAACTTATGCATATAAGCCTGTAACTTATCCAACATATGCGACGTATGCCACAGCACCACCGACTCCAGCAACAGCTTCCGTGGGGAACCGATATAGCAGCAATCCATTCCTTAGTGGGGCTATAAGTGGGGGCAATAAGAATGGCCCCAGCTATATTTCAGTTGACTCTGGTGGCTCTAGCAATACCGCTACCAATTCAAATAGTGGCAGTGTGAGCAGTGGTAGCACTAACATCTTTAACACTGGCAGCATTAGCACTGGCAGCCCTAGCATTGGCAACACTAACACTGGCAGTTCATTCACAAATAACAATGCGCCAGCAAACAATCCTCAAATCACGGTCAGCGTAATCAATACTAATAATCCAAGGCCTGATGAATGCGGCCTAGAGGGCCCCAGCGGTTTGGTGATCAGTGACGAGACATTACCTCGTGGTCGGTTTCCCTGGATGACAGCCCTCTATCATGATGAAGATCCCGATCCGAAGGTTCTCAAACTGGGTTATAGATGTGTGGGCACTATAATATCCATAAGAACTGTACTCACAGCGGCCCATTGCGTCTATGGAGTGGGTGCTTCCAATATGAGAGTATATGTGGGCCGACATGATTTGGATATGCATCCTGAAACTGGAGCCACGCTTATGGAGATTGAAAATGCACTTACACATCCAGACTATGTGGGAAACTTGATTCCAGAAATCGACATTAGCCTATTGATACTCTCTAGGAACTTAGAGTAAGTTTAGATGGACTAAAATGCTTTAATACTTCTGTTTTATATTGCAGATGGGGTACCTACGTTCGAGCTATTTGTCTATGGACTTCAGATACCTTTGTGGGCAGAGACGAAGGCGAACAGGCCACGGTGGCTGGCTGGGGAGTGGATCAAAGCGGCAAGAATACACGCTTCCCGAAAACAGCCAAGGTGCGCACTGTGTCAAGAGAAACTTGCCTACGCGACATGACCTGGGCAAAGAATTTTCTCACTCCACGCACTATTTGTGCTGGCAATGAAAAGGCTCAAGGCCCTTGTCTGGGCGATTCTGGAGGTAGTTTGATGGTACTGTTCAATGGACGCTGGATGGTACGTGGAATTGTTTCATTGGCTCAACGTTCTCAGCACTCTTGCGATCTAAGTCACTATGTCATCTACTGCGATGTATCCAAGCATCTTAATTGGGTAGAAAGAAATATTGCTTGGTAGTGGAGAATGTTACATCCTCAATGAATTCTGAAATTATAAGAATGGATTTCTATTTTAAGGCCTTAAGCATAGTGAGTATCCATACCATTTGACTATATTCGACTATAACAAAATACATTCCATTTGAGTACTTTATATGAATTTTCATTGAGTGCAAATTGCAGTTGAGAGAATATGATCGTTTGATTGGTAATCCGCACTCGGAATTTCCAGTTTAATTAGCATACTATACTCGTGAAGCATTGCTTTTCATTGATTTGTTTTGGTGCCCATATGAAGCAGGTTTATTCCACCGAGAGTACTCGTTGCGGTTACTTAGCTTTCTCGGGTTGGCTAGAAGAAATTGTTTGTATTTTTGTTTTGTTTTGATACAATTTGACCATGTGGCATCTTCAGCATGCACTGTTCTCCCTAGCTTGTGCCTCAATAACCATCCATGCTCAAAATGTCTTTCCTGAGAACAGTTGCAGCCAGTATTTCCAGTATGTTCGGGATGAGTCTGGCACTTGGTTTGGCGAATTGACACTATCGACATTGACAGTGGGCACCAGCCGACTAGATGTTAGCTTTTCACAGAACGGCAGACAAGATGTAAGTATTTATGTCTGACGACGCAATTCATTTAAGTTGACTGTTGTCACATTTCTATAGCCAGCTTCTGTGGGGAGTTTGGTACCATTCCCCGACCATAATGCTGTTGGTAATAATATAATGGCAGGTCACTCGGTAAAATTCCGTGTAAGTGTCTGGCCGGATGTAATGGGTAAATTGCCCAAGTTGACAAGATTTGCTGTGAACGGCGCCGATTTCTGCGTAGCGGCAGAATGTGAGTAGCGAAACAAATAAATATATAAGTAATTGAGTAATTATATTATTTATATTTTTTAGATGAAAGACCGAATACCCACTTTAATCGCTTTTATGTGATCAGCGTCAGTATTCATCAAAATAAGCAGTTTAGTGAAATTCCAATTATACATCGCAAGGAATCGGATGTGTTTGTGGACACGGTGATATATGGAAGTGGTCCTAAAACTAGTCAACAGAGTCCTGCTCAGCCGAGACCTCTACCCGTCTTCACACCCCCACCTCCTGTTTTTTTGCCAACCACCACATCAGCTTGGACTCCATTTCCGCGCACAACTGTACCTTTGCCGGGACCCGTTTTCACGCCACCACAGCCAAAGATCAATAGTTTTAATCCTATGCCTGTTATTAAGACCCAAACACTCACCTGCGGTCTTGAGGGCACAATCCAACCCTTCATCGCCAAGGGAGAACGTATTCCACGGGGAAAATATCCCTGGCTAACAGCCGTCTATTATAAAGACTCTCTAGCCTTAGACTTCAAGTGCGGCGGATCCCTAATGTCGGCCAGTAAAGTCTTGACGGCTGCACACTGCGTTTACATGATAGAAGAAGAGCGTGTAATCGCTGCTCTAGGTCGCTACGATCTTCACGAGTTGTATGAGGATGGGGCCGAAGTAAGAAAAGTCAAGATAAACATTCATCCGGAGTACACCACACGCTTCTATGCCGATGCTGACATAGCTATTTTGGTTTTACAACAACCAGTGATGTGAGTATCTCAAGTATGCCCTTTTAAGCTTAGCCAATATATTTTTTTATTTCTATAGATTTAATCACATAATAAGTCCGATCTGCCTTTGGGAAGAAACAACTAATTTTATCACAAATGAAATGGCTACTGTTGCTGGTTGGGGTGCTGACGACAAGGGGAATGCTATGACTCAATTTCCACATGATGTTCAGGCTACCATCGCCACATTTTCGGATTGCCAGGATAAGTGGCAAATTCACAACATGACAACTGAACGAACATTTTGTGCTGGTAATTTGGATGGTTCAGGGCCCTGCATGGGCGATTCTGGAGGTGGTTTGATGCTAAAACGGAACAATCGCTGGCTTTTACGTGGAATTGTCTCACTGGGCGAACGGGGCGCAGCTGGGCAATGCAATAATAATCAGTATACTCTCTATTGTGATCTATCAAAGCATTTGACTTGGTTGCTACAGAACCTTGCTTGAAATACACCCTATCTATTAATTAATAAATAAATATATTGACGTTTTTTTAGCCAAATATTTTGGATTTCCAGAAATCAATTCATTTGTTAATTCATGGATGTCGAAAGCATCAAATTTAAATATTGAACATTAATCAAGTTGAATTTTAATAAGCAATGGGAAAAGAAATGTTTTGTTTTGCTTTTTGTTATTTTTGTTTTCTCGCCAAATATTTGCCAACAAGTCGAGGCTTGAATACTCTTAACCTTTCTTATTCCAGGAATGTCTGAGTCACTTTGATGTCACACTTTCAGAATAAGAGAACCTGAACATTGATTTTTGGTATGCAGCTTGTCATTATCATTTATTTTTAAACACGATATCAGGTTTTTCATTTTCTTTCATGTTGCCAGTAAAAAATCGGGTCAGTGGATTCCCCGTTACGTTTCTGTAAATAATACAAAAATGTTTATAAATATGTATTAAAAGTAAACTGGCAAAAGTATTGCCCAAGTAGATATAACTAATTTGTATTGTGTATCGACATAGCGCCTCATTAGTTAGCTATCAGGTTTCGATGGCAAACCCGCTCAACATTTAAAATTCTAAAGTGTGAACCTCTCCGCTTAGCTTAGTCTCCGCTTTTCAGTTTCCGATTGGTTCTACGCTGAGAGACTGGAGGCAGCGGCAAATCATTGATCGTCTGGCACTCGTCGAGCGCGGTTTTAGTTACGCTTATGCATACACCCTAACCGTCTTGTGTGTTTGCGTCATTAAAAGTGTTTGCTAAATTTATTTTACATAAATATTAAGCGTGAACGCACATATTTAGTTATAAACAATAATAAAATTAACATGCGCGTGGATTTTATACTGCCCTGCACTTTCCTGACTTTGCTCAGTAGCGTAGTAATATCGGCGCAGAGGGTACCTCCCATAGCCTGTCCACAGTATTTTGAATACCTCAATTTCAATCAGGAATATATTGGACATTTTACCATTCCTCTGGATGGGAATACTGAAAATAACTCACTATATGTTGAGTTCTCGCAGCGGATACCCATAACTTCGGTAAGTAATTCGGGAAGAAAATTTCGATTTCCTTGACTAAAGTCTGCTAAGGCAAGGCGAAAGAGGCCAGGTTACATATGCAAATCCAACAAAACCTAATCAGTTATTTTTCCCAGAGCTTGTGTTTACTTGCTTTTCTTATCACTCATTGACCCCTGTAAATAAGTCATCAGAGATTTTCCCAATGCAATGAGAGCTTGGGTCTACCCCGAGTGTTATCTCCCTGCAAAGCATAAAACTCTCTCTACGTATTTTTGAGTAGTTATAGTATATACTACAATAGTCTAAGGTTTAAGGTATAAACTATAATTAGCAAGACAAACACAAAAGAAAAGCTTTATAAAAAAAAAAACAATAATAAATAAATAAAATAAAGAGAACAGTGACAACTTTTTGTGGTCGAGCTAATATTTTATATTATTTAACATTATTAGTTATTATTAAGATATAAAAATACATATAAAAAGATATAAATATATAGTATTCTGGTTACAAACACTCACATAACAAGTGGCCTGACTGGTTTCTTGGCTTTTGTTTGGTAAATCTATGTTGTTGTTTCTTATAAGGTTTTTTCCTTTTGGTTTTACCAGCTGATTTTGTGGATACCCGACTTGGTATCTGCGTAAGCAGTGAATCTATAAATATATTCAACACAAGCGATGTCAATGTCATATTAAAACTCCACAAGAAATCACTAATGCTGAGATAACTACTGTATATATTATGTACTGAAATACCCAGATTTCGAAACGAGTGAAATAAAAGCAAATCACAACATAAAACTAGTTTTAAATTTACCGGCATTATTTCTTATCTATGTATCTGTCCAGGTGTCATATATTATATTTATTTCTGTATAATTTCAGAATTTCGTTGGTCGACTCTCTTTGATGTACGATGAAGAGACAACTAAGCAACATTTGCGTACTGGTCAACCCATTCATTATCGCGTAGATTTCCCCACTCCAAACACAATTCCAAAGCTAACAAAGATTACGCTCAATGACTTTTTGATTTGTAGTTCGAGTGCATGTGAGTAACTAATTTATTAACTTTTAAAAATGGACAAGCATTTTTCAACCAGTTTTTTTTTTATTTCCATATTTTTAGATCCACCGCCCAACACACTCATCTCACTAACCCACTCACTACGTTCCACAATCGTGCCATTATTAGGTCCCGGAGGTACTATATTCCAGCCCCCCAGACAATACGTTCAGCAGCAGCAACCGCAACGACAATTCACAGTACAGAGACAGCCCCAAGTCCAACAACGTCCTCAGGTACAATCAGTACGTCCCCAACTGCAGTTTACGCTACCGCCCCAACAAAGTCAAACACCACGTCCACCGCAAGCACCAGTACAACCGCCAAGGCAGCAGGCTCCAGCACCAGCACCAACACCAGCTCCAACTCCTATCCCAGATATTAGAGTGCAACCGTCTGGGGCCTCAAATTCGGCTCAGCTCAATGCAGTTTGCGGACGAGAATCTTCAATATCTCCACTCCTGTTCTATGGCAATCAAGTGCAGCGCGGCAAACTACCCTGGCTGGCGGCCATTTTTGAGAAGCAGGCCAATGGGCTTGAGTTCTTCTGCGGAGGAACACTTATTTCACGGTCGACTGTACTCTCGGCAGCGCACTGCTTCCGTGTTAACCGCATTCTGACAGCCAGCAGGACACTGGTAACCTTAGGCCGGACTAGTTTGAATGACTACACGAGTGGAGTTCTGCGGGATATTGAAAATGTGGTGGTGCACCAGGAGTACAAAGCTGACAGTATTTCAGACGCGGACATTGCTTTGCTGAAACTGGTGCAGCCCGTCACGTAAGCATCTTTAACTAACATGAGGATTCCTGAGAGTTTTAAAAATATTTGCTTTTGCAGGATCGACGAGTACATTAGACCGATTTGCCTGTGGAGTGAAAGCTATAGTCTGAATCTACCATCTGGCTTCAAATCGTATGTCGCTGGCTGGGGGGCAGATGAAAAAGGCAATTCAATTTCACGAGTAGCCAAATGGACGGATACAGATATAGTAAACGAGGCAGACTGCCTGAGAGCCATACCAAGCAGTATCGTGACGACACGTACCATTTGCGCAGCCAACAAGGCCGGCGCCGGACCCTGTACGGGTGACTCTGGCGGTGGCCTGATGATCAATGAAAATAGCATTTGGCTTCTGCGAGGCGTTGTCTCTGCCGCTCAAACATTGGCCGATCGTTGTGATTTGACAAAGCCCGTTGTTTACTGTGACATTGCCAAGCACATAGATTGGGTGCGCACAAATATGTGGTATTGAGTGACCTGAACAATACTGAGTAGCTAGTGTAGCGTTTAGTAAATTATGTATAGGTAGGTAAGATTGAGCACATGCTACATGCCCCCGACTCAGTGGGAAAATAAAAGTAGTCTTGTTAAGTTGAAATTGAAAAATTGTCTTGTAATTGTTGGGTCGAGTGATTTGCATGTGCAATTTTTATTGTGCTTACAATTTGTCAGCGGGCAATGCAGAGAAACAATTTCATTTCATTATGGATACTTGAGTCTGTCACTTTAACGCTGTAATGAGGCTAAATTGAATGCAGGCAACGCAGAACGCTTGCAAGTCGCTTGAAAATCGCCTTGAAATCGCCCAGTTCAATTTGTCACGCCAGACAACACAACAGGTGGCATGTTTGTGTATTTTTGAGGATTCCAACAAATCACTCTCATTCTTGTACTCTCTCTTTCAATTCAAAGCTCGCTCTCATCTGCGCTGCGCACATTTTCCGCCTAGGCTAGAGGAGTTCCCTCTACATGTACGCGTACATCCTGTTGAATCGGAGACGGCCCTCGCTTCGCAGCGTTAATGTCCCGCAGACAATCAGTCGTGTATGAAATCGCTTCAAATTTGTTGCATACTTTGCGGCGTTGGCAAATAAACGCACAGCCAACCGACGTGCCTGTCGCCGCCGCTCGTTGCTCATCGCTGTTTCAGTCAACGCTCAGCTTTCAATTCGCACGGTTCGTCATAACAGCAGAAGCAGCAGCAGAAGCCATAGAAGCACCTTTGGCCAGGCCAACTCCAGAATCAGAGTCTGTCCTGCCCCAACGTTGCCCGTGTGTCGTTGTCGCGTTTTCGTTGGCAGGTTTCGCTGGGTCGGCTCCCAAGCTTTGTGTCTGTTTCAAACTGGCGATCGTTGAGAGTCCGGTTGGTTAAATCAAATCGTGTGTTTTGTGATGAATTTAATTAAATGATTTTAAGTGTGGCTAATAACACTCACGCATCCTTAAAAGATATCTTATCGAAGAATATGATTTTTTTTTCTTATTATTTATTATTTCGCTGCAAAAGGAACTTTTCTGTTCTAATGAAAATTGTGGAAATTGTTTCTAATTTAATTATTCAGTTGATTGATGAGTTAGTTCAAATTACTTGAGTCTCAAATTTTTCTATCATGATTTTCTCTGAACAGAATCTTATAAAAAATTTATGCCTACACTCTGGCAGCGATGTTGCAAGTTTCGAATTTCCGTTTGATAAAAAAAACGTGATATCTTGGAAAGCTCTGAAACATATTCATAGTGAGAGTCTGTTTCAAATTTGTATTATTTTTTTTTTCTTATTTAGGCTTTTGTTTTTTTGTTTTTTTCTTTCGATTTATTACTTTATGATGTGTGTGTGTGTATATGTGGAAAATAGGAGAATCTAAAAATGCTTCTATTTGGAAATGAAAAATGCATCTAATGAATAAACAGTTAGAGACTTGAGTGCTAGACCAAACAAAAGAGCCACCAACCAAACAAAATGGCTGGCAGGATAAAAACAAATGAAAATATTTGAAGATGGAAATGAATGCACATGCAACAACTCAAACAACAATAACAACATCTATCTACAGCATAAAGTAGAGAAATTTATAAGCCAAGCCAAAATCCGAAATCCAAAAACGTATTGCAGACGAGCCAGCCCAACTCAATCCACGGCAAACCAAAACAGAATAACAAGAAATATGCAACGTCGCTGTTGCATGGCAATTTGTTTTCAATACTAAAAATTGAAATTTGAAAGCACAAAAGAACGCACATATCAAGTGGTCGAATAGCAAACCGTGCGTTCCCCTGCCCAAGCCCACCGCCCTCCCAGTCCCCTTGCCTTGGCTCCCCCCACCCGCTCAAAAAATGACAAATGCTGTGAGCATAAAGGCCTCCACGGCCACAACGGCCATGGCTGCTTTGGCTGCCACCATCGCTGCCGTTGCCGCAGCCACAACAACAGGAATACCAGCAATTCCCGATACTAGCGATATCAGCAGCAACAGTAGTAGCAATAATAGCAACAATAGCAATCACAGCACTAACAGAAACAGTCTCCATGCCAGCGGCAATGGTAGCACCCTTTTACTGGCCGCCACCAAGTTGGCCAGCGGGGCCAATCATAGCTCTCTGTTGCTGGCCACCGATCGTCTGCCCCTGCAACTGACAACCACCAAAATGAATCTGGAATATGAAATCGACATCCAACTGCTGACAAATGGCTATGACGGGACCACGGTGAGTAATGAACCGAAAATTAAATAAAGGATAAAAAACTATGAGCCAATTGCCACTGATCAAATACTCTTTTCGATTCTGTCTTATATAATCCCTAGCCTTATCTTGATTTGTGAATTATAAATATGGATTGGGTTAGATTTCATTACTTTACTCCTGGCGTATTTCACTTAGTACAAAAATTGTTTTTCTTTTAGACATTGTTGTAATTTATTGTCCAAGAGTTTGGTTCGGTAAGGCATACCTCAATATATCTTTCAGTAGGGAGGACAAGATTTTTTTTTATGAAGTTCATTTTTATTACGGACAGATTCGTGAACTTTGTAGTTGAGTGTGGGCCCTTTGGTTTTATGGTGCGTATACGTAATAAATATTTTCACTAGTTTTATGCCGATTACTTTATGAGTTGTTAGAACATAAAAATTTGTTTCCTTTCGAACTGGAAAGCTATAAAAGAAGTCAACAATTTCATGAAAATTAACTTTCCAAGTTGGCCACGAAATATTAATAACAGATCTATTAATTACTTAAATGATAAATTGTTAACTGTCTATTTTTAAGAACTGATAAATAAATAATTTTGTATTAAGCCCATTAGCAACAATTACACTCACATACTGGCTGTGCCCTCCGACGGTCGGGTGGGGACAGTCGGTACAACTTTATTGATGCATAATCCTTTTCGAACAAACTGATTAAAAAAAAAAAAAAAAACGAAAAAAAAAACGTGCCGAAACTCTGAAGCAAGTGTGCCAGGAATAAATGTGCTCATGTACACAAAACTTTATCCTTTTGGCATACGAAAAAGTTACGTGCCTGGCTAGGCACCATTAGTATTGGGGTATCCTTCATATGCACACCTCTCACACACACACACACCCTTGCCAAACACTCTATTCTCACTTTCACGGAAGGCGAAAGATTCGCATCAAAAATACTTTTATACATATTATGGCGTATATTGTATAGTATATTTATATATGTATCCAAATATATATATATATACATATGGAATGAAGCCCATATAACGGTAAACTTTTGCGGTTAGATGTTCGCACGTTTAACTTTCAATCGAATGTAAATAATAAGTAGCATGTAAGTTGGCGTGCAGCGCCAGCAAAACGCTCACTCTGTTCCTCTTTTTGGTCTTGCTTGCCTGACTCGAAACTGCGGGTTGCGTGTGCCAGTATTTACCATAGCACACACACACACACACACATACACCATGAGAAGAAGAGAGAGGGCCAAATAGACTCACGTAAATACTGTCGCTACTTTATCGTGCGGCTGTAATGTCGTTGTCGTTATGTCGTTATATATTTTCCGCATAAATAGATTTTTTAACTAATTTATTACCTTCTCCCAGGCTGCCAAAGTCACCAAGGAGATACATACTGATTTTATAAACATTTACACAGATTTTTCTCTCTCTCTCTCTCTCTCTCTCTGTGTGTATCTGTGTATATTAAACATTAAATTTGATTTGTTGCCATAATTGGTCCCAAATAGTATGCATAAATATTTTGACATTAGTGGAATAGAGTCAATTTTCAATTTAGTTGTGTTTTAGAACTTGTTAATGTCATTCATTATTCTACAACAACAACAACAACGACATTAGCTTTTTCCCAAAATTGAATTTATGCCTAGTCACAATTCGTTTGAGTGAAAATCTCTGGAGAGCCATCGGTGCGAACTCATGTCTGCATAAATATTATTACCATCTCTTTGCACTACAGTCTGGTCTCTGAGACTGTTGAGTGGCAATTTGAATCGAGTCTTTGTTTGCTTTTTGCATGGGCATTTTCATTTATTTATTTGCAAAGCAAACTCATAAATTCATACAGGCAAATGCTTTGGTCTGTCTGCTCTACTCTGCTCTGCTCTGCTGCCAACGCTTTTCCGTTCCGATTTTCACACAGCCCCAAAAGTCGTATTTTTATAGTTATCCAGCTATTTGTGCAAACTAATTGAATTATTAATGCATTTTGTTGTACAGTTCAAGCATTGCTTTCGCATTTGATATATATATATATATTCCGCTGATGGTTTTCGCTATTTTGTAATCATTCTCCATTGTTAACTTTTCAAGTGGTGTGTGTGTGTGTGTGTGTTGGATGGGCCCGCCTGCCTGCATTCAATGGCATAGTTTATATTGCCTGGAAGCTGTCACATAAAAAGTTTAGCTGGCCTTTGTTCGTTAGCTTTGCATAGTAATAGTAATATAATATTAATGGCATCATTTGTTTAGTTTTCGTGTACAAGAAAGAGCAGGGAGTATGGCCATTTATTTGACTGCCTCACCGCCTGCCAGCCTGCCTGCCAGCCGTTGCGACTTTGCCAATTTCGACTGACCAATGTCCATTGTTATATGCTCTTTTTTTTTGTAGATTTATTTAGAAGGTCTCACGGTATTTTTTTTTTGTGAGTTTTTCGATTGGAAATGCGAAAAGTTCTGAATTTGATGGAAATTGTTTCTCCTTACTTATCCCATAAATAAAGAAAAGCAATTGAGGCACGTGTCCCAGTCAAGTGTGCCTTGATCATTGAGCTGTATCATTTTTTCTATTCAAATGAATGAAATGCTTTTTACCGTTTTTGTAAACATAAAACTAATTACAATTGCAATTATCAAAGCTCAATCTGATTTCACTAACGTATTCAACCAAAAATAATAATGACATCAAAATAAAATCCGAAATTAAATTGTTTGTGGATTTTCTGGACAGATTTTCTCTTCAACTTAATAAAAAATATGAAATGTGTTTCTCTATTTTTGTAAAAAGTAAAGATCAGATTTTTTTTTTTATAAAAAATTAATTTTTAAATATTTCAATTTTTAATGAAAAAGTTTTATAATTTTCATTTTAATTGTAACGTCAAATGACTGACCACTCAAAAAGCTCAAAAACAGTTTGATATTTAAATTTTTAATTAAAACGCCTTTTTCGAAAACCTCCCCCTGACCTCCCCCCCCCCCCGCCACCAAACAAAAAAAGAAATAAAATTAAATAAAACGACTCACACACATGCACTTGACAATGGCCTCAGTGGACAGAATGACAAAGGAAATAAAAAGCAACTGAAGCAATTTAAATTAATTAAAGTAAATAAAATTGCAATGAATAAAGCTGAACTCAACTCATTATGTGTGCGTGTCTGTTGATTTGGATTTATGTGTGGGTGTATGTGTATGTGTGTGTGAGATAGAGAATGGGATCCTGACAGTTGTCTGCCATAATCGCAGGGTAGCCACAAAACAAATGAGCACCGCTTTGGATAATGCTCCAGCCATGTGACCATAAATTGGGTAGCAAATATGAACCGCAAAAGAAATCCACAAATACACAAGCTCGCTCACAATTGCAACAGACCTGTGATTGTGTATGCGAGTGCTTTTGTGTGTGTTTCTGAGTTTTCACACTTCGCCATGGCATGCTCATTATATTAAACCACAGTAACCGCAATCTGTTAGAATAGGTGTACGTGTGTGCGAGTGTCCTTCTTGACTGCAACGATGGAACCCACATAGAGGTAAAAAAGGATATAAGTCTCATGTGATTTTTTATTTTTATTTTGTCTGCATTTCGGTTTTATGAATAGGTTTGTCTACCTTTTTTAAGGGTCATTTGAGTCAAACTCTTGGCCGGAGAGTGATGTGACTTTTTAATACTCCTTCAAAGGGTTTCAATTGCCCCAAAAGCCTTTTTATTGACCATAAAATGTGCGCTTTTTCCGATTTTCCAACCAAAGAGTATGAGATTTTTTTTTATGTTCGCCACTAGATTTGCTACCACTCTGCCGGGGAGTGAAGTGATGGCCTAGGCTAGGGTGATCTAGAGCTTAGGTAATTGCGGCAATAACAATGATCCAATTATATTGACAAGTCATTTCTAAGCTACTTTTTATTTCTGATTTTATGATGTAAACTAAAGAGTAAATTGAGTCATAGCCCAGCATCGTTGCTGAGGACTAAAGTATTCAATAAAATTTTCCAGTTCAAGCAAATGTGATTTTCTCTCTCCATTTTAGGTTTAATGTAATTGGAATACTCAACTATTCAGTGCTTAGGATAATGTTTGTGTGCATTTCTTTTTTACAAGTGGCCAAGTCAAATGAACATCACGAGAAGGAGTATCACTTCATTTTAGTGCTTTAGAATGTACTGAATTTCTCGACGAGTTGTTCAAGAATTTGCATTCCTTAAATTTACCCCTAAGTCAGCCCTCTCCAAATAGTTTCAGTCAACTCAAGAGAGTCTATTGACATTGAGGAGCACACAAATACCAACACTTGCAATCAAGTTTTGGTGGCTTCAACTCCGCCTCCGCAACCAAAAAGAACTTAACACACGCACACACATTGAAGGAATAACAAATGACATTGACGGAATCGGTTGCTCTGGCAGTCAACGTAGATAAACAAAATTAAGTGCATATAAGCCTGTTGCACCTAATTATGCACCGTTGACAGTCTGCCGGGAAGGCAATCAAGAACTCAATCTAAAAACAGGTGCCAAAACACACAAATAGAGACAGCGGAAATTAACAAAAAGCAACCCACACAATTCTGACTGTTTTGGCTTTCGTGGTTATTTTCACGAATCTATTTCACTCGAGTAATCAGTGCCAAGCCTTTTAAGGTATTAAATTTAATATGGAATATAATAATTGTCTACTTTGTTTAGATAACTCAAAAAAGTCAGATTGTTAACCTCAGTTGAATTTATGATTAGAGCCCTAAGGATCTTAATGCCAGGTTAGGGACATAAGTATTTCAATTTTTATAGATAATAAAATTTCAAATACTGCCTTAATTATCTTTCGCCTTATGAATTTCTCTTGTTTTAATAATAAGCAAAAGTTGTATGAACATTGTCTCTCACACCCGAAAGTTTCACTTAATTATGACAAAATGACTATGAAGACTTCACACATGCACGCAAGAAAGTGGGTGAAAGCTGTTAGATTTAAGCTAACAAGAAAAGAGCCTAGGATAATGCAAACAGAAAGCTTAAAAACAGGTTTTGACACCCACACAAAGGCAAGTGAGCAGAGTACGTGTGGTATGAAAAAGAAAAGAAAAACAGCAACAACTTTATGCTATTGTCAATGGCAATGACAGTGCTGACAATGGCTTGAAAGCAACTTTGACAATTGTTATTACAGTTTACATCTGTTCGAAAGATGTGCGTGAGGATGTGTTTATGTCTATGAATATGTCTATGGGTATGAATATGTGAGTGGGCGTATGCTAACCGACACCTAAGATATGTGCGAGCAGGAATTTCTTTTGTAAAAAACAAAATAATATTACGTATACGCCTAGGCAGTTTGTTTGGTTAAGTCTATGTAGACCAATATTTGTGCAATGCATTAGAGCCAGGGCATAAGGGCATAAATCAGCCTGTTGGCAGAGTTATTATCAAAGCGCAGGGCATGTGATTTGCCTGGCTTTGCTGGGCTGAGAGTAAGATAAATTGTAAAAAAAACGAAGAATTTCCCGGCATTTCCCGCCACTTCCTGAAGCCAGCCATTGCCAAGACCGAGTAAACTAAATAAAAATAAATATGTGTATGCAAATGTATTCAAGTTGATGTTTAAGCTTAAGAAATTTCTTGTTTATTATGGGAATTTAAATTTATGCTAATATCCAAAACCATATGAGCCAGCGCCTAGTCTAGCCTTTGGGGACTATGCATAGCCAAATTTACCCACATGTATAAGAAATGCCCGAGGCTTGAGTCTTTTTTTTTTGCCCCCCCGAAGACAACTTGTTTTAGATCACAAAAGGCGGATAAGACGACTACTTAAAATTCAAACGCAAATATTCATTGCGGGCAGGGGTTAATCGGTGCTGCTCTAGTCCGGCACTCCCAACGGATACAAAGTTGACTTTAATATTGGCATGTGTCTCGTAAATGTTTACTTAATTTAAAATTTCACTTGCCTGATTGCATCAACTGCTGCACTTTGTGCGGCAACTAAAACCCAGCCAAAAGACCAAGTGGTGCGTCAAACTCTCAAGCAGATACTAATAAATTGAATGGTAGGAAAATAAAGCAAAGAGACGTGTAACATGCTCAATGAACCTTTCATGGAGCTAAAAATATTACAAAAAAAAAGGGGGAGGATGGAAAAAAGTAAAAATAAATGTACTTTGCTTTACCCGGGAATCCTATTTACTCAGTAGATTTTAGGAACTAACTCTGTGGAGGACAGGCAAGCGAATATCAAGTCAAACATAAAATGAATTGAATGAAGCTGAGTAAACATTTCTACATTTTACTTTTGGCTCATTGAATTGTCCCATGGACAGAGAGAATAAATTGCTGAAAAGCAACAGTGAAATCGGTAAGAAAAAAAACAACAACAACAAAAAAATGCCTGCTGCCAAGATAAACTCAATTTTTGCTTGAAGTACTACGTACATTTTGAAAATGTTCTACGGGCCTACATTTAATTGAAATATGCTCCTGGCCGCAATGAAACAGTTTCTTGCTACTTGCTAAGGAATCTGCGCCAAAACGGATATGACAGACAATGAAAAATAGACAGCAAAAACGAGTGACGGAAGTGCTCAAGCGACTCTCTAAAGTGTATAAAATAAACACAAAAGCTAGATGAGACACTCTCGAGTGGTGTTGTGGTGGGGGAGGGGATGTGGGTGGAGTAGAGTGTATCTCTGGAAAGGTGTTGCCCGTTGAACTGGCAAATGAAACAAATGCGCGTTTTGTTGTCGCTGCTACCCGGACTTGCCACATTCAGTTGTCCTTTCGCTTGTAAATCACACTACTTCCGGCAGCCAGAAATACACAACATTCACACACACACAGACGCACATATACACCCACATTCGCATTTACCACAAACACAACACTGTAGGCAACGTTTTTGCCATTCAGTCGGCCTTGTTGTTGCCGTTTGTTAACAGGTTTTCTGCGTTGACTGTCTGCCTTTTGCCGCATTATTGTTGCCTACTTTGCTACTCTACGCTTGCCCCTGGCAAATTGTTAACTGAACGGATGAAAGAGTGGGCATTTGTGAGTGTTTATACAAGTCTCGGGGTATAGTTGGTCTTATATGTAGGTATGTGAGTGTGCTTGTGTGTTGACGTTTAATCAACGCATTGTGTCATTTAACTTTACAAACAGGCCTGCTGCTGCTGTGACTTCTTGCCTTTGTCCACTCTCCAATTGTCCAGCTGGCTGTATCTAAGGCGCTGTGGCCAACTGGCTTTAGTGTTTATTTTCTCATATTTTCAAGCATTGTTGCCATCATCGTTATTGCCTCTCTGCCCCTCCTATTTGTTACTGTCATTGTAATTGCTGCCCCATTCGCCAACCCTCTGTTTGACTGGTGGACATCTGTTGTCCATTTTTATTGCCAATTAAATGCAGCCATGGCACTGCCAGCATCTGCTAGTTACGCTCTGTCGCCAAAGGTCGTTTTAAATTATTTTTTTTTTTTAAGATAGGACTTTTTTCTTTTGGCTTGTGCTTTTTAAGTTTGACTGGCTTCTTCTTTCATCGAAAGCAGATTGATTCATGGGGAGCGTTACAGCGTGTAAGCCATTGATTCGGTATGCCTTCTGAAGATGCTATGAAAAATTAATAATTCATTTGATGTATCATATTTATGACAGAATTATTCATTTGAGGTTATCATTTTTACTCTGGGTGAAAGGAAAAAATTATTATTAATATAAATTAAAACAAGCTGCCGCTTGAACTTTAAAAGTCTTTCTGTTATTTTTCCATTTATTGTGGCGAAAATTACGTTGGAAATGCTGATTGCTTTTCCCCCTTTAAATTTTAACAGTATTTTAATGATGTCGCTATATATATATGTTTACATATTAAGCTATAGGCCTGACAGTATAAAATCTATAAGCCGCCTCTGAAAACTCATCGTTACTCTTGTCAGCTTTTGCAATTATTGTAATTTCTTTATAATCCTAAGTGTTTTTTACTGTAAGTATTTTCATTTTATGACCGCATTTCCAACGGGCACGATAAATTTTCCACCCATTAATTGCAAGATATCAGAAATTAAGGCCACCACCACAAATAGAGCAGTGTTCATCATTAAAGAATATTCTTTTTTTTTTGCATTTGAATACCTTGAGTAATCCTACATCTTTATTGTGCCCACAGCCAGAGGCATGGGCAATAAATAATTAATTGAAACATATTTTGAGATGAAATCATATGATTTGTGATTAAGCATTGATTTAAAAGAATTAATTGCAGGATTCACATGAATGAGTCTAATAAATTATTCAAATTTATAGGGGCTCATAGCTGGGGTAAATGTCAACATTATTGAATTTATTTTAGAGTTTAATGGAAGAACAGCAATTCATTACTCTGGGCTAAGCAGGATGAATTGTTTATTTTAGTTTATTTTATTTAATCACCTAAAGCTGTAGTCTCTAATATTTTATTTTAACAATCCGATATTAAAATTAATTATCACACACATTACTCATACGCCCCGCGGCCGAGTAGTAAATAAAAATAAAGTGTCGATTTCACAATTTAATAGCTTGCCAATCAATTAGCAACTTTCAATAAGCTGCTTACAATTTTAAACAAAAATTCATACCAAATTAAGGAAAATTACCACAGCTGCAAATATAAAAAAAAAAAAAAATTATTTTAACTTGAACAAAAACATGAAAAAAAAACAAAAAAAATAAGGAAAAGGACAACGCTTCAATTTGATCAAATGAGAAAAAAAACCTTGTTTATGCAGTGTTGGCAATTTTATTTTTAAATTAATTAATTGCATGTGTCAGCGGTTTGTAGCTGCCTTTTAGCATTTCCATTTGGTTTTGGTTTTGCGTGTAACTTCACATCTCCTCGACTCCCGTACAAGTCCGCCTTCATATTCCTGTGGTAAATTAATGATACACATGAGTAAAGAATTGTCGGAATTTTACAGGCCTTTGCGGCTGGAATATTATGCCCGGTTAACCTTTGCAGGTATCTCACATGCAAAAGTGGTAAATTGATGTTTATTAATCAATAAATTCAATTGCTCTTGCTCAGTTTTGCGTACAAGCATTTGGTTTCAGCATCTCACTGCTGTGGCCTGGAATCGAATTAAGCTCTTTCGAGCATAACTTTGGTCAAGCAACCAAGACGAAGAATGCAGACTCTTTGGTGGGCAGATATAAAATACCACAGACTCTGAGACTTTCATTTGGATTGACAAAACCGCAAGGCAAATTTGGCACCCACAACAAAACCAAACGACTACCAAGTCAACCGTCTACCAAGGCTGGCAGGGCAAATTCATTTCGAAATATCTGGCATATTGAAAGATTTCAGAGGTCGGAATGCAAAATTTTCTGGTCAAATTTTAATTATGAAAAATTCAGCTTTTGTAGTTGCCAAGTTCGCAGACTTTCTTGGCGTGCCTCTGTCAGTGGGTGTAATTGTGTCTCCCTCAGGGCAAGTTTCAACACTTGTAACCACAAATGCCAAGTGATTGATAGTGTGTGTCATGGGCAAGACAAGAAACCAGAATAGACAACCACCAGCTATTTGAGTGTGTGTTTTTGTAGGTCGACACACCTCATAGCATTTAGTTTATTACGGCGTGCTGCGTCTTTGTACTAGTTTTCCTTTCGAATGGCTTCGAGTCAAAGAAAACCGCAGGCGGGGAAAAAGTAAAAATCTGTAAATGAAAATATGCCATAAATGAGCGTTCTCATCAGCCAAAAGTCTGCAGCTTAATTAAGCTAAAATTGTTGCTTACCAGACATTTATGTCATGCACATTCTATAAATTTAATTAGTTTTTTACTTGTGCGGGCTGAGTGCCTTTGAAGCCCTTTGATGTTAATTAAAACTTCCAGCGAAGTACAGTGCTAACCATTTGTATTGCAACAGCGGGAACTACACCCTGCGGTGGAATGCTTTTCAGCAATTTAAATATAATGGCAATAGATGAATAGAAAAATGTTGCCAAACTTTTTATGCTGTTTTAGAGGCACTTGAGTTTTTGAGCTGCTTCTTCCTCTACCCCACAGGCACCTGGCTCAAATATTTATGATGATGGCCCATTTGAACTTGAAAACAAACCGGCCACACCGGTCTTTTAAAACCAAGCATAAATCTGCATAAAAAATAAGCTTTGGCCTAGCCGACTACACACCAAAATTTGCATCATAATTTATCCACAAAAAAAAGGAAGAAATATAAATAAAACTGGGTGCCTCTTTGCAAGGCGACGAACACTAAAGACTCTTCTCAAAGTTGTCTTAAATGATTTTGTATAATTCGAACTCGATTCTTAATACTTTCAAGTTTTTGTTCAATTTCAATTTTGAAATGTTCTTAATTAATTCATCTTTTAAGAATATTTCGATACTTGATAAATATCGTTCAAGAAATATTGGGAGTTTATTAAGAAGTATCGAATGTCCAAGACGAAATATATTTTTCTTCTATTAAAGAGTAGAAAAACTAGTCAACTGGGTGCGGCCTAAAATAAGTAGTATATTATTGTATATAATTTATGATTATTACCTATTGCTTTTACCAGTATTTGGCTGGCATTTCCATTAAATGTGGCGTTTTGTTTCTTTCTTTCTTTTCACAGTTGACTTCGTTTTATAATGAGACCGGATGGACGAATACACCAGAGATGAATACAATAGTTGGTGAGGAACCGGAGCCGCTCTCACTTGTGTCAATTGTAGTTGTTGGTAAAGTAAATGTCGTTGTGTCTAAACAGCAAACCAAGCCATTATCAAACCACAACACATCTAACCTCAAAGCCACAAGCACGCATTCACGCATCCACTCAATCAACCAGACAGACACGTCCACTAAAAGAGATACACAGATACGGTCACAGTCACGCCCCAAGTTTCCTCACAAAGCATTTCATTAAAAACAGTTCAATTTGCCCAACTAGCATGTTGCATGTTTTGCTCATGATTGGATCACATAAGTATGCTCCTTTTATTTTTCTAAATGTTTTTAATATCTCAGTGTATATTTTATTGGGAATTTGATTGGGCCTATGCGTATATGTTCCATTTCCATTTCTCTTATTTTTGAATTCACTGCAGGCATTTTCCTATCGGTACTGATATTTCTGTCCATTGCCGGCAACATACTCGTCTGCCTTGCCATCTACACGGAGCGCAGTCTGCGTCGCATTGGGAATCTTTTTCTGGCCTCGTTAGCGATTGCGGATCTGTTTGTGGCCTCACTGGTAATGACATTCGCTGGCGTCAACGATTTATTGGGTAAGTTTCAGTCAGTGTATACATTCATTTCTCTTGGGACTCGCAATTGAAATTTGTCGCGAGAAAATTTATGTTAAACGCTGCAGGCAAATCAGAGAAATTACACAAAAAGAAAGAAGAAGAAAAAGAAAGAAAACAAATGATTGTGGCAAGTGGAAAAAGAATGAATACTTTTTCAATGAGACAAATTCATTTCTTATATTCTCAAATTTTTTTTTTTTTGACAATTTCAATTGCTGTAAGCTTGGATTTATGCAAATTGCCCAGAAAACCAAATTGATTGGTTTACTGTCTGACTGCCTGAATGGCCATTGAATTATCGCACATTGTGCATATGATGTCATACTGATTACATAATGTGATGTGGCCCATTAAAAAATGACAACCATTGTATGTCTGCAGTGGCTGTAGTTTGTGTGTGTGTGTGTGTAGTGTGTGTGTGTAGTGTGGTGGAGATTGGGCATAGGCAGCAAGTGAAGCGGCAATTCAGCTAACAAGGATTCCATATTATGGCAACTGTTAGGCAAGGCTTTTGTTCCGATGCTCTTAGCTAATATAAAGAGCTGATTCATACACAGGGTCCTGCATTTGCCAGCAGTGAGATAAAGCTCAGCTGCAGTTTCTGGATGACAGGCTGGCAGGCTGGCAAGCTGGCAGGCTGTCTGTTTTGCCTCTTAAGCAATGACATTGACAAACTTTCCTGCCAACTTGCTTCTTGTGGTAGACTAGAGTTTACCCCTAAAACTATGCCACGTTAGCAAATTGCTTTGAATGCCACATCAGCTAAGCAAGCAAGCCAAGCATTTTACTCCTTTTCACCATCTGCCTGCATCTGACTATTTTCAAAGGAACCTAATGGAACAGACAGCACAAGTAGGGCCAGACAGTGACAGAGAGAGAGAGAGAGAGAGAGAGAGAGAGCGCGAGCGAGAGAGAGAGGGAAGCAGGATTTTATTAGTTTTGGCAAATGCAAATTAAAATCCCAACAACGGCAGCAGCAACTAGCTTGAAAGTTCCGCGCTGTCGAGCCAAGTAAATAAGCATCAAATTAGGCGTGTTGATGTGGTTTAATAAGCGGGCAAACTTTCAAGATTTACCAACTGAAGAAGCGGATGTAACAGCAACATCAACATCAACATCGAGCCCCGAATTGGGCTGAGGTAACTCAGAATTGGTGTCGACGACATATTCCGGTTGAAAAGTCATGCAGCTGACATCAGTGGCAACCTGACATGACAGGGCACGATGAACCTACGCAAAAAAATATATAAAAAATAAAAAATAATACAGTACGAAAGGCTATTGTCCAGTTACCGAACACGACATACTCCTTTTTTAGTCAAATGATTTCATTATGGGGTTTGACTGGCTTAATCAATCATAAATGTGTATCAAATATTTCTATATAAGTCTGAGGCAATCCACCTAGTACAAATAACTCTGCATAGCTAAAACAATATTTTGCTTGGAAAAGAGTATATAAAAAAGAACACATGAGCCCACTCAGAGATACAACATCCTCATCTCTTGGTAGAATGATGAATGTATATGAGAATATACCTGGATATACATACATATATGTAAAATCAAAATCAATGCCGTAACCGGCAGAGAAGAGCTAACATGGTGAGACAGAAACAGCCGCAGACACGCAGCTGTGCCACACCGAGAAACGCGTATTGCCAAGTCATGTGCGTTGGTGTATGTGTACGAAAATAATAAAGGGCTTTGCACTTGAAGCGGGCGGTGCTAAGGGGGCTGATTCCTCAAACACTGAACCAAAGAAGAAGTGTGAAAACAAAAATGAAAATAAATAAAACTGCGTCAGTGGCAGAGGCAGCAAACAAAAAACAGGTCGAGATGTAAGCCGAGTGAATTGCCTAGAGGACTTAGAAGGTCTCATGCCTCGACTATATTTTCATATATAAACTTACATAGATACACGCAAGCACTGACATTTGTGCAGACATATATTCAAAGCTTTTGGGGCAAATTATTTTCGTTGAGGCCGTTCCTCATTTTGGTATTGGCGAAACAACATTTAGCACGCTTCACGACACAAACGCGACGCAAGAAAATCGGCAAATGAACGCAGAAGCCACTCACCCAAATCTCTTTCAGGTTAAGCATATTTATGGAAGCTTAGATGTATATAAACATAGCAGAGCAGCTACTTTTCTTGGCCACTGCACATAACACAAAACCAAGAAACATTCATCAAATTAGCAAAGGCAATATTAAACTGAAGCTTAAAATATCTTCAAAATATTGTTTGATTTTGAATTCCGATATGATTTTCACTTTAAGCACTGTGAAATCAGTACAAGATTTACTTACCCAAAGTCGCACGAGAGTACGACCAGAATAAAACTTTAAGCCTTTCTAGAGCCAAGAAATAGCTTGGCAAACAAGGAGAAGCCGTTAGGCAATTTCTGGAAAATCTCAAAAGACAAACAAACTGATATTTTCGAAACCACAATTTCACATCTGTTATGCGTGATATTCCAATTTATGAAATTATAATGCGACCTGAGCATTTGAGCACGTTTTGCCACTGGTGAGATTGTGTGCGTGATCCGGCATTTATAGCATTCAAACCTTTTTCCCAACTACATCCTGTGAGTTAAAGAGCTGCTTCCGGGTTGCAAAGAAAAGCGAAAAAAAGTCAAATATTTATGATAAGCACTTTATGAAATAAGTCTTTATCATATAATGCTTACACTTTACAAGTTTGAGATTTATTCGGGACCACAAATACAAATATGCTGAAAATATTGTTATATGTGCGGTTTGATAGTTAGCAAGGAGAACATAAACTCATTTGAGTCTTAGCCATGATTGCTTTTTCTTTCCGTAAATAAATAATGACCGAGCAGGTCCGCTTGAAAGAGCCCAACTGTCTGAGTGCCCTGCAACATTGTCATATAAGGCAGACAACACACACACACACACACGCACACACATTGAAAAATAAATTCAATTTAAATTTGGGGCATGCTTTACAGTGGCAGACAGGAAACGGAAATGAATTTATGAAATCATTTAAACTCAATTTACAAACTGAATAAGTAAGACAAAAAAAAAAACATTGCACAATTTGAATATTCCTCAATTTGGTTGTTGTTGGGACGAAAATTAAACGTTTTCCTTTGGCCGGCAATGGCCGCAACATGTCAATTTCCGCCACTACACACACACACAAGCTTGATGGTCAAGATGTATGTGGGCCACCGGATAAAGCCATTTATGAGGTATTTCAACAAGCAGACAGAACATCAATCGATTATTCGGTGGGTCAGCCATCCAGTCAATCTCTGATTCAATCAAGCAAACTCAAATGAACAAAAAATTTATATATTTTACAATATTTTTCGATTTGCTTCCATTTGCAGGTTATTGGATCTTTGGCGCACAATTTTGTGATACTTGGGTTGCCTTTGATGTCATGTGCTCAACGGCATCCATTTTGAATCTGTGTGCCATTTCCATGGACCGTTATATACACATCAAGGATCCGCTAAGGTGAGTTCCATAAACCGCATTCTCTCACAAGCTCTTCCACTCTTATCCACAGCAAAACTATTTCTGCCTTTCAATCACACACACACACACACACTCACACACATATATTGAAGCTGTCATTGTCGTTGCTATTTTTCTAGCATGCTGAAAGCTTGACAAACGCCTGTCACATGCATAAATTATGCAATATTGCTCCTCTCATAGCCGTGGGCAGCCAAACAAATTTATAGAAAATAAATGTCCATCAAGCCATCGTGGCATTGGTTGGACAGTCTCTCCCCATCACCTATCGATTTTTCTCTGCTCTATAAATACTTGAAAATATGAACAACATTGAAAAGAAAAGAAAAAAAAAAAAAGAATAAAAAAAAAAACGCTCATACATTTTTAGCAACGAATCCAGCAGTTTATTGTCTGTCAGCATTTAAGTGGCGATTTTATTGATGTGTCCCTGGCTAACTGACTAACGAGTATGACAGGCTAAAAGTTTGCCCATAACTGTGACAAATGCAATGCATAATTTTCATGATCGAAATGGCGGAAATATGAAAACAACATTAAATTTATGGGTCACCATAACCAAATAGCTAGCCTGTCTGTCTGTCAATCTGGTCGCTGTACGTTAAATATTGCATTTTATCAATATTATTGAGACCGAAAGTCGATTCATATAGGCGAATAAAATTTTCGTATATCAAGCATACGCCATGTTGGCATGCCAGTCACGTTTATTATTGGTGGCTTCGTCTTCTTCTTCTTTAATTTTATCTCCATTTTGTTTTAGGTGACCATTTTCAAGATGACTGCTTTATGACTAAGGCACCATTAATCGCTGCACATAATTGTTTCATTAGTAACAGATTTATTGGTATTAACGAGTCTTGTGTTCTGTGTTCAAACAGAGCCTTGGCCGGCAAAGTGCTTAATTTTTATGCCATGCAGCGTGTGTGTGTGTGCGTGTGTAGTATTTTTGCTGCATCATGTGACAGAGTTTTAATAGATGAACTTGACTCGAAGCCACCCAGTCAAAGAAATCTTTCAGCCAGCCAAGGAGTCAGCAGAAAAGTATCCGACAAAGTTTTGTGCGTGTCATCTTCTTGTGCAGTTCATCGGGTAAAGTCAATAATATACTTTTTACAACTTTTGGGGTTATCAATTTCAAGTCAATTGAAAACAGTTCATCGAATAAGCTATACCAGAAACTCAGAGTGGCTTTAAACAGATAGAGATAGAGCTTTAGTTAATTGAATTTTTAGAAATCATTGGCATGACTTTGTTTGCTCAAACTCAGCTGCAAATCTTTTCAAGCCATTAAACTGACTACAAACGATTTTAACGATAAAAAGGGTCTTTAAAATTTACCCTGTAATTTGAAAATCTGCTAAAAGCTACCAGTATTCGAAACGCCACAACATATTGTTTTCAAAGTCTCTGCTGATACGCCTTTTCTCATTAAAACTGCTCCCAGCCCTGAGCTTGTTTCTGCCAATTTATACAATGTCTATCTTGTTTGACTTCCCAATACAAACAATTCTGCTACCTCAGGTGATTATTAGAGTGCTTCCTCTACCTCATGTTGAGCTTTGTGTGAAGTCGAGGGCACGTATGAGGTCGAATGAGTGTTTGTGGCATCTGTTCTTTCTAAGCGAAGGGCTCCTTTGACCACACTAGTTGATTTGGCCTGGCCAAAATTGATGAGCCTTCGCACCTTTGACTGCCTTTTGAAATTGTATCGCAAAACAAAAGTTTCTAATCAGCATTCTCTTTCAATAACGAAATATTTGGACTTTTCGGTAATTAAATTTTCTTTTTTTTTACACACACACACACACAAAGATGTGTATAATAAAAGAAATACTATAAAAGAAGCCACAATTTCGAAATGCTTGTGACCGAACTGGCAAAGTCAAAGGAGAATTTATAGCACATCAGTTGCTGGCCAACAAAATGGCTTCTGGCCATTCCATGGCAGTGGCCAATTTCGTTTTCGTTTTAGTGTGTGAATGTCTGTCTGTCTCTCTGTGTGTGAGTGTGAGCCACACGCTGACAGCCACAAAAGCAGCCAAAGACAAACTCACTAGCTGGCAAGAGCGAAATTAATGTGGCTCACTGGCTCAGTAGTTTGAGCAGAGCAGCTGTTAATGTTGCAAGGTGGCGGTGGGTTAAGAAGGCAACCAAACCATACATGAAACAAGACGCAGCAGCGGAATAAAAAAATACAAAAACAAAAACAAAATAAAAAGAGAAAAAACACAAGCCATAATAAATCCTTTGATGCTATTTTCAGCCAAAGTTGAGGATATAAAAATATCCATTTTCTCTTTGTCTCGCTTGCTCTCACATTCTTGCTTACCTTTTCTTTCATTCTTTTTTCACTGTTGATGTTGGAGAAAGTTCGGTTGGTTGGCTGGTTTCATTTCATTTTTATTTCTTGTTCCACTTTTACCTGTTCAGGGTTACCAGTGTTATTGCTCTTGCCACCTCATATTTCCACCAACAACACCAGCTCTGAGTTGGTGGCAAGCATTTCTCGCTTATGAAAAATGTAGCACGACAATTTATATTGCTTGCAATGTGTGTAAGTGTGCCAGCTGACTTTATGCAAACTGTCAGCTTTTCAATAGTTTTTTTTTTCTCTCTCTTCTTTTTAATGCTCTATAAAGGATGTATTAAAATTAAGAAAATCTAAGAGAAAAGGAAATTCTTGAGCTCAACATTTCCGTCTAACTAGAAAAAGTCAAACTTTAACATGAAATATTTTTTTTAAAAACAATAAGATTTGATAAATAAGCAATTCAGCATGAACGTTGTTCCTTATTCAAAAGACTCATTTCAAATAGATCTGGTTCTTCAGCGAACCAATAAAGGTTCAGTCAAATGGTTCCGAGCAATTTAAAATTAAGCTTCGTTAGATATTTTTTCTTTCAAATATTAATGAGTCCCACTTGGTGCAGGGCATTTGAAAATCGGGTGGGTTTGAGTCTTGCAATTGCCATAATTTTTATAATGTGTCAAGCTAGGGTGCATATCGTGCTTCATTGAATGCAGAGTTGCCTCTAAATTGACAGGTCTTGAAATATGTGCCAATGTTTGTGTGACTCGAAGTCAGCCAACTTTGGCTTAGTTGAAAGACACCTTACCCCTCGTTTCCATTCTCAATTGTTGGTTATTTTTGATCTAAAAAAATGCCAACGTTATCTTCGGGGTGCCGAAGATTATCGACTCTTTTCGCAGTTGTTTCTGCCGCGTATATTTATGTAGAAAACGCGTTGGCCGGGTTTTGAAAAGATCAGTCAATAAATGTGCGAGTTATTCCCTAAACCGATTTAGGTTCGTATGGCAGCTATATGATATAGTAGTCCGATCCTTACGAAATTTGGTATATATTTTAACTGCTATAAAAAAAATATGCGTGCTAAATTTGAATAGAATCGGATAATAAATGTGGGAGTTATTCGCTAAACCGATTTAGGTTCGTATGACAGCTATAAGATATAGTGATCCGATCCGAGCAAAAATTAGTACAATTATCAATCGTTATATAAAACACACGCATGCCAAATTTCAAAAGGATCGGATAATAAATGTGGAAGTTATTGCCTAAACCGATTTAGGTTCGTATGACAGCTATGTGAAAGAGTGGTCCTATCTGGCCGATTCAAACTAGTGTACTACCTAGGTAAAAAAGAAGGCTATATACCAAGTTTCAGCAAAATAGCTTTTAAACTGACGGAGTAAATCTGATATGTACAGACGGACAGACGGACAGACGGACAGACGGACATGGCTATATCGACTCCTCTAGTGATTCTAAGTATTCTAGATGTAACTTTTGTGGGTCTACGATGTTTGGTTCTGTGCGTTACAAACATCAGAGCAAAGTGAATAGACTCCTTTTTCTTCGAAAAGAGTCTAAAAAAGCGAGAAAAAACACAATTTAAATGTACAGTTTAAAGCAATAAAATTGCCTATTTCAATTTACAATTGAATTAAGCTACTGTATTCGTTTCAATTTTCTTGGCCACCTCTGCTCCAACAGCAAGCAAAAGTTCTACAAAAGCCAAGGACCCCCAATCAAAGCAGTCTGCCTACCGCTCTCGCCCCTCCCCCCACTTGGTTTACTGTATCAGCCAGTCAAGCCACTCCATCCAAAACTGTTTGTCTGTTTGTCTAACCTGCTGGGGTTGTCTGCTTCAAGTCAACACCAGTCTGCCGGTGCCAGTGTCGCTGCCATAGCCAGTTCCAGTGGTGCCACTTCAAATGTCAAGACACCGTTTGCACCGCTCATACAAGTCCGATCCGCATCCAAATTGTGACCTGGCTGTGCGTTGCCTCAACAGCCATCAAATTGTATGTTGAAATCAACGCAGCGCGCACAGTTTACCTTTTCTCTGTTGGTCTTTCTATCTATCTGTCTGTCTAGGCTGTCTAGGACCTGCCAAACTGGCTGAGCTTCTGCTGTTACTGTTGCTGTTGGTGTTGTCATTTTGTCCTGGTTGCTAAGTCTAGTCGGTGGGGTCTATGTTCTTCGATGCTTTTTATGCAAATCTGATTTATTTGCATGTCAAAGAGCGTCCTGGATGAGGGTGGGGCCAGCTTGTTTTTGCACTGTTTTCGAGGCTGTCGTCTCATTAGAAGCGACGTGGCCATTGCTGTGCCTCCCATTCCACCTGTGTGCGCCATCTTCAAGCGAAATGCTGATTTCGTGTATTTTTGTAGCGTTTTAGAATAATTGCAGGCGTTTAATTTAATTGTGCTCAGCAAGATTTGCGCGTCAGCCTTATAATGAGCTTTGCTTATATTTTGTTCGTTCGTTGATTTTTTCTTTCTTTTTTCTTTTTTTTTTACCCCTCCCTCATTCTGCTCGATTGCACGTCTAAAGTAGAGAAAATTGGCAAAAACAATTTTTGGAAAAGCTCTTGGAAATTTAATTAGAAAATACTTTCAACCAAGGCGATCCCAGGGCCTGAGACAAAGTTGTAGCAACGGTGTAAAAAAAATTGGTTTATGTGACAAGCTGCAATCGGATAAGAGCCAGGCTGGGGGAAGCTGGTGGATGTCTCTTTCCTTAATCATCATCGTCATTATTTCCATCATCGTAACTGTCAGTGGCATATGTATGGCATATTTTCAGAGGCGCGCATAAAATTAATTTGAAACTGCAATAAAAAAAAAGACGCACACAAATTGAAAACTTTTTCTGCACTCACACGTATTTCTTCCTGACTTTGTCAGGATTTTAAGGATATATGTGCGTAATTGTATGAGAGAGAGTGTGTGTGTGTGTGTGTGTCTGAGAGTGTGACTCGAACTGTGGGGCAAAACACTTAGGTAGGCACAAAACACAGCGCAAAAAAATAATAAGAAAATATGGTAAAAATTAAATACGTGCACGGCCGAATCCGAAATGCTCTTTGCCCATAGGGAATTGAAAGGAAAACTTAAAATGATTATGGATTAGAACCCAATTTGAAATTGTAATCATTCATAATCTGAGTCCTTTAATTCTGTAGCACTCAGACAAATGAATGGGTCAAAAGATACTTGGTCTATTTGTAGTCCCATAGACATTCTGAAGACACTTTGCGTATCCTTTGTTTGCCAGCTTCTCCTACTCATCGTTAGAAACATTTTGCTCCATTTTAATATATCCTTAGCACCTTGGGTTCCAGTGAATAAAAAAAAAAAAACATGTGACAGCTGCACACATGGGAACAGTTTGTAATTGTGTTTGCAAACTGTCTACTTCAATATATTTTTAATGTGTGCGAGTGTGTGCCAGTGTGCGTGAGTCACTTGAGTGCATAATTGTCAACAACTGTGGCAGGCATTGGTGGGTGGTGGCACCGCACCGACAAGGACGACAACGGCATTTCAACATGTGTCATTTGCGCATAAAACGGCAACATTTTAGTTTGCAACAAAACGCCCATAAAAAGTAATAAAATTACACAACAAACACAACAGACAAACAAACAAACAAACAAAGAAAGAATCCTACAAAGGGAAACTATTTTCACCACGCAGGAAGGCGAGAAGTGAAGAAGCGTGCGACGATGTTGTAATTTCTTAAGTGCAACAAACACACGCAAAGACACACTCCTTGTCACCTCGAACTCCCTGTATCTCCTCGCCCGTCAAACTTCTCCTATTTCAATTCAGAGAAAGTTCAACAAAGCAGCAAAGGAAGTAAACATAAAATGCAAATGTGAACAAAACACCAATACCATCACGCCAGATAAAGATGGAGAATAGAGGATGAGTTGGCAATGTTTATGTGTGTGCCATGTATGTGCGCCTGGCACAGATGTCGGCGCCGGCCCAGGCCCAGGCCCAGGAGTAGAAAAGTTTTGCTCATCCCAGAGAAACTCCAGGCATTTTCAATTAACCGACATTGCCTGATTGGGCTCCGCTCGATGTGCGTGTGCCTTCTTCTTTGGTTTGCCGTTTAGGGGCTCCTCAATGAGGCCGCTTTATGCGCATATATCAAAGAAACTCCCGATAGCAGGCACTTTCACACATGCCATGGATGAATCGGAGAGTGTCACTTTGATTGCGTCAGGTGGCGAATTGAGCCAGATACAGGTTCTGCCAGCATGTAACCATTAGTGATGTTGTTGTTTTTGTGGTTGAAGCGTTGCGCTTCACGTGGCAAAACACTTAAAGTTCACGGACACACACACACACACACTTTGGCTTGGCACGCAAGCGTTACATACTTTGTGGCGCCACATTAAAAAAAATAACCTTAAGTCTCATAAATCTCTTTTGCCACATTGGGAATTAGCCTATGTCTTTTTTATGCCACTTACTCCGCTCTGGGATTTCCAAAAAATGTCAATTAAGTTTGAAAAATAAATAAAATAAATTGTTACATATTTAGTAATTTCGTTGTAGACTCTCCCAAGTGCCTTTAAACTAAAAATTAATAGCTTAAAAAACATATTTTTTATATATTTTAAGTTGGCTTAGTTAGAAAAAGAAATTTGATTTCATAATTTACAATTAAAGAAACAAAACAAAATGGAAGAGCTGAAATTGTAAATGAGTATCAAAGAAAATTTGGTTTTGTTTATTCTTTTGGCTATTTACTTTTTTTTCCTTTTGTCTATTTTATTATTTTCATAAATACAATTCAGCTTGTGAAAAATAAAACCTTTATTATTTACAAACACTTTCATTTTGTGAAACTTTAAACAATTTATTTGCTATTTTCAATAATTCAGAACGCATGTTCCATAATGGAACCAGCATTCAGCTTTGTTCCATGATCAAATTTCATTGTATTGCTCCTTGTTAACTAGTTCCTTTATTGGTAACACATGTTCACAAATTTAATTTTAGTTAAATAAATGTTTAACAATTCGACTATAGTGATTTCTCAACTCTGAAATTTTTGAATACCGTAGAAATGTATTTGCTAAAAATTCAACACAAGTAAGCCATCTATTCAGGACATGAAAAAGATTTGATTGTACCGGTGTCAAATCAAAGCAGTGCTTAAGGTAGATCAAATGCTTCTTTCGCCATATCCCCCGTCTTCAATAACCTAAATAATGTGACAACAAAGGGCTAAAATGCTTTCAAGCAACACCCGGACAAATGATAACGGTACATTCAAGCAATTTCAACTAAATGCTGCCCGCTGCGGGCTCCAACTTACTAACCGAGCATTCAGTTCTTTTTTTTTCTCCTCTCTTCGAGTGTGTGTGCGCTTGTGTGTCACTATGGAAATCAATTTTCGTGTGAAACGAAATTGAATTTGTATGTGAATACAATTACACAAACTTCCGTTTCCGTTTGGGTTGTGTCGTCTGGCAGCCGCACAGTGCCTGAGCAGACAGAGGGAGTAGCGGTGGTTGCGGTAGCTGCTGTGGTGGAAGCACATGTCTCAATGCATGTCTACGAGGGCTGCCTCACAAGTTTTTCCTATAGGAAATAGATGAAGCGCAATGCTCCCACCAACCAAAAAATTTTCTAAAAACATAATTAAATTTTCCATGATTCTTATCACTTTCAAATCAATTAACGCTTTGAAGTTGGCTTTATCTTTGGTTTTCTGGTTCGAAAGCCTCTTGAACCTGATACTTTTCCGGCAGCCCTCATATTCTAAGTCTCCGTGTCTTTTTGTATTGAAATTGAATTATTCTGTTTGATTTCCTGCCAATGTCTCTTCCATCCAGGCATCCCAATACAAAGCTCACTGAGCTCACCACACTTCGAAAATCGCAACATTTGTATAGACCAAAGAAATCAGGGCAGCATATGCGCCTAAACAGACATATTTACACCCGCACCCCACACACATAGAATCGGAATGCCTAAAGACTTAAATTCTGCCTGCTCATTTCCGTTACAAAAGCAAATTGTGCCTGTAAACAAAATCGAGGTACCTTTCACAGTCGGGAGTGCCCTTCTCGATTTGATCTGACAGAGAAAATTTTGGTCTGTTGATTTTTGCAGGCTTTGCACACTCTCCATGTCTGTGTGGGTGGTCCTGTGCCAGGTGGCATCTGGCTATCCAAAAAGGCAGCTTCTATAATTAATGATATGTGGAGATGATATTGGCGGCAACTACGGCACAGTTTGTTGATGACCCAAAGCAGCTCTAGAGAAGCCAGTCGACTGTGCCATAGTTTTCCCCCGAGTTGCTTACCAGGCCAAACCAACAAAACTGATGAGTACCCCTGGGCAGAAACACACAGTACACAGTACAGGATTTCTGGGTTGGGTCCCTAATCTCAACACTTGCCGAGCCTCACCCAGAAATTATGTCGCCTAATGTAACACCGATTGCTGGATGCTGATGCCTGTTGGCTGTTTAGTCTTGTTCTTGTTTGTCGTCTGCCGACTGCCTTCTGCAGGCAAAGCCGCAACAAAGCCAAAACTGTGGCTGCCATTGCTGCCGTTGTTATCGTTGTTTACCCTTTGCCATAAGCCGCAAAGGCAACCACGGTTTTGAGGGGGAGGGGGAGGGGGGATATGTTGGTAGGCTTGCCAACTTTAAACTTTCATTTTGATTTCTGCCCTCAACCTAGACTGTTTTGGTCATACAGTAAGCTGATTGCCTAGTTATATTTTCTGTGTGTTTCAGATACGGACGCTGGGTCACACGACGGGTGGCCGTCATCACTATTGCCGCCATTTGGTTGCTCGCCGCTTTTGTATCATTTGTGCCCATCTCTCTGGGTATTCATCGGCCCGACCAGCCACTGCTCTTTGATAATAATGGCAAAAAGTACTCCACATGCGCCCTGGACTTGACACCTACATATGCCGTGGTCTCCAGTTGTATCAGTTTCTACTTTCCATGTGTGGTTATGATTGGCATCTACTGTCGGTGAGTATGAAACTCTTTTAGTTACAATTACTACAAGCAATGAAATTGTCTAAAAAATGGCCACAAGCTCTTTCCGGAATTTACATTTTTACCATCAAGATCATAACATTTCTTAAATATTGTATCTCATTCGAGAGCGAGAGAGAGAGAGAGAATTTCATATGTTTTTTCTGGTTGAATAATACATGAATTGCTTGAGTAGGTCTATAAAAACAAAAATAATAATAACCCTGAAGACATATACAGTATGGTCGGGCTTATATAAGCAAAAAACTAATTTGCAACAGCTCGGTAGGCTTTGCCACAATTTCCGCTGCCTTGGGCTGCAGTTCAAGATCAAGATATACCAGTTCTGTTACTAAAAATCACAGCTACAATCATAAAAGAAATGAACAAAAATTTCTAAAAAAAAAAAAATAGAAAAAAAAAGGAAAACCTAAGTCAACCAGACTAGAGTCAAGGAAAAGTTGAGCAATTTGTATTTTTTATGAGAGAAACCGGCAAACATGGAATAGCGCAAATAAAAATAATATCCACAATGAAAATATTTTTACGCATTTGTATGTAAAAAATAAAAAAGTATTTATTCCCAGCGGCGAAGAGAGAATACTCTTTTTTTCTAGCGGGAGTTTTTTGTAGGATCTTAAGTAGTCAAGCCAGATGGAAGTAGGTCGTGATAAATATGAAATGACAACCCTAGTCAACGACGAGTTTAATAGAAGTGCCAGTGGTATCGTTTCTAATTAAATCAATAATATTGTCTAAAACCGACGAATCTGAATAAAGAGTCAGTTGAGTTGAAGATATAGAAACATCTATCCAAGTTTTTTATACTTAATCCATACATGAGTATATCTTCTATATTTCGAGTTATTGTGGTAAACTATTTTCTCTGCGAAAAGAGTATAAAAACTGAGAGGAAATTATGAAACGGATGCCAACAAAAGGCTCAAACAAAAAATTTCCTCTAAGCCGCACTAAGGCAGTGATACACTTATATAGAAATGCGGGCAAGTAGTAAAAAGTAAATAAAAAGTAGTAAAAACTACAGCTATCGGTAGTAGTTGGATTGCTGCCGGGACAACAAGCGTAGAAAGACAGACTGACAGACGCACCGACAGACCCACGGAAAGACTGACTATCCCAAGACTACTCTTTGGAATTGTGCGTTGATGGCGCAACAGCACGAAATGAACGGGGGGGTTGAGCTGACACTAGAGACCAGGGACTAGGGAGCAGTTTGAGGAACTTGAGGCGCCTGCAGCGTGCCTTTCGTTGGAGGTGGAGTGGCATAAGTAAGTAAACAAATAAGCGCACGCATTAGTGTCAACTAAGTAATCCCACTGAGCTAGCCCCAGATCAGAACGATATACAAAGTACACACAGAGAAATAATCAGCTACAATTGATAGACAATTGAGGGATAACTAAGAATATATAAAATGAAATTCGATTTTTGAAATAGAGAAATTATTTTTATTCATAGTTTTTTTTTTTTTTTTTGTATTTAACAAGAATGTGGGATCCAATTTCTCTCTGTGTATGGGTTAGTGATAGCAAAGTCCAACACTAAGTAAATGGCAAAAGGCTAGACAATAAGTTGCCTGTGCCAGTCCTGTCAGGCCTGAAGGTCAGCTTTGGGCTGGTGGACTGAGGTGGTGGCTCATCAACCTGCGATTACGTTACATACACGGCACGACTCTGCCGCTGACAGCGTCATTGTTGGCCGCACGTTGCCCGTTTGGCTTAACGAGATTTGCGGCAAATGGGCAAGCATAACAAATGGGCACAAGTTACTCAAGCAGAGTACAAACACTCGTACAAATAACTTTTGCCCATCCACAAAGATGGACCGAAAGGAATCGATGTGTTGGATCGTTGGAATATTCTTTCAAAATTCGGCTTAAATTACAGAATAAATACGCCAGGGTCTGTCCAATTTTATTATAACGAGATGTGGTAGGCTTTTCTCTTTTATCCCTTTTATGACAGTAACTCAGGCAGGCCAATGTCTTTGAGTGACATTTCCAAGCATGTTCAACATATTCGCAAATACATTAAGCATACGCCCAGTTGTATTCTGTTATCTTATTTTTAGATAGTGGCGAACTAAGCAGATTTTCGCCAAGTGCCATAACAAACAACATGTCCAATTGCCTCAGTTAATACGAAAAGAAGAAAAAAAAAATTAGGACAAGTAAATAATTACCCCATCACTTACATGAGCAAACAACAGAAATAGAACCATAAAGACAACTTGCCAATTAACACAAGCCGGCAGAGCCAGTAGACCACTAATAAAGCACACTATTTTTGTGATTTTCTTACAGGCTGTATTGCTATGCCCAGAAGCATGTCAAGTCCATCAAGGCAGTGACAAGGCCGGGCGAAGTGGCCGAAAAGCAACGCTACAAGAGCATACGACGCCCAAAGAATCAACAGAAAAAGTTCAAGGTCCGAAACATGCATCACAGTTCACCCTATCATGTCTCAGATCACAAGGCGGCGGTAACTGTGGGCGTCATCATGGGAGTCTTTCTCATTTGTTGGGTGCCATTCTTTTGTGTGAACATAACGGCAGCCTTCTGCAAGACTTGTATTGGTGGACAAACTTTCAAGATACTTACCTGGCTGGGTTACTCGAATTCGGCCTTTAATCCCATCATCTACTCAATATTCAATAAGGAGTTTAGAGATGCCTTCAAGCGCATCCTGACAATGAGAAATCCGTGGTGCTGCGCCCAGGATGTGGGCAATATTCATCCACGGAACAGCGATCGATTCATCACAGACTATGCAGCCAAGAATGTTGTGGTAATGAACTCTGGACGCTCCAGCGCCGAATTGGAACAGGTCTCAGCAATTTGACCAAAACGCTGCGGCTGTGCTACCGAGTGGTTGTGTAGTATATGTGATTGTTGCTGTACCGCTGCCAGTGACATGGACGATGATGGGGCAGATGCGGCCACCCTCACATCCAAGTATGTTCCATGAGATTCGGTTACGGTGGCCACAACCACAATTGTGGAAACCGTGGAGGCCACACAAATGGAAACGGAGTTGGTGTAAGTCATTTTGGGTTCCTAAAAAAAACAAAAAAAAAAAAAACTAAAGAAAATCATTTTGCCTCGGCAAATGCAACTCAATAGGGTCGTACATAAATTATTACTCCTTCGAGTAAATACTTTTCAAAACGCTCGCACTCAATACCAAAGCAAACTTCATTAACCAAAAGCAAATGCAAACCTGTAAGTATTATTTAAAAGAAGAAGAACAAGCAAACATCTATGCAGATTCCAACCAAAATCTGTATAAACTATATTTAAGTATGAGTGGTTGTGTGTATGAATGGATTTGTTTTTAATGCGTTACTATCAGCAACCTACAGTGATTAGATATCTAAGATACCATAACCAAAAAAAAAAATAAGAGCTTCTGATTAAATGTTAAGTTTCTGTTTGCTTAGAAAATACAAAAAATAAAAAAAGACACTGTCTAGGATAAATATTCTCATGTTAAGTTATGTAGCATAATTAAAAGGGTTGCCATGAAACATAAACCATTACAATCAATAATAACAAAGGCTAATTAATTGAGATGATAAAGCAAAAAAAAAAAAAAAACTAAGATTAATCCAAAGCAATTTAATCCAGTAGTTTCCATGGGCAACCCAGATGACCTGAACAAGCATTTCAATCCTTTTCATAATTTGCAATGAGTGAGCTAAAAATATATATATTTTTTTATTTAACAATGTTCCAAAAATAATCCAATTTGCCATTAATTTATAAAGACATTCTTTCGGCCCAACCATAAAGATGGGAACTTTTTTTCCATTTTTCTATTTTATGTAAAAATTATCATTTTACTTTGCCCCTTGTAAAAATCATAAAGACATTATTTTCTCCTAATCTGCATATTCGAATATTTTCTGTTCGAAAGCTTTCAAAGCTATTGTAAAATATGACCAAAATACTTGTACTTGCCAAGTATCGAGCTGAGCTATTGACCAAATATCAACAACAATGTTTTCCCTCTGATTTAATGATGAAAATTTATGACTGCAGCAAGCAGAGCAACAGTCAAAACGGTTGTGCTTTTTCACTTGAGTGCTTTTCCCCACACAAAAATCCCATAAAAAAATACAAGTACGGAAACATAAATTATGATACAAATTCGCATATAGTTATCAGCATAAAATGTTATGTCAGAGCAATACAAATAGATATTCCTTATTGCCAGACCGCAGCCGGTTTTGTTTTTTATATTTATTTGTTTAAATTGTGAGCTTTATGAATTGGGTAGGTAAACCAAAAATGTTCTCGAAACAAGCAGCTATCGGCTATCTTGAGTCATTTATTTCCAGCGAAATGTTAATTAAGTGGACTGTGATTGACACTTTCCGAAAATTCCGAACAATAAAGCTGGTAAAGGTGCCGCCAGCTTGGCAGGAGAACAAAGCCTGAAAATTGTCTGTTTCGGCACAGAAATCGTTGGCAAAAGGTTAACCAGGTCCTGGGCAAGAATTGAAACGCCTTTGTGATTGCCAAATCAGATTTAATGAGCCCACACACACACACACCTGAAGCTCCAGCAAGCGTCATTGAGCCGCACAGATAAGACAGCCTCCGTGGTGTCTAATCTGGGAGCTAAGCCAAAGTCGGTTAGTCTGCCTCCACTACTCATCTGTCTGTCTGGTTCGTGGCCCATGGCTCATGGCTCGTGGCCCAGTTGGTTTGTCTGCTTCATATTGTTTAAGTGGCGTTGAGGCATAATGAACACGTTGCCCGTTACTTGCTCAACTGAAGCAAAACAAATGTAAACAGTTTGCTCTTTACGCCAAATGAGAATAATGAAAAATTGCTTTGCTTTATCGTGCTGTGGCGGGCGGTCTGCGCTCCTGACACGCAGGTAGAGATTTATTTCCACTTTTCAACAACAATAACAACAGCAAGTAATTTAAAATTGTTTTACCAAAGGATGCAAAGCCATCGGCAATGGACTCCTTTCTCCAGTTATTTATATGTAAAGGTAGACAACCCGGTTGTTGTTTGGCCCTCCTCTGGCAGTCTCAGTTCTGTTGACAATCAGCTTAGCGCCTTAGAGTTTTAGATTTTGTTTGCTTCAAATTTAATTTGCTTCATTTTTTATTTGCGCCTGCAAAGTTTATTAAAAGACGCAGTCAGCGTGGCAGCGTCTGTCATCGTTTTAATTACGCAACCAACGGAAAAAAAATACACAAAAAAAAAAAAAATAAAAAATAAAAGAGAAATAAATAAGGTGGAGGATTAAGGGCAACAAGCTTCACTACCTTTGCCACAGACTCACTGCCATTTTCACTTTAACTTTCACCGTTTCGGCTTATTTCCTTAGAGCTCTGACACGCAATCAATTCCATTTTTGTTTGCCTTCAAGGCTTTGCATGTATTTTCTTCTTCTTTTTTTTTGTTTTTTTTTTTTTTTGTGCCAAATTCAAGTGCGTGAGGTAATAGAAAGGCTTGAACATAAGAGAGAGAGAGAGAGAGAGAGAGAAGGGGAGAGATAGAGGGAGCAATGGAGCGGAGCTGAGTTGGTCTTGATATGAGTCGCAGCACGCACAATTCCACATGCTGTGTGTCTGGCATGGGACTTCAAACGCCATTGACATTGGCAATTGTGGTCCAACCCATCGACCTCCTCCTTAACATACTCCATATCCCTCTGCATATGATAAATGCCACGAGGCGCCACGCGCCGCCAATATGTCGTTGGGGCGCCATTCGATAAAAGGCAACATAATTAAGATAATGTATGTAAGCCTCGGCTTTGCTTTTGTCATGGCCTGTCTTTTGTTTTATATAATCCCCACTTGATAGCTTGATATCTATCAAAACAGAGAAATATTTATTTCAAACTGATTAATTTTTTTTTTTTTTTTGTGAATCGATTTGCTTAAAAAGCAAACAAAAATTCTTAAGAAATAAAAAATTTTCGGACTTAAGTCAGGTTCTGAGAATTTAAGTTTAAGATTAAGAATTGAGAGACTAAAACCGTTGAAATGACTTAAAATTCTTTTGTTTATTTTCTCTTGAAAAACGTTTTATTTCCCAGCCGCTCTTTTGTTAATTAAAACGTTTCAAATTTGCTGGCAGTCCTCAAAGCAAAAGCCATTTATTTTCTTTTTTCCGGCCCAGAATTTTTTTTCTTTTTTTTTGTAATTCTAGACTGCGTACGTTGTGATTCGCTAATTTTTTTGCGCTTGACATAATTATATTAGCCGGATTCATGTTATATCGGTACGTGCCGCGCATGCCAAACAGCTGACTTAGTGCGTGTGTGAAGCGAAACCTAAATATGGATAGCACTGAAACAAAAAGAAGGAAATCAAATATGGTCTCGGTCCTTTTGCTCAGATTTTGGCCTTTCATTAGCATAATCGGGTAGCATTTAGCTGACACTGAGAGCTAGAAAGAACGACTGAAATCACTGGTGCGACAAACTTGCCTGAAACTCTAACTAGTCCAAACAGTGGTCTTCTCAAGAAGACCACACAGTCGCAAAGAAATGTACGCATACTTAATGGCATTACTCATACGCCCGATTGCACGGTTTTCCTAAATAAACAGATTTTTCGTAATTGCTCTCGGAATTCAATTATCTGGCAGGTCAGAGCTTATGTGCCCCAAGTTGGGCAGTCAGATGAGTTTGGGCACCATCGTTCACAGTCAATTGCGTCGAGTGAGTCGACAAACAATGAATTGTTCAATTCAAATAAATAAGCTCAAATACAAATAAAAATTTTAATTGCATGCAAAAAAAAAGAATATTTGCTTTTCGAGGTAATCTATTTAAAAACAACATTGGCGACCATTGAATAAATATTTATTTAAAATAAAAGTTTGCTTAATGAGCTGAAATTAATGACCGCAACTGCTGCTCCGAATTGACCAGTTGAAGTGGAAGTGGAATTTGATGAATGGAAATTATTTCAATTGTCAGTTTGATTTTATAAATAGAAATCTAATCTGATACGAAATGTCCTGGGAATACTGAACACAAATTTGAATTTCTAAAGTGAGCAATTATTTGGTCTTTCTGAGTAGCTTTGACAGCCAGCGGCCTAAGCTTATGTATCTCCTCTGTCGACGTAGATTAAGCCGGATAAGTCAACAAAATAACCGTTTCCCTGACCCTTCAGACCACTCGGCTTAATCCATTTAGTCGAGAGTACAGCAAGCCTTTGAATCTTAAATGTTTGTATTCAATTTATTTGCATTTCCACTTTGGGCTGTGCTATTTGGCATGAGGAAGGGAGAGAGCGGAAAAAAACAGACTAAAGCAAATAATATGAAAAAAAAGGAAAATACATAAAATAACACAAAAAGTCAAACGATAAATGTCAACATTTTGCATAAATTGCATGTCAATTGACAGAAAATGTGGAGAAAGCACTCGACGCTCTTTTCATTGGCGTTTGAGGGCTTTCCCTATATCCACTTTGGCACTCTACCCTCCCCCCGACTCGCCCACGGCCCATCTTTGACTGGCTTAGGCACGCTAAGCGCAATGATTGATTGATTGATTGACAGATGGAGGGTAGACATCGGTTGGACATTTGTATGGCTCGATAGATATCGAAAGCTGGATTGAAAGTTTCGAATCAGACTGCCTAAGCAGTCGGCGCGTAAGATTGGCATTTCATTTACAGTTGAAGTTTTTCCAGGCAAATGGAACGAGCTGACACCAAACTAACATAGTTCCCGTAAGCCGATTTTGACACGCCTCAGTAATCCTTAAAAATTACTAAGCCCCAGTGACCCAACAAATACAGGCAACAGTTGTCACTTCCCCGGGAAAGACACTGACACTGGAGGCACCCTAAAATGGCCCTTGGCCCCAAGTTAGTGACACTGGCCGCTTAGCACCGCCCTTCCGCAACGAAGAAATGAAACTTTTTCGACTTTTTATGACTTTGCGCCTTAAAGTGTTTATTTTGTTTTATGACCTTTCTTACAAATTTCGCTCACACACCAGAGTTGCCAGCTCATCTGGACAGGAGAGATTTTATTGCTGGTACAGGCAGCAGTTTTGGGCATTCCTATTTTTATGCCTGTCTCATGCCTCACCTTCATCTAGCCTCAAGTTAATGTTGCGTTCAGGTCACGCTTGAATTGATCATAAAAATGATTTTAATCACAATTTTGCTTACTTGGACTGGACGAAGGCAGAGCGAACAGCTTGAGAGTTTCTCATTGGTCACATGTATAGGCAAATTGGCCAAGTGTTTGACATACTCTGACACATAAATATTTACTATTACGTCATGTTCTTGGCACTTGTGTTTGGACCACAAAATTCCAAAATATACTGGCACTTTGCCAGCAGCCACATTGAACTTGACTTGGTGAAGTCGCTAGTCCATTGCCGGCGATATCAAATGATTTGCCCCGACTTTGGCTCTGCCAAAATCGATAGATGCTCAGGGACAATAATGCATCAAATGCTGGGTGCCAACTTTAAGCTTTAACTTTAAGATGCAACGTTTTCGCCTTTTTCAGCTGCCGTTGCCATTTTGTTTCCCGTAAAACTTGTGCGCCTCTTTAGTCATGCAGTAAAAGTTTTGTCAGAACAGCGGCAGCAGGAAACAGCAACCGACGCAAAGAAACGACAAAACTTGTCGAGCTGCAAGAATAACAATTGCATTCAACTTTAAAGCCAAGCCCAACAATGTGCCAGTCACAGTCACTGCTCTTTCTCCTCGGTGCTGGGCTCGTCCACCTGCAAAACATGCAATTAAAATTACGCAAAGACCAGAATCCTCTTCGACCCGAGAACCGCAGTACTTCTATTACTTATTGTCTAGCAAACAAAATGCTCACAACTTCCGCATAGTGGGTTTGTTCTAAACCAAAGTTTAAGCACCGTCAACTTTTCTTGACTCTGTTGTTGCGAGTGGCTGAGGTTGGCAAGGATGGCAAGGATGTGAAGTTGATGTAAAATTTTGGTCGAGAACTCAAATTTCGAGTTAATTTTCTTTACTTTTGCCATTTCAATTGTGGTAATTTAATTGAAAAACAAATTCAATTTAATAGTCAAGCCTAGCATGAAAGTTTTTCCACACAAAGTCTCGCTGACTTTACCTCTGATTTTATTGTTGAAAAATTTTAAAGGAGGGCAAGTAGCTACTTTCAGATTCCTCGGTTTTTCCATCAAATATGACAAAGGCCCATAGTTCGTTGTGAAGTCAATTCATTTTCAATGAATAAAAACAGCATTCGAAATCTGACAATTGCAGCAGCACAGTGCATGCCTAATTGAGTTCGAGTCTGTATTCCTTTGATGCGCCTTCGCAATTGTGCTGTTAAGCCTCTGAAGAAATATCAATTTCACTCCAGAGTTTTCTCTCTTTAATACTTAAAGCAGCAGAAGTATGAAAGCCGAAGCACGTATACTCTCTATTCTTGGGAATAAATACCTGAGAATAGAAACTGAAAGATTCAGATAAATCGACTTTGCTTGTCATCTTCGTAATTCTAGAAACCATTTTAAATGATCTCGAACATCTTTCATCAAAAAATGATAACAATTCTTAGGAATATATATCTGAATTGATCGATTCGAAGCTATAGAAACTGAAAGAGTCAGATAAACCGATTCCTCTTCTCATCTTCGTTAGTCTAGGAACCATTTGAAAGGAAATAATAATTTTAAGGTCTTTCCTCCAAAAGCCTAAGGGAACCATAGAGGGTCTGCTTCTTCAAATTGTTTTTGCATAAAATAAAAATCATTAATTAATTTTTCCTTTTTGCATGCGGCATTAAATTCGATTGCTGCCATGCTTGCCTGCTTAACACAAATGGCACTCAATCAATTTATATGCAACGTACTCACATGTAATGCATTTTAATTAAAACTTCAAGAGGGTCTACAGTCTACGGTCTACGGTCTACGAAAGGAAAAAAGCACAGTGATGGCCTCGTCCAAGGACTCAGGTAGGGTAGCATTAACTGCAACCAAGTTGCTACACCCACAAATAGCCAACAATGTTAACTGTTGGTAGTCGGTGATCCTACGTTTTTGCCACGGCCACAGCCAACCAGTGGCACTACCATTGCCAATGCCATCGACGCCATTTACGTAGTCTCTCACACAGTTTGCAATTTTAACCCAAATTGAATTAAGACTCTCGTCCTCGTCAGCCGTCTTCTGCTATCTTTCCACTTTACACACACACACACACACACACACATATCCTTTGGCCATACAGTTGAATTTGAGTCGGGCTCAAGAGTGGAAGTGATTTTTACCAAATTTTCTTGAGCCATACAGCATTTTTAAATGATTTTGAGAATGAAAAAAAAAAAAATTGCAATAATTTTATATTCCCTCACAAAATACAAATTGGAAAAACTTAGAAATATTTGTATTGCCCTGGGATAGTTTCACAAAATTTTAATAAAAATCTTGAACATTTCGGAATACCAAATAATCATAATTGATTTATTTTTAAATTTATACACATGTTTTCGTAATTGAAAACAGAAAATTTTAAACTCCTTCCCATGCCGGGGACCATCCTATGCAAATTGTTTATTTAATGGGCCACAACAAAAAGATTGGAGAAACTCAAAGCAAACACCACAAACTTTGCCAGGCAAACACATGTGACCACAACCACATCCACAGCAATTTGCACAGATTGACAAACAATTAAAATCTGATAATTTTTATGGTCACAAATGCTTTGCCAAATTGAAAAGTAAATAACCAAATCACAACTAAAAATCTTAAAATCTTGTTTATGAAATAAATAACAAAACTAACGAGCTCCAAGCCTGAAACATCTTCCTTGAATCCGAGCCGCCTGTCGAGTTTGTTCTGTAGTGTGCTTCTGACAGTTGTCCGGAGGGGACTACCGGGTTTGAAGTGGTGGAAATATGATGAGAGAGGGAGAGGAAGTGTCAGGGGGTCGACAGCTTGCTGCGGGGCAACAATGCAGGCGTGAACATAAATTTCAAGCTTCAGTGAAGCCGTCGTTCGACCGAACTCACACAGGGACCCGAGTGGCCAGGCAGCCCGACAATTGCCGCAACCCTTAGCGAGTTTGTTATGGCTAAAAGTGCCAAAGTTTATTATTAAATTATGTTTGAAAATAAAACTGAAGAAGAAAAATCAATTTTGGAACTTTTGCTAGCTGACAATAGCAGCGACTGTTGCTGCTGCTCCTGCTGCTTCCCCTGCCGAGTCTGTATTGCCTTGCAAATCCAGTCCTGTTTGTGTGTGTGTGTATGTGTGTGTGAGTGTGCGATTGAACCCAACTAATCAAATTAAGTTTATTTTTAAAAATTTCATCTGTAAAAAAAAAACCCTTTTCCTTGGCTGTGGCCCCGCTCACCCAACAAACACAAACAGAACGTTAACGACCTAAAAATTCGATGCTGGTAATCGAATATTTTCGGCATATAACAGCCGACCTCTCTGCCATCCCTGTCACCCACATTCTTCATATATCCTTAGCCATCTGCATATATTCGAGCTATGCTCGCTGGCCGAGCTTAAAATAGCTGACCCAAAAAATCGATCGTTAGTCTATATAGTTGATATAATGGCGACCATCCTGAGCCTTCTCCTATATTTCAGCATTCCAAATATTTTCACCCAAAAATAGCGTGCAATAATAGAAACAGCAGCAGCAAAAAAAAAAAAAAAAATAGAAACGACAACAAACAAAAATCCAATACCTATAACAACATCAATAATGACAACAACAACAACAGCAGCAATAAGAAGAAAAAAACTTAGTCATATTTAATAGGAAAATTTCAGTTCCAACAAATTGCTTGTTGGCCTAGACTAAGACTGAACCTGAACTGTATTGAATCAACCTGAATGAGGTTAGGTTGAATGAAAAACAAATCCAATAGCAGTGACAGTAGCTAAGAAAAAAAAAGGAGATATATATATATATAAGAGATATATTGAAACCACAACAGAGAAGCCGCACAACCACAAGCAAAGCTGACGGCTCGCTTTATAGAATTACTTCTGGCGCAATAATTCTTCCATCTGAACGAGCTGTTGAGTTGAGTCGGCTGCTTCAGGCTGAGTGTGCTGTTTCTAAGAGTATATGTATATATGTATATGTTTCTGTATTTGTATGTGTGTATAAGCCCATTTTCAAATAGCATTGTTGTCCGGTCTGCCTAGCTGGCCGACTGGCTGGTTGCGTTTGTTCATTGATTTCCTAGTTAGGTAGGCAGATTGAAAGATTTGCTGACTAGCTGGCTGGTTGGCTGGTTGGCTGGCTGATGATTGAACCAATGTTGGCTCCCAGCACTCTGTCAACTATATACTACCTAGCCAAGAGCAATCATTTTTCCGGCCATTGAAAGTGCTAGAAAGCCAGTTACAAACACACAGACACACATAGACACCTGAGTTTTGTATTACTCTCTGAAATTGGTCAGGCGCCTTTGGGTGAGCCCTTGGCTGTTGCTCTTGTTGATGATGCTGTTTGCTAAATGGCCGCCACATCGTTTCGTTGACCACTGGACTGGCCCGCATATTGTGTCTTATACCTCATCGATGTCTTGGCCCGGCCTGATAGAGCTAATAAATAACAGCCTTGTACTAAATCCCATTGGCTTCGGCTAAAAGTAGACTAGCACTGGCAACAATAGCAACAAGGACAATGGCCATAGAATATAGCAGTGGTCGTGGCTCTTGGTGATGATTAATTACACTTAATTGTAATTTATTCGCGCCGGCAGCTCGCCTTTCAATAACACTCTGCCGGCACTCCCACAGTGGCTCTTCATTTTTTTTTTCTCTCTCTCTCTCTCTCTTCTTTTTTTTCTACATATTTTCCTTTTCTTTACCGAGCAATTTTCCGTCTTTGTCTCTATTTTAGTTGGCGTTTGTAAGAGTATCTCTCCTTACATCCATTTGAGTTTTATTGAAAAGCTCAGCAGGAGAACTTGGCAGCGGGAGCCCTGCTCCCTTGCTTTGCTTTGTGTTCTCTGTTGTTTTTGTTTTTGTCTTTGTTTACTACTAATTGACTATTAAGCTGCACATTTTTTAAACGTTTATTTTCATTAGCATAGCTTTAGGCGCACCCGCTGACTTTTCCTTTTGGCCAACGGCCAGTGGTCAATTGTCAGCAAGTCGGCCACTTACAGGCGGGTCCTGTAAATTGGCTCGTGTCTAATTGCTGGTCTGACCTGGCTTACGAGCTGGCTGGCCCACCACTAGCTGCTGGTCAGCTGAGTGATGGCTTCAGCTTAGCAGGTCGTTTTATTCTGTTGAGATCCGTGTGGGTGGCCCATTGCCATTTTCTCTTACATAAATCATGAAAGTCAATTTCCTTATTTGACCCTATTTGTTTGCCCAATAGTTGCATTGCATTTGTCTAGCTTATTTATGGCTTAATTCCTGCTATTTAATTAACCATTTTAGACAAGCAAATTGACCACCTAGGTAATATTATTATTTAATTGGATTCAAAACTGGCTGTGCCGGCACAAGCATAAAATTCGAGTCCAAAGTATTTCTTGACTTGCTAATTCAATTTGTCTTACTTCTTCCATTTATTAAATCTGACAAGATAAACCGACAAGTGTCATACATTTATATTTGAACTGCTCCGGCCATCTTCTATAGAATTATGACGAATTCCTGATCCAATTAAGCTTGCTTAACAAGTTAATAAGTCGTTAAGTACAGCAGCATTCATTTTTGACATAATGCCAAGCCGACTTAATAAATCGAATATTGTTAGCTAAGTAATCAAATTTTCAAGTGAATCGGCTGCATTTACTTCATACTCCAATTAATTTACAAAAGCATCAATACGAAATTTCAAAAACTGCAATTCAAACGAATCCGCATATAATTAGTTCAATTTGTATGTTTAAACTTTATCAAGTTTTCTTTTTTTGCATTTAAATAAAGTGGAAACTAGCAAGTCGAACGTCGAAGTCGCAGAGGCCGGTCCAAGTTGGTCCAAGATGAGGAAAGCATTAAAGTTTTCTTTTAGTCCACTTTTGCCTGAATTTTCCAACTGCAAATGAGGCATAAAAAATGATGCAGTCGTTCTCTTTCACGTCTCTAGAATACACAAATTATATGGCCTGCATTTTTAATGCCCTCTGCTCTACCCTGCTGGCACCTACTGCCCCGGCTTTTGGTCAACGGATTTTGGCCACGTTTTATGTGCCCTGTATTCCACAACAAAAACAACAAAACTGCTGACATAGATTTCACTCAAATATTTCGCACTACTTTTCACTTTATGATGGCACGCAATGAAAAGTAAAATGGTTTTCCTTATCCCAACATTCATCGTTCGTTCCGTCTTCCTTTATTCTTTTCTTGGCTTACTTTTATATTTCTCTGTTTATAGCATATTTATACCAGCCCTTTCTCTTATTTGCCTTCGTCATTCTGCGCCCTTTTCTGTGCTAATTTCAACTCTTTTCTTTTTCACTTTTCTTTTAAATTTTTTGTTACGCTTTACTTAAAAAGTTGGCGTGTTTGTGTTAAAAAAAAAAATGATTTACGAAAAAATATAAATATTTTACTCAAACAGAAGACCAGCCCATTAGCAGAGATATATGATATTTTATTTAAGGCCACAAAAATGTTGCCTCATTTCAAATATGTCACAAATATTTATATACCAAATGGTTGACCCTCTTGACAGTTTGCCTTTGTTGGGAAAATTTTAATTTTCTCATTTATGTATGAGTTCAACTTTTCTTACCCATTTAGGTTGTCAAATTAAATTAAATTTATTTAGAATGAAGCTTAACATGTCCAAATTGAAACAATGCTAGCTAGATTCTCGGCTTGTTAGGTCTGGCTGATTCCTAAAATAATCAGGCATATGCATTAGAGTAAAAGAAACATGTCAAAAATTATCTGACAAATAGGAATGATAAATCAACACTGGAGCCTTTGCTATTTTTGTCGTTACCGTTGTACCCATTCAGGTGTCTGTCAATTGTAATGATTGTCAGAACTTGGTATGCAGTCAGAGCGCAATCGGCACAAATGTTGGCACAATTCTTTCGTACTCCTTTACCCAACCATATATGCTGAGGGTGGCTGCTTTGTAAGCTCTGTAATATCATAGAAAATCCCCAGAGTCGTGCTCTATTTCCAGCAATATAGCAAAGCTCCAGACCGCCCACACCTGCCACATTAGCACAAACACACCGAAAGCCTGACAGTTCAGCTTGGCAAGTAAACGACAGAAAAGCAAACTGACAATTGAGAGTCAATGCAATCTTGCACTATAGTTTCCATTTCCCCAACTACACACTTAAGCCGACTGGCTCAAAACAAATAAAGAAAAAGAAAAATGTAGCTTTTGCAGTTTTCTCAGTTTGTCTGGCTTGTCGGTGCCATTTGCACAAATATCAATAATGCAGACAAAGCAATTTCTATATTTTATGCTATCTCACGCCCCTTTGTAGGTTTGTCTACTCCCTGAAACATATCATTGAGACCAAAAGGTTAATTACCCAACGGCATGTAAATTTTTGAGAAAAAAAATCTCATCGTCAAAAACATATCATGGTTAAATACTTTGACAAGACAAACAAACAAACAAACAAACAAACATGTTCAAATGAAAACATTATTGAAATAGCATTTTGTTTATTCAAAATCAAATCCACCTTAGTTCCCTCAACTTTTCAATTCCCAAATCATTGTAAATGAGAAGCATTAAAGTCATCAAGGCATACAAAAAAAAAATCAAAATAAATAACAAAAAATAAATGTAAATATTTATCATGATATGTATTTATTACAAAATAAAATAAATGAATAACCAAAAAAAATATTTTTAGCAAAAATACCAGAATTATATAGCAAATGGAATAGACTCAAGATTAAATAAAAAATAATATAAAATTTAATAAAATATGAATAAGTCATAGGCTAAGACTGTCCTAGGGCAAGAATTAAATTTATGTATGTATTAATTAAAGTGTTCATAAATTGGCACTCTGAAATACCAACAATCAAATTGAAATTGATACTTTGGATTAAAAATAAAACAAGTTAAGAAACCAAACCAAGCTCTTTTGTACCTCTTGCTCTCCCACTTTCGAATTTAATTACTCTTTAAAAGCTCTAAGTACAATTAAATTAAACTTAAATTTATACTAAAAATAATACATAATGAAATTACCTAAAACGTATCTAGTATACAAAGAACAATACGAAAGTCTAAAGAAAAAAAAAAAACAAAATATAAACAACTAAAGAAAACCAAAAAACAAGCTAAGTAAAAATTAAAATAACCAGCATAATTGGAAGCATGTATATGTATTTAAATTAAGTTATAATAATGCTGAAAGCATTTAATAGTCTAATAAAAATAAATTAAAGTCCCCCTAATTGAATCAAATCGTATTAGAGAATTTCATTTAAATGAAATTGTAAAAAGCAAATTATTAAACATTAGTCGAAAATCACTGCAATCAGTATGGAAACACACAAAACCGAAATTATATAAGAATTATGAAAAAAAAAATAAAAGTACAATTTGAAAAAAAAAAATGTAGTCTACAAATTGGAATACTGTGTAGTAGATGTTCTATTCTGTCTATGTAAATGTGTAAGTGTGTAAGTGTGTCTGTGTATTTATTTTGCTTTGTATGTATGCCTGAATGAGAGTATGCCAGTGGAACCACACAACAAATACGATTGCTACAACTAAATGCATACCTACTATATAAGTACTATAAAAAAAAAATATATATATATATATACCCATACAGATAGATGTAATTGATTCTGTACATGTCTAAGGCAAATTAAATGAAAAAAGAAAAAATTGACAAAAATAAAAATAAAAATAAAAAAAAAAATGAACTACAAAACTTGGTTTATTATGAAACACAATTTTCTATTGATTCTACTGGCTGTTTTACAGAAATGGAACAATACAATTTAGAAAATGAAAGAGGTTCTTCCAAGCAAATCGGTCTTCATTTCGAAGCAGTGGGCAAAAGTGATTGAAAGGAAAAATTTGTCAGAGTTCAAGACAAAAGGACTTTTATTTCAGCAAAGATGATTTCAACTTTCAGCAAACAATTCCAAATTTTAAATAAGATTTCTTTTTTTTAGTTCATTATGTTCATTCTACTGACTGTGTATGTCAGTCAAAAATATATATGAAAATCCATTCATTAAAATGGAATCAAATTATTTCAAAGCCACAATACTCCCATTGTTTCTATCAACTTTTGTGTTTTCTTTTTTTTTTTTTTTTGAAGTTTCATTACCCATGAACTTTCAAAAAGTTGGCCAATCCGAAAACAAACTTCATTTTTTTTTTAACTAAAAAAATAATAAATGCACATTTGACAGGCTCATAATTTTCAAGCTAGTCGAAAATAATTTCAAAATTTTTAGACAAATTATAAGTTTTCAGAATTTGCATTGTTTTGTTTGTCTTTTATTATTTGTCGATTGTGCAAAATGTTTGCTTTTGTTTAGTCTTAAATTCAATTTTCATTTAATTTTTGTCAATATTTCAGGACATTTCAACGGTGTCCATATATGTATATGCCACATGCTGACATGTATGCCTGATGTACAGATGCTTTTAACGAAAAAATAGTGATAGCTTTTATTTCGCCACTGTCAACGGCTTTGTGCTCTCTCTGGTCTGGTTGGTCTGCCCGGTCTGAGGCGAAGGCAAGCAGAGTCTCCTACAATATTATGCGCAGCATGTGCAAAGAATTTCGACTTCATTAAAACATTTTGTGGGAATTCAATTTCAGGCACAGATATGCTCACACGCCGGCACACAGAAAAGTTGAAAGATTTTTTTCTTAGAAAAAAAATAAAATCTTTTTTTTTATATTCCTTTTTTTATTTTTTGTTGGAGTAAGAAAGCGACCAGCACCCACACACACACACATGGGGAAAAATCTGGATAGGGGTTGAGTGAAGTTTTAATTTCCGTTCTGCGGTTGCTCCAGGAAGAACTTGAATGCTTTAAAATTACAACCCAAAATGGTAGTTATTGTTGTTGGAGATACTTGAGTAGTTGTTGCTGGTTTTTGTTAAATGTATTATTTATGTCAGACATCGGATGTAATTTTGCAGCTACCATGGAAATATTGCTTTCTCCAATAATAGATTTTTTTCTTCTTCTTCTTTCACTTTTTTTCCTTTTGATTATTGTAGATGGTGTTCCCTATAATCTGCAGGTGAGTTTGACTTTGCTAAGAAAATAAGAAGAAGAAGAAAAGGAAGAGAAATAAGATAAAGTTCAAAAATCAAATAAATATTCAATTTAGCTTTGAAGCATTTGAATTTTCCATTCATACATTTTATTTTTATTTTTTGTATTTGTCAAAAGGAGCCAAATACTCACGAGCACACAAAGCTAAATAAATTTCCAGAAATACAAAAGAGCATTGAAATTTCGGCTCCCGAGCAGACATAAAAAAAGAGACTTGGGCAAATAAAAAATAGATTAACTTATTTTCAATTTGTGGATGTGCCGCTGCCACATGTGCTGTTTATGCTGCACAAACAGTAAAATTCAAATAAAATAAAAAACAGCACCGATGATCTAGGAGTCCCTATTTGCTCATCCAAAAAGCAGCAGGCAAATAATGTACATCAATAACCCAAAGCCATGCCCAATGCAGCATTGAAATGAACAAAGAACAAAAAAATATGCAAATATTAATCAAACCTAAAGATGAACTGAATTAAAATTTCTACTTGAAAATATTTAAGTGTACGTGAGTCATTTTTAAATCAAAGTATCCAAAATGGAATAGATTCAGAAAACATGCAGCAAAGCCACAACAAGGATGCCGTTGTCCTTTCAAGTGCACTGAAAGCTTGCAAAACATCTTTGGGGCAGCTTTTCGGTTTTGGGCTTGTGTTAAAACTAAATATGTGCCAATCCACAAAAAGGTAAGAAACACAAAAATAAAAAGAGAAACCCTTATCCTCAAACTGGCAAATAGCAAACAGCAAATAGCAAACTGGAAACTGCAGAGCCCCAAGCAAGCCGATGCAAATTTACGTTTCTCCAATTGATGATGGCATAGGGATCCGTAGTCGAGTAGATGGAAGGTCAAAGTTGGAAAAATGGTTACTATTTGGGGCAGACTACAGACTTATCGCCTAACAAATGACTTGACCAAGTGCAAATTTCTCAGACACTATTTTCGAACAGGAAAATATTCGGTTGTGAATGATTTGAAAGCATATTTCGACAGTACTTAATGCCACAGCTTATTTGTCTTCTAGCCAAATGGAGGAGAGCAATTTCGAACGGGTGAGACATCATTTGCACTTTGCCATAGCTTAGACAGCCACACGATAGTTGCGGCCGTAGCTATACATGAGAAAACATTTATGATGCTTGTATTTGCGGCATGCACAACGTGGCGTATACGCAACTTGAACATTTTGGTTTTGATATAAATGACCACCCAGTCTTTGTGTACTAAAATGACTGAAGGTTCTTTGGCTTTCATTTGGACAGAACTATATTTTCCAAGTTGTTTAAGATTTTCCTATTTTCTAAGTATTTATATATTAGTGTTCTTGTATTTTGTATTGTTTTACTTTATGTTGGACTATTATTTTGATTGCACAAAATAGCAGTATCCAGCAAACAATATGAAACCAAAATACATTAGGTCTGTCTAGTTTACCCACATGCAGAATTTCCTGCTAGTTTTTCATTATTTTTATGCTGCTTTTATTGCTTTTCTTGCCTCTGTAAGCTCAATGAAAAATATCTTTTTTTTTAATGCTAAGGCAGAAGGGATTTATTAAGTTCAACATATATGGTATGTATATTTTTAGTGTGGGCATGCGATACGGGCTATATCATTCGTTTTCATTTTGGTTTTGGAACAACACAAAGTTTTAACAAATATATATGACTTCAGTCATTCATACAAATAACTAAATAAATAGAGAATTTTCCAAGCAGGCATTTTAATTGTTATGCCTTCTGGCAAAATTCACAGCAAAGACAAATTTATATGTATATATTTCCTTTCATCAAGACTTAATATATAAATTTTTCTTATTAATTTAATATGAAAATTAATAGCAAATATTCATAAAGTCAACTTTGGATTTAATATACTCAAAGTTCAACTTTTTACCAACACAAAAGCAAAAGCAAACACAAACACACCTTTTTGTAGACTTTGCCATTACTTTGACTAAATATTTACCAGGCTATTAATTAAACATGGCCCTTGTATGTACCACCAACTGCGGATGTTGCGTGAAACCCTCTCATGATTTTCTACGTATTTTCACACTTTGCTGAATCCCGCAGACACAAGCAAAACAAGTATGCAAAAAAAGAAAAAAGAAAAATTTGCAAAGTGTGCAAAATATTTGTTATTTTTCCACTCTGGTTTGCTCTTGTGTTTTTGTCTATGCCATAGAAAGTAAGCTCGCTTGACTGCCAAATCGGAAAACACACGAAATAAGCAACATTGCTACCAACAAGTGCACAGAAATATGTCAAATTTTAATTTATACAAGCCTAAGGCAAAAATTTTATTGTTCTATTGTTGTTGTCACTTTTCAAAGGCAGTTGCAAAAATGCATTAGCCATTTGCAAATTGCATCAGAGTTGAACAAAATGCCACATAAAATTTCATACCATTAAATCGGCTTAATTTGGCTTAGGACTGAACAAAGCTGGGGCAGGCTTAGAGAACTGTTTATGAAAAATTCACTTAAAATTTGGACAACATTTTCCCATCAAAGACCACATTCTGCTACAGCTTTCAACAAGACAGACGAGTTTAATTAGTTTGGCTCAGGCAGCTGCATCTCGGCCGCCGATAAGTGTCAAAATGAATGCTAAAATTTAATTAAAGCGAAGCTCATTTGGATAAGTAAAATGACTAAAATCAGGAGTTCTAAAACACAATATGGCAAAGTGTGTTAATTCGCGTGTGTTTCTCTCAGGGTTAATGTACGACGGATCATTTTTCACACCCGCTTTGTCTGGGCCCGACAGGTTGCATATGCGTGTTAAGCTGCTTATGGGTAAATCAAAGACTTATGTTAAGATAAATTAAAAGCAAATACTGTGAAGGAATGAAAATGGTAGACTCGGAATTATGAATAAATAAATAGAGAATTACTTTAGCCTGGAAGTAAAAGTCCTACAATTTGGCGAGCTTTAAATAATCTCGAAAACTTTTTTATCTTTTTTAAACTTTGCTTTAAATACAAATATATTTTATATGTTTTTATAATTTCCTAAATCGTACAGTCTTTTAGTAGAGCAACAAGATGTCTGAAGTAACGTTTTTATTGGATATCATTGTAACGCGTATAGATTCTCCGAAGGAGAAAATCGATGATCCGACCAAGTTGTCAGTAGATGCAAAAATTATGGGACGGAATCTCAAAATTAATCCAAGTTTGATTAATGTTAGTCAATTTAGAGAAGGTAGGTCTGAAGAAATTAAGGCAACTCCCGATGATTTACGTTCAAATCTGGAAAAGTGTGGCTTGCCATTAGCAATTAAATATGCTGGCCGAACTCTTGGCACCGGTAAACTGGATATGCCAGACATGATCACCGATCGCATAGTGGAAGGCATGAATGACATAATGCATGCGGATTCCCTTGAGTTCGAACGAAATAATCAGAAAATGGGCACTGTTCAAATATTATTCCGGCTGACTATAAAATGCGAAGATAAAGAGTATGAAATATTTGTTAAGAAAAAAAAAGTAAGACTTCTCAAATAATTTGATTCTCCTTAGGAGCGAGGAAGACGCGAAAAAAGGCAAAAATATTAATCCAAACGACATACTTTTCGTAATGGGAAAAGAAGATGCCACTGCTATTCCCCCTACTCCTTGTCAAGATGTCGTTGATTCTGAGGAAGGAGATATTCGGTTAAAATTAGATTTGGATCGATATCGCAGCGCAAATGCCCGTGCCACATACTCTGCTGATGATATAAGTCAGACAAATAATCCCATATGCAACGAATTAAGAGTAAGGAGACTAACGAATTTCTGTGTAAAAAAAAATACATATATTTTTTTTTATTTTTTATAGAAATTAACCACAGAATATGAGGAAATCATTGAATCAGTTACTAAAAAAATGGATGCCCTGAAACCAGATTCCTTGAGTCATTACCATAACCATGTCAAAGAAATGGCCAAAATAGAAGTGGATTCCACTCTGAGCTCTTCCGCCTTGAAGAAAAATAGTTCGAGAAAGAAAGTTCCTTGCGAATATATCTATGAGAACATCAAGCCTATACGTTTTTGTCCAATATGTTTGAACAGCATGTCTTGGTTGCCCAAGTTTGCTGCATGCCCCAAATGCTGTTCTAAGCCAACTCCATTTTTCGATGCACCAGCAAAGAAGTTGCCGACCGTTCAGCAAATTCTGAATGAAATTTTAGATAGGCCTACAAACTTTGATGAACAGACGGGCGATCCGTGCGACGTTGATAAGTCGAAAAAAGAAAGCCCAACGGGATGCCGTTGTACTTGCAAAAGAAACAAGATTTGTGCCCATTGTCGAGTAAGAAATGAATGCGCTGAGATCTTTCCATCAATAACTTCGGAGTGTCGAAAAACCTTCCCAACAACTTCAGAGGATTTCTGCGTGGTTCCCAATAGCAGTGAGGATTGCCGTCCTTACTTAGCGCAAGTATTTTCGGAGCTCCGCGACTTGTATAGCCTCAAGGATAGTAACGTCACTCAATCCGAATTGGAACAGCGGTGTCAAGAAATTTCAAAAGGAATTAGAATGGGATCGATCAAAAAAATAAACCAACCAGATGGTGACCAACCAGCTAACGACCAACCAGATAATGACCAAAAAGATTACAACCAACAACCATTTGATATCATGCATCGTCCTAGCCCTGGTCTCAAAATTGGTCATAAGAATTGTGTACAACCGCAGGGCGGTGTGTCTCGACGTCACGGCTGGGCGTGGCGGGGTTGCGTTGAGGCTCGTAAATATGGCTGGAAGCCTGGTGCTATTAAGAAGCCCATACACGATATGATGAAACACTTTCTCTTGCCAAAAGTTACAGCAGACGATATAATCTGCAAAACGGAAAAGGAAGAAAGGGAAAAGTCAACCGGTCCTCCTATACTCAATGTGGAAAAGAAAAAGGGTGAAATTCTAATTACACTTCGCCCAAAGGAAGATAGCGGAACCGCAGTGAAACCAATTGTGTTCAAAATTGTCAAAAGTCAATTAGCTCAGAGAATGCGAGAACTCAAATGTCACGTGAAGAACAATGGCTTTCCCAAATGTACTTGCCACAAAAGCCTAATGATGTGTGTTTGTCGTGGCGTCGTAGAGAAAAAGGAGATCGAGAATGAACTAAGACAGGAATGTGCTCGTCGCAAGATAACCGCCAGGTTTGATGAACTGGTTCTCACAGATACCAGTGAGAGCGAAATGGACTTTGACTTCCAGGTGACCCCGCCCAGTTGTAATGCAAGGCCTAAGAAAATGCTCAAGCCTCGTTCCATCAATCATGCCACACAAACCGAAAAAATTAAGGAATGGAAAGCACCCATTAAGACTGATCCATACAAGGTGGCCTATGATTGCGGTGCCAGAGATAATTTTAGAGGCACTGCATTTGGTGCCCCAGGAGAGATACCCTTCGAAGACGGTGTTTTTGGGTACGAGGGCGGTGGCTTACATGGGGTACCGCCCTGGGGTCAAAATGTGCCCATGTGGGGTAACGAGCCCGGTGGTCCACTGCGGGTCAAAAACTATGGAGCTCGAGCTTGGCAGGGCTTGGCGGCTAAGATCAGACACCAAATGGCCAAACGAAGTAAAGGTTAATGGAATTAGTATTAAATTTGTAGATCAAATAAGGCCAATGTATTTAAAAATAAAAATAACTCATTGAAAAAATATAAAAATTTTACCTTCTTCTGTAACTTCTTGAAATCAAATGGAAAGATGAAATTTTAAGGCTAACTTAGTTTACCTCGCTTATAATTTCATTTTATATAATTTTATGCTATAAATAAAAACAAAATTACACAAGTATTTTTTTTAAAGGTAATTAAATTATTTTCTTCTTTAGAAATCGCATTTACCAATTATGATAATTCAGTTCTTTTTCTAATGTTATTTTATTTATTTTAGGCTTACGAACAATTACGAAGCAATTTTTTTATTCCGCAATTCGCTAAATTCTAAATGAATTTAAAATTTCCAAAATTGGAACGCTTTAAATTTTTGTGTTACCATTATTTCTTGAGTTTGTAAATATCAAAATTTTCAGTTAATTAATTCCTAACTAAAGTTTAGCTATGGAAACCATAAAAATTTCTGTGGATGCCATAGTTCCACATTTGGTTTTTACCAATGAAGAAATTATAGATCCAAAAAATGTATTTATTAATATAAATTTCTATAATACAAACATTAAGCTTCAACACAATGCGATTAATGTGACAGAGTTTCCGAAAAATTGCGATGTTACGATATGCGGCGAACCTTTATTAATCCAAAAAAACCTAAAGTGTAATGGAGTCGGTATAGGTGTGTTTTATATGAAGCGTCTAATTGGTGAAACAATTTCGCGCTTTCCCAAGGAAATAACAGAGCTTATAGAAGATGGCATGGTGGATCAATTTCACTTGGATACTTGTGAATTAGTTAGTGAAGGTAAAGTAAAGGGCAGTCTAGAAATCCTCTTCCGTCTTGTAGTAAAATGCGAAGAGCCTCCTATGTAAGTAATGTAATCATATCTCTAGCATATATTTTACTATAATTAATAAAACAATCAGAGCCCATGAAAGTGAATGCCGTCAACTTAATGAGATGAGTATTGGTGGCAAGGATATAGCTTTCAAAATGTGTGAGGCACAACAGACTACGGAAGCGGACAATTGTTTGGGTGTACTGGATGTAAATAAAATTAAAGATTCATATGATTCTGGATATTTAAAACCGCATAAAATTGCCAGCAAAGATTCAAAACACACATGCTGTGAGCTTGAGGTATGTTTTAATAATTCATTCAATGCAAAACTCTCAAATTTTCTCACTTCTTAGAAAATTGTCGAGTCCTATGAGCAACTTATAAATAAGATTGTGGCCAAAGCCAAAAAAACTCCGCCACAAAAGGAAAATGTTGCTACCAAATCCAGTTCAGAGCAATCCAGCACGTCTTCGAAAGAAGAAACTACATCTAAAGAATCTATATCTGAAAAACAGGGAATGATTTCACCATTTGGATATACGGTAGAAACAGATATAAAGCCTATACGATTTTGTCCTCTGTGCCTTTCAAATATGTCTTGGCTGCCGAAAAATGCCGCTTGTCCTAGATGTAATTTCAAAAAATTGCCTCCTCCCAAGAAAGAAAAAAAACCAACACCCGATCAAATTATTAATGAATGCTTACGCAAACCAAAAAGAACTCCAGAGGACTTTTGCATAGAGCCTTGTTCACCATCAGCTACAAAAAAGGAAAGTAGCAGCGGAGAGGATATTGTAAAGTGCCGGTGTACCTGTAAAGACGGCCGTCAATGTACACATTGTCGTATCAAAATCGGCTGTGCCGATATTTTTAATGTCAAAAAGGAAGAAAAAACCTGCCCCACGGCTGTGCAAGGCCCAAATGAAGACTTTTCAGTGGTGGTCAACCAGGATTGCAAGCCGACTTTAGAAACCGTCGTTAATGAGCTAAGTGAATTGTACATTTTAAAAGACGCAAATATAAAGCCCACAGAAATTATCAAGTACTACCACCAACCAGGATTGACGCAAGCATCCAGCAAGCTATTTAGAAAAAGTGCCTTGAAATCAGAGACGGGACTGCGTCCGACTTTAATCGGAGCACCAAGATGTGCTGCCCAAAATCCCAAATCTGTAAAAGCTGGTCATAGAGAATGCTTGTCAGAAAAAGGAGGAGTGCCGCACCATCATGGCTGGGCTTGGCAAGATTCTAAGGTGGCGCGTGAACACGGCTGGCAACCCGGTGCCGTTCGAAAAAATATAAAGAATATTATTAAGTCAGTCCTTTATCCAGAAGACGTCGCCAAAACAGAAATCGAAAATTTGAAAATTGAAGAAGATAGACTAAAATGCGAACTTCCCACATTGGAGGTCGCCAAAAAGGATGGTAAAATCTCCATAACTCTCAGACCAGCTAACAACTCAAAAACAGAAATAAAACCCATCGTTTTCAACATTATAAAAAGCAAATTGGCTATGGCAATGCGCCTGATCAAGCGCAGACTCAAGGATATGGGCATACCGAAGTGCACCTGCCACAAGTCCATCAAGATGTGTGTATGCAGACAGAGCCACGATAAATGTAAGCTCGAACAGATCATTAGATCAGAGTGCACACGTCTTGGTATACCTAGTTGTGCAGACAAGATTATTCTTACTGATACAAGTGAGAGTGAAATGGAATTCAGTATCAACTTCTCACCTCCAGCCGCCAACCCCAGAGCTTCGGTACTACCAGTAAAACGTACAGTCAACCATGGAACACAAACGTTAAATAAATTGGTTGACCCCGATGATCAATATCCTATAAAACTAAGTCCGTATAAAAGAGCCTATGACTGTGCCGTTCGCGATCAGTTTAGAGGCACGGCATTTGGAGAGTTTATTGAAAACCCGTTTGAAGATGGAATCTTTGGTTATGGAGGTGGTGGACTGCATGGTATGCCTCCTCGAGGACTCAACACCAAAATATGGGGTGAAAAGCCCGGGGGACCAATTAAAATTGATCCAGGCAATCTCAAGAAACAAGCTTGGAAAGGCTTAAGCAAAAAAGTAAATCAAAAAATTATTGACTTGTATAGTGGAACTTTTTATTGATTAATATTTTTGTTATCAACATTTTATTAATATTTGTATAAATAGTTTCACCACAAGACTACTTCATTTTTTACTAACACTATTAATGTAAGCCTCAAAAGAAATGAGTTTTAAGCTAACTCTGCCAAAAAAAAAATCCCAACGTTATCTTCGGGGTGCCAAAGATTACAGACTCTTTTCGCCGATTTAGGTTTGTATGACAGATATATGATACAGTAGTCCGCTTTTAATAAAATTCAGCACAAACGCGTATATTTATGTAAGAAACGTGTTTGCCGAGTTTTGAGGCAATCAGTCAATAAATGTGCGAGTTATTCCCCAAACCGATTTAGGTTCGTATGACAGCTATATGATATAGTGATCCGATCCGGCCGGTTCAAATAAGTGTACTACATAGGTAAAAAAAAAGATGAATATATACCAGCAATATATGAATATATTCAGCAAAATAACTTTTAAGCTGAGTAAATCGTAAAGAAACAGACGGACAGACGGACATGGCTAACTTTTGTGGGTCTACGATGTTTGGTTTTGTGCGTTACAAACATCAGAGCAAAATGAATATACTCTTTTTTCTGCGAAAAGAGTATAAAAAAAAATAAAATAAAAAAATTAAAAATCTGGCATTTGTTTACGTAAATGTCAAGTTCACAAAATATAAATATAAAAAAAAAAATTAATTAAATTAAAGTTAAGAAAAATTTTCGGGACAAAAATATTGCATATACGCAGATAAAAAAAAAAAGTATTTGTAAAATCCCAAAATTAAATTATAAAGTGAAAGAAAAAATGGCGAATCGCCGCTTCCTATTTGATGTGGTTATAACCTACTTGGAGCTATCGAAAATTAAAATTGATAATCCCGAAGATATTCTAGTTGAAGTATTCTTTAACAATTTGAGAATCCCACTCACTTCGAGTTCCGTGAATGTAATGAATTTTAATCCAAGATCTCGTAAACAAATTACTAGTGACGCTAATAGATTACGAGCAAATATGAAAAATTGTGGGATACCGATAAAGATCGAATATCAAGGGAGTACTATAGGCAAATGTGCCATGAGATTTCCAGAAACACTTTTGGATAAAATATCCGATGATATGGGCGATCTTATACATGCGGATTTCTGTAATGTAGAGCAAAATGAAGAAGTTGTGGGGAAAATAGGAATCCTTTGTCGTCTTGTTATCAAATGCGATGAACCAAAAGGGTAAGTCAATGGCAATTAAAAAGAGCAAAATCCTCAAAGATAAACTCTTACTTCCAGGCCTGCGGATAGGGACAATCGGCAAAACTTGGACCAAAGTGTCAACCCTAAAGACATCCTATTTGTAATGGGGAAGTCCCAAGACTATCCAACTGAATGTGACCATTGTTTCGATGCTGTTGACCAGGCAGAAGGAGATGAACGGCTCAACCTAGACCTGCAACGCTATCGCAGCTTGAATGGTCCCTCTCAAATAACTCCAGATATGCTACAGAGTCCATCAACAGTGCACACAGCTTGCTATTCACTAAAGGTGTTAAGTAAATATTTGTACATTCATATATAATTATCATCTTTCGATTCCCCGCAGAAAATGACAAACGAGTATGAGAAACTTATTGATTCTATTATAAAAGAAACGGGAAAAATTCCGCCACCACAATCATCACACGGAAATTCTGAACCCGAGCCAAGCAAACAAATTGATTCCAAGAAATCATCGAATATTCAGGTCATTGATACTCCATGCCCTTATCCAGTAGGAGACTTCATCTACATCAACCCCAAGCCAGTTCGATTCTGTTCCATATGCTTGACTAATATGTCCTGGTACCCAAAGCTTGCTGCCTGTCCCAACTGTGGTATTAAGCCGTTCGTACACGAAGAATACCCGAAGAAAAAAACACTCACAGCTGATGAAATTCTGTATGAATATCTGGGAGGTCCTCTAAAGGGTGTGGATGACTTTTGCAAAGATCCGTGTAGTAAGCCAATTGAGGAAAATGAAAATGAGAAACACCAATGTCGCTGTACTTGCAAATTTGAAAAATTATGTGCCCATTGTCGAGTTCAAAAGTTGTGCGCTGACATTTTTAAGCCTAAGGATAAGAAGGAGCCCTGCCCTGCAATGCTACCTCAGACTTCAGAAGAATATTGTATCATAAGCCACAGCAGTCACGATTGTCGGCCTTACTTGGCACGTGTCTTCTCTGAAATGAGAGATTTATATAATGTTAGGAGCACTAGGGAAAAATCATCATTATTCGACTTACGAAGGGATCCGTTCGGTAGCAAACAGACTAAAAAAGAAATTATTCAAAAATCATTCATATTGTCAGAAAGAAAACCTGAACCGAAATATGGACACAAGAACTGTATAAGCCCTAGAGCTGTGGTTCCAAAATCCCATGGCTGGAACTGGAAGTCCAGCATGCAAGCTCGCAAGTATGGCTGGAAGCCTGGTGCAATCCGAAAACCTATTAGGAATATAATGAACTGCTTTATTGAAAAGTCATCTATTGAGAGCATCTTCAAGCAATGTGAAGATATTGATAAAGATAAAAGGGAAAAAGACAATCCACTTTCCACTTTAAATATCACAAAAAAGAATGGCGAAATCTTTATTACATTGCGTCAACTCAACACTGATGATACTGTCACTGCTAAACCCATCGTTTTCAAGGTGGTAAAGAGCGACTTGGCCGTAGCTTTACGTCAAATCAAGCGGAAGCTTAAGGATTTGGGATTTCCAAAATGTACATGTCACAAGTCCCTCATGATGTGTGATTGCCGACAGGGCCACGACAAATTTAAGCTCGAACAAATTATAAGAGAAGAATGCAGGCGCCTTGGTATACCTGCCTGTGCAGATAAAATTATTCTTACTGATACAAGTGAGAGTGAAATGGATTATAATATTAACTTATCACCCCCTGGTATCCAGCCCAGGACTTTGGAACCACCAGTTAAGCGTATCAGCCACGGAACACAAACGCTAAAGAAAATATTATATCCCGATCCCAAATATCCTGTTAAGCTTAGCTCGTATAAAAGAGCCTACGATTGTGCCGTTCGAGATCAGTTTAGAGGCACGGCATTTGGAGACCTCGTTGAAAAACCGTTTGAAGACGGGGTCTTTGGTTATGACAATGGTGGATTACATGGAATCCCACCTGGTGGACTTAACACCCATGTATGGGGTAATCAACCTGGGGGACCGATTAAAATTAATCCAGCTAATCTCAGAAAACAAGCTTGGAAAGGCTTATGTAAAAAAGTAAATCAAAAGATTGTTAAAATGAATAGTTGAATCTTATGAATAAAATTTTGAGTTGCGGCTAAATGGTTTAATAAGTTTTTGAAATCTTCTCTGTATTAATTCATGAGTATATCAAAGTAAAATTTATAAAAAAATAGGCTTTTCGAATTATTTCGTAGTAGTAAATTTACCTAGGGTCTTTCTATCATTTAAGTATATCGGTCTATTTCACTAGCTTAAAATCTATATTCTTTTATTTTATTTTATGTCTATGTTAGACCTACAGATAATCTAAATTAAAAAAAAAGTATTTTAAATTAAAGTTAATGAGCAAATTTTAATACATTCCCATCGTTGCATTCTCGCAGATAAATTCGCGAAATTCACTAAACCTACGAAATATTATTCCTGAAACCTTTATTTTAAATTATTGGAAAATTATAACCCATAAAAAAAATCGAAAATCGAAAGTTGCCATATAGAAACCACTTCACTACACATAAAAAATGGCGTCTTGTAATTTTGTATTTGATGTTGTTGTTACCCACTTGGAGCTGACGAAAGAGAAAGTCGAAAAACCTGAGCATCTCCAAGTTGAAGTATCCTTTAACAATACAAAAATCCCAATCACTTCGAGTCGCATCAATGTAACGGATTTCAAGCCAGGAACCAGTACAGAAATAAAAATTGACCCTGAAAGATTACGAAAAAATGTTGAGGAATGCGGTATGCCGATTATGGTGAAGAACAAAGGTCGTGGTACGGGTACCGCTTCCATTAGATTCCCTCAAATGGTCACAGATCGAATAGTCGAGGATATGAGCGAGCTCATGCATGTCGATACTTGCAATATAGAACGTAGTGGTGAGATAGTTGGAAAAATAGAAGTTCTGTGTCGTCTTGTTATCAAATGTGAAGACGAAAGACTGTGAGTCAAAAGTTATTCAAAAGATAAATTTCTAAAACAAGTTTTAATTTACAGAGGTGGAGAAGAAGGCACTCGAAAGAATATGGAACAAAGTATCAATCCTCAGGACATTCTATTTGTCATGGGAGAATCCCAACGTTGCGCGCTTGATTGTGACCCTTGTCAGGATGCTCTAGAACCAGCAGAAGGGGATGAACGTCTAAATCTAGATTTGCAACGATATCGCAGCATGAATGGACCAGCCCAGATAACCCCAGATATGCTACAGAGTCCACCAATGAACTTAGCTTGCTGTGAACTAAAGGTGCCAACTAAGAGTATCATGTAACGACAATTATCATTTTTCTTTTAATCTTAGAAAATGGCCCTCGAGTATGAACAAATTATTGATTCCATTACCAAAGGAACGGGCCAACCTCCACCACCACAACCGCCATGCCGGCTCGCTCCTGAACGGAAACGCACCAGCAAGGCAAGCAAATTAACTTGTCCCGACCAATCGTCATCGAAAATTGCCCTGCCCTCATTCCAATACGCTCCAGCCTTTGGTACTCGAAATTTACCTGCCGTAGGGGACTCTATTGAATACGAGCCCAAGCCCATACGATTCTGCCCCGTATGCTTAACCAATATGTCCTGGTTGCCTAAATTTGCTGCCTGTCCAAAGTGTGGAATCAAACCTTCACCGGCCATGGATGAAGAGCGCTTGAAAGAGAAGAAGCCCACGGCTGATGAAATTCTCTTTGAGTATTTGGGAGGTCCTCTAAAAGGAGTAGAAGACTTCTGCGAAGACCCATGTAACAAAGCCGTTCAGGAAAAGCCCTCAAGCGAGAATCACCAATGTCGTTGTACTTGCAAATATGGAAAATTATGTGCCCATTGCCGCATACGCAAATTGTGTGCTGACATTTTTCAGCCCACGGAAAATAAGGAACCGTGTGAGATTGTGGAACCCAAGTCTTCGGAAGACTTCTGTATCATAAATCAGAGTAATCAGGATTGTCGGCCTTACTTGGCACGTGTCTTCTCTGAACTGAGAGACTTGTATGATGTTAAGGACACAAAGATAAAACCTTCCGAATTCGATGAACAATGTGATCAGGTATATAATAAAATTAGTAATAGAAAAACCGAGGATTTAAAAAGTGATAAAAAACAACAAGGTATCCAAGAACCTGAGGACAAGTCGAAAGCTCCGCAACGGTCGTCTCTAGATCGGGCACTAAAGACTTCGAAGTTACCTCAAAAATCATTAATGTCCATGGATAAAAAATCACCTGGTACCAAACTCGGACATTCGAAGTGTGTATCCCAAAAGCCAGCAGTTCCCAAATGTCATGGCTGGGACTGGAAATCCAGTAAGGAAGCTCGCAAGTACGGCTGGCAACCTGGCGCCATACGAAAGCCAATTAAAAATCTAATGAAATTTTTCCTACAACAATCACCATCTGAAAGCATTTACGATCAATGCAAAAGAATTGAGAAAGAAAAAATGGAAAAGGAAAGTCCGCTACCCGTCTTAAATATAAGCAAAAAGAATGGCGAATTATTTATTACCTTAAGACCGCTCGACAGTTGCGATACCACGAATCCCATAGTTTTCAGGGTGGTAAAAAGTGACTTAGCCGTAGCCTTACGTGAAATTAAGCGCAAGCTTAAGGATATGGGCTTTCCAAAATGCACATGCCACAAGTCCTTAATGCTTTGTGTTTGCCGAGACATCATGGAAAAGAAACAAATTGAAAGAGAGTTGCGAAAGGAATGCAAGAAACGAAAAATTCCCACATGTTCAGATCACCTGGTACTCACCGATACCAGTGATAGTGAAATGGAGTTTGACTTTGATGTATCACCTCCTGCGGGAGAGCCAAAGTCTCATATACCGGCGAAACCAAGAACTGTAAATCATGCTACGCAGACATCGAAGAAAGGTAACGAAGTGAAGCCCAAGTATCCCATAAAACTAAGTCCATATTGGCGGTCGTATGATTGCGCCTTGGGTGATCGGTACACGGGCACAGCGTTTGGTGCGCCCGGTGAAGAAGTCTTCGAAGATGGAGCTTTTGGCTTCTTTGGGGGCGGGCCACACGGTGCGCCTGCGTTGGCTGGAGGGCGACCAAGAAACCCTGCAGTCTGGGGTACTGGGGCTGGTGGGCCAATGCCCGGCATTTTTGGCGGTGGTGGTCGTGGCGGTGCTGGCGGCGGCGGCGGTGGAGGAGGCTTCGGTGGTGGTAGAGGTGGAGGATTTGGTGGAGGTGGTGGTGGTGGCGGCGGACCTGGCGGCTGGAAAGGATTTCCTGGTGGTGGCAAAAAAGGACCCATACTTGGTCCTGGAGGTACTTGGGCTGGAGGTCCAGGTGGAGGTCCGGGTGGATTTGGCGGTGGTGGTGGTGAGGGTGGTGGCGGCGGCGGCGGCCCCATACCTGTTCGATTGACCAAGCGTGAAATGCAAAAGATTAAAGACGCCGCTAATGCAGTAGAGGAGCAAAAACAAAAGGAAATAGCGCTGAAAGCTAAAGGAATCGACATGATGAAATATTTACAATCTAAGGGCGCTATGAAAGGCAAAGGTGACAAACGTGGTAAAGGCAGCAGAGCTGGTCCCATCTTGGGTCCTGATGGTCTTACTGATGCCCAACGATACCGTCGCATGCTCCACCAAGTACAACCACCTAACCTCTGTATGGTCAAACGAAGGGCCCATCCTTATGATCCTTGTGTGCCCACATGCTATGATCATTGTGGCATGCCCTACGATCCTCGATTTATTTGTTAACTACTCGAAATAACAAGCCCTGCAAATGGTTCCACTGCAACTTTATTTTCAAACCAAAACTTACACAAAAAAAATTATACGTTTTAAATTATCCCGAAACGTTCATGGAAAATTAAAATTAATACCATATTTCTCACACTCAGTGAAAATTGCATATTTAAAAAGAAATATCAAATTGAAAGAACCCAAAATTTATAGAACTCCTTTATTTCCTTAAAAAAACTTTCAGGCCAACGAAGTGTAAAGACAAAACCTTGACAGAATGCTTCCATTGCTGACCCAAAAATTTCAATTGCTTGTCAGGTGAATGTCGAAAATCAACCGCAACTTCTATTTCTGTAAACCCTTGGGTACACAATCAACACCAGATACAAACTGGCTTTGTTGAAATTGACAGTTCAAAGTGAAAGCCTATTGCTGTGTGAAATCTAATTTGAAGTCACAACATTTACTGGACGCAGACACTTGTCCTGCGTCAACAAAAATTAAAAATTCAGTAAGTGATTTCTTTTTTCCTTTTTTGCATTTTGATTGTGTCATTTTACGCGGCATTCAAATAGAAAAGAAGTCCTTGAAGACAGCATTCACTTCGAGCATCATTGACACGTAGGCAACATTTAATTTGAAATTACAGAAAAACCAAAATAAAAGGTTATTCTTGGAATTTCGATAAATGACATACCCTTTTCAATGTCTAGATCTTACCATAATTATTAATTTTTAATAGCCAAATAAATAAATGAATAGAATGAAAAAATCAGAAAAAAGAATCCAAGCTTGGTTTTATATGAAACACATTCTCCACTTTTCTTAATAACAATCCAAGACATAACGTAGTAGTGGTTCTTTGAGGTCCTATATAGTCCCTCAACGCTTAGGGCCCTATATGGTTTTATGTGGTACCGTATTGTCCTATAATGTTCTAATTGATCCTGTATGACAATGTCATCCTATGTGAACCTATATGATCTTAATTAGTGCTATGTCATGTGTAATTAGAAGAGAACCTATGTACAATGTACATCTATATGTACTTGTGGGGTCCCATGTTATTTCGAGTGGCTCTATGCAGTCGACGTGCTTCTGTAGGGTCCTTAATGGTCCTATAAGAGAAAACGGAAATGGAAAACTTTATCAAACGTCCAAGTGTTGTGGTATGCATAATTGTTTGATTTTGCAATGGTAAGTTGGCTCTCTTATCCATAATATATGACAATTTCAATTAGTTTCTAGAGCCACGATGAGTTCCTGACAATGCCCGTTGATGTCCCTATATATCAATATTGTTCTTCTTGTTTTAATTAAATTGTAAGCCAACAGCTTGTTTATGTAATTATAACAGAATTTGGAATTTATATTTGCATTACATCCCAAACAATACACACTGGACTATGCCTAAATATCGAAGAGTCTGTATGCGTTCATATATGCGTTGATATATGCAGTTAATTAAATGGCCAGGCACGCATTCTCCACACAACCCTCAATGAGTAGCAAACATGTATCATGTTAATATTATAATACGTATCGTGAAAGCGCATGCAAAATGCCAAAGCAGCTTATGACAAAGTCGATACTAAATGACCCATTCTCTGCACGCATATATCAATGCATAATGAGCATTGGTCTGGGTAATCAGCAGGCCAGTCCCGTTATTGTTGATATTATAACTGTTGCTCTTTATGAGTTTTAATGGTTGTGCTGCAGTGCCATCCCCGGCGGTTTCAATTGGTTATTCGAATGCTTTTGAAGAGGTAACAGATTTACAGATTTCGGCAGAACGCCTTTTCCTGGTCTCTCAGTAATTATTTCGATAGCAGAAAATACACATTGCGCAGAGATATTGTCACAATTTCTGACTTAATTAGTTTTAGGCGCTTAAATGTGCAACTTACAAAAAATATTAAAGAATCCCGTGAAGGGTTGATTTATTTTGAAGATACGAAATATTAATTAAACAAATTACACCAATTAAACACCAAAGTGGCAAAAGAAAATGAAACAGCCTAAACAGAAAAAAGAAAGATTTTTTTTTATTACAAAATTAACCTTACAAATTATTCAAAGGACCCAACGAAAATGTAGCCAAATTTGTTAAGGCCACAAAAAGGAACAAAGCAAAATCCCCGAAAGTAATTTGTTCGAAATATGTAAAAAAAAAATGTATATTTACCTGTTGAATGTAAATATTAAAAAAAGCAAACTCAAGTCCAAAGAGAATTATTTTACTTTCTATTTTCTTCTCATTTTTTTTTTTTTTAATTTTAGCTAGGGAATATATGCAATTTTAAAAGGGAATAAAATATTTTATTCCCAGCGGTGATATATCTGTGTTTAATTTTCTTTGAATCTTCTTAATTTATCCCAAAAAAAAAAAAAAAATTATACAACATTTTTACTGGTCTGCAGGAGGACAGCCAAGTGCAACTTCAGAGTCTGCGTACATTTATTTTAAGTACTGCGTCAAAAATACATAGAATACAATCTTCAACAAATGAGACAAGCGGGCAGCATTATGCATAAAATATGCAAAGCAATAAAAACAAAAATTGCACAGAAAAATACAACAAAAAAATCCAATAAGAAATTTCAAGCAACTTTAAGGTATTCCAATCCAAACAAAGAATGTATTTGAGGTTATATGCGAATTTCGAAATATAATTGCAAACCAAACAGTGCAGACCGAAGCAGAATTTTGAAATAGTCTTTGCATAATTGATATGACACTGGAGCTGTTGTTAAGCCGTCTCTCCTTCTTATAGAGAAATGACCTTTTTAATTTGGCTTTATTACATTCAAAATTTTAGCTTAGCTCAAAAGCAACAACAACAACAATAAGAAAAGGGATTGCACAGCGCAGCTTAGTTTTTGTTTTTTGCCACTTCATAAATCAAAACAGGGACTGACTGGGCACACTCTGTGAGGGAAGTAGAAAATTTTTGTGCCAGTCATGTCAGTGGGTATTCGCGTTGGCAACCAACATCCGGTTCCGTCGTCATGTGCCAAGTGGCAAAGCTTTTATCAGATTTTACATGTACCATAAAATGTATAGCAACTTGGACATTAGGCCCCCGCCCCCAAGTACTCAGTCCATTCTTTATGTCCGAACAGATTTACTTGGTCTTGGGCAGAATGTGTTGGGTCGGTTGTATTTTAAGATTTCCTACTAAAAAATTGCTGACCATCTCCGTCTGAGCTCACATTTCCCGACACACTATATCATCATTTGTCAATTAGCAAACAACAGCCCAAACTTTGAATTCTCAAGGCCTTTTAATCAAAAAAAAAAAAAAAAAGGAAGAAGAATTTTGAAGGTAAGTTATTCCGGCTGCCGGCAACGTCCATTATGTTGCAGTTATTATGGCATAATTTATAATAATTATGCCAGCAGAATTTGTAATTCAAATGTAGAGCAAGTTGGGGCCCGCAAACAATTCAATCATTTTAAACTTTTTGACCAAGAGTTCTAACGCTTTCTTTGACACTCATTCATTTACAAAAACTTTTCTCCTGTCAAATGAGGTGCGCTGGCGGCGTTTTTATCATTTCCAACTTAATTTCAACCTCAATTCCCATGATTACTGCCAGCTGGCGGCAGAGATTTCAGCTTTTGTCGAGTCGTTGGCTTGTAATGCGATTTGATAACTGCACTGCACCCCAGCAAAACGAAAAGCTTGGGAAAACTTTACCAACGCCAACACCTGCAATCCTGCAATCCTGCAGAATTGTCCACCAAATTCATTTTATTGGCTTAATGTTGCTGCAAAAGTTTGACATTGGTTCAAAATGCAATATACCCATCATAATTCGAGCTTGTAAACTTTTCCAACCAATTTTATTTCTTCACCATTCTTTCTGAAAAATTTCAAATGTCAATTTATAGTTCTGACCAGGAAAATATACTTTCAAATCTTGTTCAAGTTTACTAAAAAAAAAAAACAATTATAAAAATGGCCAGTCTTGCATGCTGGCACGCAATCAAAGCCATGGTCTAATTAATGCTAAAAAGAATTCACGTCGGCCAACGCTGCGTATGAGTTACGCTTTATGAAATGTGTAACACAAGCCGTGTACGCTCGACTCGACTTTTGAAAGCTCCTAAGACTGCTGCATATGTACAATAGTTTCATGCATCTGTACGGAAGGAAAAAAAGCCAACAAGAAAACGAGTGGCAATGACGTTGCCGTCAGCCAAACAACGCAAAATAAAAACCAAATATATAACAAACAAGGGAAAGGCTGATACTCGAGAACACAGTGAACTTTTATGATTTCATTACTACATGAAAAAAAAGAAAAGATGTTGCTGAAAACAAAAAGAAAAACAAAAGGCGTCCTCGCTAATGAAAAATGGCACAAAGTGAAAAGTTTTTTAAAGTTTGCCCTGGCATTAGACCGGCGCAACTGCTTTAAGCCTTTTCCCCAGTTATTATCATTATTATGACAAGCTTGTCTACTACGGAGAATTCCGTTTGACATGACAAGCTATTTCATAAAATACATTTTTTTTTTTTTCCTAACATACCAAAAACATATGCATTGAACATTTTTGCTCTAAAATACCATGTAGTACAAGTTTTTAATTATGCCAAAAGGAATGACCAATAAAATGAGCTGGAACAAAAAATGCGTGTCTTCGTGATATTTTATCATCTCAAAAAAAAAAAAAAAAAATGCAGTAAAATATTTCAATTTAATTTGATTAAATTTATGGCAGTCTGTCAATTTGGTCTTTTAAGTGTTTCTTTCATACGATATTTATTATTGAATTCATTTATGAAAAATTCCACCAAAAATAACTAACAAAAATATGCACATTTTTTTTTTTTTAAGTATTCATAGAATGCGGTAATTCAATTTCCCCGAAAAATTCATAATAAATAATACAAAATTTTCAAAAGGTTTTTCACACACACAAAAAAAAAAAAAGTTAATTGACAATGTATATTTTAAATACTAACTAGAGTGGGAATACGGCTACTGAATATTCTATATCGAACAATTTGTAATTAGGCAAATTGAAAGGATTTTGGGATTAATTTTTCATTCTTTTTAATCTTTTATTTGTGAGCTTTTGTTGGATCAAAGAAGCCTGGTTTGCAGAATATCTTTTATATAACATATATTCAAATTTAATGAAAGCTTTAACACAACTTTAAAGAAATCAATTGGATTACCTTTTAAGAATTGAAATCAATCAATCACTTCAATTGAGAACTGTTCATGTTGTTGGCCACTTTTCCCTCGGAGTGCGCTGAACAAGCCGCAAAACAATTTCAATTAAATTCGAAACCGTCCACTTTTGCGTACTTTTTCGGTTCTCATTGCCAATGCAAGACAAATATTTAATGAATAAAAATTTCTACTAAACTAGTCGATTGCCTTAGTGTTGCAAAAATTCAATTAAAACAAACTTTGAAGACCCAAACAAAGCAAAATTTTGCAGCCTGCTTAAAAAACATGGAAAAAAAGAGGCAAAAGAAATGTTGATGTTGTTCAAATTCATTTACATAAAGTTTGCCAATAGAAAATAGAAGAATCTGCTATCAAAATGCAAACCACATGATAATGCCCTCAACTCGGAGAGTACAGGCCGATGAAACCAAATGCAGAATATGCAAAATAAGTCACCTCAATAATGCCAGTCCGATGATGAAGAGGAAAAGATGAAAGTTGATTGTGTTGTAGAATTAGAAAAAAAAAAGAAAAAAGTTCGCCTCCGGCTTATCAGCAGATGCTGACTGGAAAGATTTTAGCGAGCAATGACCATGAACTCCGTATCATCACAGCCACCGACTGTGCGTGTCTCCGGTTAGCAATGTCATTATCAAATATTTCTCAACTCACTTGAGAAATATACTCCGATTCGATGTATGCAAGACATGACTGCCCCGGGTCATGTGCAGTTTCACTCTCTCGCATCAGACAAATTGGCTGCAAAAGTTTTCGCAATTGAAGTCAATGAACCGCAAGGCAGGGAAATTTTCAAATACAATAAGTCTCAGTCGAAAAACGAATATACAATAAGGCCGTAATGAAAGATCAAAAATGCCAGAGCCCCACAATGTTTATTGGTAAGTCTTGCCAGACTTGAAATGATCCATGACGAGAACAATCATTTGCACTCTGGGTTTGTTTACTTAGCAGCTGCTCCAAGGCTCGCCGCTTCAATCTTGAATCTTAATTAAGCCAAAAGCCTGAGCCAGTGTGTACATGAAATATAATTGCAGTCCGAGCAGCCGTTTGGATCAAATTTGCCAAGCGAAAGCATTTAATGAATGCAGCTAGCTGAAAAGCATAATAATAACAACGAAACGCCAGGCACCAGGCAACAATAACAACAATAGCAAATGAAAAAAGCCAGAAAACCAGAGCCCAGTTTGGGGTGGTCGAAAATGGTATACTATTTTTTGAAAGAAATTGAGGTAATCAGGAGTATTCAGCTTGGGCTAATTTGGTTTGGCAAGCGCAAGCCTCAGGGACTAGTTTGACCTTTGAACCCACTTTCGTTGGGCTTGGTCAAATTGCATTTTTTTTTTTTTTTTTTTTTTGCCCCATGTCCGTAATGGCAATGCCGAAAACTTTGAAAAGTGTATAAATCTAGAAACTGCTTAACTTTGCTCAGCAAAAACTGAGTGGTAAATTTTAATGACCTCAGTGACAGGAGATGGCCCATTGAAAACAAAACAAAACAAAAAAATAAAATAATAAAGTAAAAAAATATTTTGTTGTATGACAGCAAAGTAGAAACAATACTGCCAGACGGAGGACGACTGAAAATGCAAATAAAATAAATACACGGGTATTAAGAAAACAAAAATAAAACAATGAAAACCAGGACAATGAGGCTCGCTGACAGCTGCGCACAAAAATAAAAAAAACTGAAATGATATAAATAAAAATAAAAAAATAATGAATTGTAAACATAAAACCAACCGATTTTGGTATACTCTGAGACTAGGCTAGTCAGTTAAAAATACCAAAACTGGAGCGCCACCTATAGGCCTCTGCTAGAAACTTAACAGACATACCTCAACTCTATTACATTCATTTAAAATTTAATTCCAACTATGATTTCGAAAATCCTATAAATTCGGAACCTACTTTGGGCCAGGTCTGGAATTTTACAATCCCTCTTACTTTGGTTTAAAGTAATTTGCACAAAGTTCATATAGTCTTTTACTTTAAAGTGTAGTGTATAAAAATAATAAAAATATACGAAATACAAAAAGTCAGGTCACACCCAAACCCAAGGACGTGTCGAAAATAATTACGCACACACACTTGTCAACAAATTCGCACGTCAAGTGTTAAAAAAAAAAAAAACAACAACAATAAAAGAAAAAAGTTGTACCGTTATAAGTACACACACACGCACACTCCCACACATACACGCAAAATATTTTTACCAATATTTTCCCTCATCTTATGGTTCAGCTTTTGTCTGCCTCCCACGAAAAAGATTCGGATTGCGAAAGAGACAAGCCGCATTCTAAAGTTTTTTTGTTTTTGTTTTTTTTTTTCACTTCTCTCTCAGCTGAGGGCACTCATACTGTCCCTCACTCTCTCTCTCTCTCTCTCTGTCTGATTCTGTCTTTAGTTCTTATCCCGTCGTCGTCGAAACCATCATCATCAACAGAGAAACCTGAAAGGCTGCTGCATACTTTTATCAACTTTAAATCCACAAAATGAGTTTTTCTTGTGGATTTGCATAGATTATGCTGCAATGGCGTTTTGTCTTCTCTTGTTTTTACTTAGTCTATTGTGTTGTTGTTTTTGTATTTCTATTGTTGTTGTTTTTGTTTTGTTGTTTCTTGTTTGGTAAGTTTTAAGTATTTGCTAAGCGAAAATGTACTCTGCAAATCGTTGACTCGTGCCTTCTCATTTCTATTTAAGTTGTACTTCAAGTTTGCCCACAGGCCATTGAGTTTGGTCTGCCGTTAGTTTTGTTTTGTTTTCTGCTTTGCTTTGGGCCTAAATTTATTGTGCACACACACACAAATACACTCACAGACTCACTCACCGACACATACGCCAATATACAATTGGCAAAAACAATATAGCATTTCAAGTTTTGCAGAAACTTTTTCCTGTTTAGCCTAAAGGTCTAGGACATTATAATATATCAAACTCTATCGTATCCTTAAAATTAAACCTATGAAAGTTGTAACTAAGATTAATAGGGGATAATTTGCCAGAGTAACCTTAATGAATCTGTGAGCCAAATAATCAAAGCTATTTTAAATTCCTTAAAGGCGAAAGATGCTTATCTCTTCTTTCGTGAATTTAATTGGTTTTAAATTTCATGCTATTTATTACATATAATTTTATTTTTAATAGTTCTTTCATAGGCTTAAGGTAATCCGGCTTATCCAGAAAATCAAAATTTATAATTCATATCGCTCAAAAAGCAGGCAAAAATAATTACCTTCGCATTTCCAAATGAAACAAAGAGGGAATGGAACACGATTCAAGTTCGCGGCCAGGTTCCGAACTGATTCATTCCCATAGTTGGCTAGATCAGTGCAGTTCATTTTTAAGCCAAGGGAACAATTCTGCTCAAAATTGAAATTCAGAAAAGCAAATCTATAAAAATACAAAATTTAAAATCCAGAAAATAATATTTAATCTCGATTTGTCTAAGTAAGCACGCCACTAGTTCTTCTTATTGGTTCTTGTTTTAAATTTTTTTTTTTTTGTTTTTTGTATTTTTCTGCCTGTCATCACCGTTGTCGATGTTCTAGATAAATTGTCGACCATTTGTTGTGGCTGCTGTTTGACTTTTCTTTTCCTCGTGCTCTGCTTGCCAGCTCTTCAGGTTCTTAGCCCCACTACGCACCCTAGCCAAGAAGTGCCCAAAAAACTCATTTAAAGTTTTAAAGTGTGTGATGGCCTTGTTGTTTGTTTTTTAGAAAGAATGGCTGCTACTGGCCAGCCACGCCTCTGGCTGGGCGTGCACTCAGTCTTATAACTTTGTTGCCAATACAGTTTCATTAGCTGTTTTCTCCCTTCTTTGGCTTTGCCGTAGCTTTTCGTCTATGCCTGAGTAGCCTCCAACTGTGCCTCCCAGGGATTATGTGGACACGTGACGCGTTTTTTCTTTGTTTGAGCAACTTTTGAGGGACAAAAACTTGTTGATAGTTTTGTTGCCGACAAAAAAAAAAGGGACACAAGTTCTGACGGCCAAATTCAAGAGGCAGATATGAAAATTGTTTAAGTTAACTTTAAAAAGCAACACGTGCCGTACCCAAGGATTTCGTACTTTTTTTTCGTTTTTATTGTTTTTTAAATGTTTCCCAAAATTTCAGTTTATTTTTTTCCATTTTCTTCTTTTCTTTTAGGGGCGTCAACTTTCGCTTTGGAAATGGCATTTTGATTGATGTTTTCCATTGAAAACGAAAAAAAAAGATAAAGACAAAAACAATTGACAGTGAGATAAAAAAAAAAAAACAAGTGATGGACTATCAAAATGTTTTCATTTTATTTGAACAAAAGAAAAAATATATGATTTTCTTTTATTTTTTTGAAAGCAAAATGTCAGAGTGGTATTTTTTTAGGCTTCTTTTTTGACCTTTTAAATTTAAAGAAGATTCCGTCAATAATAAAAAAGGTTTAATTTAATTTAGCAAACTTTTCCAAATTGGCTTTGACTACCCCAAATAAAATCTACCAACTAAAGAGCCCATAAAAAAAATCTTCGTCATTTTCATTTAACCAAAAAATACAAAAAACGTCAAGTACAGAAATTGCTTTAGTCTAGATTCAAGTCCTTTGGCCACTCAAATCCACAAAGAACTAAAAAAATCCATTTGACATTTTCATAGCAAACGTTAAAAGGAATACGAATACCAAAAGCTCCAATGAAAATTTAAACTTTTGCTGAATCAGAATCAAAAGCGCAGGCGCCCAAAATTTCGCTCTCTCCTCTCTCAACTAGGAACACCTGTTGTAGTTGTTGTTGTTGTTGTGATAGTCGCAAATTTTTATTGTGATTATTTTCAGAATTTGGCGGGCTACAAAAAAAATAATTTCAAATAAGATTAAAAGTTTTCCAAATATTCCAACTCACCTTTAATTGTCAGTTTCGAAATCCCAAAAATATCTCTCACCTAAAACCTTAACTTCTCAGGATTAAGCTGCTGGAAAAAGAAATGTCAGACCACACTTGACTGCCTACAAAAACCAAATTAAAATTTTCAGAAACTGCTCGTGTAGATTCCTTTTCCTAATTCCATGCCACATGCTGGGTTCTTATGTATTCCACTCAGATTTGTAATGAAAATTTTTGTCTTGAAATTGCTTGTCTACTAATTGATGGTTCCCAACGTCTTGATAAATTATGTAATTGCAATTGTTAATTGGCACAGCATGAACAAAAATACCAAAACAAAAGCAATCCAACCAACCAACCGACTTGAATTGAGCATCTGAGCGAATCTATAGAACGAAACATTTAATTGCACTTGACAGTCTTTCCGGTTAAGGCTCGGTCTGACAAATGTGCAATCTGTTCGTTTCAAGTGCACTTTTCTTTATATTTTGTCATTAATTGTGAAAAACAAATTCAAATAGAATTATCTATCCTTGGGCAAAATTATTTAAACTCTCAAATATCTACGAGCATCTGTCAACTTGCCCATAGGAAAAAAAAAACAGAGCAATTTAGGTTTATGATTAATTGTAATTACACAGATATTTGCCAAGACATATGAGCTAGCCTAAACCTGTCAATTAAGTTATTAGATGAGAGCCATAAAAATGTCACAGGAATAAAAATATTAACATAAAGCACACATAAATTCCAGCTTAAATGCCAACCTCAACTTTTACGACAGTTTCTATATCTGTATCTGTTGTGTTGGGCAGCTTAAACTTTCTCGGACCAAATAAACAAACAAACAAATCAAGTGGACTTTGCTGGGCAGCTGGCTGGCACACACACACACGCACACACAAACACACATTTAATTAACAATTGACACACGGTTGACAGTTAAGACTTTCTGCTACAGGATGATACCTGAAAATGAGCGAAACTTTTTTTTGATACATCAATAAAAAGCATGAAGCGCATCTTATCTGCTCACGGTCTAGCAGCTTAGAGGTTAACAAGTTTTGTTACTGTTTGAGGTCTGTCAACTTTTTCCAAAGGTAAAAGTAAAAGGTCGTTCCACCAGGTCGATCCCAGCAGTTTTGGGGGTAGAAGGCAAACACTTGGCTGACATCTGACACAACAAACATTACATCGAGTGAGTACAATAGTTTTGCTTCCGGCTAGTAACTGTCCGCTATGTTGTTTCCTGTCAATGCTTCTGTCACTTTCAACATGTGCAGATTACACACACACACACACAGACACACATGGACAAGGAGAGACAGAAACAGCAACAGAACAGAATAGAACGAAATAAACATTTATGCTATTTTCCTGCGGTTTTTATGTGTTGTGAAAATTGTAAAACATGTTTGAAAAAGCTATGCTAAATGGAAAGAGCTCAAAGGCGGAGTTGAAAATCGTGTGAAACGAGCTTAAAAACAACCATGATTCATGTGCAACATGAGAGACCAGCCCAGCCCAGCTCCGCGCCACAATCTGTAACACAAAAACATTTACAAAACATCCATAAAAAAAAGAGACAACTCAACTTATGACTCTGTTTTTATTTTCTTCTCTTGGTTAAATAAAGTAATTTTTGCCAACTGGCAGATGTATTCGAAACATTTACCAATGTAAACTAAACTAAACCCCAGCTATGAAACTATGAAATCGTAGACAAAAAAAAAAAAGAATTTAGCTTAGAGAATTTTTTTCCCCCAAAAAATTTGCCTTAATTTTTTGTTAGCCTTTTTAATGTAAATGTAATTAGAAACACATAGAAACGAGGGTCCTGCAGCTCTTTGTCATTAATCAAATGTTGCCGCATGATGTTGAAAAAACAAACAGACAAGACAAACAAAAAAGCAAACCTGTCAGAGCCTTTGACCAGGCACGTCACAGTGCGTATGTGAAATGTGTTTGGAAGGAGAGAAAAAAAAACACTCATACGCTGTGTGGTACACGCCTGAGTTGGCCTGTGAGCAAATTAATTTTTTACTGTCTGGCGTTAAAGTTAAAACGGTAAAAGTTTGCAATTAAGTGAGTCAGTTCTTGTCTGTATATGAATAAAGTTGCTACCACTTATCCATGGCCTGCCCTGGTCTGGCCTAAAAACCTCATAGAGGTCACTGTACTGAGTAAAATCGCCTGTTTGAATTTCTCTACCATTTTATGCTCAAATAAAATAATTTTAATTTCTTAGTATAGTCTTTGCTGAAATTCCCACATCAGCCAAAAGCTTTCAACTTAATTTCCTGAGTTCGCCCCATTGCCACATGAGCTATTTGTTTTTTTTTTTTTTTTTTTTTGCATCATATTTTTCCTAGACTCGAAAGCGTCTGCCCAACTATTTTCAATTTTTCCCAGCTTGTACAGTTTGCCTGGCAATCAAATTGTTTTATCAGATCCGCACAAATAAACTGTAAATACTTTTTTTTTTTCTTTCTTTCTTCTTCAGCAGTTTCAATATACTCGTTGGTCTATTTGCTTGCTTCCTGGGCTATAGGAAAACAGAAAACATATGAGCAAAAAAAAAAACTGTTATGCATGGTCTACCAAATCCAAAACTGTATGTGATAAATATGATAGATGGAAAGCCATCACCAGAGCAAAAAAGCAAAGAAACTGAATCTGTAAATAGCTCAAAAAAAAATAATAAAATAGAAGAACTATAAAAGGGAAGGAAGACACCGAGAAATTCAAGAGGAATTACGAATGAACCGAACTTGACACACAGAAACACAAAAAAAAAAAAAAAAAACAAATTAAAAAGAGAAGAGAAAAAAAAAACAGAATTTAACTGGTGGGTGAGAATCGAGGGTGTTTGAGTTTAGTGAAGTATGCAATCTGCAATCAAAGTTAAACTGTAGCTTTCGCCGCCAACATGGTTTTTTTTTTTTTTGTACCCACACAGATTTGAAATGGCAATAAGAGCTTGGCAATTCTTTGAACTGTGTTTCAACGAAATTGAAAAAATCAAAAAATTGTTTCGAAAAATCAATTAAAAGCAATTTGGCCAGTCGGAACGAAGTAAAGAATCTGATCCAGTTAATTGCTGTGAAAACTTTGTTGGCCAAATAAGCAAAACTTTTCAAACTGTAAATGGCCAAACTAAAATTGAATTCTCGATAAGAAATTCAAGTGAGTAGACAAATATAAAACGAATTTTTTATTCTATATTTTCACAAATGAAAATATGAAATTTTCAAACGTTTTGATCCAACTGTCCTTTTTTGCCTAACTATATCCAATCTGCCTTAAGTATAACAATCTCGTCTAAAAGCTGGCAGACCCAGTTCTAGCCAGTCCAACTGTCGGCCATTGTTGACCGGCTAACTCAACTGGGCACGTGATGCGCATGGAAAGAATATTCAAATTCAAATGTAAGAAGGATACACAGACATGTGTGTGTGTGTGTGTGTGTGTAGAAAAAGGCAACACGAAGCTGCTCAGCAAACATGACCAAATTGTCAACGCAATAACTATGAGTATGACCATGGTAATGGAACAGGGAAATGGCCAAAATACCAAACCGACTGGCAAGAGTTTTATACCAATTTCTCTCTTTCTCTGAACTGTCGAACAGTTCGGGCATGAACAATTTAACAAACTTATTTATTTATGATAGACGACAATTGAAGCATTTTCGTTTTGCCAGCAAAGGCCAAAGACTATGTGACTGAAATTAAATAGATATACCTGAATTATAGATGACATAAAAGCCAATTACATCACACACGTCTAAACAGGAGAACTGGCCAAAAAAGGACCCGAGTCTACAGGACATTAGAGTAATCTTTTGGTTTGATGCACGTGTGACTTTTGTTTTCCATTTTTTCTCTCTCTTTTTCTATTAGCCCAGTTGGCATTTACCTGAATTGAGATTAGTGGTTGGAACAATTCAATTGTCACTGAATTCAAAATAACTCTATTCTTGGCTATCAAAAGGAAAAAGATTATAGAATATTAATTTCAATTAGTCAAAAATATTTAGAAGAAAGTTCAAGGCTTTCTTCTACCTCAAGAAAAAAATCCTATAAAAATTTGAATTACTTTTTATCGTCGTCAGTAAAATTTCAACATCTTTCAGTCAATTTTTAATATTGATTCGCATTCTTTGGGGGATATAAAAATCTCTTTAAACAAGTCTTGGATACTTCTCAAGGACAAAAGCATTATTCTTAGACTTTCCACGACTTTATTAACTTGACAATCAACAAAATAATTCAATTTCGTAGCAAAAAGGAAAATGAGTGAAACTATACCCGTTTTTTTTTGTGATTATATTGAGCCGATAATTTCATAAAATAAATAACATAGTCAAATTGGAATAATTGTTATAAATATTATACTACAGTCCCATCTTGGGGGAGTTGCATGGATTAGTTAAGTGAAGTAATTTTTCTATTAGTTGCCATCCTTTCGACATTAACGTACAACCAACATTATTTATTCAAAAGTGAGAAAATAGACCAGCAATTTGATTTACTATTCCACATGCACTCCCACGGGACCATAACCAGAGTCATGACCACACCCTTTGACTCCTTCTTGTAATGCCATGTCCAACGGTTGGGTGAGTGGGGGGGGGGGACAAAAATGGGGACCAACACAACAACGACCCGTAAGTATGCAATGGCAGGTTAATAACCGACACAAGGTACAAAAATTAATTGCAAAACATTTACCCCACGTTTTTATTTTCTTCTCTTTCTTTTCTGTTTTTTTTTTATAGACCAAAGGCAAATTCAGCATAATGACCAGGGTGGCTCAAAATACTAGAGCTCTGGGCACAAAATTTACAACTAGAAACGCCCCTTCTGGAAACTAGCAAAAGAACTACAGGGAAACGAGCTCAACACGGAAACAGGTGAAAAAGACCAAGAAGCCTTCCGCTGAAGGTGCCAAAGACAAGTTGCAAGTATTTTTCTGAAATCAGTTGGAGTAATAAAAACAACAAACCAGGATCCGATTGTGTGGCCAAAGTATTAGCAAAAGATTTTCTATTTAATTATCAAGCTTAGTCTTGTAGGGCAGGCCAAAGGTACTCCCTATCTACCCCAACCCAAGTAACCAAGTTGCTGTTAAGCTGACTGTATAAAGTCAACTTTAATTTGCTCTAGACAGCCGGGCGCAACAAGCAAACATAATGTAAAACTCAATATTTCTCAGTGATTTAAATGGGGGAGGGGGCTGAAAGCTGAGAACCAAACATGTAAAGTACTCGACTTAAGCGGTGCACGCAAAATAACTTAAAAGCCACAAAGTGGCTGGTAAAAACTATTTAAGTTTATACGTTAAAACAATAAGACCCAAAGGCTTCTAAAGAAGACAAAGTATATTCACTTTGTAATGAAGTTGGCACAGGCAAATCAAAGGAAGAAAGTTGGCAAGGTACTTGATAAGATCCTTCGAGCTAAGCCAAGCCAAATCAATCCATTTAGATAAGCTGAGTTCTACTTGAGCTGAAAACTATGCTACTCCATAAAATTTGAATATATTTTTATATAATTTGCTTGAGACTTTAAAAAGAGTATACACCTAGCGGCGAACCCACTCAATTCCCTTGCCTTTTCTCCTGTCCACAAGCAGGCTTAGCATTCAGATTTTCAGAGCCCGAGCAGGTGGGGCTGGCCACAGCCATTGACTCAACCGAGGTACTTGCTTTCACCAAACACAAACACACACAAGCATACACAAACACACGCAAACATTAAAAGTGCTCACCCACTCGCATATACGCATACTTGAGCTGATAGGGCTCTTCTCTTCCGTAGTCTAGGCCGCTCTCCTTTTTCTTCTGGTCGAGAGATACGACAATATAATTCTTTGCACAGTATATATGAGTATGTGTGTGTGTGTGTGTTTTTGTGTTTGTGTGTACCCAAATTATGTAATTATGGTAATTAAAAACACGCACTCAACGAACACATACCCAGGCTCTTGGCAGTCCCATTATCTTCACCCACTTGCTCTGCCTTTTCAACTCTCTCTCTCTCTCTCTCTGTCTCTTTATTAACTTATTTCATTTGTGTTGATTTTCATAGCTGAGCACCTCTTTATATATATTTAAACTGAACAAAACATGAGCCCTGTCAAAGCTTTTGGCTACTTAAATTTTGTTATAGCCAAGAGCCTGCCGGCTCCACGCTCAACTAAATAAAACCAAAAGGAAAACAACAAATTAACACACAGACAAAAGTGTATGAATAAAAAAATGTTTGAAAAGGGCAATAAAAATAAATATTTAAATAAATTAAGTCAAAAACAAAAAAAAAAAGAGTTAAACTTTGTTTGCTGAACAATAAAGGCAATTTAAGCCTTTTAAAACAATTTCGAAACAAAATCAGAGACAACACAAAAACAGAATTTATTCAATTTATTTGTAAATAAATTCAAGTGTTGTTTAAATCTACTCTTAATTTGTAGCAAAAAAAAAGTAAAAAAAAAATTAATAACCGGCGCCAATGCAAATCAAAAACCCAGATGAAACTTTCCCTTTTCAACTTTTGTTGTTGTTGCTTTTTTTCGGCATTTTTTAAGTGAAGTTGTACAGTAGCAAAAAATCAAAATAAACAAAAAAAATACTCGATAAAAGTATTCACCTTTCACACGATTCCCCAACCGCATACAAATGACCGCATTAAAATCAAATATATATATATTTTTTTTTGGTCACTTCTTTTGCTTCTAGTTTGAATGAAATATTGAAAGAATGAAAACGTATTGAAAGCATAAACAAAAAATCAAATATGCAAAGTGTCTAATGGGCCAACTTACACCCACAATGAAAGGTTTCTTTCTTTCTTTCTTTCATTTTTTTGGAAGCAAACAAAGAAATTGAAATTATTTTGTCGAATCTTATAAATAATGTAGAATGTAAGCTCAATTCAATTCATCAATTAAAAAAATTCTCAAATCATAGTTCAACTGAAGTCAAGTGTAAAAAATTACAATAATCTGGTAAAACCAAAAATAGCTTAGCCAATTCAGAGCAGCTTGAATGTTTTTTGTTAGGTTTGACAAAATTTGATTCTTAGAAAATCTCTGAAAAAAGAGTATACATTTTTTGGCACAACTCAGCTTTTAATTGAAAATAATTTCACATTTAAAGCGATTAAATTTCGCTTATGGCCTTGGACAATTGTCATTGTGGCTTCTATCATAAAGTGGGCTCTTGAGTTGGCTTAAAAAAAAAAAAAAAAATTTTTTTGAAAGAGTTTTTTTTTTCATATTTTTATTCAACAATTTCAGTTGTAATCGATGTCTTTTGCTCACTCAAAGCATGACTTGCTTTCTTCTTCCACTCATTTTGACTAGTTTGTAATTTGGCAAACTATCAGATACATTTTAGAGATATGAATGATTTGGTTAGGCGTTAACTAATTTCCATAAAATAATTAATTATTTTCATGTCTTTTATGATTTAATTGATATTTCCAACACTTTGAGTAGCATATTTCAATTGCTCATTAATCACAGCTGTTTCGTCTGGACAGTAGCCAGCACTCTTCACATCTTCACTACGAGTTGAGTTGAGTAGTTTTCAATTTATTTTATAGTATTTCGTTTTTTTTTTTTTATGGCTTAAAATAAATTGTTATCATGGTTACTTTTGAATAGAAATTCTGTGTACATAAGTTTTTTAGTACTACGAAAAGCCAGGCAAAAATATATTTATTTTTGCTAATTAAGTAGTTTTTTTTTTTTTTAGAGATTTTGTATAATCACAGACAAAATAAGCAAATGAAATAATAATAAATTTGACATCACTTCGCGTAAAAGCATAAAATTATCACTGTTTGTAGAAAAAGAAAAAAAAAACTATTGTTGTTCTTGTTGTTGTTGTTAGATATTTATAAATGTAAACGGCCAAGCTGTCGAACAACACTATCAACTGCCACAAGCCACAACAACAACAACAACAGCAATAGTTGGCTTAACATCCCAAAACACTTTGATTGATAAATTCTCAATACGCAATTTTGAGTAGCGAAGATGTTTTTGGCCATTAGAGCGGCATTGACCCTTTTTGGTAGCCAATTCAGTTAGCGACCTAGTAAACAATTTTATTTATTTTTATTATTGTAATTACACGAATTAATTGTAAGCAATTTTTTTTTTTTTTTTTTTTGGGTTTCATCAGCTTCACAATGGATCTTTATGATCTTGGTAATCGACGGCACCTTAAAAAAATTCACTTGAACACTTTTGTTTGTCCACACAATTTGCAATTTGTTGACGATGTTGTCTCTGCCGTTTCGACTTGGCCATAACGGCGGCCAAGTAAATGAAGTTGAATTGGCCTTGTCACACGCCAGTCTCAGTTTGGCTTTGGACCGTATCACACCCGTCAACTCGTTGAACGTTGGCTGTTCAATTTTTGATAATATTTCTTTGGATCGGCTTAAATGAAATTCTATATTTGTCTTAGCCAAAGCTAGTGAAATGTCACGAATTCATTTAAATACGGTAATTGATTGAAATACTCAAGAATTATTTATTTTGCTAAACCAAAAGTGCAAAGCAAATAGAAAAGCAAATTAAAAAAAAAAATTTTATCCATATTTACCAACTGATGTCAAGATTATTTTCTGTTTGTCATAAATAATATATTTGATCCCATCGAGTGTAATTGAGCAAAAAAAAAAAAAAAGTGAAATGCACAAAAATTTGAAAACATTTTACTTTTGTATGTGAAAAGTGTGCGAAATAAAATTGATGAATTCGTAAATTGAATTCCCAGAAGTTCGAGAGATTTTCTGTTAAAAATATTTTTCTCTTAAACTTAATAAATATAGATATATATAATTGCTATTAAATATATACAAGCAGATGCACCCAAAGGGAAGCGTTAGGTCAATAATACACTTGGCAGACTGATTGGGAGCCTCCTTCCTGCTCTGGTTGGGTGGCCTGCCAACTGTCGCTTGTGGATTAATTATACCACAGACTAACGGTACCCGGAGTACTTTTGACATATCTCACAAGATTTCTGAAAGAATCACTAATTTTTTCATTTGAATCTAACTCAATTTTTTTTTTAGTTAATTTCTATAATCTTCTTGGGTCTGTGCTCTGCTGCTCCCTATTATGGCAGATCCTACAAGTCGATGAAACAGACCGAGCTCAGTGCCTTTCCCACCACACCCACAGAAGTGCTGCCCATTCAGCCCCTGCTGATCTATCCCCCTGCGCCGGAAATGCTCTACCAGGCCCGCCAGCTGGACGATGACCTCGACCGTGATATCATTTTTGTCAAGCTTCTAAAGCGCATGGGCGGCTACAGACCCAAACAGCAACGCCTGGAGGAATCCCACAGCAAGGAGCTCACTATGAAGGATATTTTCTATGTGAAAGCCCTGGCCAATGGGCAGTTCAGTCATGAGCGCCTTAAAGTCTATCGACTGCCCGAATTCTATGCCATCAGTGTCTTTAGTAATCCGAAACAGTGAGACTAACTGGAGCTGTCGTTATTTTAATTGTAAATGTAATTTCTTTTTAATCTTTACGTCTTTTTATGTTTACAAAAATTTAAGGGCAATAAAGTTTATTTTTAAGTCGCTGTAAATTTAATACCGAGTCAAGTGATTTGAACTTTTTCGGGCAAGTTAGTCAGCAGGTGGTTACATTAGCCTCTGCTTTGAGTGGCATCCACGTCACGGGGCAATTAATAACTGTCAGTCAATTGGTCTCTGTTTGGCCACAAACAAAGAACTAATCCCTTTTGTCAGTAACACAAAGAGCACACACAGCCAGACCAGGTAAGAGGAATTCAAGTCGCGAAAAGCCACAAAAAAAAACTTTAAATAGAAAATTGCCAAAACTGAATAAATAAATCAAATAAATATAACTAAAAATATATCGTTAAAATGGCAAAACTTTCTCTGATGGTGCAAAAAAAGGGCGGTGAGTGTGAATTATTTCAAATACGTAGCCAAAACAATTGGACAACTTAAAGATGCAGCTCAACCATTTGCTCTACTTTTGAGCATAAAATCGAAACCAAAGAGTTGAGGTTGAGCAATCATTTATCTCAAAATTTTTATGGTATTTTTATTATAAATTTTCTTAACTCTAATTTTGTCAGACACAAGCAAAACTAACATTTGAAGTCAAAGTGAACTTAGGAGACCATCAGACGTGGCGCAATATTCATGGACATTAGCTCCTGGAAGAGCAGCTTGGCCGCATACGGCAGGCGAACCTGAGAGATTTGCGTCTTGTTCTTGCAGCCTTTGCACTCGAACGTGTTGTTCCTCAGATTGGCAATGGCTATGAGGCCACAGAAATTGCAAATATGCACGCGATACGGATCGGAAACCTCGAAGAGACGTTCGCGCAAGAACTGGGCAGCACCATGGGAAATCTGACAATCACGTTCCATCTCACCGAAACGCAGACCACCGTCTCGAGCTCGACCCTCCATGGGTTGACGGACCAGAATTTGTACGGGACCACGGGCACGGGAATGGATCTTGTCGTCCACCATGTGCTTGAGACGCTGATAGTAGGTGGGACCCAGGAAGACCTGGGCATTGATCTTGCGTCCGGTGTGGCCATTGTACATGACCTCGTTGCCACGCAAATGGTAGCCGTATTCCTGCAGGAAGGTGGAAATTTTTTGCACGTTTACGGCATCGTTGAAGGGCGTGGCATCGCCTATCTCGCCTTTGTTGGAGCCCAGCTTGCCCTGGAGGCATTCGATCAAGTGACCAATTGTCATACGAGATGGAATGGCGTGTGGATTGATGATGATATCGGGTGCCAGACCCTCGCAGGTGAAGGGCATGTCCTCCTGGCGATACTGAATACCACAGGTACCCTTCTGACCGTGACGTGAGGCAAACTTGTCACCAATCTGGGGTATGCGCACGGAGCGTACGCGTATCTTACAAAACTTATAGCCTTCGCTGTTGAGGGTCAGCATTACTTGGTCCACAATGCCCGTCTCGGAGTTACGCAAAAAGGTGGAGGCATCACGTTTGGCAAAACGTTTGGTGGTGCTGTCAAGTTCATCGTCGTTCTCCGGCAGGGTGATGGTCTTGCCTATTACCACATCGTCACCAGATACACGTATGCCGGGTGCTATAATGCCGTCGTCGTCCAATTTGTCATAGTGAGCATTACGCATGCCTTGACAAGTGCCGCGATGAGGTTTCTCAAAGTTCTCCTCCTGATCGCCGACACGTTTGGTTTCCGCATCCTTGTAGGAGCGATAGAAGACGGAACGGAAGAAGCCACGTTCCACGGCCGAGGCATTCAGAATGACAGAATCTTCCTGATTGTAGCCAGTGTAGCAGAGAATAGCCACAATGGAATTAATGCCGGCAGGCAATTCTCGGAAACGTAGATATTCCATAGAGCGAGTTGTGACCAGCGGTTTCATGGGATAGTACAGCACATGGGCCAAGGTGTCCATACGGACATGGAAATTGGTTATATAGACTCCCATGGCTTGTTTACCTTTGGCGAGAAAATTAATCAAATTAGAATTTTACAAAATCAAAAAGAATGGTAAAATCTCACCCATAGCGCTTTGATAGGTATTACGAGGACTTTGGTTGTGATCAGGGAATGGTATAATAGAGGCACACACGCCTAAGATCATAGCCGGGTGAATCTCACAGTGAGTGTAGGTGGTACAGTAGGCGTAATCCTTGTCCTGCTTCAAGTCATATGGCGACATGGCAATCATAACAGTCTCCTCTTCCAAGGTGTCAATGTATTCAACCACGCCAGAGGCCACCAAAACTTGCCAGCTGTAATTGTTGTAGTCGCGTTCCTTCAACATCTCCACGTGTGTCTTCTTAAGCAGGAGAGTAGCATTCTCCACAATAAGGAGAGGACGACAAATTCGGCCAGCATCTGTGTAAATTCTAATCTCACGATCACGTATGTCACGGATCATGGACACTTCCGAGACAATGATGTCCATCTGACGACGCAGCTTACGCAAAGTGGCCATCAGCTGCTCGGGATCTCGATGTATGCCCACCCAGCAGCCATTCACGAATATTTTGGTGGCATCGGCAATGGCCGAGGGGGCAATTTCTTCTAGATTTTCCATGGACCACTCTTCCAAGAACTCCAGAATGGGAGAGGGCTGCGAGCCCACAGAAATGTAGGCCATCAGGGCCAAGTTCTTTACCAGACCCACAGCAGCGCCTTCGGGGGTCTCGGCTGGGCACAACATACCCCACAGAGTGTTATGCAGCTGACGCGGCTTGGCCAGCTTACCATCTCTTCCTATGGGTGAGTTGACACGACGTAGATGGGAGAGTGTGGAGGCAAAGGTTAGGCGATTGAGCACCTGAGAGACACCAGCACGTGCCTGATGAGCCTTCTTCTGATCACCCCAGTTACCGGTGGCTAGTGAGTAACGTAGACCGTCGGTGATTATATTTGTTTTGATGGCCAGCTCCAGATTGAAGTCCTTGCCGCGATCAATGAATTTTTGTGTGTACATGCGCACCTCTTTCATAAGATTTTTGAAGAGGCCACGGAAAAGGAAGGCCAATAGCGGACCAGCTAGATCCAGACGCTTGTTACCATAGTGATCCCGATCGTCTAATTCACGACGACCCAGGGAAGCCAGGAGCAGGCGGTGAACCATGTAGCCTAAAAAGTAAGCCTTCTTAGTCTCGCAGAAATCTGATACGCCCACATGAGGCAGCATTTCCTTCTGAAGAATTTCCTTGGCATATTTGATACGCTTATCCTTGGTGACGCCAGGACGTGCACCACGGGCGCCTATAAAATTAAGTGCCACATTCTGTTCTTGGACCACGAAAGCCTCATCTAGCGACGGCTTAACCATTTCCATCATCTCGGGATCATCGAAATCATAGATTATGTGCTCTAAGATATCACGATCGGCCACAAAGCCGAGCGCACGAAACACAATCATGATGGGAATCTCCTGTTTGATATATGGTAAAATGGCTATGATACGCTGACCAATGGCCGATTTTTTTATGTTTTGTGAACCACGTGCCATCATGTTCACCCAAAGCGTGGACGTGGGACGGGAGCTGTGTTCTAGGCAGGAACGAATTTCGGTTTTGAAAGCATATTTGCCATCCTTCATGCTGAACACGTATACAGTATTTGTGGCCATCTTTTCCTGGGCGATGAGTACTTTCTCGGAACCGTTGATAATGAAATAACCGCCTGGATCCAAGGGGCACTCATTCAATTCTGTCAAATCACGATCGGTCAGCTGGGATAGCAAACAGTAAGTAGATCGCAACATGATGGGAATTTTGCCTATGAAGGTTTTTTGATGTTGTGTCTCGACGGGATCCATGCCCTCCACGATTTTAGTCTTTGTTATATCAACATACAAAGGTGCAGAGTAGGTGAGGTTACGCAAACGCGCCTCGTTGGGCATCATGGGACTGGGCGAACCATCTTTTTCCCAATGTGTGGGTTTGGAGAGGTAAATCTGCTCAAATTTTAGTGAAAAGCGTTGAGGCGTCTCCACTTGACCAGATGTATGCTGCGCTTCAGCTTGCAACTCGATGGCTGGTGAGTCCTCCACTATACGCTGGACTGACATCTGGATAAACTCATCGAAGCTGTCCAGCTGCTGTCGCACCAAGCCTTTCTCATCGAAATAGGCGTTGATAACAATCCAACAGGCCTCTTGCCACAATTCGTGTGAAATCTCCTCCGCATTCTCCTCCTCAAACATCTCTGCAAAGAAAGATAGTTAGAATTGCAATTGCAAAAAGTAGCGCTAGCGCTACCGCCGCCATGTTATTTTTCGCCAAAACTGCGTACGTTCATGGCTTTTTTTGGCAGCTTATTTTCATACCTTCCTCATTATCATACATCATTTTGGCGTCTGTGCTGAAGTGCAAGAGCACTTACTGTATACTTTCAATAAGTTTTTATCCCTTTTAAACCGATGTATACCGTCTAAAATATTGTAAATTTCACAACAATGAAAAACGCAAACACCGCAAGCCGCGGCGTTTTTTTTTCTGGTCTGCTGTACCAGTGCTGGAAATAGTTTAAATAAGACAAAAGCGCCACCTGCAGTCTATTTAACCATAAGTTGGCAGCTCTGATAGAGGTGCTTCCTTGATCTTTCGCCGTGTGGCAACCCCATAGCTAAGCAGCACGTGGAAATCGTGTTGCGGTTAAATTCAGCGTGCATAAATACAAATAAAAAATTCTTTAGTAAAACGGCATATTTAATTCTTAAATATGGTAATTATGAGTTCCAAAAAAGTTGAATATTCTTACATATGTAAAAGTGCTTTGCTGCATTAAAAAGAAAACAATTAGCCCAAGCTAAAATGTCTTCTGCATCACCATCACAAACATGTGGCACAGCACCTAAAAATGTGAATCAAAATTAATTTTGCCTTATATTTGCAGTCGAGCCTTTATGTGCTGTATGAACATGCAGCTGGATATTCACTCTTCTCCGTTAAGGAGTTTGAGGAAGTCTCTATGTTCCTGCCACAGGTAGAGTCTTCGGTCACAGACATTGCCAAGTTCAACTCCATAGTAAAGTTGGTGGGATTCTCTCCCTTCAAAACTGCGATTGCTGCCTTGGAAAACGTAAATGCAATTTCCGAGGGTATTGTACCTCAGGATTTGCTGCACTTCCTAGACGATTTCTTTGCCAAGGTGAAGAAGAAGAAGTGCACCCTTGGAATAGCCGATGCCAAGCTGGGTGCCGCCATAACCGAGGCCATTGGAGTGCAGTGCAGTCATTTCGGCGTTGTGCCTGAAATATTGCGCGGCGTACGCTTCCATTTCGCCAAGTTAGTCAAAGGTAAATAAACAGTCCACTTATCGATTTGTTCAGCATCTCATGGACTTGCCCAATAACTTACAGGTTTCACCGACAAGTCTGCTGGTATTGCTCAGCTGGGTCTGGGACACAGCTACTCGCGTGCCAAAGTCAAATTCAACGTGCATCGTTCAGACAATATGATCATTCAATCGATTGCTCTGCTCGACCAGCTGGACAAAGATGTCAACACCTTCTCTATGCGTATACGTGAGTGGTACTCGTACCACTTCCCAGAGTTGGTCAAAATTGTGCCCGACAATTACATGTTCGCAAAGGCGGCCAAGTTTATCAAAGACCGCAAAACTCTGACTCAAGACAAATTGGAAGAACTGGAAGAAATCGTCATGGACTCGTCCAAGGCACAGGCCATTATCGATGCCGGCAAAATGTCCATGGGCATGGATATCTCAATCGTAGATCTAATGAATATTGAGCTTTTTGCCGAGCGAGTGGTCAAACTATCCGAATACCGCAAGAAACTGTCCACATATTTGCACAACAAAATGAATCTGGTGGCCCCGAACTTACAGTCTCTGATTGGCGATCAGGTGGGTGCACGCCTGATTTCCCATGCCGGCAGTCTCACCAATCTGGCCAAGTACCCGGCGTCGACGGTACAAATTCTGGGAGCCGAGAAGGCTCTCTTCCGAGCCCTCAAGACACGCTCGAACACACCCAAATACGGTTTGATTTATCATTCCTCATACATTGGACGCGCTGGCCTCAAGAACAAGGGACGCATCTCTCGATTCCTGGCCAACAAGTGCTCAATTGCCTCGCGTATCGACTGCTTCCTTGAGCAGCCCACCAGTATATTCGGCGACAAGCTGAAACAACAGGTGGAGGACCGCCTCAAGTTCTACGAGTCGGGCGAAGTGCCACGCAAGAACATTGAGGTTATGAAGGAAGCCATCGAGGAGGCTGGTCAAGAGGTTTCAGCAGCAGCAGCAAACCAGAGCCAATCCGAAAAGAAAAAGGACAAGAAGAAGAAGAAACGCAAGGCCGAAGAAGAAAACGGCGTAGAGCAGACAAATGGCAACGGTGTGGCGGAAGCCATCGAGGCAGAACCCGAGAATGGTGATGCCGAGCCCAAAAAGAAGAAAAAGAAGAAGAATAAAAATAAGGAAGCTGTGGTGGCGTAAGGCTATCCCTATTAGCTATTAGATTTAGTTTTGTGCATTTTCTTTTACAAAAGTTTTTCTGTATTTTTACCCCCCGAAATAAACCTAAAATTAATATCACAAAAAATTATATTTTGCATTTTTCTTTTTTATTGATTTTTGATATTTATGTACATACACATGTCGTAAATTTAACTACTGCTAATTGTTTATAACCGTCCATTTAATGCATAAAAGCAGGGTAACTTGCAATGGGCGGGATGTGACATATTCGCCCAACAATTTTTTTCTTTTCGCTTTTTCAAATGTTGCGCTAAAATTTAGTACAACCTTTTTCGTTTTACAACACTTTTTTTGATGGCTTGTTAATTAAAGTTTGTTGTAGTTTTTAAATTCCAAGGATAACAAGGACGGATGTGATGGATTTTATTCTTTTTTCGTTTTAATAAAATAAAATTTTGAATTCATTAGGGAATTGTGAATGGGAAAGTGGAACCGATTGAGTTGATTTAGTTTTTTTTTTACACAATTGGGAATATTTTTCGTTTGTTTTTTTTTTTTAGTTTCTAGGTTAACAATAATGTTTTTTTGGATAACGAAGTTATTTTTTTACAGCACAAAATTATAAATATATAAAAGTGTACAAATTGCTTCTCTGTTTGTTTTTTTTTTATAATTTTTTTTTTTGAAAAGAAAATACAAATACAATATTGCTTGGCCGGAAGGCGAGGATGGAAAGTGGAAGTGGAAAGTTTGGTTAAGAAGTATAGAACAAAAAAATTTTGTACCCTCGCCTTTGGAGCCAGAATTTCCACAGATAAAGAAATATAAATATAATTGCCAAATTAAGCTAACAAATATCATTGAAACAGATCAAATGCTGAGGAATTGTTGTTGTTGCTATGCTGCGGCTGCTGTTGTTGTTGCTGCTGCTGCTGGAACGTATTCATTGCACTAAAGTTGGCGAATGCTGCAACTGGTTGAGCCTGTGCCTGAGTCTGTGGAATGTTTTGTGTGCCAAAGAGATTGGCTCCCGGACTGGTGAGTGGAGAGAAGCCGCCAAAGCCAACGCCGGTCTGTACAGTCAGCGGCGTCTTGGCAGGACTTTGGGTCTTCAGGGCGTTCATCGAGGGTGCCGGAGCCGACGATTTACCCGACTTGCCAATCAGCAAATTATCCAAATTGATATTCAAGTTGCCGGCCTTCAGATCGCCCGACCAAGTGGCTCCCACATTGGCTGGACTTGCGCTGGCACCATTCAAATTGTTATTATTGTTGTTGTTGTTGTTGGCGGAGGCAGCTGGTGCTGTGTTGGAAGATACGGTAGGCTGCAGCAAATTGTTGCCCGTGACGGCGGCAATGGGTGGCAACATATTGTCTGTAAAGATTCGTCAAAAAACAAAATAAAAAATTTTCACAATTTTAATAATTTCTTTTTTATTTTGAAAGAAACAAATTTTTTTCTCTAATTTAAGCAAAAGTCAATTGAAAAAGCTGAGCAATTAAATGTGTAATGATTGTGATTTAGTTAGTGTTTAGCATTTTTTTACTTCTTTTTTTCTTTGTTGGTGCAACTACATCGTTGAATTTTGCAAAAAGCTTGAAGAATACAAAATAAATGAAAGCTCATGTTAATTTCTTTTATTTTCTACAAGTGCAACTTGCAGCTAACAAATATAAATATTTATTTATTATTTTTTTATATTATTGCTAAATACTTTTCTATTGATATGCAAATTGGTTGTTAGTTTTGATGAAATGATTTTTAATTGTTTATTTTTATATTTTTTACCTAGTGCGTCCGCGGCTGTGGCACAATGCCTGGTATATTGAGAAATGCTTTGTTTGTTTGTTTTTTTTGTGGTTGAATTGCATTTTATTGTTATTATTTTGCATTAAATTAGTAAATTTGTATATATTTAAACATGTTTGGTTTTTTTTTTTATCCAAATTTGGGTGTATATGCGCAGCGCAAAAAACGTACAAAATGAAAGAAAAACAAATATAAAGTACTTTCGAAAACAAAAAATGAAAATCTTTTCTTTTCTTTAAGAAAATTATTATTCAGGCCTGTTCTGAATTTTTTTATATTTTAAAAAATTTAAATCATTTGCGCAGGAAGAAAAAAGCTCTTTCACCGTTTCTCATACAAATTCTGAGTGAGAGCTTTTGTTGCATACAATTTATCAGAGAGCGAGAGAGAGAGAGAGAGAGAGATCTTTCGGCAGCTGCTGCTGCGTTGGTAAAAGCTTCTTTACTGTTATGTTTCCCACTGAAGGTTTGTGAATTATGATTTGACAGATTTACGGACGATATGAAAAATGGTCTGGACAAATTTTATTATTCTAATTAAGATGTGAGGATTTAAACTTCAACTACTTCTGGTCATAGCTTTTCCGATATATTCCAATGAATTTTAATTAAGTTCACTACACGTTTCGATCCTTATCTAAATCCAGAACAAGCCTGTTTTGGTTTACCTAGCTCTAGCTTAAAAATATAAATCGTTATAGCTAATTTAAGTATATTTCAAGACTAAGTGTGAATTTAGCAAGAATCTTTACTGATTTTAAATTGTCTGCCTGGAATGTTTGAGGCTATTTTCGCCTAGATCTCTGACGGCTGAGGTTCTTCCCTTTGATAGAGATTATAGCAAGTACTTAAAATCTGTTGAGCCAGATCGCGGCATTCCTGAGAGGTCTCGCCACCTATCAAAGGCGAGCGTATGCAATCCTGTAGCCAGAGTTGCAGCTCCCCCAGAGCCTCCTCAAAATGAATTTTTAGCAAATCAGCGGGCATGGTCACCAAGGTGATGCCAATCAGCTGGAGGGTTTCTGTGCGTACTTTCTCCTCCGGACTGAAGCGCACAAAGGAGCACAGATCAAAAACCTCTCGTGCCATCACCGGCAGCAGTGGGCAATTCTGGGCACACATAATAAATACGGCAAGTGTATGGAGCAAATGGACCAGGAGAAGCTTGTGTATGTCATCTCCAAATTGTTCATAGTTCGCCAAGAGCATTTGACGAGTGCGTGAGCCACGGGCCAGACCGAAAAAGAAGGTACCAGCCACGACATGAAAAGGATTGGCCTTCTCTGGCTTTAGATGCTTCTCTGGCTTGCTAGCAAAGCGCCGGGTCTTGGAACGTAAGCGTTCTCGTATGATGCGCTGGGCAGCAGCCAAGCGAGCAGCGGGCGTCTCTTCGTTGTTTTGAAATTTTCGGGGCTGCTTGGCCGCCGGCGGCCTAATTTCTAGGGAATCGCTGGAACTGATGGTGTCGCCTGCCTTTGACCCTGACAATTCCTGGGCCACAGCAGACAGGATTGAAAGCATTTCTATGCGTTCATTGGTATTGTGCTCCGTATTGTCCGTGTGAAATCGACGACACAATAGCTCGGCACACTCAGCCGGATGAGCCACACAAATGGCCACACAGCACTGTAATTTGGTGCGTTGGAAATTCTCAAAATAATACTGCATATCAAGGGTGAGGAAAACTTGCAGGAGGTCTAGAGCCAATTTGCTATCATGATCTGGCAACTGACGACGTATCAACTGTTCGGCTGTGCTGAGTGCCACCTCAAAGACTTGATAATCTTCTACTTTGGTGCGGAAAAGGTTAAGCAAATCGAGCAGAAATTTCGGGCGTTTCTCTAATGGAGCAGCTATATCATTGGACATATCATAGGGCTTTAAGTCGTCTTCATCTTCCGGCATTGGCTCATCTTCATCATCGGAGTCGAGGGGCTCTACAATAGCTTTTTTAATTTCCGGTTTATTTGATATCGACAATTTTGGTGGTTCTTGAGATTTCTCCGGGTCTTTCATAAACTCTTCGATTCTATCTAATAGAATTTGATTTAATTCTTCAGGATTTAATTTCTTCGGAGCATCCAACTTTTCCACCAGGGCCAATTCATCTAGCTCCTCAAAGATATGCCAGTGATTTGTCTTTTGCATTTCGTTGAAAGAAAAATCCAAAGTTCCTTCGCCTCGGCCTATCGAATTGTATATCAAGGATACAGTCTTCATGCCCACATATCGCTGCACAGAATCTGGCGACTCCAAGTGATGACTGAAGCCCTCATGTAGCTGCCTGGTAAATGAATCCTCCAGAAAATTCTTACCATTCATAGCGATGAATCGAGCGCAGAGTACAAGCATTTTGGACAAGGCCAAGTATTCCTGCATGCTGAATTTTTGGAGGCAAGTCCGTTTCGACCAGATACCCAGCAATTGCCCAAACAGTGCACTCAATTTGTGATAACTTGCCAAATTCAAATATCTGACCAGAGTGATGAGTTCGCTATTTTCAATAGGAGGACGCTGCAGTGGCAATTTCTGCAATAGGCAATGCTGCCAATGTGAGCCCTCGAAGGCTTTGGATCCAATCAATACAAACATATTGCTCTGCGCCCTCAGGGCAGATTGTGCCAAGATGAAACAAGCGGCCGGTTCCAGTCTGATCAAGATCTTTTGAATCGTCTCACGTGCTTGTGGTGACTGAGCATAACTCTCCAAGACGCGGAGTAGCTGCTCCAATGTTTCCAAGTTGCCGGCAGCTTCAAAGAAATGGCTGACCACCTGTGATAGAATCCAACTGTGAGGCTCCAAGTCAAAATAGTTATTGCTTTCTTCGCATTGCAGCAGGAAATGCAGAGACTTCAGCCACTGGCGCAAAATAAGCTTTCCAAAGTGGCGGGAAACAAAGAAATCTGGCATTTTTTTGCCCAACTGATTGGCCACATGAGTCGGCAGAGCCGTGAGAGTCTTAAAGTACTGATGCACTTGGCTATCATATTTATCCAGCTGGGGCTCTGGTATCATGGGCAGAGTGCGTTCGAAGCGCTTCTTAAGGACACCACGTTCCCTGGAAATATGCAGGAAGCTGATGGCCAAGAGCTGATCATCCTTTAAAAGTTCAGTCAGCAAGGCTGTGGAGGTCCCGGGCTCACGTGGCAATTGCTCTTGCAGAGCCTCGAAGGTAGCTTGGATGTATTCAAAACTATGATCGAGTTTATAAAAATTCACCACAGTTAAATCCCTGGCTGGATCCGGCCAGTCCGGGCTGATGAGCCTGCTCAACTGAGCCAAGACGGCTGCGTATTCTGAGCTAGCCAAAACAGACCAATCTATGGGAGAGCTGTCGAGGCCCACAATCTTTTCCGGCGTAGCATAGCCGGGCAGGTCTCCAGACTGAAGTAGCTTTTGTAAAATGTTGGTAACCCTGGCTGCTTCAGCTGCACAACGTATTTGTGGCAAGTCGCGTAGCTCTGCTATGGCTGCCTCGAGGGCTGAGTGCTTGGGCTGTGGTTGTACAGGTTTCCGCTTGGCGGTGACTGTCTGGGCCAGTGTTGGCTGAGTTGGCTGCTGTGTGTCCACAGCTACGATAATTGGAAGAAACAAAAAAGAAAGATGTGTGCAACCCATTGGAATATGTGTTGATTGTGTAGAGATCATCATGCAATTCCCTCAATTGACTCCACACTAGACTAAACCTAAGCCTAATCAACCTAATTATGTGTTAAATATTTAATCACAAATCTAGTTAAGCCTATGTACATAAATATGTGGAATGGTGGCAACTTACCCATTGGCATGCTTTGGTGAATCGAAAGATCGCCTAGACCGGCTAGCAGATCGGTGGCTGTGGTGGCCGTTCCTGTGGCTGGCGTTGAGCCCGTCGTGACATTAAACAAATCAAAGGCATCATTGGCGGGCGTGGCCGTTGTCAACAACTGACCGTCAAGCGCCGAGCTCGTGTTATTTGTGGTCGTTGAGCCTTGGAAGGCAGCGAAATCGGCAAACTCATCATTGCCGGCAGGCAGAATTCCCGTGGAAGGTGGCTCAGTGGCAGCTGGTCCGGCACCGCCAAAGGCAGCTGCAAAGTCACCGAACTCTTGGGTCTGTGTGTCATCTGCTCTTGGATTGAAGTCATCATCGTCATCGACAATTACGGCTGCACTGTTGAGTGTTTGCTCGGGTCGATGGGCTGGTGGCGAGCACGTCTTGAATAGATCATCCAATAGATCATTATTATTGCTGGATGTATTGCTTTTGTTGTTATTCTCGCCCATTAGATCGGGTGTGTCACGGTGCGTGGGCGAATGAATACCGGCTGAGGTGGGAACCTTGCCAAAATTGGCCGCAGCACCCAAGTCTATTTTCTTCTGGCTTCCTGCCGCTTGCTTTGACGTTGGCGCTGGCTGCTTGGACACCGGAGATGTGACTGATTTGGCTCGTATGTTCATGCTGAGGTTATGCGTTTTACTTTCCGTGGCCGGTTCTGCAGGGCTGGCGCGGTCATTATAGCGATAATTACGTCTACAAAAATAATATTCAAATTAGCTATTAAGTCTTTGACACAAAATGGTTCCATTTCGCCTACCTCGGACTGGGCGAGTCACTATCGGAGCCTTCTCGTTCGCCATCGTAGTGGGTATCTTCATCCTCATAGCGATCAGCAGCATTCTTATCCGAGTCTGGAACGTATGGAATATTTTAATAAATCTGATTTGAGATTGATTTCAGTGTCAACTTACACCAATTGTCTCCACGATTGGAACGCCAGTCCCCGTCATTATAGCCACTACCGCCACTATAGCCACCAAAGCCGCTGGTTCCACCACTGCTGCGCATGCCCATAGCATCGCTGCTCATGCCTATGTATTTATCTTTGTTCTTTTTCGCCTTCTTGCGCTCATCGCGCAGTCGATCATCGTCTTGTATAAAGTCTATAAGCTCTCGTACCTTATGCCTAACATTAACGCCCTGATCCTTGCCGCCCTCATCGGTGAAAGTGTAGTTCTCCAGAGAGCGCAAATCATAAATATGCTCCCGGGACGAGGTAACCACACGTTCCGACCCATTTCGCACCAAATAATTCAAAAGTAAAAGACTCTGCAAATAAAAAAAGTATTGTTATATTAATGAGCCTGGCTTAATATGGTTTGGCTGACCTTATAAGTGCGCCGCCAGTTGGTTTTATTGTCCTGGAGCATGCGCTTCCACAGCATAGACATGACTTCTGGGAAGGTCTCGTATGAGAAAGTGGCATGGGCCAGCTCCTGCATGAGGGGTCCTGTGGGGCCCCAGGGATCATCGTTAGTGGCCTCACGCACCTTTCCCTCCGTTTCTGTGTAGTTCATCACGACATTGGTGCTATGGAGAAAAAGGTATATTCAATTGAAATCAGTTCGAAAACTTATACGTGTCTGGTGAATTTTCAACTGTCTTCAGTATTGGTTAAAATTGATAATAAACGTGAAAAATATACACACACCCCTTTATCATATATTTTGATAAGAAAGATTCTAGAGAAGCCGACCCACTTATACTTGCATTACACACACAAGTGCTAATGCAATCATAAACTTTTTACTATTAAATTTTTTACTCAAACGGCTAAACGAAAGGGGAATGGCAAAGCGATAAGCTAACGGAAATGCGAGTCTCACAAATTCGAATTTCATACCCAAATCGAGCTTCCAAATAAAAGTGCGGTTGCCTATATACTATATATATGTGTGTATGTGTGGGTGTATAACCAACATCATAAATCTAATTTATTTTTAATGGTGGCAAAAACTTTGCTGGAAAGCTAATATTATTATTATGAATATGTGAGCATGTGAGTTCAGGTGAATAATTTATACAACAGCTACACACATACCCAAGTACATTTTTTTTTTTTATTTTTAAAGAATCAAAAGGCAAACAAATTGTTTCCATGATAAACGAAAAATATTTTTATGCATACTTATATACATACATACTGACAGTGACAGTATCGGAATGTGCTGCATGCCTCCGAACTTGAGGAACTGGCAAAACATACAATGGAAAACCTGATAAAACATATTCAACAAACAACCTTGAAAGTCACGAAAGCCAGCAAACCAGACTGCTAGACTACCAACTAAGCCAGCTACTGCCAATAAGCGTGTCAGGTTAATTATTGTTCCCATAAATAAGTAGGGAAAATTAGAAATATTTTATTTTCGGCATTGGTAGGCGCCCAAGCACCTGTGCTTTCAACTAAAACGGAAGGGCGTATGGGGGGGAGAAGGTTTATACGAGTGCGCGCAGCACAGCGTGGGAGTGCCCCTACCACTTGACAGTCTTTTTCGATTTGTTTTATTTGTGAAATATTTGTAATTGAAATTATGATTATATTTTGTAGTTCAACTTACACTTTGTCCGCCAATTCGCGCACTTTCCACATGCTTATAAATTTATCAACCATTTTTGTTAAATTTTGATGCTTATAAACTTTTCACACGAACTTGCCAAATTGAAAGGTAAATGAGAAAAAATCAAGTTATGGTTGTTGTGCTATTTAAGAATGCACTCGATTACAGTTTGGTTTCGCTCAATTATGCGGGTATTAAGCACTTAAATAAATGTGCCTCTGTATGTATGTGCCCGTTGTACTTGTGTTGTATGAAATAATAGGTTTAAAATCGAACACAATAAAAATAAAATTTTGTAAATCACGGGCAGCAAAAAAAGTTGGTGAGCTGTCCCTAGTGTTGCCAACTATCTGAACAAATCCGAGAAAACATTGTTCACTCAAGATGTGAACGTTTCGAAAGAACTAGTTCTATTAGGGAGAATTTCATAAAATAAAAATTACTGCTTAAAATAATAAAAATAATTTTCGATTTTTGTAGTTTTCTCTTCAAAAATAAATAACTAATTTTATCAATTTTTAAAATGAACCAGAGAAAGGTTCATAAATGAACAATAGGGTTGCATGGCGCGGTTGCCGCTAAGTTAATCAGCTGCGCTGTGCCGTCATCTGTGGACTTCTAATAGGAAAGTTTTTTAAAATTAATAGTTAAATGAAATTCACACTTCTGGTTCTGGAAAATTGTATGGAAACTACTGCCAATCCAGCAGCATTGGCGTGGAATATAATTTTTTGGCGCTGTCACAAATTAAAGCCATGAGAAAAACATAAACAAACAGGTTATGTAAACTTTTTTTGCCTTGCAGCGTGAAGATTACCCACACCCGACACGACCAGGCCGCTGGATAGCTAAGTGAACATGTTGGGACTACAACGTTTTGCAGGACGTTTTGCCAGCCGGCTGTATCGCAGTGCCACCTACAGCAGCAACTCACGTGCAGCCGCAGCACTGGCAACCGCCGCGAACAACAACAGTTCAAATAGTCAAGACCCAACTGGTGCGACGATTGCCGATTCAAGTTCACCCAGTGCAGAAGCAAGTGGCAAGAAAGTCAAGAGTACGTATGAATACCAAACAATAAAACAGTCCATCTAAAGATCTCATTCTCATATACAGATGGCTTGGTGGCTGCGGCTTTCGAATCACTGAAAAATGAAAACTCACCCAGCGCAGGCTCAGCGGTAGATAAAAAAGATTCTTCAAATAACATCGACGAACGGATTATTAATGCCAAGACTGTCAATGGACTTTTAATGATAACCGAAAACAACAACGCATTTTCGCGAAAGCATGCCCTCAAAATTGTGTCCATACTAGCGGAATGGAGTTCCATAAATCGCGTCAAAATATCAGAGTTCGAGAACGACACACGCTTCCTGCGCATTTGCCGTATTTTGGGACGAACTGTGCCTAAAAATGGAGGCACTGCCAAAAATACAGGAGAGGCTGCCCTTAATTCCCCCACAAGTAATGCGAAAAGGATATCTGGCTTCCGCACAGATGACCTGAACACCGTACTTGGTGTAGCCGGAGATGATGAGGCCGCCAAGTTAATAGCCAGCATAAGTTTACCACAAATGGTTAAGGTGATGAGCGCACTAGCCCAAAGAAAGCGCCGAAGCACACCTCTACTCCGTTCCCTGGCATTCAATATAAGCAGTGCCTCGGAATCTTTGGATCTTAAACAAGCTGCTGATATACTGTATGCCATGGCCACGCTAAATTTTCAGGATTCCGTGCTGGGAGCGAAAGTATGTGCCGATGTACAAACGGCCTTACCAAAGAATGTGGAAAAATCTGCTCCAGTGGGATCAATACTCACCAGCCTAGGAATATTGAGATATCGGGACCTGGGTAAGACTCCAATCATATTATTAATCAATCATTGTTTAAAACTCTTAATTATTACAGATATTTTAGAGTCGCTAACACAATGGCTACTTAAAAACAGTGAAATATGTCGACCTCAAGATCTCAGCGCCTATTTCCTCACCTCGGCTTTGCTGAACTTTAAGAGTGCTAATCTGGAAGATGTGCGTTCCAAATTGATCAAGTCAATTATGCGCGAAGACTTCACTAAGCATGGCGAATGGCTTAATTATGTTTGGTCGCTGACAATGCTCGGACTCGTGGATCATGCACAATTGGAATCTGTACTCAGGTTTGATTAATATATTAATATTTTCACTTGAATCACTTCTCTCATTTTACAAATTTTTTAAACCTACAGTTCAGAGTTTTTGGAAAAATTAAAATTGGACAAAACTGGTGTCACACCCACATCCAAAATGCGTCTACTCAATCTGAACAGTTATGCGCAGCTACTCGCAACAGACTATAAGGGAAAGCTGCTACCAGAAAATAGTCCGGCCTTTGATGTGCCTATGGCTCATACGAAATCCAAACAATTGATTGTCAATGGAATGCTTGATGCCCTCAAGAGTTTACTGCCAGCCAATCATGTGCAATCTTCAGTAGATAGTAAAATGGGTTTTTTGATTGGTAAGTGAAAAATTCTATTTTTTGTTTTTTGGGGTGAAAAGTAAAGTTTTGAATTCCCTTCCAGATGCACTCTGCCATTTCGATGAAAAAAGAAATCCTCTGCCTCTGGACACCAATAATCCAAATGCCATCAAGTGAGCCCTAAAACGTTTCCCATTCCTCATTGAGTCTAATGAAAATATTTTGAATTCTAGAGTGGCGCTGATGGTAATTGATTTTCATGACATTTGCCATGGGACCCATCGATCGGCCAGTGGAATCACAAACCTCACTTTCGATCTGCTGGAAAAGAGAGGCTATACGGTTATAGCAATCCCGTATAACGATTTCAATAATAGTGACAAATTACTGAAACGCGTTCAGTATTTGGAGGGAAAATTCAAAACCATTGTTAATAGCAAATAATTTCAGTTCATGTGCTTTGGATAAAAGTTGATCAGTTTATAAATGTAATTTAATTGTATAGACGCTGATTAATAGCCAAAAAAAAAAAAAACAAGAAATATACTTTTTTTCCAAAAGCCATTAGTTTTCTTCTTTGGTTTGAAAGGAATGTTTCGAATATATTTTAAAATATTGAAGTTGTTATATTAATTTGATTAGGGCAATCCATTTAGACCTCGTTCAAATTGCTGCTGCGCTGCTTGTTCATGCCAACGTTCCACCATTGGCCAGTCTCTTGGAATTCTGTGGCCACAGCTGCCAAGGCATGGAAGGAATTGCGAGCCAGCATATGCTGATTGCTCACATGTAAAATTAGCTTTGGGTCATAGACCTTCTCAATATCATCAATTTTGTAATGGTCTCGGGTCTCCTTTTCGGTCAGGCAAACACAGTTCCAAGGAGCCCAGTCTTCGTTTTTTCGCCAACGCGGCAATCTGCATAAATTGAACTCAATTCAAAAAGTTTGGAAATCGAAATATTTTCAGGCTAACCTCAATTCAGTTATATTTTCGCTCTTGCTTAAAGCCGAATGACCATGCCAGATCTTGTCTATGATGTGACGCACATCGTCCTGCTGCAGCACGAAGGCATATGAAGAGGAGCACTTTCGCTTGCGTTCATCCCGTTGGATGCAGCGCAATATGGATTGATATACAGTGTTCTCCGTAGCCGTCAACTATTCAATTAAGGTTATTATATTATTGGAGATTAAAAGGTTTAGACAGCCACTCACCTTGAGATAGTAGCAATGTTTGCAAGTATCTACATGACTTTGACGTGTCCTTATGGCAAATTGACCCAGCGTCTTAACCTTCTTGCAAACAATGCACATCCTGGATGGAGGTCCTATTTACACAGAAATAAATAAAGACGAATATTAAACTTAAGCGAGCTTGGAATATCCTGTACCTTATAGAGGGTATATGAAATATATAGTCAATGGGATACTTTCAAGGCACAATTAAGGAATTACCCTCGACTTGTATTTACTATGATTGGATACTTTCACATAAAAATTTTAATTAAAATATTTCTTTGTAATCAACAAAAGTTTTTCACAATAAAGGAAGGGCGCCATCTATCGGACTGCCCATTCGATAGAGAATTCGTATTTCTCCTGTATCTATGGTTCGATTTGACTAATGTCTGATACTCATCGAAGGTTTTTTGCTTATTAAAAGAAGGTAGGCCGAAAGGAGACAAAAATATAAGGAATCAGAAGTTAGGAATAAATCCTATTGACTATTAGATCTACGGGAAAGAACGTATATATACCCAGATCATATTGTTTTGGTAACTTTGTGAGCTTTAACGCAATATAAAAACTTTGACTCTTTCTTACAGATTATAATTTTAAAGACTTACTTTTCTGGCCTTCATTTTTCTGAAACTTGATCAATTCGAAAAAGAGTGTATTCTGGCGTTTACGCAAAATCTCCACATCGCTGGACTGGGCATAGATCAATAAATTCCTCTCTCGATCGAACAGATCGAAAAGCTGAAAAAGTTAATCGACTGAAAAAAAAGTAAAAGGACAATCATTTTGAAAAATACCTCGGGAAAGTCTGGAAAACAGGTTTCCTCCATAATAATCTGCATAACCGAATTGAGTAAGTCCAATCGCTTCTCCTTACTCATAGGCTCACGAAGATCCCGGTATACCTCGGTAAGAAAACGTACCCTTTGAGTGCGCAACAAGTCCAAGTGTATCTTGCAGTCCTTATAGCCTATCCACTCAATAGGCTTACCCATTTTCTTCAGCAATTGATCTTTTCGAAAGTCTTCCATGGCATTGAAAACGAGACGACGTTGACGCTCCACCCCATTCAAAAGTTGGATCTCCTTGTCCAACAAAAGGTTCACCTCCGAAATACGAGCTGGTCCCTCATACTGGGCTGTGATGCGTTTCAGTTCGGCCCGTTTCCAGCGACCCACTTCGGCATAGAGCAAATCGAAATCATCTTTGGTCCGTGGAAACTGTTTCACTCGTTGTTCTCGTTCGACACGCTCCTCTACGAACTTCTGATAGCGCTTTTCCTCTTCCTCTCGGTTGGAGACCAAACGTCGATATTCCTTGGCCCGAATGTGTATATACTTCCAAAGAATCCATCTACGCCAGTTGCGCTGTATCAACAGGACCTTCTCCAGCTTGCGCTCAGCCCGTTCCTTTTGACCAAAACTCTGATACTTTCCCGGAACAATGACAAAATCTGTCGCATTGGACACATACATAACATTGATGCCATCGAGAAAGCATTGAACCGATTGCTCATGGGCTGTATTCTAGAGATAGCCAGAAATTAAGGGATTACCAAATTTGGATTTTATACAATTTTTCTTACCAGAGTCTTTTCCTTTTTTTCCCAGGTTTGGGTGTCACGGGTCTTGTAGCGTCTAAACTTTATCTTATCGAAATACGGACCAGTCTGTGTGAAGGCATCCAAATATTCCTTGCCACTCTTCTTGTCCCTGTACCCGCAGAGAAAGGGCTTTATGATGGCAGCATTTTCGATTTCCACAACCACAGTCTTGGCCTGGCCATCCTCAGTATCCTCCCCTGATATATGCACAGTGATAAAGTCGGGCAGACGATATTTACTAAAAGAAACAGAATGGGTTAACACTCTTTCGGAATCTCTCAAATAATTCCACTCACTCATAATAAACATTAAGATCAAGTTTGGCCATGGAAGCTTTGGTGCCAGGCTGAGCATCAAGCTCAATATCAAATTCATGGATGCCAAAATCATCGTATTTTGTGGAATGAATGGGCGTGGAATCGCAAAGCACTCGATTCGACTGCTTCAAGATAATCAGTTCGGGATTAACCTCAAACTTTCGGGAAATGTCCTGCTTGACTTCGGCCAATGTCATACAATTTGGATAGACCTGTGCCATTATCTGATTTTCGGAAACTCGAAACTTGACCGTGACATTTTCAAGGTCCACGGAGCACGAATCAACACGATCCGAATCGCTGCTATGCTGTGCCAAAGGGGGCGCACAGCCAGGCGGCTGTTTGGGACGCTCCGATGGTTCCACATTTAGCATTACATTGCACACATACGAAGTGGGATAATTTTCGGGATTCATTTCAAAATATATAATAGAGCTAAAAGTGTTTCAAAAACTGACATACAATTATTATTTGAGTAGCTAGTTTTGATTTGACTAAACCCTCCACTTTGCTAGTACCATTAAATTGTTTGACCTGGCTGCTAGGCGCCTCGTTTCCCGTTATGGCAACGCCATGTCGTCTTCACTTATTTATTTATGGTTGCCATAGCGAAATTCTTCAACTTCATCATTTTTCTCACGCACTTTTGTGTTTTCACGATTCTTTATTATTTTTTATTCTTTTTATTTCATAGTTTCCATTCGGTCGAGTGAAAGCGCCACTCATCTAATGAGACCCCTGAAAAAGGTTTTGACGTTGTTTACAAATTTGCATATAAATTTTTGTCTAATTGCCCCAATTTCGGTTTCTTCCGCACAGTGGCTCACGGTTAACCCACTGTTTGCCTATTAACTCCAAACCATAAATCATACTTTTCGACTGGCGAAAACTTAATTGAATTCAAATCTGTCGCAGCTCTTTTCTTATTTTATTGTATAACTTTTTAACAATCCGCTTTTTTATTGGAATTATTTATGTGGAATTTAATTTTTAAGAGAGACTTCGGTGACAATAATCACTTTTACTAAATACTGTCGACGATTTGGCTAATTATGACACGCAAGCCTGACAGATTAACGATAATTAAGATGATTTATTTTACCTCGAGCTTTTGGGTTTTTTTCATTTGATTTGTATTTCCTTTGGACTTGAATTTGTGATGCTCAAATGTGAATTTTCTCTTCAATTCATATTGAATGTTATTTTTAGCTACCTTGTGGTAGACTCGACTTAGAATAAGTTTGAGTAGTCATAGCTATACCGTGGGTCTAACCGAGTTCCTGAGACTTTCAAGACCTCTCTCCTCATTCAGGTTGACCCACTAGTGGAACTTTCTGGTTGATACCAAAGTGCGAGAGAGTCCTCCGTTTGGTTAATTAGAATTAGACGACTAAAGGGATACTGCATCCCCCTAAAGCCTATAAGAGCTATAAGAGCTTAAGGCAAGGACATATCGAGTCTCTAAAATGGTACCACGGGAAACCTAACTTCTTTTTGAGGTGGACACACTAGTGAGACTATGTCGTGTTATTTGGTGTTATATGGCTTAGACCCATATGCAAGTAAGTCCCCCGTATCGTAGACAGACCTAGCATGAGTCAACTTATGGAATATTGGTTACCTCTAATGCCGATATATAGAAGCTTAAGGCAAGGACATATCGAGTCTCTAAAATGGTACCACGGTTTGGGTGAGTGCTTCAAGATTTCTCTTCTAAGTGAGGTTGGGACTATGCAGTTGGTTTCTGTTTGTCTAATCAGTCCTAAAATAAAACGCGTTAAGGGATCTTGGGACCTCTTAAAGCTGAACTATTGGAGCATAGAGTGAGTGAGACCTTTTCTTTCATTGAGGTAGAGTCTCTAAGAGGACTATGTGGTGATATTTGATATACCCTCAAAAACACGTAGAGTTCCTTTTGTCAATTGAGTGTTATGACCCAACTCAGAAAATCTTATTTTGAGTTTGATAATAAATTTGATTTCGATTGATTTGAGACAATTACTTCCAATATTTTCCCTGTACCACAAATAAAGAAAAGACCAAAGAGTTTTGCTAACTAAAATAATTAATAAATAATATTTTTATTGTAATAAAATTTTGACTTAAGATTATGTGGCGTGAGGTTGCTTTTGCGTCCAGCATGAGCCACCTGCAATCGGAAGGGACGCCCATTGAAGTAATAAGCATTATGATGCTGGACCCTTAGGATTTTGCTCTCTGTGGGCCGAGTGGATGTGGAGATGCGATCAATGTTGTTGTGGCTCATGGCGGGTCTCAGCTTCATGGGCCTCACTGGACTGCTGACGGCTGTGGGTAGCGTTGTTGCCAATGTTGTTGACTCGGGTAGGATTGGATTGATCTTCATGGGCTGATAGTCGTAGCCAACTCCTGGGATATATCGATAGGGCAGTGGCGGTATGGGAATGTAATAGATCTTTGAGTCCTTCTTTGTCTTTTTTGTCTTGCTGCCATTTTTGTTGTATCTGCGCAAGCTCAGTGGTTTCGAGGTGACCACATAATCCTTGTATATATTGGTCAGTGGGGGACTTTGCACCAAGACCTTTTGTAGTATGAGCGGTGTGGACGATCCACCAACATCCAGGGCCACATCCAGACTGCTCGGGGTGGGCATATTGAATAAGTAGGCGGAGCTCAAAGTGGGCGTTATCAGAGCGGCAAGTATCAAAACTGTGCCCAGAACAAGACTGCTCAGTGAATGTGACATTTTCTGTAAATAAAGAAGCCGATTGAGTCTTACAATTACATTAAATTGTCAAGGTAAAGAATAATGAGAATAATAACAATAATGAAAGTGTCAAGCGGTGGCCAAAATTCGATTGACCAAGCGCACCCACAACTCAAGTCAACTTTAATTGTTTCAAAATTTGATTGATGGGGTGGAGAATAACTGACAAAAGCTTACAAAAGCAAAGCAAACATAAAATCAAAAAAAAAAAAAAAAAAAGGCAAAAAGCATTCATCCAAACCGATTTTCTGCCAGTCATTAGCGTATAATTTAATAATACCAACTGTGAGAGCTTATAAAAATAAATAAATCGGCTATGCGCATCAAAGCGTGAAATGCGCGCAAATTCCAACCAAAAAAAAAAAAATTAAATTGAAAAAACAAAAAACTTGAACAAAAAACTCGTGTAGTTTCTCACGTTTCAGACTAAACAACCAATTTCGTATAGCACAAATCGATTTGATTTAAATGAAAGCATTTAATGCACACGCCAATCAAAAAGCCAAGCCAACTTCGAGGCGTCCACAGACCAAGCCAATGCCTACTCGGCCACCTCAGTGCCTCAGCGCCTGACGTCGTCGTCGACTGATCAATTACGCTAATGAATGCGGCAGGCGCCATCTAGCGGCGGCCAAACACTTCAACGCTTGAGTGATTAATGAGCCAGTAAAAGAATAAATTGATTAAAGCAGCAGCCTAAACGGTTTTGATTGAAAATCGACAAGACTAATAACATGTTTGCACCCAGGAGAGCTTTCAAATCAGACAAGCCTTTTCAGACTGGACAACTGGCCCAGACAGACAGACACCTAACATAATCAAGCCAATAAATTTTCGGCATGTCTGCTGGACAGACAGACCAAAATGTAAAGTTCATATTTATGGAAATTTGTTTTTGGCACAACACCCTCAAGCTGAACCGCCCAGATCTTCCTCTTTCTAAGCAGAAAAGACAAATGACCGAAAGTCTTGTCTTTGATCCATTCGTGCATTTGATATGTCTGGGATATGCCCAGACAAAATTGATGGGTGTGTCTTAGCTAACTAACGGTTCTTCTGCTTGTTTAAACCAACAATTTTCAAGAATTATTTAAATTCATCTCGATGATAAATGAGGATTCTTTGTCTTATTTGTCTGCTTTAATTTAGGCTTAATCACTGTGATTTGTGCGCGTGCGTGTCTTGTGACGTCACAGCACCATTTTAATTTACATCGAAAGAAAGCAAAGATCCCCTCCAAAAACACTAATGAGCCAAGCCAAGTCAAAGTGATATGCCGCACGCCAACAACAACAATAATGAATCATAAAAAATTTCCCAGGCCCGTAAAGGCTTAATCATTTGTCCACTCAACGCAAGCCAACTTAGATATGGAAATATATGCTTCAGCTATACGCCAAGGTCGGCTTTTTTCAGAAGAGAGCTAAGCTTATGATTATGTTAGATTCTACAGATTTTATTAATAGAGTTCTCAATTAGTTAGCCAAACCAAACAAAAGACTCTGACAACAAACTTGTTTTTTTTTTCTTTTTTGATTTATATGCAAATCAAATAAATATTTCAATTATAAATTAAATATGGAAAAATTATTACTTAGTTGCACTCACTTTATATAGTCGTTGGCTGCAGCTGCCAAACGTGATTTGCAATTATTTATTAATTTTTTTATTGTGTAATTATTTGTCTTGCTTGTCTGAAGAGTCCTTCAATAATATATTTTTAATGATTTGCAATAATTTTTTTTTTTTTTTTGTTTTTTCTTTAACTTTTTTGATGTCTTTTTAATTTCTTAATATTTATGAATATTTCAAACACTACACAATTATTTGTTAATGTCTTTTTCGTTTTTTTGTAATATCACAAAAGTCCTTGAACTAGTTTCGTATGGAGAAAGAGAGCTTCCTTCGTTTAATAATCTTCACTTTGATCTGAGTAGGTGCGAACGCGTTTTGGTTTGCGTTGTGTACGCCTCGAACAGCGGCAAATAAATGAGATCTACGGTGGGTAATTTGTTTTTCTTAAAACAAAAATCACTTTGCTCTGCCAGCTACCGGCAATGCCAGCGCCACCGTCACCGTCACCGCCAGCGTCGTCTTGGACATTCGGCTCCGACCAGTTGCTGGGGATGTCCGAGCGTTCACTTGCTTCTCTCGTTTATGTGTATGTGTATGTGTGTGTGTGTGGGGTCCGCAATTTTTTTTTTCTTTCTTTTTTCTTTTTGTTTTAGTGGCGTGTGAGGTCTCTGGGAGCTGGCTGGCTGGCTGGCTGGCAGCTGATTGTGTCGGTGGCACCAATGATCTTTGATGATGAGTGTGCCTCGTTGAGGCTGATTGAGGCAGAGTGGAGTGCATAAATTTGTCACTTTATTGTCACTTACTTATTTGCAGACCTGATGAGACTCTGATATTGATGTTACTTTTAGTGGTGGGATTTGCTTTTGCACTTTGTGGGTTTTATTTTTGCCATTTGCCTGACAAATCTAACAGATCCCAGGCCAGTTTGCTATTGGGGCCGTCAACGAATTGATTCATTTCACTTGGCTGACAGCTGCCTTATGTGCTGCCACTTGTTCGAAAGTGTTAGTCCAGCCACGCAGCAGGAAATTCAATATCACCTCGGCTCCCCCAGCATCCGAGACCGTCCCAGCCCTGCCCAGGCTGGCCCAACCCGGTCCAGTCCAGTCCAGTCATCGATTGAATTACAGAGCTGGCAGTGTTTGTGTCTTTTGTCTTTCCAATTTGTGCACAAATTAGTTACAAATGAACCTACGACAACAAAGCCCACAAATACAAGGCATCAGTCTTCTGGTCTTCTGAAGGTAACATGAGACTGCCAGAAGGTTTTATTGACAGACCAACGCACGCCACCTAACCTAACCTTCCCAGACTGGCCAGCTTTGGACTGCCTAGTTGGCTAGTTGGTTAACTGGTTGGCTCCATTTTTCTTTCGATTTTATTCCCGTTTTAAAGGGCTTGGCTTACTTTAATTGGCGCCTTGTTGCTGCCAGCAAAGAATTTACTCTTTTTTTTTTTTTTTTCTTTTTAGAAATAATTCCAAGTCTTTGTGTCATTTTTTAATGGTGATGCGTGTTGCCAGCACGCCAAACGTTGTGCTACACTTCTTCAATTAAAAAAAAAAAAAAAATAAATAAAAAAAATAAGAAGAAGAAATTTTAAAAATTTCACAAGTTTTTTTTTTTTTTGCTGAACTTTTGTGACCCACATAAAAAATAAAAGAAACCTGAGGTTTTTCCAATCTTACTTTCAGTGTTTATTTGAAAGACTTTGAATTTGTCATATAACAAATTTCCCCACAACACTTTTTTTTTTTGCAAAAAATAAAAAAAAATCAATTAGTCACCTTTATTTTTTTCTCTTCAAATGTTAAGTTTTTCTATTTCGTTAAACTCGAACTTAAGCTGTGTCAACATTGCGTATACTTATTTGATGTTAATTGTGCGAAGTAATTAAAATAGGTAAAAGACCAACCCAAACTACTTTAATTAATTTGTTGTTGTGTTTGCAATTGTCGTAAGATAAATTTCTTCATTATGTAAGATTTTTTCTCATTGTCGTCGTTTGTTTTTTTTTTCACTTTCCCAAAGCTTTTCAACCTGGCTAATTGCAAATGTCTTTCGCTGAACAACTTAATTTTGTTTGTTTTTTAATTAAGTTGCTCTGGCTTAAATCATTTGAAAAATTCAACAAATCAATTTCGAAACCAAGAATACAGAAGCCGAAATTAAGAAGCCAACAAAATTAATATGCGATTTGGAAAAGAAAAAAACAAATCGATTTAATTGTTTAGACATTAAAACACCTTCAAATATTAATTAGCCATGTCGTGCTGTTGGCCACTCAACCGCCCCTTTTGTTCAGACAATTAGCTTCTCTTACTGTCTCACTCACTCTATCTCTCCCTGTCTCTTTCTAAGCTCTGCCAGCTTGATCTAATGGCTAAAGAGTGTGTTGAAGTGCGTAATTTCTGTGGTCGCATGTGCAGACTGACTATTTACAAGTCAAAGAGTCTATCTACAGGCATTTATTACAAAAACAAGTGTATTACAACAACCATTATTGTTGTCTATTAAACAACAACATTAACAAAGACCAAATCAGCTAGAATTAAAACAAGAAATTTAGCCAACTTAACCAAGGCGACCATAAGATACTCTCTGAAATCTTAGATATTATCTAGCGGATTATATTTAAAATTTTTTTTTTTTTTTATTTTTTATAAAAAATAAAGACTTAAATTTTAATAGAATTGATCAATAAGGCCCACCGATTTTCTTTAGAATTTTTTTTTTTTATTTTGATTAGTCGCAACTAGTCAGCTTTCCTTTTTGGATTCTGTATATCTTTGAGATGCTTTCAGTTCTTTGGAATCCCTCAAGATTTGATCTTAAAATATCTTAAAAAATATATACCTTATCCTATGACTAAAGTCTGTGCTTTTTTCTTGATATAGTTTCAGTTGAGCTTTGGGCTTTTTAGAATTAAAAAGGAACCCAAACCTCACCAGACTCAGGCCAGAAACATCAGGACTTAAAAACTTTGAACTTTATTTCCTCCAAGTTCAAGATAAGTCTACAGGAACTTTATTTCCTATAAGTTCAAGATCTGATCTATAAGAAATATATATGTTTAATTCAAATTAACTTAACTTGTTATTTTAATATTTTACAGAAAGTAAACTCTTGGTAAATAAAGAAAAGCAAATCACATAAAGTCCTTTTTAGCTTGACTTATCAATCATATATATATTTGAATATATAGCATTAAATAAATTTTTAAAATTCCCTTTTTATTTAGAAAGAGTATTAAGCTCTTTGGTTAGATTCAGTCAAGATAAGTTGAGCTAAGTTTTATTTTGTTTAGACAAAATACAAACACGAAGCACCTGTAAATCTATTTAATCTGCACTTGTATCTTTAACTGTACGTGTATGTATGTGTGTGTGTATAAATTAAGTTTTGAATTATTAAGAGTAATATGTTTAATGCTGACGGAAGCAATATACGATAGATGGCGCACTTCGGTAACCAGCTGTAAGTCCACAGACAAAGCCAATGATCTGGCTCGTTGAGTATGTGGCCTCATCCGACTTGCTGGCCTGCTCTGATCCAAGAGCTTTGACTCTTTAACTCTTAAATGAATGACAAGCAGACACACATACACACACACACACACAGACAGATGGACAGAAAGACAGATGAATAGACTGTCAGAGATTTGAACTAAACGTGGCGCTTGCGTGCTTTTGCTACTGAATAAAAAATAGTTGTCGTGAGTTTTTCCTAGTCTTTTATTCTGGCTGTGATAATTTCTTATGCCATTGGCTTGGCCATTTACATGACTGAAAACTCAAACGTTTTAATTAGTCAATGCGAGCCAAACTTGACTTGGCATTCAAGTCTGCAGATATGAGCATTTTCAGTCTGTTGATGGAAATGATAAGCGGGAACACCCACAGTTAAATGCGGAGCACGTCACTCATAGGTCTTGGACAGACTCAGATAGACTTGACTTATATTACCTAATTATAGTTAACGTTTTATTGTCGAGCTTTGTCGGTTTGATCGAAGCTCTTTGGGGGGTTCATTAAACTTTTGGGTAGCTTTGGGTAGTTTTGGGATAGTTTTGAATTTGGTGTGAAACATTTGGCGCCAGTTTGGTTTTTGATTTGGTGATTGGGTGGCTTGGCATGTGGCATCGCCTTTTAGTCACAACGACTTTCTCAGTGATGTACAGCAGCATTTTCAAATGGATTTAGTCTTATGCAATGCAAAAAATCTGGCTTTGTCCAGAGTGGTCGATTGTTTGGTCAAACTGAAATTGCATTCATTCATTCATTCAATGATTTCTGAGTAAATCCCGATTGGGGTCAGCTTGGCCGCCAATTAAGCAGCTACTTTCATCGAAAGTAAAATATTTGTGGATCACACGAAAGAAAATGTAACGAAAGGAAAAGAGTAACATTTAATCGCGATTATCATCAAGATCATCATAATGAGCATTATCTTTCAGTCGGTCAGTCAGCAGTAAAGCCGCAAATTCAATATTTACTCACCTCACTTAGTCGTTGCTTCTCTTATTGTTGCTGTTCTTCTTATTATTATTTATTTTGCTGTATTTTTTTTAACAATTTTGTTTTTTTTTTTTTGTGAAAGTCCAACAGCAACCACAGGAAAAGGTTAAAAGGCCCATTGAATGGTCAGTGAAGCATGCCCCCAATTGCAGAGGGCGATGTTGCCACGTTGACTTCGTTTCAGATGAATTGCGAACTAAGCCACAGCCACCTATTGAGTCATCCCAAATATTCGAATTTTTCCTTTTGACGTTTGAAAGAAAGATTTCACATTTCAGCCACCCACATTTTTCCCCAAAAGCCTTTGAAGACTTTCCAATTGACTTGGATTCTCCTGCCTCAGCTTCCACTCCTCGGTCGTTTACTACTTGACAATTGGAGCAAACTATAATTGAGCTTTTATAGCCTTTTTGAGAGCAATGTTCGCGGCAGGAAGATTTCAACACGTACGCCATAAAATTCTCTAACCATTTCACTCTTAATGATCGAGAAATATAAATGGTATACCAAAAGGTATTATTAATTGAAAACCTGTTGGTAATAAAAACAAAAAGAGCAAAATGCTTCTCGAATTTTCGAAGATTGCAGACTCTTTTTAAAGTGTTTTTCTATCATTAAACATATGATTCATATCGGTCAGTGAAAGCCTCAGATAATCCTAAGATCAACTTAGGCTGGTTTGATGGACAGCTGACATCTATATGATATAGTTGTCTGATCCTGCTGAAATTTTATAGGCATATATAAATCTATCAAAGCATTCTAAGTATTAAATCCGAGTGAGATCGGTCAGTAAATATAAGAGTTATTCTTAGAACTGATTTAGGTCAATGGTAACCGAAATGGTTTGGATTCTTAGAAAATTTGATACACATATGTATGTATATATCCTCTTTAATGTATGAGTTATATCCTAAATCCTATGTGATATAAAGATCTGACCTTAATGAAATTTCAAACAGGTGTTAACCCTTATATCGAAATTCCGCATATTAAATTAAAATGAGATCGGTCATTAAGTGTGGGAGTTATTGCTATCACCGATTCACAACCGTCATAGCAAAATGAGTATACTCTACTGAACTCGAAAAGAGTATGAAAGAAAGAAACATCAGAGAAGACTTCTCGAATCGGAAAGAAATTCGATCTGAAACCCCAGCAATATGGAAAATAAAATTCAGAAAATAAAATGAAAAAAAATATGTACATATATTTAAAGTTTATAAGAAATAAAAGCAAATGAATTAAATGAATTAATTAGTGGCCGTAAATGGCTGAAAAAGAAATCATTTGAAATGAAATTGAGTTAATTGCTCTGTTGCCTTTTATTGTTGCTGAGCCACCAACACCAGGCAAGCCCCACCGGCGGCACCACCAGCATCACCAACATCCCCAGCATCACCATTTCAACCATTTCAACCATTATTTCAATTGGCTTTTAATTTTGTGAGCGTCTCAGTTTTCTTTTCCACCGTCTTGAACGTTATGAGCCTCTGGCCAGAAATTCGCAAAAAAAAAAAAACAAAAAAAAATTATTGCCATGTTTTGTTTTTCATTTTGCTTTTTATTGTGTATTTTTGCAAATGAAATGACAGTAGCGAGCTACTGATTGACCTGGCTGGAATATAGCATCGGTCTGACCTTGACGCATGCTAGGGTGGCTTCGGTTTTGGCTGGTTATCTTGAGATCGGTTTTACGCCGGTCCGGTCAATGTCAATAAACTTGAATTCTAGTGAAATTGCTGCTCGGCTTGCAGAAGCCGATCGACCATTGGCTCTCCCACACGAGCTCTTGGCCGCAGGGGGCTGGCCATTACCAACACTAACATCAACATCAGCATTCAGCATTCAGCATCCAGCGCCGACTCCCAGGTCCAGCGCCAGCGACGACACTTAAGTTGTTATCAATGTATCTATTTTCATTTGGTGCTTGGCCTGGCTATTATTGTCGGTGGCCACACATGGCTATAAAACTTTAATTTCTATTGAAATGCGATAATCATCTCGCCTTTAAAAGCAGCCACAAACAGGGAGCACATGTCCGAAAATAAAAGAAAAAGATGGCCAGTCTTAAGGTTTTTGTAAATCAATTAAGTAACAGAAAAAAATAATTAATGTGTTTTTTATTGCAAAAAAAAAAAAAAAAGAATACAATAAAAACATAAAGAGGATTTTATTGAAGCGAAAATTGAAAAAAGTAAACCGACGAGGATGGGATTCGAACCCACGCGTGCAGAGCACATTGGATTAGCAGTCCAACGCCTTAACCACTCGGCCACCTCGTCATGTACGCCGCATGTGGCATAATTTATATAACCACGGCCGAGATCATACGAGACTGTAAGAACTGTATTATCACAAGGGAGCAATATACTAAAAAAGCAGTTTCTCTCAATCATTTTAATAATATATTAATATTTAATGTTTAACACGGAGTAATAATTATATATGGATTTTCTCGAGAAATAAATAGCCGTTTACAAATTACTAATTACAAATTTAGTTTTTACTTGTTTTAAACAAATGTTTTTAAAACTCAAAGCAGTTCTAGCCCAGTCATGCTAGCAAGGCTGCCATACTGGTAGAAAAAGTTGCATTGTTAGCATATATACTGTATTACCGACAAGGTATTGTTCATGTGACTAAGCATTCTTGTCGATATTGCAGCTTTCGTGCATTTTTTCTAGTGAGTGCGAAAGAGAGCATGTATACATTTCACCAAACCTTCACTTGGCGCGCTATTAAAACAAGACGAGGTGGCCGAGTGGTTAAGGCGTTGGACTGCTAATCCAATGTGCTCTGCACGCGTGGGTTCGAATCCCATCCTCGTCGAGTCTATTTTTAGAGCTGCACTCATCATTAATAAAACATAATATATGTGCTAATTAAATTATGAACCCAGATTAAAGCTAGACTAGAAGATAGTACTTGACCAACTAGAAAGAAATGCTAAATCATTGAAAAAAAAATTAAAATAATGAAGAAAGTAGAAATATGTTTTTTGCTTCCTCAAAAATAATAAATTAATAAATTTGCGAAAAAAAATAATCGTACGACGAGGATGGGATTCGAACCCACGCGTGCAGAGCACATTGGATTAGCAGTCCAACGCCTTAACCACTCGGCCACCTCGTCATGCTTTCACTCCCCAGCCAAGAACCAGCACCGACTAACCAACCGGTTAACTCAAGAAGAGTTCTAAGATTTTACAACTTTTCGTTTTGTTGAATTTGAAAAAAAAAAAACATTATTTTTTTTAAAGCTTTAATCATATCTGTCGTACTCTTTATTTATTTTTAGAGCATCACCGATAAGAAATTATACAGATATGACTGAAATGGGCTCCCCCATTCTTTATTTCTTAAAGTTCTTCTCACTTTTAAAAAATTTCATTGATTTATTTGACTACTTCTGACACTGTTGAAAGGCAAAGTAAATAATAAATAAACTCGCCGCGAAGTGTTTGCCACCAAGAGCGCATGCGTCTGCTTGCCGCAGCTGCCGCCACAACTCAAGTGCAAGAAGAGCTCACCGAAAGGCTTGGGGGAATTTGGATTGGGTTTCTGTTTATTTTGATCCATTGGCTCGGGCGAAAAGGGTTTTTTTTATTATTTTTTTTTTTTAATAAATTCAGAAGCAATTCTTCTTTCAAGAGCTTCAAGAAGAATCTTTGGTCGTGCTGACCCAGTTTTTTCTATTGATCTCAGAGCTTTGAAGAAGTCTATGGAATTCGAGCTCATTTTAGTCTTAGTTTAAATATGAACAAACAACACGAATATGAAGAAGAAGAAGAAGAGGAAGATTGTCTGCAAGTTGATTTGCCGATTTGCTGGAGTTAATGAACCCTTGTAGTATTTGTCCAATATCAGCTACCAAAGTTGTTTACGTTCAATTTACCAACACCTAACGTATTCGAGTTGTTGTTGTTGTGTTGCGGCTTCGTTAGGAAAGTAAGTGTGAGCAAGAGTTTGTTGATATGATCCAAAGGCATGCGGGTTTATATTTAGCCTGCTCCACCGACTGCCAGCCCTGCCAGTCACGTGCACAAGGACATTCCAAGGCTAATTACGCCAAGCCACGCAGGCGCAGTCCCACTAGACAACCAACCCAACCAATCCAACCAACCCAGGCAACCCAAGCAGCTAACAAACAAACAAACAAACCCAAAGCTAGTCAATTGGTAGTTGGCATCTTTGGCATCACTGCCTTCTTTGCCGCCTTTGACAGTTGGCACGCTGCTCGACTAAAACTGGGCTCCAAACTGGCCGGGGCTGGCTTTATTATAACACCAGCTAACACCAACCGTTCATTATTGTAACCAGTGTTGTTGTTGCTGGCTGGTGGGCTTCAGCTTCTGCTTCTGCTTCTTTTTCTTCATCATCAACTACTTGCTGGTCACATTCTGCGACAATCTGCTGCGATGTATCTTTGCATCTTGGCTGGCAGCAGCAATGGCCCCTGCGTGGTTGTGGGCTCCTCGTCATCAACAGTCGCTTAATTAGCTGCGTAATTTATTATTGGTTTAATCTTGCTCTTTGCATAATTTACACGCAGATCTGGAGTGGAGGCAACATTTGTCGATTGCCGCCGCCCTTGGCATTGACAAATAAACAAATTATTTTTTATATGAATTGCTGGGAATAAGTTGTGAGAATGGCCCAAAACAAATGTGCACGTACTCAGCCAAAATGCCATTCAACCTGACTGACAACAGAAGCTGCGCCAGTTTATCTGCTCGTCTATAAAATCAACATAATTAAGCCAGCCTGTTCCCCCCAGGCGGACTGGTTGAAACCTTCTTCTATCATGCAGCCCTAGCTAATAGCTAGTGATGCCATAGAGCAGGAGCCACATTTGTATGTAGATGCAATCGCACAATTATGCCCAATTATATGGCAGCTGCCAAGCGAGTGAAAGAGAGAGACAGAGAGAGAGAGAGGCAGAGTGAGAGCGAGTGGAAGCAACTCTGTTGGTGGGTGTCGAGGGGGAGTGGGTGAAAGTGCTTAGCAGAATGCTTTCTGGATATCATTGACTAATGAGCCCTCAACATTAACAACAACAACAGCAACAACAACAACAACATTCAGGCAGATTGTACTGCATGTCATAAAAATTAAAATGCATAATCGCCAGGCATTGCATTTGTGCTCGTTATACTTGATCTCAAAGTATGGAATGAGGTAATTAAAATCTCTAAGTACATAACACAATTGCATGTTGGTTAGGTGAATTTGCCACAGACCCCAAACAACACCTCAAGGCCAATGACATTTAGCTTGGTGATCAGGTAACTTGGCAATTAGCCGATTTATCACCTGTGCATTTTCTATTTCTTTGATTCATTCAACTCAAAAAAAAAAAAATAACAATGATAAAAAAAAATAAAAAGGAAAAGAATTACTTCAACAATAGGAAATGATGATCTAGTAAAAAAGCATTTGCTTTCGGCTGCCCACTGATTCAATGCTGACGGCGTCGCTGCTTTGACGCAGGCGCAGCAGCGTGCCAGGGCTGCGTACACTGCTGGCTTGAATATAAAGCCAAGCTTCTTGGCGCGCTCAGACTCATTTTTAAGACGTCTGCCAAGCAGTAAGTTCAACTCTATTTTCTTTCCTCCACAGTCCAGCCAGGATTTTCTGGAATTATTTGCCACTAATTGAGTGATTGAGAGAATAAGTGATCGAGAGTCTTGAATCAAGTGACTTACTTTTTTTTTTTTTTTCTTTTTTTGATGTGCAATCGGTTAGGCCATTTTATGTTCTGTTATTGTTCTGCTTGTTATTCTGTTTTGTGGCTTGCGAGCACGTTGGAAAAGCCGTTCCAACTGTCATAAGTGGAGTGTGAGAAAATATGCAAAGCCAAAGTCATCATCGATTAGTCAAAGTATAAATGGATAATCTTAATAATTTTTGCATATCGATTACTTTACAGTTGGAATGGCTGGCTATGTGCTTGCTCTACTCGCGGTCTGCCTGCTGCAACATGTGGTCAGGGCAGCCAATTTATCGCAGATGGTGAAGAGTCAGGTGCAGCATCAACAACAGCACCCAGCCGGTCCTACTGCTCCGCACAATTCACAGGCGCCACAGCAGCAGCCGGCCCTTTCGCTTCAGCATGCTGCCCAAGCCTATGGACCTGAGGTGGACACCGAAAGACATGAAATGAAGGGTATAAGTGCCGAGGATGAAGGCTTGGATCCCTATCAGATGCTGCATGAGATGAAGCAGGAATCACGTCTGCCTGCCTCGGCGAATTATCCTTGGAGTCCGTATACGGCTGCTACTGCCACTGCCACTGGACCCAGCAATCCTTATGAGAATATGCCACCGCCGCCCATGCCCTTGCCGAAAATGTTGCCCTTCATTGGTTATGCTCAGCCAGTGTTTATACCCTTTCCTTTGTATATAGCACCGGGCATGTTTTATCCAGCCTATCCGGGTCATAACAATGAACTGGATGATGTGGTAATGTCTCGGGCAGCCAGTGGACGTCGGCCCCCGAGTGCTGGACCAGGTGGGGCTACCGGTTTTCAGCGCAACTCGCCCATTTATTACGTACGTCTGCCGCCGACGCCGTACATGTTTGTGCCTAACATGGGCGCCGGTCCCTTTGGCAGCAGCTTCTCACCCTTGCTCACCTATCAGCCCATGCCGACGTTTTCTACATTTGGCTCGGTCTTCAATTTGCCAGTGAACTTTCTGGCCAATGGCAAGCCCTCGGGCATTTATCAGATGAATGGAGCCCAGAATGATATGGCGCCATATACACCAGGTCTACCAGGTGTTTTTAATCCCCGTCCACCCACGCCCAGCAATCCCTATAGACCAGCACCTGCAAATTACATGCCGCCCTCACAGGGCTTTGGATTGGGTACGTTACCCCCTCCACAACAGGACTCTAAGCTGACGTCTCTGAAGCGCCCATTCATATTTAATGGACGACCTGAGGAGATTTATATATTGCCCAATAATTTTAATCCTTTGTATAATGAGCAAAACTATTACTGAGAGGCATAGCAAGCCTGACTGATCCTAAACAAAGAGTATTACTGAATTATTTATTATTAATAAATTATGATTAAGTATGCCTTTCAATAAACATTAAAAATTGGAAGTTAACATTTAATGTCAAGCAAATTCCAAGTAAATACGCGAATCGAATTACTTTTAATCTTAAATGGCTGAAAATGAGAGTGGAGATGGGTAAGTTTTTAAAGGGAAATACGAAGTGTTCCATGTGTCTTTAATTTGGCAAGTTCAAAATTTATTGAAAAGTGTAAAAAGAAAGCGCTCATTTGATTAGTTAATATGAAGAGGGCTAGACATAGTTTCGTCAAAGCAAGGTAAAAATTAATTTAAACTTGTAAAAAATTCGTTTTTTTTTTTCGCTGGCCGCTCATTTCGTGGTCAGTGTGACCGTAGCTTCTTTAAAAATCACATTCCTCCCTGGTTACAGTGTGACTGTATTTCTAAATCATAAAACACCAAATTCAGCATTTTGCTTACAAAAAAAATTTGGGCACATGGATTGCAGTTCTATTTATTCCAAAAATATAAATGAATCATACGGGCGCTCGCGACACGTCCCAGCGCAAGAATCGAGTGTACACATAATAATTATTTTACACGTATTTTAAAAAATTTGTAAAACCTTGCCCCGCTGCCGCGAGCGCCAACAGTGAAGTGATTTTCAATTCGTTCTAATAGTTTCTGTTTTTTGTGGGTGCGAAAAATGTTTAGTTTTCTGAAGCGTGAGAAGAACACCCAAGAGGTGGTGGAGAATGTTATCGGGGAGCTGAAGAAAATCTATCGCAGCAAACTGTTGCCCCTAGAGGAGCACTACCAGTTCCATGACTTTCACTCACCAAAGCTCGAAGATCCAGACTTCGATGCCAAGCCTATGATCCTGCTGGTCGGACAATATTCAACAGGCAAGACGACATTCATTCGATATCTGTTGGAGCGCGATTTCCCTGGAATTCGAATTGGCCCCGAGCCCACCACAGACCGCTTCATAGCGGTTATGTATGATGACAAGGAGGGCGTAATACCCGGCAATGCCCTCGTAGTGGATCCCAAAAAACAATTTCGTCCCTTGTCCAAGTACGGCAATGCCTTTCTGAACCGCTTCCAATGCTCCAGTGTGGCCTCACCAGTGCTGCAGGCTATCTCAATAGTCGACACGCCCGGCATCCTGTCAGGTGAAAAACAGCGTATCGACCGCGGCTACGACTTCACCGGCGTCCTCGAATGGTTTGCCGAACGTGTAGATCGCATTATCCTGCTGTTCGATGCCCACAAACTGGACATTTCCGACGAGTTCCGCCGCTCCATCGAAGCCCTCAAGGGCCACGACGACAAAATCCGCATTATTCTGAACAAGGCTGACATGATTGACCACCAGCAACTGATGCGCGTCTACGGAGCGCTCATGTGGTCCCTGGGCAAGGTGCTGCAAACGCCCGAGGTAGCCCGCGTCTACATCGGTTCCTTCTGGGACCAACCCCTGCGCTTCGATGCCAACCGCCGTCTCTTCGAAGACGAAGAGCAGGATCTGTTCCGCGATCTGCAATCACTGCCAAGAAACGCAGCCCTGCGCAAATTGAACGATCTAATCAAAAGAGCTCGTCTCGCCAAGGTCCATGCCTTCATCATAGCAGAGCTACGCAAGGACATGCCCTCCATGTTCGGCAAGGACAGCAAAAAGAAGGATCTTATCAAGAATCTGGGCCAGGTCTACGATCGCCTACAACGTGAACACTCGATTTCACCCGGTGATTTCCCCGACATTAAGAAAATGCAAGAGGTCCTGCAGCATCAAGATTTCACCAAGTTCCATTCACTCAAGCCACATCTCCTAGAAATTGTGGACAACATGCTGGCCAAGGATATTGCGCGACTTATGGAAATGATACCACACGAAGAGATTCAACAGGTCTCCGAGGCAGTAGTCAAGGGTAAGTCCCCCTCCCATATTTAACCCCTACCTAAGAAGTAGAAACAATTTATGTGAATTTTTTCCCCTCTCCCTTTCCGCAAAATCTCCGCTCCCCTTCTAATCTAAAAGGTAAAATTTTCAAGTTCAAGGCAAATGGCACACTTTATGCACCCTGGTTAAGTGGGGTGCCCATAAAATCAAGCTTAAAGCACACTTTTATTTTATCGGTTTTTTTTTTTTTTTTTTTTTTTTTTGAAGAAAAAAATCTTTTCCTTTTTGGCCTTTTCACAATAGCAAAAGTACGCACGCGCAACTGCTGAACAGAGCCAAGTGACCCAGTTTGGAAATATGCGAAATTGTAGAAACAAGTTTCACACACACACACACACACACACACGCACACACAGAGAAATAGAAATAGACACCGTATAGGGAGAGAGAATGAGTGAAACTAAGAGAAGAAGACTATGGCCAAAATGTATCTAATGGATATAAATACATTTGAGCCGTGTAACAGTTAAAAGAAAACTGCAAATTGCCATAAGTGAGCCTAAGTGAGTCTAGCTTTTCCCAAGTGAAAATGTTGTATTTCAATGGAAGAAGAACTTCCTCTTCTTGTTGAAGATTATGCAATAGGGTCTAGTCAAGTACGACTAGAAAATCAACTTGGCTATATAAACAAAGAGATAAGAGTTTGTATTATTTTGATAAGAATTAAATAAGGCAAAAAAAAAAAAAAATTTACTCGTCCAAGGGAATTTAAAACCGTGTGTGTGTGAGAGAGAGAGAAAGAGATAGGGTGAGGACTTTTATTTTTTGTTTTTTTTTTTTCGATAAGAATAAATTTTTAGAAATTGAAATGAAACATGTTCTATTTATTAGCCAATTCTTTTTGCTTGGTTTTTTTTTTGCCGGTGATAACAAATAGGGCCACAATGATGTAAGCCCTCCAAGATGAGTCATAAACTCGCCCTCATCATCATCATCATCATTATAAGCATTGGCTGAGCTTTTGGTTAGCGGAACATTGTTTGCGTACAGTTTTGATAAAAAGAAAACATTAAAAAAAAAATAAATAAAAATAAATATTTTACAGTTGAGCGATTGTTGTGGCCGCTGCCGAGTGGCCAAATCCCAAGTTTTTGGACTATTCCAAAACACTTGTTGCATTCAGCCAGCCATGACGGACTGAGCATATCAGATGTGCGTGTGTGTGTGTGTGTGTGTGTGCGTGTGTATAGTCAAAATAATATGAAATAAATCAACACCCAAAGGCACAGAGCAACAAAGTGAGCGGTTTCCAGCACGCCCAGCATTAATATGAATCACAATCTCCGATTAAATGCTTCAGCTAAACAAAAGGCTGAACATAAAAAAAATAAAAAAAATAATAATGATTTTTTATTGCTCTAAAAAAAGTGGATAACAAATTCACATTTGTTGTTGTTGCGGTTGTTTGTCTGACTGGTTAGCGTGTTGACCCTTTGAACTTTAACAAACCTGATTTTCCCCCTCTCTCTCTCTCTCTCTCTCTCTGTCTGTCTCTTTTTGTTCTAGTTAGCCAATGGGTTCAAGGCCTCGGGTGTTTTTGTTGTTCTATTTTGACTTTTGCCCCAAGTAGCACCTGTTTATTTTCCTCGCTTATGAATTGTTTATTCTTGAGACTTTGTGTATTTCAATTATTGACCTACATAATTGTAGTTTTATTGGTTTTACTTGGTTGGCCTTATCTTGTTGCCAAGTCCGGGCCGGTCTATCAGCTGGCTAGGGTTTTTCTTTCGATATTTGTTCAATGATTAAAAGCTTTTCATATTAAATGAATTTAGATATTTCCACAAGTGTCGCATATATTCTCATCTTTTATTTGTTTTTCCTTTTTGGCAACGCCTCTTCTCACTCTGAAATTATTTCGTGTTTTTTTTTCCAAGTCAGGCAAGTCTCTCTCTCTCTCTTGACTTTGCTCTCGTGCTAATTTCAAAGGCAGAAGCTTTGGCTGTATGCGTGTTATCAAACGACTGAATAAACAAATAAACATCAAGCTAAATAAATATAATAAGACTACATTTCCTCTCACATAGATGAAATAAGCAAAAAAAAAAAAAAAAAAAAAAATTTAGAAAAAATTCCAAAAAAAAAGATTTATTTGAGGAGCCGTGTAAAATATGTGATGTCATCTGGGTGGTGTTTCTAAAATTTTGCCCACAATTGTATATAAAAATAAAGACTGACGCACCCAACTCAATTTCAAGGCGGATAAATAAAAAATCAAATTATTACTCAATCTAAAAAAATATAATCAAAAAAAACCACCCACGTGACACCTAAACTAATTAAAATTATATGCACAAAAAACTCAAAGGAAAGCACTCTCAAGGCATACCTATAATTTTATTGACATAAATAATAATAAAAAAAAAATTGCATAATAATTATCAGTCACTTTTATTTTGCTTGTGTGTGTGTTTGCCTGACAGATCTGCGGTTCGAAAGGCGACCCTCCCCCTTTCAGATGTCAGATAAATTTATGCCTTTTTGCTAAGCACAAACTATACTTTCTAGGGAAAAAGTCTTTCAGCTTCCTCTCTCTTTTGTGTGTGTCTTTCCAAAGCTTGATTAGGCTTAATCGAAAATGGCGCGAAACCTGCGGCCGCGTATCAATTTAACTGGACTACTCTAGACGTACGCTCGGTGACTTGGGTCGTGTGGCTGCATTTATTTTGCCAGACTTTAAGTGGCTCATCCCGAATAGATTGTATACTAGAGTATCTGGCTGTGATATTGAGATTGTCGGGGGGCCCTCAACGGGCCAGCTGCTCGCAGTTGGCGCTTACGGTCTGATAATGGCATTTCAAATGAATCCACACTAAACGCAGGAAGAAAGCATTTACTTATATAAATGAGAGCTTTTTGGCATTGTTGTCTGTCTCTCTGCCATTAGGCTATAGAGATATGGAAATTGTGGAGAAAATTGTGGATTTATTCGGTATTTGCAATGCGGATAACTCTGGCAAATCTTTGCCACTTGACTGGCCTTTTAATTGATACAGTAAATTAGTCAATTTTTATCACTCAACATTTTGCCGCTGACCTTGTCAAAATATTTCTACTTTTGCCAAAAGAAACCAAATAAAAATTCCATGCATTTTCAAGAGAATATTTTTTTGAGTAAATATTTTCGACGAAAGCTCTTCAAACACATTTGAGACTTACGCAGTCTGACAACTTACTCTGATGTCATTTGACATCGATCGATGTCTAAAAAAAATAAGCACATACCCAAACAATTATTGAATGCGTCATTCTTTTAGTCATTTGGCTGGCAATTCAAAATGTCAATCCATAAATAAATTACGTTCGAATTTGGAATACACTGGATCCTTATTGGCAGAAATGAACAAGGTGGCAGCATTAGTCTCACTTCCAAGCAACACTGCAATTTCAAAAAAGAAATTTAAGCGCGCCACCTATAGGTCAGTGGGTTCACTGCTTGGCAGGAGCAGTTAAAGCATTTTGCATGTGCCATCTGTAATTATGATCGGATTTGCATCAAGTTTAAAATATAAATTTATATTGTTTTATTTTTGTTAAAGCTGTGAAAAGTAGAGAACTCTAAACTGACTATTTCATAGTAAAGTAGTAAAGTCTATCAGATTAGAACTTCTTCATGTCTAGGTTATAATTTTTTTGGAATTCATAAGCTTTGTTCTCTCACTCCGAATATGTATTTTCTCCCTTCCACCCCTTCTGGGTCTTACAACTTTTCAGCATGCCCTTACCCTAGAGCTAAAGGGTATAAAAATTTGAATGGGTCATTGAAAGACAATAAAACATGATATGATTTATTTCTTATAATTTATTCCATTTATTTACCCATTTCGTTAGGCAATTGAAAAAAAAAAATAATAAGAGACAAAAAAAAACAAAAACTCACACTATTTTGGAGTGAATGAACCTTAGAGATTTTGCGTTTAAAATTACTGGGAAAGTCAAAGAATGTGTTGATAAAGTGAAAATCAAGAACAGCAAAGTCAAGAACTCAACGCCACTAAATTCGTGTATGTGTGTGTGTGTGTGTGTGTGTGTGTTGGTGCATTTCTTGATTGAATGACGTTGATCTGGTTTTTACATACACTTTATCAAATTGAGTATATGCATTTTATTAGTCATTTTAATCCGAATTTTTACAAATTATTTGAAAATGTCAAAAATATAAGAAAATTTCCGATAACACATTTTTTATAAGTGAATAATTTATTTTTTCTATTTTTATAAAGAGTATTGTGGTTTTGTATACTATTTGCTTTAGTCCTTGACTATTTTTCTTTTGTATTTTTTTTTCAGTTGATATTCAAGTTTATTTGATTTTGCTTTTGAGCATTTCCGTTGCATTTTATTTTCTCTCATTTACTCGAGGGGTAATTGACATTGGCATTTTCAAGTATCACAAAAAAAAAAAAATAGAACTTTTCTGTACTTTTTTTTTAGAATTTGCGGTAAATGTTTTTTATCTTTCAAGTCGAGAGAAGCACGTCTTGCAAATCTTGGTAGTACTGTTACCTGATTTGCTGACTTGGTTATGTGTGTGCGTGCGTGAGTGATGTGGCCACTTTTGAAACTATATCACATGTTTAGCAAGATGTCGCTAACAAAAGCTTATTATTCTTTAGTTTTTGACAATGGCACACTAATTTCTTCTTTTTTTTTTTTTGTTAAGTTTAGTTTTTGATTTCCATGTGTGCGTCATTTTGGCACAAATCCGAGCTGACAACAAAAAAAAGAAAAAAATTAGCCAGCTTTCTTCAAAAAAAAGAATGTGATCTTTTCTTTCTCAGAAGAAGACTCGATTGATGCAATGGCTTTGGTAGAGGCCCAAAGTGTCCCAACTCTACCAGAAAGCCAAACATTCTTAGAGCGTTGCAATCGCTGGCTTCGCGGCAATCTCTTCAGCAGTTGTACTAGCAAAGTAGATAATGTTGTCTCCGAAATAGAACCACAACCAGAACTAGGAACACAACCAGAACCAGAGCTAGAACCATCCGAATCCGTATCCCCAGACATGGACGATGTAAGAAAATACCAAAACACGTGCACAACTATTTTTAAAAGCACAAAAAAAATTTGTCACGGATATGTCTTTATTTTTAAAGACTAAACGGTTCCAACCGCAAATAAATTGAACTTTGCCTCCCCTCGGGTCTAGCCCAGTCTGCTCCTTATCAATTTGCTTATGTGGGACACATGTGCAGCTTGTTGCACGCAAAACACGGCGCCGCATTTTCCGTCTCAATTGTACCGTTAAAGTAGGTAGACAAAAGCGTAAATACTTAAGAGCCAGGCCGAGAGTGTGAGAATGTCGGTGCGGTGTCGGTGTGGTTGGCGGCTTGTCTCTTTCAATTGGAGTCGTCTAAACGATTTGAAGGTTTTTAATTGCGCCTAATTGAATGTTTGTGCACAAAACGAGGACGCACTGTCTAAGTCACTAGATTATGTACATGCTTAATGAATATCAATTTATTGAACAACTAGTCTGATACTGATGGAATAATAATAATAATATTTGTATTTTGTGCTATTACAGGTGGAGCCTTCGAGGGCGTCATCGACGACCATGTCTCACCATTCGGCTACATGAAGGGTGAGGGCATTGATGCTGGCTATGGTGAGCATGAATGGATATGTAATAAGGATAAACCACGCACAGATGCTATCTTCAATGGACTGAATCCGGTCGATGGCAAAATATCGGGAGCAAGTATGTATTCATATTTTTTTTTTTTTATATATATCAGAGAGAAATAATATTTATTTATAATTTTTTTTTTAATATTTTAGCTGCCAAGCAAGAGCTTATTAAATCGAAACTGCCGAATTCGGTTCTTAGTAAAATCTGGAAATTGTCGGATGTTGATGGCGATGGCTTTTTGGATTCTGATGAATTTGCACTCGCCTTGCACTTAATCAATGTCAAACTGGAGGGTTGTGAGCTGCCTAATGTATTGCCAGAACATTTAGTACCTCCAACGAAACGTTTTTGAGTAAATCAAATGAATGTAGCCCACACAAATGCGTGAAAAAAAGAGAATAAAATAAACAAACAAAATGCATAACCCAATTCACGAAACACTCACATAAGCTGGCAAAAAGGGAATTTGTCATTAGAACTTTTAAAAGTTTTCAGTTCAGTTCTATTGTTTCACACTCTCACACTATAAACCCAAATGGGCATTGTAATATAAACTATCTGGAGTAGAATTCATCGAATTCGCAAAAAAAAAACAAATAAAACAAAGAAACAAACATATTTTTCGATATCAATCAATTTGAAATTGTTAATCACGGTAATTAATTATGTATAATTAAATTTAATTAAAACAAAACAAAAATGAAGAAATGATAAATTAAATAATAAAAAAAGATAAAAATACTAGTGGAATTATACACAACTGTACTGTATATGAGAATAAGAGCCGCCTAGACAATGTCGCCAATGTCGTCTTTCTTGATTTAAGTGAAAAGTAATAAAAATATGTTTTTTAACTATGTTTTATGAGTATAGAGTGGAAACGGAAGAAGAAGAAGAAGAGTATACAATAATAAAGCTTTTAAGCGTAAGCAACTTTGATATACATTTACAAAACACACACACAAACAAACACATATACTGCTAGGTTTGGAAAAGGAGACAAAATAAGAAAAGAAACGAAAAAAAACAACTCTTTTTTTTATGTGTATATTTATTTTGCAAAATATAACTTAGAATAAATCAAATTGTTACACACACATGAAGTGAAAATTGTGCAATTTTAAAACTTTTTGTTTCTTACATGAATTCATTTAAATTAATTACTTTGGATTATTATTTCCCATATTTATTTTGCAATACCTATTAGATTAAACCAAAATTGTTACACATATAGAATGAAAATTGTACTATTTATGTTTTATTTCTTACATGAATTCGTTGGAATTAATAAAATTGAAATATTTTAAAAATATTGTGGTCATCAAGTTTTATTTTTATTTGGATATAATAGATAAAAAATCAAATTTACACAAATAAAAAGTACACAATTTAAAATTTATAATTTACTTTTACAAGAAGTAATTTAATAAACAAAATTGAAAAATTTCTAGAATCAGATTGATTTATTTTTGAAAAGCGCGCCAAGCATTCAACAAGTGGCAGCGCCTTTCTTAACATTCCAATTTGAGTTGGCTAGTCAAGTAATGGGACTCTTAGAATGGTTAATGTGAGTCAAGTAATGGGACTTTTGGAATAACTAATTTATGTTGCTCTTATACAATGGTAAGCTGTTATTAACAAAGCTAGATATATGAGGTCATCATTAGTTAAACTCTTCAGCAATTGCTTAACAGGGCTGCCAAATAATTTGCTCGATTTCGATTAACAAAATTTACATATGAATCAATTAAAATTTTATAATATAATTGGGGCTGTAGCTAAATTGCTTGAAAAATAGCTTAAACGCAATCTTTTTTTTATCTACAATTAAATAAAACTCTTTATGAAATCTATTTCTACAATGCTGGCAACTCTGTCTCGGCGGCCACAACAAAGCTACCAGTTGCTATCTGTTATTTGCATTTCAACTTTTTCAGCGTAAAGTAGATCCTTCAACTGTCCTCTGTAAGTAAAGTATTAATTAGAATGGCCACCTACGAAGAAGTCAAGGATATTCCAAACCAACCCGCAAAATATCTTTTTGATGTCCGCAATAAGTCTGAGCTGGAAGAGACCGGTGTTTTGCCGGCTAGTATAAACATTCCCCGTAAGTTAAAATAAATGGAAATTCAACATGATTGGGCATTTTTTTTTATTACTTTTGTTTGTGCTTAAAAATATTTAGTTCCTGAACTGGGTAAGGCTTTTGAATTATCTGCTGAAGATTTTCAAAAAAAATATGGACGGGCCAAGCCAAGCAAAGATGCAGTTTTAATATTCTCTTGCAAAGCCGGTGGACGTGCCGCCAATGCTGCTAATCAAGCCAAATCCCTGGGATATGTCAAGTAAGATTATATTTTGCCTTGCTTTCATAACAATTTATTGGTATATTTAAATATAACAAATTGCAGTTCTAAGGCCTATGCCGGCTCTTGGACCGAATGGGCCAAAAAAGAGGGTCTATAAATTAACAAAAGTACCGAATATTACAATGTAAAATCTTATCTATACAATTTGATAACCTATCAATAAAAGTATTTGCTCAACATTTTACTTCTTCGAGTTCACCCCAGCTGTAACCAATTTTCAGTTTCACTTTCAGGGGTACACTCAGTTTGACGCAATTTTCCATGGTCAGACGTAATACTTTGGCAATCTTTTTGGCTTTATCTGTGGGTACTTCGAAAATAAGTTCATCATGCAAATGGAGCACCATGTGTACTGAGTTCTCGGTCAGGCCAAGCTTTTCTCTATAACGTTCGACGTTCCTTTCCATACGTAGAATGGCACTTTTGGCTATATCCGCAGCCGAGCCCTGTATGGTTGAGTTGATGGCCTGACGCTCAGCTTGATCTAATTGTGAAAAAAGTGTGAGAATCAATTGAAGATTCTGGAACGGATCACTTACTTTTTAATTGTTGTTCACCACTGTTGATGTGATCCAAATAGCGTCTGCGTCCAGTTATTGTTTCCACATAACCGTTGTTCCTGGCAAATTTTACCACCTTGGCGGCATATGTTCGGATGCCCATATAGGCAGCATGAAACTGTTCGGAGATCATTTGCGCCTCTTGTTCCGTGCATTTTAGGGCCTCGGCCAAGCTACGCATGCCCATGCCATAAACAATGCCATAACAGATTTGTTTGGTGCCATTTCGGAGTTGTTCGGTTACCTCGGATTCTTTGATCTTGTTCCAATGCGCAGCTATGGCTGTGAATAGATCCTGAGGCGACTTCATTACGTCGAGCAAGGCTTTGTCTTGCGACAAATGAGCCAGAATGCGCATCTCCAATTGACAAAAATCTGCCGAGAGCAAACAGCGTTTCTCATCCATGGGAGCAAAGGCACTTCGGCAAGAGATTTTCACTATCTCCGAGCCGAAATTCACATCAAAATCTTTGGCCACATTTTGGAGATTTGGCTCGGACATGGATATGCGGCCAGTCGAGGTATAGGTGAGACTTTGCCCATGTACCCGATTACCTACACAGCACTTTAAAAGTGGTTGTAGATTTTTTGTGAGAGTCACACTTAGTTTCCGATAATTTACGATTAGCTGGGAAATGGGAGAGTCTAGTTTTTCCAGAATTTGGCGAGAAGTACTAACTCGGCCATTGGTCTTTCGGTGAAGGCCGAGCACTTTGGCCACAGCCTGCGTAGAACCAAGATTAAAGCGGGAGCCGTGCAGTTCATAGATTTTAGCCTCCAGTCTCTTCATGGTGGTAACCATTTTCTGGAAGAGCTTCTGAAGGCGATGTTCCTTGGCTGGAAAGCCCATGCACTCCATATGACACAACGAAAGCTGAATGGGCATTTCCAAATCTAAGAAGAGATTTTTCAAATATTATTCCAATTAGGTAGAATCTCATAAGCCACTCACCCCGGAAGAACTTAAGCAATTGACCCTTGCCAATCCGTTGGAGATTCTCAATTTGCCCTTTGAGTATGTGCACCGTCACACAAGCCTCTATGGAAGACCGTACCTTTGGCAAGATAGCATTAGCGGCATCTAAGCCGTAGCTACTATAGCCTCGTCCGTTTCCACATAGCTTGGCCAAGGCCGTGCACTCTGGAGCGAATTGCTGGCACTGCAAAAAATTGGATTAGACAAATGAACGGCACCTCCGATTTTAGCTACTTACCATATTTGGAAAGCTGAGTGTCTTATCCGGTTGGAGCATCCAATTACCCACCTTGGGGTCCTCCAGCTGTGCCTGTATCTTCTGCAGCTGTGGCAAGGCTTTGAGCAATACTTTTAATTGCTCCTTAGCATCATGCATGAGCAGAGACAAATCTCTCCGGGTCAGCAATTTGCAGACCTCCTGAACCTTTGTCTCAATGTCGATGATCTCGTCCTGCTGCATGTCCATGTAATAGACGACATTGTCGGCCAGACAAAAAGCCAGGCCAGCAATGAAGCTTGTGTCATTTACCTGAAGATGAATCGTGGTGCCAGCGGCCGCAGCTCTCTGCTCGGCAGCTGCCACCTGGTTGATCAAAAGATTAGCACCTATGATGGGCTTGGCTCTGCCTGCCTGATGCTGTAGTCCCACACTGAAACCGCAACGTAGAGCACCATGTAAGTCCTTTAAGGCAGCCCTGAAAACATCTTTATGTCCGCAGATATCAATAATCTCAAGACTATTGAAACTGGAGGCATTTTCATCTGCCTTCGAGCAGCTCAGTATGTGAGAGGCATTCAGTTGGACTGGGTTCTGGATGAGTGAGTTCTCCATGGACATGTCAGAGATTTCCATTGAAGAGGCTGCGCTTGTTGTGGCTGTAGGCTCAGGTGGTGGCGTGACAACTCTGGCTTGACTTCTGGGACTCTGTAGTCTCTGTGAGCGTAGCTGATATGATCGCATTAGACGTGAGCCATGTGGAGTCTGGGCATTCACGGTGTTATTGGTGACTTCGACAGGCTCTTTAGGCTGAGAACTGGGAATTTCATCTGCATCTTGGACAGTGGTCTTGTCCTTTTCTGCCGCGGTTAGGGCAGCAGTGAGACCAGTGGTCATCATGAATGAGTCTTCACCCATGAAAAGATCTTGATCGGCATTGCTAGCAGGCTTCGCCTTTGATAATTGACTGGACTGATGATTTCTTGGACTACGACGTGGCAATTGGGCAGCATTGTCATTCAAAATTGAATCCTTATTGCCAACTTCTGGTGTCTTAAGAGATGTTGGTCTGTTGTTGTCATTGATATTTTCTTTATTCGACTCCGATTTACGGGAGTCAAGTAATTTCGGAGTGGGTGGTGTGCAGCCTCTATTGATTTGTATTGGGGAGTCTTTCTGCTTACCCTGGCGTACACTTTCCAGCTCAGCTCGTTTCTTGTTTATTCTCATCAAAGCAATAAGACGGCGTTCTTCCATTTCCTTTTTAAGCAAATCCTTTCTCGCTGCGGCACTGGTGGATGGCTTCTCGGCTTCTACAGATTTTAGAACCGAGTTGCTCGGTCTCGAAGTATACTGAAGATCAGGTGACTCTGTCGGCGGCTTCTCTATTAGTTTGGTGGCTATTGACTTGATTGGTGGTCTTGAAGTTTTCGAATTTATTCTTGTGTCCTTTGATAGCTTGGGTGTTCCCGAAATTGACTGTGGTGGCAGCTGTTCCTTTGGCGTTAAGACAGTGGATTTAACAGGTGGCCCTGAATATATTATTGTTTCTCTTGGTAGCTTGGGTGTTTCCGAAATTGCTTGTGCTTGCGGCTGTTCCTTTGGAGTTAAGACAGTGGATTTAACAGGTGGCCGTGAATATATTCTTGCCGGCTCGGGAACTTGAGTTGTCTTCTTTTTAAGATTCTTTGAATCAGGAAGAATTTCCTGAATTACATTTTCCACTTTTCTCACTTTGGGTGGCGATGCATCTCTGTGGGACAATTTCTCTTCGGAACTCTTACGTTTCAATTGCTGGGGCTCTTCAACTGACATATGCAGCTCCATTTCCACACTGCTATTCGTGGTCTTGATTTTGCTTTTTTCGGTCTCCGCCTGCGACCATTTGATGTTATCCACTCCTATGTCATGTTGCACAAATTGACGTGCCTGATTGATTAAAAGCCTGGCTGCTTCTGGTACAGTCATGCCGGCTTTGCCTGTTATAAAGAAATTTCTTTCCACATTCCGCTTGGCAGCCTCATAAGCATTTTCATGATCATGCTGCTTGGCCGAGTCGAAACTGAGTGAATTGAATAAGACCTTTTCCACATTTAAAACGTTGGCACCGGCCAAATCCACCAAACTCGTGATGCCAGCATCAAAGAGGGCCCGGGCACGCTTGTGGGAAAGATCCGGCAAACGCATCAAGTCAATAAGATCTCGATGAATACCAAAGTACAGACGATCCTTGAATTGAGAGACCACCAGTGACAGGGTGGACCACTGCAGAGAATTGCAAAAGGCTGTGACGATGCCAGCAAATGTGGATGACATTTGCTGCAGACTCTGAAGCATTCCTCGGCCGCACTTGAATTTATGCGCCACCACATTGATTGGAGTCTCATTGACCAGTTCCTGCAAGGCCAATGCAGTGTAAAACCTGAAATGATCAGTTTTAAATGAGAAACTTCGTATTGATAACAATTTCTCACCGTTTGTGTATCTGCATCAGTTTGTAATCCATTTTGGTTTGACCACGCATGGCACGCACCAGAAAGGCCTCCTTGACGCCCACCAGTTCGCCTACTTTCCTCATGGCTGGACTAAGTTTTTCCCACATGTCCAGGTAGAGCAGCCAGTCTATTTCCTGCAGCTGGTAGCAAACAGAATAGGGAGTAACCAAATAAACGGCATGCAGTTCGGATTCCAGCACAAAACAACGTCGTGACTTTTGCAGTTCTGCAAACAGAATGAGGCCATCCTTGGGCGGCATAGATGAAGCCAAGCAGGCGGCTCCCAAACGTGTGGCCACATAGTGCTCTATATTGGATTCTTCATCAGTTTGAAGTCGTACAAATTCAAATTCAATGAGAAAATCCAAAGCATCGGTAATGTAATGAGAATCCTCTTGTTCCTTTTCCTCACCAGGCTGCTTCAGAGACTTCTCCACACTCAGAAGTGTGCAGTTGACAAATTTATCAATATCTTCTTTGGTGCTGGCGACGCCCGAAGAAATCACTTCCAATAAGGCGCGTTTCAAATGGGTCTATAAAAATTAGAATTAAGTTAAAAATTTAGACAAGATTTGATTCAAATAATCATTACGCTTCCATCGTATTCCAGGCAGGAGCTAATGGGTTTCAAGTCCGCTGTAATGAGTTCCCGACCTATGCGAGCATTGCTGTCTGTGCAGATCAGTATAGACTCGCCCAGAGTATCCTTGCCGGTACGTCCAGCCCGACCAATCATCTGGCGATAGGTGAGCGAACTCATTTGCTTGCCGCCAAATAAAGGCGAACGTATCAGCACACGACGAGCCGGTAGATTCACTCCTGAGCTTAGGGTACTTGTGGCCACTATTACCTTGAGGTATCCCGCCTTAAAACTAGCCTCGACAATGTCTCGTTCTTCCGTGGTCAAGCCGGCATGATGAAAGGCGCAGCCATAGCTCACCGCCTTGGACATAATGGAATCCAAGCCTGTGGAATAACTGAGTTGATGAGAACAGACATTTAAGGTTTGTATTTCTTACCTGTAGGAGTATCACGCAGCTGCTGTTTTACTTCAGCTATGGACTCGGCATTCAGTTGAGCACGTAAACGCTGACCCAAGTCACTTTTGGATTTGAACAGACCATGTAAGGTAGTGGCCAGTTGCACGGCTAGATTTTCGCACCAGTCTTTCGAGGGACAAAATATAATAACCGAGCAGCCTTCCAGTAATGTCTCAATGCATAGTTGAGACACATGATCGCTATCGCCGGGCAAAGGAGGCAGGCCAGGTGTAAGGGTAACATCACGTAGAAATTTGAGTTGGTTATCATAGATTTTATTGCCGATTTTAATCATTTCTTGCAGGGCCACGGGTCGGTAGTCTGTTATATAAAGTTCGGCATCGAGCCAGCGCTGAAGCAGTTGCACATTGGCCAAAGTGGCGGACATGGTGATCACTTGGATTTGCAGGGCATGTTTGCGTGACATGAAAAGTATTTTGGCCAGCAACAATTCCAGGATGTAGCCCCGTCCAGGGTCTGAAATTAGGTGAACTTCGTCCACAATTACGGTGCCGATTTCATCTAGTTTACCCTGTTCGAGTAACTTGTTTACAATCGAGTTGGCCTTTTCGATGGTGCAGATGGCCACGTGGATGCTTTCAAAGCCACCCGGCGGAGTGTAGCCACCAAAGAAGCCTTCTACACGGTAGCCCGCCGTGGTTAAAAGATCCTGCAGATAGAACATCTTCTCCCGAACCACAGATATAAAGGGCAGGATGAGGAGCACCTTCTTGTTGCGCTCTAGCACGGTTTTCAGCAGCAGAATCTCACTGACCAGAGTCTTGCCGGCAGATGTGGGTGCCGAGTAGACCAGATTACAGTGCTCAAAGAGTACTTTGGGTTTGCTTAGGCACTCCACTTGCCAGTCGAACATTTTGATGACACCTTTGTTTTTGTATTCGATGAGTACACTATGCGGTAGGTTCCAGGCGGAGATTAGTCTCAGCGCTTCTAAGTCAGCCATGGCGGGTGGAGTTTGTTGAATTGCCTCTTTTTGTGTTGGCGATAGACGAAGCTGATTGGGGGACATGCTACTAAGATTCTGAGTTAATTTTGGTAGATCGTACGTTGGTTGTCGGGCAAGGGCCATTTCACAGCGGCTTCGTTCCAGATCCTTTTGCAGTTGTTGTGAGGCCTGCTCATCTCTGACAGGACAGACAAAGCAACTTTCATCCAGATTGACCTGCTCTTGGATTTCATAAGCACTTATTTCTTTATTTAATTGAGGCTCAGTTTCCATTAAACTCTTTACATCCTCCGAGCAAATTTGTGCCTCGAAAACAGATATGGCGTCGTCGTCAAGCAACCCGAATGCAGCTTCAATTTGGGAAACTCGTAGCACTGATGAGGCATTGGATTTGTCATTAGGTTTCCCTGTGATCTGTGAAAAATCATCTTTCAATAGCTGTGAGTAGTTTTCACTGTGTTCCGCCTCGACAGGCTTGATCGGACCTGCTAGCAGCAGTTTCGAGTCGGATTTGCTGCGACGAAAATTTTGGGTTTTTGTTATGCTCTTTCTAGACTGCGTACGGCAAAAGTATTGGGATTTGGGTTTGTTTTGTTTTGGCGATTCCTGTATACTTTCCAATTCACTTGTTTTCTTCAGTAGTTGTTGATTTTGGTCTTTTTTCAACTCATATTTATCTGAATTATTTTGATTGCACTTTGCTCCTTTTAAATCGTTTTCTAGATTCATAAAAGTACTATCACCAAGCTCAAACGATTGAGAAAATGCCATGGCGTGTCTAACGATTGCTTTTAATTAAAAAAAATTTTAATATTCTAAATAAAATTTAACTAATTGTAAAAAAAAACTATTGCATTATGATAAACAAAAATTCGCGCTTGCGGAGGTAGGGTTACCACACTGCTAGGTAAATGGCATATTTTCGCAAGTGGGCAGCACCGATCAGCTGATTTGGCTGAAGAGCAAAGAAAATCGTTTGCATTTGTTTACATCGCGTCTTTCAGCAATGGATGATTTCAAAGTGCCTGGTCCTGTTTCTGTATCAAAAAGTGAATCAAGTTTTAATGAAAAGCCTGTAGAAGCAAAACCGCCGCAGAAAAATCTACCAGCCAGCACCTACAAAGTGCCAAAATGGTCAGCTCGACCCACTCAACCGTACAAATTCGAAGTACTCAAATCAGGACAAATCATTGATGAGGTTAAAGATCTGGAAGAGCAGGCTATTTGGAGTTTTGGCCGTCTGCCCGACAATGATGTTGAAATGGCTCATCCCACAATTTCGCGGTATCATGCCGTGCTCCAATACAAGCCCAAAGAAGTTCCAGTTTCTGAGGATAACGAAGAGAGTGATGAGCCCAAATCAGAACAGCCTGAGGGCTGGTATATTTACGACCTTGGCAGCACACATGGGACATTCCTGAATAAGCAGCGCATTCCACCACGAGTCTATATCCGCATGCGAGTGGGTCACATGCTGAAATTGGGAGCCAGCACAAGAGCTTACATATTGCAAGGACCAGCAGAGGACGAGGAAATGGAATCTGAGCTATCCGTAACGGAACTTCGAGAACAACGTGCTCAACAATTAGCAGCTGCTGCTGCTGAAAAGCTGCGAAAAATCCAAGAAGCCGAGGAACGAGAGCAAAATGAAGGAGTCAGCTGGGGCATGGGCGAAGATGCCGATGAAGAAACCGATCTCACGCACAATCCATATGCAACCACCAGCAATGAAGACTCTTTCTTTGATGACCCCAAGCGTACTTTGCGTGGTTACTTTGAACGCGAAGGATTGAATTTGGAATACAAATGCGATGAGATGGGACCCGGTTCCTTTGTATGTCGGGTAGAGCTACCACTGGCCGATTCAAATGGTCGGCCCATTTTGGTTGAGGTATCGCATAGAGGAAAGAAAAAAGACTGTGTGGCTCAGTGCGCTCTCGAATCTTGTCGTACCCTCGATCGACATGGCGTGCTCCGGCAGGCTAATCAGGAATCCCTTAAGCGAAAAGTGCAAAAAACTGCAGACTCAGATGATGACGATGAGTTCTGGGACCGCACCGGAGATGTAGAACGAAAGAAGCAGCGCAAAGCTAATGCAGGCGGAAGTGCGACTCTCACCTATGAAGATTTGGTAGTTTCATCAAATTGAAAAGGAGGTTTTCATTTTTATAATATTATTTTGTTTTTTCTTTCAGATCAAACAAGAAACCGATTTGAAGGCAGAAATGCAGCAAGTAGAACTGGAAATTTCCAACTACCAGCAGAATGAGAAGCGGCTAAAGGCTTTGGCAGCCAAACAAAATGACAGTGAAGACTTGGACAACTTTATGGATACTCTAAACGCAGACGAGGCCAAAGTGGATAAAACGGAAATAAAAAAATTACGGGTAAGTAAATAACAATTTGAATTGGCTTTTTGATTTATGAAAGTGTTTTTTTTTTCTAGTTGGAGCAGTACCGCCTCAAAGGCGAAATGCAAAAATTGCAACGACTTATTAAAGTCGCCAAACCCACTGACTTGCCTTTTGAAAAAGTCAGTGCAGGAAATGAAAGCAAGACTACAGAGCTCACAGGGGCTAAGAAAAACTTACCTATGATTGGCAAGCGAAATCAATTTAGTAAATTTAAAGTTGCCAAGGCAGTGCCGAGTTTCCGCCCCAAGACAGAGGAAAAGACACACACTTCCGATCAGGAAGAATATGAAGAGGAAGAGGAAGTGGTTGACAAGCCAACAATCGTGCCAGATACACCAAAACAAAGACACACTGAGACAAAATCAACTGAGTCCAAGTCAGCTGAGTCCAAAGCAACTGAGTCTAAAACGACGGACTCAACTGAGCCCACGTCGAGCGACTCTAAATCAACTGAGTCCAAACCAAATGAATCCAAGTCGACTGACTCTAAAACCACTGAGTCTAAGTCACCGGAAGTCTCCTCAGAAAACCCCAGGAAGATTTCAGTCGACCAACAATTAGATAGCAGTACAAAGGCGGAAGCAGAAATCTCAAACCAACAAACAGAAGAAGAAGAGGCTGCCAACAAAAAGAGACGTCAACGTGCACGCCAACGCAACAGGCAGCGCCATGACGTGGATATGGATGAGCTGGATGAGCATGAGGATACCGAAAAATACGCCAAGTGGGTGCCACCAACCAATCAGAGTGGCGACGGCATTACGCATTTAAACCAAAAGTTTGGTTACTAAATTGGGGAAAGAGTCCGGAAGCTTTTCACCACTCGCTTCCAGTGCACCCCAGCCGCATAAGGGGAAATCAACCCCTAAAAATCCAAAGGCATGCAGTTTCCAATGGAAACAATGAACAAATTCTGAATTCCTGCACACACACAAGAAATGAACCCGGCGACGCCAACGTCGACGCTGACGCTGCCATCACTAGAACTTCCAAGTCAGTTACAAGTTTGCCACTCTAACCGTCAGCACGCCTAACGGACGGTTGTGTGTCCCGTTCTATTTAGTTAACCAGTCTAAAAAAAAAAAATAGAATAAAATAATCACAATTCGTGTCGTAGAAAACCTTATCTGTTGAGAAGCAAAGACAACTCAAAATAAATCTTCATTTCAATCGGTCTATTTACCACGATTAAATAAAATCAAATAAAATAAAACAAAAACCACCTCGACAACCAACACAATCATAACGAACGATAGACACGATATCTAACGAAACGATTTACACGGGACACCACGGCCATCGGACATAGGGCACCTGTGCGTTTGGACTGCTCTGTTGTTGTCTCACCGACATCAAACGGCTTGGCGTTGGCAGTGAACGCGCAACTTTGTGGCAGAAAGTAGAAAGTGTAGCATAGTTTTTGTGCGTCATTGAAAATCCTTTGAAGTTGGGCAAACATTCTTTTGAATCAAAAATTTCTTTTTTTTTGATTTCAGGGATTCTTATATAATTTGAGGCAAACAAACAATTGATTAAATTGATTAAGCTGTTTGATATAATAAAGTGTATTTAATGCGGTCACCACGTGTTTTCTCAATAGTCAGGGCACATGTGCGGATTACATTTTAAAACGCGAAACAGTCCGTCTCAAAAGACGTCCTTGCGTTGGGGCGACTGCTGTGCTGCATTTGCGATGCGTTTGGCCTAAAAAGTATTCCTACAGCATATTCCTTATACGAGTTTTTGATTCCTATCTAAAATATACAAGCAAGGCGAATATTTTACAAGTAAACCGAAAATAAAACACGTGCTTAATTTTGAATAGGCTGCAGCTAAAGGGCTCAGCTTTAGCTTTGAATTGGTAGTATTATTATTATTGCGTTTGTTAATTAAAAGAAAAGAAATTGTAATTGTAATTGACTGTGATGAAAGGACAAAAATCTTGGCGCACATTTCAAGAAAATGTTGCATAAGTTGAGGCGCATATGATTGGCGCGCACTTTAACCGAAAAACAAATCGAAATCGACGCGTAAACTCGGCGCATAATTTAACGTCTGCTTTGAACTTGGCAGGCAAGCCAAGCATACAGGGAAGGTGAGTTTTCGGGCCCACAAATACAACGGAACTTGCGCATTTCTCTCAAACACTTGCTCCCTCTCTCACTCTATCTATCTCTTTCAGTGAAAAAGAGAGGGAGAGAGAATTTTTCCCAAACGAAGGCTGCGCTCTTTGCTTGTTTGCCTACTCTGTGCTTTTTTTTGTTGTTGTTGTTTTTGTAAGCTGAAGTGAGTTTAATTGCAAAAATTTGTGAATGAAGCAAAGCTGAGGGTGGGAATGAGTGAGGGACACACATGCGCGCGTGTGTGTGTGTGCGTGTGTGTTTAGGTGTGTTACCGCTTATCGAGTGGCACTTTACCTTAGCAGTGACGTAGGTAGCGGATTGTTGTTCCCTCTATGAATTGTTTATACAATTTTACATAAGCAAAAAGTTTCCCTTTTCTGGTGAACTTCATGATATGGAATAGAGCAGAAAACCATTGATTTTTTATGGAGAGAGAAAGAGCGATTATATAACCCCAGAAACTTCGTTCATGTGACTTTCCATTTGGATGAGAAAAAGAAAAATTAGCTCGGACTCCCCCTTGACATTCATTATAGACGCATAAATAATCTGAGGCTCCTACAATAACTTTCAAGCTTAATTAAAATCCCAATGGACTCAATGTCGCTGAACTTGAAAGCTCCGAGGGACTGGAGTAAATCTCCTAGTGGGTCTAGAATATTTGCTTTTATTATTGCCCAAGTTAATCCCAGCTAATTGGTTGGCCATTAACAAGGACGCACAGTAAGGCCATATTAAATGTCATTATGGTGGGGCTTGGACCAATTGCACACGCTATCCTTTAGCTGCATTTTTAATAAATTCCAATAATTGGAAGGGGCTTATTAAATTTATTGTGATACGAGGGATCAGAAACTATATCCAGGAATGATAGGGATTATAATAATTTATTAATTAAAATTATTATTTATGAAATAATATAGACCAGTCTTAGGATCCTTGAGAAAATAAATATATTCCAAATGCTAAGGATACCCAAGGGTCAGCTTAGTGCAATAAAAGAGTTTTCCCTATATTTTTTTATGAAATTAACTCGCTCTATAAAGATAGTTGAATAGACAAAGACAGAGAAGAGAGAGATAGAGAGAGAATGAGCCAATTAAATGAATTATTTTATTTTACAATTTTCTTCTACGGAATTTATTCAGTTTATTGAAAATGTATTTTTAACAGCCCTTTTCGGTGTTGCCAAGGTAAAACCCTAATTGGAAGTATTAATTTACAACGACCACGAGGTGAAATTGTAGCCAGCCAACTTCACAGCAAGGACAGCTTTTGGTCAGCGGACAAGGCTAAAGCCAGGTTTTATAAAAAGTAACCCACCCTCTAGAGTGTGAGAGAGAGTCCTTTGCAGCACAATGATAAACATCGCTGGTGTGGTGAGCATTCTGCTCTTCTATGTACTGATATTGATTGTGGGCATCTGGGCTGGACGGAAAAAGCAATCCGGTAATGACTCCGAGGAGGAGGTCATGTTGGCGGGCCGTTCCATAGGTCTCTTTGTGGGCATATTCACCATGACAGGTAAACTATTGAAACTTTGAGTCGACCTCTGAAAAACTTCAATTTTGTGTTTTCCCATTAATAGCAACTTGGGTCGGGGGAGGCTATATCAATGGCACAGCTGAGGCAATTTATACATCGGGCCTGGTTTGGTGTCAGGCGCCATTCGGTTATGCCTTGAGTCTGGTTTTTGGTAAGTTCTTCAAGGCTCAGAGATGGCCGTCCAAAGTTAATTGAGAAACTATTTGTCTAGGTGGCATTTTCTTTGCCAATCCCATGCGCAAACAAGGCTATATCACCATGCTGGATCCTCTGCAGGATTCGTTTGGGGAGCGTATGGGAGGCCTGCTTTTCTTACCCGCCCTCTGCGGTGAGGTCTTCTGGGCTGCTGGCATTTTGGCCGCCTTGGGAGCCACTCTATCGGTCATCATTGATATGGATCATCACACCTCGGTCATTGCATCCTCTTGCATAGCCATTTTCTACACACTGTTCGGTGGTCTCTATGCTGTGGCCTATACCGATGTCATTCAGCTGTTTTGCATTTTTATTGGACTCTGGATGTGCATACCCTTTGCCTGGAGCAACGAGCATGTGCGCAGTCTGAGCGACATGGATGTGGACTGGATAGGTCATGTGGAACCGAAGCAACGTTGGTTCTATATAGACTACGGTCTGCTGCTGATCTTCGGTGGCATACCCTGGCAGGTGTACTTCCAGCGTGTGCTCTCCAGCAAGACGGCGGGGCGAGCTCAGCTATTGTCCTATGTGGCAGCTGCCGGCTGCATTCTGATGGCCATACCACCGGTGCTCATTGGTGCCATTGCCAAGGCCACACGTGAGTAATTTTTAATTAGTTTTAGCTCAGATTAAATTGATTGACTATCTGTGTTTTAATTGACAGCTTGGAATGAGACAGCCTACACTGGTCCCTATCCACTGACTATTGATGAGACAAGCATGATTTTGCCCATGGTCTTGCAGTATTTGACACCGGACTTTGTTTCGTTCTTTGGCCTGGGCGCCGTGTCGGCTGCGGTGATGTCCTCAGCTGATTCTTCGGTTCTCTCGGCTGCCTCCATGTTTGCACGCAATGTTTACAAATTGATTTTCCGTCAGAAGGCTTCCGAAATGGAAATCATTTGGGTAATGCGCGTCTCGATTATTGTTGTTGGCATTTTGGCAACGATTATGGCTCTGACCATTCCATCCATTTATGGGCTATGGTATGTATAAATGAATATTTAATTCAAAGTGAGTGGAAGGCCTCTTCAACTGTTTGGCTTGCAGGTCCATGTGCTCGGATCTGGTCTATGTCATACTCTTCCCACAGTTACTGATGGTCGTCCATTTTAAGAAGCATTGCAATACTTATGGCAGCCTGGCTGCCTATCTGGTGGCACTATTCATACGTCTGTCCGGTGGGGAGGTAATCATTGGCTTGCCCGCACTGATTCACTATCCAGGCTATGATGAGGAAACGCAGACGCAGTTGTTCCCCTTCCGGACCATGGCCATGTTGATTAGCTTAATTACCTTAATTGGTGTCTCCTGGTGGTCAAAGTGAGTACTTCCATCCATCTTTATTACGAAATGATTGAGTGTCAATTATTCTGTGTGTTGCAGAACAATGTTTGAGTCTGGAAAATGGCCTCCCAGCTATGATTATTTCCGTTGTGTTGTCAATATACCTGAAGATGTACAAAGAGTCGGCGAGCCCTCCGAGTCTGGGGAGCAGCTGTCGGTGATGGCCGGTCCTCTGGCCCGTTCTTACGGAGCTGCCACCATGGCCGGAAAGGATGAACGCAATGGCCGCATCAATCCGGCCTTGGAGTCTGACGATGACTTGCCCGTGGCCGAGGCGCGGCGCATGAATCAACAGACGGCGCAGGCCCAAGTCCAGAAAATGATCAACAGTGCCACGAGTAAGCCGGGCGGCGGTGGCGGTCAGGTTGGTCAGACCACAGCTATGCCCACAGCCGAGCAGGACAACACTGCCTTCTAAGAGCTACGACACCGGCAACAATTCAATTTAGTAGTTAAGCCTAAAAGTATGCAACATTATTTTAAGTTCATAGAGTTTTTGAAATATTTTTTCGCTTTTTCAAGACGTGCGTTAAACACATAAGTGCTCAGGTAAACTATAAAAAAAAGTCAGTGCAGAAAGTCGGATGTATTAATAATTATAATAATTTTAGCTTATTTTTGTTAAAAACTTACAATTAGTAAGCTTAAAGCTCGGTAAAATGTCACTTGCTAAACATGAAGAGATTTCTATTTGATTTATATTTATTTACTTTGCCGCAGAGGCTAAAAGAGTTTCGTAGACAAAATGATAGTTTAATACTGTATGCAATTGAAACATATCAATATGTGTATAAATGTTATATAGTGAACAAAAACAAATACAAACAACAATTAAAACGAAAACTATGTTAAACTGAAAGTAACTGAAAACATATCAAATGCATTTTGCCATGCACGTGTATTAATTGATAAATAATAAACGATAGATTAATTGAGTTATTGGGCGCACAGGGAAACATAAAAAAAGTAAAAATTATATATAAAATAATATATATAAAAAAAATATATATAATATAAAAAATTTTATGGTTTCTTTAATTTTTGAGAGTTAATTTTCAAAAATGAAAGCTACCATAATTTTCACTCACTGCAAATAAGCACAAATCATTTGTTTTGTGTGACTCAAAAACTTAATTTGTAATTGTCTTAGAAAATTGGCCCATTATCCCAAAAGCAATAGAGAATAAAAAATATTCCAAGAATATTTTTAATTGAAATTTACATCGGAATGAGAAAATCATAAAAAAAAAAACAAAAATGCCCGCATAAATAATTTTATATTTAATGTGAATCATGTGTCCTTCCATTGTTGACAGAGTAAAGCAAATCGAAAATAAAACTATCAAAGTGAAAAAAAAAATGGCTAGAAAAAATAATTGCAAAGCGATAAAACATCTAACGAATACATATCATTTTACTGTTGTTTAAAAAGTTATACAAAAAAGAAAAAAAAAGGAAAAAAAAAATATATCTATATATCTCTATACATGAACTAAACTATAAATAAATATACATACATATATAAATTATAAAAATATATATATATAAATAAATGTAAATTATGCAAGAAATGAGAATTAACTAAGTTAAAAAAGAGCGTTATATAGGAAAAATAAAAAAACAATTGTAGCTGCTCTCAAAGAGCAAAATTCCCCCCTCAAAAACATCACTGAGAAAAAAAAACAAAATAGCTATAAATAAAATATATATATAGATATATATGTATGTTGCGTCGTAGTACCTAAAGCACAGTTAAAAGAAAATTGTATACCTTTTTACAAAGAGAAGGGAAACTGAATTGGGCCCCCAACTGAATACTGAAAATTTATACCCGTACCAAAAATAACTAAAAATTTCGAAAATCTGCTGAATCTGATCTACCATGCAGTCAAAATTCTACACACGCGCTGCCTGAACCTAAACAAAAAAAAAAAATAAATAAAAATAATAATAAATTATCTCTAAAATAATAATATCAACTTTCCTGAAAAGATATTTTTAAAATATTTAATTGATAAAGTTTTTAACCGGTTCCCAGAATTTTAAGTGTTTTTGGATTTTTTCATTACTTGGCTCGTTTGTTAAAAGTTGTTCGCGTTGGTATTAACTCAATTATATAGAAGAAATCCAAGTCTAAACTAAACATATCATATCGTATGCATATTTAATATAATAAATGTTGACTGCTTTTTTGATGGAGCCTCGTATGTTTGTTGTATCGGGGCATGAGAAAATGATTTTTTAAAATTTACATAAAAAGCAAACTTTTTGCTTAGAAAAAAAAAAAATAAAAGAAGAGAAAAATATATAGAAAATGTCCCTATTAAATGTTCTTGCAGTTATCAAGTAATTTTTTTCTGATTTTATCAAATGAAATCTAAATGTGTATTCATATTGTTCGAAAAAACAAAAAAAAAAAAACTGTTTAAATTCCTTTTCTGAATTTCTTTAATTTCTGCGCAATAAATATGAAAAAAAAATATTACTTTATACAAGCAATTAATCTCAATTGTTAAAAATAAAAAGAAAAAAACTAACAACAAAACCACCAAATGTTTTATGTATTAAATAATGAGCCCAAGGGCTCTCTTAATTAAACTAAAAAAAAAAAGGTTAAAAAATATATAAAGAAGACACTTAACCCAACAACTAGATTATTGTGTTGAGCTATTATTACTATGATTATTATTGTAGTCGAAATTATTGTTTACGTTGTACTCTTGGCATGGAAATTCTACAAATCAGTTTATTGTTAATAATTAATTGATGTATTTTGAATGTAATTTAGGTAAAATTAGTGGCATTATTTTAACCAATAAAACACAATAAACAATTAAAGGCATACTAAAAAAATCCAAGTCATATCAAAATAAAGACAAATTGATGAATAAAAAACCAAATACATATCAATGTTAAAAGCATAGAAAATGAAACAAAACAAAACAAAAAAAAAAGTATTTAATAAATACAAAATTATATATATTATATATTAAATTGGTTTCTTTGTTGATCAAAACAATGTGATTTATTTTGTGGAGAAAATTTTCTTGATCTCATGGAAATTTTCAAGTTTTTCTTTTTAATTATTTTGCAAGAAGCTTGGGGAAAAATAAAAAAAAAATGTCTACTTACTTTTTATTTGGCCAATAAACTGCAACTCAACTAAACCAGTAAAATTCGATGGTGCAATTTGCGGCCAGCAAACAAACAAACAGACAAACAGACGACAATTTAAGACAATAGAATTGTCTTGCGGCAAACGGAAATTTCTCATAATAAAAATGCAAGAAGCCACACAGATCAGACGGAATAAAGCTATAAAATTTAAAGAGCACATGGAAATCCCAAAGCGCCAGCCTTGTATGCCTTGGCTGTGCTTACAATTATGTGAAATACTCTGGCTGATACTTATATAATTTAGAAGTAAATTAGATTGATAAATTAGCAAAAGTGTTTCTCTGAGTCTTTTGCTAATTACCAACACTAATTAAGTTGTAATGTTTTTAATTACTGGTATACTCTGGCCTCTGGTTCTTCAGAAATCGTAGGCTTCCCTGTCTATCATAAGTTCATAGCTTGACTTAATTGCAATTACTGTATTTGTATGGCGATTGGATGGTATGGTGGTTATTGTTGTTATGGCAGATGAATATCCGGTATTTTTGAAAGAAACAAAATTTGCATAGTATGACCAGCAATGTCAGAGTTGTTAAACATTTTGAACCTTCAACTGTCATCTTGGCCGCTGGCAGTTGGTGTTGTTCGCTCTTCAAGCATGTCAATTAAAAATTTCAAAAATGTCACGGCATATATCCGAAGGGTTTACAAACTTTGAAAGAGAACGTTGAAAAATGTATTCTTCTCAATTTATTTATAAAAACCTTTTTTTTTTTTTTGTTCTTTTTTTTACATAATTTTTTTAAAACTAAGCAATTTAAAACTAAACATTTGAATTAAATGGATTTTAATGACAGGAATTGGATAGGTCCAAGTTAGCATGAGCGAAATAATTTATATGGTGGAAAATGTTATAAAAAATGTTTAGAGTCTGGTCTAAAACAAGATGGCAGTGATTGGGCGCAGAGATGTGGGGTGCTGAGTGGGGGTCATGAGTATTCTAAGGCACTTTAGCATTGCTTTCGTTACTTGCGGTAGCTGTAACCACCGTCGGAGCTGTAGCTCTGTTGGATTGTCTCGGGCACTTGGCTGGGGCCCGAATAGTTATAGCCTGAGTCCTGATCGGGTGCATTGTACGAGCTAGAGGGAGCAGCTGGATAAGATCCTCCACTGTTGGCTGATGGGCTGGGTGCGGCATAAGAACTTGAGGGAGCCGATGGATAAGAGCCACCTATGTTGGCAGATGGACTGGGTGCGGCATAGGAGCTTGAGGAGGCGGTTGAGTAAGATCCACCGCTATTGCCACTGGGATTGGGAGCATCGTAGGAAGTTGAAGGTGCCGAATAAGAACTGGACGGAGCTGATATGCTTGGTGATCCGTAGGAGGTTGAGGGTGCGGAGGGATAAGGACCGCCGCTGTTGGCAGATGGACTGGGTGCACCGTAGGAGCTGGAGGGAGCTGAGGGATAAGATCCCCCAATATTTGCAGATGGACTGGGTGCTGCATAAGAACTTGAGGGTCCTGTTGGGGCACCGTACGAGCTGGAAGGAGCTGAGGGATAAGATCCTCCACTGTTTGCGGATGGACTTGGTGCGGAGTACGAGCTTGAAGCTGTAGAGCTTGGAGCTCCATATGAGCTTGATGGGGATGCTGAATAAGATCCACCAATGTTGGCTGATGGACTTGGTGCACTATAAGAACTCGAAGGACGCTGGGGAGCTCCATAAGAGCTTGATGGCGCAGCCGGATAGGATCCTCCACTGTTAGCGGATGGACTTGGTGCACTGTAAGAACTTGATGGACCCTGAGGTGCTCCATATGAGCTAGATGGTGCCGCTGGATAGGATCCTCCACTGTTGGCGGATGGACTTGGTGCACTATAAGAACTCGATGGACCCTGAGGTGCTCCATAAGAGCTTGATGGGGCAGCCGGATAAGTTCCTCCACTGTTGGCGGATGGACTTGGTGCACTATAAGAACTCGATGGACCTTGAGGTGCTCCATAAGAGCTAGATGGTGCAGCCGGATAAGATCCTCCACTGTTAGCGGATGGACTTGGTGCACTGTAAGAACTTGATGGACCCTGTGGAGGACCATATGAGCTAGATGGTGCAGCCGGATAAGATCCTCCACTGTTTGCCGATGGACTTGGTGCACTGTAAGAACTTGATGGACCCTGAGGTGCTCCATATGAGCTAGATGGTGCAGCCGAATAAGATCCACCAGTATTGGCACTTGGACTTGGAGCAGAATATGAAGACGAAGGTGCGGAGAAGGAGGAAGAAGCTGCAGAGAATGAGCTACCACCAGCACTGGGAGCACCATAGCTAGATGAGGGTGAAGGTCCAGGGGCAGCAGGTCCAGACGTATAGCCACTGCTACCTAGGACTTGGGTCTTTGAAGGAGCCCCATAGTTAGAAGAAGGCGCCGATGGCAAAGGGACAAAACTGTTTCCGGAGGGAGCACCATAAGAAGAAGAAGGCTTAGATGGACGTGAAGAAGCAGGAGGTAAATAAGAGCTGGAAGGAGCTTGGGATGGAGCGCCATAGCTGGACGAAGGAGCTGACTTTGGCGGTCCATAGCTAGAGGATGGAGCTGGTGCAGGAGCTCCATAGGAAGTAGAAGGTGCTTTCGGTGGTCCGTAGCTCGAAGAAGGAGTTGACTTTGGTGGTCCATAGCTGGAAGAGGGAGGTGCTGGTCTAGGTGCTCCATAACTTGAAGATGGAGCTGATGGAGCCGACTTTGGTGGTCCATAGCTAGAAGAGGGAGGTGCTGGCCTTGGGGCTCCATAGCTTGAAGATGGAGCAGACGGAGCCGACTTTGGTGGCCCATAGCTGGAAGAGGGAGGTGCCGGCCTTGGAGCTCCGTAGCTAGAAGAGGGAGCAGACGGAGCTGACTTTGGGGGTCCATAGCTAGAAGAGGGAGGCGCTGGCCTGGGTGCACCATAGCTGCTAGAGGGTGGCGCTGGGGCTGACTTTGGTGGTCCATAGCTCGAAGAAGGAGGCGCAGCAGGCAAATAACTCGTGGATGGTCCAGATGGAGCAGCTTTTGGTGGACCATAGCTGGAAGATGGCTTACGGTGATGATGCTTTCTGGCTGGTGGTGGTCCGTAAGTCTGGCTGGGACGGCTGGGTGGTGGTCCATAGCTCGAGGAAGGTCTCGGTGGCGCACCATACGAAGAGGAAGGTCTAGCTGCTGGTGCCGCATAGGGTCCACCGCTATTTGCGGAAGCACTTGGCGCCGAATAACTTGACAAGCTGGGCCGTCCACTAAATGATGGCGCCGGCCCAGAGGCCGGAGGCAAGTATGAATTGGCTGGCGGTGCTCCATATTTCGAGGAAGGTCGCTGGGCCGATGCTGGTGGCAAGTAGCCATTATTTAACGGAGCCTCACGTTTCACAGCATCTGCATTGTGGGCCAGGCAACTGACAAAGACAACAAAGACGGCGATGACACTATAAAGCTGCAAACATGTGAAAATAAAAACGAGGAAATTAGTTTTCTGTGCCGACAAATGGCACGGGCCTGCCTCACTTACCGTTCGCCCGTTCGCTGCGGACAAGCTCATCATTTTGGCTGGCTTGCGCGCGCTCTGGTTCAAATGCAAATTATTCAACCTGCCAAATGGACAGAAAAAAAAATAACAAGTTAGTTGTAAAGAAAACAGCAAGCAAGAGCGATGAGATGGATGAGAGTAATGCCAATGGCATTCAAGGAAAGTAAGTAAGTTCCCGGGGTGTGGAAAACAAGTAAACAAAAACAACAGAAATAAATTACAAGTACGCAAATGTTGCGCAATTTTTTTTTTCCTCCCCGATTGTGACCGCCAAATGTAAACCACCGACCTCTAGCTCTGGCCAACTAAGAGTGCCTCAATCTTGACAGCAGCTGGGCGGCCATTCATTTACCTAAACATAGTAGTAGCCGCCTGTCAATGCCAAGAACTGGCCAACTGACGTACCGTGTCGATTGACCCCATCATTCCCAATACATGAACTTCAAACGTCAACATTCATTTGGGGATTTTCCCCTCTGTGGTTACCATTTTTGCAATTTGTTGCAAGAAATGCAAAACCAAAAAAAAAAAAACACACACACGCTCCGCAAATAATCAGTAGCTTTATGACTCGACTCTTCGGCTCACTCAACTCTGCCACTGGACAAGTACGAATAAGTAAGTTAAGCCAAATGTCAAAGCCCTGAAAACCAAAAAAAAAAAAAAGGCTTTTATAAAATCCCCACTAAAAAACTATTCGCAAAGTGAAACTTGTCACAGCCATTGTAGTAAGGCCCAAAAGCCTCAACTTGCCAGACCCCAAGGGTCTGGGGGCTTGAGCTTGTGTGTGGCCACCCACAATTTCCCAGATTTTTTATTGCACAAAATTCGCCACGAAACTATTATTTTAAGGACAGTTAAATAAAATAAAAAAATAAAAAAAAAAAAAGTCAACTTGGTTGGCTTTGGCCGAAACGGCAGCAACTGCCTCATCTTTTGGCTGGCTCGAGTGACACGAATTTTCATTTATGGTTTTGGCTGCCAATTGTTTATTTTACTTGAGCTTATTATTTTACCAGATACTTTTCAATGAAAATCGTTTGGGTAAATCATTTTTGCGCCTTGTCTTGTGCTGTTCCATTTTTTTCCTCGATTTTTTTTTTTTTTTTTTTTTTTGTTCATTTACAGAAACGAAACTTAATTGTTTTTCCAAGCCAAGTGTTGTCTATTTTGACCCGAAGTTTGGCAATGATGGCATTTTTGTTGCCAATTTTTACTAGTATTTTGTCATTATACTTTTTTTTTTTTGTTTCTGTTTAAGTTTTATATTTGTGGCATGTGCACATTTCTAATTAACTGGACGGGTTATGTAAAACAAATTGGAGTATTTGTTTTGGATGAGCTGAGGCAATTTAAGCGGCTTTGTTTATATTCTGTTTGCCTGTGAAAAACTAAAACTAACAATAAATATAATAAGTTAAATATGTAATTAAAAATATTTGGAAAATTTCTGATTTGCTTTAAAATTAAATTTTATGAAACTCAAAATCACAAAGTCTCTAAATTTCCAACAAAAATGTTCTCTCTGTAATTTTAAACCTTGTTTAAACTGAAACAATTTTAATTTAATAGCACAAAGTTAAAAGTTTCGGGTAAAACTTTTTGTTGATTTTATAAAATTTTCAACACTTTTCACAAAACAAACTCTCAAAAAATCCTTTGATAATTTTTCAAGCACAAAAACACTTCACTCTAGATTAAAACTGAACATTTTGAATATGGAAATCCTTTTGCTGTGGAAAGCACTAACCGTTTAGGTTTTCAATTGTAAATATATTTGATGAGGCTGGTGAAGATGTTTGGATGGGCCGATAGTCCAATGTAAACTATATTGTGGCAAGTCAGATACATGCATTTTTATACAAAACCCGAGTAGCTTCCAACTCCAAGTTGAACAAAAAAAAAAAAAAAACACAAGCAAAACAAAGGCAGAGAAAGAGCGCAAGCTGAGCCAAAGTCAAAAAAAGAAAAACCAAAAATAAAATAAAGCTCTTCGCAGCAACTGAAAAAAAAATAAACTGCCAGCAATGAGTCGCGGCTTGTTTTTGAATTTGTTGTTGTTTTTGTTTTTTTATGTAACTTCAAATGCACCACGCTCGAAACTGAATCATCATCATAAGCAGCAACATTATTGTGTTCGGCAACGTCAGCGTCATCAGCGTCGTCTTCATCATTAGCAACGCCAGCTAATGCCGCACGCAATAACAACAACAAGACAGAAACGAGGTAAGCAACAACAACAATAACAATAGCAGCAAAGTCAGCAAAGCTGTGGCGCATGCTTAGCCAAGTTAGTGGCAGAGCAAGCTGAAATTGAAAGATGGGTGAGATGAAGCTTTTGAGAGGATCGAAGTGTTTCAGTTGAATCAATTATTTATTCAGATTATGTATGTGCTGATAGTGGTGGTGCCTGGGTGTTGGTGTTGTCTTAGGCCACAGTGGGTGGCATCTCGGGCTTCTTCCAGATGTAGCTGGCCCAGGGGATGCACTCCTTCAGCAAATGCATGTAGGCCAAGCCCTTGGGGCAATCTACCTCAGTGGCAGCCTCATCGAGGTTCTCGCAGAGCCAGTACTTGGCAGGGTCGAAATGATGGGGATAGGTCTGTCCCACCTCGGAGGGATCTTTGCAGGCAGAACGTCCATTGCCCTCGGCATTGACAGACACGCAAATGGCGGCCACAACCAAGCAGAATGCGAATACTGAATGAAAATGAAAATCAAGCTCAATTAAAAACGAAACGAAATATATAGAAATATTGAAAGTTTGATTCTCACCGGCTTTCATTTTGTTGAAAAGTGTGATAAAGTGTGCCTTTCTCTGGTGAAGCTTGGCTCTTTTATAGCTGAAACAAATATATCAACATAATAAAATATAAAAAAATATTTTCCATCAAAAGAACAAAATGCGACAGACATGCGCATCCTCTGTTTTTTTTTTTCTGATATTATCAAAAAACATGATGATACTGATAACAATTTGTATACACCAAAAAAAGTTTTTCAAAAAAAAAAAAAAAAAAAAAAAAACCGAACATAAAATAAAAATTTTAGAAAACAAAAGTGTTTTTTGTTCTTTTCCTAAATTCAATTTAAATACTTAAATATTTCTTTAAAAAGAATTAAGACTTCCATAAAGTTGGAGTGGTTTCATTTAACTAATAAAATACAATCAAGTCTTTCCCATTATCTTGTAACTTCTTCTCATATCAAATGTCAACCTTATCATTCAGATTGTCATGTAATTGGGGAGAATAGAATAGAATAGGCATATTAATGAATATTGATTGACAACTTGTCAAGAACCATTAAAAAGATATGTGTATATATATGGGGAAAAATATATTGTTCGGGCTCTTACCAACCAGAATTGCGAGACCCAAAAAAATGAAACAAAAAAAAAAAAAGTCAATATCGTCATATGAATTTTTAAACATTAGTTTTGTCTATTTTGGTTTAGGCGGATATTTTTTCTTTGTTGGTTTTGCCAAATTTTTACATACATATACATATAACGGTTGCGCTTAGTCGTTTTGTTTCATTTTTTGGCCGAAGGCATTTTTTCAAATTTCTGTGCGCCAGCCACTTGACCAACATACAAAATCCAAGAGCTTCATGCAAAAACAATAAAATTCAAAAAAGCATCTCGAAATTTTGCTGAAAACAACAAAAGAGCTTAAAAAACATCTCCACATATACTAAATCAAAACCAAAACCAAAATGAAAAAAAGAAAAAAAAAAACTCTTACAAAATTTTTAAAATGTAATTACACTTTCCGCGTTGGAGTAGCAGACGAGCCACCAATTCCTCAGGTGCAACACTTGTCAATCAGTTAAGGGCCAAGAGAGACCAAGAGACCACCAAAAGCCAAGGGGGTCTTCAAAATCGTAGACATTGTGGCAGAAGCCAATACAGGTTATGTGTTAAATGCTTTCGGTGATTTTTTTGGGGGCATTTCATAAAGTGACAAAGAGCGAAGAAAGAGGAAAGAGGAAAGAAAGAAAAAAAGTGGACATTAATGATGACGATGACGATAGGTTGGACTCATTATCGATTAAGTCGACACGCTTAGACTAAATAAACTTATTACATTGGTCAAAACATTGGTCACACCAACGAAAATGAAAACCACTTTGGCCTTGCCAAAGTATTGCTAAAAATAAGCTCAGCCCAATTAGGCAATAAATTTCTAAGTGCTTTTACTTGTGCAGCATTTCCCTGATATGAGCAGAACGAGCCAATTGCCAAAATTGATAAGCAGACTTCCCAAACATCCTCAGCATCCGACTGAGGCCACTATAAATATCACAACTTCTCGCCCAGAACTGCAACATTTTCTCTCTCTTCAGAAACAATGCAGAAAGGTATTTGTATTCAGAAATCTTCTAAAATTTCATTAAAATTTATTATATTTTTTTATTTTTTAGCTACTCTGATTTGTTTTGTGCTCTTGGGTCTGTGCTTGGCCTTTGCCTTGGCCTATAATGGCCAGGATATCTATGCCGAGCCCAACTGTGAGGTGGTCACTGACTATTCCCGTAAATTCCGTGATATCTCGGATCCCACACATTACTGGGTCTGCCATGAGGGTCAAGAGAAGGCCGAATATATCCAGTGCCCCGATAACTATGCCTTCATGGAACCCGAACAGGGTTGCGTTGTCTGGGAACAATGGAAATGGATCGAACCCTACACCAAATAAATCCCCCATTATTGTGACCCTTGACAATTTGCTAAAGAATAAAAAGAAATAATCAAAGTTTGAGGTGTTTGAAATTTTCTGAGCCCAAGGAAATATGTTTATGAGGAAATGGTAATTTGTACAAATAAACCGCATGGTCATCTAATTTGTAGGCATGTCAAGTCCAAGGCATTAGCCACTAACTGCACTGGTTCGGCCAAAAAAGGGTGGCCTTCTTTGGGCGTATCGCCCATAAACTGGTAACCTCATAATTTAATTGCGAGTGGTTTTAAAAGCTCTTTGTGGGACCTAAACAACCTGATATTCTTCAAGCACTTGCAATTATAATACAAATGGCAATTAGCCTGAACTTTTAATTAAAAGAAAACTAAGCTGCCAGACTACCGACGAGCCACGGAGCCACTGAGGCAACTCTGATAACTTCCCAGGGGTTTTGATGGTTCGATGTTGTACCAATGCCACTGTTGATGATGTTTTCATATCAAAATGTTTTATACAAAAACAAAAACACCAACAAAAATATTAAATAAACCCATACATATACATATATGTGATTTTGGTGCGTTTGATAAACGAAAATTAGGCAGTTTTGTCTATTGCGCTTGTAATGTTATCTAACACCTTCGATTGCCAATCAAGCCAACATTTCTGTTGTTGTTGTTGTTGTTGCCGTCTCTTGTTGCTACCACAATCAATCAACTTATATTTGTTGGCTTGTTTCCGAATGAAGAGTATATTCCGTTTGAGAGCTCGAAGCTACCAGTGCTCCAATTCGAAGGCTTACACACTGTCCCCGACTTGGGCCGAAAAACCAAGTAAAAGTCATAAATAATTAAAAGTAAAGGCACAGAGCACATATCAAAAAAAATACAAATAATAAATAAATAAAAATTATGTGCGTGTGTGCAATGCACACACATATTAAAAGTGAAAAGTACTTCAATAAATTTCATTAGAAATCATTGCCAAACAAATAATAAGCAATGTCATCTTGTGTCTGTTGATTGGTGAATGTGCAAGTCTGTCTGTCTGTGTATGTGTGTGTGTATGTGTGTGTGCCCGTGTGACTTAAAGTGCACTTGATTTTGTTGGCAGAGCCATTTCAAATTAGGCTGTATCCAAAAGAAAGTCCCAAAACCAAATGGCCTTGGCTCACACAATAAATACATATATATTTTTTTTATCTTTCAGATTAACTGTGATCAGATTTTCTGTCTTTGGCAATTTCTGGCAAATTATTTTCCCATTTTAACTATTCGAGCTGACCAAATATTTTGTATGCGTGGGTGGATTTACTCATGAATATTTATCAGTTTGCCAGCATCGAAATAATTATTTTTATTTTGTTATTTTAAATTTCTGTGTGTTTCTCTTTCATTTTTTGGGTTAAGTTGCTGTTTAGTAACTCAACACCGACTTCGACACTTGGCAGAGCACTTGGGTGCAATTACATGACCGATTATTGTGTGCTTATGATTTCTTCAACAGTTTCTTAGTGTTTTTTTTTTTTTTTATGTTGCCTCTTTAGTTGTGTAAATAAAACAAACGACAACAAATTATGAGCAATGATTAAACTCCAAACATCTGCAATGACATTGAACCAATTTTTCTCTTCATTTCAGATAAACGCTGAATCGTGCTTGATTTTGTCACATAAATCCATAAATTATAAGCAAAGTTTGAAATTCTATTTGTTTGGTAAAAATAATATGATGAATAACTGAAATGGCCAGGCCCAGACAACTTATATATGTATAAATATTTGATTGATGGCCCTGGCTGATTGAACTGATAAAGAGTCGACATAGATTTATATATGTCTCATTGTCCGTAACCCACCTGGGTTCAGTGGTTTTTGTCTTGTCGAGTAATTGACAAATTGCCTTGTCGCAAAAAAAAAAAAAAAAAAAAAAAAAAACTAGATAAATTTAACCAAAGTCAGATAACAATGTCAGAGGGATAAGAAAAAATTGCTAGTGACCTTTCATCAAAGTGACAAATAACTTCAAATGAAAGAATATTTAAGTACTCCATCTATCAGCAAAACCCTCCTCAAAAGCCAGAAACCTCATATCAATGGCATAGGTCAGAGTTCAGAGATGCCACACAAGATTCGAGCTTAAAATCTGCTGACGTCATAGAAGACATATATAATGCCTGCTCTTCTGTTTCATCTCATTAAAATTGATAAATTCAACTGCCGTGAAATCCTGTTTTTCTTTTTTCGATATCAAAAACTCAAAGTTTTGTGTTTGCCCACATGGCGTATACACAATTTATAAACATTATGACTTAATATCTTTCGAGTGGAAAGGCTCATATTAGCGAAATGTCATTACAAATGATTAGTGTAAATAACAGTTAGAATGGGTGGATCCAAACGACCTGGCCCTTTCAGTCAGACAGATAAACATTAACATTGTCTGGGTCTAGATATGAAGTGACCTTGATTTTGGGAAGGAACCTGCCAAGTACGCCAAGACATCAGGTCTCATTCGACTCGATTTGATTAAAACTAATAAATGAAATTAAAGCCATTCAAATGTCTAATACCAAAGCCTTTTGGTGGTGGAAAAAGCTTTCACCAGAGCTTGGGGTAGTTTCCCCGTTTTCCAGCGCGAAATCGTATCAAACAGCTGATAAACGAATGGAAAGCCCACATGTCTTGGTGAGTGTGAGTGGAAGACTTTTCTCATATCCTACGACTGGAATCGAATTCATTTTGGCCTTAAGGGGGCCCCCAACAATTAGCCAAGGCAACAGCTCCGCCTACTGAGAAACTTTTATTGAAAAATGAGTATTTCAAGCCAAATGTGTCTGAGTGTGTGTGTGTGTGTGTGTGTATGTGATGACAAGGCCACACCCACGCAGCCATGTTTGAATGAAATGACAGGGAGTAAAACGAGAAAGTTGCTCAAATTAAGACAAAAAAAAAACAACAACACAAAAAAGAAAAATGCTTTGAATATGCGCCTTCAAGTTTGGTTTAGTTGCTTTTCCTTTTTTGTTAGTGGAACAAAATGGCAAATGGAACATGCTACAATTTGGAAACAAAATATTATACAGTAATATGAATTTAGGTTAAAAAATTCACTGCTATCAAAAGAGAGGAAAGTAACCAAAAGGAGGAGCAGGGAATAACAAAAAAAAAAAAAACTGTGGGAACATTGTGCAGCTAAATATACGACAGACGAGAGTGGCCTGTTGTTATCGTTGTTGCTGTTGCTGTTGTTGTTGTTGTTGTTGGCAACTTAAGTAAGGTCATCGAAATGTCAAAAGTTGCATTTTTCTCTTGTACACCCACACACGCACACACTCACGCATGCACATGCACATGCTTGCATATAATTTTTCTATCAAGACGAGACACGCATACAAGTTGCTTTTGTTGTTGTTGTTGTTGTTGTATTTTTTTCAACACTTTACATGTCAGAAAGTGCTTGCGCTGTTGACATTGTTGTCAAGTGTTAACAGTTACATGTGCATTCATCCACAACAAGGAGGCAAGAGCAAGACCTCTTCTTCTTCTTCTGCTCCTGCTATCTCTTTCTAAAGAGGGCGACAATTGCAATTAATTTACCAATGCTTTTGATCCACCATGGCCCTGACAGAATGAATGTATAGAAAGACAGAAAGAGAGATATACATAGACAGATAAGCAAATCGAATAAAAAAAGGGCCTACCAATTTTATTGATTGCCTAAAGTTTGGCTAATCAAAGCCTACGATTCTTATAGACTTTGGCTCTCTTTCACATTTGTTTTTTTTTTATCACTTTGAGAGGATTCAAAGGATTCCATAGTTTTACCCGCTCGCTTACACATTTCAGCACTTTCTTGGCAGCCATTTTGGTTGCCCTAATGGTTCCTGGGCTGAGATGAAGGCATTTAAAATTCCACCACTCCGAGCAGTGAACAGTATCGGAATTTCTCAATAGATACACCCACACACACATGCAAAGAGCATATCCGTGAATTTTCTGTGCATGTGTGTGTTTTTTTTTTTTTTGCTCTGACTTGTTTTATTTCTATTTCTGTCTGTCTGTATGAAGCGTGCGTTGAGGGTGTTCGGAAATAAGCTCTCACTCTCAGTTGTCATCTCTCTCACTCGTTGGACTTATACCTCTCCCTTTTTGCTCTTAGTTGGCAGCATTTCTTTTGTCATTCTTTTATTTTATTTGTTTGCTTTTTTTTTGGGAACTTTGTTGGCTTGGTACACATTTTATTTGCCTAAATCGTCTTAATTTTAATTTTATTGATATTACTTATTCTGTTTGCACGAAATTCCATTATATTTGATTGTTATAATTTGCCAAGCTCTATATAAGTATTTATGTTGTTATATATCTAAATTTATATTATTACAGCTTCTGCTCTGTGGCCATTTATCGGATTAGATGAAGCTGCTAATGCTTTGGTTATCGTTTCGAGTTAATTAAAATTAAAAAAAAGGAAACTAATTCCAAGGATATCTGATTCCTATTCATTTTAATTTTCCATTTTCTTTTTCATTTTTGAAAGGTTAATGAGTTTGCCTCTATTATCCGATAGCTGTGCAAGAGAAAAGCTAAAATAATTGACAGTGATAAATTTCATCAAGCTTAAAGAAAATTTCAAGAAATCAAAATTTCCCATTTCCTTTAAGGGACATTTTAATGACTTAAAAGTTTGGTTAGCTTAAATTTCATTTAAATTATTCACATATTTTAAGTCGTATTTATTATATGCCAATTTGCATTTCGATTCATAAATAAAACATAACTTTTCAATTTCAAGGTAAAACAGAATTTGAGAAATCGTTATCGAATGTGTTCTTGTCGTTTCCAGGGAGAATTGAAGTCAACCTCAGTGAGCTTATCCTCGGCTTGGCTTGACACATCAGCCCCTAGGAGTCTTTGCTTGCTGCTGTCAAATGTGGCTCAGTCGGCGGTCGCACACAGAGCGCGGCCAGGAGTCACCACGACGTTGGCCTGTCTATCCAGCTGTCAATATCAGCATCAGACTGCTCAGACAATCTGAGGGGAGCGGAGACAGGAACTTACAAACAAAGGATCAATGAAAATATTTCATGGAAAATATAATTTAAACTGCTATCGACAGGCATCAGTTACCGTTGCTGCTCCAAGAGGGTCGACACAATCCAATTAGGCCAACGTTTCGTATGCGTGATGCGGTTGCTCAAGGTACAGCACGTTGTACGGCAATTATCCGCCCTGCCAGCCCTTCTTGACTGCTAACCCATTGATAGCCGGCGGCATTGGTTGCCAGATAAATATTCCAAAAAAAAAGGCCAACGAACATCCACTCAGACTGAGACATTTTACATATCCGTGGGTATATAAAAAAATCAATAAATTGTAGGCACACCGGGCAGGGGGAAGGGTTCATCCCCCTCATCTTACAGCGTTCTACCTTAGTAAAAATAAACACGGGGAAAACACAGCGTGATATTTCACAAGTGTTGTTGTTTGAGCTTTTGTTGTTGTTGCTGTTGTTGTTGTTATTGTGGTTGTTGTTGTCGATTTGGCTGGTGTTAAGGTTGTTGATTGTGGTGGTGGGTTCGATGGCTGTTTTCCGTTTTTTACGACTCGCTTGTATTCAAAGAAACACATTTTCCTTTTATCCAATTTTTGTGTGTGATTCTTGTCTCGTCTGTCATCTCATCTAATTGCCAAAAAAGGCATCTACATTTTAGCCTATTCCAAATTTATAATAAACTTTAACTCACTTCGATGACTTTAGGATATTCTTGAATTGAATTGGTTACTTTTTGAAGTGATTCAGTTTGTTTAATTCTTAATTTCATTAGAGCTAGTGAAACTTATCTTAGCTGAAAAGGTGCTTTGCATTTGTATTCCATTAGCCAAATTGAATAGGGTTTCCTGGTCTCCGATTTGAAAAAGGTTCAAACTATTTATAGAATGACAAGGTCAACTTAAACAAAAAAAAAAAAAAAATTACAGAGTATTCAGAGTGCCTTGAAAAGCAAACATTCCTTTTGTTACTTTTGCCAGCTGACATTTAATCATCTTCAGTGTCAAATTTCCATTTACCCGCCATTTGGCTTTGTAGATTTTTTTTTTTTTTTTTTTGTAAAGTTAATTAAACGCTGCTATCCATGGCTATGGATTACGGGCCGGTTCATAAGTTCACTAGTCTTTTGACAAATGATCTAGCTGCCCGGGGCTAAACAATTAACTGTTAATTAAAATTGAATTACGCTTAAGCGTTCTGAAAATTAACTGTCAAATGTCTACAAAAATAGCTAGCAACGTTTTTAACATTCCAACATTCCGGCCGGAAAAGTGAGGAAGTGAGGAAGTGGGAAAATGGTAAATCTGCTAATGTTGCCCACGATATACAAAATAGATAGACTTTCTCAGGCTTTCTGGGCGTGTGGCATGGACTTAATTTTTGTGTTTGCTTTTCGGTTTTATTTGTTCATTTGTTTTGGATTCTAACGAACTTCATTTCTATGGTTAGTCTGCTCGCGTGCCTTGCAGACATTTTTTCATGTCTTTTGTTTTGGCAACGAGGCTTTGGCAATTGCCAAATAACCTTGGTTTTAACCTGCCCACACGCCGAGCTCCCAGCCGATATCAAAGAGAAAAATCCACGAACGCTAAAAATATTATTCTTGAGGCTTCATGAGCTGGGCACAATGTCTCTGAAATTGTATATAAGGACCAATGTATTTTATATTTAAACTGTAACACACACACACACACACACACACATCTAACCACGATACGACAGGACCATGTAAACTCACACACCTCAAACCACACACACACACACAGACACAGGGAGACAAAGCACCCGCTGTGGCACACCTTGATTTACCTTTGAGCAGGCAGGTTTTTGGCTCGGTTCTTATCGATCGCCCTGCTCGTTGGCGCTTCTACTATTTCCACACTGAATTATAAGTTTCTCAAAAAACTTGACTGAAAAAGAGAGAAAACAAAATGTTTAAGTGAACTTCTTAGACACGTAATTGTTTCTACGTGGCTGGCTTTTAAAGTTACGAGACTTGATTGCAGGCTTCCTTCAACAAAGAGCGAGAAATATAAACCAAATCAAACTTATTTATCACATTTGTATCTTTTGCAATCGAAACAAAATTAAGAACTTAATACTTTTTCGTTTAGTTATTTCAAAAGAAAATAGAAGGATCAAGAAAATATATAAAAAATATTTAATATATAAAAATATAAAAAAATAGTTTCAGGATTTTATGAAGGTTTTGATTTGAGGGAATCGAGAAAGCCAGTAAAAATTTTTAAATATTTAAATTTTCTTAACCATCACTAAAATAATCAAATGAAAGGAAATCTTTTCCACAGACCCTTTATATTAAAAAATCGAAAATTCCAACGTTATCTTCAGGTTGCCGAAGGTTCCATTTAGGTTCAAATGGCAGCTATATGATATAGTAGTTCGTATGACATAGTGGCTCGATCCGACCGATTCCGACAAATGTGCAGCCTATATATACCAAGTTCCATTAAAATAGCTTTATAACTGAGAGATTATTTTGTATGGAACCAGACGGACATGGCTATATCGACTCCTCTAGTGATTCTAAGTATTCTAGAGGAAACTTTTGGGGGGCTTACAATAAGTGGTTCTATGCTTTACAAATATCACAGCAAAATGAATTTAATTTTTTTCTTCGAAAAGATTATAAAATTCTAAAAATTTGTGACCCAATTAAAATAAATCCTTCTCGTATATTTTGCCAATTTTCCATTGGGCGCACGATAAAAATCAAGTGGAAAGTTTTCTCTTTTGAATGAATAATTCCTGATTTATTTAGTTTTAGCAAAATCTATTGATTTTAATTTTATTAAAAAATAAATTCTTGCTATTTTCACAAAGACCATCTGACCTTGACTTGACTTTTAGAAGGCATAAGTGCTGTGCATGTTTGAAGTTTCTCGGTTAGTGAGCTTTTAATGGCTTGTCTTAATGGTTTCGGCATGGCCAAATAAAAGCCAACATTTTTTTTTATTTATAGAATAAATAAAAACTACACAAATAAGACGAAGAAAAATGCCAAAAGAAGTGCCATAAATTTTTTATAAAATATGAATGTTCCCACATACACATTCCTTTTTTATTTCGCTTCGAATTGTTTTGTCAAAGTTTGGTAAGTTGGAAAATCTGAAAACCTCTTTGAATATTTGCATAATTTGGGAAAAACTAAATATTGAACTGCTTAAGAAAAAAGTTTTAGGTCCTCGGAGTTAAGAAAAATGAGCTGATTCAACAATGCTTATGCTCAGCTATGTTTATTTTGCTTAGAGTTGAGCAATTCGGATAACTCTCGTGAGGGGGAAAAACAACTTGGAAAGTTTCCCCCAAGGCCAACATTATAAGTTTGAAAATTAAATGTTCTTTTTCTCTTTTTTTAAGGTTTTTTTATTCTGGAATAAATTTTTGATAAAATTGTGGCAAAGAAAAGGTAAGAAAGTCGACCAAGTTGGTTTTTATTTTCGCAAAAATTTAAAATCCAAAATCAAAAGTTTTTAATAAGCTAAGCAAAAGACAAAACTCAAAAAAAGCTGAAAGTGAAAATAAACTAAATAAATACTGCAGTTGTCTAGAGCCAAGACTTGGCAGAACTCCAAATAATTTATAACAATAGAAAGAGATAAGGGAAAAGCTTGGTGGAAAGCCTAGACTGCAGTACTCGGCTGTGGTGTCAGCAGATATTAGTCTATATGAGGTGTCAGACAATTTCAATGAATTTGAAATATATTTTCTTGCAAAAGGAAAGGGTGAAATCATTCAACAGTTATAATAAGAAAATTTGATTGGTTTGGTATGAAATGTATTTATTTAGGAAAGAAAAGAAAATCAAATTGAATATTTAAATTGGAAAACCAAAGTCTATCAAGTAATCAAGTGAAAATGCAAATAACTCAAAGGCTCTCAATAAATAGCAAATACCATAAACTTGTAGTTATGCTAAGGACAGGTATGATAACAACAACAACTTGTCAGACAGGTAGCCCAAAAGAAATTGATTTTCTTTTAGTAAAACACAAGCTTAGCTGAATGCGAATAGAAATATATTCAAATGTGCTCAACTGGGCGAGAGTAATGTGTATGGGAAAAATGCCAGGCTTGCCAATTGGCTGAGCGTACACACACACACACATACACCTACACACTCTCACGTACCTGGCTCAATAAAGATTTGGCCTAGCGCATGCGCCTCTCTAAATTTGAGCAAGCCAACATGTATGTGTGTGTGTGTGTGTGTTTGGGCTTTATTGTCCTGTGCGCAGCATGGAAAGCTTTGCGTGTGGGCGACTGGTGGGCTCTACGTCGCGCCATCTCCTGTTCTGCTCAGACTGCTCGGGCATTCCAGGCTGAATACCGACAAAATAACGGTATACAAGAGCGGCCGTAACTGTGACAGAGCTCAGCCAGCGCCAGACAGAAGTTACCTTTGCTCCTGCCCGGACGACACAACGCACGCTGCTGGTCGTTGTCGTTGTCTGGTCTCAAATTCTACACACAAAAAATTAAAAAAAAAGAGAAAATTAATTTACAAAAAAAAAAAAGGAAAAATTTTTTGTTCTTTTTTGCAACAAATAAGAATTAAATAAATTGACCGTTTCTCGAAATACCAAAAAAAAAAATAAACAAAAAAAAAAAATCTATTTTTTCAAAACGTGTGAGAGCGAGGCAGCGAGCCGTAACGTCGCGGTGTAGTGTGTCAGTGAGTTCGTAATCGTGTGTGTGCTTTGATGTGCTTAGTGTGTGCGTGTGTGGCAGTGGAGGACCAAGGTGCAAAATAATTTGTAGCTTTACATAACAAGAAAAGCTGAGGAAAATAAGTAGCTGAGACTGCAGCGCCGCCGTGCTCTGTGTCTGTGTGTTAGGAATTAAAGGAGACGCATTCGTATCTAATCTAAGTCGCGTCCAAGTTTAAGCCTACAAGAGCTTTGCACCTCCCTCCACCCACCACCAGCCTTTTCGAATCGAACGTGGCGTCCAACGAAGGCAACAGCAGCGCCGCGGGCAGTGGCGCGGAGTCAGCCGCCCTGTTCTCCAAGTTGCGTAGCTTTTCCATCGGCAGCGGTCCCAACTCGCCACAGCGTGTCGTCTCCAATTTGCGCGGTTTTCTGACCCATCGGCTCAGTAATATCACACCAAGCGATACAGGTAAGATATATATCTAAAAATATTCGCTCTCATAGGTCTTCAAGTTCCTCTTTTTCTGTTGTTTTTGTTATTTTTGCTATCGTTATTCGTGTTGATATTTTCTTAGCAATTTATTTCGAGTGCTTACATAACCTCACATGGCCATGGTGGCCAAGTTTTAGCAGGTCTACACTTATGTGAGAAAGTATGAGAGCATGTGTATGTGTCTGTGTGTGTGTGCGTGTGAGTGTTAGTGTGTGTGCTTTCAAAATATATCGTATAATTAAAATTAAACAAAACCTCACTACTAAAGCATTTGCCGTGTATGTTACGACTCGGCCGTTCTCCTGCTCAAAACTCAGAATGCCTAACACAGATACACACGCACACACATACAACACAAATATATATATAACTGTATATATGCCAACATTTGCTACATTTCTCAGGGTAGACACATTTTATTTATGAGGTAACAAAATTTTCGGGCCGGGCCGAAATGGAATGAAACAGTTGCTCACTTACCGTCTTTGAGGTAAAAGCGTTTTCGCTTGTTATGCAATGCCTTCTAGCTTGTTCCTTTCGACAAAAACCTCTTCGTTCGGATTCGATAGGAATTATATTGATTAGCTTTGTCAGAATTTCCGAAAGTTTTGGAAGACTAAAAATTAATTCTTTGATATTTCTGAAAATCCCCCAAAATAGTTAATTTCTAAAAATTTAATTAATTTGTCAAAAATATCTTGAATCAATATCCCCTAAATATTTAATATTCTCTCTATATCATAGACATTTTTTTTCTGCGAGTTTTATATTTCAGATTTAATGGATCGGTTTCTATTGTATCTGAAACTTTGGTTTCTTTATTTTAAAATAGGAATTTCGAAACTATTTAAGGGATCGGTCTCTATCATATCAGGTACTTTGATTTCGCTTTTTACTATAGGAAAATTTAGCCTCAAAATTTTTTATATCGATTTGCAAATCAGTTTTAAAAACGAAAAATGTTATTTTTTTGAAAAATTTTGAAAATCTTAAATTTCCTAAAAGTTTACCAGTACGGTATAAAAAATTATATTCACAATTTTCGATTTTGAATTCTTACATTAATTTTGAGTTTTGTTTTTTTCAAGACCCTTAAAAAGATTTTGACCAAGATTTTCTTTTTCAAATATTTGACTAAATTTATCGAATTTTTCTAATTTAATATATATAATTTTTAAATATAAAATTACAACAGTTTTAGCTTTATTAATTTCCTAACTATTTGAAGTATTTTAAGAAAATATTGTCTTTCAAAAAAATTGTTCAAAAATCTGTTATTTCAGAGTGCGTAGTGTGATATGAGAACGCTTTGATAGAACGCTTCAGAATTTGATTTTGTCGAGGCAAAGCCTATATCACCAATTATTCTTATCTAAATAATTTCATTGGGTACTTTTTAAGAAAATAATTTATCAATGTCAAGGCATATTTTTGGGGTCTGAAGCTATTGATATGATAGCTTCAGAGAAAATTAAAATATCAAGTGCCAGTGTCGGGTTAAATTGATTGTGTTCTTATCAGCCGAGACAATGAACTATAAACAATATTCTGATGTCAATAATTATTGAGGACGTAAACTAGAAAAGAAAATAATTGATAGAATCGACTACTTCAGAGTAAATTGATGGACATAATGATGACAGCGGATTGAAGTATATATTTTTTTTATTTTGCCATTGACAAGCCTAATCAGTTGGGTGAGTAATTGATAGTTAAAAACTGGTTGAATCACAAAAACCACCAAATCTGTTTAGAGCCGGAATTTTTGGCTAGAGACTTTTCATTAAAGGAAACTAATGAAATTTGGCGAGTTTTGTCATTAAATCATTAAAATGATCGACCTGCGACCAAAGCAACTCCCCGCTATCAATCTGCCCTGGCTGGCTGGCAATTCTCCAGGCTACAATTGTGGATGTTTCTGTTGCTGCCTCTCGCATAATGAAGGCAATAAATATAAATTTCTCATACAAACACAAAATAAAAACAACGAAAACCTCCGTTGTCATTAGATTGTTTGCCTTGTAGACGCGTTCGTAACGCTGATGTGTTCATAGCGGTTTCATGTCAAAACAAAAGGGGACGACTCAGTCAGCTTCCTAGGGGTGGCAAGGAAAGTAAAATGTACTCAGCCCCTTAGGCAGGCAGGAAGGTAGCTCGTAATAAGCTAAACGAGAAACAAGTAACGCATTTGTCTTGATGCTGTCTGATAAAATCGTTCTGCCAAGACGGGGTGGAGACAAAGAGGGAGAGAGAGAGGCCAGAAGGCCACACCAGCCCGGAACTGCTAAGGGTTGGGCACATTGAGCCATCACCATCAAGGAAGGAACAGAAAATTCACTCGGTTATGAGGGAGCGAGGCTAGAGAGTCTAGCCCCCCATGCCTGTGGCTGGCAGCTACTGCCACAGACATCAAAAGTCGTAAACGCAGACAGGTCCAGGACCCAGGGTCTGCTGATGGTGTTGTTGATTGGCACGCATTTGTAGCGCTACAAATGTTAACATTTTCCAGGCAAGGATGCGGCCTGTTTCCCCGCCTGCCTTGAAATTAGTAATTTTGTCTGGTTGAACTTTGTATGTCCTGTGATATTAATCAGCCAGAATTGTGAGTGGCTCAGGTTGGCCAAGCTTGGAACTAGAAATAGAAAGGAGCTTCTACCTTTTGTATTATATATATATCTAAAAATAAAAGCCATTGAAAGTCTCAACGAAAAGAATAACCATAAATATTTTAAGTAATTTATGTGGAAATCAATTTTGGTCTACGGAGAGGGTTGGAAAGCTTCGTGCGTTGCATACTTTTGGGAGTGGGGAGATAAGGCCATAACGAACAATGACCTGAACATGTGCACACTTACTCACTTGTATATATGAGCCTCCTGGCCACGCCCATTTAATGCTTTGATTTATAGGCTACCCTGGGACAAGAAGTCGAGCCAACAAAATGTGGGCGTTATGCTGGGAAACAACAAGAAAATTGCGTCAACAATTTTATATAACACGTTGCCATTTTCCTATTATTTTTACGATCACACCACAGACAAAAGTGCCTAAGAATTACATAAACTCTCTCTCAAAAAAATGCTTATCATTTTCTTTGGCCCCGAGGGGCTTTCTCTTACTTTTGTGCTTTCACTCTTGGCTGTTTTTTGCGATTCGAGTTGTCTAAATGGCCGGGTGCGTCCATTGGGAATTGATAAAAACCTTTTCTGGAACTTTCTGCCAGTGACTGTCAAAATGACACTTTTTATATTCTACAGTAGAACAAAACTTTTAGCAATAAAAAAAAAGAAATGGAGGCAAAAAGCAAACTTAAGAAGGTTGCGGTCGTGCGGAGCAAAAAAAAAGGAAAAATTTACAATTAGCTAAGCAATTAAGCTAACCCAGTTTTAAGTATGAAATCGATAGGGGAACCTGAGTCGTTGGCAAATGCAAGACACATGTCTGCTGAGCAAGAACAATTAAACTTGAAACAGAGACAGAGAAAGAATACATTACACAGCCAGATACATTGAATGGGCAAAGGAAGCGCCATTAGACAAAAGAGGGTTAAGGCTAAACATGTGACACAAGAAAGAAAAAAAATAAAATGGAAGTAGGCGTGGGCTTAAGTCTTTGTTTGAATCGATTTGGAGAGCCGAACAAAGGCCAAGTCAAGCCAAGTGCTTTTGTTGTTGTTGGCAAAAATTGTCAAAAGGGGTTTTGGCGGTTGGGCTTGTGGTTGGCAAAGAACAATTGCTGAAGTGCTTGTCAAGGTGATTGGCAAGCAGAGGGTGAACCAAAGTCAAATGAAACTCATGATACTCATTAGAGAAGAACAGTTCATTACACACACACATACACACACATATACACCTACGCTGAAACAAATCGACTATACAAATTACTCATGTATATAATTTATTATCTAGCCTCAAATTAGGCAATATATTTTATGCCTTCTCTTTGGACAAGATGCGTAAGGAATTTCTCAAGAAATGTAAGAAAAATATGCTTAACAAAAATAAAATCCCATCAAGAGACCAGCCACCCCAAATGATGTGGCCACCCCTTTGCCAGGTCCCATCTCCTCGCTCACTTGAATAAAGCAGCTTACAACACTTGCGGCAAATTTTACAAGGAGTGATCCAGGGCAATGGTGGTTCAATATATTTCATGTGACCCTCACTCTCACAACATATGTAACTACTTCAGCGTGTGTGTCTGTGTGGGTGAGTGTGTACTTGTAAGGATTTATATTGCCTTTTGTCAAGTGGCAGTCGGGCGTTGAGTGTGAAAAATGCGGCTTAACATAAACATTAAAAGATATAAATACATATTTATTTTTTTATAATTTATCAAGTGTTGATTTTTCCCTCTACCTTTAGATCTATAATAAGTTTATATTTTCTTTTCGTTATGGTGGAAAACGGAAATGAAAAATCCTTCCACTTGAGAAAACTTTGTTGTCACAATTTCATAGCCATCTCCGCTGAAAAGTAAATATTCTCTTTTTTTTTGTATATTCATAAAGTATTTCTTTTTGTATAAGTAAAATGTTTTCTATCCTTTCTGCATTGTTTTCTATCCTTTGGAATAGGAATGAAATTTTATTTTACGCTGATTACCTCGTCAGACAGCAATGTCTGCGTGGCTGGCACGCCCTCGCTTCTGGCACAAGAAAAGGGCGAAGAAATGAATGTAATTTCATTTTCATTTCTAGTTGGGGTTGGCGGCACCGAAGCACAAAGCAAACATTATGACAGAGCCCTTTTTTTTATTTTAGTTGGGCATTTCTGACACTGCAGAGGCGGCGCGAAAAGCATCTCATTTGGAATAACTGCTGTGTCATTTCCCAGGATAAATATACATATACCAAAATTCACAAGTCATCTTGGCCAGGTTTGTAGGTCTAGGAAATTGGCCAGTTGCTCGACAGACTAATGGAATCCTTATACAGATGCTTCTGTTGCCAGGTGGCTTATATTTCATAGAACGGAAACATTTTGGCTTGGCTCGAGATTAAATTTCAGTAAATTGAAGTGCAAATAAAAGATTCAAGCCTTAAAACAACATTTTCATTCAATTCAACTTATCATAAATATTTAAGCAAGTCCTTTTAAAGTCCTTTGTTTTCGGAAACAGCAATGACAATGAAGGCCCAACAATTTCCCAGCTGCTAACGCAAATGAAACTGAATTATTAATGAATTCATAAAATACAAGTTTCTGTTGAACTGAGGAATATTTCATAGCTCAACGAAAACATGTATACATGTTGACTTTTTCCTTATAATAAAGAGAGGACTTTAAGATCTACATAGCAATTTATTTGGTATTTTATTGCCTGACTTAGGGTTGCCTAACTAATTGCCTTGGTTTCGGGTTGCCGACCAACAAAGCTACCCAAAGGCAAAGCAAAAACCACTCAAAAAAAGGATCATACTTTTTACAAAAGAAACTGAAAAGCTCTAATTTAAAAATTCAAAAGGAAGAGTTTATTTTTTTTAGCCCTGCCAAAATTATTTCTGAGATCTTGGTTGGTTGCTGGAAAACACGTCACATGTCGCCCTTCTCTCAAACGGAAATAATCGATAAAAATTTATAAAAGCATAAAAATAAATTATAAATGGAATGTTGAGAAAAATATTCCTGCAAATCATTTGTTATTATTTTTCATTTTCTTGTCTGTGTTTGTGTGTGTGTGTGTGTGTGTGTGTTAGTCTGGTCTTATTAAAATTAACATTTCTCTTGTTTGGTGGAAGGCACACGTTTCTGCACTTGACTCAATGGGGCGCAACCCCGCATTGATGAAAGACCTTGCTCGGCGACTGAATAAAGAAAATAATAAAAAAAATACTGAATAAAAATACCAACCCCTAGGTCAAGTGGGGCGGCAAGCTCTCACCTGAAAGAGCCAGCCAGGTTCGAAAAATTCAAAAATTAAAGCCATCGTATTCTTGTTTTCGGTAAAAAGGAAAAATAAAATATAAACGAAAAAGCACAAACACACGTATAATTGACCCCTGTGCTTTCGACCGGAGGGTAAAATAAATATATATATATGTGTTTGTGTGTGTGTATGTGTACTGTTACCGCATGTTAGCCACCACCCTGTTTTGATGTCTGCAATCCGCCCCCAGGCTCATAACTGCCAGTTGGAGTTGGGCACTCGACATGGTCATGAAAATTTAATGATAAAACGAAAATGTTTTTCTAACGTCTCGCATATACCAAAGAGAATAAATCCACACACAAACACATACCAATACTGCCTCCTTTATACGCTGTACACGTTCCGCTCATGCTTTTACATCTGGTCCATGAGGCCTGCCTACCTTTTAGGGGTGGCAGTGATAAAGTTACAAGGTAGATAAATGCTGAAATTAGATCAACATAGATAGATGATATACGAGAAACTTGAGAGGCTTTCGAGTTACCTTTAAAAAATCAACTGACCATTCCGTTTGCTTTTCGAATAAACCTTAGGTTCGCTTTTATTATCGGGGCGTGGGTGATCCACTTTTTCTTTTGCCATTGAAGTGGTACTCTTGAGTTTGTCGTGCCCGTGCAGGGCAAAAGTAATAATTATAATTACATAGAGTTGAGTTGAGTTGAGTGGAGTTGGGCACTACAGGTTTACTGATGAGTATGGCCGCGTGCCACCCCAAAAGGTCGCTGGCTTGCGTGTGTCGGTGAAGTTGAAGTACCTTTCTAAAATACCAAACCACCTACCATCATATGCTTACAACAAAAATGGTCTTAATGAATACTTGCTTGAAATTCTCGAGACCTATAAAATAGTTTCGCTATATGCCTAAGCGGATTTTCGTGGTAAACTGAATAATTACTGTTTGTTTTTTTTTTCAAGATTTTAGCTTGTAGTATTTTAAGCCTATTTAAAATTAATATCCATACTTGCATACTTGATGTTCCAATTATGCAAATTTAAGTATTTGTTTTTATGATTGAAATGTGTGTCACTAGTGCAAAGAAAGAGTTATTAATTATTTTTGTGTGATTAACAACTAAAATGTTGGATAAAATTATGCAAAGAGATTCGCACCAAAGGAAAGAAAGAAAGATAAATTAAATTCAAATCGTCATGACATTTTTTTAATGATTATAACAAATATCATTTTTTGTTCACCAGCAGACATCCTTTTGCAGCACAGAAACAACATTTCAATCATAAAATAAAAATAAAAACCAAAAACACAAAATACCTTCTATAAAAATAGACAGAAATAATAATAAAAATGGCAAAGCTTTCTGAATAACTTGCAATAAGCTTAACTAATTTCCAAGCCTTTCAAAGGGCAAAAGATTTAACAAAAAAAAAAAAAAAGTCATAAAATTGTGAAAATAAAAAAAAAAATACAAAACAAACTAACGAAATCTTGTTTCTGTGTCGTTAAAGGTTGTCCACTGGGATGCCAAATCGCACACCAACAGCAACAGCTTCAAACCATGTAAAACCATACCAAAATCAGAACCAGAAAGACAACAACAGCAACTACAAGAACAACAAGAACAGGATTACTAACAGTTAACCAAAGAGCAACGATAAACCACCTCAAAGCTAAGTTGGACCAGCAAATTGGGTAGCAGCAAACAAAAAAAAAAGAAAAGCAAAAAAACTAATAACTAACCGGAAACGTTGGCCAGATTTTATATAAGAAATGATAAATTGAAACCAACTCGGCCTGTCTGAATATAACGGATTTACAGCAAACAAGCGATAACATTGAGTACAAAAAGAAACTGAAAGAGCAAAGCGAAAAAATCTGAAGGGAGCGGAGAATAAAAGATCCAGAAAATACCGTCAGTTATTATTTAATAAATAAAGCAACAAAAATGGCCTCATTTCAAATACCTTTAATCAACCTCGAGTTGCGCGAGGTGAAAGAAATCGTATGGGAGAAAATCCAGGAGCCCGTGAATCAGCGTCGTCTGATTCTGGTGATAGTCTCGATTGCTCTATTGTTGGACAATATGTTGTATATGGTGATAGTGCCCATTATACCAGACTATCTGCGTGAGATTGGCAGCTTTGATGATGGGCCCACGCCACCTCCACTGCGGGATAATGTAACTGGGAAGATCATACCCGTACATCACGACCATCACGGGCAGGACTCGGCCACGGGCATCTTGTTCGCCTCAAAGGCCATTGTGCAGCTAATGGTGAATCCGTTTTCGGGTGGTCTCATCGATAAGATTGGCTACGATATACCCATGATGATTGGCCTGATCATTATGTTCTTCTCTACAGCCGTCTTTGCCTGCGGCAGCAGCTACAGTGTGCTCTTCTTTGCGCGATCCCTGCAGGGTGCAGGATCAGCTTTTGCAGATACCTCGGGCCTGGCCATGATAGCCGATCGTTTTACGGAAGAAAATGAGAGATCGCAGGCTCTGGGTATTGCCTTGGCCTTTATCAGCTTTGGTTGTCTGGTGGCGCCACCTTTCGGCGGAGCCCTTTATCAGTTTGCCGGCAAAGAGGTGCCATTTCTCATATTGGCCCTAGTGTGTCTCCTGGATGGTCTTATGCTACTATTGGTGATGAAGCCGGTGAAAGAGCAGATCAAACAGAGTAAAGAAGTGCAGGATCAGGTGATACCTATTTGGCGTCTACTCATGGATCCTTATATAGCTGTTTGCGCCGGAGCCTTGACCATGTCGAATGTGGCCCTGGCCTTCCTGGAACCCACTATTTCGCTCTGGATGGAGGACAACATGACCACAGAGAATTGGAAAATTGGTATGGTATGGCTGCCAGCCTTTTTCCCTCATGTTCTAGGCGTGGTCATCACTGTGAAAATGGCAAGAAAATATCCGCAACATCAATGGCTTATGGCTGCTGGAGGCCTAGCCCTAGAGGGTCTCTCCTGCTTCATCATACCCTTCTGCAGTGGCTACAAAATGCTCATGCTGCCCATTTGCGTGATCTGCTTCGGCATAGCCCTGATCGATACTGCCTTGCTGCCCACTCTGGGCTACCTAGTGGATGTACGTTATGTGTCTGTATATGGCAGCATTTACGCCATTGCCGATATCTCCTACTCCATAGCCTATGCCGTGGGGCCCATCATAGCCGGTGGAGTGGTCGAAGCGATTGGTTTCACGGCGCTCAACTTCCTGATTGCCTTCTCAAATTTGGCCTATGTGCCTGTGCTGCGCAAGCTGCGCAATATCTACGACTTTAAGCCCTTCGAGAATGAGGCCAATATACTGATGCAGGATCCACCGAACAAAGAGTACCAAACATACGTGATGCACGACCAGAAGCCAGTCGAGGGCGGTTTCAAGAATCATCTGGAATATGGTCAGCAATATCAGCAACAGGAAACCAATCTGGATGACCCTCAATATGACTATCAGCCTCAACAGGGATATCAGCAGGATCAGCAGGGATACCAGCCAGGCTATCAAGAGCAGGGCGGCAGTTATGGCCAACCAACTCAACCCCAGCCCCAGCAACGTGTTGCAAATCCTTTCCAACAGCAGCAGCAACAACCAAGTGGGGCAGGCAGAGCTGCCCCAGCTGGACCAGCGAATCCATTTAGACAAGGATTTTAAACTGTTGTCTTATCCAAAAAAAAAAGCTAGCATTAAATTAATTTATTTTCGAATTGAATTGTTTGTAAATTTCGTTAGAATTTTTCATTTAATTGACTTGTTGTCTACGCCAAGGTTCAAGCAAGGAACCTGGCATGTTATCCATATAAATGGTATATACTTCTTATTATATAGGCAAGTGGTACGTACACTATAACAAGCATAAAACATAAAAGAGAAAAACTTATTATAAACCAAAGAATATAGAATAGTTCAAGCAAAGCAAAAAAGAAAAACAGATAAGAAAAGCTATTTATGCACTGCACGATGTTTTTTTTTGTATTATACACAAAAAGTTCAGGATATATTTAAAGTATTGCCTAGCTATATAGAGCAGATCTTGAAATCTGCCTATGCCCTATACTCAGTACTCAAGCAGCCGTTTTCATCAAGTCTATCATATTGAAATGTGGTCCGAATGGGAACACAAAATAAAGCTAGACAAACCAAAGCATATTTATAGTTAGGTCTACAAAGTCCAGTCTCTGGGGCTTTATAGTAATCAGAATATATATATTTAGTCATTTAAGCGGTCTAGCCGACTTGTGGGCCACTCCGCCCTGAGTGCTGCCCGGTTTTAGGCAATGACACTCATATCGCAGACATATCAAAAGTTGCACAAATTGGGGAAATGGAACCCATTCCAAAAATACCATCTTCGGGTGTCATTGTGGCAGACTGTAGGCGTGTGAGTGGCACACAGCCAGCTGGTCTATATCAGTTCAAGTTGTACGATTTTTTTGTTATAATACCGGCCTGCCAAAAGCTGGTATTATATTCTTTAACATAAGACACAACCAAGGTAACGATACATATCAGAGTCTCGAATGGCTCGCCTGTTAAAATTACCAAAAGTGATATTAATTATTGCTATTATACAATTTAGTCTATACAATTTCGTATAGTGTATAAAAAAAAAAAAAATCTATATTATACAACAAATATCAGTTGTCATATCGATAAAATGAAATATATATATTATATATTTTTAGGACGTAATTAATTATATTATAAAATATGCATAATGCTTCATTTTGATTATGTGTGTTTTGTATATATTCTCTAACATAATCACATACATAAAACGTATATACAAATCGAAATTGAATATATACATATATAGAAATTTCATATTTACCTACCAATCAATTATTATTTGCTTGAGGACTCTATGAGCAAAATTGGCATCCCAAAGATATCAAATGCGGATGTCAGCCATAGCAGATCTTAGACAGCATACTTGCATGGATGTGTGTACCTTGTGTATGTATAACTCAGTGCATAAGATATCTTAGATACTTATATACAAAATAAATATACTATATATTAACATTTACCAAAATTATTGAATATATCTGAAACAAGTTGAATTCGTTTCAATTGCACCATTTTTCGAATGCAGTTTACTGCGCTTATATTATACACAATTTTAGCCTGATCTATTTAAATACCAAATACATGTAAATCGATGTATTTATTGATAAGTAAATACAATTTTTATATGCCTACAATTATGCAAATCTAAAGAAAAAAAACATATATATATATATATATAGTTAAAAGTTATTGTATATTTTGAAACAAGAGTATATTACTTGGCGCTTGATTTAAACAAAACTTGAACATGTTAGAAACCGTAAACATATCAGTGAAACAGCCATTTTCAAAGCAACTGTCTAATAAAAGCAAACAAATATATATGACCTTATAAATATATATAGCATATAAATAAATCATACTTTTCTATATACAAAAACCCAAAAACAATGCACTGATTTTTAAAGCAATTGTATTAATTTATTTCGAATTAAAAATTTTGTTAAATTTTATATGCACTGAAATCAATTATATATTTTTTGGAACAATTTAATCATATTGTTTTACAGACTTACTTTGACTTTGAGTTCTAGATAATATCAATAAATAGCTTAGTCGTAACAGTCACAAAAATAAACAATTTAAAATAGTAATAAGTAAATCCTAAGTCGAACTGGATCGACTATGAGAGCCTGTACTCAAGAAAAATATATTGAAAAAAGTCTGTCCGACCAATAATCAAGTCAATCACAACATTATCCACATTTCAAAATACATTTAAGCCGAATGAACAAATCGTAATGTTAAATTCTTTAAGACCTCTGTAAATCTTGGGTAAAGGTTCAAAAAATAAAAAAAAAGAAAATAATTACAAGAACAGAATATATGAATATATATAACTCATGAAAAAATCTCCCATCAAAAGTATCAATTAAAACGACGAAAGAAGTTGAAGTGTGTAACAGAATGTTAATTAATGCAAGCTATAAAAATAAAACATACTTTACATATACATAATTATATAAATAAATAAGAGAATATATATAAACAAATAAAATAGTTTGTACAAGTAGAATGTACCATAGCAAAAGGCCACACAAAGCATTTTAAAAATAAATTGGGCAAATCGTAAAAGCAATATTTCAAGTAGCTAAAATTATTACAAGAAATTAAATTAAAATATATAAATGAATATTATTTGAAACAACTCACAAATACCCAAAAATAATATCAAGTTTCTCTGAAAAAAAAAATTATTGTTTTGGATTTTAAAAAAATAATTCGAAATTCTACAATATTTTTGTATATTCAAAGCAAGTTAAGTTCAACATTTTAAAGATAGAATTAAACTGAGTGTGTAATGTATTAGAAATCTTCCAACACGGGTAAATTCTACTTAAAAACAAAAAAAATAAAAATAAATAAATTAGAAAAAAATTATGTAGTATATTTTGAACTGTATTCCAGTTTCTGTTCAATATCGAAAAGAAGTTGGCGAAAAAGCCAGAGAAGAATAGTGCCGGCAAATGTGTAATATCAAAAAATAAATATATATATTAAATGTAAAGTGTTGCAAATATATAAATATTAAAAAAAAAATAATGACCTATTTAGCATTAAAAATATATGTAAACTTAATTTTTGAAAAAAAAATTAATGAAACAAAACTTGATTTAAAAATATTAAAAAAAAAAGAAAGAAAAGTCTAAAAACTTAACTTTAAATATTAAAAGTGTTAAATGTTCAATAGCATATAAAAAAAAAAACGTATATCAAATTGTGCGCATTAAAACTAAAAAAAAATTAAAAGAAAATTTATAAAAATTAATATAGTTGCAATTATTGGAACACTGACAAGTTTTTCACAGTGTATTAATTTAAAATTTTATATCCACAGACGGTTCATCTAAGTGTTGTGTGTTTATTATTTTCATTTTTAGTAAAAATATTCAAAAACCCCCAAAAAAAAAAAATATATAAATATATTTTAATTTTGTATATAACATTGAGTTGGAATAATTCCATTTTGTTGAAATTTAAATCAAACAAAAACAAACAAAAAAAAAATAGTTCTTTCTTTTTCAAAGTTAATAACAAATTCGCATTATGTTGATATAAACTTAAATCATTTTTAGTAGGTAAATTTAATAGTCAAAACGAGAACATAATTTAAGAAAAGAAATATCTGTTCTGTAAAGTTGCTGTTCAATTTGAAGAAACCCTTTAACTTACTACTAAATATCTCTCTCTTACCTCTGTGACACCCGACAACTTTCATCGACAATTTCATTCTGGGTTTGATTGTGTGTGTAGCATTGAATTCCCATAAAATTAACAAAATTCCACAGTCCGTATTTAAAATTAGCAATAATCATATCAAAATACAATTTGTCATAATTAAATAAACCTTTTTTTTTATTGAGTAACAAAATTTCCGAAAAAAAAAACAAAATAAATAACTGACATTGGTATAGAATATTATGATTGGGCATTTTGCCTAATTAATCAAAACAAAATATTTATCCGCTGGCAAAGGAAAAGGAATTATGAAATGGCAAATATACATATATAAATAAAAAAATAATCAATAAATAAATCTAAATATATATGGTATATGAAGTATAGTACATGGAAATGAATTGTAAATGTGCAAGGCTAAAATAAAATACACTCATATATAATTTGATGGCATAACTATGAGACACCAAACCCAAAACAACATACACACACCCACACACCTCAGATACATACATACAGAAATATACAAAATACTATTGAAATATAATTGTTAACCATAAAAAAAAGAAAGAAATCGACTTTCATTGGGTAATCGAAGGTGACTCGGTATGTTAATTAATTAGTTAATGAACTTATCCAATGACAGCTATCAAAGTAGTGGTCATTCCGAAAGTCCAAACTAAAAGCATTAGATGGTCAAAATATTGCCACATCCAACTGAAAACTTTTACCATAAGTTTCAGCCGGGAGAATCAGACAAAGCTTGTGGTGGTGCTAGCCGGGGGCTACCCCAGCCCTGAAGTTCTACTTCATTTTTTACGTGTGTCTGTATTGGTGTGTGGAAAATGATTTTATGTTTGCAATTTCCATTAACAACTTTGCTGTGCGTCACGCGTGTAGTCTGACAGACAGAGGGAAAAACTTTTCTGTCCCGGAGGGTTGGCAGAAGTTTCCAAAGTAACCAGAAGACCACAGAGAATGAGAGAAATTGGATTTTCTCTTTCTTTTTTGAATTTCTCAGTCTGGTTGGAGTCTAAGCCGCGGGCAAACAACTAACAAAGTCAATAAGAACATTTCGTACACGTGTCTCAGTTAACTGAGACCAAACTCACCGCAATTGTTTGGCCAACTCGTTATGCGAAATATTTTGGTACAATACGAAAGCAATTTACGCTTTCCGCTTGTTTCATTTCAAACAATTATGACAATTCTTTTGGCATTTTTTTATTTTTTCTTTTTTGAGTATGCTGGGACAGTTAATTTGAGCTTGAAGCACAAAAGTACGGCATGTCCTTTGTGGCTGGGTCACAAGCCACGCGCTGTTGTATGATCCAAGGTATACCAGAAAAACACAAAGGCGATTGCGTGCAATAAAAAAAAAAGGGAAGCACAAAGCAAAACAAAACAGTCTAAAAATACAAAAATACAAAAAGCAAAAAAAAAAAAAAGCCTAGCCTGCAACAAAAGAGCAAAACCAGCCGCGAAGACGACGAAGAAACAAGAAGAGCCAAAAAACGTAAAATAGAAGCGCTAAGACCGTTAAGGATTTACGGCTCAATTCCTAACTACGTGCGTGCGTGCACGAGGCAGTAAAGAAGCAGACTTGGGGACCCGAGAATTCCAGAGTGAGAAAAGGGTATTTAAGGGTTGTCAAATGCCGCATACTCTTTACCCAGATTTATTGTGAGAGATAGGCGAGGTCTTTCAGAACCTTTCGAAAATAGAAGTCGACCTAACTCCAAATTCGATATACTCTATTCTTTTCGAAATAAAATAAAAAGTAAATGAAGCCCTTTACGAGCCACGAATACGAACAAAAGAGCCATAGAAAAACTCGAATATTAAGACCCCCAAGTCCGTGGCATCGACAGGGGCAGCTCGACGGTACCAGTCATGGTCATGATGCTGTGGTTGGAACAAACCTGCTATGGCGTGTTCTGCTGGTGTTTTATGTAGTCACAACGTGTTTCTTTTGGGTGGTTGCAAAGCGTAAAAGGGGGTGTAGTCTCGAGGAAATTGGTTTGGGTGCCAGAGGTTGGGCGGATTTCAAATGCCACGAATTCGGATTTGTTTTGGCTTTTTAAATTCTTCTCCTTCATTTGCTTCGGTTGCAGTCATTTTCAACGGTCGTGTTAGCATCTGTTTAACCTCGCCTCTGCTGTACCCTGCCCTGCCGGTTCATCCTCTGCCTAATGAGTAGTCTCCAAGCCGAAATAAGAAGGATGTCGGGATTTTTTCCCAAATTGGAATCATGCCAGCAGAAACATTATTTTTCATTGGGATTACATTTTTATCGCATTGCCTGACAGGCGGCAGCAGTTGCCTGTCTACCAAGGCCTATGACAGTTGCGCTTTCCCTTGCTGCCAGCCCAGACCCTTGCTCAGGGGGGGGAGAGCTCATTTTGAGCGTGATTTTTGTAGCTTTATAATCCAGCCGGTTGCTTTATTGACACATTTTTATTGCGGCATTTAAAAGCGGGAGGCGTGGTGTTAAGGCGTGAATAGCATCTAGAAATTGGCCAAGCCGGTCTGAGGATGTGGTTGTGAATTCGTGTTAAAAGCAATCAATAATGTGCTAATGTCTGTCAGAAATCTAGATCAGAAAAATGTAATCATGAGTTGGAGAAAATTGACAGCTCCAAACAAATTGAAGTTGACAGATGTCTGCCTCGTGTGCATTTCTATGAAAAAGCAACTTTCAGGGCTTCATCCATAATGCCAGACAGGCAGGCTACGGCCACCCCCAAAACGGAAACGGAAGTACACCCTGTCTGATCTGATCTGGCTGGCTCCAACATATTTTGTAATGGCGCATGAATATCTGATTAGTCCTGTCTGTCTAACCGAATTCCCAGCCATCCATCAATGAATCGGAAAATTGTATAAATAATTAAAAATGAAGCATGATTTTGAGATAAGGCAAACTAATTGGCTCATCCACTGGGTGGTTGAAAACTGTTGAAAAAATCCTAGCAGACTTCGTGGTAGTCGGAAAAACCAAATGGTGTCAGGTTGCCAACATCGACCAAATTGCACAGGTTAACCAGGCCACAGATGTTTGCAGCATTTCAACCGCAACCAAACTAGAGCCACATATCTTTCACAATGTTGCCACCAGGTAATTGCCAGCTCTAAATGCTGTTACTTGGCTACAGGCCACATGAGTCCCCAGAAGCGGCCATTCACAAGAGAATTTATTTCAGCTTAGGATTATTCTTTAAGAAATCTTAAAATTCTATTCAAATAAAAATATTTTTTGTTTATATAAAAATTAATAGTTTTCGCATTATTTTTAGTTTCCTTTGGTCTGGCTAAATGGGCGAGATGAATCAACCCTCTGACATTCAGACCGCAGCTTTAATTACTTAATTTGAAATTTTTAGCATAACCTCTGCCACGCACATTTTCTAATATAATTTATTACAATTTTCCAAGGCATTGGGTTGGATGGCTGGCCACTCCCTCTCCGGCTAAGTGAAAATCTCGTTAGGCTTGGCCAACTCTTCACAACCCTCTTTGTTACAACATAGACAATGGTTAGATTTTGTAGCAAGAACAGATCCCATGCCCCCCCTACCCACCCGCCTCAGCTGGTTATAGCATGTGGTTAATATTCTTCCGTCGGTCCAATGTCTGCCGTGTTGCCTCCCTGAACTCACCACACTGCCTCGTTAGAAAGACAAACAGCGGTGGCAACAGAACGCGGCACACAACAACAAGTATAACAACAAAGGAACGGACGTTCAAATTGGTGCCACGTGACTCCATTGTGTGATTACCTCCGTTAGCGGCACCCACAAACGAATACAGTTAGTTGGTTGAAAATCGAGCTCGAAATTATGAAGAAGTGAGCAGGAACTGAAGGACATCTTTAGCAAGATAATGAAAAAATATAATAAATTGCATTAAATTTGCCATCGGTTAGGGTGAAGCGTGTGCCTGGAAGAGTCTTTCCATTTGGCCTCTATCAAGATTCTCATAAAGGAAATAAACAAAAACTGTTTTGATAATAATGAAATTATTGTTGGGTTCAAAGGTAGATAAGGGTCTATTTATATCAAAGATGCCTAAACGCAGGCAACAAAATTTGTCATTTTAAAATACTTTTTACTACACTTTTCGAAGAAAACGACTACAATCACTTATCGCCCCAAATATTGCTTCCAGATGGTTCAGCATCACTTGACAAATCGAAACATGTCCAACTCTTAGTCTGACCTTCTGAATCTATGCAAGTTAATTTCTCTGTCTTTGATCTATAATTTTTGGGATCCAGCCGGATCGGACCACTATATTATATAGCTTTCAGAAGAGCACGGATCGGCTGTAGGATAACTCCTATATATCCTGATCAATCTCATTCTATTTTCTATTTAGGATTGAACGATCATATGGTAAAGCTATCATATAATCCCAAGTCGGTCTGCAATAGCTCTGGCATATATTAAAAAATCTCATTTAATACAATATACTTCAAGTTCCTCCTAGATTGGACAACTAGCATATAGCTAAATCTATATTACTGACCAAATTAGTTCATAAAATATACAGCAGACAAAAAAAAAAAAAAAAGAATCCGTAATCTTCGGAAATGGGTTATTTCATATATATTTTTATTTATTGGTGGCTATAAGCTTTAAGGTTATTGTGACCGAAATGAGAAACTCATTTACAGTCCAGCTTTTTAGACCATCAAAACTAATTCCGGAAATTGCCGTTTCGCATGACAAACGGAAGTGCTTACACACTTGAATTACGGCCTCGACAGTTGAAAGTTTTACAATTCCCAAAAAAAAAAAAAAAAATCAGCAAGGACAATGGCTGAGAGAAAAGGAAATATGCGTTCGCCTTAAGAGCTTTTGGCTGAATCAGTTTATCTCTGGCAGACCTTTTCAGTTTGATTGCATTTATTTTGTAACGGAAATCCTTGACAGACAAAAAAGAAAAAAACTCTTATCTATATGCTTGATGTCCCTGATATGTCTGTGTATCCATATGTATAAGTATATAAATATATATATAACACAAAAGATAAAGCATTGCGAGCCTTAAATTGCATTTACCAAAAAGGTCAATGTAGCTGAGATGTTTCTCTTGGGTAAAATCCCAATTTTATGTATTTTTCAATTGTGTTTAAATTGGATTTCTAAAAATATCTAAAAGGACATAGTAAAACCTTAAAACAAAAGGTTAAATATTTAAATATCACTTGCTATCAATATTCTGAATAAAAATAACTCTGGCACCCCCCACAAAGCATAGCGAAAAAAAAAAATTATTTATTTTTTTCAACTTGTTCCATTTTTCAATAATCTGAAATTTCATTCAATTTTTGTTGTTGTTTTCTTGTTAAAAGTGTGTGAGTCTTGCTTTGATTTCTTTCTATTCATGATGGCAAATTAAATACAGTACATGTTGTACTGTCATTATTGTTTTCGAATTTATCACAGCCGAGTTGATAACATTCTTAGGAAAATACCAGAGTAGCAGTAGCTGACACTCGAGTCCAAAAGACAGTGACAGTGATAGTGACATTGATCAACTACCTATAAAATATATATATAAAAAGTTAAGCAAAACACTTGAAATTAGCTGTTTAGCGCTTAATCATTTTGTTTCGGATATGTTCGACATCAAATTAATCATGTTGTTGTTTTACTTGTTTTTTTTTTTCATTTCAGGATGGAAAGATTCAATTCTATCGATACCCAAGAAATGGCTTTCATCAGCAGAGTCTGTGGACGAATACGGATTCCCTGACGTAAGTGGAATTGATTAAATAATTTTAAGCACTGCTCAAATATTTGCATTAAATCCCAAATAAAATCTACCCCAGCCTGAAAGAAATTCAAATTCAAAAACGGCACACTAATCCTGTTTGTTATAATTACAAATGCAAATAACAAGGTCCTTTGTATAGGAACTCACCCTTCTCACCTGCAAAAGGGCAACAGCCAGGACCGAAAATTTTCAAATGTTTGCATTTCCAACAACCCTCCAAAAATAGAGTTAGACATCAAAATTGAAAGCCACCCCCTCCATTAGCCACCCAGTCAACTCAAAGGCTATTGCTCTGGCAACAGATTTGGTATTTGTGGGGTCGTGGAATACGTGGAAATATTGGAGAGGGCTTTGAACTGGTAAAACTTGACTGCTGTCAGTTTCAACTGTCAGGTGGAAGAGAATTTTTTAAAGCAATTCTATATTCAAATGTTTCAATTAAAGCCACTTTCGAAACTACCTAGAATTTTATGAAATAAACCAAAAATTTACCTACATTATAAGAGGGATGATTCCATCACAATCCAAACACGCCCAATGTCAGTTACATCCAGGGTATATTTTATCCCCAATCGATATTTGTATTTTGTGATTTGAAATTGGTTTCCCTTGGGGCCAGGTCTATTGTGCTTGAAAAACTGGACGGGGCAGGCTGATTGAAGTGTTGCATGTTTTATATAGATTTGATATATTTCAAATGTGATAATGCTGTCTCATGCATACAAATGAGAAATATACATTTGAAATAGTAAATGCAGCGTTACAAAAATTTCTTATATTTGACAGACAACAGACTCAACTTGAATTATTTATGTAACCATTGCAGACACTACCCAAGGTACCTGTCCCACCGCTGGAGCAGACCATGGCGGATTATGTGCGCGCTTTGGAACCAATAACAACGCCAGCACAACTAGAACGCACCAAAGCCATCATTAAGCAATTCTGCGGACCCCAAGGTCTGGGACCTAAGCTGCATCAATATCTGACGGATAAACGTGAGGCTGAGGACAATTGGGTAAAAATATTTATATCGCAAAAATATTGCTCAATTATATTTATTGCACCAGAATATTAACCGGTTAACAGTATTCATTTATTATGGACTTATTACTGTGGGTGGATCAACTTCAACAGGAGGTGTGGGTACTGGTGTAGGTGGTGAAGACACATCTGCGTCCTCGGGTCCTTGTGGTGTAGGGATACTAATGGTAGTACCCGAACTGGTCGTGGCAGTGGTGGCAGTGGTGGCAGTGCTGGCAGTGGTGACAGTGACTGTAGCTGTGGTTGCTGCAGTGGTAACCGTTGGTGTCGCAGTTGTAACAACTGTTGTTGGTGTAGCAGTTGTTTCTTCAACGGCAGTAATAGGTACACAGTCCACAACAATGCTTAAGTCCTCACACGGCACAACCGGAATATAATCTTCACAATTGGTGCATTCTTGTAAAACATAAGTGAAATAAGGTGTTGCCGCTGGACATGTTTCCAGTACTGGAGTTCCACTGTAGCAAGAATAGTACTGCTGAATGTTCGCATGATTAGGCAACAGAATCCTTTTATCATTCACGCAAGTAGCGTTTATGGCGTACTCATAGGTAGGAGGCGACAGACAGAGTTGACCATTCACCTGTCCACTGACAGCAATTAGAGCCGAAATGGCAATCAATACTATAGAGATTTATTTTATTATAATTCCAATTCCAATAAAGAACACATCAATCTAATTTTCCATACCGTATTTCATTTTTTGCTCTGTTTTTCCTGGCGCTCCCGTATATGTAATTTGTTACTCGGCGAATCAATCACTGATTTTTAAGTGCCAACTGTGTAGCCTTTTTATAGGCGATACCAGTGCATTGATTTTTTTTTTGCCATTTTTTTTTTAACATTTTTAATCAGCAACCGTCTAGATTAATACTTGTAGCCCTGTCACTTTGGTACTCTAATTGAAGGCATTGGCGAGAATGCTGAAAACTGAAATCAATATCGGAGTCATAGAACAATCAATTAAAAATTCGTTTTATGCTTGTAACATGGGTAATCTATTAAATTGTCTATATCCTATATACCAGAATACCAACACATGTACATTGGCATTAAAACTGTCATAATTCGTTTGATTCTGATATTTTTCTGTCAAGGCTGAAGTCGATGACTTCATAATTTTAAAGAGTCTTCGTATTTCCGTTTATTTATTCCTCACTTACATCTCTTCATTTTTGCTTTCTTTATCAGAAGCTTTCGTTACCATACGAATTTTCCATATATATATACGATATCTTTGATAAATAATTATTGACACAAAACCAATACGATTCATTCAAGACGAAAAATCAGATTTCCTAGAAATTCTACTCTTAGTATTTTTTGTGTTTCTTAAATTACTAAAATGAAATAAGAAAAACTTAAGGGAAAACATGAATTTATTTCTTGTAAGCTTGATCGGTTTTTATACTGTTTTCGAAGAATTAAGAGTATGATCATTAGACATCCAAAAATAGCTCTCATATCATAGTAAAAATCTCTCTCACTCATTAAAATCGATTAGTCTGCTTCCAAGCTTATTAGTCTCTCAGTTTTAAAGCTATCGTTATGAAACTTGGTATATAACCTTTTTATATACATAGTCTTCAAATTTATCAGAATCTATCGTATCGGAGCACTATATCATATAGCAATTGTACGAACCATTGCTTTTAGGAAAAGCTCCTACATTTATGGATTGATCTTATTCGGTAGACACGTTTCTTATGTAAAGACACTATATATTATCGGACCACTATATCATATAGCTGTATCGAATCTAAATCGATTTTAGAAATATTTGTAATATTTATTGAGCGATCTTAATCAAAAAGCGGCTCAAGATAGAGTCACCCGATTACTTTCGAAATTAAAATAGCAATATAATTTTTACAAAACTTTCTAATAATTTTTAACCCTGCAAACTGGCTATTGTCAATTAGGAAAGATTTTAAGACATTTCTATTTAGGTTGAAGGTATAGTCAATCAATTGCTTCCAAAAAAAAAGTTTTAAAATTTGATTATGATAGATGGGGACATTTTGTCACTATAACCTACGTCAATTTACTCTTTCGATTTAAATAGAACCCTACGACTTTTTAGATTTCATCGAATACAACGAAGTGAAGGTGTTTCTTTTTTCTTGGAGCTAAAAAAAAATTCTTTAAAAGTTTGATAAATAAATCACAATCTTTTAGCCGGTTGCAATTATATATTTATTGGATGTTATTTAGAGTTGATTGAATGAAATTCCGCTTGTTGAAATAATAATTTTCCTGGTTTCTGATCGGACATATTGTAGATGCTGTGGACCGGCTTGAATTTAGGCTTTAGTTGTCTTGGCTACCTTGGATGGAGGTGAGAGTTTTTTGGCACTCTTGGATGGTGGTGTGGGCTTCTTGGCGGCCTTTGAAGGCACAGCGGGCTTCTTAGCTGCAGCCTTGGGTGGCTGGGGCACAGAAGGTGCTTTACTTACTGGTGGCACTAAAGGCTTGTTGCTAGTATTGGAAGAGGATAGAATTGGTGGTGGTGTTGGTGGTGTTGGCAAATCAGATACAGCAGGCTCTGGAACAGAATGATTCAAAGGTTCAGAGATGTGTACACTAGTTTGTGGTTCTTCCTCGACTAAAAAGTTTTGTAATTGTGGGCGTTCCATATGCTGAGCTGGATCAATAATCTGGTTGTGGCCGTAATAGTTATCTTTGATTGAGTTGATTAGAGGTGGGAGCTCAGCGATCTGGTGCATGGTAATAGGTGCAAAGGTGGGCAAGAAGTCAAGCGACGGCGAGGGCACAAAGTGAGCTGGTGATGAGCACTGCTGGAGCACAAAGCTGAAAACCTCGCCAGCATTACACTGAATAGTCAACAGGTTACCATAGACACCCTGGCACACAAAGTATTCAGAGTTGCTATGATAGCTGGGCCAGCGAATGCCCACTTCATCCCGGGTACACTGCAGCCTGTAGTTCATGGAAGCCTGCGAGAGGGCCACCAGGCTGAGAAGGGTCACAGCGAAGACTACAAAATAGAGTTTGAGGTTATGTATAGATTTGCTAGCTTGGAATGCGTTTCCTTTTACCTTTCATTTTATTTGATTTATGAGTGTTTCCGTTACTGGAGTATCCGCTGGGTTTAGATGAAGTCTTGGTACTATCTTTCTTTGGGCAATCTTGTCATTATTTATAGTGTTTCGGTCTCTCAAAATCTTATCGATGAATCGTTGGTGATGCTGCGCCAATGCGTTACCTTATCTGTTGGGGGAATGTCTATGATAAGAATCGATTTGGGTATTTTTGATGGCAACTCCTAGCGAAATATAAAAATATAAAAATGTTGAAGGTAATTGGGTGTGGTTATACATCTAATTGAATTTGTGTCGAACAAAAAACGGAAATCGCTTCAATAACAAAAACACCTGTAATGGGGTTTCCATGTTTTTTACATTTCAGGCATATTACTACTGGCTCAACGACATGTATATGGATGTACGCATACCCTTGCCAATTAATTCTAATCCTGGTATGGTGCTGCCATTGCAACGTTTCAAGACCGTTCACGATGTGGCCCATTTTGCGGCTCGGCTCTTGGATGGAATATTGGCCCACAAAGAAATACTGGACAGCGGTCAGTTGCCATTGGAAAGAGCAGCCTCGCGTGAGAAGAATCAGCCACTCTGTATGGCCCAATACTATCGCCTGCTGGGCTCCTGTCGTCGTCCAGGCATTGAGCGGGACTCTCAGTACTTGCCAAAGGAGCCCCACGGCGAGGACCGGCATGTGGTGGTAATTTGCCGCAATCAGATGTATTGTGTGGTGCTCCAGGCCAGTGACCGTGGCAAGCTCTCGGAAAGCGAGATTGCCTCTCAGATTCTCTATGTGCTGAGCGATGCACCCTGCCTGGCAGCGAAGCCAGCACCGGTGGGTCTACTCACAGCTGAGCCACGTGCACGCTGGGCCAAGGATCGTGCTGTACTCCAGCAGGATGAACGCAATCAGCATATTCTGGAAATGATAGAGACGGCTCTGCTGGTTTTGTGTCTCGATGAACCACTCGGTCTCAATTTCAACGCCCGCGGCTTTAGCGGTGCCACGCCCTCAGTTCATATGGCCGGCGATCGTGATGAGACCAACATGGCCCACGAGATGATACACGGCGGTGGCAGTGAATACAACTCCGGCAATCGTTGGTTTGACAAGACCATGCAATTGATCATTTGCACCGATGGCACTTGGGGTCTCTGCTACGAACATTCCACCTCAGAGGGCATTGCTGTGGTCCAATTGCTCGAGAGAATCTACAAGAATATAGTCGACCATCCTGCCGAAGATAATAGTGTGCCCCAGCATCATTTGCCACCACCAGAACGCCTGGAATGGCAAATCAGTGGCGAGTTGCAACAGCGTTTTCCCGAGGCCGCCAAGACAGTGGATAAGTGAGTAAATCATTGAAACATCTTCTTTTATGTTGAATTAATTTCGAGTGCTCTTAGGGCCATCGATAATCTGGATTTCTATGTCTACCGTTACAAGAACTATGGCAAAAATTTTATCAAGTCCTGTCAAGTCAGCCCAGATGTCTACATACAACTTTCGCTGCAGTTGGCTCACTATAAGTAATTATACAGCTCCTCGGAAATCCAAAATAAATATTTTAATGTTTTTCTTATTTTCAGATTGTATGGTCATTTGGTAGCTACCTATGAAAGCGCTTCCACTCGACGGTTTCTTCATGTAAGAAAGGCTAATCTTTTATTTTGAATGAATTTTTTAACAAATATTTTTTGAATTCATAGGGACGTGTGGATTGTATACGTGCCGCCAGCACCGAGGCTCTGGAATGGGCGAAGGCCATGTGCCAGGGCGAAGGCGCCAATGTGCCACTCGAGAGCGATCGCGAGGATGAGGAAGACAGCCGTAAAGTCAAATTCAGCATTTATAGTGTGAGTAGAATGAAGATGTCTATGCCTTCAGATTTTTCATTTAATTCTTGGATAAAATTGCAGAAGGACCATCTACGTGAGTTGTTCCGCTGTGCTGTGGCACGCCAAACTGAGGTGATGGTTCAGAACATTCTGGGCCATGGCATTGATATACCCTTGCTGGGTCTACGGGAGGCTAGCAAAGAGGTCACTGGCGAATTGCATGAACTCTTCACCGATGAATCATATAAAATATCTCAGTGCTTCTTGTTGTCCACCAGCCAGGTACTGATATAGGTCCTTGGTCCTCTTTCCTTTTGCACTTTGCACTCCAATTGCACAATTGCACAATCACTTACCTCTAATTTGCACCAAATGAATCTTATTTAGCCTAAGCACTGCTTTCACTCAAGCCGCAAGTCCCACCACGCACATGTAAGCCAAATGTTTTGGTCAAGAAGCTCTTGTTGAATTTCAATTGAAATTGTTTTGATAAACTTGAAATGTAAATTGAAATTTAGGTGGCCTGCAGCACGGACAGTTTCATGGGTTACGGACCCGTGGTACCCAAAGGTTACGGTTGTTCCTATAATCCGCATCCAGATCAAATTGTGTTCTGCGTCTCAGCATTCTATTCGTGCGAGGATACCAGCGCCTCTCGCTATGCCAAGTCTCTGCAGGATTCCTTGGATATCATGCGCGACTTATTGGAGAACTAAGAAGCCTGGTTTCTCACTTATCCTGAACATATCAGTAAATGTACCTAAGCAACAATTAGTCGAATAGTTGATGAACAAACCTAAGCCCATACTCACATTATACTCAAGTGGATATGCCACTCTGTATTCGTACTCGTAGCATAGTAGAATAGCGTCCACACGTGGCGGTGGCAATATTTATTTTCCAAGTTTCGAACCACCGTCTGGCTAACAAAGGAATCTAACTAATTTAAGTCAATCATAAAAAAAAAAAATCCAAATAGTTTGCAAAAAATGGAGAAAAAATAGCAAGTGTATAACTCTAGTCAATTAAAGATTTTAGAGCAATTTTATGTGAAAGAATGTGTTAGGGTTTAGTAATTAATTTGCTGCAGCCCCAAAAGTATGCAATGATTTTTGTTTAATGTTCAAAAAAATACTCATACGCCATGGCAAACCGTTATTAAAGCTTGTTAATGTTACTCTGTTGCTTGTTTTGAAAACAAAAAAAAATATATATATATCTATGAATATTTAAATGAAAGATTATATAAATTACTCATTTAGTGAGCGTTATTTATGTGTAGTGCAGCTTGGTAGAAATTTAGAAATGAAAACCAAAAAATAAAAGGGCAATATGACAATTCCATAATATATATGTGCTTTTTGGATGATTATATTATTATATATTTATGTATACATCAATTAAATCAATGTTAGCGTTAATTACCTTAGCAAATGAGATGAAACTAACAAAAACAAAAAAAAAGAGAACAAAATCATTTAAAGTTTATAGACTTGAGACGTAACAATACATATCAATACAACTTATTATACACAAAAAAAAAAAAACAATTAAAAATGCTAAAAAGCCAGAATGAATTATATAAAGACCTAACTATTACGTATAAAATTTTATGTGTAAAATGTGTTGAATTTTTAGAAAAAAAAAATTAAAGAATCCAGAACAAACGAAACCAATTTAAGTGTTTGTGGTAGCAAATGAAAATGATTATATTCATATATATATACAATATTACAAAAAAAAACTATATATATATATTATATATGTTATAAACAAAACAAGGAATAATGAAAAAAAAAACAAATATATTAGAAAAACTTTGAAATGTGAAGAACAAAAATGCAAAAAAAAAAAAAAAATAGTAAATGTTATGAAAAAAGTTGCAAAGAAATATTTAACTAGTTGCTGTGTTCATTGTTGCTATATCAAAATAAAAATGTATTCGTATCTGTTAAACTATTTAAATTGTTAAACCAATTACAAATTATAAATTTGAGAAAAAATATCTATCAATTATGCATCTATACCTATTGTTATGTTAACGTTTGTCGTTTGCTGTTAAGTTTGAAATCAACTCTGTTTCATTGATTACGCTGTTTATGTCACAAGAAATCGCAAAAAAAAAAACAAAAATACTTTAAACCAAAAATAAACTGCAACAAGAAAAAAAAACCTTTTGTTTCTAAATTAGACCAAAACTGATTCATTCATTTTGAGACACTGAGTTTTATCAGTGGAAGAGTTCTTGGAATGCCACATGGATAAATAGATAAAACAAATCCAAAAATTATTGATTAAAATATTTTATTTTTAATTTAATTAAATTCGACCACAATTCGGCCCTGACGTTGGATCTATAAAAAGACCCACACCTTAAGCCCTGTCAAAACAGTTAATAAAAAAGTTCAGCCCCAGCAAGCAACGTCAACAAAATGAAGTGTAAGTTTTCACAATTTTCGAGTGTTGAAAGTGGTAATAAATTAAAGCCTGATCTACCTACTCCTGACAGTCCTCTATGTGCTCTTCAGCCTCTGCCTCGGCTTTCTGCTGATGTCATCGATGGTGTACACACAAGCTCCTGCCATTCCTACAGCTGCCCCAACCGCACCCACTGCCAATGGCGGTGGGGTTGTTATTGGGCCAACAGTAGCAGGAGAAACAACAGAGTTCCCTGGTCCACCGACCGCTGCAGCAACTGTAGAGGGCCCACCAACTAACACTGTCGTTCCACCTTATTAGACAGAAAGAAAAAAAAATAATATAAATAAAGAATTCCAATTTCCAAGAGCATTAATCCATATTCTTTCAAATAATTAGAATATAAAAGCAAAATATTTTATTATTATTTATTGTCCAACTTTAAACTAGAGACGAATAATTTACATAATCGAAAGTACACAAAAACAACAAAAAAAAAAATAGCACGACTCGGAACTATTGAATGGGTGGACTTGCTGGTGCATTTCGTCGAAAGAAGCCGCGCACCTGAGCCTTCAGCTGCTCATTGGGGCATTCCTCATCTCGGCCATACTAGATCAAAATAAAAATAATTCATTATGCTTCATTCATTTTAATTTTAATTTATTTTTGCTTCTGGTTTTGGAAAAATACCTTGCAAAAGTTCTCTTCGAGCAACTCAATGGCCGTCATACGCAACTTGGGATCATGCTGGAGACAATGATCGATAAAGTCTTGACCCTCTTGCGATAAGCTCTCCGGTGCCTGGGGCTTTTCGCCCATGCCCACCTTGAACATTATTTGAAAATTTGAATCAAATTGTGCCCAAGGGCGCTAAAAAAAAAGAAACAATGGTAAAAGCAAAAGCAATCGAATTGATTAGTTATCCGTTATCAGAGTTGAGTATGTTGGGTGTATGTTACCTTGCCCGAGGCCATTTCAACTACCACACAACCGACCGACCAAATATCAGCCGCCCGTCCATGGCCGTCGCTGTTCGTTTTCGTAAAGACTTCCGGTGCCATGTAGGCCTGGGTGCCCACATAGCCCTGCAGCTCGCCGGGCACAGTGGTGTGGGCCTGAATTTTGACGGCCGACCCAAAGTCGCCCAGCTTGAGGCTGTTGCTGCCATCGACTAGAAAGATGTTTGCAGTCTTGATGTCACGGTGTACAATGCCATGCTTGTGCAGCTCGGCCACACCGGAGAGCAGTTGAGCAGTGAAACGGCGTGTCAGGCCCTCGGGTAGACCGCCCGTCAGCTCCACCAGAGACTCCAGGGTGCCCTCCGAGCAGAGTTCCATGAAAATGAGTAACTCCTCCCGATGCACCTCGATGCCGTAATACCGGACCAGATTCTCGTGCTTGATGCCCTCTAGAATCTTAAGTTCCTCGGCCACATTCTTGAGGGCACGCGTCTCGCCCGGCGTGATGGCAATTTCCTTCATGGCCATCAGCTCACCCGTATTGTTATTGACTGCCGTGTAGACCTTGCCGAAACGGCCTTGGCCAATTTTAATGCCACGGTGCCAACGGAAATGCACACTGCGTGCCCGTATGTGAACCTTGTCGCACACATTCAACGACTTGACCTGGCCAATTAGGCGACGTTCACGCAACTGCTCCTCCAGATCCATGTCTAGCCGATTAACAGCATCACGTATGCGCTCTTGGCGCATGGCCAACGGAGTACTCTCAAAGCCTGCCGCGGCCGGTGTGCTGCTCTTGGTGCTGGAAGTCGACTGTGGTGTCTGTGGCACCAGCAGACGCAGCTCACCACTGCCCGGGCTGCCATCGCCATGCGGGGCCTCCACATAGTCTGTGGAGTCGAGCGAATTGTAGGCAGTGAAGGCCTGTTGCAGCACCTCTTCTTTGAGACTGAACTGGGGATGCAGCAACTTGTTGTATTGCGGCGACTGAAGAGGCGGTGTGTTTGGATTGGCAATCGTACCCGCCGACATGGGTGTACGGGTGGGAGTGCGCGAGCGGCTGGTGGCCGGCGATGAAGTCTTGCGTGTGCGCGGCGAGGCCTTTTTCCGCGGCACTTTCTCCGGCTCTGAGGTCAGCCCAATCACATGGGAAATGCAACGATCCATTTGCTTCTCCAACTCTTCAAACTGCTGCTCATTCAAGTGCTGCGTAATCTGCGGATCGCAGGCCAAGATTAGAAACTCCAGTCCCTGGGTGGCCCAACGCGGTCGCACCCCACGACCCCGCTCGCATCGTTCCATTACAAAATGCATCCACATTTTGGCATAGGCAATAATACCCAAAGCCAAGTCAGCCGCATGAGCCGTGTCCTTGTGGTCCATTATGCGTTGCTCGAACAAGCGTATCACATCCTAGGAGAAACTAAGAATTAGAAACATTTTCAATCGAATCGATCCCGACTCACCTTGTGATACTCAAAACCGAATTTATAGCCCTGATGCAGAATTTCTCGCGTGCGCGAGAGTACAGCCTGGCGATCCTGCTCATCCAGGTCCTGCATTTGGCTGGTACAGCAACGCTCCTGGACACCCTCTATGATATCGGTCAACTTGTTGCGCACATCCAGGACGTCATGTTGCAGCAACTTGAAGGCCTCCTTCACATGTGAACAGATGAAGTCATTCTGCTGATTGGCCACATCGTGTTCGTAGTGCTCGCGATGAAAGTCCGTGGTCTCCACATCCCGACAAAATGTCTTGGCAAAGAAGAGTACCTTAATGGAGCGTTCTCGCTCCACGGTGAGCAGGGCCTGGGTCTCTCGGCAAATGGTAAGCAACTGCCACTTTTGTTCCTCGGAATCATTGTGCTCCCGCGAAGTACCATTAATCCGGCTGTCCAGCTCCACCGAACGCTTGACCAGGCGACTCGAAATATTGCGCAGCAATTTACTTATGATCAGGCAAAACTTCTTCGAGGCCAAAGTGTGCATGCCCTTGATCATGGGACACACCAACTTCGTGAACATCCACTCCTTCTCTAGTACAGACTTCTGATTGGTCTCCGGCACAGCCTCGAGCACCAGCTGATCAATGTACTCCAGATACAATTCAAAGACCTTGCGCACTGTGTCATCATAGTGGTTCAGTATACTAATATAGTTGCCCAATTCCTTTTCGTTCTCCACGAGAGCTGTGGTTACATGTCTTTGGTAGCGTTCCCGATGCGTCAAGGCCAGGGTGAGGCCCTCGCGCAATTCTTTCATTAGTTGCTCGAGACTCAAGGGGTTCGGCTTCATTGGACGCGTCTCGAGGCGCATGCGCAGAAACTCATGCATAAATTGTAAAGGTATTCCGCTTAGAAACACAAAGGTCGGAATGTAGGAAGGCAAGTTAATGGACTGGGCCTCGACGCTCCAATAGCCGTAGGTGCGCAGCTCAAGGATTTGCTCACGGCTGATTTCGGGATCCAAACGGGGCACATCGTTCTCGATGACCTCGGTCTCATAGTCAAAATCCTCGGTGCCGGGCTTCTCCAGGGCTATGTGGGCCTTGTAGAGCACCACGTTGTGGAGCTTGTGGAGAAAGGCCAGCGACTTGGCTAGGCCACGGGATTTGAGCACATTTTCAATGAATTTGCGATACAAGGCGGATGATTGCTCGCCATTGCAGTCGTTGCCAAAGGTGCCCAGAGGCTCAACACTGAAAATGTTGATGTCATGCATGGAGCCCTTTCGGATATGGCCGTGAAGGCAGTCGTGGGACATCTGGCTGATCTCAGTTGAGCTAGATCTGCAAAATTATTCATAAGCTTAAATTGGGAATGCAAAGGAGTTGGAGGAACTCACTCATTGCTACTGGAAGCTTCACCGGGCACATGGGCCGTGTCGTTCAGCATGAATTGGACTTTGGTACACGGTCCAGTGGAGGAACTCTTACGCGGACCATTGCTGATAACGCTGGGCGGCTTGGCCGAGTCCAGCGAATTAACAGCCGAGTCATCGTTTTCCAAGCCCGAGGCTGATGATGAATTCCCACTATCGGAGGCTATATAGGACGTCTGCACCGGCCACGAGAACTTCTCATCTTGCAGACTAAAAATAAAAACTGATCAGATTTGATTTAAATTAGATTCGATGGGATGACCTTACCGTGCCAGGATCTTTCCTAAAATACTAAGTTTCAGTTTGTTCTGCTTGGTTATGTTGTACCAGAGGCACATGGACTTGATGCGGCCGACACAGCTTTGGGACTTGTAAATGGGGTGCAAGGCCCCCATTGCCTGCGAAGAGGGATACAGGGCCTCGGCCGCCTCTAGACGGGTCAACAGATCTTCCACCTCGCGCAAGGCAATCTCCTGCTGCTCCATACAATCCTTACAGTACAGCGACATACAGCCCGGGCAGAACTTGTTCGGCTGGGGAGAACTGGCCTCCGAGTGTATGCCACTGTCCAGGCTCAGCTGGCTCAGCTCACGCTCGTAGCGCGGCTGGAATTTGTAGTTGATGATCTGGGTGAGCAGATCCGATACACCCTGCCGGGCGTCAAACAAATACTTGTCCTGCTGCTCGAGAGTTCGTTCCGCCTGCCAGGCCTGTAGCTCCAGCCAAATGAGATCCTTCAGCTCCGTTTGCCAGGTGTGTTCCTCCTGAGACAATTTATTCTCTTGGCGATCCACACTGCCCAGTTTGATGAGATTGGCAAAGGTCTCGTGAAAGGCCTTACGCTTGCTCAGCCCCGGGGCATGTTTGACATCGAGGCGATGCGGCAAGTGCGGCCCAAAGGCTGCCGGTGGTGCCGAAGATCTGCAGCCAATGGGACGCGAGGACACACAGCGATAGCGATTGCAGCTCTCCACCACCTTCGAGGCCAATCGGAGGGGCATCACCACATCCGAGCTGAGTGGTGTATTCTCATCCAGAGATTCCAGCGGAAAGGCATTCTCGTGAAAGCTGGTACCGCGTGGAGCTGGCAAAACCAATGAGCTCTTCATATCCCGTTCCGAATCCCTTAACAGGGATTGCATACGTTTATCCGTGCGCTTGTCATCGTTGACAAACATCTCATTGAGCAGGGCACAGTCCATGGTATTTCGTCGCTGCACACGATTGCGTGCCAAGCGGGAGCTGCCCTTCTTGGGTGTCCCACAACCACCACCACCACCTCCAAACGTGCAATCGGTTGACCTTCAAAGAAACCAAATAGATTAGAGCCAGGATGCAAGTCTAGTTTCTTTCTACTTACGCTGTCGACGCCACCTGGGCAACTTGGGCCTTCAACTTGCGGTCCCAATCCCGGTTCTTGAGCTTGAGACGCGTGCGTGGTGGCGTGGTCCCAAACATATCATATTTGGCTGCCAACTCATCGTCCGGATGCAGGGTGTCAAGGTCCTCATCCACGGCCAAGGCCCGATATCCACCCATCTGCATGGGTCTCGAGGGTGTGCTCGGTTTTACGCGAAACTCAACTCTGCAACGACAAGTGGAAGGGTTACCAATTATAAATAGATAAAGCAAGGCTGGCCAGAGCTGTCAACTTGCTGGAATTTGTGATGCCCTGTGGGCGGTTATCTTATCTTGGCTTATCAGTAGACAGCCGGCTGTCACGCCTCTAATTATGCTTTAATTTCTTTATATTTGGATCAACTGATTTATACGATATCAGGAGAGGCGTGTGCACGCGTATTTGGTTAATAAACAACCAAACAGACACTTGCTAACTTAAATAAATGAGTTAATCGATTTGAATTATTTCATCATGGGCAACCCAAGGTCTTTGGGGATATATTTGGAATATTTGTAGTGAAATTTACTTACTTTTTTCTTGGCATTTTGTATCTTTTGTTTTCCCATCAAATGAGCTATCTTTGGTTTACAGTTTGAGAGTCACTGGAAAGTGACTTTGCTTGCTTGGATTATTAATTTCTGAAGTCTATAAACGCTGCGCTGCGCTGACACACAAAATAATCAAAATAAAACAAATACACACACACACACACACTCGGATACTCGGTGGGTTTGCCGGAGGGGAGGAGAAGACCTTATAGATAAATACTTTCTGATAAGTTGGCTGTACTTTTATTTATTTATTTATTGTTTAAGGCAGATCATGGGTTTTTACAGAAAATCTTTAGCCGATGTGTGAAATTTAAAAGCTTTGAAAAAAAAAAAAACAAAAACACAAATTTATGTGCATATAAATTCAGATTTTACATGTTGCACCAACACACACACAAACAGGGTTGCAGTCAGAGTAAAACAAAGTAAATGTAAGTACACACACACACAGACACACATACACACGCGCGCGCATGGGGCTTTGTATGTAATTGTATTTACTTTCTTAGCGGTCGCAAAGTTCAATCAGTTTCATTTGATCACACAGACACAAGAATTCTCACATAGCAAAATGAAATAAAATCAATTTATGAGAGACTTGAAGAAGATTTGAGTTGAGGTAGGCGAATGGAACGAACAGAACAATCGATTGCTGCGCACTTTCGCATTTTATCCATATGAATTTCATAATGCAAACAACACCAAATTAAACGAAATTAAACGTCTACAACAACCACTCGACTGTGGCTGCCTCTGCCACTGTCACTGTGTCTGTCTCTGCTGTTGTCGTTGTCGTTGCCGTTGTCATTGTCATGCGAATTAAAACGCGTTGTCCGCCATTCAATTTATTAGCACTTCCACAAAATACAATACCAGCAATTTACCCCATGCAGACGCCAAAAGCAAATTCCTCTATATGAAAAAATAAAAGTTCACCGATACATATATGTAGTATCTGCCGCCTATGTGTGTGTATTTGTGTGGGCTCTGAATGTATTGTGCTCGTACGACAGTAAAAAAAAAAAATGCCGCCGCATATTATCACTAGTCAAGCGTAAGCGTTACCGGCCGAGCGAGTGGTGGCACGACTGCACTGCACAGCTGAGCGCGACAAACTAAACGCTGAGCAGCCGGGCGGACGCTCCAGCCAGACCCCACTTGGGGGTGGTGTACTCAGTAAAAGAATGAGAGAGATAAAGAGAGAGAGAGAGAGAGAGAGAGAGAGAGAGCGTGGTCTGTGGGGATCGTATGTACTCAAACAACTCAAGTACTTCTTGTTTTTACGAGGCGCGCTTATGTTAATTACCGATGTTAAACAAAAATTGGTTGGCCATATATTTGGCAAGGGAAAAGCCATATAGGCAAAGAAATTTATATACAAATTTTTTATTCATTCATAATAAAAAAAAGAACACTTCCAGGGGGCTTTTGTAGACAATTTTTATTCTGGCTCCACTGGGCGTATGATTAATTTCAATTTTCCACAATTTCATATTCATAATTTTTCGATCTCCCGCTCATTTTGAAAAAACAGCCACAAATTTTATTTACTTAAAATTTATGGCAATTTTGTAAACAAATCTTGAATAGTGTGAAAATATGAAATTATTTTCTTTTTTTTTTGTTATTTTTAGTTTTGATTGAGTGTTTTGTTTGTCTGCACTTCGACATTTGTTCAAACATAGAATCGAAGCCTTCCGGCTTGGCCTTCTGAACAGTTGGCGCCTACGTGAGTCTCTCCACAAACCAGCCAAAACGAGAGAGAGAGAAGATGAGCTTCGAAAAACATTTGGTCAGATCATGGCCAAGGAATTTCATACATTGTCAAAGCGGAGAAGAAAGCGAATTTGATTTCAAAACAAAAATTTTTCATCGCCCGAGAGAAAAGAAAAGAAAAAAAAAACGTTACCAACAACGCAACGAAAGAGGTTACAAAGCAAACGAAGCAATCACACGTACTAAAACGCGTTTTAGCCACCCCTGACCCCGCCGCACCTGTCGCCCGCCCAGCTGGGCCCACACCAAACTGGTATACAAAACACAAAAATCCACTGCCATCACTTAGAAGCGACAAACAACCAAAAACAAATGAGGCGAAAATTAACCTTAAGAAATTATTCAATCAAGCGAAGAGTTTCGTTGCGACTGAAAATGTCAGAAATTTCCTATGACGTTGGTAACACGCACGCCAATCAAAAGGAAGAAGAACATAAAAGAAATCAAAAGGAATTGCATGAATAATTCACAAAAACACAAACACAAACACAATTCTCACTGTCACTCATAGACACAGACACCCATGCATGCATGTATGTGTGTGCGTGTGTGTGTTATCAGCGATATCTTTGAAAAAAAAAAAACATTCGAAGACGAAACCATTTTAAATTTTTTTTCTTTTGATAAATTCAAAACTTTATCTCTGTGTTTGTGTGTGTGTGAAATACACGCAGCCCCTTCTGTGGCCGTTTTTTTTTTTTTTTGGCAATGCTGAAAAGTCTTGAATTTCAAGTAAAAAGTTCAATTTTATGTTTTTCTGGCCGCCTGCAAATTTGCTAACAAATCGAGTTCTCGGTCAAAGCAAAAGAAAAAAAAATAAAAAAAAATTAATTATTTTTGTCACCATAAAAAAGAAACAACCAAAATGAAAACACGTTGTTTACGTTTCAGGCAAAAGTAAGAAAAGTGGAAAAGGCAAAAACGTGAGCATTTCATGTTACGCACACACCCGCGCCAGCCACAGTGAAGCTTATCAATGGTGCGATACAAACGTCTTGGCATAACGCAACTGTGTCTGTGGGTTTCCACGCTATTTTTTTTTTACCGGTCACAGTTTTCTATTTGTATGCCACGTAAATCATATGTATCAATCACTCACTCACTCACCTTGCAACTTCATCATCCACACTGTGTTCACGACGCAATGGTGGGGGAATTGTCTTGGTAATGACGTTGACAGGCTCGATGGTACTGACGGTGTCAGCGGGGGGAGGAAGTGTCTCTGTTTTGGAGTCTTGGTTTTCTGGCGGTGCCAACTGGCCTTGCTGCGCTATGGCGGCGGCGTAATCAATGACACGCGCTCTTCGTCGGTTGTTCGACATTTTTTGAAGTTATTCTTGGAACTCGCTCGAGTCGCCCTTTTTCATATATGCATATATACGCGAGCTCCACGAACACACTTGCGTTTGTTAATAAAAATGTATTTTAATTTGTACTTTCACAACGCACACACACATACACGCACACAGCTGAGCACGCGCTCATATTAAAGGCACCGGGTAAAATTGTCGTTCGTCGAATTTATAAAAAACCGCAAAAATCCGCACATAAAACACACCTGAAACAGCATCGCGTAATTAACTGAATTTGAGTTTGGCCCAAATGAACCAGTTTTCTATTTGAGTTGGCCCAAATTATGAACTTTGTTCCGGAACATTACGTTCCATTAGCTATTATCAATTGCACAGATGAAAGCTTTAAAACAGGCGGGCTTTTTGATTTTACAAAAAACTTTAAAATTAATAAAGTGGCCCAGGCTCCACAGGCGACATCACAGCCAAGACTAGGATAAGTACTCAAAAGCTTAAAGCTATCCGAAAATGGTTTATGGACCTCCACAGCACCAAACTGACCATAAGTAGACCCGCAGGGAAGCACAAGAATTCTCATCTGTGGACCTACAACAAAGATATATTGGTCTCCAGAGTATTGGATATTATTACGATGACCTAGGGTAGATAAATGCAATTATATATTTAAACAAAAAATACATTTTGTATTCTTACTAATTTTTATAAATACGATTTTTTCCTGTTTTGTTTTCCTTGCTACTGTTAACTTTTGTCTGTTTCCAGCTATTTTCCTAGTTTTTCTAGTTAACTGATTTGGCTCAAATGAACTAGTTTTTCTGAACAAGCAGAATCAGCTGTTTGAAAAGTAAAGCGGGCAGCTTTTGTAAGAGATCATGTATCCTGACACGAGCTGCCTGACCTAAGCTGGGCGGTGCTTAACCTATCCTGTTTTCTTCCCTTAAACGGCCAAAATAAAACAAGCAAACAACGAGGGTGAAATGGCTTCAGCGCCAGCCAATCAGCAAGCTGTCTGACTACCTGTAGGTGTGGATTCAAGAAGGCCTCGTTTGTTTTTTTAATAGGACTAAGCTCATTGCCTTTTAATTTTTATGTGGCGCATAATTTGAAGTACTTTCTTATTCTAAACTGTCGCTTCTTCTGTAACAGGATAAACAGCGCTGTCTGCCAGCAGAGGAAACTGCAGCCTTACGGAAGTAACACCAATTTTAGTCGTTCCTCGATAATTCTCCTGTTTGGTTCAGTTTCATCGTGACTCCTTATCCGTGTTCATTAGCGTAAAATGCTGCCCTTGCCACAAAACCAACATCACAATCAGTCACATCAGCTTCAATTGTGCCTGCCAACACCTACCACGCCTGTGGCCGCCACACCTCAGCGGCCCTCATCGCCGCGTCAATTTTTCGAACGTCTCTACGGGCATCTCGAAACGCGACATAGTGATAATAGCACCGATATCGATGTGGTCAATCACAAGCCGCCCCCCACCTGTGATACACCCTATCAAAGTGACGGTGGCAGTGTCTCCTCGCCCGATCTATCCATCAATGACGAACGCGTCTCCCTAGTGGGTCTCTCAGGTTTCGATTTATACACACCGCCCCAGGATTACAACAAACATGGCTTGATGGGGACAAGCCTGCCGTTGGCAAATCGAGCCCAAAGTGCGCCGGGCGCCAGCAGCCTCCCTTTTCCCGGCTTCCCAGGTGAACCGCATTTCAGTGCAGGATTTTCCGCATTCCGTAAGTAGCAATCAAAAGACATAGTTTTGCTTTTCTGAGGTTTCTTTGGTTCTTAATCAACTAACAATTTGACTAAAATCTAAACATGCATTTGAACTAACTCGTCTCCGGTCTGTCTGTGCTCTCAGCTGGGGCTTTGCCTGCACTTTCCCGCAAAGATTTCAAATTACGCAACTCCAGACTGAGAAATACTTTTAAATTCGGATCAGTGATTTTGGTCAAAACAATCTCTCGGGCTCGCTCATCATTGTCGTTCAAGATTTTCGACAGGGTCTGTGCGTAGTCCAGCCAAACACAATTGGCGCAACCCGACATGCAGCAAGTTGTGGGTTCCGGTGGAATCTGGACAAGAAAATTTTTAGTATTTTTCAGAGAGATAATTCCTTCATCTATTTACCTCGATATCATTATTTTTACTCGATAAATTTCTGGTCATCAGGGGACCTCCACGTTTCAGCCTTAGGCAGCGGGGACAGTTGAAGCACAGGGCCGCTAGCATTGAACCTTTGAAAGATCTGAAAGATTTTAAAGGAAATGCCATGAGTTTCACACGCCTCTGCAAACAGGTGTACCACAAATCAAGACCAGAAAAAATTAGTTCCGGAGGAACTACAAAAAAAACCTCCGTCGGAACGAAAGTCATGCAAAAAAAAAAAAGGCAACACACCCAAGAAGCTATTAAATATCAGTCCATAAGGCAGCCGGGATTATGTAAAATCGAGAGAGAGAGAGAGAGAGAGAAGAAGAAGAAGAAGAAAACACATACACACAAACAATAAGGCAAAATAAGAGGCAGAAGATGGGGCGCTAAGAAAGGCTGAAATGAAAAAAAAATATATTTGCAGAAAAAATTAAAATTCATTCAGCTGTGAAAATTTACGTTTACTTGCGGTATTTTCACTTTAAAGTGGTGGTCAAAACGGGAAGAAGAAGAAGAAACTTGAAGCTACAAGGGAGAAGGTAAAAAGTCCTAACTATCAGATTGATAATGATTCATTTTGGAAGGCTTGAAAAGCTTAAACTATCAAAATGTTTGCTTTTATCAAATCGTAATTCAGATAAATATTTTTTGGGTTTCCTGATTCAAAATTTATATTAGTCTTCTTCTTTATATTTAAGATCTGACTGTGAGATAATAGTAGGATGTTCTTAGATAAATCTGATAGAAAGGAGTCTAATGGGAATGGAACCCAGTACCTAATCTCCTTGATTAGTTGGTATGCAGTAGACATTTTACTAGCTGAACTATCTCGAGCTTTAAATAAACTTTTGAATTTTTTTATTTATTTATTTCTTTGTACCCCATTTATCTTTCAAATTATTGTTACAATTTTACAACTCTTAAGGGAATCAAATAATCTTAGAATATGTCTCAGCAAACTTTTTCCAAATTCTAATAGATTTTCCAAGTTTCACTTTTTTCAAACATTTTTAAAATATTTTCATTCTTTGCAATCAATCTTAAACTTATTTTCCAAGTTTCCTTATTATCAAACTATTTTTGCCAAGTTTGCTTCACTTTAACTCGAAAAGAAAACCCGGCCGGATACATTTGTCCCAATTGAATCCTTCACCTTCTGTTTTAAGCTTTATTTTATTTGATCATATTTCTTCCTATTTGTAGCTCATTTCATATATAATTTTCTAATTTGCTTTGAATAAAAATGTTCACCTCCCATCTTCTCTTATTATTATTTTTTTCTAAAATCTCCAAAATGTTAAAAAAAAAAAAAATTATCTGCCAAAAAAAAGAAATATATATTGCTATTGTAATTGAGCTTGACAGGAAGCCTAAAAAAATTGACACACACAAACCGAGTCGTTGACAGACACTTGCACGGGCTTAAAGGACACTTGGCTATATTTAAACCCTATCGAGTTACACACGTGATTTGTAGGAAAAAAAAATAAAAAAACAGAGAAAGAGAAAAAAAGTAACTGAGCTTTAAGACTGCTTTCAGCCCAGTCAAAAGGGTAATCAAGCAAAAACTCAAGATTACCAAACAAGCCACGCGGGCGGAAAGAAAAAAATAACAAGAAGAAGAAGAAGAAGCAGAAATACAAGCAGATACAGCCAAATCGCCAAAGACTTTGGTAACTTTGCTTGGCCAAGATTGGCGCACACAAACACACACATCAATTAGGCAGACTTTTGGTTATCCAAAGGAGGGAGGTGGGTGAGGGTGTGCGGGGATGGGAAGACTAGAGAGCATAATGCACGGTTGGCTGAATGACGAGACGCGACGAGCTGGGAGTGAATGCAAACAAACAATGCCAACTGGGCTACATGAAGCAAGCAGAAAACCGAAAGCCAGCAGCTGTTGGCATTGTTCAAAGTTTCCCGGATCAGTACAGATTGGCCAGAGAAGTTGTGGGCGGAGGCAGAAGCAGTGTAAATAAACACGTGTAAAATGCATTTACCCGAGCCGATCTGGGCAAGTGGTTACCCAAACGAGTCTCTAATTATTTGTTTAACTTGCTTGCACGCGAGTCCTCGTTTATGAGCATTTAAGATTGTCTGCATTGTTGGAAAGAGATTAATTTCGCTCTAACATCTCCATTATGTGTGATGAACAATGAATTTCACAAGGATGAGAATGTTACTAATGATCTATCTCCTTTATTTTTTGGTTGGACAGTGGCTCGACGTCGACGCAAGGAGGGCAGACAGAGGCGTCAGCGCACCACCTTTAGCACCGAGCAGACCCTAAGACTGGAGGTGGAATTCCATCGGAATGAATATATATCACGTTCGCGACGTTTTGAGCTGGCCGAGACTCTGCGGCTCACGGAGACACAAATCAAAATTTGGTTTCAGAATCGTCGTGCCAAGGACAAACGCATTGAGAAGGCCCAGATTGATCAGCACTACAGGTGAGTAGTGGTGATGGTGGTGGTTGTGGTGGGGTGGGTGGTGTCTTTTGCAACGGAAGTAATTCAGGGAAATGTCACAAGCCTAATTGATGTACTCACATAAAATTAACACGAAATTAATTTTACGACATTTACGCGCACACAAACCCAATTAGACAGACCCACGATGCCACATTGAAATTTTTGTTTTTATTTTCGTGGTTTGATGTAAATGATATAATCAATTTGCAGGAACTTTGTCGTGGCCAATGGTTTTATGAGTTCTATTATGGGCCAAACGAGTTATGCGTCGGCAGCAGCAGCAGCGGCGGCAGTGACCGGTGCGCCAACGTCTATGCTGGGAGGCGGGGGTGGCTACTATGCGGCGCCTTTGGCATTGCAACAGAAGGATAGCAGCACGCATCGTGTGGTCATAAATAATACGAGAAATTCGGGGGATGGTAATTATATTGACATTGATGACCAATGCGAGCCACAGCAGAGACAGGAACATCTACGCCCGGATACCAGCGTCAGCAACAGCACCAACAACAACAACAACAACAACAACAACAAAAATAGCTCACTTCCGCTGCCGCCGCTGATCAATACGTGTTAACAATTACACGTTTATGATTTTAATGGAGCTTTAAATTATTTGACATTTTGGTGGGCTTTTTAAGCAACCGTTTGTCTGGGCTAAGTACACATCAAATATAACGGTATCATAACAATCAAAAATCAAAATATGTGCGTTGCTTGGACTGTTGCATGAACATATCTTTGCTTTTATTTGCCTAGTTGATTTCGTTTGGTGACAATCAGACGCCACTTACTTCAGTTAATAGCATCTAGTATGTAAGCACTTAAGAAACTGCTAATTTTATTTATATAAGCATTATTTTGCCAAAATTTTATTAAGTAAAGATATTACGGAACGAAAGAATAAAGATGAACTGAGTTCTATGAACGAACAAAATATTCTGTTCACACTATTCAAGCAAATTTTAAAAATGTCTTTTCATATAAGATAATTAAAAATAGTTAGATTGAGTATTAGTTAAATGCTTGTGTATTTATAAATAAAATGAAATGTGACTGGAATATAATTTAAATGGACAAATTGAAAAATAAACGGTTTCACTTAATTGAAGTATATATGACTTGAGCTATTTTACTCTGCTAAATCAGCAAATAATCGCAGAAAGATTCATGATTAATATTATTTGGTTAATTTTTAGTTTGAATAATAAAATTATGATGTATTTCTTATCAATACTTGGCTGTCTGGCAACCTTGTGAACCACCACTTACAATTAAGAGTAGCCATATTGATCAACCTTCCGTGAATTAATTGGTCACACTTAAATCTAATTTTTTATTTCGCTGTAGGAAAAAATATAAATTAAAGAAATTGTTTGTTAAATAAAATAAAAGGGAAATGGAAAATTCAGTGAGGGTGAAGCAAGAAGAAGATAATGAAGAACCGGCGACAGAGATATATGAAATTCCCGAAGATGATGTGAGTTAAACAAGTGTTTCCAAAATTTCCTAATTTCCTTAGAAATTTCATACACTCCCAATTCGGCCCGGTTCTCACACAGCCCCTAAATACATTTTATTTATAAACATTTGCAGGACATTTGCGAACTAGAACACTTGCGTAAGCTATTCATAGGTGGCCTGGCCCCATATACCACAGAAGAGGGTCTTAAGGTCTTCTACAGCCAGTGGGGTAAGGTTGTAGATGTTGTGGTGATGCGCGATGCGCAAAGCAAACGGTCGCGAGGTTTCGGCTTTATTACCTACACAAAGTCGTCAATGGTTGACAAGGCGCAAGAAAATAGACCTCACGTTATCGACGGCAAGTAAGTGTGCTCGCTCGCATTAATTGACTCCCACAACTATTTCTATCATATCTCTCACCTAGAACTGTTGAGGCCAAGCGCGCTCTACCTCGACCAGAGCGTGAATCACGCGAGACAAACATTTCTGTGAAGAAGCTATTCGTTGGAGGCCTCAAAGACAATCATGACGAGGACTGCCTGCGTGACTATTTTGTCCAATTCGGTCATGTAGTTTCTGTGAAACTGTTGACGGATAAAACTACAGGCAAACGTCGCGGCTTTGCCTTTGTCGAGTTCGATGACTACGATGCCGTAGATAAAGCAATACGTAAGTTTCAATTGCATTGCCCAAAAATCATTTAATAAATTCGGATTGTCTCAGTTCAAAGACAACACTCCATCAAATACGTGCTGGTGGATGTCAAAAAGTCAATTTATAATCTGGAGAAGAAAGATAAACCAGCTCAGGGCCCACCAACCAATGGCACCAAGCTGCAACAGCCGCCACCCAGTGCCAGCAAGCCCGTACCCGGCTACCGTCCACCCGTGCCTCCCCCACAAGCGATGCCGCCCTACCAGCACCAGCCGCCACCACCCATGAATGCACCGCCACCCAATTACAGCTACTGGGGACCGCCACCACCAATGCAGCAGTATTATCAGCAGCCACCACCGCCGCAAATGAATGCCTGGAATGCCTATCCGCCGGCCCAGAATGGCTGGAATGCTCCGCCGCCCCCTCCACCCGGAGCCCAGCAATGGCATCCCAATCAATGGGGCTGTCCGCCACCCGTACAGCCTCCCACTCCCGGCATGCCACCTATGGACCACCATCGCAATGGCCCACCCCCTCCGCCAGTAGGCAATTGGAATATGCCACCGGCTGTGCCTCCGCCTGTACCCGGAGTACCTGGCAATGGAGCCCTCCCTCCCACTCAACCACCACCTCCACACCAGCCACCGCCACAGCAACCACCACCGAACTTCGGTACCGGCTATCAGCAAAACTACGGCGGTGGTCCAACCAAACACAACAACATGAATGCGAATCGCATGAATCCCTATGGAACTGCTCCCCCACCCAGCACCTATCGTAAGTATTGTGAAACCATCAAATACATTTTGTATTCCTTTTCTAAATCCCCCTCACTCTCTACAGACAATGCTCAGCCCCCTGCTCCGGGCTATGCGCCGTACAATGCAGCTGCTCCTCCACCAAATGGTGGCTCCGTGGCCTCTGGGCCAGTGCCCAAATCTGTGTCCAATGGCTCGGTGGCTACTGGTGCCAGCGCCAATAGTAAATACCGCCGTTGAATTGGGTGAGTAAGTCACACACATCCACCCTTCCCCCGTCTTCACTCTTATCTCTGACTGAATTATTTATCATACTCATTGATGTTGGTGTTTTCCTTATACCCATTTTGTTTTTTCTTTTTATTGTTTTGTGGTTCTTGTGGTCATGAGTGTTGCTTCTCCCGACACATGCCAATATAACCGCTTCAAACATACGATATTTCACCACCTTTGCACCGCTCCTCGGAGCGGAGTGTATATTTATTTTTATGTACTTTCTGTAAAACTTATAAATCATCTTTATTCGTATGTCTTATGTAATTTACTAATATCTGCAATTTAAAATTCTCTTTAATTTAGATACAAAACAAAACATACGTGCATTTTGTGCAACACAAATAATAAACAAAGCTCAAGATAAATAAGCTCGTAATAAGCTAGCACACAATACCCAGCTCTCGCTTAGAGTAAAACTTAAAAACAGGACAACTCCCCCTATCTCTCTATCTATCTCTCTCTCTATCTCTTTATACATATTTCTCTCTATTAAAATATAAAAATAATTATATTAAAATTAAAATCAAAAAAAAAAAAAAACAAAAAAACAAAAATGAACAAAGAACAAGAAACATTTTTAAATAAGCCTAGGAATTTCTATTAAAACTCCAGACAGTTTTTAACTTTAGAATTAAGCTATACAGTTAATAAAGCCTAAGATCTACTTAAAAAATACAAGCTAACAATTAATCTAAATACAACTATTTTCGAAGAGTCTTTAAAAAGAGAACACAGTTTTTTTATTTTATTTTTTTTTTTTAGCATGTTTCAAAAAAAAAATAAAAATACAACTTGAAGTTGTATCGAAAATTTCCTTAATTTTCTCTCTTGTTCTCTTTCGCACTTGTTGACACTCTCGGGTTAACCACTCAGTCTCCTTTTTCGTAACTTTCAAAATCAAAAGCTTAGGCAGAGAGTTCGCAAGTTCAAATAATTAATAAATAAATAATTAAATTAATTAATTAAAGCAATAAATACTTTTAGCCATTTAGATATGTTTACTCAGCTTTAGCCCGAGCTTATTGGCCTAGTAGCTTAGCACTTAGAAGCCCTTCTGATTAGTCTAGACCATAAAAATACGTCCAACTGAAAGCAACAACAAAACTAATAATTACAACAAATTTGAGCTTGTGAGCCTCGCAGGGCTAACAAAAAAAAAAAAATAAAAAAAAAATTATGTAAAAAAAAAATGAACTAAAAAAAGAGTTGATATCAAAACCATTGTCAATTTTATATATCTTCTATATGTATTTATGTATATTTATATGATTATTATTATATATGTAATAAAAAAAAACAAAAACAAAAAACAATACTGAACTATTCAAATCATTAGACTTAAAACAAAATGAAAGAATGATGAAATGTTATGTAAAAGAAAAGTTTCACTAAACCAAAAGGTTTCTTCCGAGATGCTATCAACTTCAACTTCAAAAAAAATAATAATAATAAATCATAATCACTGGATTACTTTATAAATGTTTGGACAAAATTTACTCAAATTTTTATTATTATTATTATATTTTTTTTTTTATTGAAATTATAAATTTTTATGTTCTTGCCTTCAAACCAATTTTGATCAAAAAAAAAAGAAAGTTGATTGATTGACTTAACCACGACATAAACTCTAAGTTTAGTTTATAATCTTAAATTAATATAATTAACTATGTTTTGTAGCATACGCCAAAGGCTTGAAAAAAATATATATATATTTAATTTTATTATTAAAAAAAAAAAAAACAAAAAAAAGTTAATCAAAAATTATCTACTTGAAGAGAAAGTTAGCGCTTAATTTGCCAGTTTATTCTTAGATCTTCTACTAAAGTTAAATCTATTAATTTAATACTTTATGAAATATGTCTATATATATATATATTTATTTTAAATAAATAAAACTGAAGTAAAAAAAAACAAAAAACAAGCACACTATGTATCCATATAAAAAATTTAAAAGAAAGAAAAAAAAGAAACCTTTCGAAGAGCAGCTCAACCAGTTAAGTAAGTTCATGATTATCTCTAAAGCTATGGAAAAGAAAAAAGTCTAAGTAGATTTTATTTAATATTATTTAATTACGAGCTAGTCCAATATATAGTTAACTATACGAAAGATCTCAGCCGAACCACAAGTCAATAATTAATTAATTATTCGAAAATCGCTTTGCTTTTAGCTAAGAAATTCTACACAATTTTAAAAGCTTGCAATCAAATCTCTCAATTTTCATTTAGCCAAGTCTTTGGGAATTCTAAATAATTTACTTAAGGTAAGTTGAAATTTGCCTACAAATCTTAGGATTATCTTTCTCTCTCTCTCTCTCTCTGCTTGATATTATCAGATATTTTTAATACTCAAGCGTTTATTTTGCTTATAAAAAAAATCATAAAAAAAAATCCTCAATATTTCCTTTTTTCATAATCTAATCTAATCAGAGAATTCAACTTTGAGTCTTTCTCCAGGGTTATCGAAATAGGTAAGTCTTTCCGGTGTATTCTGAATATTTTGTAATATAAATTTCTATATAAAAATAAAGCCAAAGAAAATTTTAATACAAAAAAACGTTTTTCTTTTTCTGAAAGTCTTTTCTGGTCTTGACTTCTATTGGGTCTTGAGGTTTACTTTTTCCAGGTATCTCAGCATAGATGGCGCCCTATGTTATAATTAGTCCAAGCAAAGTGGCCCAGTTTTGAGAAAAAGTCAGATCAGGCCGACTGATAACTCAAGCGAACTATAGATGGCGCCCTATGTTGCCTAATCAGTCCACCTGTGCTTTCCAGGTCTCTCGATCAGCCGACAGACACCTTTTCAAACGAACTATAGATGGCGCTCTATGTTGTTTCGTACATGAAGCCCATTGGGTCTGCCTGTGTTTCTGTGCTCCAGTTTTGTGCTATGGAATCAAATCATACAGCACAGCCTTATATATTCATGTGTATTTTTTTTTTTTTTTGTTTACAATCCAAAATCGTTGTGGGGCTCATTGGCTGGCCAACAGTCGTTCGTCAACTGTCGTCGCGTTTGGACAGTCTTGATTTGCTCGAGGAAATAATACATAATTCACAAGTGAGTATGCCATGGACCAGAGCTAAATGGATACCCCTTATCAATTTCGGAAACTCGTTGACTGTTTCGATCATTAAAACAACAGAAAATTCCTTGTTTTAATTACAAAAATGAAATTCTGCTAAATCGTCAAAAAAAAAAAAAAAAATTCAAGTTCGATTTTAGTGCAAAAATATCAATTTACCTAACAAAGTTAATTGAACCCAATTGGTTTGTTTGATGGACAATTAATTCCAGAATTGATAAAAGAAAAAAAATGTTCCGTGCAATTTGCCCCTGAAAAGTGTCGTATGTTTAGGCCATTTCGCTCAGTGCATTTTCTGTGAATTCTTCTCTAGATTTTTTAGAGCACACATTATGTATATATATAAATATATATATATCCGCGAAAAGCATCATATCTCTATAGTTGCATCTGCACAGCATCACGTCATGCTCAGAGTTTTTTCGTATAATTAAACTACAACAACGAAGGCGAGTATGGCACGGATACATTTTCTTTCGCTGGAAGTCAAGACTATAGCTTTGATCTACCGAATTGTGTATATTATTTTTGAGTTTAGAAATGAAATCTTTAGTCTGGAATATCCATGTTCTAGATTTTTTCTCTTAAATTATTGCCTCATTGCAACAAAATATGGAAAGAAAAAAACCCATCTTCTCCGTCTCGAAAGCCGAAACGGAAGCCTCTGATAAGCAGCGGGCCTGGCGATAAGCCAAGTCGCGTCCGAATTGAGCAAACGTTGGCGACAATTTCAACTGATTGCTCACATACAAATTAATAGAAATATTCAGATTTGTAAATGTAGACTAATAATTTTGCTGGAAACAGGCAACGCTAAGGTCATCTTTAATCAGGAGTATAGTGGCGACATAAATTTCTTTAACAATTTTAGTTAGCTTTGATTTTCTTCGGTTCGTTTTTTTGTTTCCTTGCTGTGCTCATTGATCAAATTAGAAGCCATAAACAAATGGCAAACAATTTGAACTGGCTAACCAGAGCCATGTGTTCAACATGCCTTCCAATATGTGCCACAGAGAGTTCTAGGGTGGACCAAAAATTGTTTTCTTTTTAAATTCACCAGAAATATGAATAGATTGTTTTGTTTCTTTCTCTGGTTCTTTCACTCTCAGGGCGAGGAGATCATAAAGACAGACATTGTTTTCCGCTTTCACATATTCTACGCATTTGTTTGACCTTTTGAACTTTTCGTGTTTGGCGCATTCCTTTTTCTTGGCGGCAAACCAAAATAGGGGTTACTTACGTTCCGTTACAGCTACCGTTACATTTTGTGTGCGGTACAGTCGATACGCAAATTTGGAACTAACCGAAATTTTGGTTTGCCTTGAAGGCCACTCATACATTTACTCATTGAGAATGTGGCACACTTTGACCCAGGCGAGAGATAAGCGAGATGAAGGCAAAACTTAAATTTTAATTGGATTATCAAGAAATATGCTTGCTTAGTTTTAGCTGAATCTCAGACCAGACTATGCGATTCCTTTGGCTGTTGATCAGTTTTGTGGCTCTGGCCCAGGGCCAGGATAGTGAGGAGTTGGCGGGCCTGGATCCCACTCTTCTTGATTTTGATGAAGATGATCTGAATACTCTGCTCATGCTGGAGGAGAAGAACAAGGTAGGCCCACACAGTGATCTTTACTATATACAGGGCAATATTTAATAATTAAATCCACCCTGCAGAACCTTGACTTGGAACGTGAGAATGAGTTGGCCAGCAAGGTGGCTTCCGATGCTTTGCAAACCCCCCTCAATCCCGTCATAGAGATTGATCCCTGTGAAAAAATGCACTGCGGAGCTGGTCGCATTTGCCAGTTGAATGGCGACAAGGCCGAGTGCGTTTGCATTCCCGATTGCCCAGATGAGTCGGATATTCGCCGCCATGTCTGCACCAACAGGAATGAGACCTGGCCCTCTGATTGCGCCGTCTACCAGCAGCGCTGTCTTTGCGACACCAAGGCGGCCGGTTGCAAGGATCCCGACAATTCCCACTTGCACATTGACTACTACGGACCCTGCCATGAGCCACGCGCCTGCGAGGCTGAGGACATGAAGGACTTCACCCGTCGCATGCGGGATTGGCTCTTCAATGTGATGCGCGATCTGGCCGAGCGCGACGAGCTCACCGAGCATTACATGCAAATGGAACTGGAGGCAGAGACCGACAACTCGCGTCGCTGGGCCAATGCTGCCGTCTGGAAGTGGTGCGACCTGGATGGCGATACTGATCGTTCAGTCTCTCGCCATGAGCTCTTCCCCATCCGCGCTCCCTTGGTCAGCCTGGAGCACTGCATGGCCCCCTTCCTAGAGTCTTGCGATCTGAACAACGATCATCGCATCACTCTCATCGAATGGGGTCACTGCCTGGAGCTCAATCCCGATGACCTGAAGGAGCGTTGCGATGATGTACAAAACGCTGTGCCACATTTGCTGGGCTAGATGGATCCGATCCAGAGTAACCCATTTATATGCATATAGAATTTAATAAGAATAATTTTCGCTCAAAGTAAATCCAAGAATTTCAATAATTCCTCAATAAAAGTGTTTAATTTACATAATTTTTTTTTGTTTTGTTTTTTATTTTGTAATTTTTATTAAATTTATTTTGTGTAATTTTTTATCTTGCTCTAAATTAAATTTTTATTTTAATTATTTTTTTTTTTGTTTTTTTAAATTTATTTTTTTTTTTTTAATTTCTTTTCGCACTTTACTTATTTCTGTGGATTTCATATTTGTTGTTGAATGCGCTGGATACTTTTCATGCTTACATAGTTAGTGTGTGTTGGGTGTACGTGACTGTGTGTGTGTGTGTGTGTGTAATGGGTGGGGGGGGGGGAAAAACTTTACGAAGTTACGATTTGCGCCAAACGGAACGACCCGCTTAAAAATTAGAAAAAAAGAACGCAATTATTTTGCGTTCGCCTTCTGTTTGATTTGTGTTGTTGTTTCATCTTGTAATTTGCCAAAAATGTCAATATAATGAATAGTCGATAATAGTAAAAAGGTAAATTTAATAGGCTTGCGAAAGAATGACATTGCCCTTCCTTTGAGGATCCTGTACGGTGTCCTCCTTTTTGCCAATGAGCGATTTATGTATATGCGGGATGACACCACCACCGGCAATGGTTGCCTTAATTAGGCTGTCCAACTCCTCGTCACCACGAATGGCAAGCTGCAAGTGACGCGGCGTAATACGTTTCACCTTTAAATCTTTTGATGCGTTGCCAGCCAATTCCAGAACCTTTCCAAAGAAAGAAGGGGTTTTTTTTTTTATTTTTCGAAAATTGGGCGGGAAAAATTATCAACAAAGTTTTCTTACCTCAGCAGTCAGGTATTCCAATATGGCTGCGGAGTACACAGCAGCGGTAGCACCAACACGACCGTGCGATGTGGTGCGGCTCTTTAAATGTCGATGAATACGTCCAACGGGAAACTATCCGAAAAAGTAGAGGAAAAAAATATTTTTTTAAAAAAGGTCGCACAACTGGTCTTGTTTATGTTTTGCTACCCCCAAAAACAAAATTTACCCGCTCACGAATACACACACACACTCTACACGTACAGCGTGAGTGCAATGCGCATATAAACAAACAGTACACCCTGTATACATGAGAGAGAGCGCGTAAAAAAGGCGCCAAAATATTGTAGTTGGTACAGATACAACATTTTGATAACTGTTAAAAAACGCACTCACCTGAAGACCAGCGCGGGCCGAACGAGAAACTGCCTTTGCTTTAGCTTTACCAGAGTCTTTGCCTGCCTTGCCACCAGCCTGTCGAATAGAAAAATTCCACAAACAATTAGTTAAAGCGAATACAAATGAACCGAGCACATACAATAATACATAAAAAATCGAAAATAAAAATGGTGGCGGCAAAACGATACTAGCTAAAATGTGAGGTTAAAATTGAACGGTTTGCCGTCCCGCCAGATCGGAGACACAAGTCAATTTGCAATTTAATTTTGTATTTACGATTAAAATGGAATTTTTCAATTTTCGCGCTAAATTATTTGAGAATTATTTTCCTTCCTTTATGACACTGGGTCGTGCGAGGCACGCGCAATACAATCCAAAATGTCAATTTGGCGCTTGCGAAGCAGCTTGCTGCTGCGTCTTTGCTTTGTAATTACCATTTTATTTAATCGATTTTTCTTTCGTGGATATTGTGTTTAAAAATATTATTGGGCAAAAACCGATTGTTTGTTGCTTGGAATGATTACTCGAAATGCAATTTAGTTTACTTTAACGAAAAAATGTCTTCACTCTAAGTGGAACGCGTCCGCACAGTAGTCTAAGATTTTACGAATGATGAAAAAAGACGCCGACGCCGCTGTCAAAATATGCAGAGTTGTTGTAGTTGACAGTCACAGCGGCGTGCCGACACAGCGCAGTATTACCACTTATTTATGCCCAATTTCTGTTTTTTAACGCTTTAAATGAACTATAAAATTTTTAAAAATTAGCGTTCTCAATTTATATGTTAGTTTTCTAGAGTTATATTTTTGAAATAGTTCTCGTCTTGGAATTTTTTGTTTATTGGACGAAAACATAAATATACAATAAAAATGGCAACTCTATGACGCTCCGCTAGCATGTGACTGGCAAAATAAATCATTGTTGTACGACAAACTGTGGCGGCATTTCGAGATAGAGATTACTTTGAACCGTAGCGTACGGTTGCCAAAATTTTGCGATTTACAAGTATTTAGTAATTCGTCTATTCGAACGATGCCACGAGCCGTCAAGCCAAAGGCTGGGGCAGCTGGAACTGCGCCAGCCAAAAAAGCAGCCGGTGGAGGCAAAAAAAACAAGTTATATGCAATGCCAGAGAAATTAAAAGAGGGCACGGTCCTTACAGATTTGACCAAAGGACAGTGGCGCATTGGACCCTCAATAGGCATGGGCGGATTTGGAGAGATCTACGCGGCTTGCCGTGTTGGTGAAAAGAATTACGATGCTGTGGTCAAATGTGTGAGTGAAACTGAATAGTTCAAAAAAAAAACTGGTTTACCATCAATGGTTTTTCTTTTGCAGGAGCCGCATGGCAATGGACCACTCTTTGTTGAGATGCACTTCTATTTGCGTAATGCCAAGTTGGACGATATCAATCAATTCAAGCAAAAACGTGGCCTTAAATCTCTGGGCATGCCATATATCTTGGGCAATGGATCGGCGGATATCAATGGCCAAAAACATCGCTTTATAGTGATGCCACGCTATGGCAGCGATGTCTCAAAATTCTTTTTACAGAATGGCAAGCGCCTACCGGAGAGCACAATTTACCGCTTGGCCATCCAGATGTTGGATGTTTATGAATTCATCCACAAAGCAGGCTATGTTCACGCTGATCTGAAGGCGGCCAATATATTGTTGGGCTTAGGCAAAGGTGGAGCAGCCCAGGCTTACTTAGTAGACTTTGGCTTGGCCTCTCACTTCGTGACTGGCGATTTTAAGCCAGATCCCAAGAAAATGCACAATGGCACCATTGAGTACACCTCGCGTGATGCTCACCTGGGCATTCCAACTAGGCGGTCCGATCTTGAGATACTCGGCTACAATCTAATTGAATGGTTGGGTGTAGAACTACCTTGGGTCAAACAAAAGCTTCTATTAGTCCCCGCCAAGGTACAGAAGGCCAAGGAGGATTTCATGAGTGATGTAGGCGTAAGCCTCAAGGGACTCTTCCCTAAAGGAGTGCCTGCCGCTATTGCCGAGTTTATGAAATATGTGGCCAAAATGACACACAATCAAGAGCCGGATTATGACAAGTGTCGTAATATATTCCTCGCAGCATTAAAACAAATGAAGGTAGCCAATACGGGAGACCTGGACTTCAACCTGAAGCCACAGAGCAACAACAACAACGACTCGCCGGGCACGAGCAAGACAGCCACCAAGACGGTACGTCCCAAGGCCACCAACAAAAAGAACACTCCCCTGATGATAGATTCATCCGCCGATGATATAATTTGCCCAAGTGATGAAGACAGCGATGAGTCCTGGCAGGGATCATCAGCTCGCGCTCGCAAGATTACACCCAAGAAGGCAACCATTTCACCCAAGAAGCGGATGGCTGCTCCATCGCCAGCTAATGCCAGTCCATCGCCCAAGAAACGTAATATTGAACGTTCACCCGTCCAGCGTGTGAGCCCCACACAGAAGCGGGTCAAAACTGAGCCAAACGGCACACCCAAGGCCACGGCCAGCGCCTTGTCCGCCAAACGCCAGACACCCAGTGCAACTAGTGCCCAGATCAATTTCAGCCCAGCCCTTTCCGTGCGCGGGCGACCTGGCAAAACGGTCATCAACGATGATCTGACTCCCAATCCGCGCTCAAAAAAAACTTACGAATTCAATTTTGAGCTGGACGTGAGCATGGATGCCAACGTAATTGTCAATGTCAAACGCAAAAAGAAGGGTAACAAAGACAGCTCAAAGACCACAGAATCCAGTGGCAGTACTCCCAGCAAGCATCGAACTCCCACGCGTTCGGCCACCAATTCCAATGGATCCAACACTCCAGTTACTCGTGTCAATTTGCGCAAAGTGAACGGTGAGGGTGGTGACTCCGGCTCACCGGCCTTATCCACTCGCAGTCCACGCACACCGGCTGTCACCGTTCGCAAATACAAGCATTAGGCGTTTGTTGGAACTTCTTATTTTCTAAATATTTTTTATATTTGTATTACTTTTTTATTAATAAAATGTTAAAATTAAATGTAATGTTAAGCAAAAATTGAGTTTTGTTTATTTGGATCGGCGTTTGCTGCCGCTGCCACTCTCGTGATGCTTGGAAGTGCTGGAGGTTGATTTTGAGGAGCTGGATTTGGCGTTGGAAGAGCTTCGACGTGATGATGAGGTGCTGCTGGAATGCTTTTCTGTGGTGCTAATAACGCTTAAGGCTGGGGCAGAGGACTTGCCACTGCGTTCTTCTTTGTGGGATTTGGCGGCAGAGGAGGAGGAGGATGAAGAGGTCTTGTGACCGTGTTTGCTGCTGCTACTGCTGCTGGCATTGGTTGAACTGCCTGCCTCGGGTTTGTAGAAGGGTGACGATGAGTTCGAGGATGTAGAAGAGCGTGAGGAGGCTATGGATGACTTGGTCTTGCTGACCAGCGGCATGGGTTCGTCGGGTACGATGACAGTGGGAGTGGCCGCTGTGGCTGCCTTGCTGGTGGTGGGCTTGTTGCAGCAGGTATCGCACAGCCATTTGCCTTCCTGGTCGTCGGAAGCTTCTTCCTTGGTAATAGGTGGCTTGTGGCACTCCTGGTGATACAGAGTGCTGCAGGCCGAGCATTCGATAAGTCGATTGGTGGCCGTGAAAACCATTTCGCCACACACGCAGCAATTCAGATCGCCAAAATCGCCAGTGTCACTGGTGTTGACTACGCCAGACATGCCTATGCCCGCGCCACTTAGTCCATCATCGGAATCAGCGATTGTGTCGGGCGAGTCTGTGGCCTTGTCCGGGGAGTTGGTTAGATTGATAATCTCATCACCGCCCATGGGCTGTTGTTGTTGTTGGGGCTGCGGTGTGGCAGCTCGTCCCGGAAAGTTGGCTTCATCGTCAATCATACGTTGGGTGAGTCTTTGGCTCAAAGTTTTCTCGGGGCCATAGCGTATTTTTAGAGCCTCGTCCAGCAGCAGACGTAATTCAGCCGCAGAGGTCGGATTGTTGGAGTGCAGCAATTTGATGGCCTTCTTCAGCACGGGATCCACTTCTTGAGCGGCAGCAGCCGCAGCAGCAATATTCGCAGACATTTTAAGTTTGTTATTAAACGCAAAATGTGTCAGAGTTGACAGCAACAAATGCTTTGCGAGTTTGCCGGCAAATCAGCTGTTGCCAGGGCTGCCGTAAAAATATGAAATGCTGTCTTTCTTACTTTCAGGTCTATTTACGCTATATAAGGCTTGAATATTCAATTTAATGCTAATCTTAGCCAAATTACTATGCTTTTATGATGAACTTCATCAATTAAAATTACTTTTTTGCTTAAACTCAGGCAAGCCTTTTAGGCAGCCCTGGCGTTGCCAGTGCTTCTTCTTCTTCATCTGCTGTTGCTCAGTGTTTTTTTTTTGCACTCACACTCAACAGCACCCGCAGTATTTTGACCAGGCCAGTATATAGTTGCGTGCAGTTCTACTCTCTAATCATATCGTGTTTAATATTGGTCTCGTATTCGTACTCTGTGGTTATAGTGCTTTCGTTGCGTTTAATGAGTCAGTGAGCACCTATTGAAAGCCTTTTGATTTGAGCCATAACCGCGAATTTGCCGCAGATAAGGCCACTCTGAAACGCATTTGAAAAATCGAAACGGCAATAACAATAAGATATTCCGTCAAAACAAACAGTGGAAACGAAAGGGTTAACACCATAAAATTGATAAGGCAAATCAGCAAGTGTGTAGTTGTTGTTTTGTGAGCTCTTTTTGTCTTTATTTTTATTTTTATCATTGGAATCATAAAAGCCAATTCCTTTGTTTAGAAAAGAGGGGAAAACTTATAATTGGTGAATAAGTCGCATAGCTTATGCATTAGTGACGCCAACCTGTCTCTGTGTATGTGTGTGCTCTTTCATTAGAAGAACAAATCAGCATAAAATGCGTCGCCTGCAAAATGCTGGTGTCAGCGGCGCCAATTTGTCGCCGATGACGCTAGTCGTGGTGGCCGTTATTTTCCTTGCAAGCTTTGCGCAGGCAGTCGACGAGAAGGATGAGCTGGTAAGTGCAAGGGTAACCAAGCAAATATGTGATGATTACTTTCCTTTTTCCAGAAGTATTTAATTTCGCCTTATCAGCTGACAACTCACACTTGTTGCCATACCAGGCAAAATAAACTATTTAAATATATCCAATTCTTTGTTTATTGTTTTTAGGACTTTTTAACCGATGAGTGCTCCTTGGTGGAACCCTACTATAAACATAAATTTGACTTTTCTGCCTTGCATTCGGATTTGGCTCACGTCATCAAAAGTGAAACCAATGACATTTTTGAATTTAACATTTGTGGTAACCTGACACACACTTGCAATAATGAGAGCAATGTGGCTGCCTGTCTGAAAAGACAGGGAAAAGAGTATGTCCTAGGTAAGTCAAATGCCTTAAATATCATTTCGAAATTCTCAAAATCCATTCTCATCAACAGGTCGCAAGCATGAATTGCACTATGACCATGGTAAAATGTATTTCAACTACTTAAGTGGAGCCAAATGCCCAACGGGCACTGCTGATCATCCGAACTACGAACTCTATGTTCTGCTTAGCTGTGATTACACTTTGGACTCCACACAATTGCATGTCACAGCCTATGTGAGTAAACATTGGAAGCTATTGATTCATCGAGTCAAAGTCTAAATTCTTGTTCATTTTAGGCCGATGATGCCTGCTCATTTTACATAAACTATGAGACGCCACAGGCTTGCCTGCCCATACCAGATGCCGTCAACTCAAATAGCTGCAGTGTTGTGGACTCAAAAACTGGACGTGTATTTGATCTGATGCCCTTAAGTGACTCCAACTACAGGTGGGGAAGAGTCTGCCATATAAGCTAAGCTAGTTGTTTTCATAATGAAAAATTGCCCGATGAATGAATTTAATTTTGCAAGATTTCATGTAATTCTCAAACCTTTGGCAAACGATTAGATAAGATATTCTCTTTCCCTGCCACCTAAAGCTTATACAACTTTTTACAGAACCAGCGATAGACAAGGCTCTTTCTTTGTTATAAATGTGTGCAAGCCCGTGTTATATGCCCAGAATGCCATGTGCCCTGCCGGTTCCAGTATTTGCCATGCCTCACCCAAAGCAGTCGAATTGAATAAGCGGTTAGAAACTAATCAACATTTTTATATAACACATGTAATTGTATCATAAATTCGTTTGCTCTATAGCTTCATCAATTATGGTACTGTCCAGCCTCAGCCTATTTTCGAGAATGGCCAATTGGTGATGCGCCATAATTCCCAGACCATGTGTCCGACCAATTCTGGTGAAAACTATATGAGTGTAGTGCGATTCTTCTGCGATATGGAAGTCAAGGTTAATTGATTTGATGGAAAATAATTGTATTGGTGTTTTGGTTAATGTTTCGATATTTTCAGAATGTTCATCCAGTTTATGTGGGTGAGGAGGATTGCACACATACCTTCCACTTCGCCACACCTTTGGCCTGTAATGATTTAAAGGCCTGCACAGGCATTACCTTGGGCAATGAACTGTGAGTCCTGTGAGAATTTTTCCCAAAAATAAAAATAATAATTAATTTATATCCTATTTTTATTCCTGCAATAGCTTGGATCTCAGTGAGCTGGGCAAGCTGAAGCCACACACATTGATCAAGGACAAAAAAAACTATACATTTTCGGTATGCACCGGAGCTGGGGAACCCTGCATGGCAAATAACGGTAAGTCGGTAATTTGTGGCCTAAAAAATTCATCATGATTTTAAGTGCCGAAGCAGCTGGACGAATGTCGCCAGGCTGCAAGCCCCACAAAATGCAATTAAAAAATTCACCATATCCATGGAATTTTCAGGGATGAAAGCCGTAAACTACGTCAGCCTGAATCAATACTGGCAAAGTTAATTTAAATGGCATTAAAGTAGCAGAGATTCATGGATTTGGGAATGAAAAAAGGCATACCCACTGGGTGGTGGTGCTTTGGGGGCATAAATGATTTTTATTGCTTTTCCGCTTGAGTGCCGTATAAGCCAATAATCAACATGGCAACTAGACAAGAGAACAAAGTAAAAAAAAAAAAAAATTAAACAAAACACTAAAAAAAAGGACGACATGTCAAATGGTTAAGTGGACAGTCGAAGCACACAGCAGCCCAGCTAACCAGGCGGTCCATTTTAACCGTTTCACATTAAGGCGGTCATGTGTGCATATTTATTTGTTCTTGTTGTTGTTATTGTTGTTGTTGTTGTTGTTGCTTGGGTAGCCAAATGGTCGATAGGTTATTTTTTGGGTGGCATTTTATAAAATTCTCGGCATTTTACATTTAATTGGAATGGAAATGTGTACGTTTTCTCTTTGTGTATATGTGTGTGTGTGTTTGTGTTGGCAGGGTTGGATTTGTGTAACCATTTAAATGATTTATACAAAAGCACTAAATTCTTAGTTGTGGATTCGCAAGAATTTATGCATGAGCTTATCAAAGCGAAAAAATAGATATTCTTTCAAGGATATTTAGGATCTTTGGTTCCCTCATGCTGAATGGTTATGAATTTCATTGATGACTTAAGATCCTTAAATTTAGGGATTTCAATATTTTCGCTAATTCTTTTGATGGAATCCAAGACTAATCGGCTTAAATAAATTACCAGTAAATATTTGTAGAAATCGAATTTCATTTAAGCAGAAGAGAGATATTTCTTTAACGTAAAATTCAAATTCTTATCAGCAATTCCAGAAAAATAAAAAAACACACACACACACACATAGCTCTGAGGTCTTTGTGAAAACGTAGGTAAAAAAAAAAAAATTATAAAAATTTCCAAATAGGACCAGGGATATCATTGGCAGTGGTGTATGGCAGTAGCCTGCCTAAGCAAATAAATAAGCCCGCGGTATTTGGGCTCTGACAGCGTTAGAAGGGCTGTGGGGGACACACTCTCGACCCGGCCTATGCGAAAATTTCATTTGTTAGGCAAATAGTAGACAGAACGTGCATGGGGCGACATGGAGTCATAAACACAAAAAGACCGAGGGCGAGAGAAAGAGACAGGCATACATACAAACAAACAGGCAGGCAAACATTTCTAATGCAACTTTGTTATCTGGCGACCAACTGACACTGGCAGTTGCCATATTGCTTGGCAGTCCTATTGTTGCTGTTGTTGTTGTTTTAGCTGTATGCCTGCACGTTCATTTTAGGTGCAATTTAGTTTGAGGCAGACTCCATGGTAGGGCTTTTCCCAGCACTTGTTGTTGTTGTTGTTGCTGGTAGGGCAGTTTGCCTTTGTTTTGTTTTATTTAATTCAATATTCTGTATTCTCTGGCAGCCGAGAACCATTTTACAATTTCTACCATTCATACCGAGCTATGGGTTTTATCCGTTTGACCAGCACTGAGTTGGGAGCAGCCAACCAAAGACCAAGCCATCTGGCTGCTGTTGTTTTGTGCGGCGATAAAACGTTGTTAATTGCTCATGCCGCATACAACTCGCCTGTCATTTGATGTTATTTTCATTTTGCATTTTGAATTTATTTATGGTGTGTGGGTTGGGAAAAAAATATTTGTATTGCCTACTTTCTGGGCGCTTTGGCCAAATAACCAAACTGCCATATTTGTCGTTGCTTTGTTTTTTTTTTTTTTTGATTTTTTTCCTTGTTGTCATGATGAAATGGCGCTGCATGCTGAATTCATCATATCAATGTCAACATAAATTTAGCACTCCATTTCTCAGTCTTTCTCTTTCGCTCTCTTGTCTTGGACAAACGATACTGTTTTTAGTGGTCGGTGCGTATGTATGTATGTGTGTGTGTCTCTGTGTATTTTGGCTTGGTTTGGTTGGGTTTCATTTTTGCTTTGTCAAAATCAATTTCATCAATTTTATACATCGCATTTTGTGGTCGGCTAAGCAAATTGCAATGCATTTTCTGCTTGCCTGCCTGCCAATATACGTTATTCTTTATTGAATACTCTACCATTATTTGTATTCCAATTGAAAAGGCTATTTGAATAACTTATTAAATTTAGTAAATTCGCAAAAGCCTTTAAACTATGAGTAGTGGAATGCAGATCGTTTTTAAGTTGAACATAAAATATGTGCGGTCACACTGAAAAGTGAACTTGATTCGCTCCGGTTCAATGGGGAGCCCACAAATTAATTTGAACTTTAACTAGGTTTTAAAGAGAGATTCATAATTTAAATGATATATTTTCTCAATATTGTATGTAGTGTATTTCCAAGTCAGTTGGTGCTGTTTTAGCTTGTGCTTTTTGGTCTTTTTCTGTTGGGTCGTCCATTTTGCGGCTCATCATTTTGAAGTTGTGTGTCCCTTGGGTATATGGAAGACAGACCACAACCGAATATCACATCAATTTAGTTGATCCAACACGGTTTGCTTGAACCTATTTACCATAAGCTTTGCCCACTGAAGCATTTGATAAGCCCATAAACTCATGAGCTTCATCGTCCATCGTCCAATAGATTTTCCAGTCTGTCTACAAAAATTTCACGATTATTTTTGCTATTTTTTTTTTTTTTTTACGAATTTAAATTAAATAGAAAATTTGAAATTATCACTACAATCAAATGTGGCTGTGGCATAAAATAAATTCAATCTCTAAAAAAAAAAATTGTGGTAAATTGAATTGAGCAAATTTGCTGAACTGCCCAGAAAACTTTGAGCTAGCCTGAAGCAAGTTTCCTTTTTTTTTCATATATTTTTTGGTCATTTAATAGAGTTTAAACAGATGCCACTTTCCCTATGTTTGTGTATATATGGAATTTTATACACTATATGGTGTGTGCGTGTATGTGTGTGTGTGTGTATTTGTTTATCTTTTTCTGCATTGGCAGAAAATGTTTATAATTTTCTATTTCGGTTTTTCTAGAGAGAGAAACATTTTTGTTTTTAGTATTTTACTGTTTCCTATAAATAGTGTTGTGTTTGCCTTTGTGTGTGTGTGTGTGTGTGTGTGTACGAGTTTTTGTGCCGGGCAGATTCAATTTAGAAGGCTGAAGGCACTGTTGTTATTCACACAGACGCTTGCCAGGATGTGCCAGGATGCGCTGCGTTGGTTTTTATTTTTTTTTGCTTTCTACCCAAGCAGCTACTAAATCGTTTATATATATATTTGTTTTTTTTTTTCTCTTATTCTAGAGAGTCCTGCCCTTTGTCCTTTGGCCCACAGTATTTGCTCTTACTGCTACTGTTGTTGTTGTTGTTACTCGACTAATGTTGTTGTTGGGTTGCCTTCTGTGCTGTTTTCTTATTGAAATTCAATTTGCTAGAATTTTTTTTTATCTTTACTCTTTATTTTTATTTTTTTTTTTTTGTTTGCGATGTCTCACAATTTATATCTGCTCGTGTATGTGTGTGTGTGTGTGCAAAACTTATACATTTACACCATCAACGCCACAAAGTCAAGTTACTCATTTTTATTTTTTCGATACATAAAAATGATGTTGCTGATTTTTTTTTCTATTTTTTTTTTTTTTTTTTTTTTTTGTTGGAGTTGTTTTTTGTTTATGCTTTAAACGATTTTGTATTTTATCCAGCCATGTGATTTATACAATTTATTGTTTTCCACAATTGTGTGGGTTTTCTCTGTTTTTCGCCTTGGGGCGGTTCTCTCTCAACTCGCAATTTTAGTCGAAGGCGTAGCGATTTTGATTGCATTGGAATTCAATTTGTTTGGGGCATTTTTTGTTTTTTTTTTTTTTTTTTTTATTGAAAATGTTGCCCGAATTGATGAAGGGGGGGGGGGTGGGCGGGGGAGCAAGTCAATCTCCTGGTGTAATCTTGGCAAGGAAATGATTTCAAATCATCATCCTAGTCAGATCAGGTGGTTGGTTCAGTTTGGTCTGCTTGGTCAGCTTAGCTAGCCACTTGTGGTCAAGCGAATTCAATTGCATATATCCGTAAATAGGTTTCAAGGATGTACACCACAAATATTGAGATAGATGATGGAAAATGTTCTTCCATTTACTTGATGGGATGTATATTGTCATGCAGCTGGACAACGTCATTTATCAATTTAGTTGACAGTCAATTTCTTTTCGATTTCAAAAAAAAAAAAGAAAGCCACTTCAATGACCTTTTGGTATTTTAAAATCGGTCATGACCAATCCAAGCATCATGTCAACCTGAGTATTCCTGGCGAGAAAGCAGATCAAAAAAACCCAAATGAATTCTTTTCAGCTTGTGTGCTTGTGCTTTTGCTTGCTCTTCATTCCTGAGCTTTGGTATCTAGTGTCAGGGAGACAAGCATAGAAATTACCATATTCTAGTCAAATCAGAATCTCAATTTGCGCTCTCTCTCTCTCTCTCTCTCTCTCTCTCCTGCCTTGGCTTGAGGTGCTCAATCAAAATCAGGCAGTGGTTGAAATGATTGAAATTGAATGGATTTAGAAATTGCTTGTCCCATCAAGCCGGAAATATACTGAGACAGGCTCAAGTCCTCAACTCCTCAATTCCTCAGTTCCTTTCCCTTTAAAGTCAATAGCAACGAACGGTTTTGAGGCATTTACAGTTTTAGAGTTGCTCAATTGACTGCACTAGACTCAAAACACCAAAAGCAAAAAAAAGAGGAAGGAGAAACCACAGTTCTATTGTCGGCCATCTTCAATTGTTCGAGCAAACTGTAGCCGGCACAGAACTCGGTTGTAAGGACAACGGCAACAATTAATTTCGGTTTTGATGGATACCATGTCGCTGGACCTTGTTGGCGAAAGGCTGCTGTTACAGCCATTCGAACCGACAGTCAGGCCTTGGTGGGAATTGTGCTCAGGGGGTGCTCAGGATACAAGAATTGGTGCTGCAGGCTGGGAAGATTGCATGTCCAGTGGAGCTTCACTAGGCTCAACAACAGGCACTTTTGTTGGCAGCCATTAGTGTCGCTTGGTTGCAGTCTCCGTGTTTTTATCCTCATAGCACTCAGTCGGTTTCTTCTCCTGTTTTTTTTTTATATTTTTGCCATTTCGAACACTTTTTTTTGGGAATACTCTAACCAGGAGTCCAAGTATTTTGGATATGGATGTTTTCTAAAAATAATTTTGGCGATAATCCAGAGTCTTTTTGGGTGTGTAAGAGTTGGTATATCAAGTTTTAAGGTGTGATCTCTATAGGTCATATAGGTGCTTCGATTTTTTCGATCCAGATATTGTTGGATCTCAACGTTTTGACTTAATAGTTTAAGCTGTGAGACTTATTTAGATTTAGCTTAGACTACTCTTTTCTCTTGTTTATAGGAAAAGATAAATGCAATTTTTAGATATATCCTCCAGATTTACAGAAATTATTCTAAAGAGATTGATTTCTTATTTATCTAGGGGATATTCTCCATTTTATACAAAGGTTACAGAAGTTGGTATATGAGTGCTTCATAGATCCGATATTTCGATATTTCGATATCGATCTATATATATAGAAATAACGGCTTAATTTAAAGCGCAGATATGCAGGGTAACTGAGAATAGTAGGAAATATGATCTATTCCTAGAAAGGGGTATCCAAATGTCCAAGAAAAACTACAGAAGTTGGTATATGAATGTTTCATAGAGCCGATATCTCTATATCTCGATATGTATCTATTTATATAGAAATATCGACGGAGATATGCAAAGTAACTGAGAATATTAGGAAATATAATCTATTCCTTGAAAGGGTATGCAAATGTCTAAGACCGTAAAGCTCTATTTTCCTAGTTTTCGAGATTGAGAGATATATGTATTTTTTTTTGTTTTTTGTGGTATTTTTGCAGGCGCCTGTTATACGGAAAACGGTCAAACCGTAAGCCTGGGCAATGTCAATTCACATTTACGTTTCAATCAGACCGGAGCACCGTATTTGTTGTACGAGGGCGGAACCCAATGCTCCAATGCAACGGGAGCCACAAAATGGTCAACAAAAATTGAATTCGTCTGTGCGAACAGTGCCACCAAGGACAATGGCGGTGAGACTGTGAAAATAATTGAAGACTCCAATTGTCAGCTCTTAATTCAATATCAAACACCGTATGCCTGCAAGAAGCAGATTAAATGCAAAGCTCCAGTCTTTGTGGATCATTCAAATGCGGGGGAAGCTGCCGGCAGTCTCAGTGAAACTGAAATGGTCGATTTGACGCCTCTGATTAGTGCCGACCAAAACTATGTGGCCTCGGTCGATTTACCCAAAAATGAGGCCGACCAGTTGCCCAAATCTGTAAAGGTGAGTTCATTGAACACCAAAATAGAATAGAACCAAAAACACAAAAAAGAAAAAAAAATACTATTCACATTCACTGATTTCCCTAGGCGCAGCAACCATGCATGTCCTGGTCTGCTGACTGCCGACTGGCTCCTTTGGAACCCTTAGTCACTAATTTCATGTCTTTTGTCTTACGCTTACACTGGTGTGGCTCTTTCATTTCTCGTTTCTGGCTCTCTTTTCAGTTCTTTTTGAATGTGTGTCGTCCATTAGTGCCGATGTACCAATTGGGCTGCGCTGGTGGTTCGGGAGCTTGCATGGCCAAGATATCCGGGACCGGGGCACCCGAGGAGGAGCGTGTAAGTATGCCTAGATTGGTCTTTTAATTTCACAGAGGCTAGGGCGGAGTAACCGGGTTCGGGGAAGGGGTCACAGGTCTGGTCAATAAGAGGAGGCCTTTGAAAGAAAGCGGCTTATATGCGCTGCCCCGGCGGGGCTTATGTTCTTAAGAGGTGAATATTTGCGTATATGTGGCCGCTTGGTAATTTGCACCATTTGGCTTGGTCTTCCCCATCCCGGACTGAGCATTTCCTCCGTCTGCCGTCGGCTCAGATTGCCGTAAATGGCTCGAATTTGACCATTTGGTCATTTTGCCCTCTCTCTCTCTCTCTCTCTCTGTCGTTCTCCTTTTTTGGCTGGGTACTTTGGTATCGGCATCAAGATTTGGGTACTATTCAAGCATTAACTATGCAGCAATCTAATTGCTTAAACCTCACTCACGTTCACAAATTGTCCAAAAAATTTTTCTCTATATTTTTCTCTATTCATACATATGTGTGTGTGTGTGTGTATTTGTGTGTTGGTCAGTGGATTTGGTTACTTCATTAAGGGCTGAACTCCGACTGATTTGGATTCCAGTAGTGCTATGCTTGTTGTTGTTGTTGCTGTAGCTGCCTTCCTGTTGTTGACAGTTGAAAAGCCGTTTAAAGAAGCACCAACCAAAAGTTGCCTAATGCCAAAAATTTCTGTCCTATACCAATCTGTGTTGGACACTGTGTTTGGGGAGGGGATAAGGGACGAGTAGCCTTCTGTCTGCTGCCAGGATTTTTGGGACATTCTTTGCCGAAATGCTTAAGCCCACAAATGTATGCACTGAAATTTGGCCAAAAATGAAAATAGAATGGAAAAATCTGTTTTAAATTGTTTTCATATTGAAACAGAAGCCGAGATAAGAGCTGCGCTCTTAGACTGATTGAATTAAGATTTTCATTACTGACGAACCTGGAAAACAATATCACTTTGGTCTTTGAATTAATTTTAACATTTTTTTTTTGCGCTTTTTACTTTCTTGCTGATACTGGGGCTGCCCACTTAATTTTGGATAAGGCAACTCTATCAAACAATTGAACTAGTTCCAAAAGTGACCGCGATTCCGTTGACAGCAATGATCGAGCAGGAAATATTTAGTTTTGCAATAAGCTTGGCAAAGTGTTACTCATTATTTATTTCATTCTCTGGAGTGTGAAATCGACAAAGATTCTGCATAATTTCACCATTAAATTAACACAATTGCAATTTGATCCGTTGTCTTTGCCACCGTCCTGCCGACTCAGCAGCCCATATGTTTGGGTTAGTTATTTGGCTGCGCTCTACTTGAGTTTATCACATGCCGCACAAATTTCCCTTGAGCAAAACAATGTTGATAAAAAGAAGCACGTACATTTCACAAATCCATAGAAGAACAATACCAATATTGTGGAGTGGAGTGCAGTGGAGTGATGTTGGTGGAGAAATGAATTGAGCCTTGGTGAGGTGAGACAACAGGCAAGTGAAATATGTTTATATCATGTGTCGCCGCCTAACGCAAAACGTAAGCCGAGTTAACGTTACCATAACCATAACACAAGTAAAAGTTGGAGGAATTGTTGTGGCAGAGCCACGTAACGAAACGTAACGGAAGGAAATGGCAAAATGTGGCAACCAAAACGGCAGGAGCTCTGCTGGTGGTATCGGTGGTGCTGGAAAAAAATGTGTAAAAGCAGCTTTTAGCGGCCAAAGTGAAGAGCAGCGTATTTGTTAGTAAAGAGCAGGAGAAGCCCTACATATATATACGTATATATGTGCATGTGTGTGTGTGTGTGTGTGTGTGTGTGTGTTGACGACGTGCTGTGCAAAACATTTCCGTCCTTTTTGGCCGAGAGGGATACCCCAAGTTTGGCCAGAGGCAAAAATACAAAAAAAAAAAAAAAAAAAAAAAAATAAGAAAAGAAAAAAATGCCAAGAGCAAAGTGCTGGCAGTATTGTTGTTTGCATGCCGTTAGCCTAAAAAGAACAAATACATTTACCCATATATGCTTTATTCAACATATACAACATTCAGCTATCCGAGAATATATTTTTATAAAAATTTATATTGCTTTATTCTTGGGCTACCAACATACATCCCACTCCCTACTCACACTTAGACAGACAAACACACAGAAGGAACTACAGAAAGAGTGTGCGAGAGAGAGAGAGAGTGTGCAGGATTTCGTTGTTGACATTTGTGCCACGTTTTGCATTTTGAAAATGTTGAGTTTTCTGCGCTTTTCGTGTGCGGAAACGGAAATGTGTTAGCTGTCGGGCGTTAACATTGGCGCACGAGCGTAGCTCCTTTCTGACTGACTCTCTGTCTGTCTGTCTGTCTGTCTGTGCACTTGAATGCCAAAAGCCCGCCCACACTCATTGACAGTTGTCGAATGTGGAGTGGCCCGCCCCCCCTTTTGTCCATATATATTTTTAATATGCCTTTGCTTCAGTTTCTTGTGTCATTGCATATCCTTTTCGCCTTTCTAACTGACTGCAGCAGATTCTTATACAATTTCCCTGACTGGCTGACTGGAGTTTGACACTGCCGCTTGACTGGGCCCGAAGAGCCTGACTTTTTGGCCTGGCACGTTTGATTTTTGATTATACGAACCACTCAGACGCACATTTCCCGAGAGTTGCTGGCATTGGCACTGCCTGCCAGGCTGTATTATTTCACTAGTTGAAAATTTGATTCTGGCATGTGCCTGGCATGGTTAATGCTTAGGCATTTATTACTCGGTTAATTGGCTAGGTAATGTGTAGCAGGCACAGTCATGCATCATTAATGATGAAATTGGTAAAATTGTTGAGCCAACCGTCACTCCTTTGAGTCCTAATTGGTTAGACTGCAGTTTACATTTGCTTGGTTAGTCTTCTGAGCCATTGTCAATGGCGGTCAATGTGCTGATTATTAACCCAGTTCCTGTGGTTTCAGCACAGCGCACATTTGCTCAAATTCCCATATAAATTCTCAGATCCTTGGCTATGCTGTCTGCTCGTCAATATGGCCGCAGGACATTTGATGTAAGCATTGTTGCTGCCCTGCTTTTTGTCTCTCGAGTCAAATGCTGAACTTGCACAAATCTTTATTGCCTGCTAAACTTTTGCTTTGTCCTTTTTTTTTGTGCTTTTAGAAGTTTAAGGACAAATCCCCTCCCACGGTGACTTTGATTTGTATACTGCTGGGAGATGTCCGAGCAGTTGTTTGAGTTACTTAAGTCATATATTTGAGAGGTGCCCCTGAGAGGTCCTTTATCAGAGGCCAGTTCTTCGGGTTGTTGCTAGTTTTTAATATTTTCCCTTAGCTATATTGAATTTTAGTTTTCGGGTTTCCTAAGACGCTTAACTACTCAAATTTAACTTTTTTGTTTTTCTTCTCTCGAACTTTTCCCTGATCTTTTGTACATACTCTCTTTTATTATTATTATTTTTTATATAACTGCAAACAATTAATTTACTTTTTCTTTTCGATTATTTTGTGTTTGTATGGGAGTGGGAGTGGGAAAAAGTTGAGAAAAACTTAAAATAAAACGAAAAATTCTATTCAAGTATAGAAATAAATAAACAGGAGAACCAAGAAAATATACTATAGACACCGACAACTTTCTTGTTCCAATACGATAAGAAAGTTTTTCAATAAATTCAGCTAAGCCAGCAGAGTCATTTTTTTCCCCCCCTTCATCTTCTTCTTCTACTCATAATCCGATAAAACTGACAGGCCACTAAAATAAGAATCGTCTCGCCGAAATATACGAAATTCTGGAAATATTTTTCAAATATTTTTCGATTCCGACTGTTGATTTAGCTTGGATCAATCTCGGTTTTCAAATTGAAATTAAAATGAAGTGGAAGTGGGACAGTTGGGAGAGTGTCGGTATCATCAGAGTTTGCTCACTGAAATGCTTAGCAATAAATAATATAGCAAACTGTTAAGACCTAGCCCGAGCTGCATACGAAATGAGCCACCGAGTGGTTTGTTTCTAATGCGTTTAAGATGAGACGACAACATGTGCAGCATTTGCTGCCGCTGACCTGGGCATAAATCTTCTGCCAGACGAGAAGAACGTTGCAATTGCTTTTCTTTCGCTCCCTCCTTTCCTCTCTCTCTCTCTCTCTCTCTCAGTGGCTGACTTGTCTGAGTGCCACGTTGCTGGCTGCTGGTGCTGTTTATATATATGTGTGTGTGTGTGTGTGTGTGTTTGTGTATCTTTTTGGGCATTAAGCTTACGTGGCTGGCCTGGTCAGGCTGGCCGACTGTCAGGCTGTCTTAAAGATTGGTTGCCAATGGCTGTAGTTAGCCAACATAACCAGCCAGCCAGCCAGCCAGTCAGGCAGGGAGGCACACAGCCAGCCAGTTTGTGGTATATCGAACTATGCCTGACAAGCCTTGCCCTGTCATGGATATATCTCTGTTCATCGATTCATCTGTTCTCCTCTGCTCTGAACAGGCGACAGCAAAGCTCACTACGTTATCTGCCAAGTGTCTTTAGAAATGGAAATGTTTTTGATTAATATTATTTTTTTTTTCTCTACACAAAACATATATTTCATATATTTTATTCTGTGAAGAAGAAGATTTTTTTTTTTTTTTTATATGGTCACACTTAACACAGCTCTAGGTTAAATTCAAGATGGCCGTCTTTAAAAACTATCGATAGGTATTTACATCTTGATTCGGATTTTTTTTAAAGAAGTCTCAGGCAGATTTTTGCAAATCAATAAAAAATTTAAGCTGATCATTTGTACGATTTTTATGTAGAAATCAGATACCGTTCTTAAGTCTTGTAAATTCCGATAGAGAATTTATGTTTGACAAAAGCTAAAAAATTCTTTAGCATTCCTAAGCAATCTTTTGTTCTTGGTCGGTGGGTAAAATGGTCGAGACTTGCTTGTCTGGCTGACCGGCTGTCGCCTGGGCCGGTCGGTCGTGTCTCAGTTATTACAACCACATTGATATGTTGGGCACTCAAACGATTGGCTGGTTTGACAGACACACACTCAGAATGGACAAATGGACAGACAGACACGAGCTACAGCATTTTGTCCTTTGACAGAGATTTCAAGTTATTTTCCGCAATCTCAATAACGTTGATTCAAGTTTTAACATTTATATCGACATATGTTTTTTGGTTGGCCACTCATAAAGTGATATTTGTTTTTATTATTGTTACTGTCATTCCAGAGTCTGGGCTTTCCGGTTGTGTCCTTGATTGGTGTTAACCGCACAGCTGCCGAGCTGCTCTACCTCCATGGTGATCCCTGTCTCACCGACAAGACAATGAATGCCTCAACGCGTATTGGATTCAGTTGTAATATGCAAGCGGGTCGTGTAAGTAACAAACTCTCATCAAATGACCGCAACTCATACACATCCACATCCGCATCCACACACACACCGCCATTTACTTGAGGGCATTAATAAACGATGAAGGGAAAAACAAGAGGATGCCATATTCGTTGTTGTTGTTGTTGTTGTCGCCTGTTGGCCGCATTGTTGACATTTAGTCTGCAATTTGTATTGACAGCGGGCAAAAATTCTTTTCTGGCCGAGTGCCAGAACAACAACAACAACAACAACCAAAACAAGAGCAACAGCAATGTGAGCCATACTGTTTGGCGGTTTTGTCCTGGCGGTTTAAGTTTACGTGCCCTCAAATTCATTAGTGTTTTTTTTTTCTCTCTCTTTTTTTATGGTCAGCAAAGAGTACACAAGCAGTAAATTGATTTTTCAACCACATTAATTCAACTATATCTTGTTTTTTTGTTTTTTTTTTTACTTTGTGCTCTGGCAGGGCCAACCAGTGCTGCATTCCATTGCGGATTGTCATTATCGTTTCCATTGGCAGAGCAGTGTAATTTGCCCGCCACATGATTGCCTCTTTGACGAGTCCACTTGTACGATTGTCCAGGACGAGGCAGGCAAAAAGTTCAATATCAAAGAAGCCACATTCACCCTGCAGGGTCAAGTGCCTGTAAGTTTTTTTCACACTCTCTCCCCCGCAGTCACCTTAAACCTGTTAAGGGATTTTTTTTGTTTTTTGTTTTTTGGTTTTTTTTCTTTTTCAGATTGACTATAAAGACTCGAAGCTGATGATCAACATATGCGGAAATCATCGCAAGGCAATTACCGATTATTCGCAGGACCTGGTCAATCTCTTCTTTAGCCAACAAGTGGCCGGTTGTGGCAAAGAGGGTGAGTTGGCTTAACTAATTCAATTTTGCATATCCGTGGCTTTACTTTTCTTATCCTTTTTTAGTTGATTTCCTTTTTTTTTTTTTTTTGCTTCTAACCTAATCTTGTTGTTTGTCACTTCCGTTTCCGTTTGGCGCAACATGCGCATATCCTGAACGGCTCCCTGTATTCGTGTGTGTGTGTGTGTGTGTATTTTCAGAAAGCTAAAATCGTATTAAAATTGGCGCAAAGCCCAATGCGCTTGGTTCTGCTTTCATTTCTCTAACCGCTTATCGGAGCAACCTCAACACTTGTATTCAAGCCTTTGCGGAATATTATCGCTTCATTTTGTTGTTGCTGTTGAAGTACCTCAGTTGCTGCCACTGCAACTGCGACATTTTTGGTGCACTTGTCGACGGTATTTTTTTTTTTAACATTTTTTCTTTTTTTTTGCTTTTTCCTGTTTGCATTCTGCTCTGCTTTTAACTAACATTCTTTTGTGTCGCCTTGGTTGCTGGAACTTTGTCTGGGATTGTGAATAAAAAAAAAGAATGTCAGAAAAACCAGAGTGCTTCAAATTATAAAGAAAAAAAATATATATATATATATATATCTGTATATATAGAATAGAAAAAATTGTCTACGAGATAATGCGGTAAAATAATCTTGCTGCACTTTTGCTAGAGGACATTTTTTTTTTTTTTAGCTTCCACGTTTTTCTTTTTTTTTTTTTTTTTTTTTGCTTGCCAACCATGAATATTTAATAGCAGCAGACCAGACAGTAAAAACATCGCAAAATAAAAGAGAGAATTTTCGAAAAACACCAAGGAAGAGATTTTTTTTTCTTAATTTTTTTCCAAATGGCTTAAAGCAAGAAACTTAATTCCGGGTCCTGGCAATCAATTCAACACGTCAACTTTTATCACTTGACTGCTGATTTGAGAAGCTTTTCTGCTACGGTTTCTTTTTGTCTTTTGAGATTTTATCTTTAATTCTATTTTGCTCTTTGCTGCACTCATAAAATTTCCATTTTATATCGACTGTCTTACATGAGTCACTAAAATAAAACTGGCGATTTAATTATGACTGAGATACAGACTATATAGACCAAATGAGAGCCTGGAAAGGAAATATTATTTTTATTTTATTTTTTTTTTTTTTTTGGGAAACTTTTTTTTATTTGAACTGTCGCCGGCTAAACATTCGCAAGCTTGTTGTCATGATATATATAAAATTTAAGTAGGACAACCGAGCGGAGACATTTTGCCATAATCTGCCAACGATCAGACAATTTTAATATGCCTACTGACAGTCGCCTGCGAAACTGACACAGAGACATTTGCTCGGCACTAGATTTTGTTTGACTTTGTGACTCAAGTGTCGGCAAACAAACAAAACAAATATACACACACTCTAGCGAAAACACATGGGATACTCTGTGGGGGATGGGCTGGAGATGAAAGGGTACTGGCACTGTCACTGCTCATTTAAATGGCTGCTGGGACAGTTTTAAGAACCGCAAAGCCTCTGACATGGCTGGTGGGGTCGTTGTTACGTCCTTCTTTTGTTTTGTATTTTAGTGATAATTATTTTTGGCTTTTATGCGATAACTTTGCCCGACCATCTCTCCCACTCTCTCTTCGTGGCTCTAGCTTTTGTGGAAATTTTGATAAGGGCCAGGCAGGCTGGCTGGCTGGCTGGAAATACATGGAGAACATTTGTCTGTTTCTTGTTATTGTAAATGTGGATTATCCTTTTGTTTGGGCAGCAGGCAATAAAAGTTAAAATTTTAAGTGGGTTTTCATAATTTTTTATTAGGGTTAAGTTCATCTTTAGTCTATTGGTTTACTTTTAACTAATTAAATAGCTTGTTTCACTTAAAGTTTTCTCATCATCACCTTATCTTTATTCGCTTTCTTCTTCTTCTTCCATTTCAGGCATTATGAATGTTCACATGCGTTTAATTTGCAGTAATCGAACCGAGAGTTCCTATACCACCACAACGGTAAGTAGAGAAAAAAGCATTGCCTACTTTTTGGCGCTCGATTTTTTTTTTTGGCCTAAGTGTTTCTATGACCTATTGCAATTCTGTCGACTCATTCGAGTTGCGTGTGCCACAAAGCAAGAATGTTAGAAATATGCCAAGTGAATGAAGTGAAGAAAAATTGAAAAGAAAAAATGGCAACACCAAAGCCAAAGCCCAGCGACCCAACCCAGCAGCCGAGCAGCGCATCAAGACAAAGCAATACAAAGCCGTTCTGGCAGGTGTCCTTTGTTATGCTTGCCACTTGGCAATCCTCTTTGCCTCTTGTTTTTGCTCTGAACTTAGTGTAATTTCTTCTGCGTCTTCTTCTTGTTTTTCTTCCATTTTATTGTTGTTTTGGCTTACTTTCATTCAGTGCTTTTTTGGCCCCCGCTGTTGCCTCAAAACTTTTTCTTTGCCCTTCGCTTACTTCGACTACTTTGCAGCTTCTTGGTTGCTTGGGGAACAAAACTTCTGCTCATGCCACATTTTTCTTTTTATACTTTTTTTTTTTTTTGTTTCTTTCCGTCCTCTTCCAACTCTTGCTGGCCTGTGGCTTTCATCTGCCTGATACATACTACTGGCTCGGGGTGGCCTTTGTACTTTTGTGCTCTTGTGCATAGTTTCGTGTGCTGCTTTCCTTTTGTTTTGTCGGCCCAATCGCCCACTCGCCCCACTCTCCCCAGCCTTTGTTGTTTTAACAATCGACCTGAAAATGCAGGTGCTTGACATGTTGTTGTTACATGCTGTATTTCTCCTCTAGTCCAGATCAGAGATCCCTCGCATTTACCTGACGCCGCTAGCTGCTCCATTTTGCACCTGAACCTTTGACCATGCCCTCAAGCCTTTTGTATTTACCTCAATGCCGGCAAATTATTTATGTGCCAAGGGTTATCCCGAATCTTTTGCTTCTGCTTCTTCTTCTTCTTCTTGTTCTTCTTCTTCTGCTTGTGCAGTTGGCTCTTTGTCTTTACAGGTGCCTTTGTTATCGACCAATATACATAATTGTCTCATCTGAGGATGTTAGGTCCTTATCTCTCAGCCAGCCTTGCCAGCACTTCACCTCTCCAACTAGGCCAGCCTGTTTAATCATTGCGCTTTACTCAGCCTCGCACACCTACGAAATTTAATTAACAACCTTTTGTCTTTGTACCATGTGGCTCTCTTTCTACCTGGTGGGCTAAGCGTCTGCTCTCTGAATCTATTCTCTTCTATGCAACTACATTTTGGCCATTCATTTCTGCCTAATATGCATTCTCTGTCGTGTGCCTGGTAATTTAATTAAGATGCCATAGTACTTGTTCTTTTGTGGCTAATGACTTTCAGGGCTGGCAAATTCTGCACTATTTGTTAAACATTTTATTAAACTCCACACTCTAATCGAAATAAACTAGTATAGCAAATATTTAGGCCAAGCTGTTTATTCAATATTTTAAAGTAATTTCCAAACTGCATTTAATTAATAAAATCATAAAAGTCCAATGAACAATTATGAGATTATCTTATGGATCAACAGAGTGGGAGGAATCGGAATTTCAATTTACATAGTTACTGTTTCGAGCCAAAGCAGAGAAATGGTTCAGTCGTTTATTCTTATTTGATTTCATATATTTTATGTTTTAATAATGAAAGCTAATTTAATAAAATTAATCCTCTGATAACTCGGAATCTTGAACAATTAATTGTGCCTTTCAGATGCTAAATATGTTGATAGATTTTCTGTGTTCGAAAAATCTTTGAATCTTGATTAAGATTCTGTTTGTTCCAACTCAAAATCTCAGACGGACTTCAGGAGTTATGGTATACGTTTATCCAGAAAATATTTAATCATTCAATTTTTTGAGGCTTTCATAAAAAGTATGCAAATTTTAGGTTATATTCTCGCCGAAATTAATGCGAATCTGGGATAAGAGTTTTTGCAGTCGCTTAGCTAGGCAGCTGCCGTGGCTGCACTTTCTGTTTAGTAATCTCATGTCTCATGTCATTAGCATGCATTAGTATGCATTTCAGGTGGAGAGTGAGAGAGAGAGAGAGAGAGAGAGAGGCAAAGTGAGTGGAAGTAGTGCCTGCCTGCTTGCTTGCAACTGATTAGCAGGCCGAGTTCAGTCGACACAGACATCCGTTTGCAATTATCACCGGAAGGCGTGCAGGGCATGACAAGTCAAAGTAAACGAAATGAAACGAAATGGAACGGAAGGGAATAGAACAGAACAGAAGAGAAGGGAAGGGGTAAATGCCATAGCCAAGGAGTGGCATGCAACAAAATGCAACGCTGGCTGGTTGGCAGACTGTACGGGTTCTTAACAGTTGTGAACTGTCGCATTTCATTTGGTATGCCCACCTTGGGTTATTTTTTATTTGATGTTTCTCTCATTGTTGGCCTTTTTTGTTTTTTTTTTTTTTTGTTGTGTAAACTGTTGTCGTAATTGATATTTGTTGTTGCTGCAGTGTTCCTGAAAACCGACCACAACTAAACCCATCGAGCAGCAAAATTGCCAATTTGTTGGCCTAATTAGACGCCAGTGGGGCGAGTTGTGGTGAGGTGAGTTTGCCAGGGCCTGCAGAACTTGGGATCGGGTTCGGGTTCGAGCTAAGCTCTCCACTATGCGGCAACTTTATTAGCGCACTATGCCAAAAATGATGCAATTAGTGACTGAGGTTTGACCTCTCACACCACACCCGACTACTCTATCCATTGTACTCCATTACGCACAAATTGCCATTAGATGCGTACGTTGGAGTTGGGCTCACCGCTTGTCCCGGCCTACAGAATATTTGTTCAACCATTTTGTGGGCTTGTATTGTTGTTGTTGCTGTTGTTGTTTTTTGCTATTGCTTTTTTTCTGTTACACATTTGGCAGCCCCAAGTCATACGGGGCACAATCGACCAAATCACTGGACCTGGCAAACAAATATAACCCATGCCGGGTGGACCAGCCCAAAGCCTGTGAACAAACATGAACCGCAAAGTTGAAACCTTCTTGCTTAGACAGACGTGTATTTCGATGTGGCACAAACCAATTGACCTAAATTTAAACCAGTTGACAAATAGCTGCTAGCTGTTTGCCACCTTCAGTAAATAAACAAAATGAAATGGCGTTGCCAGATCCAGGCGAACGCTACAGCAACACGCCAACAGCATCAGTCATATTCACTCGACGAAAATAACCCAAAGCTGAAAAGCAGTAGAGTAAAGTTTTCCCTTCGTCTGCCAGTCTGTTGTCCCTGTTGATTTCACCATGGAGTTGATAATGATGAAGGGAGTGGCTGTGCCCAGGCAAACACTTAAATGAGTTTGCTCTGGTTTTCGAATTTGTTCAACTCTGTCGTTAATTGTATGCTGATGCTGCCTTTGGGGTTATTAATTTCCATTTTATTTTACACTTTACACTCCGCTGCGAATTTGTTGCAACTATTTGACATGTTTCGTTTTTCTTTCGTATTTTATTTGATAAATGCAACAAGTCCGTGCCCCTGGTGGGTCTCAATTATTATGGGGATTGTCTCACACAACCATCAATTTATTTGTGAACATTTTCCATTCAGCAGAAAAAGTAAATTGCAACAGTCTCGTTCGACCCCTTGAACTAAATAGGGAAATTGATATTTAATTATTTCAAATCAGCTTTTAATTGACTCTATAAAAAGGCTAGAAATATGGAACAAGCTTTGGCGGCTTGAGTTTCCAGAGGGAGGAGATGGCAGACCTTATTGAATATACCTTTCAATCATTTTAACCGGGCATGACTGATGATATAGTCAAGTCCAGATATTCTTTATAATATTTTTTCTAACCTATATACATATGTTGAACTTATTATATTTAACATTTACCAGATGCACTTGTTTGCAAGCCACATATTTGGATATACTTCGATCTTGATTGCTCTGTATGAAACTCAATGTAGTCTTAAAGTGATTTTGTCGAAAACACTGGCATTTACGAAACTATTTCTATGAAATTCAATATTTGCTATAATTTTATTCATAAATATATCCATACAAAGTTTGGGCTTGATCAGACCCCTAGGAATCAATCTGTGTGTAACTTGGGACTGAGTCTAAGTAGTCTCACCTAATCATGTATAAAGGTATAAAGGCGCTTTAGTTGAATTTGCAAATATATTATAGTATATTCTGTCTTGCTATAAACTTTTGAGTTCTATAAAATTTTGAAAAGAATTCAAGAACTTTTCTACATTTTTCAAACTAATTTCAAATTAAATATAAATAAGAATTCAACTTCGATTTTATTAGAATAAGACTAATCGAAGGATTAATTCAGTTAGAATTAATTATGAATCAATTGTCTAAAGTTTTTCCAATTAAGACCAAAGTAGCCTCGTTCCAACTTGAGTGCTTTTCTTTTCCGCTAGCATTTAAATTCCAAGCAAGTTGGCTTATGTCTTTTTAACTTTATTTTTTTTGTTGTTGTTGTTTTTTTTTTTTTTTAAATTCGTAAATGGCTAGAAAATTGGCCAAGCTCTTTCCATGTACTTCTCCGTTCCAGCAGCAGCTTCTGCGCTAGATAAACTCAATTTCATAATCGCTTTCTTAAGAGATTTGCAAAAACCATAAAACCAAAAAAACACAACAAAAACAACTTTCAAAATAATCACAAACAAAAAAAAAGGATAATAAAAAAAAAGTTACACGCTAACCCTTGAACTGTGAAAACGGCAAAAATACTAAACACGGCGAGTTTGGCAGGACAACACAAAAATAGTCGCTCGCCTGGCTCGCTTGGCTGGTCCGGGTTTGCTGGGCTGGGTTGGCTGGGTCGGAAAATTAGCGATTCAATGAAATGGGATTTTAAATGGCTGCAAACTTTTTAATGCGTCGTCGTCGACGATGGTCGTCCACGTCGTGTACATTGTGTGTCTCGAACACCCCCTCCGCAGAGCTGGAGCAACTGAAGTGCTAGATGGATGAAAAGTTTCACCCTTTTTGGTGGCGCTGGGTTTTTGCCACTTGCAGTTGCCAGTTGCAGCCGCCGCAAAACTTTTTAAATTATGCGCACATTTGCAGTACGCCATTTTTGTTTTATTCCGTTGTTGTCGCAGCCGAAGCAGCCGAGTCATGCCGGAAATGGTCTTTTTAGAGGGAGAGTGTTACTCCAACAGGGATAACACTCCGGAAACGAGTTCGTGGGCCATGAACAATTTGCTGGTCTTTTGTTGGATCGTCGGTGTGGCAGCAACTATTTTGTGGCGAAAAATTTATGTATTTTTCCTGTATAGATTTATTTATTTATACTTAATGAAGAAAGTTTGTAATTACACGATTCTGTCTTTGCAGGACTCGCAATGCAATCTGCTGTATGTGCAGCTCACGCCAAAGATTTGTGATTTCCTGGGCTTGAAAGTACCCTCAGAGGATACCAAACCCGGCAGCTCTACTCAGCCACCGCCAACGGTCAAGCCCACAGAAGTGTCGCCCGCACCGACCAAGGCACCGGAGGTGGTGCCAGTGCAACCCGGTTCGGTGGGAGGTAAGTTTTTTTTCTTTCCACTTTTTAAGAAACTAAATCAAGTTTCGACTTGGTATTACAACCTCTGTCTTTTTAGCCATTTTGGCGGCCATATTGTCAGTGACATTGTGTGTGATTTGTGTGGGTCTCTTTGCCTTCTCGCCAGCGCGGCGACAACGTGTGCGTCGCCTCTTCAGACGCAGCGGCTCAGCTGTAAGATATTCAAGGGTACTTGTTAACACCAACTTTTTTATGTTTGCACACGACATTCGATTTTTCTTTTAGTCAGTCTCACTATGCTTTTATATGCTCCTCGACGTCAATCAATTTTGCTAAGACATTTTTCACTTTTTCTCTGTTTCTTTACTGGCTGCGGACATGGAATAGGTACAGTCGAACGAGGAAGCTAATCTGCTGCTTGAGCCAAACGGCGAGTTCACCGAGAGCGATGATGATATGCTGCTTTAGAAGATGTCCTTGCCTTACCTGACACATACAGATACACCCACAGACACACCGACACCCACACCCACTACACAACTCCAGCAGCCAACAATTTGGTCGATCTCTTAGCAGACATTGGCGTGAACTGATTTTTAAAGCAAAGTTAAACAAAAGACGGAAACTAAAGATATGCATAAAATTACCCAAAACAAGATGAACACCAAAGAAAGCAAACTGATTGTGAGAAGCACACACAAACTACTAAACTGTAGAGTAAAGTAAAGTAAAGTAAAGACAAATGAGGGATAAGAATGAAAAGATGATTCATCATTATCTTCAAAGTGTACAGAATGGATTATAAAATAATTTTTGCCGCGTAGTGTAGATAATTGAGAGAAACACACACACACACACTTCAAAACAAAAAAGTATAAATCAAATAACACAACTCTATATACAATACAAACTTATATATACATATATATATATATATTTATATTTTATATGTATACTTATGTGTAATATGAAACGAAGGTAAAACTTAATGATTCTAGTTAATTAAAAGCTACTATCAAATGCGTTAAAGCCAAAGAAATGCAATTGAATTCAATTGTTAATTTTAATGATTAAAATTTTTGCTTTTTCCATTGCACATTTCCAACGAAAGTGAGTTAGCCTTTTGTCTTGTTTTAATGCATTTGTAATTTGTGTGATTTAAAAGTGTTTTTTTTTCTTCTTCTATTTTTATTTTGTTATCTTTGAAAAAGAAACATGGCTTTATGTACTTAATTTTTTCTTTTTTTTTGATAAACCATTGAAATGGTTTCGTTTTACATTTTATGAGTATTTTGCGTTTGAGTTAATTAAAGTCTATACAATTTTAATAAGCCCAAGAGGTACACTTGTACGAATTATATTTATATCTGAACTGTATAAAAAGACAATTAAAGAAACTAAGAATTAAAATATTAAAGACCGTGGTTTCATTATTATTCTTTTCTTTATGCTCGAGTGGATTTGCTTGGTTTTCTTAATCCGAAAAAGCTTTCAGGCAGAATTAATTAAAAAAAAAAATCTGAAAGAAATCTGAAAATTTCACGTAAGTCAGAGAATCTGGTATCATCGATCGGCACAACTGTACTTTGTTCGCAGAAGCTGGCTATATCCTTTCGGCGCAGCTGTACTCACTTCTTTCTCTGTGACTTTTGCCGCAACTGTTTTTACTTTCTGCATCACATAGACAGATTATCTTTCGGCACAACTGTACCTGCTCTTTCCCAGATACCCCTAGGTACAACTTCTATAAACTTCTAAATAGACAGATCATCTTTCAGCACAACTGTACCTCCATTTTCCCGACCACCCCACAAGCCGATTTTCGGCGCAACTGTACTTGATTATTTTCTTGCTAAATAAAAAGACTTGAGTGAGTATTTTTAAAATATATTTTTATTTATATTGTATATATTTTTATATTATTTTTGTTGTTTGAATTTACCACATACACAATTACAATTACATTTCTGTATGCATAAGTAAATGAGTGTATCTGCATATTTTTGTTTTGTAGGTACCTTAGGCATTAGATTTATGTATATATATATATATATATATATATATCAGAGATTTGATATTATTAGAGCTACTTACTTGGCTAATTATTTATTTAGAAGTATCTCAATGTGTCTTTCTATCGTATTGTATGCATGTATGTATGTGAAATGAATCCAAGAAGATTTTGTATTGGTTTTTGAAAAATGATTTTTATGTTTATATGAATTTGCTTATATATGATTTTTTTTGTTTGTTTTTTTTTTTTTTGTTTTGTATTTATGTGGCGTCGATAATGAATGCCTGTGTGAAATATGGTATATGGATTATGAATATATCGAGTATGAGTGAATAATTTCTTTGTTTTTTCTATATTATAAGTTTTATGATATTTTGAGAAACTTGTTTGCCTTCTTTAATTTTTAGGAAAAATACATTAAAGCTTATGTACAAAAGTATGTACACATTTTATTTCTTTAATATCAGATTTTTATCTAGAATACATACATACATACGGATGTGTAAATTTTCTGAGTTTTATTTCAAATATTTATTTGAGGCAGAGAAAAAAAAAGAAATAACTAAGGAAAAAAAATAAAGCTCCATTTGTTCAAAAAGTTCGAATTGAGATTCAAGAGAAAAAAAAATTATATATATTAGGTTGTCAAATATCTCCCTTCCGCTTTTTTGCTCTTTATTCAATGCTTTATAAAAAGTGATACAGTGATCGGATTTAGTTCAAATATGCGCCGTTTTGTTCGATAATCTGTTTCCATCTAGACGGCAACTTCATAATACCTCCCTCGAAGAAGCCCCCCTCCTTATTTGCGAAGAACTCGGACAGCCACTTTTCACATGCCTCTTTTGAGTTCAACTTTACACCACCAAGGGCATTCGCCATGGACAGGAACAGGTGGTAATCACTTGGCGCTATGTCCGGGCTATATGGTGGATGCGATAAAACCTCCCATCCGAGCTCCCGTAGCTTCTGACGAGTCATCAACGAAGTGTGTGGTCTGGCGTTGTCCTGGTGGAACACTACACCCTTCCTGTTGGCCAATTCTGGACGCTTCTGGTCGATCGCCTGCTTCAAGCGGTCCAGTTGTTCGCAGTAGATGGTAGAATTAAGCGTCTGGCCATATGGGAGCAGCTCATAGTGGATGATTCCCTTCCAATCCCACCAAACACACAGCAAAACCTTCCTGGCGGTCAATCCCGGCTTGGCCACTGTTTGGGACGATTCACCGGCCTTCGACCACGACCGTTTTCGCTTGATATTGTCGTATGTGATCCATTTTTCGTCGCCAGTCACCATCCGCTTCAAGAATGGGTCGAGTTCGTTCCGTTTCAGCAGCATATCGCAGGCGTTGATTCGGTCCAGAAGGTTTTTTTGCGTCAAATCATGCGGCACCCAAACATCAAACTTTTTTTTGTATCCAGCCTTCTGCAGATGGTTTAAAATGGTTTGGTGACTAACTCCCATCTCCTGGGCGATGTCACGAGATGCCACATGCCGGTTTAACTCGATGTATTCCATGATTTGATCGGTATTTGTCGTCACAGGTCTTCCGCCGGCTGGCTTATCCATGGTGTCGTTTTCACCGGCTCTGAATCGTCGAAACCATTCCTCCGCGGTTCGAAGTGATAGAGTACCATCCCCCAAAACACCATTAATCTCACGGAACGTTTCTCTAGCGGATTTGCCTTTAACGAAGGAAAACTTTAAAATAGCGCGAATTTCGGCGTTAGTGAACTCCATGTTTACACGTCTATAACTGTTGAACGAAATATTCAAACTAACCATGCGTAGCGACGTTTTGTAGGTTATGTCAAGACCTTTCAAATTATGTATAGTGTTGCCAGATACGAGCTCTGTAGCGCTTTGTACATAGCCGCGAAATTCAAAAGACAAAAAGGCGGAAGGGAGATATTTGACAACCTAATATATAATTCATATTTTTAGCCTATTTCATTTTTTACAATATGATTTTCATTTTCAATTTACAAATAATAATTGCTTTGTTTAATTCATATTCGAGATTTAACGTCTTTACAAGAGTCAGCGGGGCCCTAAGAAATAAGCTTAAAATTTAAGGCTTACAATAACACTAATCAGAGTCACTTAAAAACAAATCGAGTTTCCATTAAAAACTAATTGAAGTTTCTTTCATTTTTGTTTTTTGTTTTTAGCTTATTTTCAATTTGTTAACAAAGGCCACATTAAATATTTAATTAAATTTAAATTGTTTTTGCTCAAGTTGGTTTTTGTTTTTCTTTCTTTTAGTATTTAAATAGCCAACAGATATGGGCAAGAAGCTGAGGGCATTGCAAAAGCCTACTGGAAAATGAAGTTACCAAGAAATGAAGTTGGTAAAAAGAAAACAACAACTCAAAAAGCAATTGCAAGTTAATTCAATTTTGTCTAGACTTTTTACACTCAAATCGGCAGAGTTTGTTTCAATTTTTGGAATTGGTCAGATCTCCTTTTACTCGTTGGCTTAGAGAATGGGACAGTGAGAGAGAGAGAGAGAGAGGGGGGATGGAAGTGAAAAGGACTGGAAAGGGGTATTGCTGCTGCGGGCTTAGCGGAACAACAGCTCGTCAGGCTCGAACTGGAATAGCTCCGCCTTCTCCCAGTCCTATACGTCGCTCTGTTTGGCATTTGTGTTGATAATGAAGGCGCCATTGATGTGTCCATTGGCATGGGTTTTGCCATTGGCCGTGGCTGCATAGAGATTGGTCAGGCCATTCTTGCCGTTGGCAATCATGACGGCCGTGTGGGCCGTGCCGCCGTTTAACTGAGCCACCAGGGGATTCTTGGTGGCCTCGGAGGGTGGTGTGGTCAGAGGTGGTGTAACCGGCGAGGGCTTAATCAGCTCGAGCTTGTCATCTGTAGAGCCCTTCAGCACAGACTTGACCAGAGCTCCATTACCCACATTGCTGTGGAGGCGACGGTGCGGCATGGCATAGCGTAGCTTATCCCAGAACCAGGGATCACCCCACTTCAGATAGGTGTTGGTCTTCAGGTAGGCCTTCAGTTCGTCATCCAGCTTCTCCACATCTCCAATGTCCGAGTAGACAATTACAATCACCCGAGCCCGACCCTCATCCAAGGCAGATCTGTGTGCCGCTCTAAACTCCAGACGCGCCCACTCCGACTTGATAAAATTCTGAGACAATACAATAATGGTGCGCCTAGAATCCGCCACAGCCTGGACAATGTTGTGCGTGATGGGACAGCCAATCTGAAAGTCGCGCTCGTGTATGCACAGCTTGAATTTTAGTGGACTGTGCTGCTCCAGCTGCGGCACCAGATAATTCTCAATGAATATGCTGTCGTTTTGTGAATACGATACAAAGGCATCAAATAGCTTATCCTTGTCCAGTTCCTCTTCGGTAACAAACCAGAGGCAGAGATTATGGGCATACAGCCAGATCTTAATCTCCTGCTGATATTTGTAGTACAGGGCGGCGGTCATGCCAATTAGGAAACCGGCCAGGGCAATCACAATGGCCACGGCTATGACCAGGCCCTTATCCTCGGGGCAAATGTCATTGATCGAGAGATCAGCCATGCTGGTGGGTAGCTCAGCATCCATGCAATACATTTCGCTGCGATCGGCAATGCGTTCATAGTTGTTCTGAGTAAAGAGCAACAGATCCTTGGCCTCACAATTGCAGACCCAGGGATTCTGGGACAGCTTCAGCGAATTGACAGACATGGTGCGATTGAGAAAGGCCAAAACGGTTGAGTTGAGGGAGCGCAATTGATTGCGTCGCAGATCGAGTTCACGCAAACTCAAAGGCAGTTGGCTGATATCGATTTGGGTAAGATTATTGCCAGCCAAATAGAGACCCGTTACATTCTCATAGCCAGGAGCCTGAGCCGAGGGCAATTTCAGCAAAGTATTGTTCTCCAAATGCAATTCCATAACCTGCAGACTAGAAGGCAGGCGTGGCAGCTTGGGTATTTTGGTGAGATTGCCATACGAGCAATTGACCAACAAGGCAGCATCGAAAGTACGGACCATGCAATCGCAGCCACGAGGACAGCGGCGTTCCCGAGGATCTTCCGACTGATCGAAGGAGCAGAGCAAATCCCGTGGATCCACAAAGCGCACAGGACGATCCTGCAAGGCAACGGGCTGGGCACAAGACAGGCCATCGATATTCAGCTCGATTTGCTTGGCATAGGCCGGTTCAATGTCGCCACGAACCAACTGTATGAAGCGCAGCAGGAGACAGTCACAGGACAAAGGATTATCATTCAGATCCACGCGCACCATATTGTTGGGTGAAGAGCCATGCAGCTGCTGGTAGAAGTTAATGCTGCGTATCTGATTGTGTGTGAGATTGATGAAGACATTGTGCCGCGACAAGAACTGCAAGTCCGTGTAGTCCAGAGAGCTGAGATTGTTATAGCTCAAGTCAAGATCCCGCAGATCATGCAGTCCAAATTTCCAGTCACTGTAGATAAACATAATGGAATTGTTGCGCAAGTTCAAGGTCTGCAATCTCTCGAGATGGGTGAAGGGTGAGCCGATTTCTGCCTGGAGCTCGCTGCTCAGCAGAGGCTGCTGCAGATCGATAAAGTTATTCTCCATATTGATGTGACGTAATTGGGTGGTGGTGGCAAAGGCATGACTGCTAATCATTTTCAATTGATTCTTATTGAGCACCAGGGTCTCCAGTCTGACCAGTTTTCTGAATAGCTCACTGAATTGAGAAGGAAGAAGAAGAATAAGTAAGGAAAAGTTAGGTTAGGTTGAATAATCTCCTGTTGATAGATAATCTAAAGTAAATTTTGGAACTTCCACTTACTTGTTTATATCGGTAAGTAAATTGTTAGCCAGATTAAGGTCTACCAGTCTGGTGGTATGTTCAAAGAAATTATCCGGCAACCAGGTCAGTCGATTATGTCTAAGATCGAGATTGAGCAGCTTCTCCTGATGTTGCAGCAGTTTGCCGGGCAGTGAGCTGAGCTTGTTGCTGGACAGGGTCAGATTGGTTAGCTGGGCGGAGTTCTCAAAGAGATCTTCGGGCACAGTCTCTAGATCGCAGCGTATGGAGAGCATGGCCAGCTCGGGTAGATTGGCAAACAGACGTGCTGGTAAAGTGGGCAAGGCCACCCGATTGTTGAGCAGGCGAACTTGTCTCAACCTCTTGTTGTGCTCGAAAAGACCTTCGGGTAAGGAGTGGAAACGATTGCCGCTCAGATTGATCACCGTAATATTCGTAAGCAGGGCAAAGACATCATGGGGCAGACGCTCAATGCCATTCGAACTGAGATCCACATCCACAACCGAAGAGGCTCCTTCGAAGTCATGGCGACTGAGATTGTGCAGCTGATTGCTCCAGAGATTGAGATGTTGCAATTTGTGCAAGCTCCGGAAGAGTCCCCGTGGCAATTGCTTGAAATTATTACTAGCCAGTTCTAGGAATTCCAAATTCTCCTGATTGGCAAATAGTTCAGCCGGCAACTCCACAATATTTGAACGCAAGTCCAACCAGGTGAGATTGCGCAAATCATTGAGGAAATCTCCCGGCATATAGGTCAGACGTCGTGAGGTAAACCGTAGGCGTTTCAAGGTCTGCAAACGATCCAAGTGCTTGCGAGTGAGATTCACCACAAGATTGTTGCTCTCGAAGATCAGATACTTGAGATTCTTAATGCCCAGATGGTCGAGTATACCGGCAATGGGCGTGTGGAAGGGCAGAGGACAACGTTGAATCTGTACTCGATCAATGTTGCCAATGCGCAGCAAGGGCAGAGTTTTGTATTCCGAGGTGTCGGTGAGATTGCATTCAATTTGGACATTCGAACTGGGCCGGATGGTCAGCTTGAATTTCGGATTATAGGTGTCCGGGCAGTAGATCTCGTATTCGGCCATCGAGGGGGCACATTGGCAGGGTGAGACCTCGCTGAGCTCATTGCATTCATCGCGTCCAAAGTTGGCCAGAATGGCATGCGGGCAGAGACAAAGTAGACTGAACAGGCTGAGCAGCACCAGCGTGGGTGCAGCCGGTTTGAGTTCCATTTTGTCGGTTATTTTTGTGTGGCTTATGTGGTTTTCTAAAACAAAACAAAAAAAGAGAGAAAGAGAAAAAGGAAACGTTAAAAATATGGCAACCAAAATAACAAGCCAAAAATCTGCTCATTTGGCTAAATTCAGAATAAAGGAGGATGAGGGCTCCTCACAGTTTTTGTTTCATGTGATTTATCTTTTTGTTTTCCAGCAGCTTGGGCACATTTGCCCGAGTGCTTTTCCAAAACAAAAGGCCAACAACAAAGTGGCCATGGAAAATGCAAATGCGCTTTTCACACACGCCCAACAACAACAACAACAACAACAAAACAATTCTGTGATAAATGCGCTTAGCAAAGGCAAAAAAGAAAAAAAAATGAGATGGTAAACAACTCCGAAAAATACTCAGGCCAAACATGGCGGCACTTTAATTATCCATCAGTTCCTTTTTTTTGTGAATTTTTTTTTTTTTTTTGTTTAACCAAAAAACACTTTAATTAAAAACGCTACGTATCCGTCATTTTATCTTAATGATATGCAGTCGGTGAATAATGAAAAATTTTTGCCAGGACTGTCAAATTACACAAAAGTAAAGACAAGCAAAAAAGTGTTTGTTTGTCATGATTTTTATTTCTTTCATTTTTTTTTTTTTTGTACGCATAAATGGAAAATTAATTTAACTGATAAAATGTTAATAATAAGGCACACACACACTTTTCGGAAAGTCTGGAATTTTTTTTAGGTCACATTAAAAATGTCGCCTTAATTAGCACATGGGTTGGGGGAGCAGAGGCAAAAATTTATGGCACTCGGAGTTCACCTACTGTCAAAATCACATAAAAGACAGTTAATTAAACAGCTCCAGAAATTATGACAAGGATGACTAAACAAACACACACACACACACACACACAAACAGGGAGAGAAAATATTATGCGTGGGCAAAAGTTGGCTGTCAGTGATGGCAAGTTTTAATTAACAATACGCATACGCCATGTATGACAGATATTAAGAAGGAATTTTTCAATTTTCCTGGCAAAAGTTGGCTTTGGTTGCTTGCCACCTTTTGGACCCACTCTGTCTGAGCACGCTTGACCGGCTGAAAGGCAACACCTTGTGTGTGTTGCACACACCTGAAGTGCCGCAAATGTTGCATTTCTCCAGTGGAAAAGCAAGTCCATTTGCCAACACCCCCGCGTTGACATAATTACGCTCGGGGACTGTGCAAAAAGTTGGAAAAATCTTGCCTGGGCTCTTGTGCCTTTTAATGAATTTCCTCGGCTCTTCAGGGGGCTGCATAATGTGGCATGTTGTTTGCTTTTGCTTGAAATGTTTTTCCAAAAAAAAAATAAATAAATGAAAATAAAAAATCTGTGAGAAACTACAAAACAAGTCCGGTGGTGAGAACATCAATGCCGACAACTTAATTTCAGCCATTACGACATTTCCCAAAGAATTCAATTAAAAAACTTTCTCTGTTTTTTATTTTTTTTTATTTTGATTTTGAACGAGTGAATGACCAAAACTTTTGCTCTAGGAATAAGAAAATGGAATGTTTTGCTTTGCTTTTGCTTTTGACAGGCACTTTTGAAATTGTTGTTGTTAGGAAAATTTGATTATGAGCTGCTCTCCTAATTTGATTATCAAATAATTTTGAAGGCTAAAATTTTCAGTTTTGCTTCTTGCTAAATTGACTTATTAATTTGACTATAGAAAATTGAATTTTCTGCCATCCGTCATTTAATTTGTATATAAAATTAGCAGAGAAATCAATTTCACTTTTACTTGGGTAAACAATAAGGATAAATTTATTGCCTGATTGATTTTTAATTAGATCAAAAATTATATAAAATTAAAGTTCTTTCTTTGGTTCACTTTGAATTCATCAGGACTGCCAATCAGACCAAAGCTTCATCTTCACTTAGGCAGATTACTTTTCAGTTTTTATATGAGGCAATTCCCACTTGACTGGGTCATTTGAAGTCTTGTTGTCAACTTGAAGGTGATACACATTGAATCGAGTGTTAAGCTGCCTGAAATTGGTTGGGTAGAACCAATTAACTAAATGAAAAGATAGCTGGGATTGAAAATTCTCACACATTCCCTTCTGGGCCTTTTCACTGGTCTATCTAATTTAGTCTAGATGGCAATTAAAAATAATTGTTAATTTTAAACGGTACACACGGCACACACAGCACAAAATTATCAAGTCATATACATACTATACCCAACCCAACCCAACCCAATCCAGCCCAACTCATTTTGCCTTGTCTTCTGCCACAGGTTTGTCAGTTTTAATTACTCCCGACGCCTAGCATCGTTAATAAAGGTTAACGAAGTTTGTCGGCTTGCTTGTTGATAGGAAGCTGGTTATTTTTGGCCTGAGTTTGGCGCAGATTTTTAACAAACACACACACACACTCACACACACATATTCCGGTTGAGTGCGCATTTTTGCACTCACGTGCTTTCTTCCGGTATGTAACGGCACTAAATTCATTAGGCACACTAAATTACAACCACAGGCATGAGGGCGCAATTCTCGGTGCCTGAGACTTTTCCCAGACTTGACTCTTTGGAATGCCTTCTCCTTATACTTCTTCTTCTTCTTATTTTACTTTGGCATTTACTCAGCTTGTCCATGTTGAGCTCGGTTGGATTTTTATTGCCGTGCGCATACAAAGTGCTTCAATGTAAGCATTTTTACACGTGTGCCAGTGTGTTTGTAGGTTTCTGCTATTTAATAGTCGCACCACCCGCCGTGCGCCTCGGAAAATTGGCTTTCGCATGCCTGCGGTACGCTTTATTACTGCAATGCCAAAGCCAAAGTAAAATACAGGAAAAAAAAAAAAAACCCGTCTAGGATTTCAAAATTGCCCACACCAATTTATTTAAACATTTAATGGATAATGGAAATTTTTTAATGGCTAAAACTTGGATTAGGTAAAGTGTTTTAACGACTTTGACACACTGTGCCTACAATTTAAGCTTCTCAATTCTCAGCCAAATTTAATTCATTCCATCAGACATGAAATAAAAAAGGGATAACATTTTCACTCAAATTACAAAAAAAAAAAAAAAAAAAATAAATAAACGGACGAGTTTACATTTACTTCAATGCTGCTGTCAAGATTTCCATCAATCAAGATGACTAATTACCACAGCTTAATATATATATATATATATATATATACATATTTTTAAGTAAGCCAAGATAAAACAGAGCAAGAAGAAGAAGAAAAAATACATAAAAACAAAATGAATTGAAAAATCTACAAGTTGTTTAACAATTTCTTATTAAAAACTTACAAGCACTTCAAAAACTTCTCACACTTCGACGACTCACACATGTGTGTGTCTGCGTGTGTCTGTGTGTGTATGTTGAGCTCAGTCCACCAGCCACCCACTCACTCATATAGAACAGGCCAATCATTTGGCCCAGGATACAAGCCTGAGTGTAGGGGCGTGTTTGCCTGGCTGAGCGTGTATGTGTGTGTGTGTGTGTGTATTTTTTTGGTATCTATCGAGTGGCGTTACAAGTTTATAGTTGGCCAAAGTTTTCTTTGCCTTGCTGTGGTTGCTTTTGCTACTTTTTTTTTTACGAATTTTATATCTCTCTCTGTCTCCTCCTCTCTTTGTCTATGTGGTAGTCTAGTCTAAAACTTTATCCAACTCTGTTTGTCCTTGGTCTGAAGAGGCAGTAATTCAAGGCAAGTGAGTTGTGCCGAAACTGTTACCATTCACGTAAGTTTCTGGCGCCAAACAGACAGAAAACGAAAAAAGCAAATAAAAAAAAAAAACAAAAAAAAAAAAAATGAATGAATGAAGCTTTCTACCGGCAAACATATGGCCAAATTGTTAGCCAACTTCTTCTTTGGCCAAAACAAAAACATAATACAACACAACAAATGAGACCAAACCGAATTGGAGTACTTTGTCTACCAAATCTGAAGCCGGCTCATACGTTAAAACCAAATTTGAAGTACTTTAAGTCTAAGTAGATTTTCGGAAAATTTTAATGCTCGACTTTTGTCTAAAAATGAATTTTATGCCAAGCAAAGTTTGATTTCTTCGAACTGACAAGAACAGAGAATGGGATTCATTTTACAGAGAAGATAAATCACATTTCGAGTTTAAAGTTTTAGAATTTTTGTGCTTTCTGAAAAATACTAAGCTCAAGATATTTTTATACCCTGTACCTAAAAAGGTACAAGGGTATATTAAGTTTGTGCAAATGTATGTAACATAGAGAAGGAGACGTCGGAGACCCCCCAAAGTTACCCACAATATGATCAGGGTGACTAGAGAAATTGATATAGCCATGTCCGTCCGTCTGTCCGTCTGTCCGTCTGTCCGCGCGTACGCCTAGATCTTAGAGACTATAAGAGCTAGGATAACCAAACTTGGGATTCGGACTCCTTATGTGTGTACGCTGGTCAAGTTTATTTTTTTTTTCTCCCCCCGCCCCCCCTTCCACCACCTCATTTTTTCAAAGCCATATAATGTCTAAACCTTTCGGATTTAAGTATTAGTTGCTTCTGAAAAGTTGTTAGGGATCTAAAAATCTTTCGATTGATATCAAACATGACTAAAATTGGACCATATTTACTCGAGATATACAAAAAACAAATTTTGAGGGTCAAGATTTTAATTCCCCTTGCCTAACTGGTAAACTGCCGAATGAGCAGTCCGATAGATGGCGTGCTTGCAATATTGTGAACAATGTGTTTTTGGATTCAAAGGAATATTAAGACCAGAAGTTTTATGTGAATGCAGGCGACCAGGGTTACCACCCGACTAGGGTTGCCACCTTTTTTTTTTTAATTCCGTCTACTAGGTACAGGGTATCCCAAACTCGGCCGCGCCCGAGTTTAACGTTCGGCTTCATTTAGATTTATTAAATCAATTTAAAACTAGTGGAGAGTTCAAAGTTTGCTGCTACAGTTGATTGATTTCCTATAGTCATCAAAATAAATCGGAACTAGTTCAGTTAAGGATATCAAGATAATGAGTCAAGATCAATTAGCTATTTATACGAAATGTAAAGATCTTCCTTAAATTTATTCAATCAATTCCGAATGATGGAAATATCGGAACTAGTTCATTTTAAGATTTCTAGAAAACGATTAAAATTTATTTAGCTATCTTGAATATATTAAATAAGATCAGATCATAAGAATTTCCTATGATTCACTCAATCAATTCAATACTAGCTTAGATATTGATAATCCTCAGAATAAATCGAAGCTAGTTCATTCCAGAATATAAATGATAAATTATTTAGTAATTTTAAAAATTTATTTATGAATTTTATTATTGACTTTTTCTCTTGAGGAATATGAAATGCTTGAAAAGACTTATCCTCTTTTCATTATCCGCTCAAAGAGAGACGTCCAATCAGGCTAATAGTTCATTAGATAAACTCTTCAAAAAATCTATGGGGATTTGCCTTGTTGTTCAAGTATTTTGTTATTTGGTTCACATTCGAAATAAATGAACAATTAATTAGATGGAATTTTGCGCTATAAATCAAATGAGGGATGAAAAGATTCCTCAATCATGACATAAATCCTTGGCAATTATTTGTCTGGCCAGGCAGGGAAAATAAAGATATTAAACTGGCTTTAATTAGCCAAGCCGTGTGTTGCCAAAGATGGAAATAAACAGAATAAGCCGTAACTTTGTCTGATAATTGCTGATTATTTTCTCTAGAAACAAGGATTGTTCAAGTCTGCTGGACTGTTCAAGTCGGCACACTTCAGTCCCAAGTCTGTTATTCCCATATTAAAATTTTTTTTGTTTTTTTTTTTATATTAATGTCTGATCGCTGGCTCATTTCTGAAGTTGTTAATGAAAACGACAAGCAAATAGACACTCGACAATCACACTTACCCAAGACTCTCTCAGCAACTCAAATGTGCCATGCATCTAATGAGTCGTACGAGACTGAGAGAAAAGAAGCAAAACTTCAAAGCCAGCGACAAATCCATGAGATACTCATGCACTCATTATTCTTCCACACCAGCAAACGAGCAAAAACAAAGAGAACTTGTTGAAAGGCAAGAAGAGGCAAGGCGAATAAAAAAGAGTTCAAGTTGCTTGGAACTGAGCTAAGTACAAACAACAACGAGCTTTGTAAAATGAAATCACAAAAAAAAGGGGTTAAGACCTGATTTGCGTTTGCTCCCCTCACACCCAACCCAACAATCCAAAGCCAAAAGAGATCTGAGAAAGCAGACCATTTTTGTTTGCAAAGGGCAAAAAGAATAGAAAGGCGACTTGTCTTTGCTCTTGTGTGCACAAGAGAAAGGCTTTATGTATGAATGTGTGTGTGTCTGTGTGTGTGAGCCATAATGTCATTTGTCTGTTAATCATGTTGTCGTCTTTATAAGTTGCGCCAACTTTACCAACTTTTTGCATAATGCGCCCAGATTCTTCCTCTTTCTGTTTTCCTTTTTTTTTTTTTGCAATTTTCCTAAGCTGTTTGACTTCTTGAGAAAAACTTGTTGAGCCAAGAAATCTATGAGGAGAAATATACATGCAAGTCTTATGCATTTTAAAGACGGTACAGGTCATCAGACCAAAGGCCTTGAGTTGATTAGTCGGATTTTTCTTTCGAATTGTTTGAGCTTTCCTTTTTGGTTTAGTTTTATTCAAATTTTCCAATTGACAGGTTCTCAAATATATCGTTTTTTTTCTAATTTCTTAAGTCGGAACTCATCAGAGATTTCAGTTGACTTCAAGTCATTTATAATTCAGACAAACACACTCATACCAAAAGTCCTCTTCATCATAACTAAATAATTCTATAGCCTTAGCTCAGGCTCAGCCTCGTTGTCTGAAGTGGGCAGGAAAATTTATTTCCACCCAAGCCACATGAAAGAAATATAAACAAGAATGGCAGACAGAGCCAAGTGAAACTACAACTCGCTTAATGGATATAAAATAATAGACACCAAGGCATACCTTGGCTCTGTGGATATCCCATTTGACCAACTAGCCAAGCGTCCATCGTAAATGAAAATGTCGCCATTGCATGCTCTTTTCCCCATTTTATGATCCAAGTGTAACCAACACTACCATAAGAACAAGAAGCTGGCTACACTCCAGTCATATTCTGAATAATACAAGACCAAAAGAAATGAGCGGGTGGTTTCGACTTGTATATATATATATATATATATTTTTTTTTTTTTTTTGGACTGATTGCCCAGGGACGCACACGCGTGCACTTCAATTACCCAACAAGCTTGACTGCCTTTGGCTGTCTTCAATCTTCTGGGACAGGTTCTACAACTACTTACATTTTTTTTTTTTTTTTTTTGCTCTTTTCACTTGGCATTTTTATGTGCTCTTGATTTTTTGTTTTTGTTGGTTTCGCATTCGGTTTGTGGTTGGGCTCTCATAATTTGGGCTTTGTTTTATTGTGGACTGTTTACACGTAAATCGTCAAAACATATAACCCACAATTGTTGGTAGGAGCGGAGCCCTTTAAAAATGTGAGTCACGTTTTAAGTTTTGCCTTCTGTGTCTTCCGACTTGTCTGCTTGGCCGGCTCTGTATTTGCCCTTAAATGGGCTGCTTAGCCCGCAACGTCATAATCACCCTGGCCTTTGTCTTTGACTTGATCATGATTATCTTGGTTATGTTTTGTTTTTGCTGTTTTTCTTGTTTTTTTTCTGTTTGCTTGGTTGGGCCAAACGTGGTCCCCGTTGGCTGGGCCAATTGCCATTTATAGCGCTAATTGTAGACATTTTGCGCTTGTTATTTATAAACGCACACGTTTTCTTTGTTATGGCCTGGTCTAGCCTGGCCTGGTCAGAAGTTTTTCCATAAGAATCTTGAACAATTTTGGCAGCTACCATAAATGGACCAGACTAGTTGATGAAGGTTCAGCCCCTCAAGCCTTGTAAGAATTTTCTTTCATTTTTTTTTTCGACTCAAATTGATAAGCCAGAAATGAATTGAAATATTACAAGAAATCGTTCCAAATTATAGCTACTTTTTACAAGAACTTCATAATCTTTTCTAAGCTTATAGAAAGTGATAATCTGGCTATTGAATAAATAAACAAAAATAAGGAAAATGAATTTGGAAAATTTGTAAAAAGAATTTTTTTTTTTTTTTTTGTTTCTTTTTTTGTATTTGTTTCAATGAGCTTAACTCTCTGACCAAAAGAAATCGATATTGTTTTCGCTCAAAATAAAGAGTGTATCTTGTTTCTTTAAACTAATGAAGAAGATTATTATTTTTCTTACTCTCGAGCAATTAGCAGACATTAGCCCTGGCGCCAGTTGTTTGGCGTCAGAAAAGTTTTGGCTTGCCTTGCCTTGTGTTGGGCAAAATATTAAAGTCAGGGTGGCAAAAAGATGATGGGAAAATATTAAATTTATGAATTTCAATGGTTTGCAGGTGGCTTCTTTCTTTTTATGCGGAATACATTTTCACAACGATTGTGTGAGCCCTTCGGCTTGGCCAGGCATGTGGACACACGCAAACGGCCACCGCTTCCGGCCATTTGTGTTTACTAATACAGGCACATAAACAATACACACACAAGGGCATAAAAAAAAATTACAAAAAAAAATTTTTATTTTTTTTTTGGTTGGTTGGTTGGCTGGTTTTGGCGGAAGTGTCGTATTTCACCGAAAGCCCTGCATATGAATATTTGCATATATGCTCGGGTTTTGTTTGTATTTCTCTCGTATTTATTATGATTTTTTATTGGAATTTTTCAACGGTTTTTGTGTGCATTAAAAATCTATAAATATTGAGGGAGAGATGAACAGAGGATGAGCGAAAGGGGGAGAGGGAGACTGCATCATTATATAGATATTAAAATTTATCACAATTTCGCTGCTTAACATAAATATTATTATTATTTTTTTTTTGCCAGCGACCAGGGCTGCGATAAATAAAGATTAAAATCTTCTCTCCAAAGAGTGCACAAAAGTGGCCGGCACTTAATTTCAATTTATTTACACAAACACACATACACACACACGCACACACACACACATATGGGAGGAGAGTCACTTTGGCACAGGCAGCAAGATGAACGCACTTTTGTCATGTAAATAGAGTGGGTGGTGAATTGTTTTGGGGGCCATTGTGATAAATTATAAATAAATTGTTTTACAGTGTTCTTTTTTTTTGGGGTGGGGTGGGGTGGGGGTGTTCAAGGATTTTGCAGAGCCAAAGTGTTTGTTTGCATTGTTGGCACACAATAAAAAGCCGAACCATGTTTCAATTGCAAAAATTAAAGCCAACAAGTGCAGAGCTGAAATGGCAACAGCCATAGTAAAAGCAGTCAAAGTAAAAATGTAAAGGCAGAAATCAAAATGGCGACGGCTCGGATATTGCAAAAAAAAAAAAAAAAAAAAAAAAAATCACGAGGAAGAAGATGATGAAGAAGCATTACGTATACGCACAGTGGTATTAAAATTCACAGCGTGCGTTGTGATTTTTATGCACGCGTTTCGTACACTTTTTTATGGCCATTAAATCAAAGTACAAATAAAAGAAAGTAAATAAAAAAAAAAGTAATAATAAAATGGACCAGTCTCTGGGCAGATTGGGTAGAGGCAGAAGTCTAGAACGAGAGTAACTGAAAATGATGGCAGCGCTGCTGAGGCTGGGACAATTGTTGGCTTTTTTTTCCTCTTCTTCTTCTTCACTTTTTTGGTTTCAAATGAAATGTTGAAATGCTGTCATAAAAATGCGAAAATTCGTTAAGTGCACTTTACGCTCAACGGGGGAAACAGAGGGCCAAACGAGAGAGAGGCTATCCAAAAATTTTCAAACAAATAGATGAATAAATGACTGAATGACTGACTGAATGAATGAATGAATGAGTGAGCATGATTATCCTTTCTGCATTTGATCAACTGAATATTTCAATTTTAATTTGCATTCTTATTCAAATATTGAAAATATCAACAAAACATTTTACAGGCAATCGCACACATAATTAAGCCGATTTATGATGCAATATTTTCATTTGTTTCATTTCATTTCTTTTTTTTTTTACCAAAATCAAATGAAATAAAATTCTATCACATTCAATAAGCCATACCGCACAATTTATGTAATTTCTTTTTAATTACTTTTTAATAAAAAAAAATAAATAAAAATTGTAATATTTTTATAACAACAACTAAAATGGATGGAGGTGGGTGAGGGGCAAGTCTGGTTTGTAGCATCGTTCATAAATGCCACACATTTTTAGCTTTAGGCCAAATATGTGCACTTTACCATTTTAACTAATTGGCATACACGAAATGCTTTACGCCACAGCCACTGCCTATGCCACTGACTGCGGTCGACCCGTTTGCCTGCACAAAAGCAACAGGCATCCATGTGCATGTGTGCATGTGTGTGTGTGTGTGTGAGTTTGGCTGCCGGCGACATTTGAAAATACAAACAAAATAATTTGATGGTAATACGCATAAAATTTATAATAAGCAAACAGACACACACACACACACACATGTATGCATACCCGCTTAGATAGAGTTGGAAAGGCTTAGCCAGGCGGCTTAGATAATTTAACATGCTAAAAATATTCCAAAATTGTGTATGGAGAATTTGAAAATTCAAAATTGCTAACACCATCCCACCCCCCCCCCCCCCCGGCCACACCACCCCCTCTGTTGGCAGTTGTCAGAAACATTGGCATTAATTGGTTTTTCAGCCATATTTCTCGGGTGTGTGTGTGTCTGTATGTGTGTGTGTGTGTTGGCTTTCTGTTTTCTATTTCATATGCAAATGCAGATTTAATGAGCTCCTATACGACTTGCTGAGCGTAACAAACTATACTAAATTTGTATCCTTTTTGAAAGGTGTATTTTTTTTTTTTTTTGGCTTCCCTTTAATTTTCAATTGGTGTTAATTTGTTTGTGTGTGTGTGTGTGTGTGTAACAAATATTTTGTTAATTTTTAATTTTAATTGCAATTGTTCGTAATTTCATGGATAATTATTCCGGTCTCACCGTCTGTAACATTTTTGGTCTGTCAAAAAAATCCATTTTCAGCAACAATGAATTTTCATATAAAATTAAATTGAAATAAAATCAGTTGGGTTTTGGGGGCGGGGACATCGGGGAGTGAGCGGTCTATCAATTAGACTAATTGCGCATTTAAATTGGCAAATTATCATAGACATGGCTGGCTGAGTGCATATATTGTATGACTCTCGATATATATTTGTCTATATTTCTTTATAATCAATCAATTATTTATGCAATAAATTTGCCTGAAATCAAATAAATACAGCATATTTCATTTCGAAAATTCGAGTAGAGTAAACCAAAAAATTCTTGATGAATTTATTATGCCAGCTTAAAAATGGTTTTAAATTCAATTTGGTTTGGGGTTTTTCTCGTTTTTTTTTTCTTCCCATTTTTGTGTCTTGTTTGGCAATGACAGGGCCAGTGAGTTGGCAGCGTTTTGCAATTTGCACTTTTTTAATTTGTGGCCAATGCATTTGGTTTTGGCCATACATCGGGTTTGCCACTCTTTTGCTCTCAATCCTTCAACCTTTCAGTTAGTTAGTTAGCCATTTTGATGGTGCCAACACCAACGCCACCGCAGCTGCCTGGCTTTGTATATGAAAACCAATTACAAAAAACACTCACACACACACACACACACATACACACACATTGGTTTGTGAGAAGCCAAAAAATGGTTGAGTTTGTTTTGGGTGAAGATTTTTTTCACCACTTTCAAAATGAGAAACTTTTAATTGTTAACAGCTTCAGTATTCATTTCAAATGGTTTATTTTATTATGCTTTTCTTCTTTCTTGGTAGCCTTATAAATTTAATTAAATTCTGAAAAAAAAAAAAAACTGAAAATACTTTGGTATTGCCTCATTTGTTTACGCAAATATGGTAGCAAATGGGCTTACCACACCACTTGGCAGCTTTCACAAGCTTAACTCCTTTCTTCTTCTTCTACTTCTTCGAGCACTTTGACTTCAATGATAAAGTGTGTGTCTGTGTGAGCCATTGCGTTAGTGTGGATTGTTTTATTGCTCAGTCACAGAAAGTGTTGCATACTGCAAGGGGCAGGCGAAATGTTTGGCCACCCACAAAACTCATTTGAGTGTGTGTATGTGTGTGTGTTTGGTTAGTGTTTACTAAGGAATATTAATAGCTTTTGATCGAAGAAAATAGAAAAAAGTAATACTAGCATATTTTTCTTTATTAAAAATTTCGAAAAGAGCATTAAAGCAGCATAAAAGTCTAAGTAAAATTTTCTATGAAAATAGTTTTTCCTACCAATTTGCATGGGCATTCTGTATTTTTCTTTTTGCAGCTTGAAACTTTCCAAAGTGTTTTTCTTACGCTTACCAAAGTGTTATTTTTTGCGCTTTTCAAAAAAAAAAAATTTTTTTTTTTCCTACTAAAAAAAATTGTTGCCACTAAACAAAGAGAAATATGGAAAAACAACAGACACTGAGAAAGAGAATGAAAATGGACACATTTATGCAAATGGTCACTGAGTGAAATATTCAAATTTGTTTTGCTTTGCATGTGTGTGTGTGTGTGTGTGTGACAAATGTGCTCGTTTCTGAATGATTTCAACTCTTTGGGGAAATCATCATTTCTGCATTTATGGCAATTTTAGAAGTGTTAATGTCATTTGTTTTCATTATTTCAAAATGCACATATTTTTCTGTTTATTTATTTTATTTTTTTGCTATATAAAAAACTTTATCCATTTGTTTATTATTTTTTTTTGCGCGAATTATTGCGGTTTTCACCATCTCGGTTACATCAATTTGCTTGTCTATTTTTATTAAAATTCATTATTTTATTATTTTTTTGACCGCAATAAATAACTGTTGCAATTTTTATCTGTACATAGATTCATTTGATATTTTATTAATTACTTACTTCTTTTTTTTTATGAAGACTTTTTTTTTACAGTGATTCCTATTTTTTTCTGTTTACTCCTTTTTCTTGGCTTTAGTGTTGCTGGTTTCCTTTGGTCTTGTTGTGCATTTTAAATAGATTTTTAAGTAATTTACTGCAAAGAGAAGAGTGATAAAAAAACATTGCGTGAAAAATATGCAAATTAGTTCAGAAAAGGACGAAGGAGTTCGCGCATAGAATGCAGTGTAAACACACATCTGATTAACATTTCAAATGAGCTTCCCGGCTTGCTGCTGGCTTCCTCCATTCATTCTGTCATTTCCACTCGCATTTCTTATATGACAAAATGTGATAACTTTTTAACTTTCCAACAGACGACGACAACGACGACGACGACGAAGTGGCCACCCCGACGACAAGTACAAGTGTTTAACCATTACACATGTCTTCTTTAAATGTGAAAAGTCTGAAAGTCCCCGTGAGTGTGTGTGTGGGTGTGTGTGTATGAATGTTATTATAATACTAATTATGTCATACATATGCAAAAGTAGCTAACAAGCTGCTGTCGTGCACCGTGCTCAAGTGCATGACACGCGTTTCTGAGCCACTCAAAAAAAAAAAAAAATAAATAAAATAAAAAACATAATTTTTTTTTTTTGGCCCATTCAAAGGGCAGAGCTTCTCTACGCTCCCTGTGAGTGGGTCTATTTCTAATTAAATTAAGCACATTGCCACTTAACCGCATTGCAGCTCCCCAACACCAAAGCCACGAAGGAGTCGCATAAATTGCAAACAATTTGCAATTCAAGTGATGTGTTGCCGCAATTGCAACTGCTGCCAAGTGCCAAGCAAGTCGAGAGGAGCTTAGGCCAAAAACAAAATATAATCAGCCCTTCCCTTGCCAAGATTACAACGGACTTACCATGCCATGCTAAATTGTCTCAATTGGCTCTAAGCAAAAGTTTCAAACAAAAAAAAAAAAAATTGTATCAATTAAATAAACCAATTCAATTCGGGGATTTTGATAAAATAAAGAAAACATTTAATAAATATTCTCAAATTGATTTTATGACAGAATGAAAGAAATAAAGGCAAAGTTGATATAAGAAAAACTGTACTTTTTATTAAGGGTTTGTCTAGCAGAGCCGACGAAAATTGATTTATATTTAGCAATTTATTTTATTCTCTGAATCATAAAGGAAATACAAATATTTAATTAAAAATTTATTTCTTAAATATTTGAGAAATATCTTCAATACTATCTAATCTCATCTATCTATCTAAGTCTGACTAATCTGATTTAGATTAAATCTCGTTAATCGAATTTAGCCTTGACCGAACTATTATATAGCTATATTTCTAGATTATAGATCCAAGTCTGTTCTAGGCATATTCCTGATACTCTTTACCTAATCTTAGTTACTTGCAGAATTTATAAAGAGATATCGGGTTCCATCAGGGTCAAGCTATTAGATTATATAGCTGCCTTAGAGATTCCAATCAATTCGGAATCCACAGTATAAATCTTTTTTAGATCTCAGCTTAGCGAGCTAAGCCTGGATCGGACTACTATATCATATAAATCCAAATTGGTTCTAGGCATATCTATTCTTACCCAAGCTAAATCAAATTGCTAATTTGCAATCTTTATATAGAGACATATAAATTTCCATAGGGATCAAGCTACTGGATTATATAGCTGCCTTACAGATCCCATTCGGTTCAGAATTATTACCCCATCTTCAATTGTTCAGCTTACTATGAATAATAAATAAAAGAGCCCCAAGAATATTTGTATCCCTTCTATAAGAGTCTGAAGACTCTGACATCCCACAGATATCCTGATCCACTGCTTACAAGTAAATTTCTTATCCCCTTATTTATTTTAAAGACAATTTTATAATATTTGAACAAAAGTATTTCTTTTTTTTGGCAAACAGTCAAGAGTTTTTGCTCTTCAAGAGAAGAAGAAGAACAGGGTTTTTGTCAATTTTGCTTGCTTCTTCCAAGAGAGAAATAAGTAAATCATGGTTTTTTGATTTCATAAATGCAAATCAAATTATATATACAATTGGAAAATATTTTAGTCTCTCTTAGTTTATATTTATTTATTTTATTATTTTTACATTTGATTAAATGATTGTGTAAATTTTTCCAGACAGAAAACTTTTCATGTAAAATATTTTCTTGGAAAAAGATTCAATGAAAATGTTATTTATTTATTCTTGTATTTGTTTTGATTTCATCAAGTTGAGTACATATTTTTCGCCAACAAATTGCACATTTCTTGCAAGTTTCCTAGTCATTATGTGGGACATGTGATACGGCCAGTTAGTTGATGAAGCTGCCGGAATGGCCAAGAGATGCTATCTCCACTAATTTGCATAGAAACCGCAATGGGGTATCGCACACACACACACACACTCATACATGTTACTACTTAGACTAGATGATGGTGGTTTTATATGGACTTTTAATATGCCAGCTTAGGTTGCAGCAGTGAGAAGTCAGCGAGGCATAAAGTTGCATGCATTCATAATACACCTTTTTGGCCTGGCCAACAACATCCTCTCACTTGGCTTTGCACCCTTTTGCCAGTCTATTCTGTCTGTTTGTTTGCCGGTGCATCTGTCTATCTGTAAGCTCCATTTTCATATTGAAAATCACTGAAGTGGCAAGCCTCTCCCGCCCGCCCCCGTTGCGGCATGAGTTTTTCTCTGTTTCTTTCATTTCTCTGTTTTTTTCTGTTTTTATGTGGTAATTTTGGTTCTTTTGCAAGAAACAAAAGCGTAGCATGTTAATTTCAATACACACTCACACACACACACACTCGCACAGAACCTGCAACTTAATGAGCGCTGTTTAGCTGCAGCAACAATTCTCAATGGATGTTAATAAAAGTATGTGCATAATTTTTATTGCCAGTGTTGCCATTTTCTTCTCCCTTCAGCCTCTTTCTACCATTCTCTGTCTCTTTTGCTTTTTAATAACGAAATGTGCAAATGTGTCTGGGTTTGAGATGGACTAATATTTCCATTCAGTAAACTAGCACACTGAGAGAAATTTTTAGAAGAAATCTAAGAAAATCTTTTTAATTTTATTTCAGTTTTTCTTTTCTTTTTTTTTTTTGTTTTGGGGAAAATTGGTGGATGACTGTACCTGACATTTACTAACCTGGGGCTCTCAATTTACTTTAAACAGATAAAATAAGAAATTGTTAAAATTAAGACCCATTGGACTTTAATTGTTTATGAGAAAGCTTAAAATTTTGCGAAATCAAATGAGGGGAGAGTAGGTAATGAGATAGTAATAAGTAGGAGAGTGAGACTGAGTTAAAAGGACTTAAACAAATATTTTACTTATTAATTAAAGAAACAAAGCTTCAAATTTCTAAGAAGACTTTATTTATTTTTTATATATAAATTTAATTTTAGAGCTTTATCTAGGTGATCCAATGATTTTCTATATATTCTTTCATAAGCTCAAGACTTTTTCTCTCTGTGCAGTTATGAAATAAAAGACAGTTGAAATGGTTGGGAGTTGCAGGAATCCCTGGACCCTTGGAGTCGCAACCACTCCAATCCAGCCTTTCCAACTCTCTTCTTGCCCTCACCCTCTTTCAGTGTATTTATCATGCCTGCATTTTCATATATAATTGCATTTTAGCTGGTTGAAGATAGTCTCATTTTTTTTTTTGTTTTAAATAACCGGCATTTTGTTGGCTGCATTTCCTATCATCAGGGTGCTCCCTCCCAGACTACCATTTGCTTTATCCCAGTTTGTTTTGTCTTTTTGTGTTTATTTAAGTTAGCTAATTTATTTGGCTATGCATTTGGGGTATTCGCTATTGTCTGTCTGCTCCCCCCCCCCCTCTCTCTCTCTCTCTCGCACTCTCTGTTCTCGTTGTTCTTTTATTGTTTTGCCATTTTCATTGGAACGGAGTGTGTGGAGTGTGGAAATTTTTACAGTTGCCTCGCTCACCCAGTTTGGCTTTTGTTTGCATGCTAGAATGTGTCTGAAAAGTATCTGGCAAATGTTTTATATTGTCTATTTCTGCTTCTTCTTCTACTTTTTTGTTTTCCTATTTTTTTTTTTTTTTTTGTTCCGCTTGAATATTTATAAAGTGCAAAATTGTAATTACTTCAATTGTCTGTGTGTGTGTGTGTTTGTGTGTTTGTGTGGATTTGCAAGTTAAGTTTGGTAGTCAGTTGCCCATATTTTTGCTTTTATTGTTCAGAGCACCCTCTTTCATATGATTTGTTTTCTTTCTTCTTTTTCTGATTCTTCTTTTCTGTTTTTTTTTTTTGTTTCAGAATTTCTGTATTGTTTTGGGTCTTTTTCCGGTACTTTGTTGTTTGTGTATCTGTTGGTAAGTTTGGTAAAATTTGCGCTCGATTGCATTACGGAGGCTTCCAAATGAAGCGTTGTTTCCACCACTTCCTCATTAGAAATGAGAGAAAAACATAACGAAGACGAAGAAGAAGAATAAATCAGAATTGCTTGGTCGTTTGCTTCGATTTCACATTTGAAAGGCCAAAGAAAAAAAAAAAAAAAAAAACAACAACAACATGGACTAACTATGTTCCCTTTTCAAGCCAAGCGAGTGTGTGTGGTTGGCTTTCTCTTCTAATCAACTTGCCACCGCATTGGCCACACTGAGAACCAGGAAGAAAAAAAAGCATAGATTTTTTTCCTCTTCTTCTTCTTCTACTTCATATGCCTGCTGGTTTGTTGCCTTTGTTGGTGGTATCAATGCGCTTTGACTTTGTGTTAATTACCTTTTGTGTGGTAACTAGAAACTTGCGGCAACTCTGAGGCAAGGAAAATCAGAAGCTCAAGCCAGGAAGTCACTGGCACGCACACAAACCACAGAATTTCCCATTCTTTCCATTTTCTTTCTTTCCAGCCAAGGCACATTTTTGCGTATAAATCATCTTCCATGAACATGCGTGTGCAGGCAACTTAAACAAATGAAAATGAAAATAAAAAAAAAAAAAAAACCCAAAAAAGTATACATTTTTTCGGCATTTCGAATTCCTTTGTCCTTACGTGTTATTTTCTTCTTTTTTTACGACTTTTATCCTGGTTTTTACCTTTGCATGTTCAACTTTAATTGAAATCTGGTGTGTGTGTAATTTTTCTGGTTTAAGGGAAACCGAGCAATTCACTTGACCTTTGTGAAAATTTCTGGGTGCTCGGTGAATTGAACCTTGAAATATTTGAAAAATCTTAACCTACTTTTGAGTGAATTCATAAAATAAGCAAAGATTTTTATTTTATTTCATTATTATTTTGTAATCAACAATGTCGACCATAAATATTTGCCTGGCCCAAGTCGGTTCGGCCTGATGAGAGCAGAGAATAAATAATCAAGTAGACGAAGAAGAAGAAGCTGAAAAAAAAACAAACTTGTGAAAGCGCTCATTATGTACAACAACAACAACAACAACAACGAGAATAACAACTGTGACAACAATGACAAACAAATGGAACAGCTGCCCTCGCAGTTTTCAGTGTTCTGGTCGACTTTGGCGGAAACTTGCAAAAAGCTTTAAATTACCAGCCAGGCGGCGGGTGCTGAAAGGTGCCCGAAATGAGGGTGGGTCGGGCAGGGGGGGGGGCTGGGGAACAGAGTCCCTATAGTGACTTTGGTCAGCCTTCAGAGCTGTCACAAGGCTCAACTTCATTTTATGCGCTGACAATTTCTCATTATAAAAATTACAGTGCCGCTGTGACGGCACACAAACAAACAAACAAACCAACACACGCACACAATCACAGAGATACAAAATTTCATGGATACAAAAGCTGCAGCAGCAGCAGCAGCAGCAGCAGAAGCAGCTTCAACAACTGAAATGATTGTGAATAAAATTGAAATGGGATAGGGGGAAAAAAAAGCCAATGCCTTTGTTGATAAGGTAAGTAGAGGGGCGCCACGTATTTTACAGGATCTGAAGGCATACACACACACACACACAGAGAGAGAGAGAGAGAGAGAGGCAGGCAGACAGACAGACATGACAAACAAGTCGGTATAAATGTCAACTGTCATCGTTGGAAATTTGTTTTCCGGCAGACTTGGAGCAAATAAATGGAAGCAGTCCAACGAAGCCCAAGAAGATTCACCGAGATACTCGTTGACTTGCCAAAGCCAAACCAAACCAAGCCCAGCCAAGTCAAGCCAAGTCAAGACAGAGTCATGAAATTATTAACTTTAAATGGAATTTTTAAGTAGTTTTGTTTGGTTTTATTTTATTTTGTTTATGTCCGCCCTCCCACTCGTCTTTCAATTGTATTTCTTAAGTTAAAAGTTTTTGTTTTTTTTTTTGTTAAACTTTAGTTTTTCTTTTTTCTTTGGGATCTAAGAAAACTCATTAGCGCCTGGCCGGGAGTTGGGCTTCAGTTGTTTTGCTTTGAGTGCCAAGCTGGTTGGCTGGCTTTGTGGGTGCTTCATAAATCACGCCGCATGTCATTAACTCACGATAAATCTGTCATAAACAATGCAACACATAAATTGCTGCTGCCGCTGTTGCTGCCACTGCCAAGTGACGTTGATGTTGCAACATTTCATGATAGCGCAGCCCTGGCAAATATGCAAATCAGTTTGGCAGGCATTATTCTTACCACCCTCTTTAACCCCGCCTGTACTTGTTTTGCTCTTTTGAGTGCCTCATATTTACGATTATAGACGCGAGTGTGTGTGTCTTTGACATTTGCCAAAATTTGTATAGTGCCATTGTGCGGAGAATTTCTTTATGTGAGTATATGTCAAATTCCATAGGATTGCTCTGCTCTTACCCTGTCACATTCAATATGATAAATCGGCTTTGAGCTATATCGACTAAGTCCTTTGTCTTCTCAACTTTTGAAGGGCTTAAGGTTGTGTGTTTCCATCGAAACGAAAGATCTGAAATGCATTAGCACAATTTCGAAAATTTCTATTCCAATCTTTGGGAACTTTTGTACAAATTGCCAGCTACCGAGTTTTTGTTTTTTTGTGGGGTAAATAAATGCAATTTCGTAAGAAAAGTATTTTGCACCCGTTAGAGGATTTCTTAGCATGTGCAGTGGCGATAAACATCTGAAGAATGACTTTGCCGGTGGCCGGAGACCAAATGAAGGCAGAAGGTTAAAACTCCAGTAAAATGCTTCAATTACAATTGAGATTGCGGTGACAGGGAAGGCAGCCAAACAGAAAAGGTTGGTTAAAACTTTTTGCCCACAAAGGCTAAATTACAGGGTCTTCATGGTTGGGCGCTTGAGGTCTGCAAAAGGGTCGCCGAGCTCTACCGAACCTTACATACTCTTTAGAACCCGAAATTGAAATAAATACCTGGGTTAGTTAGGCACCCAAAAGAAACTCAGTATATAAATGTATAGGGATATATTTATCTCATATATAAAATTTAAGAGATTTTTATCAGATATATGGAGATATACTCAGACTAGATTTAGCACTTCGAATACTTCCAACAAGTTTCATGTCTTTCTACAGAGCACATCGTATCATAGGCAGATCATTTTAAGCCTTAATCGCTTGTGGTCTATTTCACTATGATATAGTACTTCGATCCAGGCGAAACTTTGTATGTATATTTGTCTAGATATAATCTACTCATATATAAAATTTGATTAGTATTGTATAATATTTCATCGAGATATGCCAAGATAGGCACAGAAAAAAAGAGTATAAGAAATACGTTCTGATTGGATGTGGGCCTGGTAACATTAGCAGTGTTATTGGCCGGTGTTCGGGGGCAATGGATTGACATTTAAATGACCTTTAATTGATGGTGGGCCGACTCTGGCGGGTTGATTCGGTTTGAGCTCCCAATGATTGAGTGCCGTCGTATGGTCTGAAATCTTCGAGCTTGCAATGAACCGAACGCGTTATTGCGGTATGTAATTTTCATTTGAATATACAAAATTTACGACATGTTTGTGGTTCTGTTTTTATATACGTTTTTTCTCTAGTCGGTTTGTTTTCTTGTTTTCGGACTGGCTTACTGAATTTGGTTGGGATGGGCAGAGACGTTTGGCTAGCTGTTAAAATATTTATGTGCCTGTCTGTAACTGTAACTGATTGCTGATGAGCGCTGCTGATGTACTGGCCTGGCCTGGTCTGCTCTGGCTTGGCTTGGTTCGGTTTGGCTCGGCTTATAGAGTAAAAAGCGCAGCCTGGCGAAATGAAAATTTATCGTGAACGGAGAAGAAAAAAATCGCTAGAAAAAAACGTAACATACACCAAAAAAAAAAACCTCCAACACTTCCACCGGACATATACAAATGCATGAGTGTTCGTGTGTGTGTATTTTCATGTATGTTAATGGCTTTTCCTTGTCTCTCAGTGTGGGTGTTTTTTTATTTCTATATCTTTTTTTATGGTACCTCTTTTTGTTGTTGCTGTTGTTGCTGTGTTGCCATTTTGCCCTGTTATTTTTTTGTACTCCTCTGACACTTCCGCCGGAAGTTTGCATGTTTCTGTATCATTGAAAAAATCTAAAGCGCGCTAAAATGAGCGCTTAAAAAAGCCGTAAAAGCAGCCGAGTGGCCACACCAAAGGTCGTGCTCCATCAACGCAACTAGGACCAAACAAAGTCAATCTATTTCCCCACCACCCGCACCCCATCCCTCGTCTCTACTAGCTCATTTGCCAAACGCTTGGCTGGTGTGCGCTTTATTATTGTTTGCTTATGATCCACAATCGGCAAAGTCTGCGTGTGTGTATGTGTGTGTTTGTGTGAGTGTGTGTGGCGCATAACCGTAATTGCGGCCATCGCAGAGCCGTTGTTGCCACTGTTATGCGTGTTGTTGTTGCCTTAAAGTCGATAACATGTCATTTGAGCGTCGCTAATGTCTTCATTTATTTTCAGCCTGCCGCTCCTCGTCCAAAATCAAACTCAGACTAAATCGAGCAGACCGGTCCTGGCCTGGCCCACAAAATTGTCAGTGGTCTGTTCGCTCTGTTTAGTCAAAACTTTGTTGTCTATTTAGCGATTTCGCCTTTCTTTTTCTACTCTCTCGCTCTCTCATGGACTCTGTCTGTCTCTATTCATTATTGGCCATAATTGGACATGAGTTTGCCTTGTCTTGTTTACACACAGAAACACACACACATGCATGCATTTTATGAGCGCTTAAATGTGCCAATTTTGTGGTTTGTTTTAACCCCTTTAGGCTTTTGGTCAAACCTTAATTTGTGTGTTGACAATTTCCCAAGAAACGATTGAGTTGATTTTGTTTCCGTTTTTTTTTTTGAGGATGAGAAAGAAATTTCGTTACACGACTAATTTCCACTCGTAATTCACAATGCCTTACTTACATTCCGGGCACGCATTTTGGACATAAACCAAGCATTTCCACAAAGAAAACTTCATCAATGTGGCAAAACGAAAACAAAAAAAAATAAGAAGAAGAAAAAGAAGCACAAAGGCCCAAAAAAATTTGTTAGCCAAAGTGTCGATTAGTGGGGTGGTAATTCGCTTGTGCCACTCTCACTATCTCCTTCTTTCTATAATGAGATGTAAGTCGCACACACACACACACACACACACATGCTTATCCTCTGTGCATGTGAAGAAGAAACTGAAGCAAAAGAGCCCAAAATGAAGTCCAAAACTGACAGCAGGGAAAATTTTGGCAACAAAGTTGTAATGGCAAAAGCTTAAGCTTTGTTGAACAGGCTAAGCCGGCGTTCTCTTGGCTGCTGGTCAGGCATAAACTTTTCCTCACACACACCCGCACACCCACACGCATAAAGGAAACAGCATTCGCAATGGTCTGAAATGAGTAAATGGTCCTGGCTCCTAACTGATGTGACTGCTGGACACGCAACCAAACTAGTAGAGGGCCAGCCTGGGCTGAGAAAATGGAAAGGTTTTGGAAAGAACCCAAACTTGACCAAATTCTCAATCAACGAGTTTTCAGCCAAAAAAAAAGAAGAAAAAAAAACTACTCTAATTGCTTGGATTTTGGTATTTTATAAAACCAAATTCATAACATTTTCAATAGTTGAAGATGATTTGTTCATCAAAGTTTTGCAAGTTTCTATTTTTTATTCACTTAAATGGATTTTTGTTTTGCAAAAAAAAAAAAAAAAGTGAAAGAAAATGTTGAAAAAATAACATGGAAAAAGCTGAGAAAAATTGTGAAAAATAAGTGCCAAGTTCGATCACTTCGACTGTTCTATACTCTATGTTCGAGTCTCTAGAACCCCTTTAAATAAAAGAGGATAATGAGTCTGATCTTTGAGGTGTTCAAATCTCAAGGAATTCGAAACCTAAAGAAGACATCGACTGGGCTTTCCTCTTATTTTTGAAGGGTTCAAATCTCAAGGAAGCCAAAGGAAAGTACATATTAACAGTTGCTTTCTATCATTTGTGAGGGGTTCAAATCTCAAGGAAACCAAAACCAATCTTATATCTGAGCTGTTCGAATCTCAAAGAATTCGAAAGTTTAAACTGACTCTGAGAATGAAGTCTCTTTTTTGAGGGTTTTGAAACCCAATACTAAATGCTAAAAATCTCAAATTCTCAACGGTCTTGAAACTCAAGAAAAATATCCTTTTCATTTTGCATTCTTGATTGATTTTACTTTCACTCTTGAAATTGCTACAATTCTGAGAATATCGTCTTACCTAGTTTTCACATTTACCAGGAATTTGTTTTATTAATTTTTTACTTCTAGGAAATTTGAAAGCGTTTAGCTGCTGATACTGATTTCATCCTTCTGAGAACTTGATAAGCTCTTGAAATTCCGGCATGTTTTTGGCTTAAGCTCAAATTTGGCAAGTCCATGGATATCGTAAAAAGAAATGTTTGTAAGCAATTTCATTAACCTAGCTTGGAAATTATGCAAGATAAGCAATTTTGGGTTCCGAATTCCAGGGTCAGAAAAAAAACAAAAAAAAAAAAAAAAAACAGAAGAAGCCATAACTACGATGGCATAGTGCATGCCTTCCCACTATTTCAATAAATCCTGCCAGGGTCTAGGGTATAAAAACAATGCAAAAAGAAATCAACTCTGTGCACACTACTCTGGATTGCGCTTAAAGTGCCAGTCACTTAGCCACATACTCACTGACACACACACACACACACACACACATAGACAGAGACACCCACTCAACACAACCCACAGTAATGACAGTTCAAAAGGGCAACAAAGTACTAAAAATAGTGGAAATTACCGCAGGATATTCAAATTTCCACATAAAGCACATGAATGGCTCCAAACGGTGAGTGCGAGGCCAGAAGGTAACGACCAAGACAAAGTCAGAGGTGGAGTGGTTAAAAACTAAAACGCGACACTGCCAACCAACTGAGTTAGCACACTGCATATGCATATGTATGTGTACATATGTGTGTGTGTGTGTGTGTGCATGTGGCTTAAGCTGCACATGGCATGCAAGTGCGGTAAGTTGCGCCATAATAAACTGCAAGTGAAAGGCAGTCGGAAGGCAGGTAAGCAGAATGAAACGAAATGAATAGAAAAAGTAAAAGAAAAGAAATAAAGTAGCAAACACCAAAAGCACTACAAAAGTACTTTTCAAAGAGTACGAGAGGAAGAGTATGAATGGTAAGAATGGCAGTGGCAAGCCAAGCCAACCAAAGCCAAGCAAATCCAGTCTAGACCAGACCAGACCAGTTGAAAATGGTGTTGTGAGTTTTGCAAGTTGTTAGGTGAATTGCGGGTCAGAATCAGACGGTTTGTGTAGTTTCGCCTCTGGCTTTGGCGATAAGAATCGAATGCTTTTTGCATTGCATGTTAACACATGCAAATTGAAATGTCTAAATCATCCACACTCACACTCACACACATACAAACTCGATGCTACTCTAAGCCAAAAGTATCGTACTGAAATACACAAATAACTCAAATTGCAATTTAATTGCCAGGCCCCGCGGGTCTTGGCCATTTAAAACTGCTTTGCCAAAGAGAATTCTCCTATCAAAGCAAGAGAGAGAGAGAGAGAGAGGGAGACAGGCAGATCCTTTATGAGTTCATTTGAAACTAATACGCTTTGACGTTAAATGCACAAAAGTCTCTCTCTCGGACATGAAGCACACATTTGGCCGGCTTAAAGCTTTAATCCATTCAAATCTTTGCCACATTTTGTGGGCCTGCAAAGTGTCGCGTAAATAAATTGAAATACTTGTGGTGCCGTTGACTCCAACATGGCTCCATGACTCCTTCTTCAGAGCTTCGTTGCTTCAGAGAGTGTCGCCTCTTCCTCTTCCTCTTCCACAGGCATGTGGGTTTATAATTAATTATTGTCGCAACATCATTTATCAGGCTATGCTAGGACAGAGTCTCACTCATTCTCTGGGGTCTGTTTATTTGCAAGTATCTCTGGTTGAGCCTTCACTCTCTCTCTCTCTCTCTCTCACTCTCTCACTCTTTGTTTCTTTCTTTGTCTTTGTCTCTGCCATGTTATCCTGACAAAAATGCAGCGAATATGTGAGTGTTTGTGGCAGATTATGGTCACACAGTGCTTAAACCTCAAACAAACACTTAAAAGGAGACAAACTTGCCCACTGCTATCTCTTTCTCTCCCTCACTATCTCTCTCTCTCTCTCTCTGTCTGTTGGTGTGTCTGACGGATGACTGTCATGTGCCTGGGCTGGCTGGTGGCATTTTGTAGCGTCATGAAAAATGATTTTCATAATATAATATTTGTCTGACAAGCGGCAAGCGAGTGTGACCAAGTGGCACAATTTTAACACGTCGCCGCCAAACACTCGAGTACGTTATATTTTTTATTTTTATTTTTTTTTTTAAGTGTGTCAGTTTCTGGCAAATTTATTGTAAAAAAATTATGAATCAAATGAAAGAAGAAGAAGAAGAAGAAGGATCTGAAATAATTGGTTGTATTAAGAGTGAAATTCAGTGGCATCAAAGCATTGAGTTTAATTGGTAGCAACTGTACTTTACGAGTACTTTAAAATGCCCGTTGATTCTTTAGTCACTCAATCACGTTCATTGCATAACGACAGCTGTACAATAGTTTTAATTTAATAACTTGTCAATATGCTGCTTGAAATTCTTTTAAGCCTTTGCTACACAATTAAGCGTTGTTTTTGTTATGTTAAAATACAAAAAAAAAAAAAAAATACTTTAAATATTCATAAGCAATAAATGAAATTGAAGGCAGTCCAGTCTCGACGACTTTTGGGTACACTACTCAGCCATAAAATATAGTTACTCCCTGTCACAGTCTCTGGCATACAAATATATTCGATCCATTATATAAGTTCATTATGGTCTTAGCTTTTGTAATCTCTCAAAATTAAGCAGCTTGAAAGACTTTACCCTTTTCATTAAATCAAAGAGACCCTTGAGTGGAGTATGATATAAGAGTATGAAATTCAGGTTAATCCCATTCTGAATATTAATTGTTAATACCCAATCGAATGCATTTGGTGATTCACAAAATAGCGCAGCTCATCATCCAGCTAAGGCCCATTAATTTTAATGTTAATACCTATATTCCGTATCAGTATAATTATGAATTTAATATATTTTTTTTTATTAAAACGCAACAAACCAACACGCAGATCCACCAGCTTAATGAGCTTGTGTGTAGTTCGAAAGTAATATCAATTTGTGTGCTATAAATGCGTAAATATCCGAGTTTGTTGGTCTGGTTTGGAATTGTGAAAATTTGCGGCAAGTTACTGTAGAAATTATATAATTTTTTTAAATGTCCCATTTCAGGTCTTTATCAAATGGGCAATTAATTAAAATGCACAACTCTCATAACAAAATGGCGGCATGTGGAACTGAAGCCAACTAAAGCCAGAAACAATTCAGAAAAAAAAAAACAAGGACATACACAACTGTCATATAAAAATTAATGAAATGCCGTGTTTATACAAATGATGAAATATTAACAAGCAAGTGGCCAAGTCAACACCTAGCTGGGGTATGTTGGGAGGGAGGCGTGAGGACAACTGGAACTGTCGTAACGGTAATTGTTTGGGCATGTCGATGTGCCAACAGCTTCAAGAGTAGACGGGGGTGGTGATAATAATCAGAAGACTGAGCGTGGGCGTGGGCGTGGCAGTAGAGACAAATAAAGGTGTCCTAGACTGGACAGAAAAATCAATTTCAATGTTGACCCAAGTCAAGCATTAATATTGTATGGAAAATGTTTTGCCAGACCGGCAGAGCCAGCGAAATGAAAGCCAAACAGAGAAGCCCGAAGAGCTCTTTAATACATTTCTTCTTCTTCTTCTTCTTCATCATCATCTCTCCTTTGGCATTGACTTGAACGGGTTGAAAAAACAACTCTCTGACTGGATTTATTATTAAAATGCGCCAGCAACTGAGAGTCATAGTAAAAGTCAAACGCAATAAAAATTCATAAAATCAGATTTCAATATCGACAAACAGATAGATAGATGGATGGTTGGTTGGTTGAGATGGCTGAGTAGAGGGATAAAAACAGACAGACAGATTCTTATAGATTGGCAAAGTCAAATTTGTGTAGACTTTCATAGCGATGAAGAGTTTAGGTCCCTGACCAAACTTGCCACCAGACCCAGACCATTCGTCTCTGTCCGTTGCGATAAAATTCTGGATAAACTTTAGTTCCATTTCCCTTTTACCAAGCCTTGGAAGCTCTGCAAATCTCTCTCTCACTCTAAGCATTTCATTTTGAATTGCATTTGAAATTGTTTATCGATAAACGCAGCCAACAGGCCCCGCCTCAACCCGTTGTGGTTGTGCTCAGAAAATGGTCTAACGTAAATCATTTGGTTCCACCAAAAGTCCCACCCACTTTACCAGAGAGGTCTTCAGTCATAAAGTCTGTATAATTTATGTGTTCCTTTGGCTTGTGCCTTCCTTTTGCTAACCAAAGCCATTTGTATTGACGCATATAAGTGTAATAATAATAATGGCCTAATGATTATGTTTGTCATAAGCGCCACCGGGCGGATTATGCTTTATGGCCAACGCCAGAGGTCAGGTCCGGTTGATGGCTTCGTTGGGATTTGTCAACACCCTTTTTTTTCTTTCACATCATTTATTCTGTTTGTGTTGGATTCAAGGATTCAAGATGAAAATAATATTGAAATTCTGTTTTTTTTTTTTTTTTTTGGTTGCTGTTGTGAACTAATAATTCAGGTCAAGTCAATTTAACTTTTTTTGTTGCTGGCCAAGTTTATCGTGTGGCCTCAGATTAATTTATTTACAAAGTTTTCGTCGTCTGCTCTCTCCCTCTCTCTCTCTCTCTCTCTCTTTCACAGTCTCTCTGAGCTTGGTAAATATATTTTTTTTTCTTTATTGTTGCCGACTTTTTGGTTGGTTATTTGCGTGCGGAAATGAACACATGAAGCCATACAAATGCCAAACATAGAAACGCAATTACGCCCACTTCCGTGCCCTAACGAGTCGAGCCAAGTCGACCAGATTCAGCTTGAAATTTTTGGTGAGAGGCATGGCTTTTCTTTTTTTCTATTTCTTTTTTTTTATGGCCACAGCTGATGCCTGAGCGTTAATAAATACACGTTATAAGCACTGATTTGATATGAGGTTGATTGTGCCACACACACACACACACATACACACAGATAGAAGCTGGGAAACTGTTTGATGAAATATCATCTAAAGAAGTAGGTTTCCGTTTAATAAAGTCCTGGCAATCTGTACAGAGCAATAGAATAGAATAAACAATGATTTTATATCTCTTCGAGTCTGTCTGTGTCTGTGTGTCTGTGTGTATGTGTGTGTGCTATGTCCTGGCAATATTTGCTATAAGAAATGTTTACTTGTCTGCCTGCTTAAAGCAAATGCCAAATCGTCTTAGTCTTTTTCTTTCTTTTTTTTCTGCCAACTACAGATACAATTGTCAACGTTGGAAATGTCCTTGTTGTTGTTGTAAATATGAAAATGTTATAAAAATGCTGCTGACTGCTTAAATATATTTGCAAGAGTCTGAGACTCTTGAGATTTACTCCCTTATTCTTTGTTATTTCCTAGGTGTGGTAAATGTTGATGAGCTGCTCAATGACACGCGCAGCCCCAGCCAGCCACACGGCGTATGTGTAATATGGTGTAGACATTTCCTTTTATTTTTTTTTTTTTGCTTTTCGCCTAGCTTCTTATTATTTTTATTTCATTTCTTGATTCCCTGAAACGTTTAGTACTGTCAACTGCCAGGCGCTGTCATAATTCTCTTCTTTTTTTTTTGTAGCTGTTTTGGTCTCGTTTAATATTTTCGCGCTTAATGAAAACGCCGCGTTCGGCGGTTTGGGCTGGAGGCAGGACGAGTCCTTAACTTCAAAAATATTGCCCTGCCCGTTAGATGAACTGTTAAACATTCTCGTGGGTTTTACACCCACTCCTACCCGTTTGGCTCTGCAACCCTCTTTAGCTCTGTTTTATGTTTGTGTTGCGTTGCGTTGCGTCATTTGTCATGACGCTGGCGTAGACATATCAAACACACATGTGATTATCTGACATTTTTTATTACAGTCGAGCGGCTGTTTCCTGTTTCCCAACCCAACCATTCTGATGGGATTGGGGGTGGTGAGGTGAAGTGCTCTGGAGTGGCATTTGAGAGCTGGCTCCAAGGGCCTAGTCGCGTTTTTCTCGTTTGGCATTTGCCACCGCACAAATTTGATGCGAATGACTGATATTTCACAGTATGTGTGTGTGTGTGTGTGTGTATATATGTGTGTCTAGGTTCTTCTGCCTGCCAGAGTGTGGGTTAATACAGCTTTTGGCAATTTGTTGTGTTGATAGCAGATAAGCATTTGATGAGGTTTAATACATATATAGAAAAAAAAATATGTATATATATATATAAATCTCTACCCTCGTCGCCCTCCCCCAACAAACACACACACACACACACACACAGTCACGTGGAGACATCACAGTTCTGGGTAAGCTGCTTATATTAAGCAAAGCCCTTCATTCATTTCGTTTTTCTTCCCTTTTGGCTTTAAGTCGCACAATTAAAGGTAAAATAAAATTTTCACAAAAATAAATTATTTATTAAGAAGAAGAAAAAAATATGAATTGAAAAAAAAATCCCTTAAAAGAAAAATTTAAAATTTTTTCTTTCAAAAATAATATTTCCCTTTAATTAAAAGAGCATCAATTATTATTATTATTTTGGTTTGGTCCCACTGTGCCACACCCCTTAATGTAGTTAAAATTCCTTTGATCTAATTGACTAAAATATTTTTCCATTATTTGTTTTGTTTATATTCAATTGTCTTGGCCTGGGAAAAATGTTGTGATATTTTCATTGCCTTGGATTACATACCAAAATTTCACTTAATTGAGTTGTGAATAATTCAAATTTTCTCGTCTTTCCTGCAAAGAGAGTGTATAAAAATATGTTTAAAAAAAAAACTTCATAATCAAAATTATTTGCCAAATTTAATTAAAAATTCTCTTTTTGTCCCAAAAAAAAAAAAAAATATATATTGCCAGAAATTCAATTAAAGACAAGACTCATATGTGTACAATAGCCCATTTTTCCCCCTCTAAAAAAGAAGAAGAAGACGAAGAAGTCAAGCTTGAAATGTATAAGAAATAATGTAATATAATAAGGCAGTATTAATATTTGAAAATATAAATTGCCACAAGCGCACATGAGATATTTTAACCACAAGCAATTTAAATATTAAATGAAGATGAGAAATATAACGGCAAATGTGAACACACACACGCACACAATTGCCACTCCACACACACAAATACACAAACAGTGGCACAAATGTACACAGGCACACGCACACTTGTACAATTTATGCTCGAGCATATATGGAAAATATGAAAATGTGTATGTAGATTTTCCTTTTTCGTGCTTCTTTTTTTTTTTTTTTTTTTTGGAATATCAAAGAGACGGCAAAGGCAAGGCAAGTGCAGGCCAACAACAACAGAACATTCGCCTCTATTTCCTTTTCTGGCCTTACCCACTGGTGATGGCTGTGGCGCCACAACCACAGACAGACTGAAAGCATATTGAAGGCACTGGCAAAAAACACGGCCGAGTGTTGCCTCCTCTGTGGCTGCCAGAGTTGCCTTGTAGTGGAATATTTGCTCGACTGGGCTCCGGCTTGATTGGGTTAGTTGGCGTAGGGGGGAGTGGGGGGGGGGATGCTGGGCAGGGCTGGTTTTTGTTTGTATTCTGCTGCTGGGTTGCGCACGTCAAGTCAAATAAATTTAATAACGCATACACATGCAACACAAGAGAGTGTATGTGTGTGTGTGTGGATTTAAAAATTTCTTGGCCCACCACAAAAGTAGACTTGCCAAATTCTCAGCTCAACCCCTGATAACAATGTAAATTAACACGGCGTATGAGCAATTTTTTCTCTTCACTTGCCTCGCCACCTTGGCATACTTTTCTGCGCTTTCAGGCCTGCACTTGTTATTGCTTTGTTTTTTTTCAAATTTTTTAAGCACTCTAGCAAATTGATCGTAAACATAAACCGCAATCCCTAGCCGGCCTGGTGCTATCAATTTTTTAACTGGCCATTTTTATGACTCTGACTGGCATGTACGGCCCATAAAATCTGAGACTGATAAGACACACACACACACACACAAGCACATATACAGAGAAGATTATTGTGTGTATTCACACTTCATTTGACTGGCGACCACGCGTAAATTATGGCCAAAGAGCAAAAGCAAACGAACAAAAACAAAAGCAACAAAAAAAAACAACAACAAATTTGAAATTATCAAAACTGGCGCATTAACCTTTTGATAAGTCTAAACGAAGGAGGCGGAATCAATTCTTTGAAATTGTTCAACTGAAAGCACACAGTCTTCTTGGTGTTTAATTTATATGCAAGACTTTAAGCCACTTAGGGCAACAAACTGAAAGCTACTTCACAACTGACTCGAAACAAACTTGCAAGCCAAATCGGCTTAACCAGATGCTATGCTATGCTATACTCTATCTCGCTCTTGCTCTCACCCTCTCTCTCTCTCTCTCTCTCTCTCTCTCTCTCTCTCTCTCTCTCTCTCTGTCTCTGTTGAACTAAAAATATTTGCACAGTCACGAAGATGCTATCGAGCCAACTTCACCACCATTTCAATTTCGGAGTAAAGGAATTTTCCAATTCCAAAGCAAGCTTCAGTTAGCCAATAAGAAATCATAGCCCAAAAACTTTTTGCCATTTCCATAGTCCAAAAGACGGGGTGAAAAGCACATTGACCCATAAAACTCTGACGCGTGTTACCCCCCCCCCCCCCCCCAAAAAAAAAAAATAAGGAATAATTCCATGTGAACTACTCTGTGTGTGTATGTGTGAGTGTGTGCTTTACCGTCTCTTTGGTAAAGTTGTTCAATATTTAATGAACTCGATAACTACGACAGTTACGGGCTTTAAAAATTTTGTACTTTGCTGCTGTCCTAACGAACTCAACTAACATCAGCATCAGCATCAGTCAATATTGCCAGACTTGGCACTCTGTGTTATTCCCTTAAACCATTTCAAGTTTATCAAATCAATTAAAATTGTCATAGCAAAAAAACACAAAAAAAGAACGAAGTAAAAAGAAAAAGTATGATTTGTCGTCTAGTTTCCCAGGTCCTGTTAACTAGCTCAAAAGACCCTAAAACCAAACCAGAACCAGAAAAACCAAAATTTCAAGCTACCACAGAAAGCACTTAACACACACACACACACACACACACAGAGTCAAGGGGACCCAGGTTGGCTCACACCCACACTCACATCGACTCGATGGGCCACAAAGTCTCTTGCATACATGGAAGACCCTTGCTGGCTTGCAACTACTCTCATGGTTTCGTGGTGTGCCAGATCATTAATTTTAGTCGAGTGTCAAAAGACATCGGCGCATTGTATTACATCAAATACAGACCGGAGCTTGTGAAATGGTGGCGGGGGGGAGGGGAGAGGGAGGCCTGACTGGCTGCTTGGCAGGTTGACTCGTTGGCTGAGAGTGCTGAGAGTGATGGAGTGGAGGCTTAGATGAGGCCAAAATCATAAGCAGCTCGGCGAGAGTGTGTGCGCGTGTCGGCCAAGTCTACATTGGAATCCCATCAATTACATACTCAAAGTCAATTTACTGCAATCAGAGTGTGTGTGTGTGTGTGAATCTGTTTCTTTCAAAAGGCTAAATTGGCCAATGTGCTTTTTATTTCTACTCTTAAACTAGCTTTGATTAACTAACACAAATAAGAGTATACAAATCAAATGGGTCATCAAAAAATAAAAATGAAGCTTAAAAATGTGAAAAGAATTTAGAAATTTTAAGATAAAAAAAAGATTACCAAAGAAATTCAAACAAAAATTAAAAAAAAAAAAATATTTTTTTGAGTTGAAGCTTTCAGATTTTTTTTTTTTTTAAGTGAAAAATAATATTTTAACCAAATCAATGGAAATGGAAAATTATTCCAAAAGAACATTTTAAGCATTCCGAATTTTTTTTTTTTTTTTAAGTGAAGAATAAAAATAAATCAATGGAAATGGAAAATGATTCCAAAAGAACATTTTAAAATTATCAAAGAAATTCTTATAAAAATTTGGAAAAAAAAACCCAAAACTCAATTCCCAATTTTTTTTACTTTGAAGCATTCTTTATTTTCTTAAGTGAAAAATAATATTTTAAATAAATCATTCGAAAGTATCAAATGGAAATTTATTCCAAAACAAAATTCCAGGCTATCCAATTTCCCCCAAGTCTTTGGGTGGTCAACTTAAATTTCATCGAATTCTGCTTCTATTTTTTTCGAGTGTCATAGAAACTGTGCTCTGTCTCAATTTCAAAATCATAGTAATATTTATTTTGCCTTGGTGCTTTGTCTGTCCTCTCGCCCCTCGCCCCCGTCTCTTGTTGATTATTTATGCATGCGCATATGTCATCATGAATATGCGAGCAAATTCTCAGCTCGCGAACTGCACGGCAATCAGTGGCAAGCAATTCGCCTACACATCTTGTTAACCACGATGCTCTCAATAACAACAACAACAACAACAACAATAACAAAAATAACAGTAACAAAGCAATTGGGCAATTGTCTATGCAATTTTCAGGTTTCTTTCTTCTTCTTCTTCTTCTTTTTTTTTTTTTTTGTTTGCAAACAATTGTGGGAAAGTTTAGGCCAGAGTCATGTGAAAAACTGAAATGAAATCATGGCACGGTGGGCTTTCACAGCATTAACAAATTTATTAACACCGAATCAAAAGAGCAATGTGAGAGTTTTTTAGTTTCCGCCACATCCTTTCACTTTTTTTTTCCCCAGGTGACCCCGAACAAGTCAAGAAGAAGCCAACAACCCCGAGTGTCATAATCAATAATTAAGGGCAACTCGTTGATCATCTAGATAAAACCGAAGCCAAGCATTTCAAATTAGCTAGCAAAATTCGAAGAACTCTTCGCAGAGACAAAAGCAAAGGGGAAAGAGAGAGAAATGAACAGAAAGCATAGAAAACGTGCGGAAAATACAAAGAAAGCTGCCTGTCAAAATGGTGTAAAAGATATGAGAAAAATGCATAAAGGGCAAACATAAATATCAACTATGTCAAATGAGTTTTTATGCGGTACACACACACACACAAACACACAAAGAGAGCGACAAAATAAACATACGACTCACCCACACTATGAAAAGGAAAGATACATCTGGTTGGGATGGAAAAAGATACACCTTGCAACTTGCATATGGCGCAAAAATATTTCATTCATGACGCTTGTAAATCTTCTTTTGATTGCACTTAATACTTGTCACAGCACACAAAAAAAAAGAAGATAGCCGAGTGCTGTGGCATGTAAGCCAACCAAATAGATGGAGAGAATAAAAAAAAAGAGATATACCAGAAAAAAAACAAAGGTGAAATACATACAAAGAACGAGGGAAATAGTGTGCAGAGGGGAGTGGGGAGGGGGGTGGGCAGAAAAAAACTAGAATTCTGGCCGCAAGACTAACAAGAAAAACTGCAAACGGTAGAAGAAAATCATAATAATCCAACATGTTTGCATTCAAATTGAGAATTCCTCATGCCCACACACACACACACATGCACGTCCTTGTGGTACACACACATATACACAGCCACATATATATGTGTGTGCATAGAAATACAACAGGCAGGGGGAATCTCATTTCAAGCGGATGCTTTAACAGATACACTGAGAGAAATTGGGTGTAACCATTATTTTTTTTTTTTTTTTTTAAGTGGAAAAAAATTAAGGTGAATTTTCAGCTCAGAGAAAAATTTGTTGGACTTGTTTTGAATCTTGAAAGATTGGAGGAGAAAAAGTGAAAAAGGATAGGTGATCAAATCTCAATTTTTAGCTCAGAGAATCATTTGCTGGGGGACCAAAAGTCATAGCTGATCGAAACTGAGCCGTAGTCTAAAATTGGGCTTCGAAAGTTTGGAAAAAAAAAACGTTTCTAAGGACGAAGAATATCAAAAAGGTAGGGTTAGTAGTTATCATCTGATACAACGGTCTGCTTTAGAAGAATAACCAAGTCTTTTGTATTTTGAATAAATCTTATAAGAAAATAATTTTTTCGGAAATTGTAATTTAATTTAAAAAAAAAAGGAAAACAGAGTCATTCACATAGGAACTCGTTATAAAATTGACAAGAATCTTAAGTTTCAAAAAAAAAAAAATGTCTTAAATTTGTTTCCTTAATTTGAGCCAGGAATTTAGTCTTAACATTTAGGAGAACCCATAAGATTCATTGGGATAGAACTCAAGTATTTTTCCATAATTTTGAGACCTGCTCAAAAGAACTGAGATATACTCAATCTCGACCTTTTCCAACTAGTTTCAATTGGAATACTCTGGAATATTTCTCTCAGTGCAGTCAGGTGTAATTGCATGCGTCTCTGACCAAATAGGCACCGTGCCTCAATACTCTCTTTTCTGACAACTCGAGCCAGTTTAAAAATCATGTTTCCCTCTTCTTTTTTTTGAGAGAGAAAAGTTCCATGCATTTCTAAGGATGCGTTGAGAAAGCGATTTTCCTTATCAACAAATACACAAATACTCAAACGAAAAGAGAAAAGTTATGTGAGGACTAGAAATATATATATACACCATGTGTGTGTAGTGGTAAGTTGGGAGTGATGGTCTGATTTATATCGCCGTGTTGTTAGAACGAATGAGAGACACCTTTTACCGCAATTTATCGTTTTGGTGAATCTTAAATCTCTTTCAAGGCTTTTCAATGGGTAGGATTTTTGCACACAACCACTCCCACTGCTTTATTGTATATCCTTTTGGGCTGGCATGGTAACCATGGAAATTCTATGAGGTTTTCTTCTTTTTTTTTACTGAGGAGCAGCAGGAGCACAAATTATGCTCTTATTGAAAGTGAAAAAGTTGGCTCAAACGAGTATGCGCCATGTTTGCCATTATTTGTATACTTTATCGCAGTCTACACACACTTTTGTCTGTGTCTGTGTGTGAGAGTGTATGAGTGTGTTTGTGTACTTTATGGCTTGTCAAAAAGAAGCCAATTTCATGAGATGACACACACACACAAAACAATACTTGTGTCGTCATTCAAACTCAGAATTTACCTTAACTCCAGAAATTGGCATATCATTTCGTTCTTCTTCGTTCAAGTTTACTCACTCACAGCCAATAAAAATGATGCTTTGAACTGAAAATTGCCAAATGTTTTCATCACTCTTAGCTGACAAGCTGAGTCACAGAGAAGCAAAAAAAAAAAAAAATTATATTCAAAAGTGCCTTGTTAACAGTTCAGAAAACTTTTCAAATCTACAAATTGGTTTCGCCTCGAACCGCAAAAAAAAAAAAAAATACCAGGGATTTATTTTTTTCTTCTTCTTTCTTTCTGGTGGGTCTTGACTTATTCTCGCGCCTGTCACAAATTCGCACACGCACAAATTTCACGCCAAGAAAAATACGAGGGTGACAAAGGGGGGGGGGGGCCGGAAGAGGGGGACAAATCAGGCAAATGAGGAACATGGCAAAGAAAATCCCAGCAATCCCAATAAAACGGGAAAAACTTTACTTTGACTGCAGCTGCCTTTTTGGAAGATGCCAACGGAATTTTCGCCCTGACCAGAACGGAAGACCCTTCTTCGATCCAGACAAACAAATCCAGTCAAAGAAAAATTTACAAGCAACTTTTCCGAGGGGGGCAAGGGAAGGTAAAACTTTATGCATTTCACGTCAGGGGGGGGGGGGGGGGAAAGGCAAAACCCGTCAACTTTTTTGTTTTTGCTTATTTTAAATTTTAAACTGTTTTGTTTGCAAACTCACAAACACACACACACACACACCCACACACACGCACACACACATACTCCTCGCTCCTTTAAGGACATTTTCAGTGTATTCTTTTATTTGTCTTTTGCCCCTTTTTTCTTTTTGGTTTTTTTGTTGTTATGGCCTTTTTTTTTGTGATTTCATTTTGCTTGTGAAATTCGCCTTCAGCCCGAAAAGGAATCAATGGGGTCAGGGCGGTTCCTCGATTTAGCCGAGGCGTTTGCGATAACTTTTTGATGTTTTACGGCTGTCAAAATGTCACCGTTTGGCTCAAATCTCTTGACTCACACTTTTTGCCCTCAGAGGCTCTGTCAAAATTATATAAAATATATTTACGTTTCGCCTGTCACTGGCTTCTGCCAGGGACGAGCATTTCGAGCATTTGTTTAGGCTGATGAGCCCGATGACAAAAACCACCGTCTTTGATTTGCATAAAAATGTTAACAAATATTCCCTAGCTATATGAGTAGATGAGTATGCCAGTGTGTGTATGTTATTTTTATAAATAATACAAAAAAAAGATACATAAAGCTTGAATGAGAAGAAAGGAAACATTTCAACTTTCAGACGGACAGATAAACAAACGAAATTCAATATGTTTTTTTTTTTGTTCTGAGGGGTTTGGGGAAGCCAAGGGGCAAACACACACACACATACACAAAAGTGTCCTTGTCAAAGTCTGTTATCTCTCTCTCTCTCTCTCTTTTACGCTTTCTTTAGAATTATAAAAAATACATGGAAAATTCAATTTACTTGTGCTCATTTTGAGCAGAGACGGGTGTGAGTGTGTTTGCTGGTGTGTGTGTGTGTGTGTGTCTCAAATAAAATCTACATAAAAATGCCAGGACCAAAGCCGCCCCTCGAAAATGGTTTTGCCACAACTAACAGAGCCTCGTCCTCCCTCTTGTAACTTGGCTGGCATTTGATTTGTTTGCCATTGCCGCCTGCTCCTCCGCCTTTTGGCTTGTCTCTTTGACACTTGTTCAAGCATATTTACATCTTTCCCCCCTTTACACACACACAGGCACAAATAAATAAATAAAAATACTTTGCGGCTGTTTTGTGGCCTGATTTGTAGTCAAGTCTCTCTTGCCAAATAAAAATATTTCTCTTCTTTTTTGGTAGAAGAAAAATTAATTGAAAATGACTTTAAATAAATTTTCGTATCAAGTCAAGCGTATTTCAACTTTTCAATTATAAAAAAATCACAAAATAAAAAATCAATGGCTGCGCTTGATTGAATCAAATGTGCCGACGCCAATCTCATCTCATTCCTGCCAATTCCTGCTCTTCCTCTTTCTCGTATTGTAGCTTTTCTATATGTGCCGCAATTAAGTCGATATCTGGATTGAAAAAAGCCAAAAGGCAAAGGAACCAAACCAATTCTCTTCTCCACCTACCCCCTACTCCCTGATACTCACTCCATCTCTTTCTCTCTACCTTTTGTGCAGTCTTGTCACGATTTTCGATTTGCTTTGCTTTTAAGACTCTGCCTAAAGGCTCACATATGTGTATGTGTATGTGTGTGTGTGTGTGTGTTTACAATCATCTGCGCTAAATTGGGCTAAAACTTTTTAAAATGCCATACATCTTCGTTTACTTTAGACCTGCTCACCTCCTCAACTCCTCTCGTCCTCTTTTCCTCTCACATTTTCCAAGTCAAGAAAATCTTGAGAAACAAGCGCTTAATTTAATTTATTTTTTGTTTCTCTTAGCTATTTTGTTGTTGTTGTTGTTGTAGTTGTTTCTACTGCACGAAACACTGCTCATTAATTTTGTTTTATTTCATTTTGCTCGAGCATCAATCGACTTGGCATTTGAGAACTTCCAATTTGATGGGATTGTAGGCCGGACTCATTCCATTCATTGCCTCTACCTATAAGGATTTCCAGCTCTCTTTCTCTGCACCCTCTTTCCCCCTTCTCCCTTGTTCATCTTCATCCTTTGAAAAAGTCAACAATTTGGTCTATTTAGTGTGAAATTTTATGCAATTCACGTCTCACGTTTTCCATTGCGTCGCCATTTCTCATTATCAATGAATCGTGGTGCTTTTCCCTTTCCCCCCTCTCTCTGTCTTTTGGTCTTGGCCTTTTTGAGCTACTCCCATAGTTGTTGTTGTATTTTGTCATCCATTGATGAGTTGGCCTGGCCGGCCTGGTTGGGCTTTTAAATTTTTATTATTTTTTAGGCCTTCTCGATGAAGGAATCGTAAAATTTTCCTTTCCTTTTTCCTTGATGATAATTGAAATTACATTTCTAATCGATATTGTGCCTGTGCCATCCCATTTATTTTGGGATCTTTTCTTTACTTCCTTTTGGTGTTGTTGTTGTTGCTTTTCATTGCTTATGACGCGTAAAATTTCTGGCTTTCTGCTGGTTCTGACCAAAAAATCTTTGGGCAATTGAAATGTCTCTGCCCGGAACCTTAAATTGTTTTAAATTCTTTTTCACTCAAAATTTTTAAAGCTTCCAAAAATTGCTGGGGGAGAAAAATTACCTGAATTTCAGAGAAATGTTAATTTGTGGCTGCTTTTTGACTTGGTCAGAAATCTCTGTCTGTGCATTTGTATTGTCCCTCCTTCCCCCCTCGTATCCTGCATACTTCTATTCAGCTACCTTCTATCCTTGATCTATTGTGATTGCTTGTGTGGGAAAGTTTTGAATCATGCATTTCATGCTGGCTTAATTCTCATAAATAAAACGTAGACAACAGAATTCCTATCTCTGCTTTTTTCTTTCTTTCTTTCTTCTTCTTCTTCATGCTGTCTCTTTCACACGCACACACACATGCTTTTGGGGCAAAGTGGATTGCAGAGCTCACAGGATATATGAGCCAAAACAAGAACAACAACAACAACAACAACCAAAGTACCCATCCAAAAGCAGCGGTGAGCATTTAACCAACTGACAGACAAAATTCTCATTTTTTCTCTTTTTTTTTTTTTTCTTAAAAACTCTGAAATATTCAAGCTTTTGTGGCTTTCATGCGCTCTTCACTCAATTGCTTTTCAATGGTTTTTCTTTCTTGTTTTTTTGTTTTTTTTTTTTCCCAAAACCCTTTTGTATATGCCTTTTACTTACGCTTGAGTTAGGGAACCCTCAGAGGACGCTTACCTGTTAAATAAAAAAAAGAAAAAGAAAAAGAATGAGAAACTTGGCGATTGAATGAAATAATTGAATTTTGCTTATAACTACCGTGGAACTGTCATCATCATTTATGCCAAATTGGGACTATGCTGACAGCATAATTGATAAATATTTAGCATGTCCCTCGACATGCAAGACTCCCATTTGAGAGAGAGAGAGAGGTTCAGGATCGATTGACTGAGTGGCCCACTTATATTTCTTTTCTCAAACAAAAGAACATCAGAAAGCAGAAGCTTTTAATCTTAAACCATTGTAATAGTTTCTATACTCTTTTCAGAAGGAAACTTGATCATATAGACTATGTCCTAAAGCTTGTAGGAAGTACTTCAAGTTAGATCAACTTGGATCTGTCTATCCGGTTTTAGTCCCTCTCAGTTCTAGGAATATCTACCATATTTAATAAGCAATCATATTCAAATTAGATATAACAAATGTTTGTATTGAGACAAACAACTGTACCAAGTTTCAACTCGTTCAAGCTATTAGATCATACAGATCCCACTCAGTTCTAAGATTATCTCCAACTTTTATTGATCTATCTTATTTACATTGGATCGTGATCATATTATGGCATACAGATCCCACTCAGTTCTAGGATTATCTACAACTTTAAATGACCATTCTTATTTACATTGGATCGTGATCATATAATATGCCATACAGATCCCACTCAGTTTTAGGATTATCTCAAACTTCAATTGACCAATCTTATTTACATTGGATCGTGATCATATTATGCCATACAGATCCAACTCAGTTCTAAGACTATCTTCAACTTTAATTTACCTATCTTATTTACATTGGATCGTGATCATATAATATGCCACACAGATCCCACTCAGTTCTAGGATTATCTCCAACCATTCTTATTTACATTGGATCGTGAGCATATTCAGACAAAGATACTTAGGTGTTCCCAGTTTCATCTGATTTAGCTGACTTGGTATATTTGCCTTATTACCTGAAAGATCTCAATTAAATTTGGTATAACGAATGTTTATATGAAGCATCATAGTTATGTCAAATTTTATTTGATTTCTATAAAATCGAAAAGGGTTTTTCAACTTCGCCCTTTAGTCTAAGCTCGAGAGAATTGCTTTTAGCATTTGCCTTATGACATAAATTTCTATATTTTTTTTATTTTGCCTTGTTTGTTTTCTTTATTTTATTTGTTGTATTTTGTATTTTGTCTTGCTTTTCTCTTTGTGCCATTTCTAGTTGGTAAATTACAATTTTTCATCTGTTTTTAGCTTTTGTCCTCTTCAGCTATTGTCTCCCTGTTAGTCTGTGTGTGTGTGTGTGTTGGAGTAAACAGTAAAATCATCATTATCTTTTAATTAATTTTCTCGAGCGTTGCAAATGATGAGACTGGTTGGAATTGTTTTGTTTATCTTTTAGTTTTTGCAATTGTGAAGAAAAAACATAATTTTTCTTTCAGAATTATTTTACTTTGGTCAGGGCATAATTAAAATGTTGAAGACACTTTGTAATTTACCAGAAAACTTTTCAGAATATTCCCAGGCCAAGTGAATTCGTTGGGTAAACCACAGAATCCTATTAAATCATAAATATATCTCAAGTCGGGCCAATTTTTGGATTCTCACAAAGTGAAAGACGGAAAACATTGGAGCCCAACTTAAATTGAATTATCAAAATGCATGTGGCTCGAGACAAAGCCATTCACTCGTCTTGCCACATTCTAAAATACCAAAAAAGGTGTTGCGCCACAAAATTACAAACCGAAAGAGCCACCAAGCGACCCCGTTATGTATGACTAAGCCGCAAACATTTTCTGGCTAGTTTCGTGTTAACCTGAAAATCGTGAAGTCTGAAGTTTTTTTTTTTTTTTTTTGGAAAATGTTTTACAATCTCTCCTCGCTCTTTGATGGTGGTCATCGGTTATCAACCAAAAACTTTTTTTAGTTTTAATCTCAAGGTTCATTAAACTTTCTTGGAGTTTCTTTTGCTTAGGTTCTTTCCTTTTTTTCAGGGTGACTTGTCATAAATTTTTTAAACCATAATTCCAACTCGAGTAGTCATTAAAAATCATGAGATTCTTTATTTAGTCTTTCATATATGTGATATAATCTACATGTAGGGACCTTGCCGTAATTGTTGTTCTTGTTGTTTGTTGCATAATTAATGTGCATTGTCTACCATAATAATGATAATGAAAGCAATTAATGGGCACAGAATTTCTTTTTACTTCACTCAAAATCAATATTAAAATTGCTATGAATTTGTGTGAGTCTACCAAATGAGCCTTTTGGGTATTCAGCCCACGCCGTCTGATTAAGTATTAAATACTACGAGAAAGAAAGAAAATAAAAAAATTCAACTAGTCAACTGATCAATTCATTTAGTCATATGTAAATTTCGCTGCTTGTGTCTTGTCTGTTTTTGAGGTTCTCCAGAGACTTGGAAATACCCGAAAAGAAACTAATAATCCCATCGAACTGGTCAAACCAGAAAATTTCAAATTCGAAAATCAATTTTTATGCGTGCGGCTTGGCTTGTTGACTTTATTTTTTATCACTTCTTCATTTGTGAGACATCCCGAGTTTCCTAAAGCTGACCAGTTCAACCTAACCTCACTCTAAGTATTTCAGGGTTCGAAATTCTCGTAAAATTCAACCAACTAAATGAAACAACAATTTGAATAGCGCGCAAGGCAATCTGTGTAAACAGTTGGCATATGACTTTTTCTCTACCCGTTTTCGGCTGGCATAAATAATATGTTTGCATTATTTTAGTCTGTTTTTGTTGCCTATTGATTTTATATACTATATGGCGAAAGGGGGGCTTGGGTGGGGTCTCTGACACAGTTGCGAGTAATTTCACAAAATCATATTTTGGGTTTTTGGGTTCTGGAAAAAATAATAATAAAAATGGCAGACATACATTTGACCAATAAATGGTAGATTTAACTTCTGCTCCCGACATTTGTGACTTTTGGTTTTGATTACTCTGTAATTTCCACAAGTGCTGAGTAATTGATTTTCAGAAAAATTTTGGGCTTTTCCCAGGCTTAGAGAAATACCTCTTTAGAACGGAAATCTATCACCTTAAGCATTTCCTTTTAATTGCTGAATTTTTGTGTCCCAGCAAAGCCCACGCATTAATGGAAAATTCCCAGGAAATGAAAGAGTACCTTAAGTGCAGTGGCCAGGTGACCTATCAGTGGTCTCGATCTTAGGGCCCTCCTCTTGCCAGACCTCAAGATCAAGACAAGCGACAAGAGAGTAAATAAGAGAGCCGGTCTTTTCCCTGCTTGACCAAGCATGACGCGTGTCTTTTACTTTCCAGAAATATTTGCGTGTCTTGGGTAGTTTGGTGCTCATCAATTATTTGACTGATTTGAAATGGTTTTCTCTTTAACTTAGAATTTAAATTCCCCCAAGTTCACGTAAACCTGGTCGAATTTCTCGGAATCCATAACCAAAGCAACAAAGCCAGTTAGTTTAATTTTTAATTATAGGCAAAAGTGCTCATTAGGCCAGAGCCCGTACCACACCGCCAACGCCCTCAGTTTTATATTCTAGAAACTAGAGCATTTTATGCTAATGACAAATGCTTTTATCTTTCAGTGTTTTTTTTTTTTTTTTGGAAAATATGGAAAATGGTAAGGAATCTAAGACCTAAGGCGAGTGAAAGCAGACCAGCCAGGCTGGGTAGGAAAATTAAAATTTGTAGAAATGCTGGCAACCTGCTGCTGCCAGCGTTTGTTGGTGTCGCCGACCCTAATCATTATTCCGACTGTCTGGACAAAACGCGCACGCCATAATGACGGAGCCTGAGACAGAATCCACCCTATAGCCTAGCTAGGGTCAAGGTGGGTAGCCCTGATCCTGTTGACTGATTGGAAAGCAGACTGACGGGACAGCCAAAACTGGCGGCTCAGAAAATTTCACGCATTTTGCTTTGAGGTTTAATTTGCATTTTGACCGACTGACGCATTTTTTTATTTATTTGAATTTTTTTCGGGCTCGTCCTACCGGCCACAAATATTCTAGAAACAGTAAATTTATGCTGCCGCTTTAATTAAATTTCTCTATTTGGTTTCTTTGTTCAAGTTGCTAATTTCAACATTTAGGCGCGTCTAATGTCTTTTGTCTCCCATTTGAATGGCTAAAATAAACTGAGAATATATTGCAAAGGAACGAGAGAGAGAGGGAGGGGAAAAAAATATGTTGCTTCTTGGCACGTAGAGGGCTAATTGACCACAAACTTGCGGGGGTTGCCAGTTTATTATTTTTCTCTGCTCGTTTGTGTTTTTTTTTTTATTTTTTTCTAAAATTTTGGGTTAAATTTTTTATGTCTTATTTACTTGTCTCGCCTTGGTGGTGGATTCTGAACCAGCTGTGAGGAGTTTTAATTATAAAAAAAATAATCGATTACTCACACACACACATACACACACACATGCACAGAAGAGCAGACCTCTGCTAATTAAGGCAACTGTGTGCGGTGTCAAGCTGAGCTCAATTTTGAGGGGTCAGGTGTTTCTTTCCCAACTCCACAAAAGGGTGGAATTATGAGCCCGCATGGAAATTTGAAAGAGCCGGCGACAAACTCGCCTAGAAGAATCAACTCTTTTGGTCTCTGGTCTCTGTGTGTACTCCAGGTAAACCGAATCAACGAACAATGCAAAAGCAGAAGAACAGCCGACAACATCAACAAACAATGCAAAAGTCAAAGCGGACCACCGAAGCAGCACTCACAAAGAGATAACAGGCTCACTCAACAACAACAACAAGAACAACAGTAGAATGCATTGTGTTGAAAGGCTGGAGATGGTTTCTGAAATTAATGAGATTTCCATTTGTGTATGAAGCAATGAAGACATTTAATCCCAAAATAGAACTGGGGAAAAATGTAAGAACATTCTCGGGGACTTTCACGAGTCATAAGCAAGAAATGTTGGTCTTACTTGGGTTTTTCTATTCCCCACAGCTTTACTTTCGGAATTAATTAGACAAAAAACCAGCAATTTGATTAGAATTGAGAGGAAAAAATTTTAATAATAATCACGATCTGGCTAGCTCATTTGCGTCACAAAGCCAAATCAGAAATATGAGAGCGAAAGAGACAGACAGAGAGGGAGAGCAGTACGCGGTAAAAGCTCCGTTCAAGCTTTTTTGTTTTGATCTTCTTGTTTCAGTTGCTGTTGTTGTTGTTGTTGTTGGCTCGAACCAGTTATATTTTAGTTAGAGAGCAACAGGCTGACTCATAGCCAAGAAGGCAGATTTAAAATTTTCAAAATCTGTTTTTGACTAATTAACAAAATTTTCTGTTTTATTTTTTTAATCTAAAAACAAAGCCTGCATATATCGATTGGATAACAATGAACGACGCCCACAACAGTTGAGCTGGGCAAATCATAACAATAACAATTCCAACTAACAATAAAGCCTCTCAGTTGTCATTGTTAAGCGAAAAAAAAATATATACACAATTTTTATGCGATTTCTTTGTTTGTGTTACGCTTTTTTTTTTGCCCTGCAGGCGGGTAACAACAATTACAGCTACTTTCTATTAAAGACCGGGCCAAGCGTGGCCATCATTTACCTTTGCTCTGGGCTTGGGCTTCCTTCTACTTTTGTTTTTTTTATTTTTACACCGTTTCGGTATATAAACTTTTTTTTTTCAAGTCTTTCAGTGTGTGTGTAAGACTAAGCAGACTGTTAAATGACTTCCGTAGTTTACCTAAAGACCGGGTGGGGGGAGGGGGGTCCCAAGTTTTTTTGGTTACTCTCTGAAACTGAAGCTGTTGTCATTGTTCAGTTGGCCATGTGTGCTGTCTTTGATCTTGGCAAAAAAAAAAAAAGTTGACCCAATTGTCTGGCTCAACAATGGCAAAAAAAAAAGAAAGAAAAAGAAAAGACATTAAAGTCAGCTTAGTTGCGGCATAAATATTAAAAGCCAAATTAAGAGCAGGCCCAATGTGTTTAATTTTGCCGACTCTACACATTTGTGGCACTTGAGTGGTTCGGGGCCCCTTCTAAAACCTTGATAAACTCTGAACTCTGGTAAATTCTTATCTGGCTGAGATTGAGAGCAGGTTTTGAAAAAAAGTACTCTTTCTTTTTATTAACAATAAATTTAAATTTAATGAACAATAAAATCACTTTTAAACATGAAAGAAGTCGTAAATAAAAAGGGAGGGAATTATTTTTTAAATTGATAAAAAGAAGAAGAAGAAAAAAAAACATCTACACGCCTGTTGCTCCCTCTAACTTCTCAAAAAAATATGCAAAACCGCAAATGATAACCAAAGAGAAGGCAACACAAAACAAACACAAAAAAAGAAGAAGCGAAAGAAACCAAAGGGGGGAAAAACCTGTTGAACGAATCTTGTACAAATGATAATGCTTTTGTTGTTGTTGTTTATTTATAAAAAAAAAAAACAGGTTTTATTTGTATATTTTTCTTTTTTTGCTTTCTGTAATAAACAAAACACATATGCATAATATGAGGGTGTGAGGAAGCATGTGTATTTCTGCCTTTGGCTGGCTAAATGTCGCTTTAGGCCAAGAGGGCAATGTTTTGGCTTTTCCAACGATGGGAAAAATGCCAGCCAAATTAAAAATCTTAATAAAAAGAAATGTTTCAAAAAAATATGAGCAAATCGCCCATAACAAGTGTCTTGGCACACTGTGTGCAACGGTACCGACTTGTTATTGTTATTGTTGTTGTTGTAATTGTAAATGTAACAGTTGCTTTGCAGCCAGAGTCAGAGTGCGAGTGGAAAAGAGAGCGGAATAGAAAGAGAGCTTTAACTGCTTAATAAACCTAATGACAACAACAACAACAACTGATATAATGAGACTATTAAAACAGTCATAGGCCAGAGGGAGATGCCTAGACTGAAGCTAAGCTTATACGAAACACATTCACACACACACACACACATACGAACAATTGGCACAGATAATTCCAAGGAAATACAAAAGTTCAAAGTATAATGTAAAAAATATGTGAGGAAAAAATTAAATACCGTTTTTTTTTTTTTAGTTTGATTAAATTGCCGTTGCTGTTGCCGTTCCAGGCACATGTAAAAAAAAATGCTTATAGACTTTGCAATTATTATTTATTTTATGATTTTCAGTAATTGTTTTAATTTATTTTTTTTCTTCTTTGCTTTTGCTTCATTAAAAATTCACACACACGAAAAAGCACAAGCGTAATTTATGAAAAATATACGCATCAAAATTATTAAATTCAAGCCGTTGGCCGGGCCGCTTTGGCTAACTTGTTGGCTTTGGTTTTGGTTTTGGGTTGGCAGCAAAAGCTCTTGTTCACAGTTTCACGATTGAAGCCGCGTTTTGCAATTATACACGAATACGAAATACGCACACAGACACACGCACACAATAACAACAGCGCAGACTAGACCGAGACGAAAAAAACACCCGCGCCTCCTCCTTCACGCATTTGCTTTGGATTGCGTTTTCAATTTGCTGTGCATTTTTTCTTCTTCTTCTTTATTTAATTGTCAAAACGAAGGGAACAGAAAAATTTTGTTTTATTATTTCTTTCGTTTTCGAATTTACAGTTCACGCGGCTCCCACATAAAAAGTAGCAGCAGCAAATTTTCAGTCTGTCAAATTTTGAGTTTGTCCGTTACTCACGCCGACCTGCAACCGATGCGTTTGCTTTTGCTTTTGCTTTCTCCGAAACACACGCGGCTTCTTTTTACCGTAACCGAAACTCAATGCGCCGCGTTCGAAAATTCGTAAGAAAATGAGAGAAAAAATAAGAGAAAATAGCCTTTTTCTAGCCATTTTTGGTGGGAAAAAGACAAAATACTGGTTTTTCGAACTCGATGAGTTTTGCGAGGTAGAAGAGTTCGCGACGTAGAAGACTCTGTGAAGTTGCGCTTTTGTTGTTGGCAAAATGCCGGGAGTTTTTTTTTTTGTTTGTTTGCCGTGCGTTGTTCTATTCGATTTAGAGACTGGTCAAATTATTAGCATGAATATTACCAACTCAATTGCAGTTATTAAACATTTATTAGTCTGGGACTTTCTCGTTTAAATAATTGATTTGTTGAGTGTGAACTGGCCGAAGGAGCGGACTGATAGCAAAAATAACACCAGCAATTGCATTTCGATTTATTTCAACGTAGCAGCCAAGACCCCAGAATTGATATGCAGCAATTTTAATACTTCAGCTGGCAAGTGGAAGAAGAAGAAGATGAGGCGAAAAAACAATAAGCAGCCAGATTGAATGAGTGAGCGAATGGGCAAAAAAACGCGAGATAAGAAGCAATGAAAATATTTTTTTTTTAAATAAAAAAAAAAAATACGATTAAAATGATTTAAGTCTATTTTGGTTTTAAATTTTTTTTTTTTTTTTTTGGGAAATTCCATACAAATTAGGAAGGAACAAACAAAACCATAAACAAATTTTATGCTTCATGTGTGCGTGTGTGTACGTGTGCGTGTGCGTGTGTGTTAGTTTTATGTGCATTTTTATAGAAATTCTTCTTTTGGAGTTTTTGGGCGAAAATTTAATTTGATTTTATTTTCATCAAATATAAATAGTGCAACAAATGAATTTTCTACGTGCCACAATTTCTAAATGACTCGACTCGCCTCGGCTCGACTGACAAATCCACAGATGCGTCCTCTGCTGGCGGCACAGATTTGTACGCGGTTGGCCACGACACGCAGCCTCATAAATTTTCACTCATTCAATAAACTAATGGCAATTTGTATCTAAAAGATACACACACATACACATGTGTGTGTGTGTGTGTGTGTATTCTATTGACCGCCTGCATTTTGTCCATACGCCTTTCAGAGTTTCACGTACAAAATGAAATGTTTTCCTTTTGGCTTTCTTATTAGTTTTGGTTCGGTGTTTGCCTTTGAGTCAATCCTTGTGACATTTTTATCACACACGTTCGACTCATCAAAAACTTAACGACAATAATGACAAACATTTCGAAAGGCAAACACTCTCTCCATCCCCAACCTCAATTCCAATAATTCCCAAGTTCCTTTATGGTCTCACATAACCCAGTCCCAGACTCAGTGCCAGTCTCAGTCTCGGTTTCTACTTGTTCTGTCTGTTTGTTCTGTTCCATAGAGATAAATATCTCGTTTATAATGTTTATCGTCGGGCAAACACCTTAATTAACTTTTTCTCTCATTTCTTTCTTTCTTTCTGTCTTTCATGAACATCTTGGCTCTGGTTACCTTGGGACTCCCACTCCTTTTCCACTTGTGACTTGTTTCCCGTGCATTTTATTTCTCCTATATCTTTTGTAACTTGGCTTATTTATTAGGGTTATTTGGCTTGGTCTTGTTGCTTCGAGCTCGATGTGTCCTTAGGCACGCAATCTAAACAGACTCGGACAGACAAATCTACCTGAGCTCTCTCTCTCTCTCTCTCTCTTTCTCTGACTGGGTCGTTTACACCTGAGTATGTGTTAATTTCGGGGTATTAGTTTCTCGGGCAAATAGAAAAATTATATAAATTTCTTTATTAGCCAGAGAAATGGTTCGGTCCTAACCTCACTTCCTCCAGACAAAGGTGTGCCATTCTGTAACGGTTTCCGAACGTGGGAAATGCAAATGACAAGCCGGACGCCACTCCCCACACCTCCACAATTACTTCAACCAGCCAAGACAGCAAATAGAAAAGCAAATAGAAGCCTCAAATGTATCTGGAAAGAAAAAAAGTCGAAACTATCTCATTCTCACCTTCTCTTTTCCAGTTATTCGGCCTGTTGTTATTTCATATTTCTTTCATTATCTTTGTTTGCCTTTTTCCTTCCAACTTGTCATCTGATACAAATTTACTTCTCCCTCTTTCCCAGCTCCTAGCGACTCTTTCAATAGGCCGGCAAAGAGCTCAAAAGTTTTTTTTTCTGGTTTGTTTTTTTTTTTGTTTTCATTTTCTTTGTTTTGTTTATTATTATTTTCATTTTTTTTCTGTAAGTATTTCTGCCTCATGTGTTGCATACTCAAATGTTGCACATGCGCAGCATATGTGAATGTGCCTCAATTGTTTCTTTTTTTTCCACTCCGGAAATGTGGCATAAGGCAAAAAGGGAAAGGTCTCAAAATTGCACTTTCTCAGCGATTTCAGTTACGCTTGCAAAAATACAATTTTTATAATTTTTTTCTTGATTTGATTTATGGAAATTATTCAAGGCGTAGCAAACTGAAGAGCGTGAAATGTGCAAAAATAAAAAACCACAGGAACAAAATTCTTTTGAAGGACTTATGGGTCCTTGAAATTTGGAAATATTTTATTTAAATTTGAAATGTAATTGAGTTATTCGAATATTTAAAAGAGGTTGGGATTAACTTTTTCAAAATCAAATAAAGAACTTTATCATAAAACAAAGATCTGATTCCGTGCACCATTTTATCTGACCAATTAAGAAAACCAATTCCAACCTACGAAAGTTCTAAAATAAAAGATTGTATTTCTTTGGGATTGTAATTGATATTTCCATCCCAACCGCAATATAATTTTACCCGACAAAAAGTCAAAAATACTTTCTAATTTGAATGGAAGACCATAAACGTGGTGATCTTTTATTGATCTTGAAATTTTCGAAGAAATTTTCGAAAGCCAAATAATAGCAAAATTTATTTCTATATTTTCTGAAAATTATAAAAAGTTCTTAAAGTAATTCTGACTGGAACAAAAGGTTTCTTGGAGTTTTCAATTCAGTTCTCAAACTGAATAAAAAGCCCAAGAAAATTTAAAATGTACTCCCAAAATAACTGAAATCCCTGAAATGATCCGACATCAAATCTAAAATGCTTCAAATTTGAATGAAAGATTATAACCTTGATGATTTTTTGTTGATCTTTCAATTTTCCAAAAATTATTAAAATGTACTCCGAAACTAATAAGGAAGTTTTAGAAATAATTCTATCTGGCCATGAGGAATGAAAGATCACATTCTTTGGGTCTTTTTATTGATCCTTCAACTCACAAATTAATTAAAGAAATTCCAAATCAGATTATAATTAATTTCAAAACTATTTGACAAATTTAGAAAATATAATTCCAGCCAAAGAAAATCCTAAAAAGAATTCCTAATGGGAAACAAAATTGCTTCATCTTTTGACTTTGATTTTGATTATAATCATGGTGATTTTTTATTAATTTTACGAAAACAATTTAAGATCAAAATTTATTCCAAAAATTTTCAGGCAAATTCAGAAAACCAATTCCAGGCAATGAGGTTATTTTTCATGATTCTTTTAAGGACCCGAAAATCGTTTTCAAATGATTAAAACTTTTAATTTTCATGATTCCATTTTCAGAGCATTTCCGAAATTTCCTGTTTATGCCTTTTTAAAGACCCAGAAAATCCCTCGCTGAAAGTGATAATCACACCTTCAAATGGGGCACCAACGGTTTGCTCGTGCTGGCGCGTGGCATGCAACAAACACATAATTTACAACAATTAGGATTTGTGTTTGGCAACATAGAGAAGAAAGCAATAGACTGAAACAAAAGTGAAGCCATTTCAATTGCCATTTCATAAATTATTAACGCCTAATTGATGTTTCCGCCATCCGCCGAGCACGAGCAGACCAAAGATCAAGGCAATTTTATAAACAAAACAGGAATCGATGCAGGCAGGCAGACCTACTCCATCCTCAAAACTAAAATAAAAATAATGAGAATTGTAAAATTTATAAGAAAATTTATTAATTCAAATTGGGCGCATCCTCCCCCCCTACCGTTCCACGAGTCAGCCAGAGTCGTCCAGGAGCTGTTCTGGAAATTTTCATTAAAGCATAAAAATAAACAATTTCTCTGTGTCTTCCTGCCAAGGCAATCCTACTCGGCTCTAATGAGAAGCTGTCTGGCTCACCTACTTCAACTCCCCCCTCCTGCCGCTCGAGCTGGAAATACCCCAGTAAAGCCAGGCCGACTGCACAAATCCACGTTGACATAATTCGCGCCACATGTGTGCGCAGCCAACAACAACAACAGCAACAGCTTTGTGCCACATGTAAGCCTGAGCCAGTTCCATGAAAAAAAAGAATGAGACAAAGACAAACCCCAATGCAGGGAAAATTATAAAAATAAAAATGCGCTTTAAACACGTGCGGGTCGCTCCTGAATGCCTCGCAAGATTTCCGCGGCATTTGCTGCCACTTTGACTGACAATTAATTTCAATTGCGCATTCGCGTTAATCGCTCTAAAAGAAAAAGAAAAAAAGAAAAAAATGGGACCACGACAACAACAAAATCTTGGAAAGCCAACAAACTGAATTTGGTTTCATTTTTTATCAAGGCAAAAAAAATACTTTATCCATTCACCCACACTCCTCTTCCCTTTTTACTACTCACTCGCTCTATTTTTAATTTTATTTTTCGTCTTCTTCTTCTTTCTGTTCAGTGCTGAATGAGATTAAAAATATAAATGACAAGCAGCTCAAGCGGCGGCAACAGCAGCAGCAGCAACTCAGCCTCAGTCAAAACGGAAAATGTCAAGTTCAAGAGTCATTACAGCTGCTCCAGTTGACTGCCAGTTGAAGTGAGCAAACGTAAAAGTCTATCAGATTGTGTGGACGGAGCATAGGAGAGAATATAGAAAGTAGAGGAAGAAAATCCCCAAGTACACTGGCCACACTGAGAACTGGATTAATTTTGACATTTATGACAAGACAGCTTCGGCTTAAATTGCTTTAATTGATTTAAGGCGCAAACGCATCAGAATCTAATGAAGTTTTTATGTAAGCCCCGAACATCTAGCCAACACTGGCAGCCATATTGCATATTGCAGGGGCGGTGCCCGATTACTTTTATGCATATCTTGTCTTGTTTGTAATTATGAACATGATGACTCACTTAAAGGCCCTCGGCATAAATCAATGGGGCACGTGTAGTGAAACTGCCAACAAGGCCTCTTCCACTACTTCAAACAATAGCCCATAAAATGCCAAACAGAAGGCTGACTTCTCTCCTCTCTCGCAACACACACTTTGGCTTATCAGCAGGTCCGGCCAGGGCCGCATCAAGCCGAAGCTGGGCGCTCAGCCAACTTGGGGGCCTTTATCAAATTATTTGAAAAATGAAACTAGTCTAGGTTGTTTTATTGTTTCGTCTGACCAAGGTCTTTTTATCCTTATCAAATAATATATCGACTTTTATTAATAAGAAACTAGGATTTTTGGTTTAAGAATTTCCAAGATCCCGAGGTAATCACTTAGACTTTAGCATATAATATTGCAAGTATTAATTTTAGTACGCTATATGCTAAGACGAAATGCATATAATGCAAAAAGATGATAATGATAGATAGTTATAGATATTGATTTGATTTGCCTCTTTGTAATTTTGGGAATATCCAAGCATTCGGATAAGATATTATCTTATAGTTTTTTGGACCATAAGTCTCTTGCGATATTGATAATGTCGACTTAGTTTGTTGTAGACAAACGGAGCCCTCGAAGAATCGGCGCCTTTGTCCTTTCGCCTTTATGACTGATCCGGGCCTGTTGCAGGGCTTGCGGCATTGGAGCGGGCTGAAATTGAATTAAGTGCAGGGAGCGCGTAAAAATCACGCGCATCCTTCAAACAAAGGCCGCGTCAAGCAAACAGTTGGCGGAGAAGAAAACCAGGCCTATGCCAGGACCACCTCAGGATATGTACAAAATGCTTGACTGCCTGACAGGCTGTTTGGCCGGCTGGCTTGTTTGCTTGTTTGTTTGGCCAGATACAGAGAGAGAGAGAGTGCAATGGGTGCTCCTGGACATTGAATATATCACATCCTTTGCTGGCAACTGGGCAAGGCGAAGAATCCGCACGTTTCACGCCAAAGTCACGTATTTTTCAGGTAATTTACGTTGGCGAAACTGTTGCTACCAATATTATTAGTTTTTCTTTCTCAACCATTTTTGTGTTTTTTTTTGTGTGGCCAATGCAAGTGGCATCAGGATGGCCTTCAGCGTTGTGAGTTCCCTTGGATTTTAGTTCGTTTACCGCGGCACTTTTTTTCCCACTCCCTTTGCTTGGTTGCTGCATGTGGAATGCGTTTTTTGGCCTTTGTACGTGCACGTTGTCCTTTTTGCCTTGCTCGGTTATTGTTTTTCATGTGGTCGCATCCAGTTCACCTCGACTAAGGCTATGCGACGACGCCTCCCACGCTCTCAGGGTCCCGGGTCCGAGGTCTAGAAAGTGCAGTGAAATGTTCATAACGTGACTTGGTTACTCTAGTTGGTGTGTTTAAAACGGCATAACGGTAGAGTAGGGTTCCAGCTAGGAACAAGGAGCAGGAAGTTCAATTGGAAATTGCAGTTGCAGTTCTGATATTTCACTTGAAACTTTTCGACAAGTTTGACCAGTTGAAAGGCATGCAAAGATACTCAATCGACTGAGATCTCTGTTTTCTTGTGAGTTTGTTGTTTGCTACAAAATTAAGTTGGTGGTTTCTTTTCTCCTTTCCTCTAAATGTTTAATCGTTTAATTGGTGGTTAAAAATTAATGGGTACTTCTTTATTTTCTTGTTCACTCAAACGGCAAAGGTTAGAATTTTGTCATTTAAATTTAAAACTGGAACTTTTACGATGGCTTCACATAAATATTAAATAATTTCATGATTTCTAAAGAGTGCTTACCCCTTAACATGTTCACCCCAGCCTTTGTCCTTCAAAGTTTATTTTACGAACTACTGCTGGCGCTTATGGATGAAACTTATTGGGTTTCCAGTTGTTTATACCCTGTCCGACCTGGAGTCTGCAAGTTCCTAGATTCTTCTAAAAGAATTATTAATAAAATTGTTTTTACTTTTATTCTTAAAGTTACGAAATTTCCTAGTTCGTTCATTCGATCGTTCCGAAAAAGGAACTTGGCTGACAAGATCATATGAATGTCAAGATAGCAACGCAATGTTTAATTTATTTTCTTTTGATGCTATTCAAAGAGCATTTGAAATTCTGATTTGCTGCTAGTGGATTATTTTATTTTTATGACAAGTTGTTAATTTTAAAATGCATTTTATATGCAAAGGTATTTATGGTCGATTTGTGAGTGGAATTTTGCCTGAATGCGTTAAAATGAAAGTTGAAAGCAGTTGTTGATTTTATTGCATTCAGCGAGACTAAGCGGCTCACACACCCACAAGCCCCCCACCACACCTAACACCCGGCTCATATCGAGGTGGCAGGCACAATGGGAGCCCAGTTGATGTGAGCTTGCCATAAAATCGTATAAAATATTTAAACAATCGAATTGCAAGTCTGCAGAAGGTAGGATTGTGTGGCTTAGGAGCAAAGGGCTTGAACTGAGGTTGGGGTCGGGGTTAATCAGAGTTTGGAGATTTCCACCAGGCCACACTACAGTTCCAGTTGAAATGCGAATATGAAGCGGTGTTGGCACAGTTTTCGTTTTGGTTTCATTGAACTCCTCGGTGTGGCAGGTGTGGAAAATAACAACAAAGACGACGTGCTCGTTGACTCTGCTCGTTTCTCAATGGCGCACATATTGACACTGCACATCCTGGCCACATTCTTGGCACATCCTTGGCGCATCCTTGGCACTTCCTGCAATTGGTGTTGCCTGTCAATCCTTAGTTACTTTCTGCCAGACGTGCTTGCTTTGCAAGTTTAATGCGTTTAATCCGTACAATAGTCCACCAAATTGGCACAAAGGAGTTTTCCCTTTATTCATCTCTTTTTTTTTTTTTTTTTTTTTTGGAACTGTCTGGCTTCTCTATTTCTCTGTCTGTCTAAAAATGTGTGTGGCTCAGTCTCTCAATCAATTGCATTCTTTGTCTGTCTATCCAGTTGCCACCTCATTTCAAAGGCCCCATTAAAGTTGGCCTGCGGCACACTCCACACTCAATAAGCAAATGAAATTGCCTGACCCAACTTTACACATTTCCAACGCCTCCTCGTAAGTTTAAAAGATCTTCAGAGTAACCAAATCCAGACATGCCATCATTGAGGTCAGCATATTGCATTCTGCCATATTGCTTCAGTATTGCGGTGACATTAGTTCGTCTGAAGTTGATACAACTCTATGACCGTCCCTGGTCCACTCTAGGAATGCCACCCACTGAGCAGATACAAGCCGAGAGCAAAGAAAAAGTATCTTTATCTTGCTTCTGTTTCTGCCAAAATTGCCACAGTTATTGCTTTGCCGGCAGCGTTTATTTGTATTTCGAATGCCGCATGCTGTGCTAGACTATAAAGACAAGTCAAAATATACGAACTGTTTAGCTGTGCCACTAGAGAAGCAACTACTTGGGTTTCATCATGAAAACTGTCATGGCTTTGGTAGGGGAGCTCATTTGAAAGGTTACTGAGAATTGCTCAACATTGGTGCCCGTATTTGGCAGCTTGTCATTTGCTAAAACTTTTCCATTATACTCTTTCCTAGGAAAATATGAAAAGTATATTAGCTGAAGGTTTCCTTGGGTCTATGACTTTGGAAAATATGAAAAGTGAATTTGAAATGTCCTCGAGCTTAAGACGCTATTGGATTGGCCGTGGGTTTCATTGGGTCTCCAAAAGTCCGTTACTAGATATAAGTTCGAGATTATTTTTAGCTTAATCTCAGGAACAAACATACTTAGATATATAATTGCTGAGCATAATTCGGAGATAGTTTTTTGCTGCTAGCATCTTAGGTATCTATCAACTCAGATATATAAGTTTGGTCTGGGTTGGCCATATACAGAATATACCCATATGGAATCTTAGAATTATTTTTCGAATTCCGTGTTTATGGCTCTCTATTTGTGCTATACGACTCTGCGCGTTTTGTGAACTGGAACTTGTTCATTATTACGGACTTCGACAAGAGTATTTAATCTTCACCATCTCAATTTTCCGCCTCACTCAGAGGCTATCCCCATTTGGTTAATTTCGGTTGGGTTTTTTGTTTCGGTCACCTAAATTTTTTTTGTGAAAAAAGGTTATTATTATTTAATCTACTAATGGATTTCGCAAAATAAAGGAAAGAAATCTTATACTCTCGGACTACACTCATTCCTGTCCAACTACTGTCCATTTCCAATTGAGTGCATTTCGATTTATTGTGACACGCTTCAGATTCCTTTGCTTGCCAATTATTTCCATAATGCGCCGAGACATTTCTCATATTCCTGGCACATTTAGTACAATTTCATGCTTCACCATCAGCAATTTAATCAAACTGTCCGCAGCACACAGTCCAGAATATATAGATATATATACATATATATAAAATAAAGAAGAGAAAAATTCGATACCCATCAAAAAAGGAGCAAAGAAAAATAAAAAATTATACCAAGAGAGAAAGAGAGAGAGAGAGAGTGTGTGAGAGGGTGAAGAAATTTTTAGTCCTACCGTCATCCCGTTTGAAACCACAAAACGCAAATACCGCCTGAGTATGGCACGGAAACGGAAATGATATTCAGCCAAAGCTCAAGCAGCGGAAATAATTTATTAAAAAATGACTGCCAGTCAACGAACGAATGAACAATAACAAAATAAATAAAATAAAAAGCCAAAGGCAACAATAATAACAACAACAACCAAAAAAACAGCAACAGTATTGAAAGAGCCAAGAGCCAAGAAGGCCGAGCCAAAGAAAGAGGATAAAATTTGCTGCGACAGTTGAACAATAAAAATTGCTAAACAATAAGAGAAATCAAACTGATAAAGAAAGAAAGGCAACAATTTTACTCAAAAAAAGAAAAAAATAATGATTGAAAAATTACTTTAGGAAATAAACTATAATCGGAACGAGGTGAAAACAAAAAGAAAACCAATTCGATATTTCAGGCTTTTCGGGCCAAAAAAAAGTTGATTCATTTTTTATTGGGAATTAAAAAAAAAAGAAAATCCTATGTAAGCTAAAAAATCTAAAGGCCTAGAAAAAATACTTTTTCATTGGAATCAGTTCCTTTGAAATTTATTTTACAATATTTTGGCATGAAATTTTAAGAGAAATCTTTAATATTTCTCGGAAAGATTTTTCCCATTTAATTTTATGGAGATTTTTTTTTGCTGTATTAAGTTCAGCCCCGACTCTTTTCAAATAATAAAGCATATTATTAAGTTAGCATTGAAGGCCTTTAGAAGCAGAACCAAATATTGAAGACCCCCTTAATTTACCTTCCGATTATTCAGTATAAATATAATAAAACATAAAGCCTGTCTGTCTTACTCTCTCTTTTCAAAAGTTTTAGTAATGGGTCTTTCCTTTTTAAGCACGTAGAATATGTAGAAACAAGCCGGATCGGACCACAAGCTTTTAGTTTTTTCAATCATTGATCGATTTTCTTCAGATTTGCTACAAAGCGGATTTATATGGTAATAAATATTTATACCGAATTTCAATACCATCGGATCCTAATCTGTCTACCTCACTCATATAATTATAGCAGAAAGAAAGGGAGAGTAGGAAGACGAGGAATATCTGTCTACCTCACTCATATAGTTATAACAGAAAGAAAAGAAGAGTATCCAGTAACATGAAAGAAATATCAAAAATTTTATTTATTTCCTAATATATTGTGAATCTTTTCATGTTTCCATATTATTTCAATTTCTTTAAGAAAATTTAAATAATGCCAACAAACTCTTGCCATTTGCTTGGCCATGTTTTCTCAAGCTAAAGCAAACCTGTCAGGCTTAAATGTTACCTTAAAAAATAAACAAAAAGTAAAACTCTTCCGTTTTCTATAAAAAAAAACTAAAACAACTTCAAAGGGCTCACAATGGTTAATGGAAAAAGGGGGAGTTCGAAAAAAAAAATAGAAGCGTGGGCTGAAATGCCTCAACAATTTTTCTGGTCTACTCGAAGGTATTGTTTTGTTGTTGTTGTTTGTTTGTGTATGTTTTTTAAGTGCATTCAAGCAGGCAACATAATTAATTATTTACGATAATGTATCTTTCAACTATGCGCGCATCTTTTGATTTTGGCATGAAGCGAATGCAGACAGTAGGTTCAGTGAGATTGAGTGGATTTTCCAATTACATTTTATCAATTATGTAAGCCCAACTCATTTCGAATGCAAGTCTTAGTCTGTGTGATTGTGTATCTATGTGTGTGTGTGTGTGTGTAGGTATTAATTTTGGATTACAGTTAAAGTATTGAATGGGTGGGGTAGGGGTAGCTGAGCAAGCATCACTTCCTGCCACATGCCACAAACACACACACACAGACACTCACTACTCAGGCCAGTTAGTCAGACACTCGGGCATTTTGGGGGCGATCCGGTGGCACGTCAAAGCGCCAAATGTTGCTGCCACTTGAACGTGTTGTTTTTCATGTTATTTGCCACCGACGCCCGCCTCCTCTTGTTTCTTTGTTTTCTTTTTTTGTTGATGTGGGGGAGTGGCCCTCACACTTGCCCCAAAACAGACACTCACACATCAATTAGTCGGAAGCGTATTTATCATTAATTATAGCTTTTGCCTGTCTTCTCCCTTATCAGAAGATGGGGAAAGAAAAGGCAAATGGATTTTTGGTAGCTTCCCGTTTTTCCCTTTGGTTTTTTTTTTCATCTTTGAATGTTTTGTAGTTGGAAGTGCTTTGTTTGGCCAAGTTTTTTGAGTTTACTCAAGTGTCTCTAAAGTTTCAAACAAAACAAATCACACAAACATTCACACGAAAGGAAATAACAAGAAACCAGATGTTGTGGCTGCAAATTATCAAAACTCAACCAGCGAACCAAACGAACAAATCCCCAAAAATGAAATTGAATTTAGTTTTAAATCTTCAGCTACTTGGAAGTCTTCTTGATGGAGTCAAAAACAGATATGCACGCTTGACTGCAGACTGCAAAACTAATTAGTAGAAAAGTCAGTCAAGAAATAACTCAGTGCTTTCTGTCTGTAGAAGGACTCGAAGAGTCCATTGCCCGGCCTGCTTCACTTCCTTAGCTCAGACCACATTTCCTGGTCTGCTCATAAGGCATTAAAACCACAAGACTAGCTAATAAATTTCACTATAATCTGGCATTGTTGCACTAAGTACTTTGCATATTTATACAATATATACGGGTCTGCTAGGTATACTGAGGTTCTGGTTCTCTCCTTCTCATTCCTTCTTGTCTGGAATTCTCTCAGTCAGGAAGGCTGTGTGTGGCTGGCGTTCGGGTGGGTGGGTGGTAATGTATACTTATGGGAGGAAGGATATTTTCGTATGAATCTGCCTGTGCTCATATGCATAAATGCAAACGCAAACGTTAAAGGCGTTGTTGTCATTGCTGTTGTCGTCGTTTCGGTTGTTGGATAAAGTTCCAACTGCCAAGCAGACAGCCAGTTGCCTTCTGGTGACAAATAGGTCAGCTCAGGGAACAAGGAATCCAGCCAAGACCTACACAATCAGGAAGAGAACGAAGAGGAGGAGGAGGAGGAGCAGCATGCCTCGCATTACAACCGGTCTGGCGGCAGAGATTGGGGTGGTCTTCTGTGCCGACGACTGTCGGCTGGCAAACAGTGCAAAAAGCTTGTGACGGTAACCGCATGTGAAAACTTAACTTCCGGTGACATAAACACTGACAAGAGTTTACTTAAAGTAACCTATACAGATACACAAAAACACAGACACAGACACTGGCAGTGGCACAGGCACAGCCACAGACATAGACAGACGGTTTAGAGATTTAGACATCGAGCGAGTAAACCAAAAAGTAAAATGCAACCTTAAAAGCAGATAAAATATTCAAATGAACAACGCAAAACTTGCTCGAGAAAGTGAATAGTCGTCGTAGAGAAAAACACTCAGTTTGACTGACTTGAACCGAGTTTGGTGAAGGCAGAAAAGAATGCACAAATGAATGTCTAACCAAAGTGAATGAGCGTGTGCCACTTTATAAAGCTTTTGCGGAGTGTGCGTGTGTGTGTGTGTGTGTCTTAGTTTCCTTGACAAAAGGATGCTCTCAATTCTGGAGTGGACGACTTGGACATACTCTAGCAAAGAGTTACTTCATCTATTCTGACTGTACCAAGACTTATCAGAATATTATTTTTCAGTCAATGCCTTCCTTATTATTGGTATTATTTGATAAGGCCAGTCGATATACATACATGATATTTAGAAAAGTCCTTCTATGCCCTAAAGAAATTTCAATTCCCAATGATATCAAAACTAGCTATAGAAATGGCTCTGCCTTTGCTTAAAATTGGTACAGTTGTGTACAAAATGTTTAGAATTTTTTCAAGATCTTCTTAATTTTCGTTGTAATTTTGGATGCTTGAAAAATCATTGAAATGCTGACCTAGATTTCTCTGATTGATTTCATTCTCTAACCTTTGGTACAGTCATCATAAAAATGTTATTGATACATTCGATTTCGTTGACCAATTCGAGGTGTAGGATGTTCTCCTTCGTAAACTTTTTCAGTTAGCCGGATCATAGTTTTAGCTCTACCTCCACCTCCATGTCACAAGCATTTCCGCAAAATTATCTTACTTGCTTTCTGGCCAAGTGCAGAGTATGAAAAGGAAAATGTCGACAACAATGCAAACGCCAACAACTGTGGCGACTGTGGCAACAATGGCTGGCAAAGTGATGCTGGAGACGGTGGACGTTAACTCTGCTGTCGACCTGATTGTTGCCAGTGTGCTGAACTTTTGAACTATTTCCGTTAGATCCGGCCAAGTCGATGACAATCCCAGCGACCACGACCGCACTATCTGCAGGTAAAAGTCTATCCAAGTGGTTCGTGGCTTTAGTAGTATGTTAGCTGTAAATGAATTGCACGCATACTTTATCCATACATGATTTTCCATTGTGATTTAATGACTCAAACTAAAGTGACCCAATGATTTAGTGAATCTTCAATTGCCTTGATTTTGAGTTGGAAAATTAGAAAAGCCATTTTCTTAGGAATCTCAAAAGTTTAGCCACAAAGTGTAGAATGTTGAATGCACTGAGCTGGTCCTATTTGAGCTTATCTGTTGCTTCTGAGCAACAACAGTGTCAACGTCATTGCCATCACTTCCGGTTTGCCGGTGGAGCTGCCAAAACTGCCAATGGCAAAGTTTTGTTGCGTCGAGTTGGGAAAGTTTCGCGTACGTTTGGCATGACTTGTAAGTTTTTAAGTGAAAACTTTTAGGTTACTTTGATGCCTGCATAATGATTAGCAGCTTTGAAATTGAAATCCAAAAGCAAATCAGCCGAGTCAAAAGTTAAGACCAACCTAACCATCCATACTCTCCACCCAAGCCAAATGCCAGTCATTATGCCTGATTGACACACACACACACACATACAGAGAATATAAGGAGCAAAAACACATATGCCGGCCCGTGGGCATTGCTTACTTATAAAGTCATTTCAAGGCTTAAAAATTTACTTCTGCCACATTTGTTGCGCACATCACAAAACTATTAAACCTCGCCGGCTCCGGGGCAAGTGCCTACTTTGGCCCACTTGGCTTTCCAGATGCCGATAAGAAATTGTATCTTCTTCGCTTCAGGGCTGAAACTGTTGTCTTGTTTTCTTGTTTTATTAGAAAAAAAAACTCGTCTTTTTGTTTGGGCTTGATGCCTCATTCTTCCATCCTCCCGGCCAGTTTGTCTGCCTGTCTTGCTGGCCGTGTCTCATATTGTTAGACTGACTCGGCTCATTGCCTGTCTTGCCTGTTTGAGCCGCATTTTCTCTTTTGATAACATGAAAGAATGATCAAATTGAAGGTGGTAAAGGCAAGCCCAAGCCCAGTGTTGGCAAATTGTTATTTTTACTCTTCAATGTGTATGTGTGTGTGTTTTACCGCAATCAAAATTGTTACTTTCTAAGCCAATATGTTTTATGATGTATGAAATTTGATGTTGCGATAACATTTTACACACTTGACTGCACTTTACTTTTTATTATAAGTATTTCATTTTATTTCGTCTGCCTTTTCTCATTTTTAGCTGCTGCCATAAATGATTTGGCCAAACTGATGAGGCTCACGTGTGTGTGAGAGACATGAAAGGAAGTTTAAAGCTTCTTTGTTTTCAGCTTAAATCAAGCAACCTTTTTTTTTGGTTTCTTTTGTAGAATTTTTGTCAATTTGAGTTGGACTGCATTTGGTGCGAAAACTTGGGCAAATGTGCAAATCGTAAATATTGCCTGCAAATCCTTCAATCTGCCATATATCGAGGGCTATATGCTTTTTTACTATTTGATTTTTCTACTTTTTATTTCTTTTTTTCTGTGCTTTGTGCAGCTTTGCCAATTGAAATGTGAAGCCATTTTGTAGTTTTATAACCAGAAAGACTTTGGCAGATGCGTTGCAAAAGGTTTGTGTTTTTTTTTGTCGTTGTTCTATTTTTTTTGGAATCTTGGTGGCGCTGGGATCTATGCTGACGCAATGGTTAAACTTAAGCGGCTCTTTGGCTTCTCGCAATTTTAGTTGGCTGGAAACTATTCACTTTCTTTTCAGCCGTTTTATGTGCTCATGATTTTAATGCCATTTGGCCATTTTTATTATGCCCTGCTAGGTTTTTATTCTTCTTCTACTCTTTCCACTCTGGCTCTTTCTTTATGTGAGTTTTCATTTTCCTTTTTTTTTTTGTGACCCAATCGGTTTTGTTTAAATTTCATGGAGTGAATCGCATTTTTTCGTAAGCCTTAAAGTAAGCTATTTAACTTCTTTTTTTTTTTTGTGGCTTGCACTTTTAATTACTTTGGCCGCAATATTTTTTTAGTCGGGAATCTTCTTAAACTATTCATGGTTTTATTAAATTATAGCGCAAATCTAGTTGAGCTTTTCTTGAAAAATTTAACTTTTAATGGCTTTGAATAAATAAACAAACTTATTTAACGCTTCGAATACGCCACGCTGGGGATGGAAAATGAAATGTCGCTGATTCAATAAGGATGAAAACGTGCCAGTCAACAGGCGGTAAACGCCTTCGGCCTGTCTTGTCATATCTGCCTGGCTGTCTCTCCATCCATCTGTCTGTCTGTCTGTCTGTCTGTCTATCTATCTGAGCCCATTGTTTATTCATGTAAAATATGCGCCATGGTGTCATCTTGTTGTTGTGTGCGAGTGCGTGTGAAATTGTCACGTCAGCGACAGCGGTAACAAATTTTGTCGGGAGCAAAAACAAGGTGTTATACTTGGCCAAGGCTTTCTAGTATTTTTGTTTTCCGCCCATTAAAAAAATTCAGCTTAACGAGTGCTTAAAATTTGAAAGTGACTGTCTGCTAGGTTGAAAATCACTCATACGCCCCATGTTCCATTGAAAGTAAACTTCGTGTGGTGCTTTTAATAGCTTTGCCTTTGATTTGACTCCGACTGTGTCGATGGCTGATTGCAAACGTTTTTAGAATCTTTCTAAAGATTGAAAAGAGTATGACCGATTTATGCTGAACTTTGATGGCACCCTGAGGGCCATCTCTCTCTCTCTCTCTCTCTCTCTCTGTGTATAAAGACAAAAGAGTATTCAAATTTCGAGCTCTCGAGTTATCTACCGTTCGGGTTTCCTTTTTTTTTCTGCGTTTTGTCGAGCCCATTGACTTGCGGCCTTGTACCATCAAGCCGAACTGAACCACTCGCAACCAAAGCACAGCAGGCAAAGTGCTCTCTTCTGCAAAATGTTGAACACACTCAGTGGCCCAGCATTCAACATTTTCACCCACTTGCACTGGTAAATGCCTTCTGGGCGTCGGTTAGGAGGGACCTGGTCGATCTGTTTTTATGCGTTTTACAATTGAGGTCGACCAGCCTACAAAACCAAACAAACAGGACCACGTTGAGAGCGGCTCAAAGTGCATACGGTATTAATTCGATTCTATTTGTTCAAACCCCCAAAAATCCAATCCAATTCAGATTAGTCTCTGGAAATCGGAATATTTTTGATTGTTCATTCCAATTCACTATTGAAATTCTTTATTGTTTTTGACCCGTTGTTTCCTTTTTTTTTTTTTTTGCTTTCTGTTAACCAAACATTAATTGACAATTTTTAGAATCGTTGCAAAAATTGCTAGCTGCCTTTCTGTGTTGTTGTTGTTTTTTGAGAGGGTTTTGGGAGTGACCCTTGTCCGATATGCATAAGTGTTTTTTGGCCAATAGCCAAACTGGCACGTTGTTAACTTTGCATTTAAGCAGATTACACAGAAACAATAAATGGCTAGGTTCGAATTTCGAGTCCGTTGTCAGGCCATGACTGACATGTTGAACAGTCTGATGGGCGGAACGGATCTCGCAAACTTAGCCAGCCGAAGTGAGGACGAGAATTTGCCCAGTCTACTCGGCTCTGGCCTGGCCTGGTCTGGTCTGGTCTGGTCTGGTCTGGTCTGGTCTATTGCAATGTCAGCTGTGTGCCCTGTCTGTCAACCGTGTCAATCATTTGCAAGGGCTTTTGTTTACGCTTACTACCGTCAGATGTTTAAGTGTGTTTGTGCAACTGTATGTGTGTGTGTGTGTGTGTGTGGCTTACCATACTGAAAAAGTAATTGTTTTTGCAGGCTGTTTCTGGCTTTGGAATATTTCGTTTACTTTTGGCCGTAATGGTTAAAAATGGCAAAAAAAAAACAAAAACAAGAAATGCACAAAAAAAAAGGGGGAAAAGCAAAACAAACTACAAAGAAAACAATAAACCTGTTGACTAAAGTGGCTTAATGGACGTCAGCTTAGCCGTCTGCCATTGTGACACCCACACACACAAACACAAACACACCCATACATATTGATCGAGTTAATTGTTTCATCAACCAGTCATCATTTCTGGCATTCCTCATTCTCTTTACAAGTTGCAGGTTTTTCGATTAGCCCAAAGCCACAATCATGTCAAAAGGTTTTGTTTACTTTACTTTTTCAGACAAACGAATTGTTTATTTTATTTTTTTTTTTTTTTGTGGTTAGCAAAACAAAAATATGTAACCAAAATATTCGAAAAAAAAGAAAATATATCAAAAACTATTTTAATGCGGGCAAATGGAATAATTAAATAATTTTATGCAAATGTCTGAGCAGGTTGAACCCAAATCAAAATGCCTTTGGGTAAGATAAAATAAATTCAAAATTTAAACAAACAAAATGCCAGTCTTTTTATTTATTCAAGTGCAAATTTTTCCCATTCATCTTTGAGGGCAGTGAAAAATTTCGTTGACACTGAAAAGCAATGCAAACCCAACTTGAACTTTGTGAAAATGAATTTCATCTAATATAATAAAAAGTTTTTCGGTATTCAATAAACTTGTTAAATTAACTGCAATTGTCGACAGCAGACATTTTATTTATTTAAAAAATACTAAGCTTTTTTTATGAAAGAAATTTGATATGAAATGTTGAAAATAAATAATATTTTTTTTTTACACAAAAAAATTATATGTATTTATTTTATGGAATTAAGTAAAAGAAACAAAATAGCACAAAACGTTTTCATGTCAAAAACAAAATTTAATACCAAAACAAAGGCTTGAATTGAATTTTATGTTTTAAATTTTCTGGGCTAAAATAATTTTAAATATAGTTTCAAATTATTAATCTTAATCACTAGAATACAAAGCTTAATTTGATATTGACTTGGATTATAAATTCACTTATTAAATTAATTATCTAAGGATTGAGCAATTTGACTCGGTTAAAAGAGTATATAAATTAAATCTGATTAAAACAGAATTTCTTTGAATAAAAATATATTTTTCTTTCCATTCTTGTGATTCACAAAATTCAATTATGAATACAGTAGATTTTGTATAAATTTATAAACTATCTTTTGTACTAATTAATTTCGACAATTGCCAGAATTCTTTTGTTTAAATATTTCTGTAGAAAATTATAATTTATTTATCAATCCAAATGAATTATGTAAGCAAAACAAGAAAGATCAAAACCCTGAAGGGCTGCCCAAGGACCGAGAAACTTTTGTCCGAATGTGGAGAAACAAATCTCTGATGTCATTATGCATTCATTTGAAATATGTAAATTCACAAATATGCAAGGAATTATTGTCAGTTGGACATTTAGTCATAAATTTAAAAGCTTTCGCATTTTGGCCATACTTTTCAGCGCTCCAAGAGACAATACGATTTTGCTTAATTGCTTTTAAAATGCTCAGGTCCAAGGCGAGACAGACAGACTATTAAAAATATGCTTAAGCCAGTCGACAATGTGCAAGTGTGTGTCCTCATCCAAACAGTTTACCATGCAACATTTGTTGCAAGCAATTTACTTCAACATAATCATATTAAATTTTCTCCACCTTCACAGACACGAACAAAACAGAACAGAACCAAACTGAGCAGAGCAGAGCAGAACAGAACACACCCAAAGTATCCCAAAGCTAGGGTCTTGCCTTGTCTTGTCTTGTCCGGGTCTGTCTTTGAGACTGAAAAGCCAGCCAAATGGGCGTACACACTTTTTCCTTTTGCTCAACATTTTGTACCTGCTCGTATGTATTGCTATATGCGGAAAATTATACTTAAAAGCTGGGAGAGTCCTGCGCCTTCACACACCCATGCAGCTGCTGGAAAACGGCAACAAGCCAAGAGCATGTGTGTAATCGTCTACACACCCAAGTTTTTAAGCTGCAGGCCCAGATGCCTTCGCTCTTTTTTTTTTTTCTTTTTTTGCCCTCACTTTTGCAGGAGTTTTCTTTTCATTTTCTTTTTTTTATCAAAGTTCCGTAGGGTTTCCTCCCGCTCGGGCTGCAGTGACTCCTTTATGGAGTTCTTCCTTTGGGTAGGTCGTTGGCTTTTTGCTTTCATATGGGCGTTTTTATATTCTTACTGTCGGTTAGAAAACTGCAAAGGCGTTTAAATTACATACAATTTCTTTAGCTTGGTAAAATGTTGTGCTGGCCGGGTCTGTTGAAAGGACCATTGTAAAGTCGGTAATATTTCAGGCAATTACAATTCTAATTTCTAGCAGGGCCAAAGAAGGTCTCTGAGTCGTGGTTAATTAAATTTCCAATTGAATGAAGGGGCCACTCAACCGGGCCAACCTCGCTCTGACGTCTCTGATAATTTGGCCGACACGTGTGATGACAGGCGTTGATTAGTTAAGGTCATTGGACTCGGTGGTGATAATTCAATTTTTAAGCTTGACTAATTTGCCATGCAATTGGCTTCATTTGGTTGAACCATTTCTTGCTGTCACTTAGCTAGATTATTCAGTCGTCTAACAATGAAAACTGTTATTATTTGGTTATCAATTGGTGAGTTTAATTACTTGATTAAGGAAAAGTGTACATGTGAAAACAATTGTGTTTTCCAATTGTTTATTAGTGACCTTGACAACGGTATTAACGCAGAAGGCAGACCAACCGGAGGCAGGTTGCAGGTCCGTTTGCGTCAATACTAAAAAGAGTCCTATCTGCGGCTATAATGGCAAGGGCTTTGCTATTTTCCCAACCACCTGCTCGATGAATCGGATGAATTGCAGAACACCAAACAAAACTCGTGAGAGACAACAAAGAAATGGCTAATTAGTTTCTTGTTTTTGATATTTTATCTGTGATTTCAGCTTTCATTGAAAGGCAATTGTTCACTGATTGTCTGGCCGTGGATATAGAAAAATATAAGCTGATCGATCTGGAAAGAGCAATCAAAGCCGAAGAAACGATTAAGCATCTCGAATAGATCCGAGTAATAATTTCCTTTCAAGCCTCTGGCGTTGGTAAATGGGCCTCTACATTTTTAACTTTGCCTTAATAAATTTAATTACTAAAAGGTTTTCGGTGTTTACAACTCATTAAAACAAACCGCAATTGAAAACTGCACACACACAAAGACACAGTCACGGCAAAATTGCATTGAAAGGTTGTCAAACATACCATTATCTCTATCTCTCTCACACACATTCTCTCTCACTCTCTCACTCTCTCTCACTATGTGTCTGTCTCTCTTTCTCTATTGGAGTCCGTCTTTTAATGTTTGCATTGCACATGTGCTTGCATTTTTTTTTGCAACTTTTGCTCTTAACAGCCGAAAACAGTTGAACAAAAAATAAAGGAAAGAAGACTCTCACAGCATCAGCCATGTAAATGGATAAACATTTATTGCAGTTTATTGAAAAATTGGCGGTTTTCATGTGTATCAAGGGAAAACTCTCGCAAGCATTTAACTTTTTTTATGCCCACACAAGAGACATTGTAAACATGATGCGGTACAGTTGTGTAAAAGCATCTGAGTTTGCCTGAACCGGAAAAGAAATGCGAAAAATATCAGTCTATATAATTGAAAGGCCAAACGTGTTGAACACATGATAAAAATTTGCAAAAAATTAAAATAAAATTTAAGGATTTTTTTTTTTCATATATGATTTAATTTAATCAAAAGAAATATAGCTTTCAGAAGACTTAAAAATTAAAGGTACTTTTTTTTTATTAAAAAGAAATAATTTTCCAGAAGAAAGTACTTTTTTTGTTAATGTTTGAAATCTCATTAACAATTCGCTTAAAAAGAAATAATTTTCCAGAAGAAAGTTTATTTTTTTCCAAAGAAAATATGGCAAATATGATAAGGAAGCGGGTTTAAATAATTTTGAATTTAGTGCTAAGCAAATTATTTCCTCAATTTAAAAAATATCAAGCAGAAAGGACACTACTTAGTGCTAAATAAATTATTTCCTCAATTTCAAAAATATCGAGCAGAAAGAACACAACGAAACAATTATAAAAAAGGAAATATTTTGCTTATGATTTTTTTTTTATTTTATGAAAGAAATTTTTGTTATATTTATGATCTTTTGATTTAACTCCTCCAAATTTAGTTTTCATTTTAAATGAAAGGAGAATATTTTGCCACATAAATTTCAGAAAAGTTAAGAAAATTTTTAAATAAATTATAAGTTTTCAAATTATAAATTGCCTTAAAGATTTCGTCTTTGATTTATCGTGAACATTTTCGAAATGTTTGAATATTTTTTATCACTGAATTGTAGGTAATCGAAGAAGCGTCACCTTGTATTTAATTATTTTTAAAAAGTGGCATGTACGATTTATTTATATAAGATCTCATATTTGCATTGTAGCCGGGCAGGCTTCATTTAATGGCCCGTCAATGTCCAGGTCCTGCATACAGGACCAGTGAAGCGTATGGGAATATGCAGCAGTAAATTAAGTCGTTAATATCTTGTTTATCATGACCACCATTGCAGTTGTGGCAGTTGCTGCTGCTGACCAATGACCAATAGCCAATTCCATTGCAGTCCATAATGTTGGTAAGGTCTCTCGACTCTCGTCTGAGGTTCGAGGTCCCAGGTCCCAGGTCTCAGGTCTCTTTGGTTGTGCATATGTGGCTGGGGCATGTTAATTACTTGATTTATATGCATAAATATGTGAGCTGAGCTTGATTTATGGAATTAATTAAAAAGTATTTACGGTTCTACTGGGCCTGCAACAAGGTAAGGGGTAAAAAGTTGGTTAAAATAAATTTGTAGTCCTGCCCCGGCGTTCGGTCGGGTAGTAATAAACCGTTTTTGGGATCAGCCACAAAAGCATCGAATATCACGCACGACAATTATTAGCAAATTGCACGCAAACCCACTAGCAATGTTTATCACTTTATCACCACCACAGACAAACTCACTCAAAATGTTCTGAATTAACTTGCATAAAGATAATTTCATTTCATTTGATTAAGGCATGCTCACCGAATATACCCCTATGTATTCCCCCCAAGTACTGCCAGTTAGAGTCAGCCAATCAAGCCAACTCGTTACCACTAACTCATTATAACTGTTTTATTAGCAATGTGCGCCACATTGAAGTGGAGCTTGTAGTAACAATTCAGGTGCCTCCTAAAAATATGTAATGATTTGTTTTTCTTTTTTTTGCTTTGAGCGTAAATAGAGCTTTCTGGCAATAGTTTTTGGTTTGATTTTTAGAGAGGAGAGTAATAGAAAAACACAAACAAAAAAAAAAAAAAAAAGAGAGGAGAAAACACAAAATTGTTTTTTTTTGGAAAATGGCGAAATTTTCTCCAAAATAGAAAAAAAAATTAAGCAGCGTCGATTAGTCGTTGGCTATAAGTAAAGGCAGTGCGCCGGTAGTCAAGATTATTCGGCGGCAACAGTGTTCCCGGCGGCATTCATTTTCTCCGTTCTTTTATTTGGGAAAACAAAGTAACCATATTAAGTATTTTAAAACGATAGATAAATAATATAAGTGCACCGAAATTAGTACCAACAAAAAAAAAAAAAGAAAAAAAGTGCAGTGCAGATTACTCTCAGGCGCCAATACCGTAGGGGAATTTGCTGGTCATTGTCAAACAAATAAAATAAACCAAAAATAGGAAAAGAAGTAGACAGACTACTAAAGGAAGACAACGCCAGTCTAGAACCGTCACCTGAAACGTTACAAGCGTCGCGGAGGGCTACCAAGCGCCGCCGAGTGCCTAAATCCAAATTAAAGAAAAAAAAAAAAAAAACCAAAAAAAAAAAAAAAAAAGAAAAAAAAATGATCTTAGCATAAGTAGGTTTCTTTTAATTAAATTTTATTTGATTGTTATGATTTTAGTGTGTTAATTTTTCTCAAATGTGTTAATTTTTTTTATTTTTTTTTTTGTGGAAGTGCGAGTGTAGTCAATTTTTTTTTCTTGCCAACCCAATGGCAATAAATAGTTAAAAAAAAAAAGAAAAAAAGAAAAAAAAAGGAAGGAAAAGAAGGAAAAGAAAAAATTAAAAAAAAAAAAAAAAAAACATATTTTTATATAAGGTGTTTCAGCATTTACCGGCCCATGGAAGCGCTTTCATCGGTGGAGAAATGAAAAAGTGAGTACCACCATTTACATATAAAAAAAAAAAAAAAAAAAAAAGAAAAAAAAAATTATTCTCTAGATATACATATATATGAAGTTTTAGATTTTTTTATTTTCCCCCCTCCCCTTTTTCGTTCCTTGTCTAATTCGTTTTCAATTTAGTTCCCGCTTAAATTTTGCGCGGGCTTAAAAAGACAAGAAAAAAAAACAACAACACTATGCACATCCCTAATACATAAATAGACATAGGTTCCACTTCTATTAATAGATTTAAGTCCCACAAATTATAAATAGACATAGGCCCAATTTAAAAATAATCTAATTCTAATAAGCAACGTATGCCTTGTCCTAAGATTTTCTTTATTAATGTTTTTATTTGTAATTATAATTAAGTTATATTCAGAAATGAGTGCCTATTAATTTATTTATTTTTGAGGGTCATGTAGGTGCAAGTCAGGGAGGAATAGTTGGCCGTTTTCTTTTCTTTTTTTTTGGGATCACTAACTTTATTGGTTTAATTTGGGAATTAGTGATCATGGTAGGGTGGGCTTCATCCTGTTGCTACCAATGCATCAGAGAGAAAAAAAAAAGAAGAAAGAAAACAGCACAACTATAGTTTGATGGATTGCGATTTCTAAATTTCACTTTTCTATCCTTTGTTTTTTTTTGTGTTTCTTTAGCACGCGATTTTTTTTTATTTATGTTTTTTTTGTCGGCAATTCTAACTCAGCCAATAGACCCCCCCTTTTTCCGACGAGACGAATAGCCGATGCGAGCGCGTGCTACTTATGAGTTACGAATTAATTACATCAGCCGACCTTTTATATGTAAAATGCTACATAAATAAAAAATGGCGCCCAACGTGGGGCTCGAAAATCGGCAGGCCCCTTTTTAATAAAAATTAAAGCCAATACCACCAATAAACATAATAATTTTTCAATTATACTGTTTCGGCTTACAATTTCACACAAATATTAACCGAAGATCTGTTTTCCTATTACTATTGGTCTGGTAGTATAATTAGATCATATATGTAAGTGATTAATTCTCCCAGTCATGATTGATAATCATGTTGAGTTATTTGTTGGTTTAGTTCGTTCTAGTGAATCCGGTGTCCACTGTGATATAGAGTTTTTTTTATGGACGAGTTCTATGGGCTCTCCCAGTGAGTCACCGATACAATAAATAACATACAATTTTATTCAGCTGTTCCGATTAGTGGTCATTTACAAAGGCCACCTCCAGCTGATATTTTGTTTATATATAAGACCAATAGAAATGCGTTCTTTTTTTCCCCCTTTTATAAGTGTATCTATTTTTAACTATTTTATTTTCTTCTTTCGTCCTCCCTTTTCCACACAGTTGAGTATTAGTAAGATATTAAATTTGATAATGGATTAAAGTGGTAATCACTACTGTCTGTCTTTAATATTATAATAATCAACCCTTTCGAGTTTAAATTAAAATATAAAGGTTGATTTCATCGTATTATTGAAAAATTGTCTCTTTCAAATAAGTGCAATTCTAATCGGCGAAACAATTTTTATTATTGTTTTCTCTCTGTCTCTTTGGGGACTTTCTGACTTTATAGCAACAACACTGGCGCTACGCCCACTTGTTGTTGTTTTAGCAGTTTCCTTGTGGATCTCTTTCTTCTCTCTTCTTTTAATCGCAAACATTCATACCTCATTTACTTGTACTTGCATAGACCCTCATATTAATATGAATTTTGTTGTTTTACGATCGTTTTGTTCGAGAAATTTATTTTGCTTTTGATTATTCTTATTTCCATTTAGTTCTTCGTATTTTATATTTAGTTTTTTTTACATCATATTTACTCCCCATATAAATCATTATTTTGGATTTTTTTTTTTTAATTTTTTTTTGAATTTAAGCATTGCTTTAAGTTTTAGTTTCTTCAATTAAGATATTTTTCTCTTGGATTTTATTATAACATGCCTGTAGCCCGTAGTTGTGAAGACCTCACTAGCCTTAGTGAAAGTAATACTATTTGTTTCACTTGTTCAGCCCTAATTATACATAAGGCTCAATTATTAACTACTAGCTGCGGTCATACATTCCATCGAATTTGTTTTAGTGGGAGTTCAGCAAATAGCAAAGTTTGTCCCGTTTGTACAACCTCACTACAATCTCCGTCCGATTTATTAGAATCTGGAAGTTCCAGTCAGGCTGTCAAAACCCCTATTAAAGTTCATAACACACGACTGCAATCTAAAAAAGCCGATCAAATACAAACCATGTCTACAGTAGGGCAAGAGGGTTCTAGTTCTTCAGATTCTTCAACCAGCGCACCGGTCACACAAGCCCCAGACTTAATGCGCGTATTAGCTGATGCCATGGCTGCTGCCACCTTGAGACAAACGGAAGTCATGTCCCAAGCTGCAGAAAGACAAACAGAAAGGATGGCAAATATATTGGAAGCTGGTTTCCAAAGACTTGCTACCCAAATTTCAAGTCGCGATTCACCTACTAATATTCAAGTTGAAACACTTCCCCAAATCGAAGCTAATACTTTTCAACAATTGTTTGGAGTCCAGCCACAACCAACCACATCAAGTGCGAATACTCAACCAAGTTTTCACCAAACGGCATCTCAAAGGGATGCGTCGTCACCTGAATTCCGAGCTGATCGTATTATCCAAATTATCTCCAATTGGAAATTACGATTTTCTGGAAAATCTTCCTTATTGGTCGACGACTTCATTTATCGTGCGGAGGCTTTAGCAACTCAAACCTTAGATGGTAACTTCGAGTTATTAGCACTTTATTCCAGCAATCTTTTTGAAGGTGCTGCCGCTGAGTGGTATTGGAGATACCATAAAAGCGTAAAAAGTGTTTCCTGGTATCCTTTATGTGTGGCCTTAAAGAGTCAGTTTAAAGATTGTAGGACTGATTGGGAAATACAAGCCGCTATTAACCAAAGACGGCAAAGGCCAAATGAATCATTTGATGAATTCTATCAACAAATTCAAACAATGTCCGATCAATTGTCACATCCAATGCCAGAATCATCAATGTTGGGGTTGTTGCGAACAAATCTACTTACGGATATTCAATATGAATTACTTCATGTTGATATCCAAACTATTTCCCAATTGCGTCAAGCTGTTAGAAAGCATGAGCAATTCAAAAATAAAATAATAAAACCAGCCATCCCAGTAAACCGGCCTTTTGTTAAACGGCAAATTAATGAAATAGCCGAACCCCTTGAGGAAGAAGTGGAGGAACAGGAATTCATTATAGAAGACGAAATAGCGGCAGTGACATTGAAGTGTTGGAATTGTGAGGCGACTGGTCATAGATACCATGACTGCACAGCAGCTCGAAGGGTATTTTGCTATGGCTGTGGTCAACCGAACACTTATAGGCCAACGTGTCAAAAATGTCAGGCTTCAAAAAACTCGCTAACTCGGGCACCGTTACACAGTGCCCAGAACAATCCCACCAAACAAAATCAAAGCAAACAATAGAACAAAAAGAAATAACAAAAGAACTTGTCGTAAGCCCTGACCTACCTCAAATTCTTTTGCAGCCTCCGTTATCGCGCGCTCTGCAGAGACTACAAACGTATAGAGAGAAAAGAAAGAAAGAGCATGCTATACTGTTGTCCGCGGTTGTAAATAACGTGCATGACGTCAGACCATATGCGCAAGTGATTATATTAAACAAAGAATTAGAGGGATTATTAGACACTGGCGCATCAATCAGCTGTATAGGCGGTTCATTGGCTTGCGAGATATTAAAAGAAAACAAAAATGTAAAACCCATGAAAATATCAGTGCGAACTGCCGACGGCAAATCTCAAAAAATTGTAGGAAAAATAAAAACAGGCGTCCTATTTTCAAACGAGGAAAAAACTTTAACTCTTTATATTGTGCCGTCCCTCTCGCAAGATTTATATTTAGGTATCGATTTTTGGAATCTTTTCGATTTGCTACCTCCATGTTTTAAGACCAATACTAATAATATCTCCAGTTTGGAAGAACCCGTACTTCGACAACTTTCTGAGTTACAACATAGACAATTACAACTAGTCATACAACAATTTCCATCCTTCTCAAAAAAAGGCTTAGGCCGAACCAACTTGCTTTCTCATTGTATCGACGTTGGTGATTCCGCCCCTATTAAACAAAGACATTTTCCAGTGTCCCCAGCCATTGAAAAATTAATGTATGAGGAAATTGATCGCATGTTGGCTTTAGGGGTAATTGAAGAATCGGAGAGCGCATGGTCGTCGCCAGTAGTGTTAGTGCGCAAGCCCGGGAAAGTCAGATTATGTTTAGATAGTAGGAAAGTAAATTCAGTGACCAAAAAAGATGCCTATCCTATGCCATTTATTGATGGAATATTGAGCCGGCTGCCAAAAGCTGAATTTGTTACAAGCCTAGATCTTAAAGATGCATTCTGGCAGATTCCTCTAGATGAAAAGTCAAGGGACAAAACAGCTTTTACTGTTCCAGGTCGACCCCTGTATCAATTTACCGTTATGCCTTTTGGCTTATGTAATGCACCCCAGACTATGTCAAAACTGATGGACCGAATAATACCAGCTAATCTAAGAAACGAAGTATTTATTTACTTAGATGACCTTCTAATAATTTCCTCATCATTTGATAGACACTTAGAAGTCCTAAGGGAAGTGTCATCGAAGATCGACAAGGCTGGCCTGACTATCAATGTTGAAAAAAGCAAATTCTGTTTAAAAGAGGTTCATTATTTAGGTCATATTGTAGGTAATGGAACTATTTCCACTGACCCGGACAAATTATCTGCAATAAAGGAATTTCCGATACCCAGATCAGTCAAACAGCTTCGCCGCTTTTTAGGCATGACTGGCTGGTATCACAAATTTATTAAAAATTATGCTTCTATCGCTTCGCCTCTCACTGATGCACTTAAAAGGAATCGAAAATTTGAATGGAAAGACGAAGCTCAAAAATCATTTGAACTCTTGAAAGCTCATCTATGCCAAGCCCCAGTTCTACATAGCCCAAATTTTGAGAAACCATTTTTTATTCATTGTGACGCTAGTCATACTGGGGTAGGAGGTGTCCTTATACAACTAAATAGTAATGGCGAAGAAGTTCCAATTTCTTTCATGTCAAAAAAATTAAATCAGTGTCAGCGGAATTACTCTGTCACTGAAAAAGAATGTCTGGCTGCAATATTAGCAATAAAGAAATTTAGAGCATATGTGGAAGGCCATGAATTCACGGTAGTGACTGATCACGCCTCTCTAAAATGGCTTATGTCTCAGACGGACTTGAGTAGTCGATTGGCTCGATGGGCCCTAAAACTTCAAGCTTATACATTTAATATTGTGCATAGGAAAGGAAGCCAAAATATAGTCCCTGATACGCTTTCTAGAGCATTTACTGAGGATCTTTCAGCTCTGGAAATCGATCCATTCATAGATATCGAATCAGACCATTTTAAAACTGAAGAATACGAAATACTGAGGGAAAAAGTTAGTAAGTCTCCGTTGCCTGATATAAAAATAGTAAATAATCTCATTTATCGCCGAACCGAACACGCTTCTGGTGATAAAATCGGCGATGATTCTGTTTGGAAACTGTGGCTACCTAAAAGCTTAATTCCAGTTGCTCTCAAACTGTCACATGATCATCCGTTGTCGTCTCACTGTGGGATTAATAGAACGTTGGAAAAATTGCGACGATACTATTATTGGCCAAATTTAGTTGTTGATGTAAAAGCTTACATAAACAGTTGTGAAACATGCAAGTGTACCAAACATCCAAATCATACGTTAAGACCTAATTTAAATAAAACGGGAGAAACACAGAGATTTTTTCAGAAACTTTATGTCGATTATATAGGTCCTTATCCCCGTTCTAGATCAGGAAATGTGGGTGTCTTTGTGGTCTTAGACCACTTCACAAAATTCCCTTTTTTAAAGCCAATTAAGAAATTCACAGCTGATGCTATATTGCCATACATTGAGAGTGAACTTTTTCATGGTTTTGGCGTACCCGAAGTAGTAGTTTCAGATAATGGGGTTCAGTTTACTTCACATGCTTTTAATAATTTGTTAAAAAAATACGGTGTACGTCACTCTTATACTGCCATTTATGCTCCCCAAGGTAATGCTTCAGAGAGAGTAAATCGAACTTTAATTACAGCAATAAAGGCATATATACATCCGAACCAAAAGAATTGGGATGAACAGCTGAGCAAAATATGCTGTTCATTGCGGTCAAGCTTTCATACTGCCGTTAATTCTTCCCCGTATCAATTAGCGTTTGGACAACATATGATTACTAATGGGTCTACTTATCAACTGTTGCGCCAACTGGAATTGCTTGAGGATCGGTCTGTGTGTTTTAGTCGAAATGACTCTTTTGATATAATAAGAAACAAAGCAGTCGTGTCCATGAGGAACCAGCATAGTCGAAATGAAAAACTCTATAACCTTAGAAGTCGAGATACCTCTTTCGCGGTAGGTCAAGAAATTTACCGTCGAAATTTTCAACAAAGTAAATTTTCGAAAGGATTTAGCGCGAAATTGGCTCCAACTTTTATAAAGGCCAGAGTAAGGCGTAGATTGGGCAATAGTTATTACGAACTCGAAGACTGTCAAGGTCGTCTTATTGGCAAATATCATGCAAAAGATATAAAGCAATAATGGGTTACTCCAAGCTTGAATCCCACTTTCCGAGTTTGACTCAGTAAAGTGTGATTTTGGTGGGGGCGACTTGAAGTGGAGCTTGTAGTAACAATTCAGGTGCCTCCTAAAAATATGTAATGATTTGTTTTTCTTTTTTTTGCTTTGAGCGTAAATAGAGCTTTCTGGCAATAGTTTTTGGTTTGATTTTTAGAGAGGAGAGTAATAGAAAAACACAAACAAAAAAAAAAAAAAAAAAGAGAGGAGAAAACACAAAATTGTTTTTTTTTGGAAAATGGCGAAATTTTCTCCAAAATAGAAAAAAAAATTAAGCAGCGTCGATTAGTCGTTGGCTATAAGTAAAGGCAGTGCGCCGGTAGTCAAGATTATTCGGCGGCAACAGTGTTCCCGGCGGCATTCATTTTCTCCGTTCTTTTATTTGGGAAAACAAAGTAACCATATTAAGTATTTTAAAACGATAGATAAATAATATAAGTGCACCGAAATTAGTACCAACAAAAAAAAAAAAAAGAAAAAAAGTGCAGTGCAGATTACTCTCAGGCGCCAATACCGTAGGGGAATTTGCTGGTCATTGTCAAACAAATAAAATAAACCAAAAATAGGAAAAGAAGTAGACAGACTACTAAAGGAAGACAACGCCAGTCTAGAACCGTCACCTGAAACGTTACAAGCGTCGCGGAGGGCTACCAAGCGCCGCCGAGTGCCTAAATCCAAATTAAAGAAAAAAAAAAAAAAAAAAAAAAAAAAAAAAAAAAAGAAAAAAAAATGATCTTAGCATAAGTAGGTTTCTTTTAATTAAATTTTATTTGATTGTTATGATTTTAGTGTGTTAATTTTTCTCAAATGTGTTAATTTTTTTTATTTTTTTTTGTGGAAGTGCAAGTGTAGTCAATTTTTTTTCTTGCCAACCCAATGGCAATAAATAGTTAAAAAAAAAAGAAAAAAAGAAAAAAAAAGGAAGGAAAAGAAGGAAAAGAAAAAATTAAAAAAAAAAAAAAAAACATATTTTTATATAAGGTGTTTCAGCATTTACCGGCCCATGGAAGCGCTTTCATCGGTGGAGAAATGAAAAAGTGAGTACCACCATTTACATATAAAAAAAAAAAAAAAAAAAAAAGAAAAAAAAAATTATTCTCTAGATATACATATATATGAAGTTTTAGATTTTTTTATTTTCCCCCCTCCCCTTTTTCGTTCCTTGTCTAATTCGTTTTCAATTTAGTTCCCGCTTAAATTTTGCGCGGGCTTAAAAAGACAAGAAAAAAAAACAACAACACTATGCACATCCCTAATACATAAATAGACATAGGTTCCACTTCTATTAATAGATTTAAGTCCCACAAATTATAAATAGACATAGGCCCAATTTAAAAATAATCTAATTCTAATAAGCAACGTATGCCTTGTCCTAAGATTTTCTTTATTAATGTTTTTATTTGTAATTATAATTAAGTTATATTCAGAAATGAGTGCCTATTAATTTATTTATTTTTGAGGGTCATGTAGGTGCAAGTCAGGGAGGAATAGTTGGCCGTTTTCTTTTCTTTTTTTTTGGGATCACTAACTTTATTGGTTTAATTTGGGAATTAGTGATCATGGTAGGGTGGGCTTCATCCTGTTGCTACCAATGCATCAGAGAGAAAAAAAAAAAGAAGAAAGAAAACAGCACAACTATAGTTTGATGGATTGCGATTTCTAAATTTCACTTTTCTATCCTTTGTTTTTTTTTGTGTTTCTTTAGCACGCGATTTTTTTTTATTTATGTTTTTTTTGTCGGCAATTCTAACTCAGCCAATAGACCCCCCCTTTTTCCGACGAGACGAATAGCCGATGCGAGCGCGTGCTACTTATGAGTTACGAATTAATTACATCAGCCGACCTTTTATATGTAAAATGCTACAACATGTTTGGCAATAGAAGCTGAAGCCGTTGCCGTTGCCGTTGCCGTAGTCATAGCCGAAGCAGTAGTTGTGGGAGCAGACATCTTTTTTCGAACTCAAACCATTTGTTGCCCCTTCTTTTAGCAAGAGTTGCAAATTGTCTCGTGCTCTCCCACTTAGCCCAGACCAGCCCAGGCAGTTGGCCCGTTTCGTTTACACTCGCTGAATTACTTTATTAGTCTAATTAAAAGCACCACTTATACGCAAAATGGCGCGCAACTGGCGAACTAAGCAAACAATTAATGAAATTAGGAAAACCATTTCCCTTGGCCAAGTAGGAGAACACATAGAACTAGGAGGTGCCACTTGTCTGGCACATCTCTTTGGTAACTTTTTTGTACGTTTTAATTGCTGTAATTAATGGTCAGGCCGACTAGCTGACTCGGTGACTAGCAGACAGCCTGACTGCCGCTATTGACTGATTTTTTTTATATATGAAAATTCAGTCGAGCAGAAGTGAATCAAGCATGCATTAAATTTGAAATGAATACCAAATTCACACACTCACACACACACACACACACACTCAGAGACAAGTGAACAAACAATTACCAACATTCTGTGAAGGAATTTACCAAAGCTTAAAATGTAAAAGAGACTGAAACGGCAAATTCGCATTCAGCACACTTTTATGAAATATGCTGGCAATCTAGTGAAAACCTTATTCTCTGTGGACTGTGTGGGCTTGGGTGGATATATGTCGACCCTGGGCACGTACAAGACATCAGCTGAACCGCCGAACCGCCACACAGACAGGTGACTGCCAACTTGAGGCTTCAACAGTCACCACAATGGCGGCCACAGCTGCAGCTGCAATGGCCGAGGTAACGGCAACGGCAACGGCAATGGCAATAGCAACGATGCTGAAAACAATGTGCAACGACGTCTGCGATTATGGAGCTGGGAAACCGATCTAGCGACCACCTTTACCACTACCGCTGTCCCGAAACCCACAAAGACCTTTTGCGAGTGGCAATGGCAATGGCAACAATGCAATGGCCATGGTGATGGCGACGGCAATGGCGATGGCGATGGCGACGGCGTTGGCAATGGCCGATAGCCAGGGCAATGGGCAAGTCTGTGTATATAGAGTCATATATATGAATAACCTGCGGATTATATTTGCACTATGAAATCCCAAACTGTCAGGTAGGTTTTACCTCAGTGCCGTGGGAAAACATAAGCCACACAAAAACACAGATGCACACACATTTTCCTTTCAACTTATGGACAGAATAATAAGTTCGGGGGTGGCAAAAGGGGACACTACTGGCTGCTCTTTAAATATTTATAAAAAAAAACCCACACACACACACACAAACACACATAAACAAAATGGATAAATGTCTGTGGAAGTGAATTTATATAAGCGTTAGGGGATATGCCCGAGGTGGATTTTTCTATTTATTCAAAATATTATGAATATTTGTATATGAAACTAGCCGAAGAGGATTTTCAATAAAATTTATATTCGAATATTCATATTGGAAATCTTACCAAATTAGTTATTCCCACGGCATCAATTTAAATTCGATTGAGTATTTATTCAATGTAGCTTTTTATTTTTAGGGTAAGCCCCACACAGAGCTGAGAAAATCCGGCAAACAGTAACAGTTTTTTTTCCCCCTCTGTTATCTCAAAAAGAAAACTGCACATGCTACTGCTTAGATTCTCTCTAAGAAGTATATGAAAAAGGCTTCAAGTTAAGCCAAGTTGCCTGGGCTAGTTGCCCAGGCTGAGACTTGAACAAAAACAGGATTGAAATCACAAAGACCAAAAGCAAAGGCAGCTGAGCCAACCACATAATAATAAAATATATTTTAAAACAATTTCACTATATTGTACGTGTACGTGCACGTGTATAATAACAACAAATTTACAAGGAACGTCCTTCTCAGGATATTGAATATTATATATTCTTTTTTGAGAATTTTGGGGAAAAGTTTCTCCATTGAGTTATTCATATTTTATGATGCTATAGTATTGGATAGACCCTGATATGCATATGAATATAAACCGATTTGATCGGAATAAATCGATAAATTCCCAGAAGATATTAAAATACATTTTTATATGCCTGTTTGATCTGGTTTCACTTCTGTATCCAGGTATATTTTAATCCATATGTAGATATATTCCCAGTCGAATATATAGAGCTTCCCCAGATATCTGTTGGACTAACAAATAAACTCTTCGTGTTACCTTTAAAAAAGATTTTGAAAATCAGTTTTTACAGCAAAGCCAGCCAGTAGAATTATTGAATTGAAAGTGTAGAATACGCCCAACTAACTTGGCTAATCCTATTGACTTTGATTTGCATACAAATTAGAGTATATACGCATTCTCCAGTAGAGTAAAAACTAGGATCCGAATAGAGTGGAGTGGATTTGGCTTGAAAGATTTTTTAAGCTAAAAACCGACACTGTTATAGAAAAGTTGAGACAAAAATGTGCTTAACATGTGTATAACCTAATCCTGTGGACTTAAGCTTCTCATGGTGAAGCATTAAATTTCAATTTAAGCTAGCATTGCATATGAATGGGTAAGGAAGGACCAGGCAATCGAGTGAGTCTGGACCCGAGGGAGTTTTGCCTGTCGACAACAGCAGTTTTAGATATTTCTGATATTTGTGTGCCCATGTTTGTTCATGTGTGTGTGTATGTGTGTTTGAGTGTGTGCTGGTGTGTTGCTGCTTGAGAAGCGACGAAGTGAGAATGCTTTGTGAAACAATTAGCATGTCGCTTAATTGTTTCAAAGCTCATATGTTTAAGGCTATAGAAGTGTATGTGTGTGTGTGTGTGTGTATGCACACACCATCTGTGTGTTTTAATTTGAATATATTTTAATGAAAAATAAACTGTGGCAAGCGGCGGCTCAAAAAATACAAGTATGAAATTAAATTAAATTAAATGCTGTGCAAATGTTTTTGCACTTTTATTTTTTTGGTTTAGAATATAAACAATTCATGGTAAAGTTGAAAATTATTTTTTTTTTTCTTCGTAATATTTTCAAACAGCTTTTATTTCTGTTACTTGCAAGCTCGGAAGTACGAAGACTTTTCTGTGTATTTTTTTGTGCGGGTGAACTGAGTTTCTCGATGGGTATTCTTCTGGGTAGCGTATTTTAATTTCCTTAAATATTTCATTACACCGCACACTTGTACATATAAGCTCGCACACAAGCACACACTCACACACACGCAAATAAAAAGTCGGAGCAAACAAAAAGCATATGGAAAGCCGTAAAGCGGTGCGGCAAGAATTTCAATTAAGATTAATTCGCGCATGTATTGCCAACACCAGGCAGTGGCAATGGCAGCCACCGAATGTTGTATTCAGCCAACGGCTTGGTAGTAGAAATGGCAGCCAACAACTACAACAAAAATAACAACACAGGTACAAGCGTAAAGTTCCACGGGTATACATATACATATACATTTAATTTTTTTTTTTTTTGGCACGTACCCTGCCGTTTGCGGCTTTTTCACTTAGCTGCACTTTTCGACACGCTTGAGCGGCAATGCGTTATGAAAGAGACTCCGCCAGGCAAGGTAGCTGAAAAACTTTACTGGTACAAAATGGTGCCACTTAAGCTGGAAACGTTTGCATTGCTCACTGAGAGGGCCAAAAGGAACACAGAACACCCGTGAGCTAAGTAGAAATGGTAAGAAATTAAAATCAACTTTTAATCATGGCGGACAAACTAACCTAAAAAAAAGAAAAAAAAAAGAAAAAACTGTTGCCTGCTTTCGAGCGCCAAAGTAAATGCCTGGGCATTAAGAGTGTTCTCTTCTGCATTCCATCATCATCAACAAAACCAACACAACCAGCGTCATCATCATGGCGAGATTGTCATCTCTCCCTCTCTACTTATATACCCTGCACCCTGCAAAACTAAAAGGGTATACTAATTTAATGGAAAGCCTTAATGAAGCTGTCGAAGACTCTCAAATTTATAGTCAAATACAAAAATGACTGTGATTGGAAAACCTTATTGATTAACTCAGCATTTTATTTTTTATTTTTTCTTTTCCAAATAAACTTGGTAACATTTTCACAATCATCCAATGTTAGTTAGGTATGATGAAGAGGGCATCTCTAGGTCTTGTAAGCCTGAGCTTAACACTTGCCATATTTCATCATCATCTTGTTGACTGTATCATCTTTGCTGGCTGCACAAACATTGATAGCCCGTCTCTGGTTCTGTTTTGTCATCGCTCGTTTTCCTAGACCGAGTCCTGCTCTCAACCCCATCCATCCGGTCCTGGCTTAGTGCAGGCTCCTCCTCCTTGCTGCTGCTGGCCAGTTGTAAATATTTTTATTTAAGTTAATAATGTTGCTCGTTGCAGAGTTTGTTTTTTGCTTATGCACCGTTCTTAAATCAGCGCCAGCTTACAAACCTCTCCAGCAAAGGGCTGTCCATCACAGTCAACTCACTTACTTTGGCTGGAGCTGCTCTCTTGCATTTCTTTTTTTTCACTCATTTTCTTCAGTGTTTTACTCTGTTATTGGTCTGTCTATTTGCTGGCACTGCAGTTGTTTGCTGTGGTTTTCATCATCCGTTCTGTTTGTTCATTAGCCGAGGCAACATAAACTCAACCATTCTAGCACTTTACAAAGTAACAAGAACACACTGAGCCACATTCTTATTTTTTCTTCGTTTTTATGTTTATAATATCTTTGAATTTTTTCAACGTTTTGTGGTTTCAAATAAATTGCCAGTTCACCTCCCACCCCTTCACCACACACACACACACACACTCATTGGCTATAATTCATAAAGATTTTTATGCTGCAATCTGAACAGTTGAGCTCTGCTTGAGCTTACCCAACCCGAATCCAGACCCGAGTCAAGTCGAGTCTAGTTGGTTGTTTAAAATACAAAGTGGTTTACATTATAAACAAATTTGATGGTTAATTTTTTTTTCCTTTGTCTCCCTGTGGGTGGGCAACCTTACTGCTGCAGGCAATTAAATGAACATTTCAACTTTTAGTGCCACTCACTGATTTAATGACTAGATACGAGAAATAAAAAACGAAGAGCAAAAATATGTCTGACCAAGCTCGATTTCTCGGACCACCTCCGCCACATCACTTTACAAACATTTTACTCTATAAATTGTATTCCATTTATGGCAGGAGTAGAACAAATATATATATATATATTTATATATAATGGGCAGAAACAATTAGAGCAAAAATATTCTCACGGCTTGTGTGGAAAAGAAAATGGGTTTTCCAGTTTACCGCAATTAATATCAATTTGTATGATTTTTTTTTTTTTATGTGCATTTTATTTATATTTTTCTTTGGTTTGGCTGGCCTTTTGTAGACTCGCACCGTCATATATCATAATTAGGCAAGAAGATGTTCTTTGGCCGGGTCAGAGCAGACATATGGCCATTTTCATTTTAGCCAATATAAAAACTTGGGTTGAAAAAAAAAAATATAAATAAAAAGGGAAGAAAAAAATACACAAGAGAAAAAGGTGTGCCATTTGAAATGGCAACCATAAAATTTACATAGGTTTTTCCTTTTAGGCCTGCGCTTTTGTTTTTAAGCAACTTTTATTTTAGTATTCTTTTCCTTGACAATTTGTAGGCAGTTTTACGGTCGCAGATTGTCCCAACCAAATTGCCAGACAGGAGATTCTTTAAGCACACAGGAACAGAGAGGGAAGGGCGAGAGATAAAGAAAGGACAGAAAGTGGGCAACTCGTTTGCATAATTTTCAACTTTATGCTCGGGGATTTTCTTTCTTTTATTTTATTTCACATTTTTAGTCTGTGGCTCCTGCTGTTCCTGCTGCTTGCTCCAGTCTGCTAATATTTGTCTACGAAAGCAAGGGCTTCACTTTTGATTAATGTCTTTGATTTATAATGCGCAGATAATTGCAAGCCCCAGAAACCAATGCAAATAAGTCTACAATCAAATCTACATATCAGGGACAAAACGAGTCAGCAAAGATATCGTATATTGTATTTGCCATACTTGAAATTATTCATGCACATATGTATAAGTTTCAAAATGATTTTGGCATCAGAAGAAATTAATTGAAAATACAAATACATATGAACGGAAAATATAAGCCAAGACAAAAGCAGACAATTTCGAAAGTCTCACTACAAGTCAAGTTAATTGAAGTTTTCAATAATCAATAAGTAAACTTGGCAAACACTTTTGGAATTTCCTTATACATTGTTTATTATCTTTTTCAGCTATCCAATCTGCCATCAATCATTCCTCTTCTTCGTCATCATCAGCATCAAATTTCATGAGAATACCAAAATTTGCAGACACATTCTCGACAATTGCTCGGCAATGCGGTTGTAACTCAGTTTGTGGTTAGGTTATTATAATTTTGTAGTCAAGTAAACATATTCAGGCATATGTATATTAAAACCAAACAATGTTGCCTAATTGTCATACTTCAACAAGACAATATTACCATATACATATATATATATATGTATACAATAAATATATCACCACCACCATCTAGCCCGATTTCTGGTCCATTCTGTTTGGCTAAGGTATTTCATTTCGGTAATTTTGTAATTTCAGGTGTTGCCTTTGCAGCATCGTCTGTTGCTCGGCATAATTATGATTGTTTTAGTTTTGGCACTTTAAGATTCACTCCAGAATCCCATTAAATTTGCCTTTGATAGCAAAGGTATGTGGAAAATCTAGAGTCTATACGAGACTTGGAGCACAGCAGCGATTGTCTCAAGTAATTTGCATAGCAAATAATTTGATTGCTAATTGGAAAATTTTCTATACACAACATATGATATTCTACCAAAGGCGAATTGCTTGAATATTTGCTTTAAATTTTAATAATGCCTAAGTACACACATTTGCCCATTATTGTGGTTTATTTTCAGCAGAGTTGATAATATTTTTTCAGCTGTCTCAATTCGACAGCCATTAAAGTGTATTTTATTTTATTATAACTCATTTTAAAATAAATTCATGTAAACATTTAGAGGTATGCAATAAATAATTAGATTTATTTAAATGTCTTTGACTTTAAATTCAATTAGGTGTAAAGTTAACCCGATTGATCCGTAGAATCAAATTCGTAATTACAAATTATTATTGATGGCTGATATTAAATAAATTTAGATTGATAGTCAATTGGAATTTTTGTTAGTCAGGCCATGACATAAACTTACCTGAAAGGAATAGTAATGAATCCAATTTAAATTAATTTTCTATTTAATGATTAGATAAGGGCAAACAAGCTTGTGGACTCAAGGCATTAAATTATATTTGTATTCTAGCTGTGCCTAATTGCAAATCTGTTTGAAATAATTTGAATTAAGGGCTTAGTTTTTTTTGAGAGAGATCTCACGGATATATGCGGGTCAAAGTGCCCTTAACCTCTCAAGCCTCTAATGTCCGAAATGTGAAAAACCATTAGGGAAACATATGGCCATGACTTTCTTGTAACTTGGCCAAGTTTTTCGCTTGCCTAAATTTAACTTAATTTTTGGTCTATCCTTCAGTGTAGTTGCCATCGGCCGCCGGTCTTGGCGTTCAGCCCACATTGTTACCTGCCTCAAAAAGATTCTGTTTTTTTTTTTGCCTCATCGTCTTCTTCTTCTTTTCTGTGGTCTCTGCGTGGCGCTGGTAATTGGTCCCCGGAGTGTTGTAGCTACTTAGACATTTTGTGGTGCCCGATTCTTTGGCTTCTCTGCTCATTCCCAGATTTTTTCCTTTTCGGTTTATTCTTTTTTTTTTTCTTTATTTGCTCTGGCTTCCAACTGGGCTTATTTATGCTGGGAGAGCAAGACTGAAACCGGCAGCAGCCACTATAAAAAAGATGGTAAGCGCTTTGTAACGGCAACTGTTGACTCTTGTAGCATTAAAATTGCAATAGGTAAACTTTTCCTTTTTTTTCTCTCTCTTTTGGACAAAGATGAGGGCGGAAACAGTTTAAAGAGGAAGGAATGTTAAATTAGCGACAGCCGTAAATTTTATTTAAGAAATTACAACTTTGTTGAGCAGTTGAACTTTGGTGTAAATGTCTGACTTCAAGTTTACCAGTTAAATAGGTTTTAAAGTTACCTTTCTATTTGAGAGTTTAAAGTAAAAAAGCCAGAACATAGAAAACCCACGTGCTACACAAACTTAAGCCCATTCACATGCTCATCTTTCTGGCATCTTAGGTCTGCCTTTGAGAAGCGCTCAGGTGCGTTCTAGTTGGTAGATGAGTGCATATATATGTGTGTATGTGTATGCTTGGGCTATTCCAACTCAATTTAACGCCGAGAAGGCAGCAAAGTAGCAGCACAAATAAAGACGCATGGAAACCAGAAGGCATACATACCAAGTTTCCTACCTAATAAATAGTTAAGTATGCGGAATGAAAGGCAAAATCCCCAAAAGGACAAGCCAGTAAATGGCCAAAAACACATACACATTCACATCCACATCCATATCCACTTACATGAATCCCAGTCGCAGTGTGTCTAGTCTTGAGAATTGAGAGTTGTGGGTTAAAAAGGTGAAGGTATCTTTGAAAGGTGTATTGTGTTAGTTGCCGTTGTTAACAAAAGGTTCAAGCGCATTTTATGCTTTTGTCAATAAAAACCAAGACACAACACACAGAACACACACACACACACACATACACTACACACATCAGCAATATCCACAAAAGGATAGTAGACCATTTGGGTAAAGGTGGTGGTCAGGTGACATCTTGGGCCCATTTGGGTTGTTGGCCGTCAATGAGCATCAGGCAAAGTGTAAGCATTTTGACCTTCATCAGTTGTAACCAAGTCACATGCTTAGATCTTTGTCAGAGCCGAGGACAACTCCCTGGTGGCCAAGTGGCAGACTGCTGAGCACAGCGGAAAATGCTCACCAACACAAACAAGTCAACACAAGCTGTCCATTGTGTAAATTCTAGAGAATCGTTATCGTTTGCGTGTGGCTTCGGTTGTGATTCCTGTTGGCATTGTCGAAGGTAACCCGCTGGCTGTGATTTAGTGTACATTCACGTACGACGATTGCTTTGCAATTAGCGCCACTTCAGCAGTTTTATAAGCGCAAAAACTACCCGCAGCTGTCACTTTAATGGTCCAGTTGTCCAGCCCTGGGGCATGCAATGTTAATTACCAACTTTCTTGGCTGCCAATTGATATGGAGCCATTAAAGGCAGTTGTGTTTTTGTGGCCTATATGCCTGCTTATTTCGTTGGTCTAATGGCCAAAAATGTGGCCATAAATTTTCAGTCAAAGGAAACGAGAAACAAACCAGTTTCATATTGAATTGTTCCGAACACAGTTGTGTACCAGGTGGCGTATACATAATATAGGCAGCCAGCGTAGCCAGCTAAACTAGGCAGGCTCAATTAGTGTTTGTGTATGCGTGTGTGTGTGCTCAAGTGCTTTCACCTCTGACATGAGTCCAAGAGTCCACCTCAATCTTGCTTCATTTCGTTCACATCGTCAGGCCTTTCATACGTGCCATTATAAAAGGGGGAGCGGCTGGGGTCGGGGCTGCTTATTTTTAGACTTTGCATGACGCTGACGATGGCAGCTAACGAGCTGCACAACATAACAACAACAACAACAACAACAATAGCAACAATAGCAAGAACAGATGCTTCTCTCCTGACTGCACTCGACCAAATCTAGCGCATTTAATTGCATGCCTCTTTGCCTGACGTGCTGGACTAACGACACAAAAAGTGTTGCCTTCAAGCACCTCCAACGTCACACACCTCCGCAATACCCTTGGGGACAAGCCTTTGCAATCGTACACCCACACACAAAAATGTGTCGACACATGGCCGAACACTTTTGAGTTATGCCAACGTGTGCGCATTTCAAAAAAAAAAAAAAATGTACTTTTATTATTATTTTAATTGCATGAGGAAATTATTTGTATAGGCCAGGCAGCGGAGTGGTGAAAATGCAAATTTCTTTCGAACTGAAATAAAACAAAACGGCACCTAAATATATAAACAATTGCAAAGCATTTGTAAGCATTCAAATGAAAATAAACAAAGGCAAGCCCCAAAAACAAAGTGGGGAAAAAAGTCGAAAGGCTCCCGGCCTCAGTCAGCTTTGAAAGCAATAAATAAACAAATATAAAAACGCCACAGGATATTTCGTTTATTGCTCTTTTCGCTAACAGTCTGCCTCTTCTTCAAAGGCTGACTGACTGCGTGACTCAGGTAAGTTCAGGACAAAAGTCACTGACTACAGCTTTTGAGATGTAGAGCAAAAGGCACAGCGGGCATAAATTGCCAGCTGTCAACAAATTTGAATTTATTCAAGTTGCAAATACAAATGAATGAATTACGTACGACTAACATGTTTCAGACTAGACTAAAAATCTCTTTGACCTGCCACACACCAGGTGCCTGTCATAAAACTCATGTCCATTCGGCACAGAAAGCATTAACCACTCCACCCAAGCGCATACACACACACACACGCACGCACACAGTAGCTGAAAATAGCCTGTTCTAGTCAATTAATTTTTTTTATTTTGCTCTTTTCCGTGGTTGTTATGAAAAGAAAATAACAATGTGTGGTAATTTTTAATGTTTTAATTGGACTGCGGAAAATGTGTGATTTATTTCGACAAAAAAACAGAAGCAGAAATCATTGCATACCCGCAGGCGCATTTTTATACTCTTTTCGCGGGGGACAAAATTGTATGCGCTTTCCGGCTTTTTAAGCCCACAAGGGGATGGTAAGCATAAACAGAAGTTAACCTTTAGTTGGTGAGGAGGATGGTACTAAATAGATATGTAGGCCGCGTGCTATTTGACTTAACCAAATCAGTGTCTTGAGAATTTTTAAAAGCAATCGGAATGGAATTCTGTATCTTATAGACGATAGACAAAAACATATTTTAAGTAGATTTGATTGATTATCTTTAAACTTAACATTTGAAGGGAGAATATACAGGCACATGCAGATGTGTAGGAGGCTTAATCTGGACTGAACTGCTTGGGAGCATATTACGTGAGTTTATCAAGAAATTAAACACTTTCAATAAATACATAATACTTTAATAAGTACATGGTGATAAATATATCAAATTTGGTTTCGATAAAACCGCTTTATATACTATTAAGTATTTACCATAATCGATTCCTGATATATTTGTAGTTTGATCTTAGCATTCGAAAGGATTTAAATGAGCTACTAAGAAATTATTTATTATTGCTATAAAAAAAAGAGTATACAATCCTTAACATTCTTTAGCTTAGCTTTCGCACTGTTTTGTTTTTGTCATTAGCGTCAGTGGGCCCAAGTGTATTGGTCATGCAATAATCCACGTCGTCTGTCAAACATGCCGAAAAAAAAGCACCGCATAATGACTTCATTCTTTAGATTCCTTTCTAGCGAAATGCAATGCCATGTTTATAAATAAAATGGGTGGGCCAACACACACTCACACACGCACACTTTCTAGTTATTTTTAAGTAAAGGATAAAGTGTGAATTATAAGCACGCAGCTTGGCTGGCCATTTAACAAGCTGTTTCTGTTTGCCACAGCAGCTCCAAGCAAAAACTAAAAATTTATGTACAAAAATGATAGCAATCTAAACTGCTGAAAGTAGCGAGAAATTCTAAAAATTGTTCAATTAAAGCGAACGCGGAAGACGTTCCAACTTTTACAATCTAAACAAAAAAAATAAAACGTTTGTAAATCGCATAATTTTTCACACACACACACGCACACTGGCTGCCGTGTAATTAAGTGCACGCCACAAAATAGGCAACAAATCGATAAGTGGGCTGAGCTGGCCATCATTTTTATTGAAGTTAAGTCGAAAACAGACATGTAAAATTACAAAAACAAAAAAAAAAAACAATAAAGAAGAAAACAAAAACTAAAGGGCAAATGCGTTTTGTTAAGGTTTGAAAAATAACTGAAATTGCTGCTGCTGTCGTTCAATCAATAGCAAATTACGCATACGCCGCGTGTGTCATGCGTCAAAATGTTTTTACATCACAGCAAATCCTATTAAAGTTTCACTATTATTAAAGACGATAACCATGTATTTGTTGTTACTATTGTTTTCTGCGAAATTTATGTACATTTTGCTTTATTGGCTGATTTGGCAAAAGGCGTAAGCGTCGCTTATCAACTGCCACAATACTTGTCAAAAACTTTATAGCCAAGTATGTGCCATTATATGGTGTGTTGGTATATATGTTCCTATGTGTGTATGTGTGTGTGTGTGTGTGTGTGTGTGTGTGTGTGCTTTCTAAACACGCACTTGCACAACATAAATGTTTACAGTCGTGTGATGAGAGCATTTCAATAAATACACAAACGTGCCGGTATGCGTGGCTCTGTGCATGTGTGTGTGTGTGCCTTGCTTAATTAAAAGCAAAATAAATATTTATAAATTTTAAAAGTGGGCTCAACAAAACTATCAAGACAGGCGCACATAGCAAATAGCTAAATAATCAACTGGAAAATTGTTTTTAAATTCTCTTCAATCCTCTACCTATGTGCCATTAAATTGGGCTAACAAAATAAAAGAAAAAACAAATCGAAAAGGAAAGGAAGAAAGAGCAGATATTTTTAGCATAAGCTGCCAGTTTTTCTGGTGGCTCGTTTCTTAAGTTTTCCGACTAACTCGCCTAACAGCTCCGTAAATTTCTCGAGTCAACTCAAATAAATTTAATAACGCATACACAAAACTGTAAACATTCCGGCTAACACACACACATACACGCACAATGCTTACGTCAAGTGAAAAAAAAGAAAAATACGAGCGAAGCCAAGGAAAATCCAAAAATAAAAGGGTACTGAAAAAATCATGTACCAAGAGGGTGTGGCTGGGGAACTGAAGCGCTGACAACGAACGTAGCATAAACATTTTCCATTCAGCTTGAAATTGTTTACAAAATAATGTGAAAATGGCTGGAAAGCATGTGTTGCATGTGTGTGTCAAAATGGCGATAAATGTTACTAACCGAGAACAACAAAAGCACCGACAAAAACAGCAACGATTTTTTGTTGCTTGTGTTTGCTTTGTTTATGGGGATTTGCGTTGGAGATTTGAGGGCCCCCCAAATGAGTTTAATATGTCTGCTCTCTCTCTCTCTCTCTCTCTTTCTATAGACTCTTTTATCAAAATCTTCTTGCTAAATACCCAAAACAATTACTGACCAAAATAGTTTAAGCCTCAGTATTTGCTCTCAGCACACTTGAAAGCCACAAAACTGCACTCAAAATGGCAGCCAACATATGCTCGAATCGCCCAGCTGCACCTTATCCATTCTGCCAAAATAGTACAAACAAAATGGTCTCGCCCTTCTGCTAGAGACAGACAGACAGACACGGAGAGAGGGAGTGTGGCTGAAATGAGAGATTGTCGTTCGTTTTATGAGTCGCATTTGCTCTGTTTAAGTTGAAATTTTTATACATTTCACGCGCGCACATAAATAACGATTATGTTTTTGGCGTGTTATGTGGCAACCCCGCCTAGCTCCGTTTGCCAGAGTTACCCCCACCCAAGGAGTCAGTGAAGCAGTGAAGCATGCATAAGGTTTATGACTCTGGCCAAGCAAATTGGCTTGAAAATATTGCTGCATTATGCGGAAAGCCAAGATATTTTGTGAGAAGCGTACAAGTGAAATTGCTTAAATGGCTTCATTTTTGTGATAAATGTCAATTGGCAGCTGCACTTTGGACCAATTTGAAGTGGTATATATACTATATATATTTTTTGTTCATACCCATTTAATCCATCTACCATAGAGCATCGGTAGCATCTGTACCGAAATGCATTTTGATTAAGAGCGCACAGACCAAGAAAATGAAAACTTTTGTATCGCGCGAAATGTAGAGTCATGTGTGCTTAAAAGTTTCCGGTAAATTAAGCCAAAGTGTTGCGGGACAAAGTGCCAAAACAACCAACAACAATACACACCCACAACAATAAGAACAGCAACAGCAACAACAACAACAACACCAAGACAAGGAAAACATTTCGCGAGCTCACCCACAAATCGAGCGTGATGGTGATGGTGGAGACGAACATTGCCATTGCCATTGCCACCGACACCGCAACAAAAGTCATCTGCCACTCAACACCAAAGTTTACCAAATGTACAAAATTTTAAAGACAAAACAGCAATGTCAACCAGCGACAACAACAACTACAACATCAGCTACAAAAACAATAAACCAAAGTGGAGGAGTTGTGGAACTGATACCGCTGGCAACAGACACAAAAGACATGGTTTGTCGCAGGCAGTCAGTGAGATGAACAGAAAGTGTCCTCAATCCCAAACCCAATTCCAATCCCCTTCTCTCTGAAATAGTTAAGCCAACTGACGGCAGCTGTTGCACTGCCCCCCCACTTGCCAGAGTCAGCGGAAATGCAGACACGCACCCGAAATTGTTGCCAAGCAAATGTGTCGCTGTGTCATCAACACTCGACATTTGCACACACACACACACAAGCACACAGGGAGACCAACACATCAAGCCTTTGCCTCACACACACAGAAACATAACCTCAAAGTTGCAATATACTCAAAAGTCAATTGCATTTTGATGTGGTAACCAAGGCAAAGAGGGCTTGCCCAAAAAGCCAACATCTAATCAAAAACATTCACTATTGCTTTTTGAATAATACCGAAAATAGAAATACGAACATTTCCATTATCTATTTTATTTCCTTTCTGAGTACTTTAATTTTCATTCAACTCAACTCACTTGGGCCAAAGTTTTATTAAAGGTTAAGGAAATGCAAATTCCCTGGAACTTTTGGTCGAACTCGTAGCTAAATTTTTGCCTTCATTATCACTAAATTAAAAATAAATTTCTTTCATTGGGTCTTTTTCACACAAAAAAAAAACAGTCAACTCTTTAAAATGGTAATCGTTTGCACTTGTTTCTTTCATCTTTCATTTGAAATTTTCAAAAAATTAATATTCAATTAGGACACCTGCATAAATTCACATTATTCTAAAATGAAATTTATTTAATTTGCATCATAAATTTATACAAATTTTTTCTAAAGGAATTATTTAAATGATTTCAAAAAAACAAAAAAAAAAGGAAATTATATTTATATAATTTTATTTGTTTGATTGTGTGCGTGTGTGTATGTGCCAAGTATGCAAATTTATGAATCTGAAAACAAAATTTCAATTGAGCGCGCACCTACAAAATTATTAACTCTAATTAGTATTAATTGGCATATCAAATATGCAAGTTTATAACCAAATTGGATTAGTCATATATATTGCCTGAAATTAGTTTCACATTTTCCAACTGAATAGATTTAAATTCAATTTTAATCAAATAAATTAGCATAGATTGCACAAAAATTTAAAAACACTAAAAAATTTTAAATGCTTTCGACCAACATTGACTGGCATCATAAATTATTCCCTGGCAGATATACTACGATATATCCATTGAATTATCAAGACATGAGAATTTTCTAGTTAAGATTTTTTAAATTAATTTTCTAGCATCTCAACAGGCTGTCAAAGTTTGTTTTCAAGTGACAAGCAACTTGGGTGAGCACCTGGAACTTGCTACAATTTCAGGGCTTGTCAACTGAAAGTGTTTGTCTCATTTTGATTGGTCGCATAAATGAGAACGTGCTCGAGTTACCTCTTGAGTTCAACTCTTACAATTTCACACATTTTTCTGATTACTCGTTAGACTCGTTTCGCTTCTGATTGACAGCCAAAGTGTGAGAAAAAAAAACCAAACTTTTTCCTTTTATTTACATTTATTTTTGCAAACGGGGAGGGGAGGGAAAGTATATTGAGTTAAGTGTAATGACAATTCGGGAAAGTTTCTTTTATTGCTTGTTGCCAAATTGACCAAATACAATTAAAAATAATTATTTTAAATACAATTTACACACAACAATCCGAGACGAAGTAGAAGAAGAAGATGGTAGGTTTTCTGCACGGCTGCTCTCCCCTTCGACTCTTGTCTGGGCCAGACTCCTCTCATTCGCAGTCTGTAAAATACATTAAAATTTTATGCTGACATTTTAAGTTTGCATTCATAACGAAATTTTCTCTGTTTCCCATAGAATTCAATTAAAAACTTTTTCCGCCTGCCAGACACAACCAAACCAAACCAAACCAAGGCAACACCAGTCCAACACTCCAAGTCAGCCTGAAAAATCATACAGTTGCCTTTTTAAGGTCTTCAAGACCTTCTCTTTTTCAAATTCTCCAAACTTTTCGTTCCGTTCGACATTTGTTGCTTTTGCCATAGAGATTCATTCATTACGACAATTTTCTTTTAGCCTGTGTGTGTGTGTGTTAGTGTGAGTGTGTTTGCCTAAGAGATTTAAGTTAAGGTCGAAAATAAAAGCTTTATGCTTGTTTTTCTTTGTGCCTTCGATCCGAGTCTCCCCAATCTCATAACAAAGGGCAAGAGCAAATAAGACCAAGCAAAACGTGAAATGAATAAATTTATGTATTTTGGTAACAACAAGAGTAAACTTTTTGACAGCGGTCAAAAATTTCTGAAATTTATTGCTCAAATTAATGATGACAAATTAATCATACGCACTGTGTACCAATCAACTTTTCTACCAATAACTCTGGCCCACATTTTTTTTTTCTGGTTATAAAACTAATTTAATATTCATTTATTACCTGCCCATCAGGGATTCCTCTCACTTTCTTTAATATTTTCATCACACAAACGAGCAGAGTGAGTCGCTTTCTGAATTCGACATTGAAAGTATTACCACTTCAAAACTCCACTTGTCTGGTTCTGTCAGTTTTGCATGCACATTGCACTTTGAATTATTGGCAGCATAAAAATTGTGACACTCAAGTGCGTGACTTTGCCGTTTTTATTTGACTCTGTTCTCGCTCTGTTGACTGTACTTTCGGCTTTGCCTGCATTACCAATTCCCTAGTTGGTCCTGTGATAAAGCCATAGCCTGCATTTTCATATTGACACTTTGGCGCTTGGGTTTTCCAAACGAATAGCTGTCCATTCAATCAGTCTTTCGAGCATTTGAAGTGACAATCGCCACAGACAAAGCCGCAACAGCAGACAACTTTCAATGGGAATTTTCCTTTATGCGTGACATGGCAAAATAGAATGATGAAAAGATGATAATGTTGTTCTCCTGGTAAGCCTCTAAAAATACTCATAGACTACTCCACTTTATTGTGCAGCTGAGATTGGCATTTTATGGCTTGTAATTGACTCGTAGCACTTGCCACTATTTAACTACCAATAAGAAGAGGAAGTGATTGTAGTTGTTAAGCGCGCTCTCCATTCCTTCGCTAAGGTATTTCCAATCAATTTTTTTACAGTTTCTTTTTTTTTATAATCTCGCTTTCTAGCAAAAATTTTTTTTTAACCTTTACTGCCACACAAGTCTGTGGCAACTGTAATGTAGTAGGTTGTGTGTGTGTTCTCGTTTAGGGTGGATCAAATGCAGTGTTGCGCTTCAACACGCCAAAACTTTATGGGCAAAAGCCACAACCTGCAGGCCACCACAAAAACAAAAAAAATACATGGCGAACATTAAATGCGGGCTTAGCCGACTTTGAGGTACCCTACGAAACCAAGCGAGCTGGCAATGAGCTTTATTTGAGCTCCAATAAAACCCTTGACTTTATTTGTCAACCCCTATAGCCCCCTTAGATTATCACAAAATTAATATACCTATTACACTTGATTACAGGGTGACTCAATAAAGAAAAAAATGAAATACATTCGCCAACCTAAAAAAAAAATTCTAACGAGAAATTGCACGTAGCTAAAAGTTTTCGGAGTTGTGCTCATACTGCTCGTATTTCTTATGTCTTCTGTGCTTTTCTTTTATTTCACTTTCTTTGCTCAACTGTACTGAACTTCGGCCTGGCCCTTGTCTATGGAGTCTTTGTACATTTTTGTAAGCTTTGCCGCTCTTCATTATTTGACCATGACCACATTTTTCTAGTTTTTGCACGTCTCTACTTTATTACTGTACATTTTGCCTGCTCCTTGCCTCGCCTTGGCCCACCAGTTTTTTATGTGCTGACCAAGACATAGACGCAGTCAACTATAGATAAAAAAGACAAGGGACAATAGACACCAGCAAACTGCGGTCGAGAGAGCAATGAAGTCTCTCGGCCTATGAGCAATTTCTAATTTTGGGCATTTACAACGAAATAATGTAATGTTTGTTCCCACACACACCGCACAACATGTCGATACAACAAAGATAACTCAACAACTTAATGGCAGGCGAACAAAATAAAAATATAAAAAATTAAAGCAAGCAAAATAGAGAGAGAAAGAAAAAATAAATAAAGTAAGTCTGTGCAAGGGAATTCAAGCAAAATTAAGAGGAAGGAAAATCAGGAAGTTGTGTAGAAGAAGGCATACAAGTGATACCGTCCGGTCACACAACATAAAAACACACAAGACCAACACCAACAACAACAACAACAACAAGAAGAAGCTAGAATACTTTGAAGCACATAAATCAATTTGGCGTGGGTCCAGGGGTGCGGTGGGGAAAGCAAGGGTAGAGGATTACTTATGTCAGCAGAAAGTACAAAGCAGCTTGTAGCGTGTAGGTAAAGAAAATTGGCAAGGGTGTGACCACACACAAACCCAGGCGAGAAAAAGGCCAACAATAGGTGATGCGCTTTTTGCAGCTGCATTCACCAACAACAAGAACAAATGACATAGGCAAATGCAAAAGCATTTCGAAGTAGACATGACGGTGAAGCCGGCAATCGGACAAGCACAAGTGTGGCAAATCTCTCGACCAACTTGCCTGCGGTTGATCTAAGCCAGCAGAAGCCAAGTTGGTCAAGTGTAAGCCATTGGCTTAAGTGACAAAAGTTCTAAAGGCAATCGCTGTAAACAGAAGCACCCATTCAGCACAAAAGTGTCAAGGTAGGGCAAAAAAAAAAAAAAAGAAACTCTGAAAATCTGTGACAGGATAGTGATCTATGGAATGGAGTCAATTTTAAGAAATCTCCGAGTGCTTTAGCAGGCAATCAAAATCGAATCTATAACCTTAGAAATTAAATACCTAAAACTATGTTTGAAGGCTCCGATAACTTATATCTTTCTGTTCCTGTTGTTGCTCTTGTTGCTGTTGTTGTTAGTGCGGGCTACAAGTTTTGGGTGTCGTGATTTATGAACATTTCAACTTTACGCCCTTATCGGGCAAAAGTTTTCGTTTAACAGCTGAAAAATGTTTCAACTGGGGTCTCGGCTTCCGCCTTTCAGCCAACCAACCAACCAACCAACCCATTTCCAGCCCAACCCTAACCATCCTGGCCACATTATGAAACAGCCACATGACTGCGCTGCTTAAGGGTTTTAATATGCAACAAATACCTGAAATTCCCTACACCCGCACACTTTTGCAGAAAAAAAAAAAATAGAAAACCCACGATATGCTGAGGGTGAAATTGCGGGTTCAGAGCGTCGCAAAGTTTCCAACACAACACAAAATTTGAAAAACATTTTATCACGTTTTCCTTTCAACCGACGATAAAAATGCATTTTAGGGTTCAAATGAATGTGTATGTGTTTTGCTAGAATATAGAAGGTCAATCCAGCTCACTAAAGAGCTCCATAAAAATTATGCCGCATTCTGGCGTTGAAATCGACAAACCAACAAAATAAAATTCCTTACTCTGTCGTTACTGAAAAAAGGAAACAAAATTGGTTTGTGGCTAGAGTGGATTTGGTAGAATTCCAAAAAAAAAAAAGAATATATATTTTTGCTACCCTTTTCAAGCGTTGACAGACGGCGTAATATTTAGATCCATTAAAATGCTTCAAATCGATTTGGCTTTGATATGCTGACAATGGTATAGGCTTACACCCTGGAAGGTAAATAGCTTAATAAAGATTTTGTTTAAGTTTAAAGGGTTAATTAGGCAAACGAGCACTTTTCGTTGAACCATCGACCTGAGAGTATTAATTAATTAAGCAGAACCATAGAAATTTTTTCGACCTTTCACAAAAAGTCCGACCTCAGTCAAGTTTTTTTCTTTTCCATTTAAATTGAATTAAATATTTTTATGTATACATTTTTCCATAAAAAAAAAAAAAAATGCAAACACAATTATGCATAAATTGTGCATAATAATATATAAATAAAATATCAAATTAACACCATCACACACGCATAAAATTCTGGCTGACAAAACAGGCCACAAACAGTTGTTAAACAAAATATTATTTATATTAAAATGAAAGCCGTTGAAAACAGATGCAACAAAGAAATACCACTGCCATGTGAGCCCACAAAATTGCCCACCCAATAAATTAATATATTTATGGCAATTGTTTTATGCAAACACCCAAAACCCTTTTATGAATTTGTATTTCCTTTATATGTTTGTGTGCACACAGTTTAACTCAATTGCATAGGGTGCCGGGTGCCGGGTGCAGGGTTATTTGATAAAGTCGTGTAAATATTAAATATTTCATAAATACATGGCATCAGTATGTATGAAAATTGCGTAAATTTTAACTACAAATTACACATGTCCAGGCAATTGATTAAATATTAATTAAATATGTATAAACTCCGAGTAGAATTCGAGCGTACTGATTTATTATTTAAGGCTCATTTGAAAGTCAGTCATAAAAGTTGCTCGCTCTACTTGGTTTTTTCTAAACAACTTTTTTTGCCTTTGTTCAGAGTTTTGTTTGAAAGCAATTTTTCACATTTTTAATTATTAAAAGCTTTTGATTTGAATTTTTAACAAACCAAGCAAGTCAGGCAAGTCTCTGGACTCTTAATGAAATTATTTTTTTTTTCATAATAAGTAGAATTATTTTGGATTACCCAGAGCTATTTAGTTAGTTCAATTAAGCCATTAAAGTCAGACATTTCTGTCAGCCAGGTTGGCTGCTTTATTGCCATTTATTACCCATTTGCATCATAAATTAACCAACTTAGCGGTTGGCTAGAATTACCAAAAATGCCACACCCAAAGTGCCAAATAATAAATAGTTGTTGACAACAAACATTTTTCGTTGATTTGTTTTGCTGCTTATTTCTACGGCTCCGCCTCTTCAGGTCTACCTCTTTGTGTAGTTGGGAAAACAACATTTTGCCGTAAACAAGTTTTCAAATGACTTCCGCTCAATGGCGTCGGCACGTCCTGAATGTTGGCTCTATTGGCTGGCTCGTTTCGCCCTTTGTTCGCTGGCATTTGCCTACATTTTATTTACGCATCATCGAAGAAATAAAATAGCTTAAGACATAAATTGCCATCGCATTGTTGATGTAGCGGTGCAAATTGCCACAATAAATTTAATTAATGATTTATGCCTTGCCGCTTTGTCCATACACTTCAGATGAAAACTGAAAAAAGAGAGAAAAGCATAAATATTTTTTGGGGAGGACACAATATTTATGTTTCAATTAACGGGCGCGATTTTCATGCATAAAACAAAAACAACAACAACAACAACAAAATCAAACGTTCTTCAAGGTAAATTAATCTGATTTATATATGTGTGTGTGTGTGTGTGCCAAGGTAATTTAAACTAGATTTATGTTGGCTTTTTGCCACAACTTTTATGCTGCAAAGTTTAAGTTGGTATATTATCAGCCAATTCGCCAAATGCAGCGCTCCATTTAAGCAGTTGCTCCCCCTCATCCGCCCATTTTCTTTGTGAAGGAGAGCAGCAGGGTTTGGCCCTAATGCGCTCGTTTCAATGCAGCTGCTGTAAGTGGCTTTCCCTGTAGCCAGTTGGCTTAAGCTGAGCGCACACGTTGCTCGTTTTCTTATCAACTTGCAGCCATTTAATGGCAAGGTAAAAGTTAACACAAAAACTTTGGACCACACTCACACACACACAACAGCACAGGGTGGCATGTAGGTGGCTTCCTACAACTCTGACTACTTTTTGGTTGGACTTTTGCATTTTAATTAGGTCGACACATATGTAATATTTGCTTATTTAATTGCACAATCGAAAAAAATTTGTATTTACTTTGACACAATGTGCTTAAGATATTAACAGAGCCTTCCGTTATTCCTGGGAATGCAAATTCAGGCTGGTAAATTATTTTACTGATGTAGGAGACTCGAAAAGAAATTCAATTTCATGTGGACAAACACTTCGAGGCACTTGCAAACTTTTCGGCAACACTTCAACGTTGAAGGAAATTTCCAGGCTGCATTTTATATGTCTGAAAACTGCACCACACTGATGTGTGTTGGCATATAAAATCACACACACACAGACACACTATGACAGAACTTTTATGCTTTCAGTGTCTACAAGGGAAGAGAGACTGACAGTCACAAGAATCTGGACAGGCAGCTACATGCATGTCTGTTTGTCCAAATGTGGATCTGTCTGATAGTCTTTGCTGTTGCCGGCTTCATTGTGAGTCATTTATCACAATCAGTGGGAAAGAAAGAAAAGAGTGCCCAGGAAAGCCGAAGAAGGTTGACAGACGACTGACCAATCACTGAAAATTTTATATGAAATGTAATTTGCACAAATTTCACTCACAAGAGCAGAGTCTATATTACTTAAAGTGGGCAACTCAAGATTCCTTTAAATTGAACAAATTCCTTTCCTAGCACATTAAGTATACGCAGAGTAGTCAGCAATCAAAAACTATTTTCATACAAGGTGAAAGCTACCCAAAATTTACAAGTCACATTAATTTAAGAGACCCATATTACGTATACGCAACATATTCGACAGTCAACTTAAGCTGCTTAGCCTGTCCAAACGATTACTTGTAATCTTTGTTCAATAGATTGTTTAAAGAAGATCTTGATTCATTGCCAACCCTTCTAATGGCTCATTTGAAGGGACGATTATTAATTCCAAATCGAATGAGCAAGGTTACAACCTCTCTCTTAATATCCTTTCGTTTGAAGGATTTCGTAACTGCTCACTGGAGTCTTAATGAGCTGAAATTATATCTCTGTGTATGTGTAAGTGTATGAGGGATTCTTTAGGTCTGCGCAAAAGCGAAACTTTAATTTCCTCCTTCATCGTTGAGTGATTTATAAATGTCATTGGATTCGCAACAGGAAATATTAATCAATTTGATTGAATTATTTTCACTTCAATTTATGTCTCGGTCCAGGTATTAAATGATAGTTACTATTGATTGACTTGTCCTTTAAAGAAAAAAACAAAATAAAAACAAAGCAAATAAAATTTCTTTATTGTATCCTATTAAATTTTTCACATATGTTCTGTGGGTGGTTGAGGGATTTTTTATTTATATATTTTTTGTTTTACATATTTTCCACAGATGTGGCTTTTAAGCTGTTGTGGCTGTTATTCATATTGTTGTTTTTGTTATTGTTTGTTGTCTAACGAACTGTAACAAAACATAACAACTTCTGCTGCTGCTTCTTCTTCTTCATCTCATCACTATGAACTCCCCCGTAAATGGAAAACTTTCAAAACTAAAACCAATGGGCACAATACACACTAGAGCAGTAGAAAGAGTAGAGTAGAATAAAAAATATATAAAAATAGCTAATGGATATGCAAACAACTGGCAAAAGGGAGAGCGCTCAGTGTCTGCAAATTTCAACGAACCGTAAACGCATCTAAATAAATACTACAAAAATAACAAAATAAAACAAATGCCATTGTGAACTCTGGGTTGGGGCTTATACTGCTTTCTTGTTTACTCTTTTTTTTTTTAAGCTGGAATAGCTTAGGCATTTTGTCCTTTAAAATGTTTTAGAATATTCTGCATATTAGCAAAGATCATCCAAGTATAGTTTAGGCCTTGGTCAAACTAATTTCTAGTACAAAAATCTTTAAAATATAAAATGTCAAAAAAACAGTAACAAATCTTCTATAATTTTGTCATTGTCTTACTTTGTTTTATGCATCATATCCACAGTGCTTTTACATATTTATTATATTTTATTTTTAGCTCAAATGCAAGCTCACACACACATGGCAAAAGTAACAACAGTAACAAACATGTACAACAGGCATAATAATTGCTGGTAATATAACCACAAATGCAAAACAACAATTGTTCATCTTTGTCGGTGGCCCCCTCCGATCTGCTTTCTGGTAGAGTTTATGGCACAGTTGTGCAGAGAATTGCTCCCCAACATTTCAAAGGACATAGCTGCCAATTTATTTTACTTTTTCCCCGGACTAGACAAACCCACTTCCCCCCGTCCCCCTATATCCTTTTTAGAATTTCCTTGTGTCAGCACACACACAGATACATACAAATATTAATAACAAAAATGTATTTTGTTGATGCTCCCTGTGGTATTTCATGTCTGTGCATTTGTTCATATTCATCATTGCGGCATTGAAATTGTGCATCTAAATTGAAATTTACATATTAGAAAATTCACTCCCTCCCTTTTTGGCAGGCCTAAAACTAAATTCATTAGAAAATAGATGACAAGACAGCAAATTGCCCAGAATATAAATAAAGACAAGCTAAAATATCTTCCAGTTAGTCTTCTGTACTATAGTCTTAAAGTTTTCCTTTGGCTTTATAAAATCTCAAATAAAAATTCCTAACAACTCACGAAATCATTTAACTTGACAGTTTAATGAAAAAACTTTTGCCATTATTTAAGACTCTACCCTAAATGCAAATTATGACGTCTTGCACATTAATTTGAATTTGAATTTAAATTTTCAGTTTCAGCTTTCAGCTTTCTCCTTTGTGCCAACCGATGCCATTAATTCTGATTATGCAATAGTGGACCCAGGCAGGACTTACAAGGCTGTCGGCAGTTATACCACCTTCTTGCTGTCTTCTTTTGTTATTTAGATAAAAATTTACATTTTGTTTTCCTTTTCAATTTGCAGACACAATTGGTAGCCAATGTGTCAAGTGGCTGCTACACATTTCACTAAAATGTTTTGTTTTTGTTTTTCGTTTGGTAAATTTGCAAAAATTTCATGCCCAGCTTGCAATCGGAGTTCAATGTTCAACTGGTCAATGCTCAAATTTTTGGCACAAAATATGCAAAGCTCAAAAATGAAAATATACAAATTTTCATAATCCAAGAAAATTGTAGCAACAAGTTCCAGACAACTTTGTACTCAGCTGCATTTAGTATTTGATTTGGTTTGAGATTTGAGATGGATTGGATTAGAATGGGCAACAAAAATCACTTGACCATTGAACAAAACTGAAAACAAAATTCTGCCCAATCTTTTCAAGCATTTAGTAAACAACCCAGAGATGCCACAAATGCTGATGCCCTTCTTTTGATTTCTATTCAAATCCATGCAATAGCTTCAATCTGACCCTGATAGGTGTGTCAATCGTACCCATTGTCCGGGCTGTCTCTCTGTCTATTTGAAGACCCGAAAATGCTTAAATGTTGTGTATTTTTGTTGATTTTCGAGCATAATTAAAGTTGCACTAACAGCACTCTCTAGCCTCATGTCTGCATTTAACAATTTTTGCTGCATTCAACATTCTGCCAACTGCAAAGCTTTAGTCATTAAGCAGACCCAACCAACCGAGCCTCAAGTTGTTATTGCTTCTGCTCACACACCCTTCTCCTGGTGTCCAAACACACCCACATTGCTGCCCTCGGCTAGGCAGACTACAGTCCTGTCTCTCTCTCTAGTGTGTATGTGTGTGTGTGTGTGTGTGTATATTTTGTTTGCGAGGGTGTTGCATAGCCTTTTAATTTTAATGAGATCTCAGTGACAGCCTGCTAGGAACTACGTGACTGCCCCGGAGACTTAGACCCGTCCTCTTCGCCACTAATTGAGGGCCAGGCTAGGCAAGCAACTAAACAAAAACAAAAAAAAAAAAAAAAGCCAAATGTCTTTCTTATTTTTTGCTGAGTTGGCAAAGCATTTCCTAATTACAAGAATATCACATAATATTTTCATGTTAAATTACGGGAATTTTTGGGCGAGTCAGGGAATTGCGTACTTATTAAAATTTGTGGGGAAAATCCAATCAATTAAAAATGTTAATAGGTATGAATAACCCAAAAGGTGCCTCAGATATTAATAACATTTTACAATGTTCAAAGTTAATCAGAGCAAACAGGAGAATTCTGAAAAAAAAAGATCGAAATCGGAGTTGTAATCAAATCACAAGCAAAACAGAATTTAGAAAGGTAATTTTGAAAATGAGTATTCGTTCGATAAATCTACATATTAAAGAGTATGAAGAACATTTGCGGTGGGAGGGGGCTGAGGGGGTAATGGAAAAAATATAAGCAAAGAATACCTGATAAAATTGTAAACAGACCGCAACCGGGAAGGTAGCCAAAGCCAAGCGAATAAGCCACAAAAACTGATTGATACATTACGTGTACATTTTCAATGAATGAACGGACTTGCATACCCACACACACACACACACACACACACTCAGGCACACATAAGGACACACTCACATGATTATATAGATATGGTTACAGGTGCGCTGATGCTGATTGATTTCATGCATTTGTATGCCAATTCAAATTCGAACAAATTGGAATTTTTGCATTTCAATCAGCTGAAAAGCTTTACATGATTTGTTTAAAAGCACCAATTCAATTCTACTATGTATTTTTCCGAACATTTTCCCAAATACATATCAATCAGTTTAATTACATTTTAATAATATATATATATATATAGGAACTGGAACTTGTTCATTTTTTTTTTTATAAGAGGAAAAGAGTTTATCTGAATTATTTTCGGAAGACTAAGAAAACGTAGTTTAATTTATTTCTCATTAGCTTTTCGTATTGTCCTTCTGAGCATTTCTATCAACAAGCTTATTTTCTATAATAAGTTTAATCAGCACTCCCTGTCTAGTTTCAAATGACAAGAAATCCGTTTTAATTACAACTACTGAATGCCACTTGACAACAACAACAAATAAAACGCCCAAAATAATAAAAAAGAAAAATCCAAATATATATATATATATATTCTTAATGGAATGCAATGAGAAAGAATGAGATAATAAGAAAAGCAAAAGCGAAAAGTGTAACAAACAAAACGCACCAAATACTAAAGCGGAATTCATGTCAACGGAAATGTTTTTCTCCAATGACAACCAAGAGAAACTGGAGTGTAGGTGGCTGGAATAGTGATAGCCCTGGTACAGGACACACAGGACAATGGTTCTGCGTTTCCGTTTCCGTTGCCAACTATGTGTACTTATACAAAAAAAAAAAAAACAACAACAACAACAACGAGTATAAGAAGGACAATAACACTCGCCGTCTCTTTGCTCAGCTCAGGTTGAGGAAAAATGACAAAAATGGCGCAAATGAAAACTATTTTTTCACGCTCTTATTTTCTTCTCCATCTGTAAAGCTCTATGGTAACCGGGCTAGAGAAAGAAGTGTGGGGGTGTGGGGTGTAGGGGGGTTTTGGGATGGCATTGTCATGTTTTTTGGTGACAGTGCCGTCGGTTTGACCAACCTAACAAGGCGATGCCGTTGACATTTCGCTCTGACAAAAGGCAGCCCGCTCAACTGCAGACCCGCCAAAAACCTGAACAAGCGAGTACCAAAGTGAGGGTCGCTAAAATAAATAGTATACGCAAAAAAATCCCGCTAAGGCCCAAAGTAGATTCCCGGGTAACTTGTGTATACACAGAAAAAAAAAAGGACAAACAAAAATGATAATAGTTAACGAAGGACCCCAGGGCCAACCCACCCACTGAACCATACCCAACCGCTCATTTCCATTCATTCATTTTCTCGGAGCCATTATTTTAAACGAATGAAGTTGCAGAAACTTAGAAATGTTGGCGCCAGGACAATTTTGTTTTTTTTTTTAATTTTTTTTTCTTTTTTTTTTTGAAAAAGCTCTTGTTGTGAAAATCGGCTGAAAAATAATTACTGTGGTGCAGTTTTGTGTCCAGTTGGGTTTTCCTCTTATGATTTATGTAATGAATTCCTGCCTGATGGGGATAACCACATAAAAGCGAGAGAAAGAGATGCAAAGACTCAAGTAAGACAAAACGCTGCATGCGTGGGCACATTTTTGTAGGACAAAACGTGCCTGAGCCGCCGCAACTGCTTTTGCATAAATTGCCCGCTGCACTGCCATGCAATAAAACAAGGCACAATATGAAAAGAATAACAACAAAAAAAAAAGACTAAAAAATAAGTGGCTTACTCAAAAGTGAGAGAATGAGAATGGGGACAAAAATTCAATTTGGATTTTGTGCATGACCATTTTTTTTTTTTCTGTTTTTTTGACGCTACTTCCACTTTTATGCCACGGCCTATTGTTATGTTATACGTGTCTAGCTTGTGCTTACAGCTGCCTAGAAAGAGGAGGAATCTAGAATAAAATTAAGTTGCAGTACACCCACTGCCAAACATAAACAAGACTGAAGCTCACCAGGGCCCAACCAACTCTGAATCTATTTTCAGATCCTGGCTTCCACCAAGTTTTTGGTTTCTGGGACCTGCACATGCCTCGTTAACTGGCTCAGTTTTCTCTATGTTGCAGAAATATGACAGTTTTTATGGGCCGGCCATTTTCAGCATTAAGTAAGCATTTTGTTTGAGGCACAAGCTGCAAAAAAAAAAGAGAAGAAACTCATAAGAAAAAACGGCAAACTAAATTTAAAATGCCAACCCATAAATGCCAACATATGCAGCAGGCAGGAACAGAAGTAAGAGCAAATCGACTCACATGATAGTGCACAGGAAGCCCAGACAGCGTACCAGACCTCAGCGGCAGGATAACGATAACAGGAAGCAAAAGGCAACACATGATAAGCGCTGCAAACCAACAAAACTAACAACAACAAAAATGATCCCATGGAAACGATGAAAGCACAGAGAAAAAAATTTAGAAAAGCCAACATGGCATAGTTAAGACCTAGGGGAAAAAAAATAGATTGGGAATGTTTGAAAGGCATTCAAAGTGCCTAAATAATCACAGCTCATAAGGGTGATCAATTCTAACTTGATGGAAGGCTTTTCATAACTGCAAACATTTGATTTATTACAATTTTGCATTCTTTCTTTTGGGTTCATTTACTCAGCACCCTTTGGTTCCGTATTCTAGTTCCACTAAGCCAGTTCCTTGCAACTAGTTCTTTAATATTTATCGATAACAAGGCGGTACTGTACTTTAGAAGCCCATTCAATTTTAATATTCTTCTGGGGTAAAAATAAATGTAAGAAACAAGTTCCTGACAATCAAAGAGGAAAAGCTTTAATATATCTGTATGATTAGCTTCTTTCTTCCACGCATTGTAAATTTTATTAGAGATATGAATTTCTGAACGGATTTTCCAAGGTGGCAAAGTAAGGTTTACACAAAATCTTTTTACGAATGATTTTCCATGGTTTAATTTGCAAATAAAAACCTCAGTCGAGTATTTGAATTTAAATTCGCATTCAACTCGTCTCACCTTTATTGACGCAATGCTGAAAAGCTGCTGAAAACTTTTTGTTGTGAAAGAAAACAGAATAATATCGATTATAAGCACGCAGACCGTAGAGCACACGGCGAACACACACTTTTTGCTCAGCTCAACGCGCAAACACAAAAAGCATATAAAATACAAGAACACGAACAATAGCAATAACAACATGGCTAACGCCAAACAGTTTTTAGCCAAGTCGAGTTAGTCAAGCTGCCAGGAGGCAACTGGCGGGGCAGCCAAGCAGACAAACAAACAAACAAATCGTCCGGGCAACACGACAAGAGCGGCAATCCAAACCGACCGAAAGAGTGCTGGTGAAATAGAAACAGAAACAGAAAGAGACAAGACAAGTGAAAAGAGCTCAAGGGGGACGTCAGCAATTTCGTTAGCCCAATTAAAGCAATTTTGCCACCTCAACTATTGGCGGAACGTTGAAACGTCGGCTATGGCTACGTGGATAAAGTGAAACCGAAAATAAATACATAAAATAAGGCAAGGCAAAAACCCACTCAATCCTCAGTCAGTAAGAAAAACTTTTTGCGGCTTAAAGCTTTTAGATAGAATTATTAAAAGTAAAAAAAAAAAAAAAAAAAAAAAAACAAAATAAGAATAGAAAAAATGGACTACCGCTGCGCAATCCTTTGGGAAAAGTCGAGGAGCTCTGACGAAAGTTGGTCAAGTTGAAACGATTCGCCCAGTGCGGGTTAACAAGTTGTGGCCATAATCATTTTGCATTTTATTAGCTTTATTATTAACATTTTGCTAAAAAGCTCATTAGATATGCCAAGTAAAATTGTAAGCCTTGTTATTATTGACAATGAAGAGGCCGCAGCGGTAACATTAAAAGAGGTGATGGAAATGGCGTACAAGTCGGCCATTGGCATTGCCTGTGTTAGTTTAAGGGATTAGCGGCGCCAAGGCAACCCTAAGCAGCTTAGCATTTTGAGCGACAGAGACACAAAAAAATACAAAATGAATATAAACAAAAAACTTTACCAAAAGTATGCAAAAAAGCTATACTGCTGAAGTTCACATACTCTTTTCCATAACCTGATCTCTTAGGTCGTCAAAGTTCTTAGAACTACTTGAAACTGAACTTGGTTCAGATAGTTCTAGACATCAACCATTTTTACTTAAGAACCGTGAAAACTCGACTCCAAAAAGAGTATAAGAAAATAAAGTCAAAAACTTCGATAAGCAAATGCAAACAAAAACAGACACCTTGTCTGGGTTAGAATTAATGCGAAGGCGTTGTTAACATTCGAAGCTGTGGCAATTCTTCTGCTTTTTAAGCATTCCTTAACAACAACAGTTACTTTTAACACCACAGCAACTTCATCACGATCATCACAATGATTAACATCATTAGGAATTCTGTCATCGTTGTCAGAGTTTGCCATCATCATTCTCCTTTGCTTATGCATGTTCAATTGTCATTGCCGTCGTGGATTTATTGTTTACACGCAATCAGCTGTGGATAATGAAAAGGGACGACAACGACAACGCCAACGAGGAGAACCTAGCGAAACCCAGTAAAATGTAATCAACGACCCTTGCCAGGTAAAGGGACAACGAAATTGCCAGCCCTCCTTTGTTCGACTCTGCATATCTGTGTGGGTATTTTGGGTTCCAGCTCTTTGGAAATATATATACCGTGCTAATGATTTATTTGAGTGCGCTGACAAGACAAATGGCTAAGTAATTGAATTATAAGTCCGAAAATGAAAGAAATGCTGACTAAGCGGCTGCCCAGACAGCACTTATGCAAATTGGCCAGGCCAGGCCAGCCCGGGCCTGGCTAGCACAGCAACGAGGCCAAGTAAGATTACAATGAGTAAGCAGGGCAAGCCAAATCAAAGAGGCACTGATAAGGCCACTTGGTAGCCTAGCAAAAACATCTTTGATTACAAAATCAATAGACCCGAATGCAATACCCAAAAAGCAAATTGAGAGTGCAGCCTCCTTTGTCACTGGCTGAGAGCCAAAAGTCAGCTTAACGGCTTCGATGACATGCCAACGACAAGGCAACAATTGAAAATGCAAGTTTAAAGTTCGTCAGTGTCCGCATCATCGCCAGCGAACCACTACAATATTAGCAGCCTCCCAAGATCCAGCTTAAATGCAAAATGGGTGGAGAGGGTCAAGTTGGTTGTGTAGTGGCAGAATGGCAAAGTGTGCTATAAAAAATGTTGAATGTGCCAGCGGAAACGGAAACGCAAAACGCGAGCTGCCACACAATGAGAAGCTTCGAACAAGAGATAGCCAGAAAATGGTTTGGAGGATGTGGAGGTAGTCATGAGTATTATTTGTGCAAAATTACCTTTAACGAGGTGACTAGCTGGCAGTCTTGTTGCATTACCGCAATAAACTGAACTCGCCCAGCCTCGGCCAGACCGGGCCAAAGGAGACTCTAGCAGGAAGGCAGCCAGTCAGTCAGGCAGGCAGGCCGACAGGCACACAAGAAGGCGTTATTCTCGAGTGCAACGCCAAGTTGGTTACAAAATTGCACTTGACTCGAATGCCAATTACGTGGCACTGAAGATGTCAGCATCAGAAATGGCAGACACACCCAAGCCACCCAAGCAACCCAAGCCACCCAAGTAACCATCCAGCCATGTTCACCCAACGAGCTAAGCATTCAACTATCCAGAACAGCCATCTGCCAGCTGACACAGCAGTTCTTGGGTTATCGGCATCAACATTATCATCACTGGGGGCCGTTCCAGTTCGAGTGGAATTGTCATAAAGTGGATTAAATATGAATAAAAGATATTTGCCAAATTACCTTATAATATGAGGATTTCGTTAGATTAACTCCAGAAATTAAGTTCAAAATTTTCCAAATAAAAAAGGGATTAACAACTTGGGAGTCCATAAAAAATCAACCCAAAGTTCTAAGCTCAAATTCTTTTTCAAAATTTTTATCACAACATAAAATGCAAGCCAAGCCAATGAAATTAATTTATTTGCACAAACATTTTCAGATAGAGAAAAATGCAATTGTTATTAAAATGAATTATTAAAAGACAAATTCAAATAGTCAAAACAAAAAAAAAAAACAAACAATTTAGTTAGCAAAAATTTCATTTGATAAAAAGGCACCAAACAAATTTCAAATTTTTTAATAAAAAAATTATTTGATTTCTCACAATAAAAAATGAAATAATCATATCATTTTTTTTGACAACTCTATATGAAAATAGATATTAAAAATATGTTTCGAGTAGTTTTAATCCATATCAAAGCCAATGGTAGATGCAATTTTTATTTCAGTCTTTCCGCGTTGAACAATTTAATTAATAGACTATCAAATTTCATTGAGCGCGGTCAAATAAAACTTTCAAGTTTGTTTTTAATTAAATTTTCAAAAAATCCAGACACTCGTCTCAGTCTCCTCTCAACTCCCACCGAAAAAACAAAAAAAAAAAAAAAAATTTACTCCATTTCAACCAAATCGTAACCGCAGCAACCTACAAAAATCCACGTATGTATGTCTGTATGTGTGAACGATTCATGTGTGTTTGTGTGTAGGTGTAGGTATGTGTGTTTCTGAGCTTGTAATTAAATTCCATGGCCGCAAGTGTAACAGCAATATTTGTTTCTGTGGCGTCCTGGACATGCTCACCGCATCTGCCGCGCAATTTCCTTCCTAGATGAGTCACAATACATACAGAAAATTCTGTGTGTGTGTGTGCGTGTGTGTAGGTGACCAGTGCAACAGGATATGCACAGTAATTCGATTATGTTGCCTGTGTGACCGAGTGCCCGTATTGTGTTTGCAAAGTGTGTGTGAGTGTGAGTGTGTGTTTGCCAACTCAAGTGAAATATACTAGAAAGACACACTAACACGCACAGACATGGCACAGGTATTAGTGTGAGCCTGAATACCACTACACTGTATTCAAATCCTATTAGCGCCTTTATGAGCTTTTGGCTAAAAATTTAATCATGCAACGCCGCTCGTTGCCAGCACCGCAAACGTTTTTATTGTTTAGACAAATGCCGGGCATATTTCAAAAGTCCCCTTCACACTCACACACTCACATTCACCCTCACCCTCACATACACAGACTAAGCTATTTGCATTCCACACTCGCTCATTGTTATGCAAATTACGATCCATGAATGCTGCTCGGTTAAAAAGTAAAATTATTCTTGAAATTTTATAAACAAAATTGAATTTCATTTTTTTTTTTTTTTTTTGCAATTTTTAGAGTTTTGGCTTACATTTCATTCAATTTGAAATAGCCTAATGAAGTAAAAGTTTGATTTTATTTTAATTATTAAATGCCGCATAATTAACATTGCGGTCATGATTAAAGTCGATTATCGATCCGTTTTAATGGATTTTCAATGTTTCCAGATTATGCAAAAGTTAAATTTTACAAATTAATTAGTCTAAAACCACAATTTTCAAGCTGTATGTCAATATTAATTAGACCACACATGGCGTTTGCCTTTTTTTTTGCACAAATTGCAAACACATCAGATAATTAAGAGACTTTTTGATTCAAGTTGACATTTTAATAAAGATTTCTGATTTAGCCAGAAGAACAAAAAAAAAAATACTGAAAAACTTCATTAAATATTTGATTAGTTTTAAAGGGTAATTAGTATAGAATATATTTCAATGTTTAGTTTCATAACAAAAGAGAGAGAAAAAAAAACGAAATAAATTTTTTATTTAGTGAAGCCAACTTTTCCATAAATAACTCAAGAAAAGCTCAACTAAAATTTCTATGAAAAAAAACACAATAAATTTGCCATAGTTGAGCTGACGAGATTGCCAGAATTTCCAATTTTCATGTGAATTTTAAGGAAAAAAAAAAATGGATTTTGGCGTGATTTTAACATGAACACAAAATTGTACAAAATAGCAAACTTTTTTTTCCAGCCTCACATTTTTCACTAGTCACACATCACTACATAAATACGAGAAAAAAAAGAGAGAGGATTGAAAAAACCGAGCTTACTTAGCCACACGAGTAGCGGCAACAACAACAACAACAACAAAAACAAAACCAACAATTTTCGTATTTATGGAACTTTTTCAATTTGAAAAATAAGTTTTCGTTTTTTTTTATTTTCATGAACATTTTGCAGTGCCAAAAAATATTGTTGGAGAAAAATCAACTTGAAACAAAAATGTACGCAATTTTCATATTCACTACGAATTTAGGTGAATTTTTCATATTCTATGTAGGTGGGAATTTTCCTATTAAACTCTAATTAAGATTGTGTAAACATTGCAATTTAAAAAAAATCTGACCCAGGGCACATTGTTTAGTGGAGTTTCCGCCGCTCTGTTTTGCTCACTTGGTTGAGATATTTTTGGGGAAATTGCAAAAACTGACCGCAGACAGCACAGCGGCCACACTTATAATTGATTTAAGTGCAGCACAGAGCAGGGACATCCACATCCATAACAACAACAACAACAAGGAAGAGTGAGCTTCACATGAATAATTAATTAATTATTAACTAACAACAAAGTTGGCCAAGTCAAGACAGCTGAGTAAATGTTGTGTGAATAAAGCGTTGCGAAAAATGGCTGCGGGGTTGTTGACGTTGCCAAGTTAAAAATAAAAATAAACTTAACACAAAAGTGAGGCAAATTAAAATGCAAATTTTAATGAGTTTGTCAGTGCGTCGAGAATTGCAAGCAACAATACAAAAATCCAACAAATTGAATGACTGAAGAACCGTTGAAAAGTCCAGCAAAGAGAAAGAAATGTTTTCACTCTCCTTCTTCTTTTTTTTTTTAAATATTTTTTCCATTCTCGAATGCACACACCTTGGAGCATTCAAAAATAACTGAATATTTTTCCAATTCATTTACATTTTTGTAAGGCTTTAATTTTATGCCAATTTCGTACAGAGTCTGGCAAGCCATAAGCGGAGATGAACAGATATTCCAACCCTTTCGGATTCATTGTGGCTTTTGTAAAAAAAAAAAAAAAATTGTAATATTTTAAGTGCCAGCAGAAGCAGAGGCAGTCTCTATCCATTCCCTGTTGTGGGTTAAATTTTTAATCGTGCAACACTTTAGTTAATGGGGAATTTCATGATACAAAAAAACAGAAATTGAGAGAAAATTTTGCCACTCAGGAATCCCTTAATGTCTATAATTGAAGTGGAGCCTGTGAATATGCAATAGTCAATTTATTAACTCATTTATGAGTACATGACAAGTTAAACGTTTCGTTTGGCCAACAAATAAACGGCTATCGTTTTAATTATAAGCTCTGTCGAAAACCCCCAGCCAAAAACCGAAACCGATGTTAAGCCCAAAAACACTTGTCGGCGTTTAGTCAGCCATATGTGGGTTGTCTATATACCCGACAATCGGTATCTCTTTCATCTATATCTGTATATGTGTGTGTGTGTGTGTGTGTGTGTGTGTGTGCATGCTTTCAAGTATCTCTGTCCGTGTGCTATCGAGTGGGTGGAAACACTCAGAGTTGTTAAATACTACAATAAGCATGTGTGTGCTCAAGTGGCTGGATGGCTCTGATTATCGATTGTTCAACTCGCATAATCACACAACAGTCATCGTCATCAATTACTCTATATATGTATATATGGATTTGTGTTTGTATGTGTGACATTGTTTGCAGTAAGCTTACAAATTGTTTGGTCCTAAACTCACCCCCTTTTCGCTTGTATTTCTGGCCGCCAGCTGTGTGCTTTGTGCAAATTACTACATTACTTAAGCTACAGTTAAATTATCTGGGTGCCACTCAATTAGGATGCCTATGTGTATTTAGAGCTGTTGCCATAGCACCTCTCAATTTCTATTGCAAAACCAAACATGCGTTAACTAAATCCCACGTTTTGAAAAGAAAATCATTTGCAGCCACAAGTCAAAGCAAATTTAAAGCTCACCTAATTTTTTTGTTTTACTCCATTTTTTTTTGTTTAATCTCTCAATTTCTTTTTTGATTTTAGATTTTAGGCTAGAGTAAAGCCTGGCATGCTTCACATGCTCCAACTATACGAATTTCACGCCTTTTGCTCTAAAATAAAGGTAAGGTAACGATCTGAAAAGGTAGCCCCATTAACTTAACGACAGTAGCAGCAGCAGCAGCAGTCTAAGGCAAAACTGTATCCTCGTATCATCATCGTTGTCTTTATTGGCATCAGTTTTGCATACACATGAAATAGAAGCTTAATTAATGCCAAAACGTTTGAGGCCCGAGTAGGTAAGATCTTGGCTTACAAACCCCTACCACGGCTCGGCTCGGCTATCATTTACGGCTCTATTTAATTTTATTTTAAAACAGACTGACAGGACAAGCCAACTGGCAGCAGACAGGCCAACGGAATTTTCAGAATTGTCTAGAGTAAAAGTAGAAGAGTGGAAGAATCATCGTATGCCATTTTGGCTGCTAATGCAAAATCAGCCAAGCAGGAACATAACATTAAAAGTAATTTTCCATTGTGAAAATCCTTATTTAAATGCCAAACGCACTAATGTGTATGTGTTTCGCACTGCTTTTGGATAGGTCTAGATGAAAGGAGGGCGAGCTTATGGGCCCAGCCAACAAGAAAATCAAAAAGGCTTTTGCTACATTTTTGAGGCCTGAGCAGAGTAGAGCATGGTAGAGAATGGTGGCAATTTCTTCTTGATACGCATTTATATGTTAATGTGTATGCGAATTTGAATGTGCTTTTGTAATAAAATCTCATCCCTTTTTAAGTGCTCAAATTACAGATTACAGAACCTTTTTTTTCCTCTGTGTGTGTGAGTGTTTTGGCATTTCTTTCAAGAGTACGCTTTGTTAGTGATTTGATTTTATGCATGCGTCGTCATCGTCTCATTTGAAAATGATATGCATTCAGTAAGCTTGTTATTTCAAAAGCAAAGACAGACAGTTTTCTTCGCCTTGTTTTTTTCTTTTCTTTTTATTGTTTTGTACAAATGTCTGCTTCATTAAGCGTGAGACAAAACAAAACACACTCGGCATACAAGCGAAAAGGTGTTGAAGGGCTGGGAGGTCTCTCGGCTTGGTACACATTGAAATTTAAGTCTGTCTAATGCTTGGCAAAGTTAATTTCTCTTGGTATATATTTTACATTATTTATTTTCAATTTCGTAAACGCCAACAGCATAAACAGTTGCACCAAAGGCAACGGTGGCAGCAGTGGCAGCAATGGCAGCGGCCGCCTATTTAACCAAAAAAAAAAAAAAAAGAAAAGGTCTCACCAGTAGCAAACCAGCAAAAACAACTGCTTTTCATTGACATTTTCAAAATGGCGTCAATATGTGCACACTCTCATACAGGCGAGCTGTGTTTTGTGCTCAACGTGGCGTATGCGTGATGCGAGCTGCGTGCAGTGCGTGTGCATTTGAAATGCAAAATAGTTTTATATGCCGCAAAATGTCAGCCATTCAGTAAGGCTGTCGCTCATTTGCATGCATGATGTTCACGCCTTGATGAGACCCCACTTCCTGCCCTCTGCTCATACTGTTTAATTTTAGCTGCCAGAGGGGAAAATGTCACCTAACTACCGGTCTGCCACTCACTGTCGAGGGCAACGGGCGATTTGCTTCTTCTTCTTCTTCTTCTTCTTCTTCTATTGCCATAACATTTTAAGTTCAATTTAAATAATCAAAAGAGCGTTTTGAATAGCACAGTCCTCTGCATTTATGCCACATTTAAGCCATATTTAAAATTTGCAATTTGTTCATGAAAAGAGGAAATATATTCCAATGAAAATTTAATACTCTATTCAGTGCAATAAAAATAAATTAACAGGACCAATTAAAAAAAAAATTTGTCTAACTTTAAGTTGGCTGAAAAAGAAAAACCATTCCTTCTCTGGTTGAGAATATTTTGTTACTTCTTTTGGCCATTCCTCTGAGGCTGTCAGTTTTGGCCAAATATGCGTCTAGAGTCGAGCCCTAAAGCTTTCCGAAGACTTTGTAGCCCCAGGCTGCCATATTGCTTTGACAAACAGCTGCGTTTGTCATGTGTTAGCCTGTGAGCAATATTTTCCGACAAACGCCAAATAAAAATCCCTAAACTTATGTCACCGAACAGCAGTAGACGATGCCTTTTGCTATCATCAGCACCAGCAGCAGCATCAGGAGCAGTAGCAGCAGCAGCAGCATTCGAAGCTTTGGGAATTAACAGCACATTGAAGGTTCTTTTTAGGTTCTATTTTTTTGCCTCTTCTGTTTTATTATTTGCTTTTTTTTTTGGTTTTTTTTTTTTGTTTTATCCTTGTGCCCAGCCAGACATGCAGACCTTATATGCATGCAAACGATCCTTTGGAGACTTGGCGACGTTGATAAGTTTGCATATAAATTGTGACACATGCTTTGAGAGAAGCTAAGAGACGAAAGTCAGAAGATTTTTAAGGCAAAAAGTTCATTTTTGAAGGATTTGCTGGAGTGGAGTCGGTTCAGGCTCGTTAAGAATTTGCAACTTTATTTACGAGCGGGGAGAGGTCAAACTATTAGCTGAGATTTTGATTAAATTTCGAAATACTCTCAAAGAAACAATAGCAAAAACAAAAACAAAGGCAACAAGATATGAAGAGGCAGCATAACTTTATAAACCTGGCTGGGCTCAAATATCCAAACCTCCCAGCTACTCCGAGCTAAGCATTCGGCTACTTGCTTAATTTCTTTTGTCCCACATGTCGTATGAGTAATAAATGCCCCCAGCACAAATGTCAAAGGAGTAAACTTTGCCACAAACTCACACACACACACACACACACACATACACTCACTTACAATGTCTGAGTCTCCAGCCAAATGTCTATCTCAAACTGACCCATGACTCGACATTTCTCTCCTCACTCTGCGCCGCCCTCCACGTCTGCCCAAAAATCCTCCCAAGTGTCTGTTGTGTCGCATTGAATTTATTGGAATTTTTGCTTTGCTTTTACCAGAGACCAAGTGGGTTTTGGTTTCTCTTCCTGTTTTCTTTTTTTTTTTTTTTTTTTGCTCTTTTTTTTCATATGTCACTGAAAAATATTTCCTTTTTCATCTTTCTATGTTGTATCAATCGCTCGAGTGTTTTTTCTCTCTCTCTCTCGCATTCCTTTTTTATTGGTCGTGTTTGTATATTTTTTGTTTTTGTTGGTGGCCCGTGACTGACAGAGGGCAATAGCCTGAGGTTCAGACAAACATAAATAAAAAATAATATGAGCATTATTTTTCTATTACATCCGTTGTCTGTCCCTTGGTCAGTGTCAAGCAATTTGCAGCTTATAAGTGTGAGGCTGATTACACTGTTCAGAAAAACCAGGAAATCCCCGAAATTTCCTTAAAAAAAAGAATGTATATAATACATAATTTGCAAAACTTACAAAATAAATCCTGAATTTTGTATATTTTTAGGATTTCGTCAGGCTCATCTCTTTGGGGCATGAGAGCAAATATCGCATTAAAACTCTTATAGAATTTTGTGGCTAAATTGTATGGCCTAAGCAAACAAACATACTAAAATTGGGGAAACAAAAACTTTACAAAATTAAATTAAAAGCAAATAATTTTTCATTTTCGGCTGCTTGGCAGGTAACAACAACAGCAACAACAAACAAGCAAGCCCAGCTTTTACCTGGCGGGGTTTTGGGCCATTGACTTTGCTTTTTGTTTGCGATTTTATTTTAATGGCCAAAAAATAATAATAAACGAGCACTCTGAGCTCTCCGGGCACTCCGATGGGGTCGGGGAGGCGAAGAGCGCACCCAGACAAGCATAAAATAAATAAATATCGATTAAACCAAGCAAGCAAGTAAGCAAGTCCAGGTAACCAGGGCCAACAAAAGTAAGCAATGCTTATGAGCTTTCAGCAACCATTCAGCCCCCAAGGCACTCAACTGGCTACAGACTACGTGAGGAAAAGTTTGTCTGGCCAGAGATCCTGTTGCTGTTGCTTGTTTTGCCCAGCTCGTTGCTTTCGTTGGCTGCCTTCGGGTAATTAGCCTTATGGCTGCCGCTATTGATAGCAACTGATAATGGCTAATGCCGTCGAGCCCACCGGTCTTGGCTAATTGAAAAAGTTTCATTTCATTCAACCATGTTGAGCCTCTTGGGCCTGCTGTCCACCGACTGGCGAGCTAGGCAACTGGAAATGGAAACTGTCAAAATCAGCAACATAACAAAAAAATTATGGATATTATTATTGCTTTCTGTTCCGGACAGATACACACATAAGGATATAAACAGAGAAAACCCCAGCCGGGAGACAAATAATTGTGGTGGCCAAAATAGCCAAAGAGCCCAGTAACATTTGCATAATCAAAAACCAAACCAAATCCGAGTGCTCCATCTAGCCAACAGAGCATGAAATTGTTGTTGCTGTCCGGGCAGGTTGCTGAGCTTAAAAATTAGAAAATTGCTCAGCATGCAAGTATTCGTTTCATGCCTTTCACCTTAGGTTACAGGCCCAACTCCAGACCGCTCCAGCCCGCTTCAGCCCGCTTGAGCCTGGAGGGAGCAGCATGCGTGGCATGCGCTGAGCCAAAACGGAAAGCATAAATTTTCGTACGATATGAGAACAGCCAACACACATCCGTACACAAATAAATCATAAATAATAAATGAAAATGAAAAATGTGCACCAGATGAAGGAGAAGCAAAGCAAAAGAACCTCGAACAGAAGGAAGGAAGCGCACAGAACCTGTCAGCAACCAAAGCCAAGACAGACGGTGCATTCAGGCAACCAAGCAACCAGATAATGCAACAAACTTTCCTAAAGACAGAACCTTTCTTTTTCAATGGACTTTGGCCAAAACAAAATAAGGAAAGCCTTTCAAACTGTAGAAGTTTGCATGATTAGCGGCACTCAAGGATCCACCAGGCATGAGGGCACTTTCAAATCCTCAATATAATTCATATGACTGGCAGGATAAGAATAAATTTTTAAACAAGCCTTGGCCAGTGGTTGACACAAATAAATCTCTCAGTTATAGAAAATTATTAAATTCGATATACGATTTATAAGGATAACCAAAGACGCTCAGTCTGGCCAGTCTGGCTGACCTCGAATTTGTCTGTCTTTCTATTCTGTAAGCTTCTTAAATAATTTTTTTTTTTTTTTTTGTCTTTCATTCTTTCTGGCAACGTCTGCATTTTGGTAAGTACTTTGGTGTTCTTTTTTTTTATCTAGTAAACAAGGCTTAAGTGAATCAGCAAAAAGAAGAACAACAATAAAAACAAAAACATTATGCGGTCACATCAAAAATAAAAAGGGAAACAAAAAAAAAAAAGAAAACTGAAAACGAAAAGATTTTGTGGTAAATTTTCTTAACTTTAATGCGTTTTAGAGAAATGCCAGACAAGTATGATTGAAGGGGTGGGGTGGGGGGTACAACAACCCAAAGGCAAAGGCAGAGGCCTGGGGTAAACTTTTTAGCCAGCCCAGATACTTGAAGTTGGTCAGTTATTTAGATATTCAGGCAAGAGAATTTCAAAATTGTATTCCGTTGAGCTGTTTTCCTTTTTCATTCTAGTTTTTTTTTTTTTTTTTGGTATTTTATTGCTGCATTCCAAGTGAACTACTTAACCTAAAAGCATCCCGGTTTTGGACCAAAGGCAGAGAAATGTTGAATATTTTTATGCTTTCATAGAGCAGTTTAGTCTCTGATTGAGCCAAATAAGGTTATGTTCTGCTTTTTGGTTTCGATGGGTAATTCGATTTACAATTTGCCAAGCCTTTATAAATTCACCAAATCTTTTCTCTGGAAATGTATTTCTTGATTTAACACAAAAAAAGAAAAACATGAATAGAATGTCTTCCCCTTTTTTTATTCGATTAAATTATTTCTTGAAATTAAAAAAAAAAGAGTATATAAAACTCCCAAACATTTCTTATGTTCAGACTATTTCTCACATTTCCCGGAACATTTCTTGTAAGTCATCAATTTGCCTAAAACACTTTTGTAAAAAAGAAAATAAACTTTTCCTGTGAAAATGTTTTATTGCCTCTTGCAAATTTTTCCATTTTTAAAATAACTCGCCATCTATTATTTATTACATAACTTGGTGACCAAAACTCCACCAACACCAGCCCCCTGAGCCCGCCACAAGCCATAACAGTTCAGCTAGCATTTTAATTCACAAAACCGAGAATATATAAAAATTTCATACAAATCAAGAGCACCTGAAACCCCAGCTGACCAGCTTAAAGCGAAAAGGTTGATTTTAAAAGCGTTAACATATTTTCAAGCGCATATTTTGCTGGCGCCAGTGGAGTCAAAGGAAGGCCTGCAGAATAACGGTAACAATCCAGACAGTCATTTCGCCTGGCTGGCTGGCAGAGTCACAGAGCCAGTTGGCAGGCAGCTCGCCGCCATTCATTCACTCAGGTCATAACCGCAGACGCACGCAGTTGGCAAAAATAATCATTAATCATTTTTTAACGTGGCCAATGCGGCCCAAGAAAGGACAGAGAAACACACACTCTCTCTCTCTATCTCTTTCTCACTAAAGAAAAACTTGTGTTACCCATTTTGGATTTTATGCCTGGGTCGCGGTCGCGACGAAAAAGTTTCGCCAGGTCGGGGTCAGAACGCATTAACTTGGCAACCACTTGTAAAATCCGCATGTGGTTCACACTAACTGTGATATTATCAAGTTGAAATGCGACCACTGTTTTGGGGTTACCCCGACCCCCCGCAATCTTCCATAAAGCCAACTCATTCCGTGGGCTGTCTGCTTCTTCCTTCTTATTTTTGGTGGGCGGGTGCGACAAATTTGAAAAATGGCATAAAGTTTTATGGCCACTCACACCGCCGCCATCTTCTCTGGTTTCCTTGACATACGAGCTGAAATAATATTTTTTTTTTGTTTTTGTTTCTTTCACTTTATTGTGCACCAGCCAGGCAAGTTACAAATGTTTTGCGTCAGCCAAAAAAAAAAAATAATAAAGAATAAGAAAACTTTATGTGTGCATGTTTGTGGACCCAGCAAACCTACCTAACCTTTGCCAAAATCCCAAGCTCTCTTTTACCTTGACGGAGTGTAGGCGAAAATCAGTGAGAGGAAAAAAAAGTTTTTAATTCGCGGACTTTGCTTTCATCATTTTCCATTCAGATTGTTTGGCATTCTTTGAATTGTTGGTCTTTGCTTAACAGCAAGGTCTTTGATATATTTGAAAATTCCCCGCCACGTTTACCTTGTATAATGAGAAATGCTTTTCTTAGACTTTTCCCTCCCCCACAACAGCCCACCTCGGCCAGTCTGGCATCAGCTGTTTACAACAAGAACAATCAAAAAAATTATTGCCAACCTGTGTAGTTGTTGTCTGACTTGTGGCTGGACACACATATAACCCAGACCCAAACTCGGTCCCAAATGAATACATGAATACATATATGAGCACTATAAGCCAGACTGGTTAAGATAACAAAAAGAGAGAGCGTATCCAGGAGAGCCGCAATTCAATCGACTCGACTTACATGCGATTTTTGTTGTGTATGCAATGTAAACACTTGGCCATAAAATACTGGTAACACCAACTGAGACACCCACTCTCTCTCGCTCTCTCTCTGTCTGTCTTGGTTACTCTCTGCCAGTATAAGAGTCGTCCTTTTAGAGGCAACGCATGCGTGTTTTTCCTTTTGCTCTTGCAGCTTCCGTGACAAAGTTTTCTTGTTTTTATTTGCAGTTGTTATCTTGTTTCAGCTTAGAGTATTTTTTTTTTTTCTTCTTTTTCATGTTTATTTAAAGTGAATTATTTTTAGATATATTGTGTGGTTTTCCATATGTGAGTGTGTCTGTGCTTCGAGTGCTAAGTGGACTGTAAATGCGTTTGGGTGAATTCAAGGCTGAAACTGGCGGCTGGCACTGCGTGGTTGTTTAGCCAGTCCGGTTGGCCATTGGGTTGAGATAGTTTAGTCCAGCTTAAAGGTCTCAGCAGGTCTGGCAAAATAGAAACTGGTTTTTTTATTTATGCAGAGCCAGAGAACTGGACTTCCCTTTTCCAGAGAAGACCAGCTTGTAGTTGGCTTAAAAATTAACATCAAGCTTAAAGTGATTCTTTATCATTAGGGAGAAGGGTAAGAAAAGAAAAACTTTTGCAAATGACAGGGAATTTCGTTTGCCCTCTTCTCGCGCAAATGATTATGACTATATTGGCTGTGCGATTGTTGGCTGGCATTTTTAATGGTCAAAAGTTTTATGTTTATTGTTTACGCGTTGAAGCAAAAATTTTCATGAACTTTTCATTGTTCCGGTTTGGTAAGCCTGCACACCCGCCGCCCGCCCTGCGCTCTACCAAGCAGTCATGCTTCTTCTTCTTTTTAAGAAACAGACGAAAACAAAAATGAAACTTTTAGCATGCAATGCACTTTAATTTCTTTGCCAAAGTGTCAAATAGAAAAACTAAACAACAGTTAAAACTGAGCAAGAGAGAGAAAGAGAGAGAGGGAGACGGAAGCAATGCATTGGCAAATGCAGCAACAAAAGTTTATGAACAGTAAAAACTTGGCCCAAAAGATGCCACCAACATCATCAGCCTTAAAATGTCGGCCATTGACTAAACGGGTATTTCATTTGCACAGACAGACACACACACACACTGACACATTCACACCCACACCATTTTATTTTTATTGGCTGGCAAATGAAAATTACTTTTTACCAGTGAGTTGACAATGTCAATGACTGCCGTCTAATTTCTCCCATAACGCAAAACAACAGCAACAAAAATAACCACAAGAGACTTCTTTTTTTTTTGAGAATTCTAAAGCAAAGAAGCAGGCAAGTTGACTTCATTTCGTTTTTATTTTTCTACTCTAGAAAATTCCATTTAATTTTATTTTTTCCATATACTCTCCTTCTCTCTCCCTCTCCCTCTCTCTCTCTCTCTCTCTTTCTGTCTTTCTGTCTTTCTCTTAGATTGAAGCACCTTGGCCAAGTTCTTTTGTTAAAATGATACAATAGAAGTGGACGAAGCAGACGAGGCAGAATTCTTGTCGGTAGGTTCCTTAGTAGGTAGTCTAATGTTTCGGTACTTTCTTCACAGTCATCTTGTTAACATTTATTTTCTGGCATTGTCGGACTCGGCAACATTTTCATTGGTCCAGCAGCCAAAGAAGGCGGAATAAAAAACCAAAACAAAAAAGTAAAAGAGAAAAAAAAAAACTTTTCTTTTAAGTTGAAAACTTTTGCCACTCCGAGGCAGAAGTACTCCAACCTTCACTGCTCCTGTCACTACCACGAATACCAAGGTCCTTGGATGTCTTGGGGGTGCTTGAATATATAAATAAAAGAAGGGCAAATAAAAAGATCGGACTCACACGATATTGGTATACCCTATACCGTTAGAAACTACAATCAAAAGCTAAAATATTCAAGCAGATTTTTGATAGTGAGATGTTCGAAGCGCGCCATCTAGCGGACTGTTCTTGTAACTTTGCTTATATCTGCTATAATTATGACTTGATTTTAGTTTAATTTGGTATCAATCACACATATTAATGGTGCAAAATATTATTCTGATTTTGAAGCCTAGAAAACGGAGACTTCGTTTTTGGATGTCCTTTCAAGCTAGCTTGTCTTTTCTTATATCTGTGAGTAGTAGTGGTGTGAAACTATCGAGCCACTATCGATAGTATCGATGTTTTCTTAATTTTTGAACTATCGAGGTTTTTTTTCGATAGTTTCGATAGTGTACCATCTTTTCAGAATGCTTCCGAAAATACACAAATTAAAAAATCCCAATGTTACCTTGGTCCGATCCTTACAGAATTTTGTACATGTACCTATCGCTATATAAAACACACGAATGCTAAATTTGAAAAGGATCGGATAATAAATGTGGGAGTTATTCCCTAAACCGATTTAGGTTCGTATGATAGCTATATGATATAGTGGTCTGATCCGGCCTGTTCCGACAAATGGGCTTGCTAGGTGTAAGAGAAGGATATATAACAAGTTTCATCAAAATAGCTTCAAAACTGAGAGACTAGTTTGTATAGAAACAGACGGACAGACGGACATGGCTATATCGACTCCTCTAGTGATTCTAAGAATTCTAGAGGTAACTTTTGTGGGTCTACGAAATGTGGTTCTGTGAGTTACAAACATCAGAAAAAAAATGATTATACTCATTTTTTCTTCGAAAAGAGTATACAAATTAAGAATCCACGAAGGATCTTAGTATAAAAAAAATAAATTTATGTTTTTGGATATGAATAAACTTAAATTTTAATTCCAAGAAAAACAAAACCGATATATCGAAAACTATCGAGGTTTTTTTGTAAAAACATCGAAAACCTCGAGGTTTGAAAACATCGATGTTTTCACACCACTAGTGAGTAGCCTAGCTTCTTAGTTCCAAAGATTTTACTCTTCATAGAAAAAGACATGGCTTGAAAGACTTCGTTAGTCACCCTGATCACACTTTGGGTAACTTTGTGGCAGCCCCAAATCCTCCTTTGGGGTGTCACTTACATGCACAGCTTTCCAGCATGAAGGGTATAAGAATATAGGAAAAAATCTTGCCTAAAAATATATGCAGCACATTTGCATTTTATTTTATTCCCTACATATAGGTTTAGATAGCATATTAGATGACTAGAATATAACATGTTGATAGCATTTTCAGCCTTAACAAAATACAAGTTGAAAAAAATTAATTTAAATTTCTTGCACAACTATTCCGGTCTATACAATCTTGTGAAGTATTTTAAGATTTTAATATCTTTTCCTGACTCTCCGTTGCCTGGAAAATCCTTGTTACTTACTCAACTCAACGCAGTTCTTTCATTGTACCCTCTACCTTACCAGGTACAAGGGTATATTAAGTTTCTGCAAATGTATGTAACATAGAAAAGGAGACGTCGTAGACCTCCCAAAGTTACCCACAATATGATCAGGGTGACTAGAGAAATTCATATAGCATAGTCCGTCCGTCCTTGTGAATGCCTAGATCTTAGAGACTATAAGAGCTAGGACAACTAAACTTGGGATTCGGATTCCTTATATGTGTATGCTGGTCAAGTTTATCATTTTTTTTCTCCTGCCGCCCCTCTTTCCACCCCCTCACTTGTTCAAAACCTTGTCATTTCTAGAGCTTTAGGATTTCGGTATTAGGTGCTTCCGAAAAGTTGTTAGGATTCTAAAAATTGATATCAGACATGACCAAAATCAGACCATATTTACATGAGACATACAAAAAACTAAATTTGCAGAGTTAAGATTTTAGTTCCTCTTGCCTAACTGGCAAACGATCCAATGAACATTCCGATAGATGGAGTGCTTGCAATATTGTGAACAATGTGTTGTTGGATTCAAAGGAATATTAAGATTAGAGGTCTTATGTGAATGTAAACGACCAGGGTTACCACCTTTTCTTTTTCAGTTCCGTCTACGAGGTACAGGGTATCCCAAACACGGCTGCGACCGAGTATAACCTCGGCTTCATTTTGTTTAGCTCATGTCTACTCACTTATACCATATGCTAAAGAGACTCACACAAATAAGAGTTTTTTGGGAGCAAAGCATATATTTGATGACATAATAAATTGCTGCAAATGTCGACACGGAAACAATGTCACCACATGGCAATGGAGTTGGATATGGTGATGCTGATGGTAATGGTAATGCTGATGGTGAGAATACTTTACTCAGATTGCCCAATTTTGCATTTATTTCTCTTTATTTTTTAGATTTTTCAATTTCATTTTTCTTTTTCACATTTTTTTTTTTTTTTTTTTTGGTATGAAACGAGTAAACTGAAGTGCAAATATTCACTAAAACGTTTTGTACTCTGGCAATACGAAGTTCTTGTTGTTGTTGTTGTTGTCGTTTGTGTATTTGTTATTGTTAGTGTGGCTGTCAGTCACAGTTGGTGTGCATATTGCAATTTTGCCTCAAAAATATTTAAAAACACAAAATAAAGTAAAATGTTTTCCTAAGCGGCTTTCCCCAGCACCAAATCCAAAGCTCTGACAAACCCCTCCCCTTTGCATTTCAAAAAATACTGATGGACTATTTTTGTGTAGTCGAATGAATCCATGTAAGCCAAATGGAATATGTTGAAAGTTGAAAATTAAATTCCAAACAAAATAATAAGACCCATAAAGCCCGAACAAGCACTATTATAACTAGCCACAAGTGCAACTTGCTTAAATCATTTACAAAACTAAAATAAATACAACAATTTTAGTCAGCCACATAAGCAAAAATCTGCCTTTAAGCATTACAAATGCTTTTCATATTTGTTTTAGGATACCAACAAAATTGCATTATAATTTACATATATCATATGCACATGAGGCGTACAAAATTGTTAGCCTGCCTGAGTGGAGATGTCAAAAAGATATAACCAAAATAAATAAAGCCAAAGAAAATGTGGCACAAAGTTATGACAATGCCAAAATAAAAGTGATGAGACCATCAGCAATGGCATCTGCTCAGCTGTTCCCTCTCAGCTGCTGACTCGTGAAATTCTTGTTGATGATGATGGGCCACAACAACAACAACAACGACAACAACAGCTGTATGAGTTGTAACAACATCAGGTGGCATACTGGCACACTCACATGGTGGCATGAAGTTGGAGGCGATGTAAGTTGATAGACTCCTGGACAAGAGTGTCGCGAAAGCAGCTGTTTCCATTCTTGAAAATAAGACATTTTCCGGGGGTTTGGCTTGGGGCGATTTTACTGGGATTTCCCCTACCACTTTGCCTGCCACAAAATACAATTTCATTTTATGTCTATATATGTCCATGTGCATGAGAATTTGATGAAATTTTCGCACATTTACATAAAAAAAAAGTTGGACAAAATATCAAAAGAATAAGACAAGTGCACCAGCAAACAATTCAACAAAAGTTCGGAAACTTCTTTTTAAAAAATGCACTATACTTTTTGGGGGGGAAAAAATTTGAGAACCTGAATATTTCGAAATAAATCTATCTTATATATAATGAATTTAAAATATATTTATTCTATATATATATAATATTTTTTTCTGCCATTTATCCCTCCCTAAAAGTTTTTGCCAACTTTTTTTTAATCAACCATAAAAAGTTAACAGAAAAAAAGCAACATTTTGTGTCATATAATTTTGACATATTTTTTTTGTCCTTTTATTTTTGATAGGTCAAAGAAAATTGATTTTACCTTAACCTAAATATCTATAGGTTCCTTCAAAAGAAGAAGAGGGCATCTCTAACTCAAGTATACCCTGCATATGGAATTCCCTAACTCTAAATAAATATGAAATTGGTATTTCATACTTTCTCCTAACTTGGTCTGACTTGACTCGCAAATTTACATGCCAAACGCAAATGGCGTTCCGTCATACAAACACTCTGACAAATTTTCACCCAGAGACAAACACACACACACAAACACACACTCATGTCCTCATATGAGTATGCCTGACAAAAGCTTGGAGTCGTTGGAAATCGTCGCATGTCATAAAAAGAAAATAGAACGAAGAAATGGCAAAGTAAGTTGAAGGAAAAGAAGAAGCCAGAAAACCAAGAAATGAGGGTAGAAAAAGAAAACAACACAACTTTACGAGTAGCAAATACACTTAAAAAGTAATAAAATATTTTATTGCAACACACAAAATACCAAACGGCAGCCACGATGACGATGATGTTGGGTACAAACGAACGCACCCAAAGTATGCGAAAAAATAAAAAATAAAAATTGCTTGGCTAAAAAATATGCAAATAAATTTTCTGCACAACTCACAACTATGAAAGAAAGATGGTTGAATGAATGAATGAATGGTTGGTATGGTTGGTTGGTATGGTTGGGTCGGTATGGTTGGTTGGTTGAATGCCTTGGTGACTTTTTCACTCCGACAATGCCTGGGGAATGAGTCAAGAGACTTCATCTATCTTTTTTTTTTTTTTTTTGTAAAAAGAAAACGTGCCTGGTTATACGATATGTTGAATATCTTTAGTATATAAGTTTAGTATGAAATTATTTGAGTTTGTGTAGATAAATTTTCGTCTGCTGTGCACTGCTTGCCACATTTTAATTAAATGATTTTAATAAACAATAACGGGCATACAAAGAACTCAACTCAGCACGCCACACTTAATGAAATTTACATTAAACTTCTCCAATATCCATCACCTCCCCTATCTCTGTCTCTGTCTTAGTCTTTCTCCATCTCTTTTTGGCCTAACACACTCGACTTTATTGTCTGATGAATTTGCCTTGTCATGCATTTTGATTGAGGATCTCATAGAAAGCACCCGTCCTTTCAACACACATAATCCACTAATCAATAATATACTCTTTATATGATTTAACCGCTACAACAACAACAACGACGACTTGGGTAGTGAAGCTTTAACGTCATGAAGCTAATTTCATAGAACCAGCAGCCATCGTTTGTATTGTTTGTAATGTGCGTGTTATAGTGGCACTCATCTAGCCCCACTACACTTACACCCACTCTAACACACACACACACACACACACATACACGCATGCTCATGAATGAGAAGAAAGAAAATGCTGCGGCTTGTGGAGTGGAGCTATTTGAGATTTTATCACTTGACAGTTGCCTCCTTGCGCTGCGCTCCGTGCAGTTCATCAATCAAATCTCTGGCTGTTAGTCAAGCAGTCATGTGATTTGATTGATTCCCGTTAAAAAATCTGTACTCAAACAAGTGACACAATCTACACAGTTTTGCCTCAATCCTACACAGAGAGAAATATAATTTTCCTAATGAAACTCAGAAGTTTTTCATTTCAAATCAAAATGAGAAAAATCGAAACGAAACGAGCCGAGAAATGAATAGTCTCTCTCTTTGAAATACCCTTAAGCTGTCTGGGTTTTTTTCTCACTGTGTAGCATTGCTCTTCACGCATTAATAATGCGCTTGGAAAATGAGCAGACATCGGTGGCATCAGGCAAAGTTGTCGCATTGTTTACACAATGCCAACAAGCTGGCGGCTAAAGGAGGCGACAATGTTTCAACCACAGCTGCCACTTGCATTGATTTCACTGCTGCATTTGATGCCACTTGGGTGTACCCTTTCATTCTGCCATTTCAAGTCTCATTCTTGGTCTTTGTGTATATGTAAAAATGGCTGACAAAAATCGATAAGCTTGGCGTTGCAATCTTGGCAACGTGACCGTCGACAGCCACTTAACTAGCTGGAGGCATACACAATTCTGAACATTCATTTGTCACTGCTCAAAATGTCAGATGAATTATTTAAACAGGATACAAGAAAAGATACAAAAACAACTTCCAAGACACAAGACAATTCTTAGTTAGGCCTTGGCCAACAACTCCCCCGTTGGCTTTTAAGGCATGCAAAATTCTTACGTCAATGAAATTGCCCAATTTTATGTTCAATCAATACAAAAATTTATATTGCATACAAATGTAAAGGTAGGAAAAAGTGAGGATATTACCCCGAGCTCTCTTCTTTCTTTTTTTTGTTATGCCGGTACGTGTTGGCTGGCTCAATTTATTTGATATTCATGCAACATTAACATGGATTTTTATTAGTATCATTTTTTGAAAAGGGTTGAAGTTGCAAACTAATAAAAAAAAAGAGCACACGCCAACAGCCCGGCAAATCGATAGATAACACCCGTTGGCCAAAAGCAAAGTGGCAAGGTGGCTCAAAAAGGCTTAGCAATTGAGACAGGGCCAGACAGGTAAGAGTCCAACAGAATTTATATTTTAGCCATAAAAATGTTAGGCCGGCTTTTCCCGGGTAGGAGTAATGGAACCTGCATTATAGACAGTAGTGGCTCTTTGGCACTTGAACAGGTCGGCTACGTGACTTTTCCCTTTTTTTAGCAAAACCTCGACTCTAGTGTTTTTTTTTTATTTTTTAGTTTTATGTTCTAATAAAAACTGGAGAAAAAAATAAATAAGAACAAATCAATAGGCCCAATTGATTGACACTTGAAAATTGTAGCCCGGAATTAGTCTAGCAAATTAGGAATGAGGAAATAAAAGACAACCCAATTTAACATTTTCAGTATTTGTTTTCTTTTTTTATGAATGAAGTATTTTAATGAAATTAACTTTTGCCTATTAGCCAATTTCTCAAAAAGTTTTTTTTTTACTACTCAAAAATCTGTTCATTCAGAACATTCATAGGCCATTAGGCCATTTTACCGCCCGGCCACTTGACAACAATTCAATCTGCCTTTTAATTTAATTAATGAAAATTGCCATAGAAAATTATTTATGTTGTTTATGCAATGACCATGAAATGACCGCTTAAAGGCACCTTTAGAATTCCCCCAAAAGTAGGCAACATAAAAAATAGGCATACCCTTTGATTCAAAAGTCGAAGAGTCTGATCAACTGATATAGAATGTGGCTTAGGTAGAAGTAAGTCGAGATAGTTAAAGTAAAAATTTGATAGACAAATTATCAATTTGATTTACCATTTCCGACTGAAGAGAGGAGCTGAAATTTTTGAGGGTATAGAAAAGTCGAACAAGCTGGACTGCAGCGTATTTGGAGTCTTCTAGCTTGTCAGCAGCTGGGCCCGTCAACTGGCCAACTCGGCTAGGAACAACAAAAAAGCAACAACAAGTGTTTCAACTTTTACTTTGTGCCACCGAAAGCAGCGCGAAACCTTTTTAACCAGCGACCCTTACAGTAACAGCAGCAGTTACACCAACAACAACAACAACAACAAAAAGAAAAGATGGAACAGTCAGAACAGCATAAATGTCTCACGTTTCAGCCACTTTTCGACCATAATTACAGCCAAGAGCAATTTGAAAACACTTGATGCTGGCAATTAAAAAGTTGAACAACATTTTTCTTTAGCTGTTGCTGGCTGCCTTCACTTGACCAAGTCGAACAACAGCCCCAACATTTGTTGGGACCGGTAGCAGGGCTAACAGCTGCTCGGCTGGCCAAAGTGGCTTACAATACGCTTGCCTGCTTCCGGCTGCAAGTGTAATTAATTAGTTTTCAATTTCGCCCAGTTAAATATGCATAATTTATGTGCCGGTGAGTCAAGTGGCCAGTCAACTTCAAGTGTCACACGCGCCCTACCAATAAGAAAATTTACTACCTATTCCACTATCTACTCTAACTATTTCAATTCTTTTTATACCCTGTTAATAAAATGTTCTAAAGTTTTTCTATAGGAAATGTCCGACAACTGGAATAGCTGATGGGCTAGAGCTGAGGAGTCCTTTGAGAAAAGTTTGTCTTTTCGAATGAAACCCTGAGTATAGATTGGAATCCAAAGAAATCCTTAGAAAATGGAGACAAAAATACCAAGGCTTTTAATTTTTTATCAAGAAAAAAATATATTTACAGGGTATTTCAAAATGGTTAAACATTTCCCTACACCCTTTGTCTTTTCGAATGAAACCCTGAGTAGAGATTGGAACTCAAAGAAATCCTTAGAAGATATCGACAAAAATACCAGGACTGTTAATTTTTTATTAAGAAAAAAATATATTTACAGGGTATTTCAAAATGGTCCGTGACCGAGTTAAACATTTCCCTACACCCTTTTGGTAACATTTTTCAAAATAGGTTGAAGCAGGCAATTTGTACCTCAATTGCAGAGTGTATGTGTGTGTGTGTGTGTGTGTGGTATGAGACAAAGACGTAGCCAAGTGGCAGTGGCAGCCAGTTGGAGGACAAGGACAAAGCAGACGACTGCACTTTAGCTGCGTTTCCTCCTCTATTTCCGTTACAAACATTTCCTATTCACATTGCTGCAAATTTATTGTTTCCTTGTGGTTTTTTCGTATGTCTCTTTTTTTTACTAGCTTTTCTCTCTCTCTCTCTCTGTATGCCTTTCTTTTCCTGAAGGGTGCTGCAGAAGATGGCCTTAGATTGACTACACTTTTTTAATATTTCCTCTACTTACTGTAGGACATTTAGTAAGGGTTCGCCATTTAAAAAACTTCCACAAACTTGCTTAATCTTTATTGACTCGCACACACCGAACTAAACCCACCCAAAATGCCAGGCAAAAGCTTATGCATTTTTAATGGGTTCTGTCGGCAAAGTCAGTCAAATTTCAGAGCTGTTCAGGTAAATCAAAGAGTGCTGGTTGAAAATCTCAAGCACTCAGCCAAACCGTCAGTTCCGCTGAACAACAGCGAAAATCATGACAACAAGATCTCCCCCCCCAGCCTATAACTTCCGCCGGAATCAAGTATTTAGTTACATATAAAATTGTTACTTTTTTTGTCAACACACTAAAATAAGAATTTTATATATATTATATTGTGTGCGTTCCACCGTTCCCCTTGCTCGCTTTTTGGGCACAAAATTCTGAGTGGGCCATGAAATATACAAATGCCCCGTTTTTCATAAATCATTTGAGCCAAATCACCGGCCGTGTTGTCCTTGCTCTAGTCATTGTTGTTGTTGTTGTAGGCACCGCCATGCCGTTTGTTTGTGCTTATTTCCGCTTCCGTTTTGACGACAGGCAGGCAGGCAGGCAAGTCGGCAGCAAACAATTTTTCCCAAGTCCCCTTGAAATGCCAAGTTCTGCGTTTTCTGCTCTAATATACTTTTTAGCCTCGTCATTTGGACTGGCATAATTAATTACCAGAGCGACCAGAGCTACCAAAGCGCCCATTTCCCAATGGCCAAGGCTGCCAGCTCACCTGTGCCGACTGCGGTTGACCCCAAAAGGAGCTCATAACCTCAACACCTCACTTGACAATCTTTTGGGGGGAGGGGGAGAGCGGCAGTTTTATCTGCTCTCCTTTTTCCATCTCCCTTTCGCGTCTGTATCCAATTGTATTCACCTGACAGCTGCCAGGACAACACAAAACAGAGCAGACAAAAAAAGGAACTAAAGAATGCCCAGAAGAGCGTAATTGGATGGCTTTAATTATATGAATTTATGCGGCATCATTACAATGCGTGTCAGCTGCTCTGACCTTTCCTATTTCCGCGGCTTCCTGTTATAAATTTTAACACTCTAACTGAGTCTGTGACTGTGTCTCTGGTCTGGTCTTGTAATCTGAATTTCTGATGCTGACCAAGGCAAATCAGTTTTTCGGTTTTGCATACGCTTAAGATTTTTTTGTTTTTGTCCCGCATTAATTTGCATTTTCAGAAACAAAAATAAAAAGAAAATAACTTAAAGCCATTGCGAGAATTTTTAAGATAACTTTTGGATGAGAGCAAAGTTCCAATCAAAATATTACTTATACGCATTGTCGAACAAGTTGACTGATTAATTTTATGCTTTCTCCCTTTGCTCTCGCTCTCTCTCTCTCTCTATCTGTTTAGATAACAACACTTTTCAATTATCACTACTATACAAATAGGTGCTGCAATGGTAAACAGAGAGTCGAAGCAACGAAGCAACAAACAATTATCAGAGTGCAATTCAATTAGAAGCTTGACAGTCTAGTTACTACTTGCCAACTTCGGCCAACAACCTCAGCAACCAAGTGGAAGCTGCATTCAGCTATCTAAGTCTGAGTCCATATATTAGACTGAATCTATGAGGGGTGGGGATGGGGTGGTTTATGTGAATGGAAATATGAGCATTCGACACTTGGAATTGAGGAAGCTGGCTCTTCCGCAGACTTGTGGACTTGATCGGTTACGGTCCAGCGCATTCGAGTCCACCTACAGTAGAGTTGCTCAACCAACTTGTGTCTTTCCAATTGAAGGCGCAATCATATGATTTGTGTGTGTAAACCAAATGAAGCAGCGCCAATGAGTTATCATTTCAGGCATTTTGATTTATGCACTCACTGGGAGTTCAAGCCTATACGGAATAGCTTAGTTCTGGGCACAGTTATCAGAAGAGAGAGAGAGAAAAGAGTGACTTGAAGAACTGGCCTGGTCGGCTGTTGAGATAAAAATTAATTGGCAATTGCAGGGCATAAATAATTTAAACAGAGAAAAACTGAAAGACTGAAAGTTACACCCAGATACAGAGATTCAGCTAACAACTCTCCATCTGCCATGGAATGCTTTTAATGTAAATGTGACAAATGTTTTACGCCTGGCTGCCGACTCAACTCTCAACTCTCAGCTCTCGACTGTTGACTCTGGGCAAACACCTGTAAATGGGTTTATGCCACAGGAAATACACACACGCATATGCACACTTTTACATTTCAGACTGTTTGCATTTTACGCATATTTTAGCCCAGCAGAGAAGACCCCTCATCTCTGTCCTCTGACCAACACGGGTTTTTATACTCAACCTCTCGGTTGCATTTGCCCTGTTGAATTTTGTGATGGTTCTTTGCATTTTTGTTCACATTTGGGATTTACATTGCCACATTAGCCAAGCGCTTCTGTGTAGCTATATGGGTGTGTGTGTATGTGTGTGTTTGTGGGGTGGTGTATGCCCTGATAATTATTGTAATTGCCACTAGAGTTGGCTCTGTTGGCTTAAAGCTATGTGAAGCAATACGGACGAGTACCTCAAATTGAAGGACAAAATGTGAGTATAAACTTAAATCCAATGTTGGAAGGCAGAGCAATGAGAAAAAAGGGACTGATGGAGTTAGGTGGCATATACCATGGATCAATATTATGACGCCTGTGGTAATGCTAAGGCAATCAACACAATGGCAGCCCAAACCGGATGACAACATCAGAGGCAACCAGTCATCCAGTCACCCAGTCATGCAGTCCCAAGCCCAGCCAATCAATGTGTATGCTGCACTGCACCTCTACGTTGCTTTACTCACCAGTGTGTATGTGTGTGTGTGTGTGTGTTGTTGCAACAGCGAGTTTGGGCAGCGTATTTCCGTGTTCCCTCCAGACAAGCACTCAGCTGAAAATAATCGCGTTTGTTAGAGCGTCGAATTTGAGCGGATAGATTTACACAAACACACACAGACGCACACATACGCATACACGAGGCAAAGCTTCTCATCAGTTGCGCCATTTAAGTTTCCAAGTAGAATTGCAAGCCATCGATATTTACAGCTAGCAAATGATTTCGATGACAGTTTAGTCCGACAGAAGAAAATTTCTCCCACCAGGCAGACGCATATTTTATTTAGCCTGACAACCAACCAATTTGGTAGTAGCAATGTTGCTCGGTCTCCAATGGTCTCATGCCATAAATCTCAATAAACTGTCAGAAAACAAAAACAGAAAGCTGAAAAAAAAATTACCTCATTTTCTTTCCTAGCGAACGTCAGATACCCTTTTACTTATGATTTCACAGCCGAATTGAAAAAGTGTCGGACTCAGCGTTTTGATACCAAGCCAATCTGAAGTCTAAATAAATGAAAAATTCAAACCTATATCATAACTTTACAGTAAGTGGAACCTTTGTCTTGATTTCATTTCGATAAGTTTCGGAAGAGTCCGCTGCATCCTTCGATGCTTCGCTAAGTTCAGGACAAAATCAATATGCTCTTGTTTTTTTTTTTTTTTTTTTGAAAAGAGTATGGAAAGCTAAAATAAAAGTTAAATATACGTTTTTATTCAAGTTTCCAGAGTTTAACGCAAGGCCAGAAAATTGTTGGCCATTAGCGAAAAATTCAGTCCTTTTGGACCTCTTTCAATGAAATAAGGGAGGCATGTGAACTCCTCTGGGGGTTGTGAGATTGCTACGCTCCCAGGGTCAATTGGCAATTGGTTAATTATTTTTACTGATTGAGAATGCTGATAAAGCGATGCTTTCAATCCCTGGACTAAAGAGATACCCGCCTGCTACCCCAGGCGGGCACGTAATAAATAAGTCACTCTCATTCTGGCTGATTCAATTGATTTGTGCACAAAACATTTAATTAAATGAAATTTCAAATCCACCCCTCTGAGCTTAGTAGGTTTATTTTATTTGTTGTTTTTTTTTTATCCGCTTCTCTCAGAAATTGTTTTCAACTAAGCATTTTGCTGGCCACAATTAAAATTGCGTATACGTGATGTTGTCACAGGCCTTGGGACATTGATGGATAGCCCTGATGGCTATTAAAATGTGCAGAATTTTAAGGATTTATTAAAGTCGAAAGGACAGGCAGGCAAATAGATGGTCACGTTGCTCTTAGTTACTTTTTTGCATCCTTGCCATTGACAGTAATTTCCTGCAGCTGCACGAAAGTTCAAAGCGAAATGTAATTTCCGATAAAGCATTTTTACTTACTTGCAGCCCCTTTCCCAGACTCTTTCTACGCTCCTTTTTTGCTCCAGACTGCAACACACCTGGGCCATATTTATGGCTGCTCATAACAGTAAATGAAACTGCACATATACACACCATCAAAAAAAAAAAGAAAAACAAAAATGACGCAAATGACAAAGCGACATCAAAGGCCGCTCGGCTTGGATGGACGAAAGAACCTCAGAATTGCATAGAAAAAAAAAATTGCGCACCCATAAAAGATGACAAAGTAAAAGTGCGCATCAAAGTCGCTGTCAGTCAACGTTGTCAGCTTGTCTGGTCCGTAGATGACGGTGCGGCAACCACAGCAGGTAACACGCACCAAGCCCGGCCACATGAAACAGTATCCAATTTCCAGGAAAGCCCATTTACCGACTCCAATTTCAAACACTTTATTAAAGAACAATGAATCGATTAAAAAATACTCATATAATCATTTCATTGCCCACAATTATCATTCAATAATAATTTATATTCAAATAATCATGACAGCATTATCCCCACATAAAAATGTATATGAGTTCATAGAAAAATTAATTGTTGCACGCGTTTCAGTTAGAAAATAAAACCACAAAAATTGCGATAAAAAAGTGACGCGATCGATAAATTCTCTCTCGACGGCAACTGTACTTTTTTAAAGCTCCTACTTCACCCTACAACTAAAAATTCAACTTTAAAACGACTTCAATGCAATTCAATACAATTGACTTAAAATTTCCCATAAAGCCTGCAAATCAACAGACACATCAGTCATCAATTCAATTGAAAAGATTATGAGCTAACAAGTGCCTTTTGTCTTTCATATTAAGGAACTAACTATTTTTAGACAAATTTGTCAAACGAAATTTATTTTTGATAATCAAAATCAATCAATCCGATTTAATATTATAAATATTAATATTAAAGTACTTTGAAAAAGATCGTCCAATCGATCATCTATGATATGAACAAATTTGGAAATTTCTAAAAATTAGAAAACATTCCTAAAATAAATAAATATTTTGTAGATCACCCAAAAATCTTATAAATAGACATCGATGAGCTGTCATATTTATATTCTCATTAGAATAAATAGTATTAGAATTGTTTCGTAGACCTGAAAATTATCTCTAGATAGGTCAGCATCACTCAAAAAGAATCGATTGAACCATAATCATCTCTCCGTCCTTGCAAGCTGATCTGTCAGTTTTTAAGCTAATCGGTTTATCTAACGGATAACTCCGGCATACTAAATCTCATTAGAATCCACCAATGTCATGTAAGTATTATAGGAACTTAATTCGGTTTTATTGATCCAACCTATTTCCATTTGGATAGCACTCCCATACCATATAAAAATATCTGCGACGTTTTCTGATCAATCCCATATATATGATTTAGAGTAACAAAAAAAAAATGCACTTGTATAACCTTTGGCAAGCAGAAAATTGCATTAGCTTTTCATTCATATTTAATTTTTATTTATTTAAAAAATATTAGATTCACCTGCCTATTGATTTACACATTAATTAAGAATTCAACTGGAAATGGATAAACCTTTTAATTAAATTCATCTAATTCTGCAATATGAGACTTTTGATAGAAAAAAAAACACAAAATTTATCCACATTTTAATAAATATTTATTTGCAATTTCTAAGAGATTATAAATAATATTTTAAAATTTCTATAAATAAAATCACATTCGGGTTTTTTGTAAATTTTAATTCTTGCATTTAATTTGGTTTTATAAATTTTCGCTGCAACTTTAAGGTAGCTTGAAGTCTTCTTTTTGTTGAGTGAACCCAGAGCTGCCAACCGCCCAGTTCTTAATAATATGCTTCGCATTTCATGTACTGGCGCCAGAGCAACCAATTGGCACAGCCCACAGCTTCCGACGCTTGCACAAAGCCTTGGCCCGCGGCACAGTTGAGCAATAACGGTGTGGCCGCAATGCCCGGGCACATGTAGAATTTATTGGGATCGAGTGCGGCCCATGGTTGCTGCCATTGTGGAGTTGCATATGTGCTGCTGGCACTGAAGCCACTACTGGAGGTGGTGATGGTGGTGGTGATGGTGATGGTGGGGGTGATGGAGTTGAGGCTGCCACAGCCGACCGCCAGCTGTGCTGCCGCCTGCTCAGGGCTTGTGGGCAGACAGGCTGGCCAATGCGCAAAGGGCAGGCAACCCGAATAGCCGAGGCCATTGAAAAAACCATGTCCCTCTGGGCAATTTAGTTGCAGTGGCGTCTGACTGGCCTCATCGCATAAGTAGAATATGTTTGGGTTTGGATCGCCCCAAAGCTCCTTGGTATGTTTGCATGTTATTGTTTTGTTATTATTGTTATTGTTGTTGACCAGTGCTGCTGGTGTGGCCGGTGCGAGCAGCGAAAACAACAGCAGCATAGAAAATATTATATTGCATTTATATTTCATAAATAATTTCATCACTGGTCTGGCCGAAAGCATTTTTCTCGATTTTCCTTTTCACATACGAGCGAGCGCGTAAAAATTTATGAAAATGTTTGCGAGACTTTGTTATTATTATTTTATTTATTTTTTTTTGTTGGCTGGCCTCTTTTTTAGTCCTTTATGCGGCCATCATAATTTGGTCATAAGCACAGCACGTTAATAAATTTATGATTTACAAAATATTCGCCGACTTTTTATGCGAATTGAACTTTATGTCCATAATTTTATTCAACACAAAAAATCAACTGAATGATGTGTCTCCGATGGCATTCGTTTTTATACTCATTGCGACCGTTTGGTATACTTGACATTTCCGTTATCATTACCATTTTTATATGTATTATAGGTGCTTTTATTTTTACCCTTGTTTTTTTTTTATGGGTTGGGCATTTTGTATTATTTTGGAGCATTGAAATTTATTGGTGACGTCGTGAAGCAATGGTTATTTCTTTTATTTCACTGTCAATTCTTGTCGATTTCTATTTGATAAGATAAGCTCAACTAAAACTATTAAAAAAGCTCTTTTAATTGATGTTCCTCAATAAATGCAAGAATACGTTATTGCCTGAACTCTCCGAGCAGAAGAGCAAATTAATTAATAAACTAGACCTAAATTTCTGATAGCTTCAGTATTTACCCAATATGAATCATCTGAAAAAAATCTCTGCCTTGCGTTTCGAATGAAATCAGTGTTGGCAGTCTTCTTTGGTATTTACATCACTTGCCTGTTAAAATTCTATTATTAATTTTGACTAAATGAATAACTGGGCAAACAAATTTCGACTACTGTTAAAGAGAGGGAGTTTCATGCCATTACGGTTTGTCTTATCAAATAATAGAGATACCAAGAACAATAATTGCCTTTCAAGTGTGGAAAATGTTATATATAAATCAGACAGAATATAATTACAGCCAAAAAACTTTGTTTGCTTTTGTTGTTGCTTTATGTTTTTGGAGATAACAAAGCTAATGAATAAAGAGTTTTAATATTTGTGGCTGGCAAAAGTTCTAATTGATTTGGCTCTAGCCGCTCTTAAGCAAAGTTTTCACCTGTTCAACAAAATGAAGTCTCCTCGGTTAAAGGGACTGATATCAACTGAAAAAGTTCGACAGCATCTGCTCCACTGCCATTTTATGTCACTGGGCTCTAGTTGAGTCGAAATGCCAATCTTTCGTATATAAGTATGTTATTTTTTTTCCTCTTTGAGTTTTCTTCTAAGTTGGAGTTCTTTTGGGTTGGCCTCTGCGAGCAGACTATTTACGCGGCAAGTTCAAATAGGCAAAGTTGAACAGCGTCTGGTAAACTTGACGACATAATCGACATAAATTCCAATAGACTTGCCGTCAATATGCCCGTATATGCCACTGTCACTGCCACTGCCTTTAAAATTCAATTAAAACTTTGAACAAAGCACATGCGCGCAGGGCATAAGAATATTTAAGGCTTCACTTCAGACGGTTGATGTGAAATCTATGGAACTTTCCAGCTTACTGTTTGATAGAAAAAGTTACCGAAAAAATATAACTTATAAAATATTATAAAAATATATATATTTATAATCTAAGGATATCTTCGGTATACAGATAGTCGTTATACTCTTTACAAACTAAGCTCTACCTGAAAGGCTGGGCACTTGGCTTGAGCTATTTGGTCTTATATAGTTACTCTATCCAGATCAATATCTCATTTTCAGGGTTGATTATGCTTTATCTTTGTAATATTGATAATTCTTATTCTCTCTTCCATTGAGTAAAAAGTTAAGGTCTTCGTTTTGAAGAGTGTATTGAAAATGAAATCAAATGAAGAATTCTGCTTATCGGTATCTCTTCTCCGAAATTGACTTATTGACGTAAATAACATTTTTTTATTTTTTTTAAGAATTAATTGCGTTCTTTAGAAGTTATAAATTTACTAGTTCCAACGTGCTCTTCAAATAGTCGGTGTCTTCTTACCCATCTGCAAGGTTTATTTTACAAAAAATTTAATTCGTTTATGATCATGGCAAAAGGTTTGTGCTACCTTAAATTCCATGATTACTTTCTCAAATGATATTCTCAAAGGTCTGCTGATCATCCTCGGCTTGATGGCCTTGGCCCATGCTGCCATCATTCACTCCAACAGGGATACAAGCAGTGAAACTACTGAAGTCTGCCAATCTGAGACTGAATCCTGGGGTAGTGACGATCTGAATATCATGTATTTCTGCTATAAGGGTGTACCTATTGCCGTAAACTGTGAGGAAGGTACATACTATGTCAAAAACGCCACTGTGGCTGGTTGTGTTGCTGCCGATGATATGAATCCTAATTGCGTAAATCTAAATGTTGAGGCCCCCACGTGCGAAGGTGAAGCTCTGCTGCGACCTCAGCCAAGTTCGAATTTGAACAACTTTTATTTGTGCACTGCCGAAGGGGCAACTCCGGTCGAGCTGTCTTGTCCCGATCAGAAGGCTTTCGTGAACTCGGAGGGCTATTTGGGTTGCTTTGACTGGGCTGAGTGGCGAGTGGCTCGTCATTGTACTTAAGTGAGAGAAACTAAAATAATGGAAGTGCCCAGAAAATTAATCAAATCTATAACAAATGTGTTCTGTTTTCAAGAAGAATTAAAACAAATTGACTAAAAATTTCGAGCAAAAGTATTAAACATTTCCGGCATCAATTATTCAAGAAAATGAATACCAAGAATACCAAGAATACCAAAATCAATAGACCATAAATCTTAACTTTTGTGTGCCGTTTGTCGAGTTGAAATTCTCGGCAAAACTTAAACTACATGGCAGCCAATGCATTCCGAACGCCTTTTTCAAACTTTACCCCAAATGAAAGAAATGAAAACTTTTTCCCCAAGAAATTTCAGAGTGCAATCATCGTGTGTAGATGTGTGTGTTTGTGTGAGTGTGCGTGTGTATTTGAAGCACCGCAAAACAATTGTCACCACAAATTTTTGCTCAAAACAAACAGCAAGCCAAAGCAAATTACAGGGCACTAACACAGAGCGACAGAGGACCTCCCGGATATGTGAGAAACTGCATTGGGTCTGCCGTTTTCCATGCACTCTGCTTTATGTCTTCGGTGTCGTACACCAGGACCAAACCAAAAATTTTTGCCCTAGCCTGCGAAACCCTAAGAGTTAAAAATGAGTTTAAAGTTCGATGTGGAAGCGCATTTGTCTTGCAGCCACAGGAAACATGAAGCGCTCCATACCGCCCTGCCATTTGAGTATGTAGAAAATGTTGCTTGTAACGTTGGCAACGCTCACAATGATTGCAATCCAGTGCAGTGCACCACTGTCAGCCACTAGAGATGAGCATGTGTATGGAATAACAGCTTCATTAACAGGCAACCAGGCGGACTACACGTTGTTTTTCGTTTTTTTTTTTTTTTTTTTTTTTTTTGCCATCACATTTTTCCTATTGAACGAAATGAAGAGAGAGAGTGATGTGAGCTGTGATTAGAGAGGCAAATAACTAAGTCCCATTCTCAATTAGTCAGCTCGTCTATTATTTTTCGAGCAAACCTTTAGTCTAAAGGCTTGCAAGCTATTCGATTGAGTTAAAGAGACTTTCATATTTATCAAGTAAGTAATTGCCAACGAGACATATGCTTGTACTTAATTCTTTCGATTTTATTAGGACTTAAGGGATCATCCATCCTTGATTAGTCAGTTTATGGATTACTTACTGAACAAAGCCTCAGTCTAAGGGCTTGCAAGGTATTTGATAAAGTTCAAAAGAATTAATTGCTTTTATCCTGCCGATCTATCGGCTATCGATTTAGATCCTAAGAAATCGATTATCGGATTTTAAGGCTTCGGGAAAAATTAATAAAGAAGTTAGTTTAGCTCTTTACATATAAAAAATATTTAGATTTAACTTCGTTCTGTACTCTTTGTGGGAAATTATTTGCCTTTGAAATTTGGATAGACTGTACCTTTTTACAGTCACGCACGATTCACGCAGTTCAGCTTTGTTTCACACAACACGACGCCAACGAGCAATTCTCTATTGCCGAGGTAATAAATGTCTGAGTTCGGTAGAGTTAAAAGGGCAAGCAGGGCGCTTCACACATATGAGGACATAAGTATACATGTGTGCGTGTGTGTATGTAGCAGTGTCAGTGACACGAAACTGCAGCAAAAGTGCCACTAGCTAGTTGGGCTAGTTCGGTGGCCGCTGTTGGAGTGAACCCCCAAATGAGTTAGTCAGGAAATTGCATTATTTGTCTTTGGGTATTGCGGACCAAAACAAAAAAAACAAAAAAAAAAGCTCAACTCTTGGATTCCACCAACCAAAACTTTGCTGTATTTCTGGCCAAGCCAAGGACTGTTAGTAACGCATTGTTATTCTTATTGTCATTGCTGTTGTTGCTGTTGCTGGTGGCCACTTTAAAAACTGCAGAGTGGAATGGCTCAAGGTGGGTTGAGAGTTGGGAAAAATGTTGTTTGCCGCTGTCCTGTCACACATGCGAAATTTAAACGCTCCAAAGTCAGAGCAATTTTTCTGCTTCACTTCCGTTACAGCTGGCTTGTTGTTGTTGTTGTTGTTTTTGGGGCCTTGTTGTTGCTATTTAATTGCTTGCCTGGCCCGGCCACTCTGTCCATTAATCGTGACACAAGTTTTTTGCCAAAATGGCTGAAACGGGAAATTTTTAAAGTCACAAATGTCGTACGTTATCAACACACACACACACACACACATAGCCTGAACGTCCAAGTATCCCAGTTGATAGAGTCACTGAGAGTTTTGGACACATACACACATGCGGATATACATGACAGAAGGCTGTGTATGGAGTTAGGGAGTAAAGGGAAAGGTCAGTCTGCCCCGGCGGTGTTCAGATTTAATTGAGTTTGCAATTGTTTTGCCGGGGAATATTGCAAGTTTATTTCAAGGGTTCCACAGCTCAAATTTAAAGAAAGCATAGAAAATTTCTCTCGCTCCTTTATGCTTATATTTGTCATAAGCTCAAGCATGTCCGAAAATGTAAACTTTGAACCGGCAGCAACTCTGAAAATAATAAAAATTACACAATTTCCCTTTGCTGTTTGGAGCACGTCTTTCGCTCGATTGGCTCTGCTCTAAACTGACTACGTCTGTGAGTGGCATTTGCCGTGTTGTTAGTTTAATTAAGTTTGTGCTTGTGGCGCAAAAGCGTAAATTAAGTTGCCAGCAAACAGGCCCCGACGTCCAGCCTGGACGACGTGTCAACAAGATTTTTACTTTCCTCTGCCGCAAATGGTGCTCAACTAGCAAATGACTTTTGTGCCGCCACCAGGTTGCCAAGTAGTTTAACTTTTTACTAGACACACCATACCGCCAGACACTCATGGCGTATACGCAATGCGTGATATTTTCTCCCTCTCTTTAAGCTGCCCTTTGGCAGTGTTTCGTCCATTCTTTTTTTTTTTTTTTTGCACGCTTTCATGCAATTTGCACGGCATTTCCTGTCAAGTGCCCAGCCCAGTGGCCCATAATTGGCATTTTTAGAAGAGCAACCAACCGAACGCTGTCCACAGTGGAGCACTGCCAAGTGGTACTGAAGTAGTTTAACGCCGAACGGCGGCAAAAATTGTACAAAATTGCGGCGGCAGCCACTACACAAGTCAACTGAGGAGAAGTCCAACCAACCACCCAACCAACCTCAAACTCCTACTCCTTCGTTCTTGCCCTGCCGCTGCAGTCTGCCATCAGTCTTTTGAATGATTTTCCGCGAGTATTTTTGCGCTTGAATTGTTTGAAATAGTCGCCTGTAGTCGAGTAGTCCTAGGAAGTGGTGGGGACGCTGTAAAGTTAGCTTAAACTTTTCCACTTGAATGGAGCAAACGGAAGGTTTTATGTGCCTTGCTGGCGCTACATTGTGTTGCAGCGGCGCATGAAAATATGCGCTATGAAATTTTTGCACTGCAACAAATAAATATTTTCGCCCCTTCCACCAAACACAACTCTTCCGAAGCCCCTCAGCAATCACTCCTTTTCTCCTTTTTTTGGATACTATAATGCTTCTTTTTTTTTTTGTATTTTATGGCGCCGTAGAATTTATATTTGCACTTAACCAGGACCACACAGAAGAAGAGCAACAACTTCAGCAACTTGAACTACTTTGTGTTGTCACACCCGAGCAAAGAAAAGTAGAAATAAATAAGAAAATAACAATAAAAATAAAAATTGAAAACTTTGTTTGGTTCTCTATTTTTTTTATTTATTTTATTTTTATTTTTTTTTTTTTTTGGGTTACAAATCAAATCCAAAATCGCATTAAAATTGTTTGCAGCGGAAAAATTGTGTCCTGACTGTGGCAACCATCGAGCCAAGCCGCAAACCGCGTAACCAATGAAGCGACAACGCGGTCGTCTATTCAATTATATATACAAATAAAAAAAAAATATATATATAGGTATATATGTGTGTGTTTAGTGAGTGTTGGGGTTGGTTACCAATTCAATTGAATTTTTGCGAGACGGAATCACTTCAACGCCTTCGATTTCAATTTCCGTCACATTTCGAATTTGAATTTGGTTCAAGTACGCTTGCTCGCTCCATTGTTTGTTGCTGTTTTTGTTGTTGTTATTATACCTTAAACGCTTTTGGCTGTTACTTGTTTCGAGGTGATTCCAATGCGTCTGTCGTTTAGCATGTTGTGATTTCATCTACTTACAAAACAAAATGCCAAGGCAAAATAGGAGAGAAAGGTAAAATTTATATATGCCTTTGGTACACCACACAAAAGTTTCTAAGCAGTGAAAGCTAACAATCTAATAATATATAAATTCCGATCAAACAGGTTATTCAAATTAAATGAGCACATAATAGAACCTACAAGAATTTAAGGCCACAAACCAAAGGAAATGAAACATTTCAATGGTGACCGTTAAAAGGTAGACAAAAGTACAGTTGAGTACAAAAAATAGTAGTGCACTAATACGCATTGCTTGCTCAGGGCTTTACAGCTCAAAGATTTTCATTTTTCAGATCAACTCAGTTAGCTTTTTTTTATCTACCGATGCCAGGTTTGAATCCTCTAAGAGAAAAAATATTTCCATCCAGTCTCATGTGAATAAGTCTACACTGTCGGTTGATTTTTGGCAAATTCCGGCTCACGATACCTTCGGCTTGGAGGGGGGCTGGAGTAGTGGGTCGTATGAAAATTTACCCAAAAACATGTGAGGCGTAGTTGGACCTAAAACAGTTACGTTATGTAGATGAATGTATAACCTCTGGCTCGAAATTGGCAGGCGGTGCCAGCCGCAAGTTTTGCCTACAGAAAGGGGTTCGACACACACACACACTCACCCATTAGAATTCATGTGCTTGATGTCAGATCTATTGTTGGCATCAGCTGTCGTTGTCTAGGCAGACAGAGACAGACAGACAGAAAGAGAGAGAGAGAGAGAGAGAGAGAGAGAGAGAGAGAGCGTGGCTATTCCTTGGGTAAGTTGGTTGTTGGCCTGGCATCAATATCGCATTTGTATAACATATCGCAGTCAATATGAAACATGTGTAGAAGTATCAAGTTTCTACTTTTGTGGTAGCTCAGCCGGCAAAAGGGGGTACGAAAACAATATAGATGGAGACAAAAGTGTTCTAGGGCCCATTGCATGTCACTGTAAATGGTATCATGCTGTAACAGATTTGTGTTTACCTTGATTTACATAAGCACAAACACACAGGCCACAAGACTGTGGCTGAGCAATGGCGGAGAGGGTTGAGGGAACTGGTTACATTGGGCAAGTGAGCAACTACACCGTTTCAGAGCAAACAATCGACAGGCACAAACACACCCAAACACACACACCACGCCCAGGCTACCCGAGCAGAGCAGGGGCTCTGTCTCAGTTTCTATAGGACATGTCGGCATTGGGGCATGCCGCACACACGTAAATAGAAAAGAAAACACTTAAGCATGCACTTAGTCTTTGCGCCTTTTACTTCACTCACTCCACCCGCCAACCCACCCACTTCCTTTTATGTTTGTACCTTTTCAGGTATTGGTGTGAATAACCGCATGTGTCTATATATCTCTGTGTGTGTGTGTGTGCTACCAACTGCGATTTATGCAAATTTGTTTGTTGTAATGTTGTTGTTGGTGCTATTTTTCTTTAAGCAAAAGAAATAAGTTTTGGGTGGAGTGGGGAAAAAATGAGCTGCTTCTGCTGCTTCTGCTGCTTCCCAGTTCAGTCATCAATGTCGAGTTTTTCCTGAACAAATAAAGCTATTTGCATGCCCAGGCAAATCGATTTGTGTATATCAAATTGCGTATAATATACAATCCAAGGAAAATATATATATATAAAATGATAAATAAATATACAAAAAAAAATATATCCAACGAAAAGTATAAAGAAAAACACAAAGAAGGTTAAAAAAAAATAATAATATGAGGATAGGATTTTTTTGTATAGATTTACTTTTAAAGTCCTCAAAATATTGTATATCAAATTCTATTTAAATTATTACTTTTGTTTTTACAAAAGTGTTTGGCTTAAATAACTAAATTTATATGGGCAAAAGGAATCAATTGACTTCTGAGATCATTTTCGTTTTTGAATAAAATTGCCAACAAAACAATTTACTTAAATTTTTTCCCTTAATCAATGCTTTTTTTTTATACAAATTTAATTAAAAGTTGTGCGAAATGTTTAAATTTGACTATCAATTATTTTCTATCACATGAAAGAGCTGAAAATAATTGCAGCGCCGCAAAGTATGCTACATAAAATGTACACGTATTTATTCAATTAATTAACAAATAAAATCCAGAGAAAATGTCCACAATAGAGCTATGAAACGGAGAGCGAGGGCATATGTGAGACACACAAACAACTAGTGGATTTGTCCTGGAGATCACACCAATTGCTGCCAAATAGTCAACCGACTGGAAAACCGTACAACTCGGCACTTTGCATAATTGTTGCACATTTCGCGGCAAAATCCTTATAGGTAAACAAACCGTGGACATGACAAGCCCCAACCAATACCACTCCACCAGCCAGCGAAGGGCCAAAAGCGGCTTATGCCCAAAACGAACTGACCAAAGTGCGCAGAGGTTAAAGGAATGGAAGAGATTTTGTATATGCCTGCATAAATTACCTGAAAAAGTGCTTTTTAATTAAATTTTCGACAATTTGTGTAAGGCTGTCTGCTGTTTCACTTGTGTACAAAATGGAAAAATACTTTCATTTATTTGAATGCCAATATGCTCTGGAGTCCACCAGTGTCAACATCCAATGGACTGTACTTGGCTTAAGCCTTTGTAACGGAACTTGCTGTTGTTGGAGCCTCTGGGCTAAGCAAGATAAAACCTAGAAAATTCCCATATGACTTATACGCAATGTTGACAGTAAGCAAAAATTCCACTTGGGCTATGCAAAAAATGATTTGATTTATTTTCTCATAGTGTATACAGGAAAGTGCTTGAAATTCTCTTAGGCCACAGCTGGAGCAGCAACAATAGGTTCACTTGGCGGAGCCTGAGTCGGTGTCCAATACCATTGGATCCAGGGTACACAGGCCTTAACATCATCCAGCCAGGCACTGGGCACTGGGCAAGCCGAAAGGGTGGCCGGCACACCCAGCTCAGAGCAAGTCCAGTAGTTTGCCTTCAAATAATAATGGCGATAGAAGCCCACGGATAATTCCTCCTCAGTCTGACAGCCTGGCTGACCAGTTGGTTTGCCCACAGTCGTGGCACCGCTGGCTAAGGCCAGGCAAAGACAGATCACGGCCACTTTGAGTTGAGAGTTGAGAGTCTGCATCTTGTCGTTTGTTGTGTCGAAATGAATGAGTAGTGGCTTCAGCGCGGGTCTTTTTTATAGCCCACTCGGCGTATACGCAATCTTATCAGTGTGAACGGAACTTAGCCGAACTAAGCTGGCTTTATGATTTCGTGTATTTGTGTGCTCTGTTTACAGCCCTGTTTGTTTGCATTTTACCGCTTGTTTTTTGCCACTTCCGCCGGCCTGAGAAAACTTTACTCGGCCATTCCGGCTGCTTGCATATTCATGACATCAACGCCAGCTGTAAATTATTTTACCAAGATAGCCCGGACAAGCCACAAGCAACAACCGCACAGTAACAATAACAACAACAAAGACAACGATGTTTGTGATGGCGCTGTGGATGGCGACGGTAATGGTGACTCGAACGAGAAGCAGGAGCGAAGCTGACTCTGCCTGCCTGCCTGCCTGCCTGCCTGCCTGCTAATTAATTCAAAACACTGCCTCAAAGGCATTTTTGGCCAAGCAAGTAAGAGCAACAAATTTTTGGGCCAAAAGCAAAGCCAAAGCCAGAACCAAACTCACCTGTTTCGCCAACCTGGCAATGGGCCGTGTAAATGTGGCCACTCTGCCGTTTTGGCTTTTGCTACACGCCCTAAGCCTTATTAGGTCTTGCACACTTGAGTAATTGCGCCGAGGTTGCACAGCGCTGCAGTCAGACAGTCAGACAGTTAGACAAGCTCAAGACGGACAGAATGACATTTAGGCAGACTAAGGGATGGCCCAGTTGGTTCGAGGAAGGGCCGCCCTTTTGTCTGGCCTCCTTTTGTTGTACACTTTTGCTTCGCTCCCTCCCAGGGTGAGAGGGAGTGAGCGAAGTTGGCTTTTGTTAGTTTTTGGTCATAAATTAAATCAGGTTATTAATGTGTGCCATTAAATAGAGCTACAGGCTACAAAACCGGTATCAATGGTGGTGCTCCTGGTGGTGGTTGCTCTTGCCTTTGCTTCAGTGATTTATGCTGATTCGTGCGGCATTTGTTGGATTTTCGAAAGTATTTTCAGATTTCTTGCAAACTCTGGCAAATTTGTATGCATTTTGGGGTTTTAGTAGTCTCAAGCAGCCGACTCAAGGTAATAGAAAGAGAAATGAATAGTGCCAAGGAGACAGCTTAAGTATTCAAAATTTGTGCTCGAAATTCAAAAATGAAGAATGGCCAGGCCAAGTTGAAAGTCATTGTTAAACATGCACTTTCCTCTGACATTAACAACTGAGATTAGGGCAGACAAGAAGAGCAACTCCAACTGGTATGTAAATTAAGTAAAATGAAAGGCATTCAAAATATTTCCTCCTTTGTTTGCAAAGAAAAAAAAAAACTTTCTTCTTTTTTGCTTTTCTAGACCAAAATAAATTTAAATTTCATTTAAATTCTTTATTTTTTTTTTTAATACATCAAATATTTCTATCTCACTAACTAACTAACTAACTAACTAACTGACTACGGGGAGTACAATTTGCATTGGAAAATTGAAAAATCATTATACGCTTATCAAATATTTCTTTATGCAATCATTTTAAAATATTTCATAAATTTGTGTTAAACAAGCTTGGTAATTCGATTCTCTTTCTATCTTTACTTTTTTTTTTTTTGTATATAAATTATTTCATTTATAACTTTGAAACATATCCAAAAAAAAAACATTAAAAAACAAATTTGCAAAATAAAAACACGAACACACTTTCATATTCAGAATGTGTGTGTGTGTGTGGGTGTGTGTGTTTATAAGGTTTTCCTTTGATGATTTTGGTTTGTGGCCGGAGTAAAGAGTTGCATATGTGTATGTGTATAAGTGTAAAACAAGCGTAATTAAATATATTGCGTATACGTCACGTATTCGGCACTGGTATTTTTGCATTTTTTACCAAAGCTTTTTACGCTTTTGCGCAAAAATTCTTTTCGATGCAAATATTTTCTGACCCCGCTACCATTGCCCCTGCAATTGCAACAAAATGGCAATATAGCAACTCTTTCTTTTTCTTTATGTTTTTTGTCTTTTTTTTTTCAAAAAATATATTTTGTTTTTTAAACCAGCTGACAAAGGGTTTGACTGACATCGGAGCATAAAATGTGGCTGAAAATGAATCAGAAATTTGTTCAACTTATTGCCATCACACGTTTTCAATCATTTCGCATCGGCAGTGTGGAAATTGCACACAATTTTATTTATGAAATTTTCAAATATCGACAGGAAGTTTGATATAGTTTGCAATGGAATTTATTGATATATGAGATGACGTTTCTCAAACTGTTTCGTTGACTGACAAAAACAATCAAAAATCTACAGTGACAAAGTGCTAAAAACTAACTGAAACGAAAAAGTTACAAAAAAAAAAAAATGAAAGTGATCGTTATATTTGGTCTCAGTCGAGTTTGGAATACTCTGTACACAATGGGGTTCCTTTAACCAACACCTAGGAATAACCACAGTCGCTTACATTTGTATAAAAGCGGAATTTTGTTATTATTTTAAAATCAGAAAACAGCGCACAGCTCAAAGTGAAAAAAAAAACCGCGCCATCTATTGTTCATGCTTGTTTGTCATTTTGCCCGATGGAAATGAAATCTTGACTCTAAAATTTTGTTTTTCGTATCTCCTGTTGTTATAGTGAGATTTGTTTCATGTTTGGTATCAATCGAAAGGTTTTTTCAATTCAAACATTTTATGAAAAATTGAAGCCTGTAAAAATATATTGATATTGGAAACCTGAGGAAAAAGAAAGGGCGGAGTGAGAAAAAAAACAGATCATATTGTGACCAATTTATATGAGATTCCGAGTTCTCCTCCCTTTAATATATATAAACTTAATATACCTTCAACATTTAGGTGCAGGGTAAAAAAAAACAGGTAGTAAATTTTGTGCTATATAAAATCTAATTTCTTTATTTGCCCGTGACTTAAAGAGTTGGAAAAAGTCAGATAAGGAAAAATCTGATTCATTCGGATAAGAAATATTTTAGGCAAGCGATAAAATTTATTTAGTTTTTTGCACTTTCTGTAACTATCAAGAAAGAAAAATATGTAAGATTTTTGTGCATTGCCTAATTCGAGATTAATTTCTGGATTTCAGATCAAACACATGGTTGGACACCAGTGGGTCGACTTGGTGGCTCTATGCAGGGCTTCCAGACCCATTCGATCCAGGGTATGCAGGCATTGCGATTCTGATCGAAGCCTGTATTAGGTGGACAGCGTAGCAACTCGGCAGGGCCACCCAATTGGGGGCAGTACCAATACTTTGTGGGGTCGATGCAATTGCGTTGCACCTGCAGCACTTCCACAGGATTCTTGCAGCCGGGCTCATAGGTATCAATACATTGACTCTGGACTTGTCCCAGGTAAAGAGCAAACAGGAGAACTTGAAAGAAATCGAAATTAATAATCAACTCTCGAAGATCTTGATTGACTTACTTGCGAATCGCATTTTGATTTGTGAACCAAACTAGAGTAGATCGTGAGCTTTATAGGCTAGTCGAGTGGTCAAGTGAAAAGGGCATTGTCTTGTTTATTGGTATTTATTTTGGTTTGGAGTAGTCGACAAGGTCATGATATTTTTCTTATCAATGCAGTTTATTTTTTCTCAACAAATCGCATGCCACTCAAGCAATGGCTAAACTGGAAAATAAATTCCAGCAACAGTCAATGTCAATTGTCCGGTATTGCCACACAAACAAATAAAAACACATTCGCACAAACAAGAATCGATGCAGACGGCAAAGCAGATGCTTGAAAATGAAGTAAACGAGCTTTACTACCGAGTTTATTTGAAAAGACATTTTCCGAATTGAAATTGTGTGTGAGAAAATGTGATGGCCGGAAGGAGACGAAAGGAGGTGCGAACTCCATTGGCCAATTTCTTCTGCTTGCCTTACACTGGACATACTAAAATGCAATTCAGTTTCCGCACACACACTAACATATACATACATATATGGATTGGCAAGCGAATAAGCAGAATGTCAGTAGAAAATAAGTAACTCACTTGGACTTGACATAGCTTGTTCCCAAATAAATACAAGTAAAATGGAAACAATACTGCCAAAGGCATCATTAATTAAATATTTGTTCAGACTTACGAGACAGAAAATTACTCCTAACAAAATCTTATAGATTTAGTTTGAGTTTATTTAATAAGGAAAATGGTGAGAACTTTCTAAGCAACTTTCTGCACGCCATCTATTTTTAGCTACAATAAATAATATTGGCGCCATCTATATGTGGTAAAAAAAAGTTTCAAGATTTTGCAGCACTGAATTTTTTAGGCAACCTTTTTATAAGAATTGTACAGCACTGTTATGAACCAGGTGGAATGTACCAGTTCGTTCATCTAATCAGTGATCGCTCATTCCGGAACATACAAACTAAATAATTGTGAAAAAAAATAAAAGTAGCGGTGCGCGATTGTGGAATGTCGCGGCCAATTTACAACGTTGACAACGGCAGGCAGCGGTGAAAATAAAATGCACCTATATCGCCAAACACCGATAGTTTGTGCAGTCGCATCAAGAATAAAATTAAAAGTTTCGCCAACAACAACAGTGACCGCGGCCCAATAAGTGTGTGAATATGTGTGTAAAAATATAAAGTGCAGTGGAAATCAAAAATCTAATTATAACAAAAAAAGGGAAAAGAAACAGCAACAAACCGCAACACCAGCAAACACATACTCTTTCACTTAATTAGTTGAAAAGAAAAATTAACGATTTTCGAAACAACACAATTGCAAAAAGAGCAAAAGCAAAACCAAACGCAGCGGCTTCGTCAATTCAAGAGGGCAGGGCAGGGCAGACGCAGGCACAAGCACAGGCACAGGCAGCAGCGTCAACACTTCCGAGTGTGCGTGAGTTTGTGTGTTCTTGCAAGTGTCTGCTGGGGGGGTGGGTAACCTGAGCATAGGGCATGGGCTGAGTAGGACAGTGGCAAATGACTACAACAAAAGAAACCAAAAAATATACATATATCAGGCGCAGTGCGAGTGTGACTAAAACGAATTTCTGCACAGCCCAGCCCAGTCGAGCGAACCGCCCGCACTCGTAGTCTGGCAAAGGCAATCGCAAGGCATACGTAATGGCCAACCAACTTGATGCCAATGTCAAGGACGATCTGAAAACGCAATTCGTAACGCGCGAGGGCACCTACCGACTCCTCACCTTATCCGAATACTCGCGTCCCAATCGCGTGGGCTACAGCAACAATCAAAGTTCACCGCAGGTGCGCGTTTCAATAGTGACCCTACCAAGTCCCGCCCACGGCGGCAACAAGACAAGCAACGAGGCAAGCACTAACAACACACCCTCCGGTGCGAACACCACCACCACCAGCGGCAATCGCGGCCAATCCAATGGAGGGGCCGCCAACACAGCAAATCCAACAGGAGCTGCCAGCAGCACCACACCAACACTGGCAGGCAACAACAGCAGCAGCAGCACAACAGCAGCCACGGTGACTGCCAATGGCAATGGGGCCGGTGGCGACAATAATTTCACCTCCAGCACCGTGGATGCCCGACTCGGTGGCGGCATCTCCATGCACTCCATGATGAATGGCGGACTCCTAGACCAGAACGGTCTCTTGTCCAGCCAAATCTATGGCGGTGATCGCATTTGCTTCAATTTTGGACGCGACCTCTATGTCTATGCCTTTCGAGGCGTCAAAAAGGTAAATTCCAGACTGCATCCACTCTTATCACTTGGCACTGATATGTTTTCAAATTTAAATTGCCCAGTCCCAGCCAATTGGCAGGGAAACTCAAGGGCAAAGCCAGTCTGGCTGACTCAGTTATACCAGCCCCAGACCAGATCCCCGCCACTGGCTCGGCCGGCTGGTTGGCTGGCAATCGCTTAATTTGTTCCATTTCTCGAATGTGAGCGTGTCTTTGTTGCTTTTGTTGTTGTTGCAATTTGATCAATTCGCTTGTTTAGCTTTTTATACTCTTTTCCAACTAAAAGCTTAACCGAACTCAAAGTCCCCTTGAATTTGTTTTGATCTGACTCGGATAAAGTTAAAAAAGAGTATACACTCTTCGTTGCAAACATTCCACTCTTACTTTTCTTTAGATTGTTTGAATTTTATATCGCTTTGAAAGGCTTCCAGATCGGTTCCTCTATAACAACAACAACAACAACACCAACAGCAACTCAATTAATTTCGATTGCTCAGTTATGACAAATCTCGCCTAGAATTTTTCCCTTCCTTTTTTTGGGCTTGGCTCTTTGAAATTTTAGCATAAACAAATCCGTGTCAGTTTCCCTTATCAATTTGACCTGCAGTCAAAGTTCTCAATAAACAGCGAAAGCCACACAAAAGCGGAATTGTGCTAATTTCCATGCCAACCAAAACAAAAAAAAAAAAAAAACGAAGGGTGAAAAAGGCGGAAAGCGACACGTTCTGGTCACGCTGGGCGGCACTTTTCCGAGCCAGCGCGCTACCAGAATGGCTGCTGCGTCTGAACTGTGCGGATTTTTTTTTTTCTCTTCTTCTTTTGCTTTGTTTTTGTATTTTTTTTTTGTTTTTTTTTTTTTTGCCGACCGACGAGGCGATGCTGATAATGATTGTTTACTGTTGCGTAAGCGAGCAGCATGTAGGGCCGCGCCTTGCCTTTTGTGGGAAACATGACCAACAACACCACCACCACTACCACCAAAACATATTGCAGCGAATCTTTTGTATTGAAATTGTTCTCGTTGTTGTTGTTGTTGGTATTTTGCAGGGCACCGAGATGAGCAAACCAATTGATAAGAAGTTCTACAAGGGCACAAATCCTAGCTGTCATGATTTCAATGCCAATGCCGCCACACCTTCGGGAGCGCCATTGCTAGTCGGTTTCACCACTGGCCAAATTCAGTTGGTATCGCCACAGCAAGGACCCCGTGAGCTCCGTAAGCTCTTCAACGAAGAGGTGAGTCTAATGAGATACGCCGAAATAAATTATACCTAATTGACTGACTAAATTTGCAGCGCCTGATTGACAAGACCAAAGTCACCTGCCTGAAGTGGCTGCCCAACTCTCCGCATATGTTTCTTGCCTCCCATGCCTCCGGCCATCTGTATCTGTACAACGAGGAGCTGCCCTGCACGGCGGCCGCCCCCAACTACCAGCCCTTCAAAGTGGGCGACGGCTATACGATACTCACCTGCAAATCCAAGTCCACACGCAATCCCCTCTACAAGTGGGTCTTTAGCACCGAGAATTGCTGCATCAATGAGTTTTGCTTCTCGCCGTGCGGCACCAACCTGGCCATGGTCTCCCAGGATGGCTTCCTGCGAGTCTTTCACTATGACACCATGGACCTCCTGGGCATTGCGCGTTCCTATTTCGGTGGATTCCTCTGCGTCTGTTGGTCGCCAGATGGCAAGTACATTGTGGTCGGCGGGGAGGATGATCTCGTCACGGTCTGGTCGCTGCAAGAGCGCCGCGTGGTGGCCCGCGGACAGGGGCATCGCTCTTGGGTCTCTGTGGTGGCCTTTGATCCTTACACCACCTCCTATACGAATTGGGATGGCGGTGATTTTAGCGACGACGAAAATCAAATGCACGAGTATACGGCTACGCGGGAGGCGCGCTTCTCCGGCGACTCGACGGGTAATGGCTTCGAGGGATTCGATCGGAATTCCACGCCCATCCATGGCGGTGGGCGAGGGCCCACGGGAGCCACACCTCGACCACACTCAGCCTCGTTCCGTTCGGATGCCTCGTCGGCGGCGCTGGCGCCCGACAAGTTGGCCATCAGCTATCGCCTGGGCTCGGTTAGCCAAGACACACAGATCTGCCTTTGGGATATAACAGAGGATGTCCTAAGGCATCCCCTGACCATGCGGCAGCGTGTGAATAGCACTCAACTGAACGACACCAGCTACTTGAACGGAGGCCTCGACGCCGACGGCATTAAAGTGATACGGCCCGTGGCCATGGGCCAGGCCAACCACACCGGCTCGGGCTCTGGTTCCGGAGCCTGCAGCCCCAGCCGAGAGGCGGCGGGGGCAGTGGCCAACAATGCCGAGCACAGCAATAGCAGTTCCAGCAAATTCTCCACAGCCAACTGCACGATATCCTCACAATCATCTAATGCCAATACGCCGCCGGACGAGTGCGATGCCAGTGGTCCGGCACCAGCTCTGCCAGCAGCCACGGCCACCCCCCTGGTGGCGACCAATGCCAAACACAATAGCAAATCCAATGCAGTGGGCAATTCCATGAAATTCACCAATTGCATCAGCGGCACCAAATCCGACAACCCGGATAATGCGAGCGCCAACCGAACGGCCAACTCAAATTATTCCACATCCGGCTACAACAGCAAGACTTCCAATAGTTCAACCAAATCCTCCCATTCGGGCAGTGGTTTCTCCGCCTTCAACAGCCTCACCCAGCGGCTCTCCAACTTTAGTTTCCTAAGCCATTCGGACAAGAAGTCGGCCACAATCAGCGGTGCTGGCTTCGATGGCAGCAATTCCACCACGCATCGACAACATCGCAAAGCCATGAGCATACTCAAATCGTACAACCAGCATAATCACCACAGCAACAGCAACCACCACCAGCCCAACAACAGCAGTAGCTCCTCCTTTGCCAACTCCACAGCTCTGGAGCTGAGCGGCGGAGCCTCAGGCACAGCCATTGGCAGCAGCTCGACAGCTCATAGCTTTGGTTCGCTGAAACTGAGCAAATCGTCGCATAACTCCTCCCTGGTGGCCTCCAATCAGACGGGGGCCAATGTCAGCTCCTACGATCCCATGAAGCTAATCGGAACACCGGCCTGTCCACGCTTTGAGGAATGCCCCCTGCTGGAGCCACTGGTCTGCAAGAAAATCGCCCATGAACGACTGACGGCACTGATCTTTCGCGAGGATTGCTTCCTCACGGCCTGCCAGGATGGTTTCATCTATACATGGGCGCGGCCAGGCTATGCCACAGTGAGTAGAATCGACCAAACCAAATAGCCCAAATCTCGCTAACTATTTGTATGTCTTTTGCAGCATGTGGCGCAGCATTTGTCGCCCAGTCAAGCAGGGCCTCCGGGCGGGACGGTGATATAGTTCGACAGAGTCAACATAATCAACTATCAGCGTAATCTTGTCAAGCAACTGGTGGCAACGCAGTCAGACGAACAGCAGCAGCGACAGCTAGCAGAAGCAATCGAAGCAGTCGGTGATTTAGGTTAAAGCTAAACGGAATAATTTCTATATATATTTTGATATAGGCAGTTTTTATGAGGGAAATGAAAAGCAAAAAAAAAAATATTATTTTTTTTTTTTTTTTTTTTTTGTATTTTCTCGCTTAGTTGCATCTTTCTTTTTGTCTATTCCAAATGTAGCCTAAATGAGTTTACACACACACACACATACACAGAGATGATAGATATATATGTATATTATATATAAAATATATATGGCATTATATGTACAAGAGAAATACGATTCAATAAGCAAAGGCAAAATAGCAAACAGAACAAAAACAGGATGGGAAAACAAAAGAACATAAATTCAAACATTTCTTATCTTAGTTGTAAAATGTAATTATTATTATTATGATTATGATTATTATGTATTTTTTAGTATGAGCAAATTTGTTAAAAACAAAGCAAAGCATGTTTATAAACTATAGCTAAGCTATGTACTGAGTTACAGCTAGGCCTAGGCCCTACCCGGCCCAACTCCCTCTCCCAAAAGAAAAAAAAAAAAAACAAAAAACTAACTAAACTAAACTAACTAGAAAGCATACTAAAATAAAATTAAAAAAAAAAAAACCAAACAAAATTAATATTAAGCTTTGTAGCACATACACACTCACACACACACACACACATACACATCAAAACAAATATAAATTCAAATTTCTAATATAAAACAAAAATTAAAAAAAAAAACTTTTTATTTTAAAAGGGTGGCCCAGGGGTTGGTTGGGTCAATCTGTGAATTAATTTATAGAAAAAATAATTTTTACTCCTTAATTCTCAAGGTGGTTCAAGGCCCATAGGACCCCTACATCATATCAATTGTTTACTATATGTAGTCTCGATTACAGTGAATACCTGGAAAAGATCGTCAGAGCTCGGATAGCTATAAAGTGAATTATATATACTGGATATTTTCTTTTAAAAAATAAAGAGATTTACAGCTGAATAATATAAACAATTAACTCAGAATGAAATGTGGTAGGTTAGTGTATTTCTATCTAAAAAAAAAGGTGTGTGCTGAGTTTAAAAGAGATCAGTTAATATTTGTGGGAGTTATTCCGATTTAGGTTCGCATGACTTCTAAATGATATAGTCATCCGATCCTTACAAAACTTGGTCCATATAAAAACTACGCGTACTAAATTAAAAGAGATCAGTTAATATTTATGAGAGTTATTCCTTAAGCCTATTTAGGTTCGTATGACAGCTATAGGTATGATGTAGTAGTCCGATCCTTACAAGACTTAGTTCATATATCTATCGCATGCCAAATATAGTGATCCGATATATGGAGGCTATATACCAAGTTTCGTCAAAATAGCTTTAAAACTGAGAAATTAGTTCGTATAAAAACAGACGGACAAGGCTATATTGACTCCCCTATTGATTCTAAATATTCTAGAAGAAATTGAATGGTTCTGTGAATAAATAAATATACTCTTTTTTTCGAAAAAAATATAAAAAGCACACAACATAACAAGATATATCTACTGATTCCCTTAAAAAACAGACAAATCTTTCTTTCTTTTTTTTTATAAAATATTTTCGTTTCTTTTATTTGTTTTTGTTGTTTTCTTTTTTCTTTTTAACAAAAATATGTTTTTAGCTTTTGTTTTTGTTTTGTTTTTTTCATGCAAATCTCATTTGATGTTTTAATGTTTAAGTTTTAATGCGCTTGCTCCTAAATAAAATAAACTAAGATTTAACATTTTGGAAATGATGATTCTGCCTTGGCCTCGGTTAAACACACACAACACATTTCATTTATGATAAGTTGGAGAATTGGGGTTAGCATTGCCCAGTTAATTGATTAAATTTTATTATTGTTTAAAAAAAAAGAGAATAACTAATTAGGCTAATCGCTACGCTTAAACCAAATCAAGAGAAATCTGTGTTTGAAGTTAGACCAACTTTGAGGTGGTTAGACCAGCGTCGGGCATATATAAATGTTTCGATAGCAGGAACGAGAACAAGGCCTGCCCACCCACAACCATGAAGAGGAAATAGAGCTTCCGTTTGCGGCCGCCGCTGTAATCGAATTGCTGCGGGTTGCCATAGGGGTCATAGTTGATCCCACCACTGGGCGCTGCCGGCGTGCTGTCCTGCAACAGTTTTGTTCGTAACGTTCGCAGCTGTAAAGATAAGACACAAGCAGAGATTAGCAAATGGAAATTCACATCTTAATGATGGACTCACCAAGAAGAAACCAAATGCAAAACTCGTATAGGCCCAGGCTGCGTAGAAGCCAGACTTGAAGAAGACTGTGCTCACCATGAGGCAGGCCACAATATTTACGTATTTATAGCCGGTGAATGCCAGCAGATCCAGAGTTTTCAGATTCGTTTTCACATTCATCACATACAAGGCAATGGAGTAGATGACCAGTTCGAAAATGCTGTAGGCCATGGCACTGGAGGCCTGTATGCCCAATTGCTCGGGTGAGAAGCGCTTCTGCATGCCCAGGAGTAGACCGGCGACGATTACGTAGGTTATGTAGCCCATGGTGGGCAGGTAGAGGTCAGGTGCATTAATATCATACCGTGGCTGAACCGGATGTTCCTGATCATATTTAAGAGACCAATCCTTGCGGGAGCAAGTTAAAGTAGAGTGAGTTGATCAAACCAGATAATTGAAAGACTTACCTTGTGTATGAATGGAAAGAAGAGCAAGCGTAGTTTGCGTCCCACGTAGGCGTTGTCCACGGCGAAATAGTATTTCAATTTGGCCACAGGTACCCATTTTTCAAACTGATTCTCGACCAGTTGTTTGCCCTGATCGGCCAGACGTTGGCCGTATTGCATGGCCATGTCCTGGACGAGGGGCTGTTGTAGCATGGAAAATTGTGACATTGGATACGGAGTACCGGCGGCGGCGGGAGCAGGGGCAGTTCCGGGTGCTGCAGCGCTATACGGACCCTGGGAAGCTCCGAAATTTGGCTGTGGTGGCTGTGAGGGGTATCCAAAGTTTTGTGGTTGTGGCTGCTGTGGTGTTGGTGGTTGCGCCGACATGGGTCCTCCATTGTAACCAAAGTTGTTCATTTGGGCCGCTGCCGGTGCTGGAGCCTGGTACATATTTGGATTTAACATGGAAGGAGTTGAAGTGGGAGGCATGAAGCCAGAGCCAGCTGGCATGGGCGCCGAGGGACCCATAGCATTCACATCACTGACGCGTTTGATCTTACGGCCGGGACCTTGTGCTATTTTGGTAATAAGAATCGGGGCACCGGGTTAAATCAATTAAATTAAAGACAAGAGGAATTGGAAAAGTGCTAGAAACAAGGTAAAAGCAAGCTACACACGCATTACAATTTAAGTTAGTACGGAATCTGGAGGGAGAACAAACAAAAACAACGAGTGGCAACAATAACTATGTAGCTAGACTACAGGCCGCATCTGAAGCCGAAGCTCAAAGCTATGTCGGTGGCGGCGTCTGTTTTAGTCCAGTTTTCGTGGTACTTGCGCTTGTTCCTTACAATTTTCCCACTTACGATTCCGCATACCCGCATTTGGATTGTAATTCATCTTGTACACGTCGTTTTATTTGAGATATTCGTTAAACAAAATTAGAAAAACTACAAATAATTACACATCACCACTGCCAATGCTGACGGTGTTGCCAGACAGTCGAACCCACAACACACTAAAAAATATCTCTTCCCAATAAGACTCGCGACTACTCTGCACACAGGGTTGCATGCACCTGCCAATCGTGGCTTGCTCATTCCTACTCACAGTCTCCGTCTAGGCCACAATTTGTGACCAATTTTGTTTTTATTTAATTAAAGTATAAGTTTTTAAAGTGTTTATCAATTAGTTTATGTTCAAACGGTTAGTCTAAGGGCTCAACTGGCCAATCCAAATAATTTGAAACAATAAAGTGGCGGGCTCAGACAGAAGAAGTCTCACTTAAAATCGCTCTTAATTAAGGTGTGGTTTGAGCTGCTTGACTAAGCGCAGCTTTTCTAAAAAAAATGGGCGGGGGCCAGAATCAACTTCAAATTTAAGTCAACAGCAACGTTTGAGCCTGGCTTAAAGGACTCTGATGAGCCTAATTGCATATCTGTGAAAAATCATTAATCCCAAAGACATTAGTAAAAAGTTCTTTAAAATTCTGGCTATAAGCTAGCCTAAGACCACACCTATTCACACACATACACGTCTTAGTAGATTACTAATTCAGCCGTTGCTGGCATTTGATATGTTTACAATTTAAAGACATTTGTTTACCCCACTAGACAGTCCATTGTTTCTTTTTCATGTATGTGATGGCTAAAATAAACACAGGTTATTAATTATGATTTTTTGGTATATTTTTTGTTTTCTTTATTTATAGAATCGAAGAATTCTGGAAAAAAATGTGCCTTGGCCTCTAGTTTCGCCAGAAACAGCACCTGCAGCAGTTCTCACAGTAAACTGAAACACAAACTAAGTCAGTATGTCAAAGGGACTTGGCGCGTTTTTGCTAACATGCCAATTGTTGCTGCTGGCAACGGCCCAATTATCCAACGAACAACAACCGCAGCCCCAACCCCAGCAATCGCAGCCATACCAACCCACCTATAACAAAGATTATTCGCCCCGCTACAACCCATTGTACACCGGCGGAAATCCACAAAATCCCGACACCACACAATATGAAAATCCCTTACTGGACTTCAACAATCCCCAAAGTAATCCTGCCTATGGAACCGGTGGGCTAGGCAATCCTCAATCTGGCTACAATACCTATTACGAAGGCAATCGTCCGCTGGGCAGTGGCAATAATCTAGGTGGTCCTGGTAGCTTGGGAGGTGTAGGTGGCCTAGGTGGTGTGGGTCCGCAATACGATCCGTTTAACCGCAACAGTATCACCAACAGCAATACAGGCGTAGGCTATCGGGATATGTTCACCGACGAGGACAACTTCTGTCCCGACCATTGGGTCTCCTTCCGTCAGACCTGCTACCGATTTATACGCTCACCCAAACGCAGCTGGGCCGAGGCCAAAAAAATATGCAAGGCCTATACGGCAGATCTGGTCAATGTGGACAACATCGAAAAGCACTCGTTTATATTGAAGCAACTGATTCTCCAGAATCAGCACCAAAATCGTTTCTTTATATCAGCCAGGCAAACGGGTCCCCAGAACTGGGTCAACGACGACAACACACAGCTCCTGCAACTCGAAGACTCCTTCTCCTTCGATGAACGTCAGCCCCTAGAAAGTGAAGACTTGCACGATAATCGCTTCCTGGTCCAGAACGAACTCAACCGTAATCGCAATACTCCCAATCAGTTCTACAATGCCTTCAACCCAACCAACCTCAACCAAAGGAATCAAAACAATTTACGTGGCTTCATTGGGCCCAACCAGCCCTATGGCGACAATGGCTACCTGCGGGATCGTGTGGTCTACGCCTATTCCAAGAAGCGAGATCGGTGGATGTTTATGCCGGCCTATGAGTTCGAATTGAACCTCTTCATCTGCGAGTCGAAGGCCCTCCACAATCCCGAAAATGTCAATCTCAAGCTGGATGACAAGCGCCCCTATCACTATGGCCTGGACATACGCGACTTGGAGCGTATACCACGTGGTCCGTATTTCGTAAAGCAGCCCAATGACACCACCTTCGATGTGAACAAGAATCGCCTGATCAACGACGTGACTCTCAGCTGTCTGGCCGGGGGCTATCCCACGCCCACCTATGAGTGGTTCCGCGAAGTTTATATCAATGATACTCTTGAGTACAAAAAGATTGATCCGCTCGTGGAAGACCGCTATACAATTTCAGGTGGCAATCTTATTATCTATGAGCCTAAGCAGGAGCGGGATCAGGGCGCCTATCACTGTGTGGCGGCCAATAAATTTGGACGTGTTCGTTCGGAAAGTGCCCATTTGAATTTTGGCTTTATTATGGAATTTAATTTGAAGCGTTCCATGGAAACCAGTGAGATGAACTGGGGCAAATCAATTTTCTGTGATCCACCTCAGCATTATCCCGGCGTGAAATACTATTGGGCCCGTGACTTCTTCCCCAATTTCGTAGAAGAGGATCAACGTGTCTTCGTCTCCAACGATGGAGCCCTCTACTTCTCCTTCATTGAAATTGTGGATCGTGCCAATTACTCCTGCACAGTGCAGACCTTGGTCTCTGACACGGGCCGCAATGGTCCCTTCTTCTCTCTGCGCGTCACACCCAACAGCAACTATCAGGCCCTGATTTTCGCCAACACCTTCCCCAAAGTCTTCCCAGATGCTCCGGTGGCCGGCGATGAGATACGGTTGGAATGCATGGCCTTTGGCTATCCCATACCCTCGTACAACTGGACGCGCCAGGGCTTGCCTCTGCAGAGGAATGCCTTCACCACCAACTATGGGCGTGTCCTGATCATACAGAATGCCACCACCAATGACAATGGCGAGTACACCTGCACCATCACCAATCCCCGCAAGACGCTCACCAAATCCGTGTTCATCAATATTCAGATGCGGCCAGAATTCACCATACCATTGAAGGACAAGATCATGGATTACAACAGTGATGTGACCTTCATCTGTGAGGCCTTTGCCATACCAGATGCCAACTACACTTGGTACAAGAATGCCGAACGCCTGGACCCGCTGACCGTTAATCGAGATCGGTATGTCATACAGGACAATTTGCTGACCATTAAATTCCTCGAGAAGGACAAGGATGAAGGCATGTACCAGTGCGGGGCTCAGAATCAACTGAAGACCTCCTTTTCGTCGGCCCAGTTGCGGGTGCTATCCATGAAGCCTTCGTTCAAGAAGCGTCCTCTGGAATCGGAGATCTATGCCGTTTACAATGGCAACACCACCATTGTCTGCGATCCCGAGGCTGCCCCACGTCCCAAGTTCCAGTGGAAAAAGGATGGCCAGCTCTTAGGAGCCGGTGGACATCGACGCATCCTGCCCAGCGGTACTCTTATCATTTCGCCCACCTCGCGCGACGACGAGGGCATGTACACTTGCATAGCCTCTAACCAGGCGGGCACAGATGAGTCCCATGCCCGTGTCATTGTGCTACAGGAAATACGCTTTATCCAGACACCACCCCAGCGTATTGTGTCCAAGGAGCACGACCTGATCTATTTGCAATGCGAAGCCGCCTTCGATGAACTCCTGGATATTGCCTATGTCTGGAAGCACAATGGACAAATACTCAAAAACGATCACGATGGCACTAAGCGCATTGTAAGTTTGAGTGATAGCAAAGCTAAAGCTTTCTCTGATTTTATTCTTGTCTCTTTAGATTGTTGAGTGGAATCATCTGACTGTGCACAACATTACCATGCGGGATGCCGGAGACTATGAGTGCGTGGTCCAGTCCTCAGTCAATGAGATAAGCTCAAAGACATCCGTGTCCATAGAGGGAGCTCCAGGGGCACCAGGCGGTGTTCAGGTTATTGACATCAGCAAGACCAAGGCCATTATCGAATGGGTTGATGGAGCCAACAATGGACGTCCAATCCGTTATTACAATATTCTGGGTCGCACCAACTGGAACCGGACTTGGGTGAATGTGTCGACTCATGTCCAGGCTCGCGAAGTTGATCGGTATACATCACGTCAGCAGGCAGAGGTGGTTAATTTGACGCCTTGGTCTTCGTATGAATTCAGCGTGGCCGCTGTTAACGACCTGGGCATAGGCACTCCTTCGGCACCCTCACCCATATACAGCACCTCCGAGGATAAGCCGTACATTGCCCCTCGCAATGTTGGCGGTGGCGGCGGCAAGATTGGCGACCTGACCATCACCTGGGATCCACTACTGCCCGAGGAGCAGCACAGCCATGGCATACACTACAAGGTATTCTGGAAGCTAAAGGGCGCCCTGGAGTGGGCTTCCGACGAAATCAAAAAGCAGGAGCACATGGGTGTGGCTGTGGTCAACATACCGCTGAACAACTACTACACCGAATATGAGGTCAAGGTGCAGGCCATCAACAATATGGGCAAGGGACCCGAGAGCGGGGTGGTGGTGATACACTCGGCCGAAGATATGCCGCAAGTGGCGCCACAGAAACCCTTCGCCGTGGCCTACAATTCCACCTGCTTCAATGTCACCTGGCAGCCCATTGACATGTCCCGTGAGAATATACGCGGCAAGCTGATAGGTCATCGGGTAAGCTAAAGAGAATCCAAATTGATGTAAGATATTTCTAAAAAGAAAATTATTTACAGTTGAAATATTGGAAGACCACGCACCAGGAGGAAGATGCCACCTACTATTTGTCACGTACTACACGTAACTGGGCTTTGATTGTGGGCTTGCAACCGGACACGTATTACTTTGTCAAGGTGATGGCTTACAATGCGGCCGGCGAGGGACCTGAAAGTGAGAGATTCGAAGGTGAGTGTGTGTGTGGGAGGATTTACAAAATGCCCAGAGAAATAATATGAAAATTTTCCAGAACGCACATATCGCAAGGCACCTCAGAAGCCGCCATCATCAGTGCACATTTATGGCATTAACCCGTCGACAGTTCGTGTGGTCTGGCGTTACGTGTCGCCTTCGCAGGACGAAGAACCCATTGAGGGCTATAAGGTAGGAAGCGCAAAGCTATTACAAATTCCTGGCTAACTTTTGGATATTGTTCTGTTTTAGGTGCGCATTTGGGAGTCTGATCAGAATATGATTACTGCCAACAATACCATTGTGCCAATTGGCCAGAAACTTGAGGTCTATATCAATACTCTGACGCCGGGCAAGAGGTACAGCATGCGTGTCCTGGCCTACAGCAATGGTGGTGACGGCCGTATGTCCAGTCCTACGATAGACTTTACAATGGGTCGAACCACACGTAATGCGGCCAATAATCGGCATCCTCACAATATTAATACAGTGCTGATTATCAGTGTGCTATTATTCATCACAAGATTTTTCAAAAACAATTAAAACACAAAATAGAATCAGACTCGCGTTGCTTTGGCAACAAAAAGAAACCGTCCAATGAAAGCGCACAGCTTTACACATATGAGTCTCGTTTAGTTTTAGTTAAGTCAACAATTCCGTCTTTTCTATATAGTAATTATATATATCTTTTTTAATTTTACAACAAAACGTTTGTAACTCTTGACCTCAAGCGTAAACCGAAGTGAATTGATTATATATGACAAAACAGAGTTAATAGCCATTTACATATGATAACTAATTAAGAAAGTGACCTTATAAGAGAATAAGTAGCACATACGAAAAAAAAAGAAACACAAATACTTTTTTATATGCGATAGATATTTTTTTGAATATAATTCGGTTTTTGCAACGAACGAAAATCACTTTATCGACCTTAACAATTTTAAATGATGTGCAAGTTTTTTGATGCTTTTACTAGTAAATAAATCAATGTGTAAATGTGCAAGTATCCATTTTAAAAACAAATTTTTTCTATGTTAAAAATAAAGCATATTTTCCCCACCTAACGGTTCTTTTCTTTAAAGTAAGCCAACCTCATTTTTTAAACAGCTGGCAACCCTAGTTGTTAGCAATACGAAAGGTAGTCCCTTAGAAAAATTCTTAAGTGCAAAATAAAATATTTAATACCTATTAAAGAATATATAATGCAAATAGAATTTCTATTCGGAAATTTTAAAAATTGCCTGCATTCGGAAGCCCTGCCGATAACTTATCGATTGCACGCTCAACAAAGCTCTGCATCAGCTGTTCGGAAACGGGCATTTCCAAATAGGCGGAGAAACCATTGGCTCATAGAAATTATTAGAAATTGCTGCCCAAATTAAAAGCCATACTTGTTGACTAGGACACAACAATCTCAAGAATGCTGTAGAACGCACAGGAGCATTTATTGAACGCACAATAAATCGAAACACCCACAAACAAAGGCACGCCCACACAACAAACAACGAAATAAAAGAGGGCAAAAAGAGAAATGGCAAAAGCAAACGGTTGCAGTTCCAACGGCCGCGGCAGATATACGCGTACCACAGAACTGCGTCGGGTGGACGACAATGATATTTACAAGCTTGCCCGCATTCTGGATGTGAATTCTTGCTGGCGAAAACTCATGAAAATTATACCCAACATGGATGCACAGGCTTGCAGTGCCGATGGCGCCCTAGATTACAAAAAAGCAGCTGCAATTCGTGGCTATAAGTACAACACACAGAGTATTAATGTGATCGATGGAGTTGCTGAGCGTTTGCCACCAGATCAAAGTATATCACAGGTAATGCTTGAGGAATGGCGAACGTCCGGCGTGCAACATGAGCGTCCAACAGTGGGAGTATTGCTACAATTGCTTGTCCAAGCAGAGCTCTTTAGTGCAGCTGACATTGTAGCTGTGGACTTTTTAAATGGTCAGTTAAACTAGTTTTTCCTTTAATCCTAATTTAATTAATTTGAGGAATTAAATTTCAGAGCCAAAGCCGAATCGACCGGCGGAGGGACCTGCAGCACCTATTAGCCTAGACTTGACTGACGATCTAGATGAGGAAATGGATATTGACAACGATGGTGCCAACTATCAGCCAAACACTTCTACCTTAAATGCTGCCGCAGCTGCACCAGGTAGCATAGGCATGAACCTGGATTACTTTGACAAACATATGGTGCAGCGTGACAAGAGTCTGCCCCAGGAGACACCGAAAAACGGAGCCGGAACTCCTCCCATAGCGCCGCCTAGGGCCTCTCGCTCACGCCAAATAAATGCAGCTGCCGGCAATGCTTTGCCAGGATTAGCCACTGCCAGTGTCAGTACGGCCACCACGTTTTCAACTCAAAATGTACCAATGCTTTCAATTCTTAACGCGGGCTCTTCCGATGCCTCAAATGAACAACAGAGATTAACGTCACCCACAACAACAACGACTACAACAACTACAACGTCGTTGACCAACTCTGCACATAATATACCCCAGCTCTCTATACTCAACATCAATTCCGCAGGAAACGAATCGATCAAACAAGTGTCAACGGTCGTAGAAGATGCGCCCACCACCTCGTCTGCGTCAGTCCGAAATGTGCCATTGATAACGCTGTTAATTGAAAACACCGGTAGTGAGATAAGCACTAACGCATCTGCCACCAACAAATCGCCAGCATTGTCGTCAGTCAGCTCCAATAATTTGCCACAGATAAGCGCCTTGAACTTAAATGCAGACAGCGCCGGCATCGACATACATGACAACAGCAGCAGAAGTAGCAGTACCAACAGCAGTCTGACCAACGATGACGATGAAGATGACGAGGAGGAGGAGGAGGAGGCAGACGTTTCCCTACCCAATCTGAGCGCTTCGGAGCATCAGAACTCAAATAATGACTCCAGCCTGACCACCGTGACTGGCACCAGTGGTGAAAATAGTTTTGAACTAACCAACGATTCCAGCTCAGTATCAAATGACGAGTTGGCACCCAACATTCCGAATCTGAGCGAGTTGAAATAGTAGACGAATGCCACACTGGCCGTCCATTGATATAGTCTATAGTTGATTTTTATATACATTCCGTTATACTTTTTAAATTAAGCTTTTACATTTGCATGCACACATATATTATTTAAGATAAACGATGGGACGGTGCAACTTGATTTTTATTTATGTAATTATTGAAAGGATTTTGTAAAGTTTTGACTCAAGCCATAACTGTTTTGTAAATTACAAAAAGGAAACGAACATGACGAATAAAATAAATCATTTTTTGAACTTCTGCTTTTGTTGTCTATTTTTTTTTTTTTTTTAATTTTCAATACTCTGAAATACTTGTAAAGAAAACACAGAAATGAGTTTATTCCACGATATATTTCACTATATTTTGGGAATACTAGTCTATATATGTCCGATTGTTCCAATTTATATAATAATTAAAATGCGCCAATTGAATTCTGAAGTAGACGAAGAAGATTTAAGAACAAGGAGAAAAAAAGAAAATTGATTATAATTTTTTTTATTAACTTATTTATTTACTTTTCTTTTAATTTTATATACTTAAGTGTTCAAGACAAAATGGAAAAAAACTAAACAAAAAAAAATATAGCTGGCAAATACAAAAATAAATATTTAAAATATTTCCTTATAGTTTTGAACAGAAAATCACGCAAGACATCGATAGAAAAAAACGAATCGATAACACTTCAAAGCAACTGGATTTTCGCGATAACCATAATAAATATACAAACATTTTTATTTATGTTATTTGGCGTTTAACACCATCAAAATTTTTCGCACAATGGACGAGTCTGAACTGCTCTTCAATTTATTTTACTTGTTGCTCTGTATGTGCATAATTTATCCGCCTGAGGAGTTCCAGCGATTGGGACTAACAATTGAGCAGGTAAAGTCAAAGCCATCCAATTGAATTTTCTCAGTCTATGTAATTGTCCTTGGCTCTTGTTGTCCCTCAGCTCTTTGGTCGCCTTCTCGGAGAAGAGTACTTGGACTTTGTGGGCTACCATCAACGACGAACTGCCCTGAATTTATTTGTCCACAGCTGCCTTCCAGCCATGTATTTTCTAATTCATCGGCTCAAATTCTCAGTGTTCGCAACACAAGAGCCACTAGAAGATGCCGATCTAGATCCAGACTTCCCCATGCCCATGGAAGCTGTGGCCTTCAAAACGCTCACTTGGAAGACTGCCCAGCGCTTCAGCGTCTTGGCTGTACTGGCAGTGCCAGCCCTCATATTCAATTGGTATCAAAACGACTGGCGACGTCACCCGATAAGCCAAACGCTTTCAAAATATGCCAACAGCCCAGGGCCAGCCGGCTACAGAGAAGTTGCCAGCGATATCGGCAACGAGTTCCGCCGTCCAGATATTTACAAAAAGAAATTCAATTCCATAAACAGTGTCATTGCCACAGAGAACTGGCTAGTAAAAACATCATTATACAATGTACATTTTGCCCATCAAAGTAACACAGCGCTCAGCGTGTCTAAGGTGATTTAGCTATTGCCCAGACCCTAGTTTCCCTTAAAAGACAAAGTATTTCTGTATTTCTTCACAGGCTGAAACCTACAACGTGTCTGCGGAAAACGACCAGAGCAACACACTCCAAATGATAAGCATTGTGGTGCGACCCAACCGTCAGGGAGTAAACGACTTCCACATACGCATCAATGCTCTGGAATTTCGAAATCTCGAGGATCGTGTAAGACGCCCCATAGCCATACCCTCCAACATACAATTCCATCGAAGTGTGCTGGATCGCTTTGTGGATGTCTTCAAGGCCCAGGTGGACCTCAATCCCCTCTTCACTGCCGAGGCCATCACAGACAAGTGCTTTGCCTGCATGCTAGTCGAGCCCAATATTAAAATCAACAAACAATGCGCCGATATTGATCGCATGGGCAATCCTCTGCCCACGGATTCTTGTTGCTCCAATTGCTACTGCCGGCCCATGTGGTGTGTAGAGTGCCTGGCTCGCTGGTTCGCTGCGCGACAAAGCGATGTGGATCGTGAAGTTTGGCTAGAGCAAAAGTGTACTTGTCCCATGTGTAGAGCCAAGTTCTGTGTCCTCGATGTGAGCTATATCAGACACAGGGGTACCGGTCAGGCAGACACACCCACTTCTTCCACTGGCAATGACAGGTGATTCAATGAAGCTCACAAAAACAACAACTGATAAAGCTCAACAGACTTAACAAAAAAAAAAAAATAAAAATATTAACACAATTTAAATCGAACCTTTTATTTTTAATTGGTAAGATTTTTAGCATAAATATTTACTTTACTAACTTTACAGTGCAATTATCACGTTTTAATACTTGAATAATAATAAGCAAGCAAAGAGATACAGTTATAGTTAAAAAGATAATAACATAAATGGATAATTTATTGCAAAATTGTAAAATGAAGCTTCATTAATTAGCCTAGGCAAATATTTCCCGAGTCTTCCTATTTGCGTTTCATTATTATCATTATATATATATTTTTTTTTGTAGTTTCTTTTTTTTCCACTCTTTTTGCATCATATATATATATATATATATATATATATATATATATATATATTAGTTCTTTAATCTAGATAATGTATTTTTCTGTCTACAGCCCAACGTTTGCCCCCTCTATGTTCTCCTATCAATTTCTGTTTTAATAAAGCGTAATTTACCGTTATATACTCTAAATATTATACTACCACGACATATAAATATATGTATATAAGTATATTTATGTGTATGTGTTTGCTTTTGTAGCTGCAAGTGAATTTGCCACTATCTATAAATTCGTTTCGTAAAAACTTTTATAGCTCTCAGTTTTGTCACGTTGATTTCGCGCTGTCGATGGCCCTGAAGCTGATGAAGCACCGATTCCACCAACTCCTGTATTGGCTGCATTTGTACTTTGATAGGCCTTGGCCATATTCCGCGCAGAGATCTGTAAATAAAACTTAAAACTGATTGTATTATCAATCCAAAAAAAAAGAAACAAATCAAATGCATTGAATTTATTTTGGGGATTTTATCAGCTCGTGGAATCTAGTCCAACGGCTTATATAGACACTAATCGAAAGGCTCTTAGCCCCCTAATTTATGGTTTAGCACCTGATTTTAATTAAATGTACCCTCATCGATCAACTCAGCACTTTTATACTATTTTCGCCTAGAAAATCCAGAAACTGTCAAGTGTAGCCGATATGCTATATTTTTTTTCGAAGAGCAAAATAATTATAAGAAATTAAAACTAAACACTCAAATTAGTTGGCAATTTTTTTTTTTATTAATTTTTTTTTTAGCAAAAAAAAAAAAAACCGAAGCGTGCAGAGCCACTTATATACCAAGTCTGTGTGTGTATGTGTGTGTGTGTTTACCTAGGCAAAAAAAGGTTTGTCTTTGTTTTAACTCTTTTGTTTTGCTGTTTGTTGATAAGGTTTTTTTTGGGGCTTTTTTTTTGCTTGCTTTGCCGAGCAGAAATTCGCAATATCTGTTAGATGAGAGCATTTGGAGAGTGCGGTGAGGCCAGCTATTGAGGTTGTTGCTGTTGTAGAGCTTCTTTTGACTTAGGAACTAGGGCGCCACGGCGGTTCCGTTTAAAGTGCTTGTGGGACTCTTAGTTTTTGTTTTAGCAAAAAAGTAAAAACCTTGGTGAAATGGTTGCTGATAATGCACACACACACACAAACACTCACACACGCACACGAAAAGCACAAACCTGAACTAACTTGATTTTGTCAACTGATAATTTCTAGAACGTAAAACAGAACAGAGAAGTCCGAGTCCATAAAAACTGGCAAGATTTTATGTGCCTTTCTGAGCCAGTCTAAATGCAGTCTGAATGCTCTTAACCCTTTGTGTGAAGAGTTAATGACGTGACTGTGTGCGTGCTTGATAAGTGGCCCACCCTAAATCAACAACAAAATAATGCATCATAAAATGTAACCAAGTTCAATGCACAGACGATTGCGGCTGTGGCGGCGGAAGCGGGCCATGACGAAGTGCTCAGAATCGGATATGTCCGCGGGGTCATTTTCGTTGCGCAAGCCTCTTCAGTTCGCGAGCCCCTTGTTTAATTACTTACTTACACCTCAATTTGGCCCTGTTAAGTTCGGATTCTCTGGGGTTCTGTCTCTCAAAATTTATTACACACTTAACTCATACATATATCTTTATGTGTGTGAGTTTTTGGGTATAATTAAACTCGCATATATACCCAAACTTTTTATAACATTTGTTACGCATTCTCGGTCAGTTTATATTTAAGGAGACAGCAAAAAAAGAAAGAGCCGGATCATACATATTAATTGACATTTTTAATTTTATTTTAGCCAACATTTTCGGTCTGACCCGAGATATAAAATTTCCAGAAAGGCGTGTTTAGGGTTTCCCATTGTATGTTCACCTTTAGTTGATTTTACTTATTTGGCTTGGATTAAAGCGCGTGTGTGCTCTGTTTATTTTTTTTTTTATTATTATTATTTTCTTTTTTTTATTTGTTCAGTAAGATTAAAGACCTTATTCACTTTTTTTGCAATGTACAATAAAGACACACCGGCTAAAAGGGGTTTTTTTTCGTTATCGAAAGACTGAATAATTTTTCCATTTAACTTGGTTTCTCAGTTAAATGTCAAGTTTATAATTTATGAAAGATATATCCGGAATATTTAATACCCTTACAGACTTCAGATTCAGGGAGACCCTTATCAAAAAAAAAAAAACTTCCGTTCCCCTCATGGATATTTCCGTTAGAGAATCGAACCCAAATAAATGGAAAATAAAAATAGAAATAAAATAATTATTGTGTTAATGCCACTAAGAGAACTTTAGATAAAAAAAACCCATAAATCACAAGACTCGTCAGAGTCACTGCAACAACAACAACAACAAGAACAATAACAATAACAAAGAAAAAAATAAAAAATGATAAAGATAATGAGTGTGTCTCGGCTGTGGATTAGTTTGGTCGCACCTTTTCATTGTCTTTGGAGTTAGTGTTAATGGCGGAGCCATCGAAGAGCTTATCGACCACATCACGTTTCTTGCTCTTCGATCTGAAGCGGCCCGAACGTGAAATTGTGAAATTGCGCCATTGGTGGCTGTACTCGCACCGCTTCTCCTCCTCGTTCAGAATACTGTCCAAATAGTTAATGGGCTCGGTGGCTGTCATTGTGTTGCTCATTTTGATTGCACTTTTCTCTTTTCTTTTATTATGTTATTATTGTTTTTAATTTGTTCCCGAATCCGGTGTGGCGCTAGATTTCAAATAAAATAGCGGTAATGACAACAACAACAGCAACAACAACAATGACAACAATAATAACGGCAGCGGTAACAGCAACCAAACAATTCAGTTTCAGTTCATTTCATTTTTTTTTTCTTTCTTCTTTTTTTCTTTTTGATAAAAAAGTATTTATTTATAAAATTTCGAGTACTGCACTCTACACAAAATGCAAAAACAAAAACAACACTCAGTATATATATAAATATATGAATATATAAATGGTTTATATATATTTTGTTTGTTTTTATCAAAAGCACAAATGAAAGACCGACAAGAACGACGAGAAGGCAACCGACGTGTGTGTTGTTCGTTGTGTGTTAAGTCTGCGACTGTAGGCCAAGTCGAAACCGTAGCAGCTATTAACCGACTCCGCGTCCGCGTATACTAAAGTGACAAATATACACAAACACTCACACGCATACACACAAGCACACACAACCACACGCAAAGTCTGGCAGCATACAAAACTTTTTACTCCGACTTCGCCAAGACAAACGACAAGCAACCAACAACACATCTTTCAATTGCTCCTGCAAAAACCAAACAGGTGGGTTACTTACGTCAATGATGATCGGCCGGGTCGCTTGTTCGTGCGTCTCTATATAAGCATGTGTGTGTGTGCTGTGTGTGTGCGATGAGTTGAAGTGAGCTTGCTTTGTTGGTTGGCTCCAGCGGCTTTGTTCCCTGCCTTTAGAACCCGCCGAGTGTGTGAAGAAAAAAGCTTTAGAGGGTATAACCAAGTCGGCTTCAGTTCCTTTTCACTGGCCCAGCTGTGCTTGTATTTGTCCCTGTATCTGGTGTGTGTCGATGATAAGCGCAAATAGACAAAACAAACACACAACTTGCTAACAATTATAAATGATTAGATCGCTTTTTAGAGCATTCACTTTGGTCTTTAACAGTAACTTTGGTTTTTTTTTTGTTTTTTTTTTCTTCCTTTTTAATTTCTCAAGTGTGCATGATACGATAGACGAGACGATGATGGGTAGATTTGTTGGCCATAACAGTCTTTACATATCCATGTTCATATGTATGAGTAAGCCTGCCGGTGGTGCTTGATGGTAGTGGTGACAGTAGAGCTTGCGTACCATTCATAAGTCCAGCGCGGGGGTCATTGTGGTGGGCTGGCTTTCTGGTTCGTTGTTGTTGTTATTACTCATGGGTCGGCATCGGCTCTATGTCAGTCACAGTCGTGACTCAGCAAACTTACAAACGTGCACTCTTAATCAACAAGAAATTATTCACACTTTCTTGTTGTTGTCTATGAGATTACCATCATCCATTCAATCTATCTTCTATATATACATATATGTATATAAAAAAAAAGAAAATTTTAAGCTCTTGACTTTACCTTTTATTACTTGATTTATTTGATTTCTACAAAAAAAAAAAAAAAAAAATCCAAGTTATATTTCTATACTTTTTATATTCAATCAGATACGCCGGTCTGGTTATCTAATCACTGCAAAACTATACAATCGACTTTAATGAAATTGCAAACACAAGTCAATTTATAGATCGGTAGGTTCCACTACATATCGAATTACCCCAAAACAAAAAAAATATATATATATACATATATATAAAAATACCCCTAAATGTTTAAGATTATAGAGATTTATTATACATAATCAAGATCCATCCACCTAGAGAGTGTGAATAGACTTGGTTTTTCGCTTTATTTACATAGAGGCTTTCGTTAACCTTATTTCCTGTCTAAATTACAAAAATGATTTATATATTCAAAAGTTGTTAACAAGAGGAAGCATACTTAATTTTTTTTTTTGTAGCCATTTTCTTTTTTAATTTTTTTTTTTTTTAATTCTACTTAATCAGTTTTGTGTTCTTCATATTTGTTGCTGTTTACTTAATATAATAGGTATAATTTTAAAGATATTTAACAAAGGATTCTTGTCCATTATTTATTTGAATAACAAAAATTTGGCAATGCAACGCACACCAGCAGAGGGACAGACACCGAAACAATATATCGTCCGACTTGCACGTTGCTTGGAGGTGCAATTCTCTTATTGTATGTAACAAATAATTTTGTTATAGTTAATCAGCGTATCTGCATTGTTGTGGTGTTTGTATATATATATATATATATACGTGAGTGTATGTATGTATGTGTGTGTGTGTGTTGTTGGTGAGGGTGCGCATTAGTATTGGCGTGTAATATTTGTAAGAACAATTAAACGTAAAGCAAAAGATAACTAAGGTCGTAGAAAATTCTTAGAGGCTGGTTTAACTTTAGACAACACTTCCTCCGCTACCCTCGCGTTCACGTGCTCCGGCTGCCAACCTGGGCATTGGTAGATGTGGTAGGGTGGGAGCCTGTGCAGGACCACCGCCACCACCACCTCCACCAGCGCCGCTGTTGCCACCGCCTATTTGCTGTTGTTGACGTGTACCAATGCCACCTTGGGCAGACATGTTGCCAGCTGTATTGTTGTTGTGGTGTACGAAATTCCTTAAATTCTCATCGGTATAATCGACGATGCGTCGCTTCTTTCGGCGTGCATACTGCTTTTGCTTTAAATAGATTTTCAGTATGCCCTTGACTGTGATGAAAGTTAATCCGCCGAGGAGAGTTCGATGTAGCGTATTATCCACTGAATCGAATAATATTCGTCCGACAATTGACGATATGGTTGGCAGCAAAAGAGCCCCACAGAAGACACGTGTAGCAGAAACGGGATCCGAAAGAGTGGGCGTAGCCGGGTTGGTAGTAGTGTGTAACTCTTCCTCTTCGTTATCGCTGCAAGGCAAAACAATGTTATTGCCAATGGGTTATATAAGGTCTTTGAGACTTACAGGGTTGGGTAAATTAAATTTACAAACGGGAATTTTCGGACAACGGTTCGGCGGTTGCGAATCAAACGCAGGACGGCATCCTCCCAGCGGATCATGCGGCCCAAGACGAGACCAACTGGTATGGCAGGTAGGCCAATCAATAGTATAAGCGGATCGCCAGCTTCCATAATGGACATGCCATGTTCATGGCCAAATATCTGGGGAAAGGGCAAAAGTCAAACAAAGGTCAATTTAGCAACAAAAAAAAAAAACATTTATACCTGTAAGAAGGTGACGGCACCATAGGTGACAGCTGTCCAGTACAAAGAGCCTACAAAAAAGCCAGCTGCCAGGAAAGGGCTCAGGCGCTTCATTAGGTTATCGATGGCCTCCAAGGTTCCGCCGAATTTGCCCATTTGGGGAAACACTATTATATACTCTGTTTGACACTGTTGGCAGGCCACAGAGCGCAAGGCATTGCCCTTCTGTTTCTCATCAATCCAGCGATAGAGGCAGCTCTGGTGTACCCATTTTGTGGTGCCGCGGCATTGGCAAGGCTGCACCCAGGCGGCCAAGCGATTATCCTCGTCTGTGGCAAAACAAATCCAGCAACATCGCTCAGTATCCACGCCCACCGACACTCTGGTTGACGTGGCGGCATTAGCAGTCCCTTTTTCCTTTTCATCATCGTCACCAACTATTGCAGCTGGCATAGGTTCCGCCGCTTCAAGATTATCATTTGAAGGTATTTCGTTGTCTCTGCCAGAATCTGCGGTTGGCGGGCCTGCTTTAGAATCCATATCCCTGAAAGCCAGAATTATATATCATTAAATGATATGTTATCGTTTTGGTTTGGCTACTACAAAATTAACAATAACACATTTTTCTCGACTTATTTGTTAAAATTAAATTGTTCCGGTTCATAAGTATAGTTCCACAAATGAGCCTCAAAAGTTCAGTTAAGGTATTCCATGTGATTTTTGTTAACGACAGCGAAAATTCAAAAAGGAGAGCACATTTTGTAAGCGAACTCCTAACTTGTTTTCACACCAAATTGTTAAAATTTTTTAATAGAAAATAATTTTATTGTTATGGGTTTATTTTCCATTTAACACTTTAACTTGACGTTAATGTACCTTGCAAGTATATGACTACAATGTTAGAGTTTATTACATTTGTATACAAAAAGAAGAAATAACAACGCAAAGGTAATTCCAATGTGTCCTGTAGTGCCAACGAATGAAAGCGTATAAAAATATTTGAGAGCCGACATTACCCACTGGCACTGGCTTTTTTTTTATGTTAGTCGAGCTCACTATTGGCGTTAGCCTGTCGCTGTGTTGTGTCTGTTCCTTCTCCGTCTTCATCATCATCGAATCCTTGAAGCAATCGGTTAAAAATATCGCCAAACATACCACCAAGACCAGTGGCTCCAGGACGTGTGGATTCTGGTGTTTCGCCAAAGTATATTATGCCAATTTTGTTAATATATGTTAAGAACGAGCTATCCCGCTTAAGCGCAGGATCGTAGAGTTTTCGCAATGCCCGGAAGCCCGGTAAACTGTTCGTATCGATAAGGCGAAATAAAAAATATAGGAAGTTGATCAATGGTTCCTTGTAGGGGAACTCGTGTCTCAATAGCTTTTCGTGATATCTGGTATATTCGTTAAATGTGTCCTCAGCGGTTTTTCGCTCTCGCAAGCATAGTTGCTGTAGTACCGCCTGAACCAGAAAGAGGTCGACTTCATTTTGGAATCCTTTGCTCTGGCTGATTTCGATTAAAACTCGACCACAGAGGCTTCCGTCCTGACATAATAAATAGTGATGACGTGCTGCCTCGATGTTGCCCTCGGTCCAAAAGACATGTGCAATTAGCTTATGCAAAACTGGATGTCCATACTGACCGTGTATAGCTATGCTCCATTGAACGGCCCGTTGCTAGAAATATTCACGCATGAGTCAGAATTAGAATATCGATTTAGTGAAAACTCACAATTAACGTCTCTCGTTCCACCGTACTTGCACTTAGGCCACGTATGAGGGCACCGAGACGTGGTACCCAGAGGAAGTTGTCGTCTTGTTGTGTGCCCCGTTTCTCAAGGGTATCGACCAGCAGAAGACATAGATCTGCCGCACTTCCTTCCTGCTCCTTTGCTATGAGTTTCTGGGCGCCATCGAACAACAGATCTAAGCAGTCGTCGTATTTCTTTTGTGTTGTATAACGAAAATATAACGTTCTATACATTTGATGGGCCTCATAGTATTCTCCCTGGGCTATCGAATTGCTCAATTTGGCAAGAACTCGACTGACTCCGCGCTGACTTTGGCTACTGCCACTAGATCTTTCGGTGGTCATTACTTTGTCGCACTTTATTGCACTCGGCAATACTATAGAAGTTCTTGGTTTGTTTCAATTGAATATGTAAAAACTTGATAATTAATTAAAAAAATATTAATTTATTTATATGTACATGGCGACGTCAGTTGTCTAAACAATCGGTGGCACTATCGATAGGCACATCGCTTGTTCATTTTAAGATCCGAAACTCTTTGCAACTTGCATATTAAAGTTATATGCTCTGAAAATATTAAATATAAGAGTTTATATATATTTTTCTTACTCGGCTTAATTATTAATTATATATTATTTTCCTTGCGGCATAAATTTATCGATAGCTGCTTGTCTTGTAAGCCGATAAGATATTTGGGTGTTTTTTAAGCACTATCCCATTCCCATATTTGTCACCCAGGTCGTTGAAAAGACTTGAAATTTTCATATTAGCTTGTCATTTAATTGCAAGACGCTCAGGTGAATGCTAGTAAAGCGATTAACATATATAAATAAATTCTAAAAGTCATATATCAAAAAGCCGCTTACTGCGTTGCAATACGTGTGTTGGAAAGAGTACAATATATTCTTGGAACCGATAGTTTTGTACGTTTCAGTATATTCGCCGCCTATGTAGAACGCTCATAGGCGAATTCAGTCGTGTGAGAAACGTGGTTTGTTGGAAGCAGCCGGAGAAGGAAGACGTTGCTCTGTGTAACTTGTGTAAATTTGGTGGAAAGAATTGTTGAAAAAATATAAAACAAAAGAAAAACGTTTTAATACACAACTTATTAGCGAAAAACGATGGAAAATCCAAGCAACGCAGCTCCCGCTGCCGCCGCGGTAGAGAATGGCGCCAATGCAGCGCAGGAAGTATCGTCGACAAGTAAGTTGCTTTTCTTTTTTCTTTTGATGAGGCTGAAATGACAATAAAATACACATTTTTGCATGTTCGTATGTGTGTGCGCGCGTGAGTGCAGTTTTCTTCTCACCGGGCAGCACTTGCGAACGTGATAATATGTATTGAAATTAGTAAGTTTACAAAGTATTTTCTAATATATTAAAACTGGTTCAAGGGCATAAAGCACTGAATGCTCCCCTATATTATTTTTTTTCTTGCGGCCATATTTAAAATTTGACACAGAGTTGCACCAGTACAATATTTTTTTTTATTTTACAACGTTGGGGGGCAAAAGAGACTACGTCAATGTTGCCGCCATATTTCTTTTATTATAAATAGCGGTAAATAGATAGAGATTACATATTCTTAGAGGCTCTTTGCCATTGCAGGCATTCCAAATTCGAACTGTAAAAGCCAAAAGAGAATATATAGAATGAACTAATAAAAATATTTCGCGAATGTGTGTATGAGCTGTTATACGTGTGTGTGTTGTTGTTGTTGATGATTTTATTAATTACGTCATCGCACTGCGCATTCTTCTAGTTTGTGTTTGAAGTGACTACAAATACATGGACAAAGTTGTGATTCATTTTGTCATCAAAATTTTTCTCTGGCCATTATGTTTGATCTAGTTGCTCTTGGCCCATTTGCAATGAATAATTTTGTTGGACCGAGCTAATGTCAATCTAGACGACCTGCTCTGTGTCGCCTTCTCTCCTCCAAATGTTACCTACAATATAACACACATTTCCACATACACACATTAATTGAAAAATTCGCGCGTTTTGATGCGCTCATCGCCAAGAAATGTTTGTGTTTGCGTATGTGTGTGTGCCTGTTTATGTATTGCGGCTACCGGCAGCGTTGCCAACTTATTGGTCATGCGTCAATATTCGATATTTTAATGTTTTCCAATTGGAGAGCTCTGAACACGCACGCACACCAAACCCCACAACACATTTTCTTCGTGTATATAAGGTGGCCGCCATGTACCGTTAGCAATTATAATTGTACATATAAAGTACGCAATTATTGACACTCTAAGAAGCCGCGCCAAGGTGGCAACTCCCTTGCCATGGCAAGTAGAAAAACATTGTTTCTTCGCTTCTATATTTTACTAATGTGAGTGACTGCCTAACTGAAATTGTTTGCTATCTTGCTTGTAGACAAAACTAAACTAAAATGTTGGGCGGGGAAACCGGTTTATCAGCAAAATATAATAATAATGAATAAATAGTACAAAAATTGAAAGGAATTTAATGTAATTTTTGATAAGAGGTGTGGGGGTCAGGGCGATAAGAAAGTTGCTAACCAAAACAAAGGCGAATTGCGAATTTAATTTTACAATTTCCCTCCCATTGGCGGTGGCAATGCCAATTGCGAGTAAAGCAGTGCGTTAGTTTTTGTTTGTGTTTATTTATAGATACATACGCCATACATAGCCCAACTTGGCTATAATACACAAGAGAAATATTTTGAAATTTACCATTCGTCTATAATGTAAGCAAATCAATCTTTCTGCAATCCGTAGCTCAGCCCGTGGAGCCTACAAAACGCTCGCTACGCGTGCAAACCTGGAAAAAGATCCAGGAGGGCAAAGTTGGGATTGGTATCAATAACATATTCAATCGCATTCCTGCGTTCGTTGATGCCAATAAGGCTGCTGCATTGTTCGTTCTGGAGGAGGAGTTCAAGAAAGCACGTAAGTAATCAATTTATAATTATAAATAAGAAACTGTAAAATAAAATAATTGATAAACATTTTGATTTCTTTTCATTCTGAAGAGCACATTAAAGTTCACATTGATCGCGCTTTGCACGACATCAAGGAACAGGCAGTGCTCGCTGATAAATCCGTTTATTTGCCAAGCACTCGCGGCTCGAGTGCTCTGTGCCTGAAGGTCGATGTGTCACCAGATGCCACCGAGGAGCAAAAGAAGGAGGCTTTACGTGTGCAGGACATACTTAAGTACCGTACCGAGATTGGGCTGGACAGTAATCTGAAGCTCGATTTGGTTGTCATTGGCTCCGTGGTGGTGTCGCGTGATGGCTACCGCATTGGACGCGGCAATGGATTTGCTGACTTGGATATTGGCTTGCTGATCGAGCTGGGCGCCATAACACCGCAAACAGTTATTGCCACCATTGTGCACGACTTGCAGGTGGTGGACTCTCTGCCGGTCAATCTATTCCAGAAATACGATACACCAGTGGACTTGATTGTAACACCGACCGAGGTGATACGTGTGGCTAAGCGATTGCCACGTCCCAGCGGTGTTTTCTGGGAGCTCTTGTCCGAGCGTCGCTTAAAGATCTTGCCTGTGCTGCAAGAGCTTAAGGAACGAGAGGAGAAGGCAGGCAAGGTCATAGTCTTGAAGGAGGAAGATACCGATGTTGAGCAGAATCAGAACAACAGGCGCCGTCGTGGACCGGTGCATCGCCGCTTCCAACGAAGAAACCCAGGACGCACCACCTCACAGACTGACAACGAACAACAAGGCGTAAGTAACGTGGCGATATGATCAACCCTCAGTTCCATCACAATCAAACAAAAACTAATTCAATCTTTCTGTTATTAGGAAAATGTGCAAAAGCGCGCACCTCGCCGCAATAGACGCATGGTGAACCGCCGCAGACGTCCAACCAAGGTGAGACTTTCTTTAATTTACTCTACACTCTTGATCATACCAACTTTATCATGATTTCTTTAAATAGTCTGAAGGCGATCAGTCTGGTGTAGAAGGTGGCGTCAAGAATGAAGACCGCCATGAGGGTGGTGGCGGTGAGCGCCGTCAGAGAAAGAAGAATCGCCCGAATCGTGATTTCTGTATTAAATTGACAAACCTGACTCACGAAATACGAGTCAAGGATCTGAAGACAGAGTTGCGCAAACGCGAATGCAACCCTCTGTCAATCACATGGAAGGGTAAGAATTTTTAAATTTTGCCTTTTACATTTTTAGTTAATATTGTATTTGATTGAATAGGTCACTTTGGCAAGTGCTACTTGCACTTCGGCAATCGCAATGGCACCCCCAGCACTCAGGATGATGTTGACAAGGTGCTCAAGTCACTGAACAATCTCTCGTTGACCATTTCCATAGATCCGGCGGCAGGAGCTGAGACTGCACAAACGGCGGAATCGGCCACTGGTGATAATGCACAGACAGCTCCCGTCACCACACCCGTCAAAGGTGAATCCGATGAAGCTCAGCAAACAAAAACCGTCTTGTTAAATGTTGAATTGATTAAATTCATTGACAAGGCGGCCAACAATGATGCCGCTGGCAACGAGAATGCTGTCAACGGTAAGGGTGATAACCCCAATGCTGAAGGAGACGCGGGCACCCGCATTGAGTCGGTCGATACCACTACGGTATAGTATGATCGAGTTGAGAAATCAGTTGTGAAACGACTGCGGCGGAAGTCCGCCGTCAGCGCCTCTTTAGGAGTTCAACGAAAAAGAGTAACATTTTGTTTAGAGAATACCGGATAGTAACACCAACAACAACAAGAGATAGACAACAAGTGAACTCCAAACAGGCAAAACAAAAACAACAAAAACAAAAAATCACTTAAACAAAACAAAAAAACAACCCACAAAAACACAACACTTAATTCTCCTCTTTTTTACATACACACAGGATTCATATAAATTTTTTTTTTTTTACCAGCTTGTAGTTTCTTCTCCTTCATTCTAACATAGAGCAAGCATTAAGAAACAGAAAACACACAGAACAACAACAAAACAAACAACATTTCTATTGACTCTTTCTACAAACAAATGCATTTGTTTTTGCTAAAAGGAAAAAAAAATTAAATATTTGCTAAATTTCCGAATAGAAACGAAAAAAGCTTAAATATTGAAAAAAAGAAAAGAAAAAAAATACCAAGAAAAAATATTACCTTAAAGAAAAAGAAGCAAGAATACAAATTTTAAGTTTTAAAACTTAATGAAAATTGAAAAATATGAAATACTCGTTCCACATTTCTAAGTGGAATCAAAATTTCAGTTGAATTAATTATGATTATGATTATCCCCTTCACTAACTTGTTCTTTTTGACTTTATCCAAAAGAGTCGACATTTTCGGGGCTTTTCCCTGAGTCTTTTTTTCATTAATTCAGCCCAAATCCTAATTCTCTTCACCTCAATCGATTCAAACCATTTTGTTTGCATTGATGGAGCAGTTGAGCTGCCCTGATTTTCAAACAGTTCGACAGTTGTAGGTATTTTGGGTGAATATATATTTATACTTAAATTATAATTAAAAAAAAAAACAATAAAAGGAAAAAAAACGAAAACAAAACTTATGTGAAACATGAATGAAATATAACATGGAATAAAAACTTGTAACAAAAAAATCGAAATACCATCATGTTTTTTGAAATCTCAAGAGCCCCTAGTGAAATTCTGGGTAAAATGTTCAAAATTATGGGAATAATTTATTGAACCAAAACGAAAAAGCTTTTTCTCTGGTCCCAAGGCGGTTCCACCATCTAATTAAATACCTATTAAAATTCAAAACACTTTGGCTTCTGTGCATATTTTTTCAGATTTTTTGTTTTATTTTGATTTTCAGCTAAACATTCAAAACATTTGTTTTTTTTTTTAATATATACAAAAAGGAACTTAGGGTCTATGATTTTGCTTATAATTATAATTGTTTTTGTTTTCATGGTGAAATATAGTTTTTTTTTCGGTACTCGATGGTTAGGTATACCGTGCCTATATGGTATATACAAGGGCTCTGAATTGTGTGCTAATTTATTTATTGTTTACAAAATACTTTGATAGGTGTGTGTGAGGTTTGTGCGTTCGGCTGAAACCGGAATATGCAGTACGATATATATTTGTAGCGATGTGTTATAGGTGGTGGTGGTGGCGTTGGTTCAGGTTGGTTTAAAGGTATTCAAAATGTTATTTGTATAATTGCACTAGTTGCATTTTGGTATAGCTCCTTAGTTTGGTTGCTTGCGTGGCGTGGTTGTGGTTGTGGTTGTTGTGGGCGGGTGGGGATTGGCCGCCTGCGGTGATGGTGTGCGATCAATAAATTCAATGCTATCACTCTCTTTGGGCTGCCTCATCGCGGTCACAGACGAAGTTGTGGCTATGGTGGCAACGGCGGCAGCCGCAGCGGCAATGGGCGTAGTGGGTTTTTCTTGAATTGGGGCCAGGCTGTTGACTATGGAATTGGCCATGGCCAGTTCGAGCTCGCGCTGCCAGTCGTTCTCCTTTTGCTCCATAGCCTTGCGCTTGAGCTCCTTGTAGCGATTGTAGACAATGAACTCTTTGATGAGTACCGTTTCGGTGTCGCTGTCTCTCTGGGCCGAGCGCTGCTTGGCTAGACGTTTCTTCTTCTTGTGCAGAGGTCGCGTCTCCACAATCATTTCCTCCAGCTCCAGGCAGGGATCGCAATTGAGATGATCCTCTGGTGGCTTAAAGGCGGGCTTTGTCTTCTTGTCCAAGACATTTTGAAAGTCTGTGTGTCGCAGCAGTGGGGTTTGTTGCAGCTCCTGTTGCGTACTAATTCGTGCCCCCGGATGCACACACAAGAGCTGAAATCATAAATGGTTTTAATTATTCAGTCTGAATGGTAACACTTTTGTATGGCATACCTTTGTGAGCAGATCAATAAAATTGTGACTCCAGTAGCGTGGATAATGCACAGGCGTGTTCAGGATGTGCTTAATTTCGACCAACGGTGTATTCGAGTGGACGACAAAGGGACGGGTGTTGGCACGCATCTCATAGGCTACCACACCCAGAGACCACCAGTCAACCGGAAAGCTATAACCGGCTGCAATAAACAAAATGCAAATTGCCAATTTAAATGACCGATTCAAGACCACAGACATTTCACTTCAAATTAATTAAATTGGGTGAGTGGACTGGGTGACTCACCAATTTCATCGAGTGCGCACATAAACACCTCCGGTGCCATATACGGCTTGGTCCCGGACATACTGCATGCCAGGCCGTCCTTTTGCAGTCTCGTTGCAATATTAAAATCAGTCAAATGTGCGTGTCCTGAAATTTTCATTAAAACCAATTTTAATTTATGTTCATTTTTCGAGTATTCACTGTAACTCTCTATAATCGCTTATTTTTTTTTGGTTGTTCAGAACTTTTCGAGTCTTTTAGCCAAAACAAGCATTTACGCTTTATTTTTTCTTTTTGTTTTGGGAATAAGCTCAATGGTCATTAGCTCAACTCAAGGTCAATCCCAGGGCTCAATTAAAGATGCTTGCCACAAAGCAAAAACATATCAGATACTGAGAAGGCCACACAAATCAACCGTGCCCTTTTTCATATATCACCAAAGGCAGACGGCTGGCTCAGAATTTGGCTAAGGTTTATAAATGTATAATCTTAAACACCTGGTTAGACCACATTTCTGTTATTTAAGAGGCAAGAGCACGCATACTTCTACACCGGCAGGGAAATGAATAATTTGTGTTTCTGAAGCAACAGAGTAGCGCCAAGAAAATAAGGAGATGAAGTAAAACGAAATTTGCTTTGGGTCTGCGGATGGGAAAACTTTTATGCATGTATAAAATCAATAAATTTCCAACATGAGAAACAACATTTAAATGAATTATGCGTTACTTAGGACGATGAAGGTAGATTGCACAGCTTCACGGCCTCGCAAAAACTTTATACCTTTTTCAATCTTCATTGTGTTAGCAAGGTTTATTTTTTGTGATCTTCACTTTGTTTCAAATATATTTATTTTAGAACGGCTTAACTCGATCACTTTTTAATCGATTACTTTCTGTTCAACCCAGCGTCCCAAGGGTTGCCATACTCACTATCGAGGACAGTGAGCTGCCACAATGGTTTCAACTATAATTGCCTAAATTTCTTGAGGTTTCAAAATAATGATAGTATTTTAGAGTAAGGGTATTCAAAATTTAAGTACGAATATTTTCACCACTGCAGAGCCGGTCAACATTTGGTAAAGCAGTAAAAGTTTACAAGTTGCCGAGCAAAGGTCCCAGAGCTCCTCGCTCCACTCAAAGATATTTTCTTTACTTATTTGTGTGTGTGCTTAGCATACTTACCGGCATCATCCAATAGAATATTATCCGGCTTGATATCCCTGTGGACAACACGCTGTGTTTGCAAGTACTCCAAGGCACTACCCAACTCGCAAACTAATAAGGCCACGCTCTGCTCCGAAAATTCCACCTTGAAAATGATTGAATAGCAAAACAGTTTCAAAGAGTTAAAAGAAATAAGATAGAAATTGTTGATTTCGAGTAATAAAATGTTGCGATTGATGAGAATGGTCGGTTGACTTACTCGGTTTTGTAAATGATATCTTAAATCACCGCCCGTCAACAGGTCGCAGACCATGAATAAATCCTCCTCGTCTGTTTTGAAAGGGTTCCGATTATAGGGTAGTAAGCAGAAAATCGTTCAAAAGAATATGTTAAAATGCATGGAGCTAATTTGCATTTTGATTGCCAATCAGCCAAGCCGGTTCGACGGATCTACACTCAATTTGCATATGTGTCTGAGTGCGTCTCATAAGGCCCGGCCACTTACCTTGAAATGAAAACCATAAATTGACAAGAAATGGATGCTCCAAAGAAGCCAGCAGCTCAACCTCTTTGATAACACCGCCAAGCGCACCGCGAGACAGACAGGCAGAGCGACTCACATACTTCATGGCGTAAAGGATGCCGCTATCGCGTTTCTGCACAATGCACACCTTGCCAAAGCTCCCCTTGCCAATGGCTCTGAGTATTTGGAAATGGTCAAAGTTGACTGTCGTCGTTGAAAAAGACAAAGAAAAAGGATAAGCACTTAAAATGGATTTTCTTTATTCGAGTTCAATATAAAGCCACATCCTCTGAAATGACTAATATTGCGATCTTCCACCTCTGTCCTGACAATGTCATGCAATTGAAGCTGTTTGTAACGGCTAAAACAGAACGGCGGAAGTGCATCCACATGGAGTGTTAGCAGCTTGGGAAACTTGCGCTTTACTAGAACGCCGAATTTTTTGTCATCTAAATAGTTCAATTTCAGAAAGCTTAGGCTCGGACTGACATTATCCAGAAGATATTTAAAATCGCAGATTTTCATTGGCACCTGTAGCAAATTGAGCTCAATTCTTGTTAGCTGTTTACGCCAGAGGCTGCCCAACAATGGACGAAACCTATCACATGCCTGCATGAGGGCCAATTGATCGGATAGCTCTAGATAGCTCAGTATTTGCAGCAGACACAGTTCATCTAGTTGCTCCAGTGTGATGGTTGCCATTTCAAACCGGATGTGATTTTAAAAGGACTTCATTTTCGAATATTTAATTTAAAAAAAAAAACCTACTTAGATTACTTTTATCCCGTTGGCAGCCCCATTACGCCAAGTGATCACTAAAATGCAGCCCTGCATTAGAGAGCGTCACAACCAACTTAATTTGTTATTTGACCGTGATCTATTTGAGGCCATAATTTACAGGCTCTGTGTTCGTTTGTAGTAATGTTTTTGGAAGTCGATTCAAACCTATTTGGAATTGGTGCACTTTTGCTCTGCATGACACTAAATTACACACTTACCATCATCGTCGTTGAGCAGACTCTCCGATCTGCTCGATGAGTTGGCGCCCATAGTATCTGCATAAATGTGGCCCCAATCAGGGCAAAAGTAGCCTCAAAATTCGGAATTGATTGGTTGATTGTTTGATGCTTGTTTGCTTGTTCCTTGTTGCCTTTCTACGCGGATTCAGAATAGCGAACTGGTCGAGAATCCAGCTTGATTGTTGTTGTTCCTTTAGCTATCGCACACTTTAGACTGGGGCTGTTAATTAATTTGCCTGAATACACAGAATTCAAAACAATCCACTGCTGAGCCCACTGGTTCTCCTTGCTCTGCCTCAGGTCTCAAATCGCCTGGCCGATGCAGTTGAAACAGTTGTGATTGCAATTGCGGGTTTAATTGCTATTGACTGCATGCCACAACTGCAAACAGAAAGATGGTGTTTACAATTTTAGAATAGGTTTCCTGAATCATATGTTTGATAAAATTTAGACAAAATTCATTTCCAATTGACCTTTCTGGCTGCCGCTTGAACTCTACTCAAACGGATCTAAGCTAATCAAATAAATCTTCTCATATGCAATTTTTTATTCTTTTTACATTTTTCTTGATTTCCAAGAAATTTCTGTTTTATGTGTTAGGCGATTTTGGCAATGCCGTTATGGGATTCCTTGGAATTCTATTGAATTAGTTATTGTCAAGTGAATCAGCTGGGGTCAGAAAGCTGCAGGTGCCTGGGCTATGTTTATGACAATCAATCAATTCTATTTGTCGCAGAACAAATAAAATGGTGCTTTGATTCAATGGTGATTGAGACTGTGCATATTTGCAAAGGCGACAATGTGTCGCAATAATTGTTGGCCACAGTTTTCCAAGAATGAATAAACGAAAGAATAAACTCTGCAGCTGAGTGAGGTCTGATCGTAGGGCAACTAAAATTTTATAGAATGCAAAGGAGATTCTAGGAATGCAGTATTCCGAAACAAACTTTTGTCTTTTGCGCGGGCATTCGACATACATATACTTCTCAACTGAATAGTAGGCTATTCTGATTTTTCTCTATCTGTTTTTTTCTAGACACAAGATTTTCTCACAACATTACACACATTTCAATAAAATAAAAAAACCGGGCGCTTGTGTAATTTTTTCTCGATTATACCTTTAATTCCTTGTTCAGTTGTTTACATTTTGAAATTGAGAAAATGAATGTGTCAACTATTGATATCACCGCCAAAGGAGCTGGACGCTCTGCCATTGTCTCTCTGCGAAAGAATGAGCTCATTTGCAACTTGCGCGCCCTGGTCGCTGTGCGGTTTGAGCAGGCCATACCAAGGATTGTGCTCGTTTATGGGGGCCGAATACTGAAAGATATTGGGACAATTGATGGCCAGGGCATTACATCAGGCGTCACAGTACATGTGGTATTTCGCTCAGAACCTCCAAAGATTCTAACAAAGGCCCAAATGGCTGCCAATGTCAGGACTGCTGCCTTGGCCCAACGGAAGCGCATATTGATGGCAAAGAGTGCTTCATATGTGAAACCATATCTGGAAGAACCGGAAACCATACGTGAGATTCTGCAGAATGACTCACGCTTCAAAGGAATGATTGAGGAGAATGCCCAGTTCCGGCACTATTTGAATAATAATAATAATTTGAAAGATATTCTAACCACAGCCTTCAATCCGGCCAAGACGCAGGAACTGGGTCGTCGCCGTGACTTGTATATAATGCGTATGGAGACTCTGCCTGGTGGCAACAAGATGCTAAGTCGACACAATTTTTACATGCGAGAGGTCTACGAGGACACTGTTGCCATGTTTTACCAACAGGCAGGCACTGCTGGTACCCGTCGACACCAGTCGACCGACAATCCACAGCGTGGCCGCGAGAATTCTCAGCCCTTGCCGAATCCCTGGAAGACCCACCGTGATGCCTCTGAGTCCAAAGACGAGTCAATTGCCGAAGATCTGAAGCAAAAATGCGACGAAATGATGCAATTAGTTCGCAATGGAAATCTCAACAAATCTCTGGAAGCAGTACGGTCTCTAAGAGAGGCAGCCGCCAAAGCACGCCGCATCCTAGAGCGTCGTGTTCGCGAGCGCCTGGGCATGGACAATCTGTTTCGGCCCGTGAACGAGTGGGCTGATAAGGTGTCGAAGATTTTGCTGGGCAAGCCACTCGACAGCCTGTCCGGGAATGCAGCAATCTGGGAGCAAAGATACCATATGCAGATGAGCCAACTCATTAGCCTGGGCCATTCGGATCGTCAACGCAATCTTTGTGCCCTCTTAATATCCTTTGGCAATGTACAGAATGCAGTAAAGCTACTAGAACAATGGAAACATTAGAAACATATTTGCAACGTTATCTGTGAACTGATGCAGTCCTTCCATTTTATATATTACAGCCCGTATCCCTATCCGTATCCCTACTCTTATCCGTATGCATTTAACTGAATCCGATTGTAACTATTTATCTTGTTTGAGTCATCATAAAGAGCGCGTAATCAAACTCGTTGTGTCATCTTATTCATATTTTTCATCACTGTCAGTGACAGCAGCCAGCTTCATCCGGCAGACGTCAACCAGTCCGACAAGTTGGAAACAAAAAAAAAAAAAAAATAAATACCAATGGAAATGGGAATACCAATGGCAATGGCTGTCCCAAGGAATAGCAGAAAATTTTATGATTGATTGAAACCATTTTGCAAGCTTGAGCAATCCTTTATAACTACTTTCGGTTCGTTTCTATTTTGCTTTAACTACGTCAGGATACTCCGTCTACTGCCTTGGCCACTGCTGATGCCACAACCATTGCGATTGCCATCCATCAATGGGGTATTTGCTTCTAAGCTCTGACAGTTTCCATCAGCTGTGGATGTGCCAAACTGTGTCATAAATCTCCCTAGGGTGATTTTATTATTGAAAACATATCAATTTTTTTTTTCATCTTTCTCCCTCTCTCTCTCTCTTAGTACCTGTAAAGTTTTATCCAAATATTCAGCTATACTCTTATTTACAGTTACCATTTTTCTCGAGAGTTAGGAAGACTGCCTGAGAAATTGATGAGTTACAAAAAAAAAGAAGAGGAAAAAGGTTTTATCCCAGTTTTTTTTTGTAAAACTTTTTATCAAAATGTCCTAAATGAATTAAATTGAATTTTTAATTGACGGCTCAGAGGCAGAAATAATAATTTTATTATTTATTAGATCAGACCGTACCCGGCGTACCCACCGCACAAAAATACAAAATTTTCTGAATTGAAATCATATTTTTTTGCCATATCCTTTGGCTTCAGACATATGAGGTGGTCATCAAGTTTATCAAGGATATAAATAGAAGCTGTTGCATATTGTTAGGGGAATTTTTAATTTCACTTAATTGAAATGCAAAAACAGCAAAGCAAAACAGAAGCAATCACATTGAAGCAAGTCTTGCAAAGAGTAAAAAGAAATGAAAGAGAATAGTAGGAGTATAAATAAGAAGAATAATAACAGCAATAGAAGCGTTAACGTCAACAAACAACAACATTAAATTGTTAACAAAATGCCCCGCCTCAACCCCTTCCCTTCCTACACTTGGGATGAGGCCAAATCAGTGGGTGAGAGTCTACAGCTGTTCGAGGGTTGACAAAAAAAAAAAAGCACAGGCAAGGATTCAGGCGACTAAATGTCGCAGAAGTAGCAGGACAGCCAGTACGGCGTCATAGCCGTCGGCACAGTTGGAACTGCTCAGTTTACACGATGGCCCCTCTCCAACTACTTCATTAGACGAGAAGCCAAAAGGACAGACAATAAACTCATTTCTATTTGTATGTGTGGGTGGCAGTGTGCTTGAGTTAGATGGAGAAACTTGGCTAGGTTATTTGTCCAATTTTTTGTTTTTTCTCTTTTAGTATAAGAGAGAAAAGGAGGCGTCAGCTTTCTACTGGATTCCTGCATTTAAATATTTTATATTGACATACAGCAGTCACCTACATAGCAACAATTCAAAAGGGCAGTTTACTTAATGTGATTGCACGAATTGTTCCAAGGGGGTTTGGTAGAATTTTTTTTCTTATGTGTCACCTTGAGATCCTAACGCTTCTGAGGCTGGTGTGGCATTGTAAGTGACAGTAAGCTCTCGGACCTGTTGGCTTTGCTAAAGCCATTTCCTCTCTCTCGCAATCAACTTTTATTTAAATTACCTTTTTTTTGTTGAACCTCTTCATAAATAATGGCTGGGTCAGGGATAACAGACTTTGACTGATCGGATTTCGTCAATTAGTTAAGGCCTGGTAATGGGAAACATCTTGGGCAATCTTATTACATATAAAATCAAGTATCACATACGTGTATTTTGTAGGTCTAAAATGCGCCTTCATTTATATTCATGGTCCAGATTTATGTGCGAGGAGCAGAATATTCCAACTACCCACAAGTATTTACATAAATATACTACACATTTATATATTTATAGCTTTCCTGGCTTGCGGGGCTGTATAATTTCAAATCCGTTTTGGCAACCATGCAAGCAAACATATAAAAAAGAAAATATACATATCGCATAAAATTGACGCAGGTGCAAACCTGTGAAAACGCCGCCGTGAGTGGTTCATCATTTGGCAACCTTAAGACAAACATAAAGCGGATTTATGCATGCAGTGAAACATAAAACTGATTTTGTTTCAACCCTCTTTAGCTCCCACCATAAGACATACGAGTTAAAATATATTTATAGAACTTTATATACTATTTATGCGAACTCGATGACATCTTAAGATTATCGAACCGGAACATTTAGCAAGTTCGATTAACGAACTTGATGTGCTGATCGCGAATCAGGCAAGGAGCAGTTGCCATTTTTGTTTCAAATTAAAAAAAAAAAAAATTAATGAAAGAATGAAAACGATAAAAATAATTTTAATTATTCAAACAAATATGGAGCTCTGCACTTAATCGTTTGCGGTCGCTTCCTGCTTTTAGACAAATTTAATACAAATGCTATTTCCGAAAATAGTATAAAAAGAAGCAGGGAAAAATATATACATGTAAAAAATAATGCCCGCAGTCATCACTCAACTGGATAGGGAGAAAACCTTCTGAACTACAAAAGCTCATGAAAGGAATTTACTTGAATTTTGTCTGCCGTTTGTTGTTGGTCTCACATTTTACCCACCGGGCCTGCTGTCTCTTCCCATCACTTAAGACTCCACATAGCAATCCCCATTTTACTCAATCCACGTCACTCTTCAATCCAGTTGGGCTTTTAGCTGCTCACTCGGCATTTTCAGGAACGAATTCCTTTTTACTTTCTTTAAATCTTTTATGCGTATTATGTGTGCCACTGTGTCTTTTCACTTTTCCCCATCTTCACTTTGTGTCTGTGTGTTTCTGTGTGCATATTGTTTGGGCTTATTTTTTTTCATTTCCGCTATTCGAGTTAAATTGCCGAGCGGTTGCAGACTTCCTAACCACTTAACCGACTAGCGAGATTAAAGTAAAGTTTCAAGCGATTAACTTGGACCAAAAGGAATACCTCTGCCGAATTCCACAATCAAAATCGCCACCAAATTAGACTTTGTGGTAAACATTTTATGCCACAGTGATTGCCAAAAATAAATGGCCACCTTGTCAATATTGAATAAGTTTAACCACCATTGTCCACCTCCACCTGTCCTGGACCCAAATAAGTAGGCTTATTGATTTTACATAGCTGACTGAATAGCCAGCTGAATAGCTGGAGTAAGGACGGCATATTGAGTCTCTGCTTTTATGTATTTTTGGAAAATATTTTACGACAATTGATAGAGAGTGGGCTGCTCATAAACAGGAACCTCAAATTACTTTGAACAGAAAAAGTTTTTCAAAAGATCTCAAAGAGTGCCGACTACTTTTAATTTAGTTTTGCTCAAATTTTTGACATAAAAAATCTTTATTAGATTTGGACCATTCTGTTTGATGTGAGCCAGTTTTAATTACATTAGCTTGGACAACTAAATGACCAAATGACTGTCTTAATCAAAATGGCAGCTCAACATCAATCAACCGACATTGGACCAAAAAATATATGTGTGTATATATTTGTGAGCTATTTAACAGGCGTTTTTCAATTTCTGAACCAAAACAAAAACGAGCACATCAATCAAACACGTTTTCATTACTCTATTGTTTGCTATCCTCATTCCACTTGTGTCAATTAATTGTTGAATCTGACAAATATTTAGTCCAATTTTATAAACAACAACTTTATTGTTCTGCCAACCATTAAACGAAAAAGAAAAAAGAAAACAAGTGCCAATTAAAAATGGCTCCTAATGAATGTGAAGCTCTCAAACTTATCCAAGAGATATACTTATTGATGTTGTTGTTATTGTTGTTGTTGTTTGGCCATATTTTGTATTTACTTAGAACCCTTGGAGTGAAAATCTGTTGAGTTTACTTTATCTTTCTCACTCCAACTCATTCACTGTTTTTGCCAAAACTAATTAGACGTTAAAAAAGGCGGGAAACTCGAAAAAGGCAGACATCAAAAATTGGCATCAGCGTTGGGTCGGGTGACATCACCTCCTGCCAGCTGGCTTTGTCAGATTGGGCCTTCATTAAGCCCAAAAAAAAAAAAAAATGCCAATGAAAAGGCAGCAAATCAGCTTCATTGAAAAATTTGCATCTTGTGACTTATTTTTCCCATTTTTCTCGGGTTCATCGTCTGACCCTAACTCGTATCTCTCCCAAACAAGAAAAAAAAGGATATTCTAATGATTTTTGTCTGGCGCAAAAGACAGAAACAAAATAAATTTTGAACAGCAAAAAAAAAAAAGACTTTATTTGCTTTAAAGTTGCTTTTTTTTTTAGTTTGTCTCATATTGTCAGCTATAGGTTCCATTCAATAGGTTTGTCTAGAAATTCAGTAAAAAATAGCAGACGGCAGATGCACAATTTGACGAGTGAAGAGTTGATTGAACATCAAAAAAAAAAAAAATAAAAAAAAAATAAAATGGAATTAATTGTTAGACAAGAATACTTTGAATTTAAAATTTGGCGACATATTGAAAATTTTTTAAACCGACCTACCAAAAAGTCCTTTCAGCCGGACGGCAACATCTTGTCTGAGGTAGTTTTTTGCTGGGTCGTTGGAGCTTACATTTTATTAGGGTTATTATGAAATCATAATTCATTGATGCGCTAAGACAGACGAGGCTGCCTTAAGCCAACATTTTGACCCACTTGGTTGGACCTCAAGTGGTTCAGAGTTTACACCACATTAATACAAATCTTAACAGCGTGTTGCTTTGGCCTCATAATGCCTATCGTAAAATTCTACTTTTTATTACATTTATTTTTATTTTTATGATCTTTGGCAAATTCCATTAGACTGCGGTTGTTTCCGAATATTTTATGATCTTGTTGACAAGTGCGATTTATTAAAAAGAATATATATATATATATATATATAAATTTATGATATGCAAAGCCAAATCATCTGACAAGTCTTTAAGTCTCAGCTCAACTCACACAGTTCACTCTAGGAACAATTAAAGAAAAATATTTTCTTTTCTCGATTTGGTTTTTACTGAAAATCCTAATTGACTGCACATTTACAGTCCATTAGTCTGGCCATTGCCATGGCCATTGCAATTTTGTGATGCTCCCACCTCAATCTAACTTTTTATTAATTATTTAAGCTTTAAGCATTTCGTAAATTGAATTTCAGTTTCGAGTGGTCTCTTTGAACTCGAATTTCAGTGATTTGATTAAGGCTAATAAACACTCGAACATTTACTTATCCATTTAAGCCAATTCGGAATTCTTGTATTCTTAAATAAATAATGTGAAAAGCGATTAAGTTTCAAATACGTATTTACTTTCCCCTACATTTATCTACTCGTATTTCAATTCAATAATGTTTGTAATTCTTATTTGATTAGGAAATTAACACATTTAGTTCTTTACTCATTTATCATTTCAATTAGACCATGACATCATCATCAAGTCTAACTGTACATATTCAATTATTTAGTTTACTAAAAGGAAGTGGAGACACTACACTCTTTTGTTTCGGGTGAATATTTTAATATTGTCAAAGGATTTCAATTGAAATTTTAAAAAAATTGACGGCTTTATGGGCCAAAACAAAAGCGTGAATCTTGAAAACCCTTCAATTTGATGAAGGAGTGAATGATGTTTGACGTTAGGCGGAAAATTGGTCCCATCAATCGCACAGTCACACAAGTCGGCCCAAAGTGGCACCTCTCGAACCATATCAAAGCAACGACGACCACAACAATAACCACCCCAGCACTATGGTGTTAACTGAAGGACCTAGAAAATAGAGTTCGGGAAAGCACAAAAAGCTAAACTTGAGTTCATTGACACTGATAGAAAAACACACTCACACACACACAGAAACACTCTTAAAACCACCACCCAAAGAAATTTGCCTAGAAATATTCCTAAGCCATTCTGGGGTTAATACTTGCCTTAGACTATCGATTGGTCTTATCAGGAACTAAGCAACTTTTCCAAGAATATGGGAAAAAAGCATACAAGTTTTTCAAAATGCACAAGCCAACAACTCAGCCTTTTCCAAGCCTGCTGACATGCAAAAAATATAAAGACCGCCCGCCTCACACACGAAACAGCCAGGAAATTTCAAGCACGCGACTCAGACCAGACCGCGCCAGTCCTCTCTCAATACAAGCAAAATTATTATTATTATTACATCTAGTACTATTTTGTTATGCTTGATGTTTGCGGCTGGCGCCACAAAGCGTCACGCGATTGCTAAGATAAACACACACTCTCTCACACACACACACACCTACACGCACTCACGCATACACACAGACAGAGTGCGACTGCCACTTGTGCGACTGTTTTCAAGGCGGTGGGCAATAAAAAAGCGCGTTACCGTTTGCGTTCACTGCTGAAATAAAACTAACTGTTGTTCTCGGTCAAGCAACTCTGTGTTATTGTTTGACGGCATTGCCAACATAAAATCGATAGCCGGCAGAGAAAGTAGATTCTATGAACGGCCACTGCGCAAACGCTTCAAAGAGATTTCATAAAACAAAAACAGAAACAATAACAAAAAAGGACTAAGAGAAATTCGTGAACTGTCGCTTTGTGTTTGTATGAATGAATGACAAGTTAGGATTGCTTTTGTCAGGGCTGCTGGTACTGCTGCTGCTGCTGCTGCTGCTGCTACTGTTTGGTGCTGTTTTATTACGCATCATCATTATGATTGTTTTGATTAAGTATACCGAATAGGAATGTGTTGCCTACTTTTTGGGGCCAACTTAAACGCAAATTGATTGCTCTCATATTTTTTACGAGTTTTATGTTTCATACCTCTTTATTTACGAATTCACTTCTCTCCATTTATACATACATACAAGTAAATTTATCATATTTATTTGTCGGACCAACTGACTAATGATACCCTGCAATTAATTGCAAGTTTCCAAAAGCCAAGCTGGCAACAAAGAATGAGTCATTATCTTAATATTTGCATATTGTTTAAATTTAAGAGAAAAATAATTTTGGACTATAATGGGATAAGATAGTGCTAAAAAAACACTCAAATCGTTGTTAGAAAAGTCCTCTACAAGTTAAACAGTCTGAACCAAAGTAAGAAGAGCTTAACATGAATGTCCTTTTTTGTGTGCTCCTGCATCTATGGTCTAGTAATCCTGGTTATATGGTCGCTTTTCTTGTTATAGCCAATGTAGGTCGTTACAGAAGCTTTAAAGATTTGTCCGACCAACAGGAATCGCTTTTTGTAACAATTCGTGGAGGCAAAGCAATTTGCATTGCCAGTTCTGATCTGAACTCTTGGATCTTCTTTTTGTGTTTTTCCCCCTACTTGAAGTATCTTTCCGTGGATTCCCTTTATTCCTGCGTAAAATATAATTTCATAAAGTACGAGATATAATGGAAAGCAATTTAAATTCATGCTAAGTCAAAATTGTGTGCTCTTGAAGGCGGAAGTCCAATAATCCGAAATGGCTTAGAATATTTTTTATTCCCGCTTCTTGAAATTGCCAACTGTTTCATCAGAGTGTTTCTCCTTGCTGTTGCTTTTGCTATATATATTTTTTTTTTCTGTCTTTGTTTTTATTTTGCTTTTTGCTGTTAGCAAAGAGTTCTTTTATGTTCTTTGTCGCTTGATATTTGCCATGCCATTTGCCACAGACTCGGCCAGGCCAGACCTTTTGTTTTCCTTTTTTTTCCTATATTTTTTATCCTTGTGCTTCTTTATTTGACGTTCAGAGAGAAGAGCCCGAAAGTATTTTAACAGCATTTACAGTAACAACAAGCAGGCCATATAAAGGAGATATCGACAATGGCGACGTGTCTTTGACAGGCAATGTGTAAATTGACAGTCAAGCCACTTTTCAATTCAATATTCCAGCACTTTGGTGGTTTTTGTGGCCTATATATATTTTTTATGCATCTTCTCTGTCTGCCTCACTTCATCTGCTTCTGTTTGATTATTTCGTATACCATTTTCAAAGTAAAGTATATTAGCTTCGTTGTCCGATCAAAGACAATCTCACTGCTCACTGAGACTTGGTAACTCAAAAATAGTATAAGCTCAAAGGTGCTCAAGGGTATGATGATCCAGTTATGTAAGCATAAGGGGAATTTTCTCAATTGTCTTGAGAGTGACAAGAGTGTCTGTCTTCTTTCAGTTACTCAATTTTATGGGGAAAAAGCAATTTAGTTGCTGTCTTGGCAATAAAGGTTTACATTTCAATTAATTCAATTAAAAGACTTGATTCAATTCAAAGTGAATTAATTGAGCACCAACGAGTGAGTGTCAAGTTCAAATCAGACCAAAAAGCCATACAAAACTAAATTCTTTTGCCTTTTTTTCTTCTATTCTTGTGCCATTCGAGTGGGTTAGTTTGCATTCATCTCCACTCGACCATCTCCTAAAGCCAGCTACAGTTTTGAATTACTCTTCAGTCACTTTTCCTAGTTCACCGATTGTGTAAAAACATTGCCCTTGGCTAGGAGCCATTTTGCTGTGCTCCCCGGTGATTTGGGTGCACACATGCTTGATTGTCTAAGACTTGAAGCCAATCAATGAGCTTGCTCAAAGGAATTCTGATTATGGCTCGAGGTGCCTTTGTGTTGTTAATTTAGGCCCACCCAGCCTTCTGGGCAAGCTTAATCAAAATATACTCAGAGTGAATGAATAACCCAAAATGTTCTACCAAACTATTCTTTAAAACAATAAAATTCTCAGCAAAACTTGAATGACTGTTTTAAATTTTAAATTTTTAGGCATTTTTTATGCACAACTGTACTGACAGCTAGCAGTACAGTCTGTCGTTGTGGTTTATAGTCGAGAATGAAACCTGTGCAATGAAAAAAAAATTTAAATAAAAGAAAAAGCCTGAAACTGACATTTATACAAAAAAAAAAAAAAAAAAAAATCATAACACAAAATTATTGGGAAATATCTGCCAAGTCGAAATGAAGCAAATTTTCCGAATTGTAAAGAAATGCCAGGAAACCCAATAAGACTACAGTTTATTTTGCCAAATTGCCAAAAAGAAGTTGGCCCTCACAGCACTTTTAGAATATCATGTTTTTTCTCGAACCATCGAAAGGGTAAATATATAGGTACAGTTAGACAAAAGTTGCATACAGTTGATGTGCTTCACTAAGCAGAGAGAGCTGAACTTTTGGTCTTTAATTTCAAATTTAAGGTAGTCATAAAAAAAAAGAATATAAAATAAAACTTCTTTCCTCCTTTATGGAGCCTTAAAATCTCTTAAATATTTAAAATGTAAAGAACAAATTAAATGAGAATTAAAATCAAATCGCTGTCGTGGGAAATTTTTTTTTCTTTTTTTTTGTGAGTACTCAAATTGTTTGCCAGAGAACGACAATGAAAAAATTATAAGGCCTCCATTTCGGTAGTTGATTTGTCAAACAGCAGCCAAGAGCATAAATGAATAAAGACCCGAGGAGTGTTGGCTACAAGTATAAATGTGTGTGTGTGTATTTGTGTATGCTTGTGACATTTGCTGGTTGGGATAGGTGAAGCAGTATGAATAAGGCAGTGTACAGTGTACACAAAATATTTGCAACGTGGCAAAGAAAACAAAAAAAAAAAAAGAAGAAAAATCGGAAATTGAAGGCTAACAGCGGCTTGTCAAAGATCAAATACACTTTTTGGGAGTGGAAGTCAAAATTTACTAAGAAATACAGGCTACTCCGAAACATAAATGAATCTGTTTAAACTTAAGCCAGATCAGAAGTCTTATGGTAAGAGAAATAAGGTAGGATCTGAACGATCGAGTTGGAGACTGAGTCGGATAGATCAGAGCTATACTTAAATCTGATCAGAATACGTGAGAACGATATGGTAAGAAATGGCAGATCCAGTTGGAGACTAGGATAGATAGAGGAGATAACAGAGCTATAGCTAAACCTGATCAGAATACGTGAGAGCGATATGGTAGGTCATGGTTGATCCATTTGGGGACCAGAATATAGTAGCTCGATCCAGACCAAACTAGGTCAGATTGAATAGAGCCCAAGCCAGATATATCTAAGATAAATTTTGAGCTCTATAGCACCACTGATATAGTAGTCTGATCCGTTAGCCTCACCCCTCTGTTCACTGTTGTGTCATCAATCAAATTAATATAGTCAGTTTGATTTGTAAAGAGTATGGAAAAGTTGATTGCTTGATGTAGTAGGCATGTTTGAAGACTTTTTACCTGCAAACAGACATGCACTCACACACTCGAACTTGCCTACTTGTAGGCATATATATTTTATGTATATTTTATACATATGTATTTTTGTGGGATGATTAAATTTTATTTTATTTTATGTATACTTTATTTTATACATATTTTTATTTATTTATTTATTTTTTGTTGGTTTGCACAACCTGGTTACATTTTTTATGGCTGAGGTCGTTTCCTTCGTTGCTTGTTTGTAAGACGTTATTAAAAGTTACCAAATTATATCGCATACTTTTGCACGGCTGTCACATAATTGCGGTAGGAAAGTTCGTTTTTGGTATTTTATGTTTTGAATTAATTACGTGCCAAAGGGCAGACAAGCAGCTTACTCTGTTGCGTCTTAACCTAAACTCAGTCAGGCATTTTCAAAGTGATTACAATACCAAATGGGATTATCTGCTTACTGCAGGCACGAATTCCAACCTCGACCAGTGTTTCAAGGGAGCAGCTTATCAATTGGCCTGTACAGCTTGTCATGGCTTATCCTGATTATATCTGGCCCGCATTACGTATACGTAAAACCAGCACAATTCACTTAACTACTTCTCATTGCAGGCCAAGTAATTGCTTTCAAGTGATAAATGCTCAGCACTGCACAACTAATGGCCCTCAATTAATTGCACTCACACACACTCAACCACTCAAATTGCCTGAAAGATATCAAGGGGTGGTGATTTCAGGTTACACATCAATACGCTGATATGCCAACGAATTTTGAAGGCTGTTCTAAACAGAGCAGAGCCCAGATATATTTCCTCCTACCTGATTACCTAACTCCTACCCCTTCAGCTATCTCATAGCTCCTGGGTAACTTTGTGCCAGATGTTGGGGTACACATGTCCAGTATTTCATTACTGCCTTCGAGGCTTGTGAATGGATTATGCATGCATAAGCTACTTCCGCTCTCATAGACGCCATAGGAAGCACGGTTGGCCTAGCCAGCTCGCCAGAGCCAGATAGACCAGCCCAAGGCACAAACAAATTGACAAAACGATGATAAACTAGCAGAGGCACAAAAAACCGACTTTAGTTACTACAAAGTTTTTCACACACACACACACAAACAAGCCTACAGATCACACATGCTTGAGCTGAGTTGAACAAAGTTCTTCTGATACATTAAATGCTGCTAAAGTTTGGCATTTTTAAGTTAATTACCTTTGGTTGGCAGGCTTAAAAGAAATTAATTTTGGCATTTTGCTCAATGTTTATTTGAAGTCTTTAAACAAAATAAATATACTTGTTTTCGTCTTTAAAATTTTCCATTTTTATTTTTTTTTTCTTTTACTTTTTCTCTGGGTTTCGCTTCGACCGGCATTTCCTTTCTTTATACATTTTTTATGGGAATTTGAAATATTTATTCATGTTTTAATTTAAATTCTGCACTTCTGAGGGTACATGTGTGTGTGTGTGTGTGTATTTTTTAAGCTCGTAATAAAACCACTTGTGGTCGGATATGTTTTATTTAAGCATAAATTCAGAGCTAATTAAACATGAATTACAAAAAAAGGACAACGTTACTTTCACATGCCGAAGATTATAGACTCTTTTTGAAGTTTTTCGTAGGTCAGTAAGAGACCGACTTAAACTGATATAGTAGCTATATGATAGAGCAGCTCGATCAAGTAAACAAGAATCCCAAGTGCGTATTTGATTGCTATCGAAAAATAAATATTTGAAATATGCCCAAGACCGATTTAGGTTCGTATGACAGCTATATGAGATAGTGGTCTGATGCCAATGAAACTCTATATAGAAACAGACTCCTCCATCTGGCACTGACATTTTCGGGGCTTACAAACATCGGAACAAAATCAATATAATTATATTTTCGAAAAGATTTGAATAAAACCACAGCTTAAAGCAAACGAAAGAGAATAAGAATTATTAATAAATTCGATATTGTAATTTTTATAAATGAAAAAGAAATATCGACTTATACTCGAATTTCATTAAAGTCCAACATGAATAAATAATTCGTTTAATTGCTATATAAATATCTTAAAGGAAGCCAATGAAATTTTAATATATGTATATTTTTTTTCAATAAAATAAACACAAAGTAATACCTTTGTTTTATTTACCGACTAAAAGCTAATTTTCATTTCATTTTAGTCTAATTAATTTTTTCTATCCAAATGAAATTCAAACAATTCTGGCATAAAAATTGAAATAAATCCAGATTGGTTAGATGCTATTTATTACATTTTTTATTCCATTAAATATATGGTCAATTTAATTAAAGCAAAAGCCAAAAGCTTTTGGTCATACCACCACAAAAGAAAAAAACAAATACACAAAAACAATTGACCGATAGTGAGCTTGTCAGTCAAATCAATAGAATATTAAATATACCATAAAATTGGACAACAAACTGATGCCAGCAACGTCGACTAGATACAACAAGTATCACTTGTCATGTACTCGATGCAAATGGTGGTAGCTTCAACAGTAGCGGCAACAACAGATGTCAAATTGGTAGCTTGGCAGCTCGGAAGGTGACCCCCGATAGAGGAATATTCTACACTCTTTTGGTAGGGCTTTATTGGTAAACTTTTTGGTATTACATTATAAGAGGCCTTCTTGGAGGTACCACTGTATCTCAGGAAAACATATTAAAACACATTATAAGAGATCTCTTTGAGGGTCCCTCTGAATCTCAGGAAAACACATTAAAGCACATTATAAGAGATCTTTTTGAGGTTCCCTCTGAATCTTAGGAAAACATATTTAAGAACAATTTTATCCATCAGAATGGAAGCCTTTAATATCATCTCGAAATATCTCAGGAAGACAAAATAAAACACATTGTACGAGATCTTTTCAAGGGTCCCTCTGAATCTCAGGAAAACATATTTAACAACAATTTAGATTTTATTCATCAGAATGGAAGCCCTTAATATCTTCTCGGAATAACTATACTCGCCCTCTTCAAAGAGCGTATCTAAGGCTGTTAGGCTTTGACTAGGTTGTATCCCCTAGAGTCAGCTTATTATAATTATGTTTTTACTACCTTTTTTCGATTAGGGCTTAAGTGAATCTGACTCTTTTTAGTGCTAAAATCCACAAGCCGCTGGGCCGTTTGACATCTTCACTTGATCGTAACAACTTGATATCCTCATGTACCGTAATTTAGAGGGTATATAAATATATTGAAAAATGTTCCTCTTGTTATTGTTATCGCTTGTTTTTGCTGGTGTTATCCAGCAAATATATAAATCCTTTGTGGGTGTGTGGCTTTGTCGAGTATTTCGCATTTTTTTTCTTTCTTTTTTTTGTTGTCGAGGTCCATTGAGCCTACACAGCAACAAGATTCATGCAGCTAATGGCAAACATTCTGCTGTTTGCCGGCAGCAAACAGACCTTTTTATAGCCTGACTCCTGCACTGGTGCTGCTATCTGCTTTAGCCAAGCCCACAAAACCCCAAACCCCCAAAAGAACTAACCACGTAAACAAGGCAAGTGAAATAATCACCATCACCACAGTTGGCTTGGCTTGGCTTGGCTTCTGTTGGCTGGGGTCCCTCGGCGCGCATTGTCGCGCCCACATGTGGACACCGCTGATACTTGTCATAACATATGCAATAATAATCCACAGCCACATTCAAAGGCCACATAAACTTCCATTATAAAACGAAATGTGACCGCAATAATGTTGGGCATTTTGGTGGGAATTCTTCGCCTCCGACTTGGATCACCGAAAATATGTTTTATGGTTTTGGTGTATCAATAGGGAGAGGCGGGGTGAGGGGTAGTCTTGTTCCTTATTTTAGTGGGTGTCAGTTTAAAGCGTTTATGGGCTGGTGGCGGCTAACCGACATCTTTATCAAAACAATAAAGTATACGCCATGTTGACTCCTCGAACAACAAATTGAAACCCATGACTTTCATTTCGATGATGAAGAAGAAGAAGATATTCCAGGCCATTAAAGGCAATTATCACAGTTGATACTGATGCTGCTGTTTTTTCTTGTCGTCCTTAAGGCAGCCCGGAGGACATTGATAATGACAGCAATGATGATAACATAACAGCGATTGTCTGCTGTCTGAGGTCGATGACAAGCGGAAATTATTAGTTATAGAAATTTATGGTTCGCCACAAACACGCCAGCATATTTCGGCAGTCATAATTGAAAGCAATAAAAAGCACCCAAACATGCAACCTCCTCCTTCCGGGTATATAATAATTTAATATTGTTTTTGATTACTAAAACTTGTGTTGTTGGTTTTAGATGTATTGATTTTCCTGCTCTTTCAAATCACAAATCCCACCTGGTCTACCCGATTTCTCGGCAAATTAAAGGGAATTTAGTAACTTTTTTTTATTTTTGCCCGGGGAATTGAGTGAATCTCATTTTTAATTGAATTTGAAATTTTAAGTAAATGGGTATGGCATAAATTAAACCGTCTTAATCATGGAATAAATTTTAAGAGATTTTCTTGCAGCTTCATCTAAGCCATTCTGTGAATAGGTACAAAGGTATTATATCAGCAAGGCAAGATCATAAAGTTTTAAGTGAGAATAATCACTGTAATGGAGAGGGCGGATGGGCGGCGGGGGACAGGAGTTGCATAAAAAATATATATACATTTTGCTATCTAACGCCTGTCTCTTGGTTTCATTAAAAACTTTAACCAATTAAGCTAAAACTTTGGCCGGAAAAATGTTGTTAAAGCAAAGTTTAATATAAACATTTTTTAAATTCCGAGAACTATATAAAACACATACGATAAACCACGCCCCCACAACCTAAACAAGGCGCCTATTAAAATATTAATTTAATTATAATTGCCACTTTGTTATGTAAGCCAAAAGTAGAGTGAAAATATTCAAAACATTTATAGAGACTTCATAGACTCGAAACACTTTAGCACTCTACCTCATATAGGGTTGAGGGACTCACCTGCCTTACCCCATACCTCCCCCCCCCCAGCTGGGTGGAGATGGAAACGAGCAACTAAACCGCTTTCCTGGATTAATGTTATTGTTGCAAAATAAAAGGCTTAAGTGGATTTTTTCTACAGTTTACAGCTTAAGCTGCAGTAATGCGCCATGCAGACACACACACACACACACACACACACACACATTCATATGTATGTGGAATGTGGCAGGTAGAAAATAATTAAATTGTAGGTTTGCCAACTGTTGCATTTGAAAGGGTTGTAGCTTTATGCAGGGCTTTTGTTGATTTTGTGAATATGTTTCATTACTTTTTATCATTTTTGTTTTGCCAACTGGCTGAAATGCGGTGAAAGCCACGTCAATTAGCTTTTAGCTCGTGCACGGTGCTTGCCAGATAAAATTAACCTTAGCCATAATCGCCTGAAAAAAGGGGGAAAAACGGGATTGAGCTCAGTTTCTATTTGCTAAAAGCTTGAGAATAAATAAGCCGTGAAAATTGCAATTTGAACAATGCTAAAAAATTTAAGTTTCTTTTTGTTTTTTGCAACGAATTCAAACAATGTGGAAGCAAACTTTAGGCCGATGAATTTTCTAAGTCTTCTCTGTCAGGCAGGCAGGCTGAAAACTTGCAGCGTTAGCAACAAAAGAGCTAGGAAAAACTTGCTGAGTCAACATCAATAAAAGTAGCATCTTCTCTGCAAAGCAATTAAAGTTTTAGACAGGCCAAAAGTCAGTCCGGTAAAAAGTTTTGAAGAAGCCGACACTTGCACATAAGTTGGTGGATATAGAGAAGAAGACCATAGGAAGCAACTGCACTTCTAGAACAGTAAACAAGTATGAAGACTGCCATAAATTATTACCATGGTGTGGGATTTTTCTTTTTTTTTATTATTTATTACGCATACGACATGTTGTCTTCGCTCAGCCTCATTGCAGTCTAATGAAGCGCATGAGAATGAAACTAATGAAGCGTGTAATTTCGCTCTAAGGGAGGGAAAAGCTGTAGACTGCATTTTGTTTTTATAGCCAAGAGTAATTTGGTTGTGCTGTTGGCCAAGTCAATATGTCAGCATCAATACCAATACCAACCGACCCAACCCGACTCGACCCTTCTGTCACTTTCACGGTCTCCTTCAATTTTATCTTATCAAAGACTTTAGCCACGATGTGTGCTGGCTTGTTTGCCAACCGTTTTTATACGTAAGTAAACAAGCAGTTTAGATCGTGAGCCAACCAAAAAATTGTGAGCCCAAAGACTTAAGTCGAATGTCAAAGACTAGGCAAACAGTCAGAAGGCTAAAGTAAACAAAACTCAAAATAAGATTAACGCTTCGTTGGGATATCTCATCCCGACCCATCATCAAGCACCATTTGATATTATCAATGAAAGACTATGTAGAAGCTTTAAAATTGCAAACGTTTCTTAGTCTTCAAAAGTCAATAACACCAAAAAAATAAAATAAATAAAATGGCCACTTAAAAAATAGGACATAACAATACACAGGGACAAACGTGTCACGACAGGCATCCCTAATAAGTGTCTTATTTTTGTGTGCTTATTTGAGCATGTCAAATATATAAAATGGGATTTTTCTCAGAAATATTACGAGTAAGACGAAATTTGATCCAACTTCAATTTGTGCTATATTTTTTTTTTCTCTCTCTCTTTGGCAAAGTTGATTTAGTTGAATTATCAAAGATGAAGCAATTAATTTAAGATTTGACACGTGTATCTCATTTTAATTTCACTCTTCATTGATGAATATCAATGAATGATACTCAACTTTTCTAATTATGCCGAATCTCTTCCAGAAATACATGCCCAAACTGGGTGGGCAAACACAACCACATCAAAGTGCAATAGTAACAACATTTATTCCCAGAAATATTCATCTAATGACAAACTCATTCTATTCACTCCACATCACTCTCTCTCTCTCTCTCTCTCTCTATTCTTATTAGACATAAAAGTAAGCCATCATTGCAAATTCAAGTCAGGCAAGTTGATGAAGACATTTTGCATAAATTAATGGGCTGCCAAACTGACAGACTCGACTGCCTGAGAGGTGCCAATTTCTGTCAGCTTGAGTCTCATAGCCTCCAGGCCCAAGTCTCGCTCTAGTTGTCCTTGCCTGGTATGTTAAGGTAATTATTAAGTCAAAAAATGTAATTTTACACACGTGTGGAAAAGTAAGCCAGGAAAAATTCATTGAAATTGCCGCACAAATTATGTTAATTAGTTTCACAGAAAATTATGTTAAATTATAAATGGCAAATGCTTTAAAATTATTTATTCATTTGAATATGGCAATAAATTTTTCGCTATCAAATGGCAAAAAGGTAGCACAAATATTTTGTCTGACATCACGCCAAATCTTACGGTCTGTCGCTTTCCGGGTCGATGCCTTTTTGTCTATATTTTTTTTGGTAAATTGGTAACCAATTAAAGCGATGAGTTAGGACGGCTTTTAGCCAGCCCAGTAATTTGAAACAAAATCAACAGAATTTTTTTAGTTTCCCAGTTCTCAGTTCAGCTCAGCTACATAGTTGCCAAATAGGGACGCCAAAGTGCTTACAAATATTTACTCAAATACAGAAATAACCTGAACATATGACTGGGTGACTTGGGTTGGTTGTGGGGAGAGAGGGGCTAAGTGGGTAGAGTCTCTCGAAAAGGACCAAGTGACTTTTGAAATTGCTATTTGTTTGTCAGCTGTATTTCGAGTTCTCCAACTCTTTTTTGTTGTTGACTGTCGTGACAAATTTGTTAGCTGGCATATTAAAATGCAAAGCACTGGCAATTAAATTTTAGCATGTCTCACAAAAGCCATCAAATTGGGTAAGGATACGTTTATAGTATAGCAAGGAAAATGTCAACAATGGAATCACTTTGATGCGGTCAAAAATTTGACTACCAAGTAAAATGTTAAATCTTAAATAGAAAAGCCAGTTCGAATTAAATGAGAGAACTAGTTTAGGGTTGCATAAAAGGCCAGTAAGACGTGTAAGCCACAAATGGTACTAAAAATTAATTAAGCTAGGACAAGTCCTAGAGAGGTTTTATTGAAGTCAACAAAATAAATGGCTGCCTGCATTAAAAATTGAGAAACTTCTACTTCGCAATGAAGTTGGAAATAAACAAAAGGATATGTGAAATCCTATAAAGAAATTTTAAAAGATTCTTTAATTTACTCCTTAAACAAATTAAATATGGAGTGAATATGATTTTCTGTCCTATTTTGGAGGGCAAAACAAAATAAAACTCTATAGAATCTTTAGGCTATCAGAAAGATCTATAAGCAATACGAATTTGAATATTTTCGATATGAAAAAATCTTTCAATGGAAACCTATATGAATAAAATTTGATAATCAATCCTTGAGCTATGAATCTCAGACCCTGTTGCTTGAACAGACCACTAGATGGCGCACTAGATGGCCACATAAATAAAATCTGATAATAAATACAGGAGCTATGAATCTCAGACCCTGTTGCTTGAACGGACCACTAGATGGCGCACTAGATGGCCACATAAATAAAATCTGATAATAAATACAGGAGCTATCGATCTCAGAGCCCAGTTGCTTGAACAGACCACTAGATGGCGCACTAAATGGCAAGATTAATAAAATCTGATAATAAATATAGGAGCCATCGATCTCACAGCCCAGTTGCTTGAACCGACCACTAGATGGCCCACTTTATGGCAGGATGAATAAAATCTGATAATAAATATAGCAGTCATGGATCTCAGAGCCCAGTGGCTTGAACCGACCACTAGATGGCGCACTTATTCCTTCACTGTACCAGACCATCTTAGTTGTAAAAGTGCTTAACTTTTGGATTTATCTTTCCGTGGTATAGAAAATTCAGGGAGACCCAAGCTTAGCCTGAGCTCTTTAGTTTTCTTCTTAGAAGCCAAATCAAATGCGCATTAAACCCAATCAAATTCAATACAAATATTTATCATAAAACGCAATGAACCGTCCTGCTCCATAACATTTAATGGGCCATGTTTTTTCCTTCTTTTTTTTTTTTTTGCCACGTACAAGCTGGTCACGTGTCGCAATAACTTAAAACGGTAAATGAGAAACCCTTAGGCAATTTGCCAAACCTGTACTATAGCCCAGAATTTCTAGACCAACTCGGTCGTTTCAACCGAAAAAATTGTGATGAATTTGGGCTAAATTCGAGAATTTATAGCTGCCCACTTACCAAATTGGGGAAACACTTTAAGCTTCTCTTTAAGTTGCGGCAAACTTTAACTAAAGTTTAAAAATAATGCGTGGCCTTATTTGTTTCAATTGTAATTTCTATTTTCGGTCGGTAGATCCAGTGAAATTTATTTAATTTTTAAATGCTGCCACCGACGTGACATGCGTGCTAATTAAACTGTCCAAAACATTTTTAACAAAACCCAGCCGAGGCCTGGACAAGGAAATCTTAAACTGCTCAGAACAGACAGAACAACTTCAAAGCGTGAACAGACAAATTGCAAATTATATTGTTGTACACAAATCTGAAATGCTAATTTCCTTTCTGAAGGAGGATGGGGGCGTGTTGGACGAATCTGGAATAATATCCTGTTTTGAGGCTAAACGAAAGCAAAAGACAAAGCCAAATCAGAGATGTCCATGATATGGCCTGGAATATCTTAGGCTGAGACTGAGACTGGGGGCTGGGGCTGGGGCCTTTTCAGATTACATCCCTTCGAGGCTCGATTGTCCTTTGGCAGGGGAAATGAGTTTTTGTGCCAAAATAAAAACCGCCAAAAATTGTAACTAGACAAATTTCCTGGCCAACTCAAAGTTCCCTTAAATTTCCTCTCTCTCTCTGTCTCTTTGGTTTTGGTTTCAAATGACGCACATTAATCAACTGCCAGGTTCATTTGTATTTCTACTCCGAGTCCGTTTTTTTTTTTTTTTTTAGTTTGCACTCCTTTGATTAATGCCCACTGCCTCAGACATATGTGAGAGGACAAAAAACTTATGTGTATGCGTCGAGGCTTGCCTTGGCCTCGGTGCTGCATAAATCATTCATACCAGCAAGAAGACACACACTGCTTTCGAATTCTAAGGTGCCTCATGGACGCTGGCAAGCCTGGTCGAGCCTTGCCTCAGATGCCTTTCTGCCTGGGCGAATTCAATTAGCATTGTGGCCAAAAACCCCTCTGAACTGCTGCGACAGCTGACAACTTTTTAACGCATTCACCGACTTTGGCTAAAACTGTCTCAGGTATTGGTACGTCTACCTGTATATGTGTGTGCGTGTGTGTGTATATGTGCACTTTTGCGGCTTAAGTTGTAGCAAAAGATTGTAAAACGTTGGCTGGCTTAATTAAATTGCGGCTCATATGGTGCATAAAATGTATGCTCAATTCAATTAATGCCATAAAAAGCTTCAAGTTCTTCTTTTTTTTTGAACTCAGGAAAATATTATTAATTTCTCAGAAGACAGAAAAAAATAGCAATTTCCTAGAATGAAACTGAATCCCGATTCGTTAGTTTGGCTAATGAATCAAGCTTTATAATTTTTTTTTCAGTTTCAAGAAAATTCTTAGAATAGTTTCCACTTGCCAAAGCTAAAAAGGAAATTCTTAAGTAGTCTGCATTGATTTCAATTTTCATTAAGCTTATCTATTTGATTATTCCTTTCCAAGACAAATAAAAAGCCGTTGGCAATCTCACATGGACTTAAAGACTCCTCATATTTGATCAAATTTATGATTACCTGAGAATCCTGCTTAGGGTGGCTGGCGTTGTTTTTAATTCTAATTTGTGTATTGTTTTTTTGTATCTTGCGATACTTAAGCCACTTTAATATGCCAGTGGCAGTATATATATATATGTCTTTAGGACTCGACAGCTCTCAAGGATGAGAATGTTTATGAGTTTGTCTTGTTGTTTGTGTCTGCTGTGATATTTGTGCTCACATTAGTTGGCCCAGCGCCTGCTAACTTGTAATGACTTTTAGATGTTTTGGCGTTTGGCGCCGAGCTGAAACACGCACAGTTGCACACTCACGCGCCCACGCCTACCGACACCGTCGCACTTGGCAGGCAAATTGCGAAAGGGCTTTTACGTTATTTTCACACCGACGCCTTGATGCTTGCGCAGGAAACAGGTAGGCCAGGAACCACACGTCTGAGCGGTCCGAACGAGACTGCAAAGCTTGTTTCTAGGATTCGCTTGGCCAAGTTGCGAAGGAGACGCGCATGCGCTTTCGGCCGGCGGCAATATTCGCTTTGGCAATGCCATAAAAGAGCGGCTTACAGTGTGAAGTCCCTCCTCCCCTCTCTCTCTCTCTCTCTCTCTCTCTCACTCTATCTCTTTGTAAAGTTTTGTCTTAAAAAAATCTTATGGATTAAAAAGGTAAGTGGTACTTACTTACAATATGCATAAATATTATAACCTGATTACATTTCTGAAATCTTGTTCAATCATAAAAACAAAAAAAAAAACAAAAAACACACAAGAGATTTGATCCTGGCAACTTTATGAAATGTTTGAAAACAACTTTTTCGTCTGAGGTTGGGGAAAATATATCAAAAACATTCTTATTATTTTTATTTTTGAAAAATGGTTCAAAAGCCCCCGAGGAGTGAAGTCGCGTCGAGAATGAAATTATGTAAATAATTTGATTTATTTGAACCTTTCCATTTGATTTATGCAATTGTCTTCTGATTATGCAGTCGAAAATTCAATTTACGCTAGACAATAATAAAAAAAATTATAATCACATTGAATACAGAATACATTAATTAACTCAAAATGCAAGTTCATATTTTTTTTTTGTGCTTTGTCGAACTTTTTAAATTTACAAAAGAAAAGTCAAATCAAATGAGCGACGAGCAATGAGCGACTGTCGAGCGGTGATAAAAACAGTTTGCATGTTGAGGTTCTACCAACAACATCAAAATGCTTTTGTCAGCACAAATTTTGCTAGTTATAACCAACAAAAAACAACAACAACAAACATAGAAAACAGATAAACACCCAGAGAGAAACATACAAAGTAAAAAATCAAATCTTTAGTCAGACAAAACAGAATAGAACAGAATAGAACAGAACAGAGAAAGAGACAGAATTGAGTGACATGAGTGAGGTTTTTGTATGGATGAACAAACTGACTAAATGACTGACTGTTTGACTGTCTGAATGTCTGAATGTGTGAGTGTCTGACTGACAGGAGGTCCTGCCTACAATTCACTCTCTTGTGTGTTCCTCTTAGCCATGCAAATGTGCAAGGAATTGTTTGCCAAAAAGGGTCGGGTGCCATGGCCATTTTATTGTATGTTTTGGGGGCGACACGTGTGTGTCTGTGTGGCTTGTGTGTTTGGGCGTATTTATGGCAAAATGACACAATGGCAATGACAGTGTCAGTGCCAAGACAAGAGACACAATTTTCAATAAAACTACAACAAACACACACACACACACACACACCACACACCCCCTAAAAGATTCACTTGAGTTTTTACAGCCTCGCTTGTAGCTGAAAGTTCTGGTTTGGATACTGTTTTTGATGTAGCTGAAGAAGGCGTATTTACGAGATGAAGGCATCACGCTCATGAACTGCTGACCGCAAACGAAAAAAAAGGCTCCTAAAAATAAACATACAAAATTTACTTGTTGCCTGGTGTGAAATTATCAAAACTATTGGATTTTATCGGCCACAATGTTTATGGTTACGATAAGATAACCAAGATAAGATAAGTTTTAGGAAAATTCTATTCCCATTGCAATAAATTTTATTTAATCCGAGAAGTGTATCGAAAAGTATCGAACAATATGAAATACTTAATTCTACCTTTTCTTGTTCAAAAAGTCTTGGCAGACTTGTCTGCCAGAAGGTTGACAGGTGATATGTTACATCCATAAGAAGTGCAGAACTGTCAGACACAGAGAAACATTGTTCAAATTCCGAGTAAACCACTCTAAATAAAAATACTTATCTGCATATTCCGCACTTTAAACCGGGCCGCATTGTTTGGAATTCAGTTGTATTTGCTCTGTTTGCTTATTCAGTCAACCATTTATTCGTGTTCACTTCTTTGTCTGTTAGTGCCTATTGGGCGTATACGTAATTTTATATATTATTTTCCAGTACTACAGATTCTAATAAAAATGTAATTAATTTGTTTTGCACCAATTCGGATGACGGTAGCTCTGACTCTTTCCTTCCGTCCACTTAATTTTGTTGTCACACTCACACGTTTGGTTTTATTGTCAGGGAATTTATTGTTATGTCTGCCAATGTGAACTTTATTCAACTGCCAACACAATTCTAATTGAAGTGTCGGTCCATAAAAGTTTACATTCACCCAGGTAGTTCACATCGGTTTCGAAAACTATGGATGGCATATATAGGACATTCACAAATGTTGTTTTTTCTTGTTCAAATAAACCAGACAAAGAGCGAGAGTTACCATTAAGTTACTCTCCTTTTTATACTCTTTTTAAAGTAGAAAGAGCATATTCGTTTTATTCGGAGAACCAGAGATCGGTTGAACTCAAAAGTTAGCTCAGATTGGTTCAGTTTTAAGAGACACATAAGAGTCTTTTTATATGCCTCATTTTTCTTTCTACATAATCTGAATAATTTTAAGAACCCATTGGAGCAAACCACTATATAAAATATATCCAACATTTGTTGACTAATCTCATATCAAATTGATTCATAAAATATCTATATACCTATAGATAAAATACCTAAATATAATGTACCTAAACCTATACCTATACCTATACCTATACCTATACCTATGTGTTATAAATTTGAATCGGAACAGACTTTACTATATCATATAGCTGTCATACCAACCTAAATCTGTCTTAGGAATACCCTCCAGAGTTTTAATTAATCTGAATCCTTTTTATTAAATTTCAGTCCAATCGAACTACTTCATCGTAAAGTTAGTCTTACCAACCTAAATCAGTTACCTCCTACATTTCTTAACTGATCTAATTTCAATTTGTGATGGTACAAAAGGCTAGTTATTCAGTTTAAAATTTCAGCAGGATCGGACTATTCTATCAGATTATTTTGATACCAACCTAAATCTGTTGTAGGAAGCCCCTCACAGTTTTTAACTGTTCTAAATACATTTTGTTATACTAAGTATCCATACTTTAATTTCTGTCGGATCGGACTACTATATCTTATGGTAGTCATACCAAACTCAGCCAGTTATCTCTGACATTTCTTGACTGATGCAATTCCAGTTTCGTAGATGTTCAAGATTTCAGCAGGATCGAACTACTTTTGGCAACTCACAGTTCGTATATAGAGATACATATGTGTGTTAAAGTCGGGTCAATTAATTATATAGTCGCCATAGCAATCTAAATCGGTATAAAGAAATATCTGTGACTCATTCCTATGATTCACAACAGACAAAAGCTTTGAAAAGAGTCTGTTATCTTCGGCAATACAAATATAGCTTTCTCGATTTTTTCCAGTTGTAAATTATAGTATGACACTTTTGTGAATTATGGCACCTGGTTGTGTGCTTTTGCGTAAACAATTACAAGTACACAGGGACCAGACCAGAAAGCAAATATAAACAATTTACAAATACATATTTACTTATCTGGCAAGCCACGGGTGATTGGTGCCGGTTGGAAACCAGGAGCCTGCCTGATGTCGCCGCACGATTTCTATGATAAATTTTCTAACCCATAAATCAACTACAAACCGAAATACTAAAAGCCTCAAATATTTATTTGCTTTTATTTGCAGCAATTAAATGAGGCACAAAGCCTTCAGCTGCTTTCGATTAACATGATTCATTCCCCCACACCAGTTTCGCGAATTCCTTTATAATTATTTTGACGGTGGCTTTATATCATTTGTCTGCTGAAATAATTGCCATTGTCTCGACTTGACCCATCATCATTAGCTGAAATCTAAGCAAATGGATATAAAAGCTAAGGCAACAAAAATGTTGACACGCCTCGTTAAATGACTTGGTCATAAATTGACACGCGGACTCGGTCCGAAATAAACCATTTAACCGAAACCCACTAAAATAAAAAAGAGGAAACATTTATGGGCCCCACAATGAAAAGACAATAACTACAGCCCTACCAGCCAATTGTTATTACATTTGGTCATTGTATCTTCATTTCGACCAAAAGCCCACAACAAAGTGGTGGTAATAACCAACACACATGAGACCCAAAAATTTGTCAAAAGAAAAGTCCGAACAACCTAATAAAACTATGCCGAACCACTCTAGTTACTTAAGGATTTAAGTCTCGGATCCTTGATGGACTACTTAAAGAGGTTTCGAGTTTTGGTCAACACCAAAGTGAGTTTAGTCAAATTTGCTTCTACTTCTTCTTCTTCTTTAACTTTTCATTATTCTATTTTGTGCAATTTGGAGAAAAGTTTCTGATTTCGAGAGTGGACAAATGGTGCTAATGGAATTTCTTGGCCAGCAGCACCAATAACTTTTTATGAAAGAAGCTCCCTCTCTCTCTCTCTTTTTATTCCTCTTCATATATATATATCTATAGAGTATATTTAGTCTAATTATGCGTAATTAAGCTCTGGGGTAAACGCTGCGATTTCTTTGACATTTGACATTAAATATGCAAATGCGGATATGCGGAGGCAGGGAGAGCTTGGAGCAGATCTGAGCCGAGTGTGGGTAATCATCGACCAACTGGCGCCAGAAAAGATTTCTCTTGATATATTCCTGTCGTCTGAAATGAATATGATTATTGATTTTGGCTCAAGAGCAGGAGCAAAAAAAAAAAAAGGAAAAAGTAAAGAAAACAAACAGGTCCTGCCAGACGACACTCAAAGGCAGTCAATAAGAATTCGTACTCGTACAGAGTTCGAGGGTAAATTGAATGGAAATCATAACATATTTATGCGCGGAATGAGATTAAAGCTCCTAGCTGGAATATACCTACCGACATCCTCTGTCAATTGTGAACATACAAATGAAGAAAATTAGCAAAGTAATAAAATAAAATAGATTTTTTTTCTTCACCACCGAAAAAAAAGTTCAAACGAATCGAAAGAGAATGCGATGTATCATATTTTCGGCAGGCAACCCCGGAAGTGATTTATTTTCATTTGCCCTTATCTAGCATAAAATATGTAGGATTATAAGGATTGAGGTAGGTATATACATATATATATATATTTTGTTTAAAGCTCACAACGGTAAAGAAGAGACGAGGCAGATAGAAACCCACTGACTGACAAAGTTGTTGAAAAGGCAAAGCCAGCCAAAAACCGAGTCACAAAGACCTTGGACTAGCCAAGAAAAGTGCTTCTGTGTGTTTGTGTGTGTATGAAAAATCCAGCTTACTTAGTTTTTCATTTCAAAAGCATTCACCTAAAAAATAATACACAACAAAAGAGGCACACACACTCAGTGAAAGCGAGGCGAGAGCACGGTAGCAACACAAATTGCCAAATAGCCAACAGCAACTGACCATAATAATCAAAGTAAGGAAATAAACAAAGACCAAAAGAACTGAGATATAAAATACGAAACTACAAGATACTCTCTAAAAAAAAAAAAAAATTTGTATAACAATTGAAAAATAAATTTTGCAAAAAGAAAAAACCAGCAAAGAAAATAGGAAAGCTTATTTAATCCGCTTGAATTTGAAGTGGAACAAATGAGCGGAATAATAATAAAATTTTTATAAAAAAAAAAATACATTCTTTGCAGAATTGTTTTAATTTTTTTGTTGCTGACTTGAAATATTTCAAATCAAAAAGTCCTTACAAGCTCAGGCATAGAGTAAAGGAAAATGTTTGCAACGCTGCTGACAAAAGGCAATAGGAATGCGGGTTAGGTATGAACTGGCCATATAACCCTAAAGCCGAGAGAGAGTAGACACAGATGAAAGATGAAAAGAAGAAGAATTAGATATTGTATGAGATATAGAAGGATGTGTGTGTGTGTGTGTGTGTGTGTGTATGAGTATTTGCTTTTTGAATAAATCATAATAAAAATTCCAGGCTTGAGGTCAAAGTCCATTTCAGAGGAACAAAAGCTTGCACTACTCTTTCATCATTGAAAGGAAATAAGATTTTGAGTTTAATGAAGCTGCAGATATTCATTCGATTGACTCATAAATACTAATAAATATCGAAACCAAATCAAAAAGAAATCTGCATTGAGAGGCTTTCTTTCACTCTTTAAGCAGACAATTGATACTTGAGAAAAAAACTTTGCCAATGCAAAATGGAAGGCAAATAAACTGAATTCTTCAACTTTTTCGAATTTTTTTCACACTTTTAGTTAATATTTCTATACTCTGCAATGGTTAAATATAAAAGAATTGTGTGAATGAGACAGAAGTCCAGAGGCTTATGAGGAGAATCAGAACGTCTAGAGAGGACGTTAGTAGATCTTTTCGATTCAAGTTCTTCGATGTTGATTTTCGAAAATCAAAGAAACTAAATTTCCCAGGTTTCCTGAAAAGAAAGAGTTACCAAATAATGAGTGTCTAGAAAGGTCGTTACGGAATTCATACTAAAAAGAGCAACTCAGCTTCTTAATTCGAATTTTTCGATAGTTTCTGGAATTAGTTTTTGAAAATATGGTGACTGTACAACAACCATATCGAATTTCAGCATCCTGACAAAAAATATTAAATAGATCTACTGAACTTTTTTTTTTTAGATATTGGTTTTTGGTTTTGAAGAAATTCGAAAACTTTATCTAATCGAAAGAAAGAAATTTTCACAGGATTCTAGAAAATATTTAAGCCATTTTTCGATCCCAGCATGATTAGTCAGGTAGTCCTACTATATAGTTCTGAGTTATGTCATTCCATTAGTTGGCTGCATATATCACGCAGCTCCCAGATCAGGATGTCTATAAAGGTTGATAAAGACACATCGGAACTAGCAGAGCCAATGATCTTTTAGTTTGCGAAAGAACTTTGATTAGATTAATGTGTTTCCTTTTTTCTTTAATATCCCGGCAGAGTACTTCAGGGTCGTTGGAGATACTCTAAATATTTGACTAGAGGAATCATATGATTATTTTGACCCATTTTTGAAGATTGCCTCCTGTCAGAATTCTAAGAAATTTCTTTAAGTGGAAATGCAGTTTTCGACAAACTTGTTCACATTTAAATGAGAAAAACGAAACACGAAATATTTGCATAAAATTATTCAAAAACCCACGGAGGCGTTAAGAGAGAGCACAAAAATGTTTTGTCTCTGTGTGCGTGTGTGTGTGTGTGCAGGAATCCAAAGTTGTGCTACGTGCCACGAATTTTGGTAGCACACTCCCACTTCTTATTGCTGTCCTTGCCATTATTGTTGTTGTAACGAATATATACCAAACGACAACTGCCAAAACCAGTCGAGTCAACAAGCATCTTCAAGTTTGCCAAACCAAAATGTTGGCCGGGGTCGCAGTTTATGAATTGAATTTACATAAATTTCAATTTACTGAAACTGAAGCATTTTATTAAAAAAAAATATATAAATATGTTTATATATATATTTATATAAATAATAAAAAAAAGTGTCGTACAAAAATTGTTATTCCTTATTTGCCAAGCTAAATAGTTGCAGTTTTTCATCTTAAAGTTTCAACATAATCAAACATTTCAAATACATTAATTTAATTGGTGAAAGAAAAAAAAAACAACAATCTTGAGTTTTTCAGCTTTGCTTATTTTCTTTTACCTAAAAACTAAAACAAAAAATTTTAAGAAAATTAGTGACTTTTGGATGCAACTTGCTTGGTGACTCTTTTCCCTTTGGACATGAACAATTTTCATTTGCCAAAGTTAAAAGCTGAAGCAAGTTTTGAATTTAATAATTCAAGCTAAATTATAAAATAATTAAAGTATTCTATTTTTTATTTTATTTATTTTTTTTTTAGTTTGCTTTAAGCAAGCAAAATTACAAAAGCAGTTGAATTGTTTTTTTTTTTTTGCATACAAAATATAAACAGTAAATTAAAATATTCTCATAATATGTTTTTCTTCCTAGTGTTGTGTTTTTTATATTTTCTTTATAAACTAATATCAAAGTTTTGTTATCAACAGTTTAATTTGTGGCCCTGGCCCCTTGCTCTCGTTCTGTTAGGTAAGTAGGTAGGAAGGTAGAAAAATTTGTAGGTAATTTCTTAGCTTGGTATTTGTGGTATTTTGTTGTAGTTGTTGTTGTTGTTGTAGGTTTTGTTTTATATTTTATATAAAACCTTTTCACTTGTTTGTTTCTTTTACAAATTCTTGAGTTTCATTTAAATAGTTTTAGTTTTTCTCTTTTTTTTTTTTTTTTTGTTTTGTTTTGTTGGGTTGACCCTTTTTTTTTTCAATTTCATCATTCTTGTTTTAAATGACTTTTGTATTTTGCTTTTTATCACAATTTCATTTCATTTGAATTCGCTGACATTTACAATTAATATTTTTCTTTGTTTTTGTTTTCTTTTTAAATTCCAACATAATTATAAATGTTGTGTGTATTTGTAAGTGTGTACATCTTTTTTTTGTTTTTTGGTATTGAATTTATTGAATTATTTATCAGGCTTTCAGTTTGTTTTGCTGTTGGCTTTTGTTATGGTTTATAGAAACTTTAGTTGATTTTTTCCTAGGATTCGTTGAATTAATATTTGCACATCATTCGAATAATGATGTCAAATTTGATTGTTGTCAGTATTGTGATTATTTATTTCCTGGCCAACTGTTGGATCATTTGCCGGCTTGCCAGCATTCAATTTGGCCTTGACTTTGAGTAAGAGAGCCTCGAATGAATCCTGTTCCTTGGTAACCTCAGGTCCAGTCTTCGGAAATACATAGGATTGGTAATTGTTGATGCCCGCATTGTCTAAAAAAAAAAAATAAAATGATTTTATTTTTATAAAATCCATAGAAAGAATTCTATAGAAAAACTTACCCAAATCTGCATAGGAAGAGCGACAAAAGGCACGCCGGCCTCCAAAACTAATATCGTACATTCTAATTAAAGGATCTCTGGGGCTAGACTCGATGGCAGTAAAAGCGTCCTGCGCTCTCTCAAATGTCACAAAACCATATTTCATTCTTTAGAGCAAAGAAAAGAAAATTTAAATTGAGTAAAACAGAAATGAAAAGCAGTGCCAAAAATGCTTACCCATTTTCTTTGTAATGAATTGTGATTTGCTTAATTGTGCCATAACGTACAAATTTGCGACGCAGCACTTCTTTGGTGGTCTCTTGCTCAATCCGGCCCACATAGACAATGCGACGTTCCTCCACAGCTGCAAAATTGATTCATTTGTTTATTATTAATTTAATTTTCTTTTTTTTTATCTATTTTACTCACCTGGTTGTGAGACATTGCGATCTATGAAACTACGGCGATTGTTGTTGGTGTTGTTTGGTGTAATCGAACGCGAACGGGAACGCTGGCGACGTCTGGGACTGCGACTACGATCATTGTACTCCGAGCCTGAGGTGGTGGAGGTGGAGCGAGCTTGGTTTTTTGAGCGTCTCTTGTTGTAGCTTGTACGCCGCTGACGTCGCTGGTCTCGCTCGTATTGCTCCGCCTCTGAGAATGAAGAGGAACTAACCGAGCTGCGATGACGACGTGTACTCCGGGAGGAATAACCACCACCGCCAATACTGCCACAGCCACCGCCTGCCACCGTGGCATCAGAGTGACGCAGACGTTCAATGGAATTCGAACGGTACGAGGCCACACTACTGTTGCCGCTGGAGGATTCCGAGGAAGAACTATCCTGGGATCCGGACTGTGAGTTGCTTCGTTTGCGGTAACTACGACGTAGTCTTTCGCGTGACTTTCTGGGCTGTGTGAGCAGAGGGAACTCGGGCTGCAGATCTGTCTGGGTGCCGATGGTGTTCTGTGGCTTACGAACTCGATCTTTGGGCAAGTGCATGATAATCATGTCCTCGCCATGCTGGCCATTCTGTTCCTTGCTCGGGGCTGATGTCTGGGCTGCTGTTGTTGTTGTGGACAAGCAGTTGGTTTGCTTGACTACCTCACTCTGAATGCTGGCAATGAGCGAGTTGTTGAAATTCTTGACAGTTTCGCTGGCATTGGACATGTTGTAGAGCAGCACCGAGGATTTGAGCAGCGAACGGGAGGAGTGCTGCACCTTGATGTCCCTTAGGGCCAGGCCCACATGGCACGGTGGTATCGTTATTTCCGTATTGCAACTAGCCGATACAATGATAATCTCCTCGTAGTCAGGATGCAATTTGGCTGGGACGGGCACATCCTTAGATGACTCCATCTCTGCGTCAGCTTCCAGGCAATAGCTGTCCTTGACAATATCCTTGAGGGGTGGCAATTTGGTCACACGCGGCACCTTGGCCGTCACCCTGGAGTCCATGATTTTTAATTGCTTTTCACGTTTTATTTCCAGCATACGCAAGACCTTGTTCTTGGCCACAGTGATGGGATCTGTGGGCACAGCTTCTTTTGTGGGACATTTCAGACTATTCACAATATTACAGATGGCAGCCTTTTGGGGTGAAGGATTTAATTTTACGGGTGGACTTGTTGACGTGGGTATCGTTGGAGCAGCCACTTTGCTGGGTTCTAGTTTGTTTTGCTTGGTGGGAACAGGATTTGGTTTGGTAATGCCACCAGCACCGCCGCGTCTCTGTTTGTATTCCTCCAGATTGAGCTTTCGCTTGACTGGGGTAACCGGCAGCTCGGAGGGTAGCTGTTCCCGTTCTGCCTCTTGGTTAGCCTGTTTTAATATGGCCAAGTTCTTGCCACCCAGGCCAAGGCCAGTTCGTGACGTTATGGTCCATTGTTTCTGAACTGAAGTCTTGGAAGCCTCTTGAGTTTTCTTGGTTGGCATTTTATTAGCCTTCAATGCTTTGCCAGTCACACCCACTTTTCGCTTTAGAATTTCGCACTGCTTTTTGTTCGGCACCAGGCAGATGTTGGGCTTCTGTTTGGCCGTTGCCAGGGTGGACTTGGCCTGAGCATCAGCCTGTGTTGTTGGCTTTTGCTATGTAAAGCAACAGGGCAATTTAGTCAAGGTTGAGACTCTTCAACTTTAAATACTTACCAATTTACAGGGAGTCGAGTTGCTGGCCACTGTTGTGGGCTTTTTGACTTGCTTGGTGGGACACCACGAAGGATCTTCCTTCACATTGTCCACGTAGCAGAGGTCCTCAGGAATTGCAGTGCCGCGAGCAACCCACAAGGACTCGTCAACATCAACAGTCTCCACATCAATAATCGAATCCGAGTCTTCATCGGAATCACCAACTTTCGAATTCACATCTATGGTGATCTTTGCCTCTTGCAACTTAATTTTGATGGGACTAACCATCTTGGCGAAAGTCTTGGTCTCTTTGGCTCGCAAGGCATTTAAACTTGAGGCAAAGTCATCTTTTGTTATAAAATCGGCCAAGTCAAAATTGTTAGCATCAAAGTTGAGGCCCAGTCCATCGCCATCTAAATTGGTGCTCGGTTTCAGTTCTTCGGTACAACCCAACATATTGGCCAACTCTACACCTTCCTCATCCTCATAGTCGCTGGAATGAGACTCGTAGTCTCCAATGGACGAGCTGTCCGTACGTGTACGAAATGTGGAATTACTGCACTGACTCTGCCCATCATCCTCTTCATCCTCGGGATGCTCTTCCATAAAATCATTATAAATTAACTGAAATGATTTTTTTTTTTACAATTAAAATGATCTCCTTATTAAAATTTAATAAATCTTACCAAATTTTTGCTACCTTGCAGCTCTTCTTCGGTTTGTTGAAGCAGAGCCTGATCTGTGGGCGGTATGGGTAGAATGCCATTCAATGTGTCTGTCAATTGCATGCTCATCGTACTAAAAAAAAAAAGAATATAGAAGAATTCAAAATTTTTATACATTTTTTTTTTTTTTTTTTTGGTTAAATTAAACATACTCATCAGTTTCAGTGCTCCAAAAATTCGTGTCAACTTCGTATTTGACGAAATTACCCTCAAAGGAGTCCTCATGGAATACATTCAGCATACGCGAATCCATTTTAATAGATTCGCTTTTCCCCTGAAATTGAAAAAGGAAATCTTAGTTAACAATGAAATAAAAGTAGGCTAAGGATTTTTCTGTCATAAAAATTTAGAGCTTATTTAGTTCAATTCTAGTTTCACTACTTTCCTGTGAACAACGTAAAAAATAAAAATTAGAGTTGATAATTTTCAATCTTCAAAAAAATATTTAAAAAAAAAATGCCAAAAAAGGTAGTCACTCGTCGTCAGCGCAAAGCTGCAGAAGCCAAGCGCTTCGAAGAGGAAGGATCTCGCATCCTGGAACAGGCACAAAAACGTTACTTCGAAGCGGCTCGCCAGAATGACAAGGCCACCGAAACGACCACAGACAACCAACTTGAAACCGACAAACCAGAGATATCTCCACCAAACCAACTCGGTAGAGACCAGTTGAAGCAACTACAAAATGAGACTTTAAAACAAAAGGCTCTAAGTATTTTAAGCAATTCCGATGCCTTTGAAGATGAGATGACCACAGACAACCAGAATGAAACCGAGAAGCCAGAGGCAACTGCATCAAATGAACTCGATAAGGACAAAATGCACCAACTAACCCAAGAGGCTATCAAAAAACAGGCTCTAAATATTATGAAAAGTCCAATTTCGGCCAGGGCAGGACTTACTTTGTCTTCGATCGAAGAGCGAATGGCTAAGGTGTTAAAAGACAGTCCAATGCTCCGCAATGCCGTTGAGCGCAAAATAATTCGACAGAACGCCATTTCGCTCCAAAAGACAAAGAATCCTGATAGCCCCAACGCTCAGGTCGAAAAGAAGCTCGAACAGCCTAGGGTGCCACCTCAAGACGAAGCTATGTACAGGCCAAGACCTCTGGAACAGAAATCCAAGTGTGCCATACCGCGTCTGGCTCAACTGAAGCAACGCTTGCTGAGGAAGCAAGAGAAAAGGCTCGAGGAAGAGCTGCTCAAAAGTGCAAGTGCACTGACCGAGGCCAAAGACCAAGCCAAGCAGACTAAAAACCAGGGCTCCAAACAGTCACAAGCTGGTAAGAACAAAAGTGAGACCACTACCAGGACTGGCCAAAATATTGGCATCAAAAAAGATAAAACTGACCAGACTAAAATCGAGGCAATCCCAAGGAAAAACCTCAAGTCCTCAATCCCTAAAAAAACAAATTCTGAGATTGACCAGACCATCGGCTTGAAGCAGAATCAATCAAAATCAGCCAAGAAGGATAAGACCAAAATAGAGGCAACTTCCAAGACCAAATTAGAGACAACATCCAAGAGTGGCCAAAACATTGGCTTGAAACAGTTGAAATCTGCCATAAATGACAAGACCAAGAAAGCAGGATCCAATCAAAAGATTAGCCCAAGTTCCCCGCCATTAAAGAAGTTGGATAAAAAATCCACTCAGAAACAGGAGAAACAAAGTTTAGCTAAAGAAATTCCGGAAAACAAACGCAAAGTTATACCAAAAGTGGCCCCAGAAGTCAAAGATTTGGATTTACTACAGGCAGGATCATCACAGTCAACGGCAACGCCTACAGTTTTCGGGAATACTGGACTGTTTATGCTGACCGGTACCACTGGAGAATTGACTGCCCAACTGGACAATTTGTCGGATCGGAATGTGGATGTCCAGCGTTGCCTATTGATGTCAAAAGAATTTGCCGACAAGGTGGAGCAGCAATGGTTGGCTCTACAAGCTAATCGTGAGGAGATTCTTCAGAAGATGAAAGATAAGCATGATATGTTGGCACCCAGGCGTGAGCCACGTAAAAAGAAACCGAACAAGTATAGCAAATATTAATGAAAAACAAAAATACTTCAACAATTCCAACACACACACAAACATACAACAAGATGACTCAAGAATTTTAATGTGGTGCAAAAATTCCAAAATTTTTTTTCGCATTCATTTTCCACGTGCGTATCGATTCAAAACTAGACAAATTGGCGCGCTCCAATCAACAAGTTGGCAACTCTTGAGTGCAGCGAATAAACCCAACAAAAGGAAGAGAAGAAACAGCGTGGCACATGTTTGATGGGTCGCAGCAATTTAAAAGCCGATTGGCAAGCACAAATCGCAAATTGCGTTTGTATTAAATTAGATAAGTTGGCTGGGACACAAAAAACCTGAGGAATCTGGAAAAACACAAGTCGAGCCAAACAAATCTCGAATAATAACAAAAATAATAGCAAACATCAAACACAGACAAGCACGCACACACTTGCGCATTGGCCACGTGTAGGAGTATTGGTGACTGGCCAGCTCACGCATGTATTGGTGAGATTGAGTGACAACGCTAGCGCGCCATGTGCTTTTTTTTATAAGGCCTAACAACAATCAAATTTCGCTCGATTTTTTTTTCATTAAGTTCACTATCACATTTCACACACATGTGGTCCACCCATACACATGTCAACTATAATTTTGTTTAGAAAGCTGTTTCTTTAAGAGGAAATGTAAACCTTTCGGCCAGACATCTCCAACACCACAACACCTTTTCTCTGGAATTGGATATGGTATTTTTTTTTAATGCTATTCATATCACGCCGAAGGCCCCAAATTCACATTGTGATTGGCTTTGTTTTATTTTACACTACCTTTTAAAAGATTCAATTTGACCACTGATTTGTTCTAATAAACTGCTTTGATTTTTATTTAAGTCACTTTATTGTTTTTTTACTGTTTATTGCCGCCGTCTGTTTATCTGTCTTAACCTCACATGCCAAGTGCCGCGTCTTAACTCTCAACGGACACAGGCGCACGAATTAATTATCCTTGTTTTATTTGGTTTGCATGCAATCAAAATAGTTTTTACCAATTTTTATTTGTTAATAATTTTGTCTCAATATCTAATTCACTACTCTCATCACTTTTGACTTAAAACTTTATGAATCACATTGCGCCCAAAAATTTCTGTTCACGTGGACGCACGAACCGCGGGCGAACACTAACTGTGCAAGGTGGAGCAAACTGGTTCGGCGAATGGACGAACCAAAACGAAATGTCAAAAAGCCGGGAGAGAGAGAGAGCGACTGACCAATACTCAAATCTATCGAGTTATCGATTACTTGCCAATTTGAAACAAAAATAGCGCAACCAATCTTCGCAAAAATCCTTCCCCTTTTAACAGGTTTTCATTTTCTTTTACAATATTTATTAAATAAGCATACTTATAATTGACCAATAAAATACGGTCTGTGCTGATTACAAATTGTTAAATATTATTACTGCTGCATTAAACTGTTGAGCCGCTGAGTTTGCCACGTGTTTAGACATTATGTGATAGTAGAAAGTTCCAAAATTTTATTTCTGGTTATGATGTATGCTACTGTATCGAGAGTTATTATGTATATAAAAAAATCTGTTTAATCCTTGTGATTATATACGAAAATGCGGGATATCTGAAGTAATGCGACGACATAAACACAAAATTAAATTAACGACGTTTTACGCTAGTCCATTCGCCATCGTCGCTGGCCTTGTTTTCTGTTTGAATAGAAAAAAAAAGATTAAAATCTGATTAAAATATTTATATGCCACGTTATGTCTTACCTTTATCTTGGGGTTGATCTCGCTTGGGAGCAGGTTTCTCATCGCGTGCGGCAGGGGCTGTGCGCCAATTGCCACCGCCACCACCACCGCCGCCGCCACCAGCACCTCCAGCACCACGAGTAGCGGGACGACGATTGTCATTTTGACGGGGAGCATCGCGCCAGTTGCCACCAGTATCGCGATCATCATTGCGACGGGAATCATCATTACGGCGGAAACCACGGTCGTCGTCACGACGTTGGCCAGGTCCATCGTTGCGACGGAATTCACGGTCACGGTCTCCACCACGTTCTCCCAGACGATCACGGTCGCGATCTCCACCACGTCGCCATTTATCATCGCGAGGAGCATTGCCGCGTTCGCCGCCGCGCTCCCCACGTTCACCTCCACGCTCCCCGCGGTCACCACCACGTTCTCCACGTTCACCTCCGCGCTCACCACGTTCGCCGCCACGCTGTTGCTCTGGCTCGCGTCGCACACGCCAAGAGGAATCGGCTCCGCCGTCATTTTCCTTACGTTCGCCACGCTCCATGCGATCACCACGCTCAATGCGATCGCCACGTTCACCACGATCCATGCGATCGTGCCTGTCGCCTTGAGGAGCCCCCCCACGGCGCCATTCACCCGGTCCTCCAGATGACATACCACTTGGTCGTTCACGATCACTGCGTTCATTGCGATCGCCACGTGGACGCCAGACATCGCGCTCCTTGTCGGCACGCTCACTTTCGGCGGCCACCTCACGGGCCAAACGATCACGATCCTCTTGAATTTTACGATCGGCTTCTTCCTCCTTGGCACGTTGCTTTTCATATTGAATGCGTCGCTTCTCCTCCTCAGCCTCGCGCTCCAAGCGACGAGCCTCGGCAGCAGCACGCTCTTCGGCCTCTCGGGCACGACGAATCTCCTCCTCTTTACGCAGGCGCTCCTCTTCCTTTTCACGCAACCAAGCCTGGCGACGTTCTTCACGACGATGAACTATACGATCGGCCAGACGCTTCTTGCGCTCTTCGGCCAAAGCAATCTCAAACTTCTTGAGTTTTTCCACATACAAAGAAGCTCGCTCTGTCTTAAGGGCCTCCAAGAACTCATCACGATCTGGATACATACGCTTGAGACGATTCTGCTGGCTGACAGCATCCTCTCGTTCGGCAATGGCATTTTGAATGCGTGTTTGTTCGGTGGCTTCCCAGAACTCCTTGTCCTTGACCTGCTTCTCGGCCAAATACTTTTCGAAGAGTGGAATCTCCTCCAAGCGCTTGGCCCGCTCGAAGTAGTCGATTTTCTTCTCCTGAGACTTGAGCTTGGACTGGAGTTCTTTGCGTTCGCGTTGCAGTTCCTCGGTTTCACGCTGGGCAATCTGTTCGGCATCCAGTTTCTTGATGCCCTCCTCGTCGAGTTTGGACAGCATTTTCTTGCCATGGGCAGTCTGAGAAATTTGCTGCACCTTCTCCTTGAGGCTCTTCTCCTTGATGGCTTGGATCTCGTTTTGGTGACGTTTGCGTTCGCGTTCCTCCTGTTCCAGCTCCAAGCGTTTCTGCTCTGCCATTTTGGCCTTACGCGACTCTTCTTCTTGACGACGAGCCTCTTCCTCCTCGCGGGCATTGTTCTGCTTCTCAATGAACTCCTTGCGATCTTCAATGATCTTTTGGCGCTGCAAGATGCGTTGATGCTCGCGATCCTTGATCTCGTGGTAGTGATGCACCATCTGGGTACGCAGCTTGGCACGCTGATCGCGCTCCCGATTGGGATAGACAATGGAAACGGCCCGTGTCAAGACGGTGGACATATTAACCAATTGCGAGCGAATCTGCTCCGAGGGCATAGACTGAAGAGTGGGTCCATCCGGATGGTATTCCCGTTGACTCTCGGTCAGATCAGTACCAAAATAGATGCTATTCTTCTGGTGATCAATGCGTATCTGCATATCATTGTGGCGCACAGATTCCACCAGTAATTTCTCAAGCTCAAAGATGTTGCAGAAGGAAGCCAATTCCAGAAGACGCTTGAATTGGATACTCTCGTAGACCTGAGAGATTTGGCGTATCAAACGCATAATTGTCACATCCTTCAGTGGCTGGATATAGGTTGTGAGCAGTGTGTGCTCAGTGGGGCTGCCCTCGATGATGTCGACAATAGACTGAATACGGTTGCACAGGTTGAGGGGATTGAAGTCTACCTCAAGCCAATTATACAAATTTCTGAAGTCATCAGATACCAGTTGGGGCACGTTCAGACGAACCTAAGTAAATTACATACTCTTCATTATTTTGAATCACCAAAATTTATGACTATCAAATACTTACAACTTCACGGATCAAGGAGACACGAGTGGGCGGTTGCGGCAGACCCAGAAGAACTGCCAGTTTTTGAGCCTTCTCTAAGGGGCTTTTGTCCGCCTCAATGAAACGATCGAATTCGGGGTGGGCAGAGGGTAAGGGGATCGATAATGTAGCTAGAAGCACATGAGCTGCCATGCGCTGTAAGTCGTCCTTGGTAAGGTTCTTCTTCAGCTCACGGGTCAACTGGAAGAGTTTAAGTAGAGCTGCAGCATGGAAGAGCTGGTTGCCAGCTTTGCTGAAGACCATTGCCAGTTTCTGGTAATAATTGGCCATTGTTTTTGGCACAGGCGTCTTTTTGGACAGAGCCATCAGGCCATGGATGTCTTCAATGGCTTTGTAGGCTTCTTGCCACAATTCCATCTGTATGGCCGAGTCGAGCAAATAAAGCCTAGTGTCCAGGCAAAGTTGTTGGGTTTCTACCTTGTTGATGGACACGCCAGTTGTCTGATTGCTGCTCTTGCAAATATCCTCAAGATGTTTGCGCAGCTTATCGCACAGACGCCGAAATTCACTCTTGCGATTGTATTTCAAGCAGAACTGGAAGGCCATACGAGCAATGTCATGGTACAGAGCCTCGCAGTGAGTGTTTACACGCAGCAGCTCCAGACACTGGCAGTATGACTCCCACAGGAATTTTACCCAGGGCAACAAGATGGTGCGATCAGAACGATCCTGGGCGTCTTCGCCGCAGACTGCACTCATCAAAATACTCTCGGGAGTGGCAATGTTGTCCAAGTCATCCAACTCTAATATGGCCACGGCTGCTGAGGATTGGGCTTGAGCCGCCTCGGTATGCTCTTCCGCCATTTTCAGATAGCCCCGTATCACATTCTCCAGTGAGTTTACATTCACCAATTGGAACATGTTGCGGTATTGGAAGAGACCCTCCTTCGCAATATGGGACTTCTTGAGCTCCACGCACAAGTACAAGTACTTGAACATGAGGGGCTCAATAACGGTTTCGGAGTAGGCATAATTCCACCTTTTATTGCGAAATACCTCCTGCAAGGTGTCCAGAGCTCGCAAAGGTTTTCCCACCTCAATAAATTCTTTTGAATGCAACAATCATAGAATTGGAGAGAGAAAAAAGAGAGAGAGAGTGTGTGTGTGTTATTAATTTGACACCTTTGTCATGCTTTGACATTTCGCTTTGTCGTCTCATTCGCTGCGCTGCCGCATGGAAAATTTTCTATATTACTTACCATTGGCTCTTTTAAGAGCATTTTCCGGTCGTTGAGTGTAACGCGCCATTTTCACTTGATTGATATTATATGCACTAGCACTTTATCTTGATTATTTCACAATTTTTGTGCAGCTGCAAGGCCTGCTGAAGCTGAAAATTTATAAAAATCTTCGGCTCGCCTACGTGTGCCTTAGAGATTTATGCAAAATGGCCGAGTCGATAGTTCGCACGGTTGCATCCAAAGTGAGTATATCGAGGGTGCACCCGAACAGCTGATCTGTTATCGGAAAGCAATAGTAAACAAACAACACGAGGTTGGCTTCAATTTTTGCCAATGAAAATACCAAAAGATTTTAAAATATGACAAAACTTTGGAAAAAGTATATTCTGTGGTTTGCCCAAGAACATGTGGACTTCCGCTTGGCAGAGTTTAATTCACTAGCAAAACTATTCAATCTACCAAATCGACGTTTAACGGAACAAGTTTTGGTGAGTTGTAATGAGTTCTGATTTCTAGAGATCATGAATGAATACTATTTTCTATGTTAGAAACCCTTTTGGGTTGTGGAGTTCCCAAACGATGACATAGCTTTGAAATATGCCTCCCGCTCCATTGCCTTGCGCTCTATCAGTGAACTTTGGGCGCACTCATCTCAATCACTGCCAAACTTCCATGAGAAATTACAAGCGCATGTGGCAGAAAATAAAATGAAATATGCCGAATACTTTAGAGAAAATACCAGCTTCAAGATTACTGTAGAAACATATAACAAACACTTCACACAACGCGAGAAGATTGAAAAAATTGAAACTATGGACTATCTGCCAATTGAAGGGCCAGTAAATCTAAAAGATCCACAAGTCGAGTGGTGCTATATAGAATTCTGGGGCCTGGAGCCCACAGCTGTGCCTCCAGTACCAGATGATATACTCTTCGGGCGTTTGCTGGCCCAAGGCCAACGGCATCTGATTAAAGATCTTTCTCTAAAGCAGCGCAAGTTTATTGGCAACACCAGCATGGATGCACAGCTCAGCCTGCTAATGGCCAATCAGGCCTTAGTACAAGACGGCGACCTGGTCTTCGATCCCTTTGTGGGGACAGGATCTCTGCTTGTCAGTGCTGCCAAATTTGGTGCGTATGTCTTGGGCGCCGACATCGATTTTATGATGCTACATGCTCGCTGTCGACCGAGTCGCATAACCCAGAAAGTCCGGGAGAAGGATGAAAGCATACGCGCCAACCTCAAACAATACGGCTGCCAGGATCGCTACATGGATGTGGTGGTGGCAGATTTCTCAAATCCACTTTGGCATAGCCGCATTTCCTTTGATAGCATCATTACTGATCGTAAGTCACAAACTTTTTTTTTTTTTCTAAAAAAAATATTAAACTTTATTGTTCGTTTATAGCTCCATATGGCATACGAGAGTCCCAGGAAAAAGTAGAGACAAAGCATTTTAAAAAGGAAAATACCCGAAATCCGGAAATGGCTCACTATCCCTCAACATCCCACTATGCCCTGCAGCATTTGTATGGCGATCTGCTTGAATTTGCAGCAAGGCATTTGAAGCTAAATGGTAGACTTGTCTGTTGGCTTCCTTTTCATCGGTGAGCTGAGTCTATTTTTTTTTAAATTTCTTAAAATTTAAAAAAAAATCCATCTTTTTAGGGATGATTATAGCGAAGATATTCTACCGCGTCACAGTCATTTGCAATTAGTGGCCAATTCAGAGCAGCCATTGACGGGCAACACTGCCAGACGCTTGCTCACCTACGAGAAGCACTTGGAGTATTCAAATCAAAACGAGGAGCCCAACCAGGACTCTACTTTTGCACCTGACTTCAGAGAACGATATTTTGATAGTGGGATTGAGTCGAGACAGGATCGACGAATGCGCAGAGCCACTCAGCGAGAGCAAGGCCGTCTGGAGGCCATCAGGCGCGGGAAAGTTCCCACCGATGCACGTACAAAGAAATGTGATTTAAATAAAGCGCGTTTCGATTAAACATTTAAATATAACATTTTTTAATTGGATTCGATTGCCTTGGCTGTTGTCTGTTCCTCCAAAGAGCAGGAAAATATTTTAGCAAAGCTGGCTAGAAACTCTTTAGATGTTTCCTCCACACTTGTAGGTCTGTTTAGCTGTTCACTCAGGGAAGTCACACCTTTGCCTTCGATGCCACAGGGCACAATGTGATCAAACCAGGTCAGGTCAGTGCAGCAATTAAAGCCGATGCCATGTGTTGTGACATAAGCAGATCCATGCACCCCGATGGCACAAATCTTTTTGTCATTTACCCAGATGCCGGTGTCGGCAGTGGTAGTGGCATTTGGTATCCCCATGCGTCGGCAGGTCTCTATCACTGTGCTTTCCAGCGAGCCTACATACCAACGCATGCTGGGCTTGAATTGGCGTAGGTGCAGAATGGGATAAGCCACCAATTGGCCTGGACCGTGAAATGTTATGAGACCTCCGCGATTTGTGCGCTGGAAGTCTGCCCCAAGCTGGCGCAGTTTTTGCTCATCTTCTGCCGTGTACCCCTTGGTGCGTATGCCAATAGTATAGACGGGTTCATGTTCTAGCAGCACCAGATGGTTTCGAAACTCCGTAAAGTCACTCTTTTTCTGCTTGGAGAGCTGTTGTTGTAATTGTAAGCCTGCTGCGTAGCTTATACGTCCGGCACGTATTACGTTTACAACTGGCGTAACAGAACTCATTGGGAAAAAAACAGTTCCGGAACAAATCAAATAATATTCAGAGAGAACAAATCATGGAACGTTTTCTTCCACTAACAAAGACTATTTATTTAAATATTTAAAGCGGCAATTCCCGATTCACATTTTTATACAAAAACAAAACAAAAAAAATTTTCAGCTCTGCTTCTTCTTTCTTTCACATCAGCTTGGCCAAGCAACTAAAGAATGAAATGTACTGTAAATTATTTTTATTAGTATCTATATCTTGTAAATGGTAGTTGAGGTCAAATTAATTAATTTGATTATGTAAAGGTTTCATATACAACAAAAATATTATATATGTTTTAACTTCGCGGTTAATTTATAGCTGAGCTATCGATATCGATTTGTTTTCGCAGGGTTGCTGCAGCTTGACATGCGCTCTTCTTCTTGCGACATTTGACGTTTGCAATAAATAAGATAAAAAAAAAATATAGACTCACACAGGCACACACACATCCATAAGATTAGTGAGTTTTCGTGTTGAAACTGATGCAAAAAAATTGTTCTTTGATTGTTTTTGCCATAAACCGAAGCCAGTACAGCACTGCTACAACACATAAATGATTCGGAAGGTCAAAGATAGGCGGAAACGTAGGAAATTCCAATAGGAGGATTCCCATTTCGTTTAACGGAGTGGAGAAAAAAAATTCGGGCACGCGCGTTCCACTGCGTGGGGCATGACGACACGTCAGGATGAACGCGGCTGTGGTGGCAGCAGCGGAGATCTCGGTGGCAATGAAGCAATTTATCGCAACATGCACCGCGTGGACATGGCAAACATTCTCGCCCACCAACACCATCATCATCATCAACAACAACAACAGCAGCAGCAGCAGCAGCAAGCGCCGCAAGGCCAAGGACCCATGATGTGGCCACCACCACAGCAGCATATTCCACCGCAGCAATATCCCCCTCAACCGCATCCTCATCACGTACAGCCACAGCATTTCAATGAATACCTTTACAACATGGCCTATTCAACGCCACCCGGTCAACCAGAGACATACTCGGTTCTGCCCATGGGGCATGGAAATTTCCTCAAAATTTATCACTGCCCCGACAACATGGCTAATGCTTCGCCAGCAGTCAATGATGGTAATGTTGCTGCTGCTGCTGCCCTTCACCAACAACCTGGCGCAGCTCCTTTTGCGCATATCAGTATGGCCTCGATTAATCAACACCACCAGGTCGCGACGCAGCAACCAAATCAACAACAACAACAACCCCAGCAACAACAACCAGCACCACCGATGCAGGCGCAACTCTATGAACTCTTTGCCGCAAATCCACTATTGCCCAAGCCAGAAATGAATATATCTCTGCCTAGCCAAGCACTGCAGCCCCAGACACCCTCATCGGAATCCCAAATCCATCAACCTCCAGGCTTTCGACAATTTGAAGAGCCACGCGCCCCAATCACGCCGACCCATAATGCGAATCTATTGCTTAATAATTTGGTTAACAATTGGTCGCCCAACTTGACTGGTGGAAGTTACACGCCTTTCGTGGCCGCCGAGGTCACGGATAATTCTGTAAACTTCAAGGAATCCTCTTCCACTCCCGTGCATCAAAATCAGCCCCCAACGGTTCAGTATAATTCCAAGCCTACGGCCAGTTTGGCACCAGCAACGCCAGTGAAATTACCGGAACAAAATGTATCCAGCCCAACAACGACTGCCAGTTTACCCACCACTGCCACCATACCCACAACCAAGACCCCAATCATTGTACCGGGCCAGCAGGAGGCCAAGAAACGCATCGTAGCCGAAGTGAAGCCCATGCCAATGTCGTATTCGGATGTTTTGAGCAAAGGAACGCTGCGCACAATGTCACAGGCCAATTCTGGCGGAGATGGACGTCCTCTAAATGGGTTGGACAACAATGCCACCCAGATGCGTCGTCCTGGCAAAGAGGATGTGAATGGCAATCAGCAGTCTCGTGGCTCAAAGCGATCACCCTTGCATGAATCAAAGGATCTTTTGGGCAGCACAGGCCAGCAGGCAGGATCCACCACAGCTGCCAGTGCGAATGGCAGCCGCAGCAAGAAACGAGGCCAAAACAATACAGGAAACGGTAATCAGAGCTTGCCACAAAAACAAACACAGCCGGGCGCCGGCAAAGCCAGTAAAAGCCAAAATCCGCCTTTGGTGCAGGAGAAGAGACGTTCCACCAACACCCAGCAAAAGAACGGCAATGGCTATGGAGTCCAAAAGAATGATCCAAAGGCAAGCACGACCAGTGCAACGAACCCGCCAACCAATGGCCAACCTCAAGGCAATGGCAATGTTTCGGCCTCCAGTTCGAACCCAGCTACGCGCAAGTCCAACAACAATAGCACCAAGGGCAACTACAACAACAACAATGGCAATTCGAATAGCAACTCCACAAACGGCAACAATAGCAACAACAACAATAACAATGGCAACACCACCACCACTGGCAACAGCAACAATAATAATTCAAGTTCCTCATCATCCAAACGCTATTACAATTCCTCGGCCTCCTCGAATTCAAACCTAAACTCAAATTCTGGCTACTCTTATTCCTCGAAACGAAACCGCGGTAACTCCTCCTACAATTCGTCCTCCAATTCCCCAGCCCACGGCAGCAGCGCACCCAATCGAAACTATGAACTGGCCAAACGCATTTTGCACACCTGGTGGATCTACACTCTGAAACTACTGACCTGGCTCTTCTATCTGGTTTATGATATTGTTGTCCTCGGCTGCAGTATGGCCTACGAACGTCTGACCATGGCATATATATCGGGCGTGGCCTATGCCCGCCAATTGCATAAGGAACTGAAACAGAACTCGGGCAAACCGAGCATCTGGTGGCGCAATTTCTGGCGACGCTTTGATGCCAGGTTCAAGAAAAATTCACATTGGGCCATCTGGCGTCGTTTCTATAAACGAAAGCCACCCGAACCGGTGACGGAACCCTTTAAAACCGGACGATTACCACAGACGGGGGAAGAAGCCATGTATTCGTTGTTAAATTGTAAGGGCAAGGATGCGTACAGGTAAGACCCAAGTCATTAAATTGAAAGTTCATTTTCGGAAACTAAATTTCCTTAAATTCATTTTAGCATATTGGGCGTGCCACCGGATAGTTCACAAGAGCAAATACGTAAGCATTATAAGAAGATAGCCGTCCTGGTGCATCCGGATAAAAATAAGCAAGCCGGTGCCGAGGAGGCCTTCAAAGTTCTACAGCGTGCATTTGAATTAATTGGAGAGCCGGTGAGTAACATACTAAATAACTCAATCATTTTGATCTTAATTTGGTATTTGATAATTGCAGGAAAATCGTCTTGCCTATGACCAAAGTCTGGCGAAAGCCTTGCATGCCGAAAAGGCCTGGACAGAGCTGCACGACTTGCTATCTCAGCTGCAAACTAAAATGACCGAAGCGGCCAATACAATTAGGTAATTGCAATGAATCAACTTATTTAATTTAGATGATTAATTATACAACTTTCTTTCAAACAGATGCAGCACTTGCGCCCAAAGGCATCCTCGCAAACTAACCGAACGTCCTCATTATGCGGCACGTGAGTGTGCCTCTTGTAAGATTCGTCATTCGGCCAAAGATGTGAGTAATTCTACATTTAGTTGTGAAAGTAATTGAGCTAAAGATTCGCTATTTTCAGGGTGACATTTGGGCTGAGACAAGCATGTTCGGTTTCCGCTGGAAGTATTTGGCTTTGATGGATGGCAAGGTGTATGATATAACCGAGTGGGCCAATTGCCAGAAGGGTGCCTTGTCGCATTTGGAGCCAAATTCGCATATGGTGCAGTATCGTATTGTTCGTGGTGCCCAGCAGCAGCAACAGCAGCAGCAGCAACAACAACAGCAGCAACAGCAACAACAGCATCAGCATCATCAGCACGAACGCGGTGGCCATCATCATGGCGGTGTTAGCGGTGTAACGTGAGTACTGCCACAAGACAATCAATATAAAAATTGTATTCACAAATTGTCAACTTTTGCAGTGAGGCCACATTGCACGAGTTTCTGGACAATTTGTATAGCGGCCAGCATCCTGGCGGGGCCAACAATGCCACAACATTTGCCGGCTCACAACGTCGTCGTGCGCGTCGCAATTGAGAAATGCATAATTTGGCTTTGTCGCTGCCGTCGTCGTAGTTCTTAAGTGTTTTTAAAATCTCTAACAAACAAAAAAAAAAAAAAAGAAAAAAAATACAGATAAAAGAAAAGAAGAAGAAAATAATGCTTGCACCTCCAACTGATCGTTTTCTACTCATTCACACACATCAGTTGGTTGCGCACTCATACACCTCCACCCTCTCTCTCCACCAATAAAAGAAAACCAAATTTCTTAGAAACCAAAACCTGTCAGTCCTCTCAACTCTTTTACACTTTTGTGAATTTCTTGTATTTTATTTTTCTCTCACAAATCAAATGAATCCAAAAAAAATATTATTTACAAATTAAGTCACTTTATGTCACATCCCCTCTTTGTATTTGTACCCTTTACTATTTTTATAATTTATTCCAGTCCAAGCCGAATTCCAAACAAAATATAGAGCACACGCTGATATAATTCATGGTAGAAAAAAAAAAATATATATATATATGCAAATATAATTTTCAAAAACCATCAGAATAAAATACACTTACAAACTTACGAATAGATGAGATGTTCCATAAATTAATATGGATTCTGACAAAAACAACAACAACAACAACCCCAAATACCATGTAAACTCTAACAAATCCAAAATATAAATGTTAATAAAAAAGATAAAACAAATTGAAAACTACGAAAAAAAATTGTTGCATACTTTTTGGTGCCGATGAAAATTAAGCAGACCCAATAATTATTTTTAGAGGACAATTCAAGGACGCTACGCTGGGAAATTGTTATTTATTTTAAGGGGGGAAAAATGTATATACATATTTAAGACTTTTTCTTACTTGAAGTCACGGAATATTGGACGGCTTTATCATAGACTCTCTCACCTTGTCTGCCTATCTCAGAGGTGCAGTATTAAATTCTTCCTTCTATTTTCTGTATACTGACAAACTGGTTCAGCTTACCATATCATATATCCACTATTTTTAGCACTCCAAAGATAAGCTGTCCTATTTTAGAAGCTGGGAAGTTGTTCCATTCCAGTTTTGTTTTCTAAACTTTTCAATCCTGGAAAGCCTTTTTCGTATTCCAATTATTTTTGTATTAAAAAACTTGTGATCAAATTTTCCACAAATAATAGTTTTTATTAATTTTTTTTGTTTCTTTTTTGTATTTTTTTTTAACAATAATAATTAAATTTGTTGTTGTTTTTTTTTAATAATGCTAAACACATTTTTTAGTTGGTTTTACAATTTCTTTTGTTTTTTTGTTTTTTAATTACATTTAATATTTATATAAAAAGTACACATTGATAAAAATATAATACACACAATATACACACTAATTAATCATATATTATTAATTTACAACAATATTCAAATAATCAAAACTGTTAGCCAAAGAGAAAAAAAAGACAAGTTCTGAGTTTCGAACCCAAACATAAAGATAATAATAATTCCAACGGCTTACAGCCTTGATCATATACATATATATTTTTTAATTTTGCAAAATTATTTGTTAATTTGTTTTATTTTTTATTTTATTTTTTTTTTATAAAAAATATTTTTTTTCTATTTTTTTTTTTTTTTGTACAACTTTAACAATAACAATTAAACTTAATACGTATAGATCCGATTTTCGAAAATGAAAATGGGTTAATATATTTTTTTTTTTTTTTGTAATTCAAAGAAAATTTTTTAAAAAATCTATAACAAACTTAAAAATTAGTTTGTCACACTGAACATTTAGAGAAACAAATATTTCTGCTGTTTTTTATTTTATTTTTTTTTTAATAATTTTCATATGAAAATCTTTTGACTAGTGGTTCTTTCGTACCCCATTTCTTCTCCGATTTTTTTTTAAGTAGCCCGTAGAAACTTGCCACTAAATTTTTTTATAGTTTTTTTTTTTAAGAATCTAAACTACCTGATTTGAAACCACAACACGTATTTACTCAGAAAAGACTAAAAAATCTTACATGTCTAAAAAGAAATATTTAAATGATAAAGTAATTTTTAAATCCTAAAGAATTTTTCTTCTTCTTTTTATTTTAGTATTTATTTGTTAGATCTTTTTAATTGGGACTCTTGGCATTTATTTTTAGTTTCCTAAAAAGTTCTGTGTTTTTTTCTAACATTGAAATATTTTTTTTATTTTTTTTAGATATTTTTGAAATATGTTAACGACACTTTGTTTTCTAAGAATTTGTTCAAACTATTCATAACCTAACTTTTCTATTTCTTTTCTTCTTCTTTTTTTAATTTCATAGTTTTTTGTTTTTTTTTTTTTTTTTTACAAAAAAAGCGTGAGTTCTTTTTGTGGCTAACTGTACTTTGTTTTTTTAGAAAAATATTCCTGCAGAGCACCTCCTCTCTCTGAATATTCTTTTTTTTTTTAGCGTGTTTCAGATTATTTCATTTCATTTCATGATTATTCACAGTAATCCTGAGGTAGAGTTGTTCCTTTCTTTACACTCGCTCACGCCCAGCCACTTACCAGCTATTGCTGATGGCCTGTTCCAGCTTGGCCTTGGCCAGGGCAGCTGCAGCAGCGGCAGTGGCATTGGAGGCCACAATATTGCCCAAAGGGGCGCCGGCCTGTTGTTTGCCTGCCGCCACGGCAGCCGCAGCGGCCGCTGCCAACAGAGAGGCCGAGGGAGTGGCGGGCATGAAGTTCACGTTGATGTTGATGGGATGGACGACGGGCATGGTGGTGTAGCTCTTCTCGAGCAGATCGACGCCGTTGAGGTAGGGCACCAGGGCGTTGTAGTCCACATTGAGGGGTACATAGTAGTTGCCCTGGCCATGGAGGGCAAAAATGGGTACGGTGAAGGAGTGACGTGGGGGTAGGGGGGCTGTGGTGCTGCTGGGTGTGCTCAACTGGGCCACAGCGGCCATTTTGGCCATGAGTGGACTGGAATCGGAGTTGCTGTTGGTGTGGAGCTCGGCCTTGATGTCACTGAAAGAGAAGGAGGGCTTCTCGTCGCGCACCAAGGCTAGAGGGGCTCGGCCGTTGCCAGTGCCTCCCCCACCGCCACCGCTGCATAGTGTGGAACTGGCGGCCGAGGTGGAAGTGGTATTGGCATCGGTGTGGACATCCAACGGCAGCTCGCCATTGGCCGCCGCCTCGGCCAGCTTGCGCTTCTTCGCCATAATGGGAGCAATTTCCGGTTCAGTCCCATCCTTGGAGTGCTCAGAGAGGGCATGGATATGGCTGTGGTCGCTCTGGAGATGCGGGGCGGCTGGACAATGCTCGCTGGACGTCTCCTCGTCGTGAAGTTCGTGGACGAAACGTTCTTTGATGTGATTCTTGTACTTGTAATTGTTGTTGTTGTGCTCAATTTCGTGCGAGGACTCCGAATAGTTGCGCATGCGCACCGTCAGCAAGCTGTCCGCAGTGTGGTGGCTATGGCCCAGGTGATGATGGTGGTTGTGATGGTGATGCAACAGCGAGTCCCTTGGCGGCGGGGAATGCATGTTTGAGGTGTCGGTGTGCAGGATGGGCTCGCGCGAAGACTCAAAGTCCGGTTGACTGGAATCTGTGTGATGATGCAGTGAGGCCGGAGCCGTTGAGGTGATCACTGCCGCCTGGTGCGGCTGTTGCTGTTGCACAGCTGTCTTGGTCGAGCCTGTGCTAGAGCTGGATGGATTGGCCACGGCGGCCAGGCCACTGTTGGTGGCCGTGGAATTGGTGGGTACATTATCGCCGGCTGCCATATTATTGGTCTTATGTGGGCTCTCGGCGCTGGCACTAGACGATGTATTGCCATTGGCCACAGCTGCCGTCTGTTGTTGGCTACGCTGCAGCTGGTTGAGATGGTTGCGGAAACTCAAATCCTTGACATCATTATGGTCATTACTATGCTCCACATCGGAGGCACCAAGCATATCCCGCAAATGGCACAACGGTGGATGGTAGGCCTGATGGGGACTGCCGCTCGAGGCACTCACATTGTCGGGCATATGGCAGCTACGCGTGGACTTGAAGCAATCCGCTGGAAAATTTAAACAAATAAAAGTTTAGAATTGCAAAAAAAAAAAACAAAAGAAAAAAGATTTAAAATAACGTTGGGTTTTTATATATTTATCGATCGTTTTGGTATCGATAACTTGTTTGAGACAGCCCAATGTGCAGAGAGTTGCCAGACTACAGAACGGACTGCCATACAAATAATTTGACTAGTGGAAAAATTGACTTACTTTTAAAGACCTCATCGATGTGCTCTTGCAGACGGGCCAGAAGGCGATAGCAAAACTCCTGCATTTGACTCTCGTAAAGGAATTTGGCCGCTTCCTTCATGCAATCCGTATAGCCGGAACGATATTCGCTCTCCTTTTGGATGCACTCGCTCTGCAAGTGTTTGAGATGTCTTATGGCCATTTCAATAATTTCGGTCTTCTCAATGCGTCCGCGTCCCTTGCGCTGATATTGCGGTGGTATCAACCTGGACAGATCGGCCAAACAGGAATTCATGCGGTCTCGACGTCGCTTCTCAATAATGCGATGTGACAGAGGATCTTGCTGTTAGTGGAAAACATTTTTATGTTTTAAAAATGAAAAAAGAAAATTAGAAAATTTTTCAAACAAAAATTATGTTTTTTTTTTTAATGAATTGAAAAAAGCAAATCAATTTGCCTGGGCAAGTGGTGCTCGAATTGTTTTTATTTTCTTTTTCTTCGTATTTTTTTTATGCTTTATTTTGAATACAATTTTTAAAAAAGGGTCAAAAGCAGCAAATCAGCCGTGTAACACCGATGATGCAGAATTTTAGTGTGTGTGAGTGTGTTTGTGTGTGGAGGCTGCTCCATCCGCGTGGCGCTGAACTGGTCTGGGTCTGGGCTGTTCTGGGTCGCAGGCTCCAGGGCACTGGGCACTCTCTTTTGATCCTTTTTTTTAATACTCTTTTTTTTTGTATTTTTTGGAATATTTAAATTTTTTCTTTTTTGTTTTGCTTTGTTTTGGTTCGCTTGTTTGGTTTGTGCTAAAATTGTAATATTTACCCTCGATGTTTTATTACGTCTTCCGGTGGCATATTCTGCATCATCCTCGCTGTAGGCTGTGGCAGATGTTGAAAAATTTAAGCTAGATTCTGTGCAATAAGGAAAACTGGATACTGCTGCTTCGCTATTAATTCGGTTTGGTTTGGTTTTGTCATATGCAAAAAGAAGTGGAAGGAAGGTAAGAAACACAAATGAGTCCAAGTCTTTCAATATTTCAATTTTTTATATATTTCTTTTTTTTTTTTTGTAAAATTTATTTTGCTTTTTTTTTTAGTTTATTTTGAATTTGTTTTTTTTTTTTTAGTAAATGCTTAATAGCTTAAACTAATTTATTAGCTAAAGGATTACAACTAATTAGACTAGGTTAAAAATTACTTAAAATTATTGGTTTGGTTTTTTTTTTTTTGTTTTTTATTCAATTTCAAAAAATGAGTTAAAAAAAGGAATGAGTAAGAACATTAAAAATTAGAAAAAAATGCTGGAAAAGAAATTAAAACTGATTAAACGATCAAATCAAAACAAAGACAGAATCAATTGTCAAATTAAAAAGGATTTTAACCAAATTTCCTGTAAACCTTTTAGCCATTTCGTATCGAATCCAGAGTTTGGCCTCAAATCGGTTTCACTGGGTTCAGTTCTTTTTTGGGGGCCTTTGGCCTTTGGCACTTTTGGCTAAAATCAAATGATTGATTTGATATTTTTTGTTTAAGCATAAAAAAAAACGATAACAAAAAATTTAGCATAGAGCAAGGACTGCCAACACATACAAACACACACACACACATACATACAATTTATTACCAATTTTTTGACAGGCAAAAAAAAAACAAGTGTTTATTTGGTTTTGGTGTGGCAGACTTCAATTAAAAAAAAAAAAAAAAACATAAATTTTGAAAATTATTTCTGATACGATTTCCCTAGAAACTATAAGAAAACTTTGTTGCCAGGCAATGCTAAAAAAATTTATTTTATTTAATTCAATGAACGCAGCCAATGAGCAAAACAAGCGAACAAAAATGATTGACTAGAAAAAAACAGAAGAGAGCCAACAAAAAAAAATTATAAATAAATATAGAAAAAAAAGGAAACAATAAGTAAATTTTATACTTTCAGTCTAGGCGACTTTTAAATACACTTTAGACAGGTTAACTGCGGGTTGAAGAGATATGCCTTTATTTATATGATAGATCGGGTGATATCCAAAAGAGTATTCCAAATATTTATTTTAATTTATTATAGTTTGTAAAGAAAGAGTTTATTATAATAATTTGATATTTTCGTATGATATTAAAAAAAAAAGATCGCTCCTCTGCTTTCTGCCTTCACCTTCTGGCATCCCTCGGCTGCCAACTCCTCTCTAAAGCCAGGCCTGGCCACTCCTCTAAAGTGCCTGGGCTGGCAACTCTTCTTAAGTGCCAGGGCTGGCAACTCTTTTGATTTCTTGCATTTTACCGGTCAATAAATTTTTTAACCCATTGAAATATAACTCAGTAGATATATGCTAACTTTGATGGAAGCTGAACAATAAATCTGGGAGATTCACCTAAGGCTCGATAAAGCTGAAACTTGGTCCATTATCTTATCTATTCTCAAGTATTTGTCATATCAAACTTGATGGAATTCGGTCAATTAAACTGGAAGATATAACCAAATTTTATACCCTACTGACTTGCTCTGAATGAGGAAAATCAAATGCTTTGATATATTTTCAAAAATTCAGGAATTAATTGGCATAGTCATGGTCAAGGCTTTATCGATACGTCTAGGTGTACTGACCTAGCTGAAGGTCACTATGATGCCTCCTACGGCTCTTTATATATTTTTAAAATTCTTAAAAAATAAACAAAATTTCATTTAAATAAATTTTTTTGATAAACAAAAAATTAAGAAGTGTATATATGTAGATAGGATCAGGGTATGCTCATGAAAGTACTAGAAAATCGTCTGGCTAATGGCTCAGTAAAGTTCGATAAGCCAATGACAATAGCAGGCAAAGCACACTCGAAATATTTTTCTACCCCATTTATATGGCTTTGTATCTCTCTCTCTCTATATATATATATGTAAATTGTTGATAATATAGAGATCTATATAGGTATGTATGTGTGTGACAGGGGCAGAGCAGAGCAGAGTATGGCGCTTGAAACTTGTTTATCACTGCTTTGCCAGCAAAATAATAATAGCAAAAACAACAACAACAGCAATGAGCAAGAAGAAGAATACAAAATATCAACGTCAGTGGGTAAATCAAAAGCAAAAAAAAGCCGCGCCCGCTGAGAGTTGTTTTCTTTTGCTTCTTGTTTAGCATCATTTATTTTTTGATTTATAACACACACACACACAGACACACACAGACACACACATACGCACATACACACCCGCATACAATCAGCAAATAATAAAGAGAAGAAGAAGATAGAAATACAAACAGATACTTGGAAACTAGAAAATACCACGCACAAAACGAAACGAAACGAAACATTATTTGCGGCTCACACGTCGTATGAGTAATGTTAATTTTCTTACATACGCAAATTGCACGCCTCGTTTATTTCTTGTATTTTTTTCTTCTTCTTCTTCTTCGGTGTTGTATGTGTGTGTGTGTGTACATAGCAGGGCGTTGCCTGTCCGCTCCGTCAGTTTTGTTTATTTTGCTTTTTGTGCGTGTTTTTTTTTTTTTTTGTACTCAAAAACGTGCGCTGCCTTTGATTCGCAGCCTTTTATTGCCAAGGAATGCAAGCATTGCCCTCGTCAATATTGTAAATCCCGTGTACACGGCGTGCTCTCTGCATTTTGCATCATTAAATTGAACATTGAACGGCGTCAGTGAGCAAAATCACTCGTTTGATTCATGAATAATTTACGCCAATTCTTTTGCCCATTTTCGTTTTTTTTCTATTTAATTTTTCGGGTTTTGTTTTGTTTGGTGTATTAAGTAATTGGCAGCACTTTTGAACCACTTGTCTTTTAATTTTAGAGATGAGCCAAAAAAGAAAAAAAAAAAATTAATTAATTCCTTTGCCTTGTCTGGCTATGACGCCATTTGCCCCTGATCAGGCCGATTCAGTCTGCCAAGGCATGCACACACAATTGACGCCTTTTGCGGAAAGAAGAAATATATATTCATTTCATATCAGACATTAACCTAAAATAAAAAGACTCTTAAGCAATTTCATTCATAATCAGTACTTAATTTTTTTTATCAGAAAAACAAATACATTTTTTTTTTTTTTTTTGACTTGATTAGCACACGTGATTATGACGCGAATGGCCAAAACAGAACTGGCCCAAACTTGTTTTTAATCGCTTTACTACATCAGTGGAAATAACCAAGATTATTTTGTTTTTTTTTTTTTGCTGACGTCATCGAAAGTTAAGTGGTAACGGGAAAAAGAATGAGAAGCTGAGTAGAAGTGAAATAATTTTTGTCTCGCCTATTTGAATAAAAAAAAAGAAAAACTCGTCTGGACAATAAAATGATGAAACGACCTTGACTATTTCGAAACAAAAATAAAATTTGTGATAAGATTAAAAGAAGAAAAGAAATTTTCATTGGAACGTGAAATTTTGCACGAACTCTGAAAATAAGCAGAATTGAATGAATAAACAAAAAAAATAAATAAAAAAAAAATTTTAAAGCTGAATCACGCCAAAATTTGAAATGAATCACGTGAGACACGAAGCAATGAGAAATCTGAAAATTTTCACATTAAACCGGTTAAAAGCGGCCAACACGTGCTCCAAATGGCCAAAATGGCCGAAAGCACAAAAAGAAGAAGAAGAAGAAAACGTGTGCACGTGTCTTTGCCATTGCTTGGCAACAAGACACTCCACTCGATTTATGAGTGTGTTTTTATTTTTTTGCTTGTCTAAGCGAAAACAATTTAATAATAAAAATGCCAGACCAGCTATCAGTTAGGCAAGCCAAACAAAACACACACACTCGCACATTGCATATATTCAACAAGCTAAAACACACACACACACACACACAGAGACACACATACAGAGACAGACATACAGAGACAGAGAGATATTTGCATTTAGCAAACAAGTCAGCCAAGCTGATGGCCTGCAATTTTCTTAAACTGTATGTGTGTGTGTGTGTGTGTGTGTGTGTTTCGCTGATTACGTATACGCCGCTTTGACACGCAAACTAATTTTACTAGCTAAAACAATAACAACAACAACAACAACAGCAATAATAATCAACACAATAAAAATAACAACAGGTGACGCTGCTGATGACGCAGTCAACGTGGGAGTTGAAAATACTTTCTTGTGTATTTTATAATTTATTACACTTTTTGCATCAGCTTTTTTAATTATTTATTTATTTTTTTTAACAATAAAACAGTTGCTGCCATTCCAGATTAATTCAATTCTCTCGTAGAGAAAAAGATTTCACACTTTTCATTTCCGTTAAAAAAAAAAAAAACTTTAATGAAATTTTCCCTTTGTGCCTGGGCTGATGGTGGCGCCATAAAACACACACACACACACATTCAAAGTGTTAATAACTGGGTCAAAACACACACACACACACTCACTCACACACACACACAGAGAGATATATACAAAAAGTCAAGCATTCAAATCATTTAGCACTAATCAAATGCATTGGAGTGACTCACACAGGGAGAGAAAGAGCCAGAGGCAGTGTGAGTAAAAGAGATGGAGATAGACACGTCAGCCTCGGTGCGAAGAGTGGCCAAAAGTCGAAATGCATTAATCACAGATTGTGTAATTTAGTGAATTTGTGTGCCACGTTTGACAACATCGTCAACGGGGTCAAATGGAGCAGAGAAGGCTACTTGAAATTATTCAAAAAAATTGTTTTGTGCTTTGGAAAAACTTATTTCTTTATTTTTTTTTTGAGTTGGACTACGTGCCTGTTTCTTATATGGCAATGGAGGACAGACGATTCCTCGATAACACACGCTCGAAATTATTTGTTTTCAGCATAAAAATATATATACAGCCGTTGACAGCTAATTAGAACCGACTGCGATGGAAACTTTCAATTTTTGTTTTTGATATATAAGAGGTGTTTTATCCAAAATGTTTATATACAGTATGAATCTAGGATATTTAAACATTCATTTAAAAAAAAATTTAGCTCAATCGATTTCTCGGAAAAAAAAATTATTTAGATTTTTACAGCCCTAACCTCAAATTCAGCGAGACAACTAATTAGAACCGATATTGATTTACAGTGATAAAATAAAATTTTCTTATTATTTCGGTAAACAATTGTATTTTTCTTTTAAAAAACTTATTATTGAATAGATGTAGATTTATAGAAAACCAGATATAATGGGTAGGGGCTACAGATGTACACCTGAAATGCGTAAAGCAATTGTTGAATTACTCAGAAGCAATATGTCCCATAAAGACATTGCGACACATCTTGGATGCTCCAAAAAAATTATATTTATTGCTATTCATCACTACGATGAGTATGATATAGCTTAAAAAGTTCCACGTGCGAAAAAACCCCGGAAAACCACGGTTCACATGGATCACCAAGTCATCCGTAACTCCAAATCGGATCCCTGGAAGACTGCTGCAGCTATTCAGCGCAAGTTTAATGGTTAATATAACTTCGATATATCACGAAGAACTGTTGGACGACGTTTGGTGGAGACTGGACTCCATGGGAGAATTTCTCAGAAGAACCCACTTGTAACTCTAAAAATAAGAAGACTGCATGTTCCACTTGTTGGGGCATATCCCGAATTGTGACCCCATCAATTGCAAATTATGACTTAAAGTGATGAAACTGCATTGCATAAGATGGTATCAACCGTGTGAGATGCCCAAAACACATGAAACTCAATCTTAGATACGTCTCAACGACTTTGAGCCATGGTGGTGGCAAACTAAGCAATTATGGATGTTTCTCTTGGACTGACGTTGGTCCAATTTATCTTATTGAGGGAATACATGATTCCGAAAGGTATCGTGATATATTGCGAGATGTGTTGTTGCCATGGACAGATGAAGATATGCCTGTTATTTGCAAATTCCAGGAAGCTAACACCACAAAACATACTACAAATCTTACTAAAAAGTTGCTAAATGATAATTCAGCGACTGCTCTGGAGTGGCCGTCTACCAATCCAGACCTAAACCCAATCGAACATTTATGGAGTGATGTTAAAGTAAGCCTTGCTTCCCAAAAAATATCAAATTTCGACATATTTTTCAAGAAAATCCAGGAACTTTGGTATGCCATACCTCTAGACAGGTGCAGCAGCCTTATTGCCCCAATGCAACGTCGCTGTGACTCCGTTTTGAAGCAAAAAGGTTTTCCCTCAACAAAATAAGTTTTTTACTTTTAAAATAAATAATTTTGATCCGCATTTTCATAAACTGAATTAATTATTAAATAAAAAGTTTACTGGTTCTAATTAGTTGTCTCGCCAAATTTGAGGTTAAGGCTGTAAAAATCTAAATAATTTTTTTTCCAATGAATCGATTGAGGTAAGTTTTTTTTTAAATGATTGTTTAAATATCCTAGATTCATATTGTATATAAATTTTTGGAAGAAATCTCATTATATAATCAAAAACAGAAATTGAAAGTTTCCCGTGCAGTCGGTTCTAATTAGTTGTCAACGGCTGTATATAAATTTTTATTTTGCACACACACACACACACACACACATACACACACAGACAAATACAAACACCCAGACAAATTTACATATAAATAAAAACAAATTATACGCATCGTTGGTCTATTTTTACAACACTAAATAGGCGCTTGCATTGTAAACATCAGAGACATTTTGAGGCTCCGAAAATTAAATACTCTTTCAGGGTCTATCGATTATCAGATTTGATCGTGGTGGAGCAAAGAATCAACTATTTGTACCTGCATCCTTCATATGCTGGCTATATGATATAGTGGTTTGATCCAGGTGAAACTTGATAGATTTATTAATAGATTTATATTCTTCCTTGTTACCAAATTTGATCAAGATTAACCTATGATTAAAGGAGTTATTAATAGATTTATATTCTTTCTTGTTACCAAATTTGATCAATATTAACCTATGATTAAAGGAGTTATGGGTGTCCGTTTAGGGGCTCAGATCGAACTGATATTTTCATTAGGGGTTCAGAGCATACTTATAGCTTATACTTAGCTATATATAGTTACATCTTTTATTATAACTACCTGGAACCGTATTGGACATATCTGAACTGGTGATATATTAGTTCGATCGGGGTCCGTAAGAAACTTATATTTTCCTCGGGGATTCAGAGCAAACTATGTATATATAGTTCGATCGGGGACAGGAACAAACTTATATCTTCCTCGGGAGCTCAGAGCAAGTTTAGATCAAACTATGTATATATAGTTGGTGATATATTAGTTCGATCGGGGTCCGGAACAAACTTATATCTTCCTCTGGCGCTCAGAGCAAACTTAGGGAAAAATATATAAAAATAGTTACAACTTTTGTTATAACTTTCTATAACCATTTTGGGCATATCAGAACTGGCGATATAGCTCTCAGATCGGGGGTCCAGATCAAGCTTATACTTTCATCGGGGGTTCAGGGAATTGTATTACTTTATAATCAGTCTTAACTTTTATTACACTCATCTCATTTATAGGGCCTCCAGACATGACTGAAGACTAATAAATTCATTTCGTTTTTTTTTTTCAAAATTTTATAGCTCTTTCGATTTTTTTCTTTTGGTATACAAAAATGTATTTTATGAATATTGTTGGTTTCTTTGACGTGTTGTCTTGCAGAACATTTGTGAGTTTTAAGATTTATGCATATCAGATGGAAGATCCCTCCAATTCTCATATGCAAAACACAAACGTAGCCAGCAAACAAACACACTTTTTCAATATTTTCGATTTTTTGGTTTTTAGTTTTGCAAATTAAATTTTTCTATCCAAATGGCGGAGGAGTTAGGACCTTTGCTGTGGACGAGATCCCGAAATCGAAAACAACGAGAGACAGTTGCATTTCAAAGGTTTTCAATAATAACACCAACTGCCTCGTCGTGCAACAAACCCGAGATCTCATTGAAAGTTCTTTTATTGTTGTCTTTTTGTTTTATTATTTTGTTTATTTTAATTTGACTGGTTCACTTTCACGTTAAACGATGCGACGGAGAACTGAAATATCTGATAAGCCATTAAATCATGCGACTAACCGACAGGGTTAAACCGTTTAAACCGAGATAAGATTAAAATCTTGTGAAATTCAACTTGTCAGTTTCTGGGAAGAATATATATTTTTTTTCTTGAGAAATTGTTGAAATTTTGCGAAACGATAAAATCTGAACACACCCATTTTTCATTTTTCTAATTATAAACTAAGAATTCTATTTTTGTAGCCAAATCAAAAAGAACAGCCCCCCCCCCCCCCCCCCCCATGAATGATATATACGTCATGTTCAGGACATAAATCGGTTCTCTTTTGATTGGCTTTTTTGGAAATCGAATTGGACTTGTTTGAAAAGAGGAAAAGACCTGGTCAATTTCCCCAAACTATTCTATGCATATTTGATTGGACTCTGACGTTATTGATATATATATATATATTTATATATATTTATAGAAATTCATTTGAGAGAGTCTTTTTGGTGAGTATGACGCGTTTCGAGAAAGGCGAAAAGGCCAAAGACGAAAGCTGGCAGGGGGAATGAGAATGAGAAATTTAATAATAATCCACAATAAAAATGCTGCCTACTGACCTTCAAAAGGACACGAACCCAGCCATGAGAGACACGTGCCAACACACACACACACCCATCAAAATTAACCCACACACAGACACCCACACTCTAGTGAAATCTTAACCCAGCCAGTATAAGAAATATAACTGGATTCTTCCTGTCTAACTTGCCTAATAGAATGTGGCCTTTATTGCTGTTGTTGTTGTTGTTGACTATTTTTAGAACCAGGCCAGGCCAGGGCAGGCCAGGCCGGGCCAACTCAGTTCATATTCATTGACATTTAATTCACTGAAACTCAATCATTTTCACTTATTTATAAACAAAGACGAACAAAAAAAAAATACAAAAAAATAATCGAATTCTTTTTTAACGAAAAAAATATAAAAAAAGTAAATTCAAGTTCAAAAAAGAAGAAAAAAAAACTAAACATCACGTTTGGCCTGTCGTGCGTTGTATTTTCTTTTTATTTGCAAAATGTTTGCATAAATAAATAAAAATAATTTTTTTTTTTTTATTCGGGGGCAAAAAGAGCAACAAAACAAAAACGTGTCTAAAAATAACGACGCGCCATCAGCCGACACAACTGGCCACGTTTTATTATTTCTTTTTCAAAATTGTTTACTTCTATGTGTGCGTGTGTGTGTGTGTGTTCTTCTTTTTTTTTCTAGCTCAACTGCTAAAAATAATTCAAAAAAACATTTTTCAGTTTGAAAGTCTGCCAGCACCAAAAACCAAAGCAAAAAAAAAAAAATTAAATAAATGAAATTAATTGATTCCGTTAAAACCAACTTAAAAATTACCACTTAAAAGCTAAGCTAATTTCACTTAAGGAATATTTAGTCATTTTTGTGTTGTCCATGGAAAGCTGATTAATTTTTGTATGAAAGTGAATGAATGGAAGCCATAGGGAAATGTAAAGCTTTTTCATTTCTTTTGCTTTTATTGTTCTTTTTGATTTTATTGTTTTATACCTACCTCTCATACTTAACCGGATGTCCGGTATGTCCGTTTGCCTCGTTCCAATACGGCTCCATATTGTGCGGAGTGCCCTCGACTGTGGAGCTGGCAACTTTGTTTTGATTTTGGTTGACTTTGTCGGCAACACTGTAGTTAACTGCTTCGAATTGAGGCTGCGGGCTGATGTTGAGCGATTTGTGCTGCTGCTGCGGCGTCGTCGTCAACGTTGCTTGCACTTGCGGTGGAATGGTGGAAGGCTTTGCTCTCTACGTCAATGCAGAAAAGTCAAGATAAACACGCCGGCGCCGGCACACACACACACACACACACACACGCACGCACGCACACACCGTGGAGACAGACTCTCAGCACGAAGAGAGCGAAATATGACAGCAAACAGGTTGTCGGCCCACGGCGAATTCACTTCAAATGCTGCGGCGAATCGCTTACAAACGACGAGAAATTCAATTTGTATTTTTGTTTTATTTTTTTTTTTTTCGATTGCAGTTGCTTGGTGGGTTTTCTCAGGTGGGCTTTGATTTGATTGGAGGTGATATTTTTATTTTTTTTATTTGTTCGATGCCACTTAGGTTACACAAGATGATTGACTTGTTTAAATTGTATAATTATTTTTTGCGCCGTGCTTGGGTTTTTTTTTTTTTTTTGCTTATGTTGATTCCGTTTCTATTTTAGGTACACTTTTATCACACTTTTGTTTTAGAGAAAAAATTATAATATCCAATACTCCTTGCAACCGTTCAGACAATCGACGCGCACTTGCAATTGTTTTAAATTTAGCATAACATTTTGTATTTATTTATAGAATAATTATATTATATACCCCAATGGCGTGTATATAAGTTTATTTATTTTGCTTGTTGTTGTTGTTTTAGTTGGGCCAACGATAAGCCTACTTTCGATCCGATGGCAATTGATTTGGTGGGTTTCAATTATCAGCCTGTATTTTTTTTTTTTGAATTTTTGTTGATAAGAATATTGTTGTGGCTCGCTTGGTGGTATCTCTTAATATATATATATATTTTTTTTTGAAATTCAAATTGATAAGACTTGAAATGCAACCGTGTTGTTTCTTTAACTTGGCCCTCGAAATTATCTGAGACAACGGTAAATTATAACTCTCAAAAGAACTGATTGCAATGCACTTGTTGTAATTACTTGTGGGACACCGCCCCTTTCAGACTTTTGCCCCAAAAATGAGAAATAAAATGTACGTAAGTGTAAGTCGTGTAAGTCTGGAGACACGACCGCTCTGAGTACGACAACAATGGCTGCTGTTGTCTGTTTATTGTTGTTGTTGTTGTTGTTGCTTTTGCTGTTGCTGCTGCAAAAGCCTTGAAATTTCTTTACACTCTCACGCACAAAACTCGCTCGGTCCGCAAAACTCGTGGCAATGGCAAACACAAAAAAAAACGAAAAAAAAAGACTTGTCGAAAACGTGATGTGAATGTGTCACACGGCTGCTTTTTTTTTGTCGTTTTTATTCTCGATTAATTTCGGTTTGTATGCTCTGCTTTTGGAAAAGACTTTTTCTTAATTTCTTACGGCAATTATGATTATAATATTTGTTTTATTAATATACAACTTCCTTCATTTCACAATGGAATTTTACCAGCGCATTCGTGAACTGCCGTTGTTATAATAAATTTATTGTATGTGTGAGCGCGTATTTCCACTACAAAAATACTTCTTTTTTTTTTTTTTTTTTTTTGTTGTTTTGTTATTTATGTATGTGTGCGTATAAAAATTTATTGCTGCTGCTGTTGTCGCGACTACTTTGCTTTTATTCAGTTTCAGTTGCTCACTTGTTTTAAACAAAAAGAAACACTCTGCGTATACTTTTTCCGACTCGCCGTCTGTGCGCCACCAGAGACTAAACTGAAATGAATGAATAAAGCACAGCGAATGCCTCAAATAAAAAAAAAAAAAAAAAAAAAAAAAAAAAATGAAGCCGAACGTTAAACTCGGGCGCGGTCGAATTCGGGATACCCTGTAGCTAGTAGAAGGAATTGAAAAGGAAAGGTAGTAGCCCCAGTCAGGTGGTAATCCTGGTCGTTCTTTCAGTGCAACAACACATTTTTCACAATAATGCAAGCACGCCATCTATCGGACTGTTGCTAGTTAGGCAAGGCGAACTTAAATCTTGACTCTGAAAATTTGTTTTTTTTATATCTCATGTAAATATGGTCCGATTTTAGTCATGTTTGATATCAATCGAAAGATTTTTGGAAGCAAATAATACCGAAATCCTAAAGCTGTAGAAATGAAAAAACTTTTAAAAAGCGAGGGCGTGGAAGGGAGGTGGGTGGAGAAGAATAAATAAGCCTGACCAGCGTACACACAGAAGTAGTCCGAGTCCCATGACTATATCGATTTCTCTAGTCACTCTGATCATATTGTGGGTAACTTTGGGGGGTCTACGACGACTCCTTCTCTATGTTACACACGTATGCACAAACTTAATATACCCTTGTATCTTGTAAGGTGCAGAGTATAAAAATGAAAAACACTCTCTCTCTCTCGCACACACACAAGCCTGACACGAGACCAAAAAATATTCGCCGCTAAATGAGAGCCTCCGTCTGTGTGTTTCTGTGTGTTTGTGTGAATTTTAGACTGTTCTTTTTTTTGCCGTTTCACAAGAGGTTAGCAATATCGGTGGTTAATTAAATTGTCCGCAGCACATGTTAAACTTAAAATAATTTAATTCATTTAATAAAGTCTTATATAAAATCGAAGAAAAACAAAAGCCAGAGAGCAAATAACATTGACAGTTCAAAAGATAATTTGAATGAAGAGAAGGCCAACCTAATTTTTTTTTTTTTTTTTTTTTTTTTTTTTTGTATGAGAGTGTGTCAGTTAGAGTGTGTGAATCGATGTTATCGCATTTCGTGTCCGGCGAACGTGATTGCCACAGTGGTACGAAATGTCTTCAAATTTAATGAATTTTCAATAATTTGAAAATAATTCAGTGCGACCACTGTGAACGATTTGTTGATTTGAATAAAATATTCTACCACATTTACACAAACATGACACATTTGTGATATTTGGTTGGTTAATTTTGATTTGTGCTTGCACTAAAAATAATTAGTAACAAGTAGCAAATGAATTAAAATAATAAAGCATTTATTTCGATAGGTTTTATGGTTGATAAATTGCCGGGTGCTGGGAGCACATATGCTGATTGATAAAAAAATGAAGAAGTACCGTTACAGGGCGTGCGCTGCGTGCTATTTTTTTTTTTTTTTTTGTTTTGTTTGACAGCTTACGCCTTGTAAAAATGCCAGAAATGACGGCGAATCTAAAACTCAAGGTAAGACTGAAACGAACAAAATAAAAAAAAAAAAGAAATAGAATAACAAAAAAAGCACGCAAGCTGAAACCCACACACACACAATAAACACGTGAACGTGACAAATTCCAAAGCGACGGCGCTCATTTGTACAGGAATTTTTTTTTTACATTGGGAGAGCGAGCGACCCGCTTGGCAACAACAACCCACACGCTCACTCATGCCAGTGACACCTACATAGGCTCTAGCATGTGTCTGTGTGTGTGTGTGTGTGTGGAGAAACACAGACGGCCGACATCTTGTTTTTATTACAGCGCGCAACAGCCGCTCGGGCTTTTCGGCTACTCAATCGACTGGCACATATACATATATATATTTTTTTATTTTTAATAAATCGAAAATAATAATCATACGCAGCGTTGACTCGCTCTGAGGTGAGACAGCCACAGAGGAAGAAGAAGCAAAAAAGCTTAACCAGCATTTTTTTTTTTTTGTTTCTTTTTCTTTTCATTAAAAAGAAACCCAAAAGTAAACGCGCGGCCAAAGCAGAAATTCATGGCGCATGACGTAATATCTCACGCGAGGCGAGCATGTCAGTCATCGTCATCAAACACACACACACACACAAACACACAGAGAAACAGACAAAAGCCCTCACACGAGTTTGTTGTTGGTCACGTGTTGTATAAATGTCTTAAATGTACGAATATTTATACAACTGTATGCGTAGGCCTCTGCCTGTATGTGTATGTGTCTGTGTGTGTTTGTGTGCCTGAGAGTTGCTCTATCAGCTTTTGTGTTTATTATTATTTTTTTTTTTTTTTTTATTCCAGCAATTTGATTAAATCGCCAACACTAACCAGCCGAGGCATGCAAATTATACATATATACATATATATATAGATAGATGATATATATGTATGTATAAGTTATTTTTTCCATTTCTCTTTTGTTGTTTTCGGTTTCGGATTCGAGTGGGTTTTATTTTTAGATCTGCAAAATAAAACGCAATGCCAAAGGTCATTGTGTTGGCAGTACCCAGATCACACCCAGAAATTGTATATAAATTAACTGTAATGATACAACAAAAGCCCCACAATAATTATGTAATCCACGCTCGACTAATGTCACAAACGTGCCAAACAAAAAAAAACAAAAAAGAAGAAAAAAAAATGCAGTCAGCTTTGACCGCAACCGCGAAAGCTTGCATAAGCTGAGCTGACTTACCAGCACGATTTTAATTATTTATTTAAGATTTCTACGACTTTTACAACTTTCACTATTATTCTGAACATATTAAAAAAAAAAAATCAGAAAAATTAGAATAAAGCGAATGCCATAAGTAAAGCCAATTTGAATAGTCTCATAAGCATTTTTTTTTTTACATAATAAAAATTTCACAGACACTTGCAGCTGCACTTGAGCTCTAAGTTAGATTGGCCTGGGTGTTTTTTTTTCCTGAGACACCATAAACGTGGCATTTCGGTCCAAAGATATCCACACAATTCCTGAGAAAAAAAAACGAAATAAAGCAACGACAGTGCCAAGCCCAGAATCATTCGTAAGGCAGAGTGGGCACGTTTTCTGGGAGAAGCGAATTAATCAAGCTCAAGTATATTTTTTTTTCAAAGTCACCTCTCTTTATTTTTAGTATAGAATATATATAGGTGTATATATTATTTGGTGATGATGGTTATGGTGGCGGTGGGGGGGCACGTGCAAAACAACTTCTCGGGTTACTCACGCGTCACCTCCACACGAGCGTGTGCAATTCTTATCTTAGCCAAGGCAACAAATACAAATTGTCAAGCATTTCTAAATGCAATTTATATTTTTAAGTATTATAAATATAAATATATATTTATATATCTGGGATCACGTGTTGGCAACACATTTGCTCTAAAATTTCCATGACAAATTGAATGAACTCAAATCGAAATAATTTTCGAGGTATTTGCAAAATCAAGTAAATTATTTATAGTTTTCCGGTTAGACAAGGAATTCTCTACACACTTCAATTTTTCTTTTTTTTTTCGAAAGAGTCATGTGGACAGGCCCCGAAATCTTAAATGAAAAGAATGAAAAAAAAAATGGGTGTGCACTAAATATTTAATTAATTTAGCATATTCTAATTACTGTTTAGCACAATTTATAAGCGTGCGTAGAAATAAATTGGCAAATAAAAAAATAAAACTTGAATATCTGCTGAATCGGAATAGTCGTGCACACGCTTTTGCCTCATAAAAATTAATAAAAATAACGTGAATCTACCATTTTGGGCTTATCAAATAAATTGAAAAATAAATAAGAAGAGGTGGGGAGGGGGTGGTGTACAATCAGCAAAACTGGACTGCTGGATTTCAATATCAAAGTCGAGGTAAATGGTAAAAAAAAAATAACAATTGCAAAATGCTGATAAAAGCAAAAAAAAAGAGAAGAAGAAAAAGAAAAAAAAATAATTGGAAAAAAAGGTAAAGAATTTACTGGTAATAAAACTCAAGTGCCTGTTTTTCCCATACAAATTTGAGGCACGAGAGTAAAAAAAAAAATAATAATAATAACAACAACAACAAAACAACAAATATAAACAAATGAAATGACCTCGGGACGAGCAGAGAGTGTGCACGGGGCAACGACACGTGTTGCCGCAGCTGCTTAAATAAAAAAAAAAAGAAAAACAGAAAATTTTATATAAAAATAATATAACAAAAAGGAGAATAAAAATGGCAGTGGAAAAAAAATATGCATATTCAAATTTTTTTTTTACCTGAATTAAATAGACAAAATGTCAGTGCAAAATATCAGGGTGACTCTGATGATTTTTGCAGTAATTATTATTTAATATTTTTTTTTTAGTTTTGAGGGGACACCTTAATGTAAAAACGTGTCACAATTTGAAAATGATTTGTTTTTTTTTTTTTTTAATTTGTTTAGACTTTTTTCAAAAGTGAATTTATCTGTTTTCCGCTGTTTGAGTTGACTGCTTAATTATGTAAGCCTTATAGATTTTTACACGTTTTGCAATTGAATATTTTAATTTAAGCCTATCGGGCTTTAGAAAATTTCCTACTTGCCACTCAATGACAAAATCATTAATATTCTTATAAGATTTTTTTTTAATGGTTTTTTTTTTTTTTTTTTTTTGTGTGGAAATATTTTTATAATTTGTTTATCGCTGTAGATGTGAATATGGCGACCTTTATAAAAATCTTTGAGTGTGTTACACACACCCACACACTCATTTCACACGCATAGGCTGGGTTATTGCGAAACGCGTTACGCATACGCCGCGTGGCCCACACAAGAATTGCATGCTAGAATGTAATCCGATTTCATAGGCGGCCTAAGCAAAACGATGTCATAATCATAAAAACAAAAAACAAAAATAAACAAACAAAAAAAGGTAAAAACTACAAAAAAAAAAAGAAAATGAAAAATGTTGCAAGCAAAAGTGTGGTTATGTCTGCCCACTGCCGCCTTGCGGCTTACGTAGGCAAGACCTTTCGATCAAAGATAAGACTAAGAAATAAGAGACGGAGGGAGGGAGGGAGGGAGGGAGCAGTGCACTGGAAAGCTTCAACCAAGTTGGTGACGGTGAGTATGGCGCTGACAGTGACAAGCAAAACAACCTTTTCGACAGTTAGAAAAAATAATAAAACGTGTGCAGATGACGTGCGTCCATGTGTGTGGGTGAGTCTGTAAGTGGCAAGTTGCTGTGGTGGTGGTGGTACGCGTGTGTCTATCGACATTCTCCTAGACTGCATATGACAAACAAGGCTGCTGCAACAACAACAATAACAATAACAACAAGATTATTACACAAACAAAACACGCTCACCTTCTGCTCCGCTGACCGCACCGATTCGTTTGACGTTGTAACAGCAAAAACAGTCAACGAAATATAAAATAGCTTAAAACAAAAGTCGTAGATAAAATGTGACTGGCAAATTGTTGTTGCTTTTATTATTTTTGTGTAACAATTCAGGTGAGGGCAGAATGCGGGCTGAGCTAATGTGCAACACGTGTTGGAACACTCAAAGCGCTTAGCTAATTAGGCAAAACTAAAGAGCAGCTCAACAACAACACTGTCACCTACACTAGCACAACTAGCACAACCACCATCAACACCGGCATGAACACCGGCACACCTACCTATCTACACCCAATTGAGTATTTCGCATTGGAAAAACTAATAAACTGTGTTCATGTCTGGCTTTGTTGATTTGGCCTACGTAAGAGGTAAACACATTTTTATTGCTTCATTTTCATTTGTTGCTACATGCCATTCACAGCAAAGTGTTAAAATTACGATTCGTAACAAATTAATTAGTGAATAATCCGCAGCAATGCAATGCAAACATGATCACGTTTCCATTTCATATACTCTGCTGCTGCTGCTGCTGCTCCTCTTGCTTCTGTATTGCTGCTTTACTGCTGCCAAGTCAGGCAAAAAATTCTAATTGAAAATGGTTTTTGTATAACTAAAATTGCATCATCGAAATGTGAATTATTTTAGTTTAATAATTTCAAGTTGATGGGATTTCAAAAGAACCGCCCTAGTCAAGTACTTTTTCATAAGTATCGAAATTGAATCTTTTGATTTGGCAACACTGGGCACCTATGCTATCAAATCAGCTTTACCAACACTGGCCTAAGTTTACGTTGTTTCAATAGGAATAAAACATTTTTATTAACATATCGGAAAACTCGTAATCTATTAATGTTATTTTTATTGTTTATTGTTCACATATTTTATTTGGTGCGAAAACAGTGACTTAAAATTGAAAACATCGAAAGGCAGCGCAAAACTATCGATATAAAGGTAACAGCGGACCGATTAACGCAACAGCTGATCGAAGTGATACGGTGGGTTTTTTTTTTGGTTGCTTTTATTGTTTGTTTATTGTTTGTAAGAAATTAGTTGGCCATTTAATTGAATTGTGTTGCATTTAGTAACTTGTATTTGAAATTCTTTAAACAAAGGCATCAACATCTGCAACTTGTCATTCACAGTGTTATGGCTGGAGCTCGCCGTTGTTTGACACTGTTGTTATAGAAACAGGCAGCGAGCGAAAAACCCAAACACTACACTTCCTTCCGGTCTAATTTATATTCCGTAATATGATTTCCACGGTAAAGCACTGCTCAATAGCAGAATTTATAGATTTTCGTTTTCGTTCGCAAATATTCAAATACTCCCAAAGGCATTTCATTTGCAAGCAAATTTGCTTTTGAATCTGCCAACGACCTGTTAAAGCCACAAGGATTAACCGCCACACGGTGATACTACGCATTAGATATGGTAAGTAAGTCTAGCAATTTCCATCTCCACCGCAGGCATCAAATGCGGCAATTAAAACTTTTTTTTTTTGTGTTATAAATTTTTTTTTGTTGAGAAAAAAAACCACAAACGCCGGCATCAAGTCAAGTAGGCGCAAATCAGAACATCAAAAGCAACGAACTTTTCTCATTTGGCTAAGAGACGTTTGTAACAATTTTCCACTGAAAAATTTCATTGAACGGGAAAATGAGAAAATGTGAAATGACACACACACCCACACCCACACCCCCGCACACCAATGATGTCAGTGCCTTCAATTTAATTCTCACAGGCTCAACCATCCAACCAACGCTTAAAAGTAATTAAACCGAGCAGCAAGTCCTTGGCCAAACCACCCCGCCCAGCCAAGGACCAAACGAATAACCGTCCGACCAGGTGACGTGCAGCCCAGCACAGCAGCCCAACTGCACAAGTCCTCAACCGCCAGTGGCGTGTGCTGTTACCAGGCCATGGCCGGTTGCACATTACAACGCGTCTGTCCGCCAGGTGTAAGCCAAGCATAATTCTCCTACCCTGCCGTTACATTTCCGCTTTGCTGCTTCCGAAACCAACGCGTCCTGCTTGACTGATTCTGCCCTCAACACAAACAATCGACAAGATAGCTGCTCGGCTGGTGGGCGTTCGATGAGACGCCTGCCAAGCGTATGTTTACCTACGCACATGTCACTCCAAGTCCAGCTAGATTAGCCGTCTTCGATTTAATAAATGTCATTAAAAATCATTGTCAATATTAAGGAAAATTACAAGCTTCACTACACTTGTACAAAACTGTCCGCAAAACTTCGAGAAACTTTCCAAACCACCAAGGACTATGCAAATAAAGAATTTGAAAATGTGTCACGCTTGGCCAGCCCAAAAAGGAAAAAAAAAGGAAAAAATTGTCCCTATGCCAACACAGCTGCCAAATGGATCTCAATTAACGGTTTAGGGGTGTCTAACAAACCACACACACACAAAACAAAAGGGTCATAGAGTCTCGAGACATATGTGAAATGGTCCAAGCCAAGCCAAGCTAGCCATCTCGTTTCAGCCAACTCACTTAGCCATTTCCATTTCCCAATTGATTGTAAAGCACCAAAAATTTTTTTCCCTCGTTTTTTTTTTTTTTTTTTTTTTTGTATTTGACCAACTTGAACTTCCGAGTTGGCCAGGTATTTTGGAGTTGCATTTATTCGATAGTTTAGTTTGTTTTGTTGCAGTCGTCGACAATTAGAGGAGAGACGAGGTAGGTGGAAAATAAAGCGCTTAGTTCGATTCAGCAAAGGCAAAAAAAAAAAAAAAACAAATAAAAAAAACAAAGAAAATCCCAAACTTATTTGATCAATAATTTGCCCTAGCGCGTCCTTAGTGATATATCCGTGTATGTGTGTGTGTGTGTGTGTTGTGCAGGTGTAAAATTGAGAGGGAGTGTGAGTGCGGCCAACAGTTTTGAACTGTCCTGCTTGCCGTAGACTTTGCCCTATTCACGCGTCAATTTGATGGACTTTCTAACCCCTCACAGGTCCCTAGTGATTTATATAGTTACTTAGCCCCCCCACACACACACACACACACATCTGAAAGAAGTTAACATTTCCGGGAGCCTTTTCTGGAACGGGCATAAAACTAACGCACTCCACTCCACTCGTTTATTGTTTATAAACAAGAATATTCATTTTTTTTATGTTATTCCCAACTCCTTTGGTTTTTATTCCCCATTTGGCTGTTGGGGTCGCAAACAGTTATTTGATGTATATCCCGGGTCCTTAGGTTATCAGTGCCAAAGTGTTGCCCGTTGGCTCCTGTTTAAATCGGTTGCCAGCGGCATTTCATTATTTACCTTCAATCGTTGCCCAGTGAACAAGTGTGTGTGTGTTGCTGTGTGTGTGTAAACGTTTGATGAGGTGTGAAAAGTACGCGAAAATTTAATTGACTAAAAAAAAAAATTAGCAAGAAGAGAAAACATTAAAATAGTGAGTAAACTTCTTCTTCTTCCGATTTATATTTTTAATTTCCCCCGAATTTTTCGTGGAAATCTGAATAATTAATTTACGACGCAAAAGGCCAAAATTTGTGAACCTCAATTTTATGCGAAAAAAAGAAAAATTCTATATAATCAAAATGGCGGCTGTTGGCAATGGCAATGGCCGCCCCACTGGCCCAAGTCTACGTATGTTTGTGCGTGTGCGTGCGTGTGTGTGTGTGTGTGTGTGTGAAATGCTTTTGTCACAGAGTTCCGGGAACAAAGCGTTTTGAAAATCAAAGAATCAAAGTATGAATAAAATACCTGTGAAAAGTTTAATTTCATAGCAACGCCCCAACGCGGAAATCTACCAAGCTTGTCTCAATCAAAACCGGATGCCCCTACCCCGCCGGGCCATATTTGCTGTCATTTCAACCACTTCAATTTCCACTTTCTTTCTACAGGAATGGCAACAAAAGAAGCAAGAATTTTTTCAAAAACAAAACAAAGAATATAACGAAGATGTAATACTCTTTAAATCCGGAAATGAGTAAGCTAAAGGGAAGGGGAGAAAACTGTTTTTTTATGAAAATAAATCTATGATTTCTTTTTTAAGAATGATAAAATTTCTATAGAATAATAATAAGGTTATGAGATGGCTCGGTTATGAGATAAAGATCAATCAAGACTTAAGAATCTGGGTTCGATTCCCAACAAGTTGGTAGTAGCCACCATGATTCTAGATAGATAGAAAGAAATCAGATAGACACTACCTTAGATCCAAGATAATATAAATCTATATAATAAAAAATCTGTACAATAAAGTTAGGAACCCCTAAAAATAAAAAATTTTGAAGAACGACTTTTATTTTTATTTTAGCCTCTTGATCACCTCCTGATTAAGTCTTAAGTTTCCCAGGAATTTCTAGATCTGTCTAAACCTCTTGATCACCTCCTGATTAAGTCTTAAGTTTCCCAGGAATTCCTAGTCCAAACTCCACATTTGAGTGCCCCTCGAAGAGAGTATTTGAAGTGCAAGGAAATTCCAGTCAAATGAAGTGATTCAATAAGGCAAGCAGCTCATGACTCTTAATGATTGCCGGGGGGCTGCTGGCGTTTCTAATTTTAAACATTTTCCATATAATTATAAAGATATTTTTAAAATCCCACCCACATCAGACTTTATTTTTATTATTATTTCTCTTTATTTGATGTCTCTTGCAGCCAGCGAGAAACCTTTAAGCAACTGAGAAACCTAATTTAAGCACCGCAATTGCCTTAAAACTAAACTATAAGTGAAACCATGACGAACTAAAAAAAGGAAGAAAAAGAAGAAGAAGAAGAAGCAATCGAAAACTAGTCAATACAATTTACATCGACAGTGCAAATCAACAAGACGAATTTACTTAGCCTCCCCCTCGAAGCACCCCCCTCCCCTAGATTGAGTAGAAAACTAGACTTCAAATGACCACACGCCTGGCACCCCCAAGCCAGTTTATAATCACGACGCGTTCCGCAGCGGCGCCAGGGCCGACGAGTGCTGCCAGTGTGGTTGCCACGGCTGTACCGAGTGGCGTGGTTGCTGCCACAGCGTTGGATGCCAGCAGTCAACAGAACAAGACAGCTGAAGTGGAGCATTTGCAGCTCAGCCCCAAGACGGCCGGCGATATTGTGACCATTGAGGCGGCTAGCCTGAGCCGCGTGGCCGGCACCCCCTCGCCGCCCAGTGTCGTCGAGGCCGAGGAGTTTGAGTTCTGCACCGAAGATGGCGTTGTTGTTGCGGCCACCCTGGAGGATGTCATGACCCAGGTAAGTGCCTCGGCCAAATGCCTTTTGAATGGCCTCTCTCAGTCTCAGCCCTCTCCATCTCATTAGAATTGTCAACTCTTGCAAAAGAAACTGAGCAGCGACGGCAGCACCAGTGTGGCCCCTGGCGAGCAATTGGAGGTGATACGCGTTGTCCTGCCCATGGATGCCTCCGACTCGAGCAGCGAGACCCAAGTACTTGGCAACAGCACTGTTGGCGTCACCAGCAGCAACAACAACTCCAGTGTCACAGCCACTACGACCACTACCACCATTCATGCCATGCCGGACATAAGTGCAATCAAGGACAGCGTCGATCTGGCGCAACAAGTGGCCAACGGTCAAGTGACCGTCGTTCAAACGGCCGACGATGACGAGGGCACCCCACAATTCATAACCGTAACGGGTGAGTCAAGCTTTTTACCTATTTAAATTGTTAGATTAAAGAGGAACTGGACCAGGAAAGAAGACACCTTTTCTTGAGAATCTCGATTTAAGTTTCTGACAATCATTTGGGATTAAAGTGAAATAATTCCTCAAAAAATTATCTACTCTTTTCATAAAACTGAGAGAGCTAAATAAATCTGCTCAAAAATTGTGAGGTCAAGCTGAATTAAGCCCTCCCAGTCGGATAAAAAATTGGTTTCAAAATTTTGAGGTTATGGTTAATTCAACATTCTCATTAGATTCTTTAGGGAACTGAATCTGCCACAAGATTATTAGATGATAATGGAAAGTTTTTGAGATGATTTGAAACTAGTTTGCAAGAAGTCTTTAACTTTAATAAATCTGATCTGATTTTTGGTCTCCAATTTTATGGTAAATGAAGGAAAGTCTGAAAAAAAATCTCTTAAAAATTTTTACGAAAAAAAAATAAAACCTATTTGGGAAAGTTTGAAATATTTGAGGGATTTTCTTTGTGAGATTTAAACGATTCATTGAAAAATTAAAAATACCTATTTGGGAAAGTCTGAATTATTTGTAGAATTTTCTGGGTTAGCAAAATTTATTTCTCTTTTAAGCTTAAAGTTCAGAAAGCTCCCAGTATATAAAAGAAGACTTGAACTTATAGGTTAGATCTGAACGATTCATAAAAAAAAAAAAATTAAAGTTAATTAGGTTCTTAAAATCTTGAAGTATTTTCTAAATTTTCTAGTTGAAGACTTAAGAATTTACATGCTAAAAATAAAAAAGTCACTATCCATTTTTATTCTTGAAATATTATTTTTTTTAGTTTTCTAGGTTTAAACTGCTTATAAGGAAAAAAGATATATTTATGTTTTTAGAGGAACTGAATGATTTGTTTAAAGAATTTGTGGAAATTCCAATTCCAATTTTTAAATAAGATTAAAGGTTCATTCAAGAAATTGCTGATATTTTTGGAAAGTTTATATTTTCTAAGTTGGCGAAAAGCGATTAATTTTTTTTTTTTTTTTTTTTTTGTACTGATAAGTTTCCCTTGAGGGTTTATTTCTTTATTTTTTAGCTTAATCTAAAAAAAAATTATGTATTTTTTTTTCTTAGGAGCTCGAACTATTTTGTAAATTTTCTTGATTAGAACAGGGGGATTACTTTTTCTAAATTGATGGCTTTATCCTTGAGGGCTAGCACTATTTCTTTACTCTCTAGGTTAAGTCTGAACGATTTATCTCAAAAAAAAAATCTGAGTATTTATTTTCTTAAAAATTTAAATTAGTTTATTAGTTTTCAGTTTAGAAAATTTATTATTTGCATTTGATAAGGTTCCCTTTTATCCCTGCTTGAATTATTTGTATATTTTCTAGGTTAAATCTGAACGATTCATCTCAGACTAATCGTATTATTTCATTAATTTTCTATTTTAACAAACTGATTAAATATTTTAAATCAAAAAGTTTCCCTTTTATTCTCGAAACCTTTAATTATTTCTAAGCTCTAACCTAGATTTGACTGAACGAATCATTTGAATAGGTGAGAAATTTCTATGGCAAAGAAAAAAAAAAGTCAATTCTTTGCTGCAATTAAATTTTCACATGCATCCCATTTTCCATTGCCAACGAGACCAATTAAAATGTCAAAACTAAATACAAAAAAAAAAAAAAAAAATTAACATGAAGCAGGCAGTCAGTTAATGAAAAATGATGTGAAACTTTTATAATTATGAGAAAATGAAATTTTAAGTGTGGCACCTCAATGGGCCTTGGCCTGTGCCTCTGCCTGGGATTATACAGAGAGAAGGAGAGGAGAGCCTGGTTTGGGTTGGAAGCACTTGCAATCGGAAGTGAAATCAAAGCGTAAACCAAACAACAAGCAACAAAAGTCGCCACTTTGTAAACAAAAATAATGACAGGATCAAGCAGGAATATGGCAATTTAACTAGCGGGGTGGCGGCACACATCACTGACTTAGGCTTATGAATAAAAAAATACAAAAATAAAAAAAAAACTTCCCCCTCTGGCTGGTTGTGTTTGCTCTGATATCACAATTAAAACGACTTAATTTGTAAAATGAAACGCGCCAAAGCAAGCCAGAGCCAAATAAAAGAGATAACAAACAACCTACCCGCTGAACGATGGTGAGGATGACGATGAGGATGATGATGATGATACTTTTTGTTGTTGTTTTGATACCTGTGCAGGTTTTTTTAAAGGACCAAAAACCAAGTGGCACGTGCAGGATGAAAATGTAACAAAGCGAAAACATCGAAAAAAACAGTGAAAGGCAAAAGTGCAGCTGTGAGAATGGCCTAGGGGGGAGGGGGTGAGGGTGAGGTATAGATCTAACTCATATAATTATTATATTCCACTTCAACGGTACAATGGATGAATTAAGAGCGATTACACTTTGGCTGGCCCAACAACAAGAATAGTGAGATTCAGCCGAATCCGGCCAGATCACACACACACACTCCCGCCTGATGATACTTGATTTTATTAGCACACAAATTACTACCACCAAAATCATTACCACCACCACCAGCAAGAGCAACAACAGCTAAACGAAATCAGCTAAGCGAAGCGGCAACAACAGACAAAATAATCACAACAAATTGCTCACGGTGGGTTGATCAGTAACAAGGTATTTCTATTGCCACTCTAGCTCTTCTTCTTCTTCTTTTGATACTTCTTACTTTTATTGTTGTTGTTGTTGTCATTGATATAGAGTGGGCTTGAGTCGCACTCCTGGCCAGGGACTCGCTAATAACCGCCTGCTGTTGTTGCCTAATTCTCTGCTGGCTTTTCTGTTGATTCGCTGACGATGTGTGGCATGTTTGACAATAGATTGACTGAATGACAGGCAGACGGTATCACTGGGTGGCGAACCCTTTTGAAACTTTTGATAGTTATAGGATAGGTAAGAGCGGGTAAACTTACCCGATCAACATAACCCAGCCAACAATTGAGAATTTTATTTACGAACTTTTTCAAACACGAAAAAGAAAAACCTAAAAAATATTCCTTTCCTTCACTTCACTTATTATATTTCTTTATTAGTTTACTTGATATATTCTCAAATTGAAATAAAAAGAAATTATATATACACTATATATATTCAAGTTTCTTGATAAATCAAAGGAAGTATTTAAGGTTCTTCCTTGAAGTAAAAATAAATTTTTGAAAATTAGAAATTATTTTCTGACCTAAAAAATATTCCTTTCCTTCACTTTCCTTGTATTTCTTTCTTTCCTTTTTTACCTGATATAACCTCAAATTTTATATAAAAAAAGTATATAATGAAGTTCCTGTATAGATCAAAGAAAAGAAGTCAAAGTGTCTCCTTGAGGTTGGTCATATTGTGTTTCTTAAAAGTTATCAATTTCTTTGTACTTTATTAAAATTTTTAGAAGTAAAATTTAAAAAATATTTCATAAATCTAAAGTTACCCAATCATAGTCAATTGACCTGGCTTTTCAAAAAAGAAAGAAACCTTATGCTAATTTCAATGAGATAAGAATTTTTTTTAGAAAAGCTAAATAATGTTTATTCCCAATCATAATCAATTGATCTGGATTTTTCTGAGAAGAAACCTTATGCAAACTTCAATGAGATAAGATTTTTTTTTTTTGAAAAATTAATGTTTTCTTTATGCAACCAACTTCCAGCTAATTTCAATCTTTTCAGAGCTCTGGCAATTTCGATTACTTCTAGGAAGCAGCTTTTCTAAGGCCTCTTAAAATAAACATTTTATTCAAAGCAGAACTAATTTCTTCAGTCAATCAAAACATGCCATCAACCAGCCATCTCATAAATTGAGTTATGGGAAAAATGCTCGCTGGGTTGTCCAACTCAATTGATAGGGATTAGTGAGTGCTCATCAAATCGTCGAAGCAGAAAAGCTTAAAATTTAATAACGAACAACAACTAAATATAACCAAAAAAAAATACGCCCGAGCCGGAAGGAGTAAGAGGAGGCAGTAGCTTTCTACCAGTTAAGTCGTTGGTAGGATTGAGAGTAGTCAGTGGATCGAGGAGGGCTTGAGGGGTTCGAGAAAATCAGCATATGTTGGGCTTCTTTTAATTGTGTTAAATAAATCACAAATTTCCCGATAAAAATCACAAACATTTTCCCCTCCTCCCCGATTCGGATTCATTCAGGAAATTGTTGATTATCCGCTGACGAATCTTTTTCATACGTCGGAAGCACTACAAAAAATTTGTTGACCTCAAAATGAATGGCCGGGTGAATCCGTTCTTAGCCTTTGCAAGGTGCACTTTGTTTACAAAAGGTTAATTGTTTGTTGCTTTTCCTATTGTTGTCGTTGTTGTTGTTGTTGGTGGTGGTGGTGGTGGTGCTCTCCAGATAAAGTATCTTTGAATTGTGAGGCTAGAATTGGCTGCCCGCTTTGGTCTTTTCATCTCGAAACTTATCTTCCATTTATGGATTTTTGCCATCCTCTTCTTCACGTTGCCAGGAGATTCACTCCTCACCCTCTCTCTCAGCACTTGTCGGTCATCCTGGCAATTTAGATTCTTTCTGTTTGATGAATTTTAAAGTTTTTGTAATTTTGCAGCAAACAAAAACCAACACACTCAATTTATAAAATAGAATAAAAACAAACTTGTATTTTTTTTTTTGTCGATTATTTTTTATTACAAGTTGAGATTTGGCTTTGAAGTGCTTTCAGGTTTATGGGTTCGCCATGCGGACACTTGGCTTTTCAAACAGGCAAAAGTTTCTAGCTTTTGATTTCTGATTTGATTTATTTTTAAACAACTGCAGAAAAGGCTTAGCGAGTCGGAGGGCGGGGCATAATCATAGCTTCCAAATTTTGGATAAATCAGTGGACTAAGAAATCTAAGATGGTTCCGATATTTCAGGTTAAATGATCAAGTGGATTTAATTTATCAAATTATTTATTTTAAAGTGAAGAGTACAGCAAGTAATCCATCTATCGGTCTGTTTGTATAGCTAGATTGAGGAACCAAAATAAATAAAAGTCAATATAGAGCAAGATTCTAAATTTGATTCTTACTCTGTCGAAAATTTCTTTGATCTCTCTATTCACCCTGATCACACTATTCCATCTTCTATATGTTAGGTACAGGTTATAGAAATTTTTTTGGGATCATATTATATATGATATATATATATTATATCTTCGCTTGAATATAAAACTGACAGGTTAAGCTTAGATTAAAGCTCATCGATTCAATCAAACTTCTTCCCAGAATAATCAAACTCAACTCCAAGTCTTCATGACATACTCGAATTTTAGATCTGAAAAATTAATAAATATTTTATCATAATAAAAATGTTATGACAGTCTTAAAAGGAGAGCCCTGAATATCTTCCAAAAACAAGTCCAGATAAGGTTCCTTTTTGGACTTTCTTTATATTACTTTCTGACCTTACTATGACTGACGCAAATCATAGAAATTTATATATATTTAGGTAAGTTTAATATACTTAAAATAATTCCGATAATATATAGCTGAAATCTCCCGAAAACCCTATTCATAAAGCTCTTAAATTAAATTCTGATTTTGTCAAAAATCGGCAGCAGGAAAAAAATGTTTTCTTTTAAAGAAATTTAGTTTTGATTTTTACATTCTAGTCGTGTCCACAATCTTCTTGAAAAAAAAGTAAAAGATAAAGAAGAAAAATCATAAAGGCTCATTCCTAGCAATTTAGGAAAAAAATTTCCCTGAAAAAAAAAGGAAACCAAAACTTTAAAGTTATTCAAGAGGCACTTTAGATTTGCGGGCAGCTGGAAATGGAATTGCTGGCAAAGGTCGCCTCTGGCAAGGCACCTGTTTGTTAATATTTACAGTTAAGCGTCAAAGAGCACACACACACACAGAGAGAGAGAGAGACACACATACACAGTCAGACAGACAAACAGGACACGAGGACAATTAGGCTCCTTGAAAGTATAAAGCTCTGCCCGCAGAGTTGACCACATGAGCAGAACGATGCCGCCAATTCCCACAGCATACTTTTCCAACAGTAAAATTAATATATGAAATATTTGACTTATGTGGGGGTGGCCGGGGGGTGTTGAAAGAAGAAAATCCAGGCATAGTTTATGAAAAAAGAGAAGAGAGCAAGGCGAGGCGAAAAGAGAGAATGCGGGGCCAAAAATAAACACAGTCTGACTGACTGATTCCCGAGAAGCTTGTCGTTATCAGGCCAGCCAGAGAGTGGGTCCCTGCGCCCCGGCAAGTGGGTACGGGCGGTGGAGAGTCCTTCAAAACTGGCGCGTGCCAGCAGCAAGCGATTTGGTTGGTCAATGAGTATCACACCACACAGCATCCACATTCGCATCCACACAGCCACACGGCTTAGAGCCTCTTTGGGGGTTGAGCACATTGCCGAGAGCAGCCTCACATAGCCAGAGTGAGAGCACGATACAAACAGAGAGAGAAAGAGAGAGTGACTGAGAGTGAGAGCGTGTCCCTGCTTTAGAGAGAGCGAAAAGGAGAAAGAGAGTGAGAGAGAGAAAGAGAGAGCAGAAGCCCGTTGGCTGTCGTAGCAACCACCAAGGCTAAGTGGGTAGGGCAGTGAGCCAGGGAGTGGTGCCACCCGAGCTGGTGAAGCTGTAAGCGGGTGGCTTTCGTTGAGCTGACTGCCAGGCTGGCGGGCTGCTTGATTGGCTGCGTTACCTTGACGCCAGTTGCGGGGTGACAAACAGCCAGACTTGCTGTCTCACTTGCTCATGCAACCAGGCTCAGGCTCACTCCCACTCCCAGGCCCAATGCTCCTTGCCAGCCACCCACTCGGGCAACAAAGTGCTGCCACTTGTCTATATCCTACTTTGAGTTTCGAATTAGCTGTGGTGACTGGTGTTGCTGCTGCTGCTGCTGCTGCTGCTGCTGCTGCTGCCTCTGCCGCTGCCAGCAGTGCAGGAGCAAGGGCCGGAGGAGTAGGACAAAAAAAAAAAAAAAGATACTAAACCTAGTGGCTTCAATTCAGAGAGATTGCCAAGCAGTGGCTAAAATCTTACCTGAGCTGGGCCTGGGATTATTTACCAGGACAACAACTGCCGCGGCAGAGTAGATTGATGCTGCTGCTGATGCTGATGCTGCTGCCGCTGCTGTCCTTGGTGGCCAAGTGGGATGAGCTTCTGCCCACCACTATTTATGAGCACCAGAAGGGTGGGTGTTGAGCAAATCATAACAACCCAAACCAAACCAAAGCAAGACAAGTCAGCCCAGCCTAGCCACATCCACCTCATCTATAAGCGTAGCTGAGATTCAACGGCGTTTTCCGTTGTTGTAATTTAATTCGTTGCTGCGTCGCCGTCACCGTCACTGTCGTCGTCGTCGTCGTCGTAGCCATCGTCATCGTCATCATTATTTTTCGGAGGCATATTGCTAGGATAACATTTGATTTTGGATTCAGTTGTAATTCTACCGTGCGTACGTTCTGGTTGTTAGCGCCTTAGCGCTTCGTTGCTACGTTTCGGCATCTCGTCCCATTCCAGCGTCATCAGCTCACGCCCACACTGACCCAACTGGACCCAACCACTACCAGCAGCAGCAGCAGCAGCAACATAACAAAGAGAATATATTACAACAACAACAAGAAGGAACAAGGAGGAGAAGGACAACCAGGAGGTCTGGTGATTTTCACTTTCGCTTTCAACAGTTGCCCAAAGCAACCTCTGCTCGAATCGACCACAGATTCGGTAACGGTTTCGGTTTACAAAAACTTCCCCAACCGAGTCCGCAGAGCACCACTCGGCCCATCTTGAGATCTTTGTCGCCTTGTCGGCCCAGTACCCAGACCCAGACCCAGTCTCAATGTCCAAAAAGTTGACGGAATTTATCAAATTGGCTGTCCTGGTTTTAAGATCCCGTCCTGCTCCTGCCACCGCTGAGCCTGTCAAGCCGGACGAATGCATTCGCGCTTTGGCTTCGAGTCTGCCCAGCCACACCTGAACACGCCGCCGGTGAACGCCGCGGCCGCCGCAGCCTATACCAATCTACTCGAGAAGTGCCGCTGTAAACTGCATCCCCTAGCCCCCGCGCCCGGGCCCGCCAACTGCCTGCAACAGCAGCCACCTCAGGCGCCAACTCATCGCTCGCACAACACAGCCCATCAATTGCTGCATCCCCATCACCTGCACGACCACCATCACCATCATCTTCATCATCAGACCTCGCCACTGTCTCAGCAGCATCCTTCACAGCAGTCGCAGCAGCAGCAACAGCAGTCGCAGCAGCAAGTGCCTCATCATCAGCAACAGTTGCCATTGACTGGCGCAGTCACAGCCCAGCCACCACCGCCACCGCCGCCCACCCAGCTGCAGCTCCAATTGCATCACCACCACCACCATCATCATCATCAGACCTTCGTGGCCACGGCTAGTGCGGCCAACTATAACAGTTGCACCGGACTCTCCCCCCCAACCGCCCAATCGATTGGATCGCCAAGTTCTTCATCCGTTTCGGTCTCAGCTTCAGCCTCAGCCTCGGCCTCGGCCGCCAATTCGCTGCTCTCTGCAGGTGCAGTCGGTGTCAATCTGGGAGTGGGTTTGGGTGTCGGCGGCTCCGTCTCCTCCTCAGCGGCAACCACAACCATGTATCACCATCGTCGACACAACAATTTGTCCTATTGCGGTGGTAAATATACAAATACTCACACACCTCACCCACTCAAATTGATAGATTGATAGACCGGAGTGGCAGAGTGATACAAGCTGCACATGCAGATGTCTATCAATGACTTTTAATTGATGGTCTTCCTTTCGGATTCATGTTCACCCCAACCAAAGGGACAGTGACTCTCTGTCTCAGACAAACTGTCTGAGAGTGTTTGCGTGTGTGTGTGTGTGTGTTGTTTGTGTGTGTGTGAGTTTTTGTCAAACGATTAAAAGTGTCAAGTGTCTGTTTTGCTCAAAAACTGTGAACACCAAAGTGGTCAAGGAGACCAAGGAGGGTTGAGCTCGACAAGACCTTTCGAACTATCCAAGTCAAGAGTTAAAAGCATTCAACATACTTCAAACCGGTGAAAGTTTTTAGCTTATTCAAAAAACCCAAAATCTTCAGCTAAAACTTAAATATAAAAACCTCTTTAAGGATTTAAGAAAATATATGAAAAGCCATCAAAATTCTTTTTCCTTAATTTTAAAGACTTCGAAAGATTTCTATCTTCTTTTTTTATTGTGTTTAAAAATTATGAAAAGTTCTTTAAGCCGAAATCAATAAATTTTCCACTGACTGATTTGAGTTGAGTTTTGAAATTTTCCGAATTACTATGAGAAATATTCAAATTCTTTATTTTTATAAAACTTATCCAATTCCTGAACTATTCAAATTTACAATAATCCGGCTAAGATCAAAAGAGTGTGAGAACCTTTTTTAAACTTGCTTCTAAATTAGAAAGAAAACAAAAACATTCCAATTTCTTATTAAAAATATTTAAATTCAATATTGATGAGACTTCCTCACATTCAGAAATATTTGAACTTCAGAAATTTGAACAAAAATATTTGAAATCAATTATTCAGACCGATCCAAATGCAGAAATAACTTAAATTGAAAGCTATCACATTAATATCAAAATTCTAAATTAAAAAAATAACAAAATTTCAAAATTCGAAATCAATATTAATCCACATCGAGAATATTCAAATTTGAAGTCAATATAAAATATATAAAAAAAACAACAATTTTCCTATCGGATATATTCAAACTTGAAATTATTGAGACTTATTCAGGTCCAGTAATAATTTAATTGAAAGCAATCATAATGAGATGAAACGACTGGGAGATCCTACTTCAAACTTTGTTCCAAAAAAAAAAAAATAAAAAAAAAAAATAATAATAATAATAATAATAATAATAATAATAATAATAATAATAATAATAATAATAATAATAATAATAATAATAATATCCTATCCTACCAGAAATATTCGAAAGCAACATAAATAAGGCATCCAAGAAAATTTAAATTTAAAGAAATCGGACATTATTATAAGCAAAAAATATTTGAATATTTGAATTTGAAAATCTTTCTTTATCGAAAATATTTGAACTCAATATCCAAATCCTGAAATATTTAAAACCATCGGACTAAGATCAAAAGAGTGTGCCGACCTTTTTCAACATTTCTTCTCAATGAACAAATACTTAGTTTTTGATTGGCTGATATTTTTGAAAAGAAAAAAAAAAAAAAACAAGTAGTTGGAAAGAATGAGAACTACAAAAAGCTTAAATTTTATAAATGAAACAATTTTTGAGAATTTCCTTTATTCCTTTTTTAATTAATTATGAAGAATTGAAAATATTTTATAGCTTTTTTTTAACTGAAAACCTTTTTGCAAAGTTTCAATATTTATTTCCTGAATTCTAAAGAAAACTCCAAAACTCTCTCCAAACACTAAAAGCTTTTTAAAAATTATTAAAACCTTGTTAGGGTCTTCTTAAAGATCTCTCGAGAACAAAATCTAGAAATCGAGAAATGCTTAATTGTTAATAAATACGAAAGCTTCAAAGCTAAAGATTTTAAAAGGAACTCCGAAATCAAGAAGTATAAAACAAGAATTAAATTAAAAAACCCATTAAACGATGAACTAATAAGAACATAATTAAAAAAATTAATGAAATGGTATAAGTCCCCCTTGATACTCATGAATTTCCCAGGATAATTAGGACTAAGTTTTTATTTATTTCTCACCTTGAAAACCTAAATCAAATTCGTGCAGAATGTTTAAGGATTTCATGAAAGGACTCATAATTGAAACAAACAATTCTATATAGTATATAAGGAAATCTGGGCAAAAGGGTTTGGATGGAAAACTTTTCATTTTTTATTTTAAAATTCAAGAAAAAAAAACACGAAAATCAGAAATATTCTAAGGACAATTTTAGCTCTAAAAAAGTGAAATTTTTGGTCTCAAAAAATTCGTTTTTTTTTTTGAGAATTAGGAATAAATTTTTTGGTTATAGCCGTCGGCAAATCCTATTTTTTTGCCCCAAAATAATTTGAACCAAATTAATTGGGAATGAATTAATTTTGCTTTTTTTGCAGTCTCTGCACAGGATGCGGGACAGAACTATCAAGTGCAATATGTGGATACCGAACTCTACCACAGCAATTCCAGTCAGACCCAAATGTGAGTAATTGATTAGCCAAGACCGACGGCAGAAAGAATTTCTGATATGTTCTTCCCCATGAACAGGGCATATCCATTCTGTACTGTGGGGGATTACCAGACAAATGGCCAGACATATTACTCGAGTCCAGCGACGGGCAACTATGCGAATGCAGCAGCGGCGGCAGCCAACAATACACCCACCAGCCATGCCACCACCCTGCCCTATCTGGTGCCCGTGGATGAGGGCCTCCTTCTGAATGGTTCCTCGCAGTCGCACAGCCGTGACTCACCACACAGCTTGACGGTGAGTTTGCTTGTTTGCCTGATGATAGCCAGAATCGTTGATGATAGCCAGAAACCTTAACAATTGACACACTTGCAGCACGAGGTTGCCTACATCCAGGAGGCGCAGAGCACTCCCCAGACGCCCACCTCGACGACCACAACGAACTCAGTGAGCGGCGGCAGCATCGGCACTGGCGGCGGCGGTGCATCCCCCGACAGCGAGCAGAGCATCCTGGGCAACACGAACAAAATTGCCTCGGCAACGGTAAGCTGACTCGGACACGCCTCTCAGCGCTCTATCAATCACATACTCATTCACTCTCATTCGCACCCACACAGATCAAGTGGCTATCGCGCAACTACGAGACAGCCGACGGCGTCAGCCTGCCGCGCTCCACGCTCTACAACCACTACATGCAGCATTGCAACGAACAGAAACTGGAGCCGGTGAATGCAGCCAGCTTTGGCAAGCTGATACGCTCGGTGTTCTCCGGTCTGCGCACACGTCGTCTGGGCACACGCGGCAATTCCAAGTACCACTATTATGGCATACGCATCAAGCCGGGCTCACTGCTGAATCACCAGACTGCGATGGATGACAAGTCGCTGCAGGGCTATGGCTCAGCCTCCTCGACTGTCAATGCTGGTCAGACTACTGCTGGCCTGTCCGCCGGCCATGGCAATGTCACATCCAGCACAGCCAATGCCCTGGGCAATGGCCTGTCGGCAGGTCAGGTTCAGCGCGGCAGCAGCTCCACCAAAAAGCACAACTTCAAACCGGAAACCTATGAGGCCTGCATACAGGTAAGTCCCTGCTAGTCTGGGAGTCCTCTCCTTCTGAAGTTGGATTTGTCTTTGTTTTTTTTTAGTATATTGGCGACGGCACTGGAGCCCTGCCCATTTTTCCGGCCATCGAGGTGAATAATAGCTTCAACAATGAATTGACCCGCGATGATGTGGACACTTTTCGTGGCCTCTACCGTGAGCACTGCGAATCCTTTCTGGATGCTGTGCTCAATCTGGAATTCAATACTGTGGAGTTTCTGCTCCGAGACTTCTGGCGCTCCACGGATAACAATAATCTGGATGACTGCGAAGAGGAGAAATACTTGAGCAAAACCAAACTGTACCTTTTGTGTCACTGCGCAGAAGTGCAAAAGTTTGTGCGCGAGGTGAGTTGAGATGATATCCACCACCAAGTCAAAAAACATATTCTCACCATTTCATTTTAAATCCGCTTTGGCCAGGTGGACTATCAATTCTATCAGAATACTGTGGATGTTATTATTCCGGATGTCTTACGTTCCATACCGAATGCCCTGACCCAGGCCATACGGAATTTTGCCAAGAATTTGGAGCTATGGGTCTGCGATACCATGGTGGGTGTCCCGGAGCAGTTGGCCCAGATCAAGACCAGTGCTGTGTCGGCCTTTTGCCAGACTCTGCGTCGCTACACCTCGCTCAATCATTTGGCCCAGGCGGCTCGAGCTGTGCTGCAGAATGGAGCCCAGATCACCCAAATGCTGAGTGACCTCAATCGTGTGGATTTTCACAATGTTCAGGTATTTGCCAGATAAATCTTTGACTCTTCCAAATCCGTTCAATTCTTTTTTCTTTTAGGAACAAGCTGCCTGGGTGAGTCAGTGTGCTCCGGCTGTGGTGCAGCGTCTGGAGAATGATTTTAAGGCTGCCCTGCAACAGCAAAGCTCTCTGGAGCAGTGGGCCTCCTGGCTACAACTTGTGGTGGAATCCGCTTTGGAGGAATATGCCGGCAAGCCGAGCTATGCCCGAGCAGCTCGACAATTCCTGCTCAAATGGAGTTTCTACAGTTCCATGATCATACGAGACCTGACCCTGCGTTCGGCCTCCAGTTTTGGCAGCTTCCATTTGATACGTCTACTCTTCGATGAGTACATGTTCTACCTGGTCGAGCACAAGATAGCCGAGGCCCAGCAAAAGACCGCCATAGCCGTGATCTGTGAGCGAATGGTAAAAAATTCAAACAAACCAAAATTTGATCAATTCGAAATTTTATAAAATTTCCACTTTCTATCCCAATAGAAAAAAGAGATGGACTTTGAGTTCGAGTGTCAGTTTGCCTACATCACCAGCGACAGCGAGCAGACAACGCAGCCGAATGCAGCCAACTCGGCTGGTGGCAACAATGTGGTCACAGTTGGCAATGAAGCCAAACGCTTGAAACAGGAATGAGTTCAACTGAACTATCCGGCCAACCATAAACCAAAAGATCCCATGGCCGACACTATTTTGGATCTGAAGATGAGGCAATTCATCAATTTGTTGTTGTGCCTGTTGCGCTGCGAGCCAACAGCGGCCTAGCGAGTATTCCTCTTGAGTTGTAATTTTGAGTATTTGTAGAGATTATATAATTATATATATCCATTTACCTTTTTTGGGAGGAAAAAGCTCCTAAATTTCCTCCGCCCGCTCCCCCCACCCTTCCCTCATAATTGCTCACTTCTGCTCTGCATTTATGCGTATGTATTTGTATTTGTATAAGTATGTATGTAATGTATGTATGTGTATATGTGTAATCGTGTCTTTGTGTATAGTTTTAAGTTTTCACTCTCAATCACTTCAATTCACCGAACTCACCAAACTAGCTCATCCATTCACAAATCATCACTGGCTCACCCTAACCTCAAAACATATACACTTTCGCTCTGTCTCTCTCTCTCTCTCTCTCTCTCTCAGCATAGTCACTTAGTTTTTAGGCATTAAAAAAGGCGCGCTGTAATATGTAAAATGGCCCCCGCAAAAAAAAGTGAAGAACCGTCCAGCAGTAAACAGCAAATGAGTCATTTGAAAGATGCACCTGATTCCCCCGATCTCTAAAATGGATTTTGGGAATGGTCATTTTGGGACTTTGTCTGATTTAAGATTTAAGATAAAAAATTTTAGTTTAAGTCAATGTGCATTAGTATTTGTGACCCTCAAACATTTCTCAGTCTATCTCTTTCTCTCTCTCTCTCTCTCTCTCTCTCTCTCAATCCTTTGTGTTTAAGAAAGATTTGTCCAACAGTTTTGGCTGGTTTCACTCAAAAAAAAAAAAAAAATTAAGAGAAGAAAAAAAAAAAAGAATAGTGCAACGCACAGAAAATTGTGTATTATATGAAAAGCGGCACTTTCAAACCGATCAATTGTCTAGAATTTAAGCAAAAAAAAAAAAAAGGAAGAAGAAGAAGAAGCTCAAAGTCGTAACTAGAAAACTAAGTCAAACAAATAGGCCTTAAATGTGCAAAAATGGAATAGAACAAAAAAAAAAAAACTCACTTCAAAAATATCAAGAAAAAAAAAGTCACTAATTTTTTAAATTGTAATTCCTGAAATTATATATACAGTGAAGCAGGTGAAATGATCAAGCTAAAAACTAAGAAAAAGAAGAAGAAGAAAGATTAAAAAAAAAGAGACGAGCTAATTCAAGTATTTTATGCCATTTTTAGGTATTTACTCAAAGGCAACAACAACTCTTTTTAAATGTATTCAAAACAAAAACAACAACAACAAAGAAATAGTTTTTAAAAATTAATTACAAAAAAAAAAATAGATGAGAAAGGCAACTCTTGTGAGTCTATTCGCAAATCTAGTCCTTAGAAATATTTATATTTTAAGAAAGCTCACGTATATATATATGTAAAGATATAGAGAATATACTCGGCCCTAGACGAATATGGAAAAGTTCACACAAAATTGGAAAAGAGAAAAAAATAATATGAAATTGAAATACTCGGAAAAATATTTACTAGTCATTTAATTTATCAGCCTGCCATAGTCTACGGAGGGATTACAGATTTTCCAGGCTCAGAATATTCGAAAGGAATCAATTTGAATACTTTGAAAAATTTCCTTTGAATTTTTCGATTTCTTCAAATGAAACCTCTGAATTTTCTGAGATTCGATCTATTATTAGAAGTTGGAATTTATCCAATCAAATTGGGAATATATTTACTACCGTCAAAAGATCTAAAAATTCCCTAATATTCATCCCAAGATTTTCTGAGATTTGATCTATTCTTAGGAGTTGGAATTTATCCATTTAAATTTTAAAAAAATTTATATACTTTGTGAACAATTTGGGGATATTCTTACTACCGTCAAAAGACCTTAAAATTCCCTAATATTTATCCCAAGATTTTCTGAGATTCGATCTATTCTTCGGAGTTGGAATTTATCCAATCAAACAAACAAAATTTTACATACTTTGTCAACAATTTGGGAATATTTTTACTACAGTCAAAAAATCTAAAAATTCCCTAAAATTTGTCCCAGGATTTTCTGAGACTCGATATATTCTTAGGAGTTGGAATTTATCCAATCAAATTAAAGAAAATTTTATCCACTTTCTGAACAATTTGGGATAATTTTTACTACCGTCAAAAGATCTAAAAATCCCCTAATATTTATCCCAAGATCTGAGCAGCCGGCAGATCTGAGTTAATGGGAGAGATCTATTTGGAAATCTGTTAGCTTCCTCTTCTAGATTTTTGAATTCTCTTCAAATTAATCCAAGACATTGAAATGAAATTGGAGACACTGAGAATATTTTGAGAATATCTAGAAGTTCAGCTGTAAAATCGGCTACTCTAAGATAATGGAATTATGTGGAAATAAATCTTTTGACATGCCTGATGAAATCTCCTTCAAGATTTTTTAATTCTTGGGAAATTAGTTGGCAACAATGAGATTATTTAGAAATAGATTTGATTAGTTGATTGATTTGATTAATGGTTGAAAATTATAATACAAAATGGGCTCTATAGAATTTCAGGAGCTATTTTAAAATTGTGTTTCGAATTTACTGGGCAGAATACTCCGAAATTATGGCCAGTTGAAATATTTTGAGGTACATCTTTTTGATCAAAAGACTTGGAAACTTTCCTAAAAGTTCAAACTTAGATTAGCATATCTGACAAGGCCGGAGGTATTATAATTTTGGATTAAACCGGGTCCAATTTCACTGGTAATGAAAAGCCTCAAATGATCATGAAATCGAACTCAGCTCCTTTCTAGTCCACAGCTCATATAGTTTTTAGCTCTACCTCGATCTACTCGGATTCCTTGGGAATTATCCTCTGGAAACTACTTAAAATTATCTCCCCTGAAAGGTTTAAGTATTTGTAAATCTCATCAATTTTGTGTGACTTTTAAAAAGGTTTTTAATTATCGAAAAGCGTAAACTGCACAAAGGAACCAGAAGCTCAATAGACAAGCTTTTTATAAATAAAAAAGAGAGAAACACTTCTAAAAATGATTGCTCAATAAGAAAAGAAAAGAAAAAACAATATCTATTTTGTTGTTTATAAAAAAAAAAAAATGAAAAGAAAAAGCTTACAAATAAAATTGGAAAAATATTTATGTATGTGAAAAAAAAACAACCAAATGCTCATTTAATTGTTTAGAATTTTTAGAGAAATAAAAAAAAAAAACAATTTTGTTTAAGTTTTTTGTTTCTGTTGTTTTTTTTTTTTTAATTTTTTTTTATACAAATTTTTGTGTTTATTTTTACAATTAAGTTTTTTTTTTTATTATTATCAAATAATTAATTTTATAGTCTTTGAAATGTATCAATAAAATACTCTTAAATTTACATTATCATTTATTTGTAATTTTTTTATATAAATCTTATAAATCCTAGACGGGCCAGTCGACCACAAAATGCTGTTTGTTTTGTTTTTAAATTTGTACTTTGCCTGTTTTACACGGAATCGGTTTCGCACAAGTCGAACCGTTCGCAAGTTAACAATTCTGTGGAAATATTTAAAACAATAGAAAAAAAAAAAAAAAGTTTTGGAATATTTTTCTTCTTTTTTTTTTCGTTGTCAAGTTTTTTGTTTTTTTTTTTTTTTTTGTTTTCGTTGTGGTCAAGAGGAAAATGTTCTTTACTTTTTGGTTGGTCAAATAATCGAAAAAAGAAAACAGATTTGGGAAAATTTACAAAGTACAAAAAAATTATTTAGTTTAGTTTTTCTATTTGAAATGTCAAATCTTTGAGAGATCAAATTTTAAAAATAATCGATTCGAAATGTTAGACTAATTAAGACATGTCAAAAAATGCTTCGTCATTTAAATTTTTGGTGAATTTTTTGTTGAACTTTTTGCTCAAACGTCAGAATGGTTTTGTTTGCATGTCAAGTGGGTTGTGAAGTTATTTTGGATTATTTGAAGATGGAAAAATGGTTTTATTTTTGATTTGTTTTTTTTTTTTTTTTTTTTTTTGTAACAAAAAAAAAAGGCCTTAAATTGATCGATTTCAAAACTGCACACGTAACTTAGATTAACTTAACTTAGACAATAATTGTAAGCGTAGCGAAACGTTGGTTTTCGACAGAATTCGAAAGAATTGTGAATTGGAAAGAGCGAAGTACTTAAGTATTACGAGGGGGGGGAGGGCGATGGAGGCCCTATATAAATGTAAATGGATAATTGGTATACATTTTTTTTTTGTTTTTTTTTTTGGGAGCTGTGCTCCACTTTTTTTGTGTGTTTGTTTGTTTGTTTTTGCCTTGTTGAAATGATTTAAATGATGCGATTGACGAGGGGCATCTTGCGACGGTTGTGTGTGTTGTGCTGGGGCTGGAGTTGTTGCACTTTGACCCGCTGGCCGTATTGCTGCTCTAATTCGCCGGCTGGTCCAATGGCATAGTTGATATCGAGGCGGGCTCTTTTGGGGGAGTTTTGGCCTCCATCGTTCAGATCGCCGGGATGCAGTTCGATGATATGGGCTGGATGGCCATTCAGGATGGTCTGCCGCACAATCTCCTTGTCATCTTCCATTTCAATCGTCTCGTAGAATTCATCCACCTAAAATGTATGATAAGTTAGTTGGCATTTTTTATTGGCTTAAAGGAGCTAGCAACTCACCTCAATGTCGAAATCTCCGACATTCTTCTGGACAAGGAGCTCATGTTCCAAAGGCAGGTGGTGCTGGCTATGATGGACTTGACTTGTTTCCTGACTGACTAACACATGCTCTTCCTGCTCGTATTCTTCTTCCTCCTCCTCCTCTTCCTCCTCGTCTTCGATCTCATCTTCATCCTCGATCAGCATGCCCAGAGTCTCGTCGAATTCCTGTTCCTCCAAGTCGGAGGTTTCACCAATTTCCGACTGCGAGTCCATTTCCACATCGGAATCGGCCGAGCCATGCTTCATCTCGCCACGCTCCAGGGCCTCCAAGTGATTCGGATAGACCATGGCTTCTCGTATGCCAATCGGATCCTTACGCGACCACTTCTGCACCTCCTCATCCATTTTGCCCACACGATCCGGGTTCATGGCCCAACGACAACCCTTGCGCTGATTCCCATTGGTGGCCGGGCGTTCGATCTTCTCGAAGCACTTGTTCAGCGAAAGATTGTGACGCACACTGTTCTTCCAGCCGCTGGGTGCATTCTCAAAGTAGGGGAAATGCTGGCAAAGGAAACTGTAGATCTCCGAGACGGGCAGAGAGCCGGCACGCGAATTCTTCAGTGCCAGGGCAATCAGGCAGGAGTACGAGTACGCAGGCTTGGGGAAGGTGTTGTCTGCCGCAGGTAACTTGACTTTCTGTTGCAGCGGTTTCACTATCCCAAATACATTCGAGTTGTTGTTGTTGTTATTGTTGTTGGCAATATTGACCAGATTGCTGGTATTGCTGAGAGGAGTGATGGCCCCGCTGAAGGAGAGCGGCGATGAGGCCGACGAGGGTCGTCCCAGAGAGCTGGACGAGGGTGAGCCCAGACTGACCACATTCACATTGGAGTGCTGAATTTGGTGATGGGGGGAGTGGGCAGCCGATGCTATGCTCTTTGGTGTGGTGCTGCCCTGTTGGATGAGGCCACGTTTGCTGGTGTGCAGGGTGGCCATGTTGTGCAGGGGACTGGACTCCCGATCGCGTTTGAGCACTATATTGCCATTGGCTGTGATGGGAGCGCCGGCGGCACTGGTCGAGGTCTGTTGCTTCAGCTTGTTATAGGTCACGCTATTGGCAAAGGTGAGACCCCCAATGCCGGGACCCAATTTCACGAGCAGACCACTGGACTTGGGATTGTTCTCCTCGACCAGGACATTGCCATTAACGGTCTGGACCTTGCGCAGCTCGGTGCCCAGATCCTTGCGCACGGCATCGACGGCTGAGGAGTTGCGTCGCGGGAGCTGAGAGTTGTTAGCCAAATTGCTGGATGCCAAACTATTGCCGCTGGCAACCACAGTGGATATCTGTTTGGGTATGTGGGCCATAACCTGTTCGCGGCGCAGCGATCCAGCGCTGACCTTCATTTGGGCCGGCGAAAAGGTCAGGTGAGACCTCTGGGCATCGCGTTCACCACAAGGCGAGGCTGGTACCAGGGAGCTACTGCTTCCTCCTCCTCCTCCATTGGACTGTGTGGACGAAACCGAAGAAGCCCTCGACTTGGTCGGCGAATGAAAGATGCTCGACGAGTTTATCATGGGCATCACCGAAATCGGATTCACACAGGCACCCAAATCAGCCAAATAATCTGGCCAGCCGGCATTGGCACACGAGCCCATCCACTTGGCTGTCGGTGAACCATGCACAGCACTGCTAGCCAGCAGATTCCCATTCGCATTGTAAGTCGATGGAGCACAGTTGTTGTTGTTGTTGTTGTTAATGGACGATATAGTCTCCAGGGTGTGATCCAGTGAGGCATTCAAATCGCTCGAACCCACCACATTGGCTATTTCAGCTCGTAAATCACAATCCAGCATATCCTGCATGGAATCCGACACATAGAAATCCAGCGAAGGACCCACGGCATCCTGTTCGGGAGATATCAAATACATTTATTTATTTATTTTTCAATTAATTAAATCTTTCAAAATTGCAGTCGTTTTGCCGCGAAAAAGAAAAAAAATTCGAAAGACACAAAACATGCTGCAGTGTTGGAAATTAATTAACCGCAGAAAGAAAAACAAATAAGGAAAGCACGCCATCTATCGGACAGTTGTGATTCTAATATTTTGATTTCCGATTTGAGTCATGTTTGAATAAATTTACAAAAGCCAACAGAATTTTTTCTTTAAATTGGATAAAAACAAAATATGGGGGGGGGGGGGGGAGAGAGAGAGAGAGAGAGAGAGAGAGAGAGGGAGAGGAGCAAAAATCTTATACACCTTTATAAAAAAAAAGCTTTATAAATTTGCAAACTTTCGTTCGCTTCTTTCATTCTTTTACGTTTTTGTGGATTCCCCGGAAATTAGGAAAGAAAGTTCATGAAGTCTCGAAAAATATCGAAACCAAATGAAATTGTTTTAATAATTTAAATTTCATTACAAAAAATTAAAGAGAAATTAATAGAAATTTTATTAAAGTTCCGAAAAACATCGAAATTAATCATTTAAATTTGATTACAAAAAAATTAAAGAAAAAATTTAAAGAAATATTTGGAAAAAAAGAAAGTTGATATTTTTGAGTAAATCGGAAAAAATGTTTAAAATTTATTTTAAACAAAAAAAAAAAATAATTATAATAAAAGAAAAAAAAACAAACAAAAAAAAGTTGAATTCTTCAAATAAATAAATATAAAATGAAATAAGAAGGGAAGATTTTTGAAGGATATTTTAAATTAGCATAAAAAATATTTTTTATTATTTTTATTTTTTTTATTTTTGAAGAATTTTGAAGGGTATTTTAAATTAGTACAAAAATAATTTTTACTATTTTTTTTTTTTTCCTCCTTTTTTTAATAAAAAACGAAAATGTAAAATATATAGAAAAAAATAACAATTGAATATAAAAAAAAATATTTATTTAATATTTATTAATTTTTCAAAATATTAAAATACAATCGAAATAATCTCAAATTCCCTGGTAAACAGAATATCTAGGATATTGTACGCTGGACCTAGGGACTGACCCCAAATTATCTCTGTCAAACTGTACCACTTTTTTTTCTCGAAAAAAAAAATTATAATAAAAATTTCCACTTCAGAATTTTCAAAAATTAAAATGATCAGAATCCCGATTCATTTTTCATTTTTTCATTTTGTCTGCTCGAATTCCTGTCGAGACTTTTCCAAGTATTCCACAGTCTATAAGATAATTATCTGTATGCATTCCCGCCGCTGATAAAGGGAAATGCATTTCCCGCGCTCAAACCTACACAGACACATGCACATGCACATGCACACATACAGAGAGAAGGCAAACAAATAGACGAGCCTTGAATTGTTGTGCAAGGAATTCAGATACTTACAAAAGTATCTTTACATGAATGTGAGAAGCAGACGATAAACAAAAAGTGGCAGGAGTAAGTAAAACCAGTTTTACGCGCCAAACTATTTATTTGCTTAGCCAGGCCTGAGGTAGAGGCAGGCAGCAAGGCAGGAGAGGCTAGCAGGCTGGCAGGCTGGCAGGAAGGGGAGGAGGTAGACGGGTAGGGATTCGGTTTCATTCTGTGCTGTTCTTGTGTGGTGCCTCATTTTGTTGCATATAGCACGGATCGCAGCAGAGCGGCGCCGTTAACGTAGAAACTGCAGACCTGACCAAAGGTGGGGGGGGGGGCGCACCGAGATCTCCCTGGTCTGAGAAGGCCACCTAAACCGGATATTAGCAAAACCGAAAGTTATATGCTGCTGATCGAGAGCAAAAAAAAATATAAAACAGGCCAGAGAGATATCTGGATGACTCATATATGCAGGATTCTGTTACATAAAATTATGAAATTACAAAAAAAAAAAAAAATGTAAATAAAAAAAAAATACAAAATTGAATTTTGTACAGACTGCCCAAATGAGTCGAGTGAGGATTTCAGAAAAACCACCACCGGGCATAACAAATGTTGCCGCAACATGTTGCCCAACAGCGTAAATAATGGAAAAATATAAAGCAATGAAAATTAAAAAAAAAGGGATAGAACAAAAAGGCAACAACAACAACGACAAAGTAGACGGCTACATGCTGAGCAAAAAAAAAAAAGGGAATAAAATTATGTACTCTTCAGACAGGCAAAATACGAGAGAGAGCGCGGGCAAAGCAAATGTTAACAGGACATGGCTATGCCTCTGACCTGGGCGTTCGACAGCCCTGTTAATGGCTTCAAACGTGACTTAACAGTGTAATGTTAATTAACATTCTCATGTTAGGCTGAACATTTTTCTGCTAAACATTTCAGATACACACAGAGTTCTGACTTCTGTTCTGAGAGAGTAATGCGAGCTGAACAGAAACAACAACAACAACAGAGGAAAAAACTCTGTCTGGCTTTGCCAACTCAGAGTGGTGTTGTACAGTTGACGACAAAACATTGGGCCAACAGCGTACGAACAGCCAAAGCAGAAATATTAAACAGAGAAACAGAAATGCCGGCTACAACAACAAAAGCAACAACAACAGCGCACGAGGTAGAAGCAGACTGAAACACTTTTTTTTGCTGTGGATTTTATTGTGTGTTTCTACTGCGAAAAAAAGGGGAGTAGGCAGTCAGCAGCAGCAGAACACCAAAATAGTAGCAAAATTTTTTCTCTGGCCTCGTGAGAGCTGCGTGTTTGTGTGTGTTGGTGAAAAAGTATTAGGCGCAACTTTACAGTTAGACACATGTTAGGACACTCGACTTGTGTGTATATGCAAACGAGAGTAAAAGAGTGCGAGCGAGACAGCAAGAGCCGGCACGCAGCCTTTGCCTTTTTTGGGGCCTTGGCAATGTCAAGGTGTCCTTGGACCTGACCTGGGTGGTCCAAAGCCACCTACCTTTTATCATCATCATTTTTGCCAGGAATACCCAACCCAGTTGCCAACTGAGAAAATCAATAGCCTGGACTCTATGCACGACTTGAATTTTTCCGTTCCGCGCTGGGCTGGACTAGGCTAGGCATGGCTGGGTCGGGTTGGCCCGAGCAGACATACACATCCCAGTTCTTGATAAGTTGCATAATTTAGCAGGATATCATAAATTTATGCAGGCAGACACACAGACACAGCGCGGACCCAGCCAAACTGGCGGCCAGGCGGGTGGTGAGCTTTGACTTTGGCGCGCTGTCAACATTATCACAGGCCCAAAAACATTTCGACGAAGACACACCTTTTTTTCTTCTTCTTGTCTGTCCTGTGTTTGCGGAAGGGGGAGGGAGGGGGTTGGTGTGTAAAGTCGCGCCTGGTCTGGTCGGGACTGGGCTGTCTGGGAGCTGTCTGACGCCCACCGTGTGTGCCTCTTTTTTTTTTTTTTTTTTTTGCCTTGATTGACCAAAAACAATATCACATCCTGGGCGGGCAGGTGTGTTTTTTCTGCTTCTTCTTCATTTTTCGTTTTGCTTTTGATAAGCAGAAAAATAACAACAGCAGCAGCGCGGTGACTTTGTAAAAAGGCAGACGATTTGTGACTTCAATTATACTTTTCTTCTTCTTCTTCTTCTTCTTGATCTTTTTCATCATAAGGAGGCCAGGCCAGCTGGCAATCTTCAAGCTGCTGCTGCTGCTGCTGCCAGTGGCAATGGCAGCTGCGACTCTTCAAAACAAAAATGTTTATTGTATGCGATATGCACTTCTCTGGTTATTGTTGTTGTTGTTGTAGGGAGTGTGTAATCGAGTTGGTTGCTGTTTTATTTTTATTGAGTTCCGTTTCATTCCTTTTCTAATTTCTAAACAAAAAAAAAATTGCCCACTTTTTTCGTAATGAAAAATGCTTACAGAGTCGAGGGAAATAGCCAGCTAATTGGTTTGTTATTTCTCCTGTTGGCCCATGTAAATTGGCAGCGATTTTGACACAACATTTCACACACACACACACACACACATGTGTCCAGGCGGGGGGAGCAGAGCTGAACAAACCGGGCAATTCGACGGGCAGCGAGGGTAATAAATTTCATGAATTTTGAAGCGGCGCTCAGCACTGCCGAACCAGAAAATCCTTCAACGAAATTTTGCTACCAGCCTGTATATCCATGCAAGTGTGTGTGTGTGTGTGTTTGAGACCATCAAAATAAAAATACATAGAACAGGGCCACATCAGTGGCAAAGAGAGGCATGGACATTTTGTGAATTGCAGCTGGTTGCTTGATTGTGCAACCAAGCAAGGAGGAGCTGACGATGAGCGGCACCCCAACAGCCGAAGGCTTGCATTTTGTTTCATGTTCATTCCTGTTCGATTGTACAATTTTTTCTTCTTCTTCTTCTACTTCTTTTTCTCTGTCTGCTCTCAACCCCGTTTCGAAAAGACATGCTGCTGCTTTCTTTCTTTCTTTCTTTTCGTTGTTTGTTTTGGTCTTTCTTCTTTTCTTTTCACCTTTAAATTTCTTGAACCTTTCGAAAAAGGCGAGGACACAGAAAACTGAAATCCCAATTTCAGGTAGGCCACAAATTTCCTTCGTCATTCCTTGAAGCCATTTGTAAATTATTTTACGAGTCTCATAAAAAAGAAAAAAAAGGAAAAATGACATCTTGAAATATTTCGGTACCCGGGGTCGGTCTGGATGGCAAGAGCATATGTGTGGCAAATCAGTTTTAAATCTGTCGATTAGTCTGGCAATCTTTGGAATTTCTAAGCTAATTTCATTCATTTCAAGAATTTCGGGTCTAACCTATTTGGCCTGCAGCTGGCTAGCTGACTAACAGGCTGTCTGGCTGGGCTGACTGGACTCATTTGAAAAATGTTGCTAGAATCTATTCTGAATGGGTGGCTGGGTGGGTGGGTGGTGTGTTTGTCACTCACTCAAAGTCAAAGTCGTCCAGAGCACATTGAACTTTGAAGTTTTGCATTTGCTTTTTTCATTTGTAAAATTGTTGTTGTTTTTTTTTTTGTCTGTCTTGTCTCTTCTTGCTCTCTCTCTCTCTCTCTCGTTCTTTGTAGTTGTGTGTGGTGTTGCGGCAACAAAAGTTGCTGAAACATGCAAATTTTGAGTTGTTGTCGTCTCATCGTGAACGACAGATGAGAGAGAGTGGGAAAGCTTTTGATGTGTGTGAATGTGACTGTTGCTGTTTCTTTGTTTGCCACAACTTGTGGCGTTTGCTGGCAAATTTCAAGATAAAAGCGTTTCATTTTCAGACCCACAAAACATACACACACACACACACCGACACACTCACACATGAAACATAAATTCATGTGGCTTTTTACTCTCTGACCAGGCGCTCAGGCTTCTGGCTTCTCGTGTGTCTGCGGTTGGGAAATTGGACTTTAACCTTGGAGATGTGGGGATGAGTTTCCTTGCCTCAATGAAATGAATGAAATCAAAAAAAACGTACTGCCTGTTTGTTGCAGGTCAGGGCCATCAGCGAAACGATTCCAGCCACTGGGCCGATCAGATCAAAAAAACCAAAAAAAGTTTAAAAATCGCAAAAATGGCCAAAACAAGAAAAAAAAAAAACAAAAGCGAGGCGAGGTGAACGTTTGGCCTTCAAAAAAGTTTAAAACGCAAAAGCAGAAGAGCCCGAAAAGACAACAAAGCAGTTGGCAGTCAAGCCAAGAAGAGCAAGCAATATGAACTACAAAATAAATAAACTTAAATAATTACTGAAAGAATTTAACAAAACGAAAAAGACAATACAAAATAAAGCACAAAGTGTCAACGACACAAAGAGCACATTTTACCAAGCGAGAATAATAGTGGCAACAGTTTTAGACGACTTCCCATCACTTCCCCAGGTCGACAATTTTTTTTTGTTCTGATTAATTCTATTTTTTTTTTTCTTTTTTTTTTAGTACACACAACAGAGTCCAGAGCCCCTGTAGCTGGTTTCGCGATTGACTTAACATAAACTTGGCAAGCTGACTGCTGTTATTAAGAATTGGCGGCTGGCTCTCCACTTTGTAGCTAAGTTAAAAACCAAGCAAACAAAAACCCCAAGAAGGGTCTGAAATGTCTTGGCGCGGACCCAAGTAAATACACTGGTGGTGATTCAGTTCCGGTTAATGGTTAATCAGAGAATTGTTCAACGAGAGAGAGAGAGAGAGTCATTTGGTAATTTTGCAAATTAAGAATAATCATGACCAATACAAAAACACTCACACACACAAACAACAAGTAAGCACGGCGAATTGAAATTTAAAATTTAGACGTTAAAAGCGGCGAGCAACGAAGAAACACAACACGGCGCCACCGGCCGGCAACAAAAAGCACATGCATAGCGTGAGAGCCCGTCACGTGTGTGTGTGCGTGTGTGTTTGTGTGTGGTGGTAAAGGGGCCTTCTTCTGCTCTCTCACGTTTGCGAAAAGTGTTCTTGGTGCCAAGGCGCAACAGTAATCTACTCGTATGTTGGGAAGGGGGGCTGGTGGCGCTGCTTTGTCGGCAGCAGCGAGAGAGAGAAAGAGAGGGTCTTGAGCTCAAATAACGAATAAGACGAACGTTACGAATTTGAAAATCTACGATAAAGTCAACCGGCCGGCAAAATAAAAAAAAACCTATATATATATATGTATACATATGTGTATATAAAAAATAAGAGCCTATTAGTTCGACTAAACAAACAGCAATTATACAAACATGTAGAAATATTCCTGCACTCATACAGACATCGTTGTTAATTATGTGGGTGCACAACACAATTCATTTACTTACCGCATATTTATTAAAAAGGCCATCGTGTATACTGCTTGAGTAGTCTTCCAATTCGAACATGTTTGGACTGGATACGAAACGGCCGTTTATTTCAAATTTACTGTTGCATACGCTTACGCTTTGTTTTGATTATTTTCGTATTTTTGCAGCTCGTATATTCCTTTTATTCGTTTCCTTTGTGCACATATATATACACACACATACACAAAACAAGACCCGTTGCACCCTTTGAGTTTAAAACAAAAACCGTTGCTTTTAATTTCACTGAGAATGTTCATCTATTTTTGAGATGGTTAACAAAAACAGAATACAAATTCAGCACCGACTAATTTTGCACGCTTATTTTGGTATTTTGCACATTTCGTTTTAACAGCGCGCGCACCATCTTTTTACATTGGAACGTACAATTTTCCGTTTTATGTTAAACGTTCAATTCGTATTTTTTGTTTCTAATTTTCAATCGTCGTGCGCCTTCTTCCGTCGTACGTCCGTCACACACGAACCACACTTATTTATTGGAACTGTTGGTGTTGCTGTTTCTGTTACTGCTTTGGTCGAAAACAGCGAAAGAATCTATGACTATAGCGTTGTCCTGCTCTTCGGCCGTATAATGTTCCTTTTTCAACACTGGAACTAGTGTTCGCGTTCAGTGTAACCAGACTGCACCAATCAACCAAATGCAACACTCATTTGGGCGTTATTTTCAAATATCAAAAGACCACACCAAAATTACGCTAACAGTCTCTTTTATTGTATTATAAAACATGACAAACGCATACATTTCAAATTGAGAACAATGTTAGTGCATTAAAAAAAAAATATATATATATAAACAAAAAAATACAATCGAATTCGGCAAATAAAAACTCAAGAACAAAAAAAAAAAAATTCAAAATTTATAATATTAAAGACAGTATTAGAATTAGCATAAGCTTAGTGCTTAAAAATGCGTTCCTTGAAACGCAAGGCAGACTGAGCCGCGTGATTTGCGGCGCCCTTTGATTTCTTAGAAGGTGGCGGTGAAGGTGGCATTTCTTTGAAATATTTCGCCACTGGCGAATTGGGAACTTCCCGAAAATATTTTTGAGTAGGTGTGCTTGGCTCCACCTTCATAATTCCCGAAGAAATCTTAATCAATTCAATCACCTTCCTTTTCCTCTTCGGAGAAACTTCCGAAACGGTAAAATAACCTGCACTCGTCTTGATACGATTGACCCGGTGACTGCGGTTTTCATCATCCGAACTCTTGGTTGGAGTCACCTCAACCTCTTTGATCTTCTGTTGCATCTTTGATGCTTTCTTTTTGGACTTGGCAAGCTGCGGCGGCTGTGGTGACAGCTTTTGTGCCAACGATTTTGGCTGGCAAAATATGAAAACATGAATGAAATGAGCAAATAAAAAAAAGAAAATTTCTTTGGTCTACCTCTTCCTTGGCCAGTTCCGGAGCAAGTAACTTGGCGCTAAACTGAATTGCTTGCTGTGCTGCCTGCAAACGTTTCAGGTCTTTGACTGGTTTGGTGGGCACTTCCTGCTCCCGCTCAACTATGTTGATTTCTTTTGGCTTATCGGATGTCAATTTTTTGGTTCCCTTCTTTTTCTTATTACCCACGGCGTTTTGCTGTGAAAATAAAAACCACTTGAGTCTTTGTGGGATTTCAAGAATTTTAGGTTTGATTACCTGCTTAATTTTTTCCAGCTTGGCTTTGTTGGCAGCTTCTAGGATGGATTCCTTATAATCCAGATTGTAGTCCTCAGTCTTGACCTCCCACTTGTCTGGCTCAGGAATTGCAGCTGTCTCATCCTTTGGTATCTCAACCACCACTTCGGCTTGTTTCAGCTCACTCTCATCGCTGGTAGACTCATCTTCTTGGGTCTTCTTCTTTTTGGACTCTGGTACCTCTACCCCCTGGTCGGGATCACTGTGTCCTAGTTCGCCTGCTCCGCAGAAACTCTTGGACAGGCGCTTGCGCTTGGAATTATTCTTGGTGTTGGCCAGGGTCTCCACAAATGATTGGGAGGGATTAAATTCGTTGGAGTTAAGCAGTCCCATGCTGGTTCTCTTTGTCTTGTTGAGCTTAACCACGTCCTCGGGGCTCTGAACGTTGAGAGTTTGACGTCGTGATTTCTGTAGTGGATTGAACATATTACTCAAGTGGGTCAGGTCACAATTGTTTAGGTCATCCAGGAGACCTTCTTCATCCTTGCTCAGACGAGCAGTTGGCTTCGCCACGTGTTCCGGCGAATCGGACAGATCATAGAGAGACTTGCTAAAGCGTCCCTTGGAAGTGATGACCAAGGACTCATTTTTCTTGGTGTCGGTCATATCTCCGTCTGAGTTACTCTCTACCAGCTCCAAGGCCGGCATTTCGTAATCGGGTTCACTCGACTTGACCTGAGTGGACACCAGATCGGGTAACTCTTCCACTGGACTCGTATCGAGCAATTGGGCAGTCTTGTTGAAACGATTGGATTTATCCAGTTCCTGCTGCACGGCCTTGCGCGAAGAATCGAGGTCTTTCCGTGCCTCCAGGGACAAGTCCGAGGAATTCTCCACACTGGCGTTCAATAACTGAGCCGCCTCGCTCAACTTGCTGGTATTCGAGGAGCCGGCACTCATGTTGCTGGTCTTAATTGGCTCAGCTATATTTGGCTCCTTCGTTTCCTCTTCCACCTCTGAGTCCGTGGTATCGTCTATGACAATGCGACTCTTCTTTTTGCCTGAAGAGCCGCTTGGCAAGATTTCACCTTCCTCGACCTCTTCGTCGGAGGAGTAGACAAGCTGCTCCGAGTCAGACACCACAAATGAGTCGTCACTTTCAAACTCCTCGTCTTCATAAATTTCACCATCACTGGTGTCCTCGCTGCCTACGGACTCTCCATCTACAGGCACCTCGTTTAGCTCAATTTCGCGCCGCTCCGAACTGGACATGGAATCGCCAGACTCATAATTTTCCACCACCTCAACTTCGTCAAGAAACTCATTCACAAATTGACCTTCTTCCTCGTTCTCCTCCTCATCGTCATCATCATCACTTATCAACTCCATGCTTAGACCGCGTCGCCTCAAAGGAGCCCTTTTCGCAGATTTGTCCAGAGGCTTCTGTGGTGCAGAGTCTTCAGCCACAGCTTGGCTCATATCAATTTTGGCTGGCGGCGGCATTAGCTCCACCTCAACCTTCTGTATGATGGGTGTGGAGCTGTTGCGGGCCTTGGACAACACAGGTTTCATTGGCGTATCTTTGTGTGTCTCTGCTTTGTTCTTTATGTTTCCAGTCATGCTACCGATTCTGGCCGGGGTCTTTGGGTAAGTCGTTTTGATTTGCTCATTCTCATCAGTTTCATTGACAAAGCCAACTGATTTTTTCAAATTGATTTCCGGTTCCATTACCTGCTCTATCAGGGATTCGTTGTTCGGTGTTGATTCCGGCAAGTCCGAGAGGCTTTTATCAGATACTCCACCAGGGGCGCCCGACAAATTGTCTTTCTGATTTATGCCTGAATCAACCATATCGGTCTCAATATGCTCGACTAAGTCTTTTTTAGGAGTCTGAGTTTTAATCGGTAAATTATTGTTTTCATATACGATAGACATATCCATTTCTTCGGTGACGTCAGTAACCTGCTGAGTCACTTCATCGATTGGAATGCAAGTGGGCTTGGGTGAAGCTATGCCCAACAAATCGCCAGGCTTGGATTTGTTTAGTGATGTATTTGGATTCTCCACAAGGGACTTTTCAGTGGCCGCTAGTGGGGTTGCGAGAGTTTTAGGTATCTGGGTTACCTTGCTATCAGTAACCTGCTGGGGCAAGTTTCCATTGGACTTAGTAGAATCTGTAGGCTTGGTTGGAGTATATTTGTTAAGTAAATTATCACTGGTTTCCATATGGGACTCATTCTCTTCTGCCTTTTTAATAGGTGAGACAGATTTGTTGGCTGCTTCAGACGGATTTTCAGTTTCCATATGGGACTCATTCTCTTCTGCCTTTTTAATAGGTGAGACAGATTTGTTGGCTGCTTCAGACGGATTTTCAGTTTCCATGTTGGACTCATCCTCTACTGGTTTTTCAACAGATGAGACAGATTTGTTGGCTGCTTCAGACGGATTTTCAGTTTCCATGTTGGACTTAAGCTCTTCTGGATTGGCGAGTTCAACTTGGTGGTCTTCCCCTTCCGAGTGCTTTTCAACTCTTGAGACAGACTTGTTGATCAAATTATCGGATAAGTCCGGCTCGGGCTTCTTTCCCTCTGGTTCAGTGGCACCTTTCGGTTCGTCTTGCTTAACAGATTCGCTGTCTGTGGATTCAACTATTTTTGGAACTGTAGTCTCAGGAACTTTCTTTGTAACATCATTGGACTTAGCGCTGAGTTCTCCTTGGTTCGAATCATTAATTAGAGGAATGTCTGAGCCATTTGTTTCCTTTTCAGCCACAGCGGCAACAACCATCTCTTCTGGGATATCTGTTTTTCCGGACGTTTCCACAGTTTTCTGGGTCTTGGTTTTCGGTAGCTTGGACTTCTTTTCCTGTTCCGGTGGACTGTTGGACATGGAACGAGTTACACGCCGTTCTCCTTCTTCATCTATGTTTTTATTTGACTCCTCTGCCTCTCCGGTGGGATCTTCGGTAAGCACCAACTGTTTCCGCACCAGTTTCACTATGGGTGTGCGGGACTCACGTTTCGTGGAACCCTTTATAGCCGACACACTGGGCGTAACGGGATCCGGAGTCTCAGCACGTGCAACCGTGGCTCTTGTAGTGCGAGTTGGAGTCATGGAATCACGCGTATTCAAGCGAGTGCGTCGTAATGACCGTGGCGAAGCGGCTTATGAAGAAAAAAAAAGAGTTAATGATGAAATAATATTTCTTAGAAGCAAATGACTTACCATGATCTTGTGCCATTTCCAATGGTGTCGAGGGACGACTATCAGTATCCAATACAGATAGTCGCCTGGTGCGCGCACGGGTTACTGAAGACATAATAATTTTTATTATTTATTTATTTTTATTACTTTAAGAGATTGTTTATTCAACAAAACTTAAATTATTACTGATTCGAAAAATTATAATTATAATATATAGGGTAACTAGATATTTTGTTTTTCCATTAATTTTAAGTTTATTTGTTCGGTTACACGAGATTGTGAATCGAACACGTTGTTTGTGCATAGCTCACTTCTTTTTTGTCGCGTTACTTTTCAAATCAAACGGTTTCTTGGCATATCCAAAAGGCGGAAAGAGTATATAAAGAAGACGCGAAAAAGAATTCCTTTGAACTAATTTTGCAATTGCAACTTACCGCGAACATTTTCTTGTTTCTCATCTGCGTCCATGGCAAAAAGTTGGCAAGGATATTAATGAATGATTTAATTTTAATTAACTAACACAATTTACAAAAAAAATCACAAAAAAAATATAAACTAATTTATAGCTTAGCCGCGAAATGCACAGCGTTAAACGTCTTGACAACTTTGCACGAGTATGCACGATATCGATAGATGCCGATAGACCAAAAGTCAGCTTTCATGACTGCAGAATTTTTGGAAGTTTTAAATAGAAAAGTAAATTTATAGAAATACACAACTTGTTATTGTTGCGCTTATGATAATTAAATTGTCTTTCCAAATTGGTATATTCTCTTTTGTGAACGCCGATAACGTTATCGATTGGCTAGCAATATTCAATATTCGATATTGCACTTTAAAACCGAAGCGCAAAATGTAAGCTGTATCGGATTATTTCTGGTGTGCAAAAAGATTGGAAACATCGAGGGTATATACTTAAAACAATATATATTTTAATAATAATGGTGATTTTTTTTCGTCTAGTTATCTTTTTTTTAATTTTCTTCTATTGAAGCAAAAAATAATTAAAGTTTTCTTAGCAAAGGCAAAAAAAAAATTCTCTCTTTTTTGAGTGTTAGGCATTTAACTTGACCAATTGATTTTTTCATTTGCCTATTGGCTTTATTGTACTTATTTTTATATCATATTCTGCTTAGCAATATCAGGATTAAATTGACTATTATATTTTTGTACAACACGTGGCGTCGGCGCGGGTGTGCTAGCTGCGCTTTGACCTGCCGCAATATTGTCTTCTTTTGGTGCAAATAATTCCTCTTGCCGTTGCCTTTCAATTGCTTCACGACGAAGTCGCTCTTTGCGTAACCTTTCCAGTTTTAATCGCTTATTATCCTCTGCTTCTTTATCAGCTTCTTCATGGTTTCTTTTTGCAGATTTTTTACTTTTGTTGTGTTTATTTTTCTTGTGTTTCTTATGTTTCTTCTCCTTATGAGATTTAGACGGCTTTACTGTTAAAGGTTCCGGTGAGGGAGTGCGCACACGTTTCCTTTTGCCAGTTTTAATCTCAGTCTTCTTTTCCGGTGGCAATAATGCATTTATTAATGTGAGAGGATCGTGAGAGAGTTTCTGCTTGAGATGCGTTTCTGTCACATTTCTGTCGTCCACGTCCCTCCTTTTTGGAGCCACTTCATACCAACTTCGAACTTTGAGTGCTTCATTTGTGTCCTGGCCTAAGTAGGTCAAATAGCCAATTTGTTTTTCATATTTCTCTCGCTCCTCTTTTTGTTCTTTTTCAAAATCTTTATTTGTGGTCTTAACGTGTGATTTGTAGTCCGAAAAAAAATCAACATGGGAGCTCGTGGAAGTCTCAGTTTTAGTTTCTATATTGTCTTGTGTGCTCGCTTTTTCTGGCAGCCCGGACTGGCGACGCAAAAAGTTGATGCGGGCCTCGCTTTCCTATAGAAATTTTATTTAATGCATTTTGTTTATCATCGCAACTGTTTTGTTTACTTACGGCCAGTTCTTGCTTGGCCTGTCGTTTTTCCTCTTCCTCTCTGGCTTGAGCTTCATCACGACGCACCCGCGCGATGTTGTCCTTCGTGCGTACGTGCCAGCTGTAACAATTTAAGTTTATTGAGATATGTTTTTAAAAATTGATTAATTTTTTATTATACCGTTTTTTGGGCAAAATATTCATGTTTAATAACAGCTGCTTAAATAGTATCGTTATCGATAGATTATTGAATCAACTGGAAAGTGTGCAAAAAAACGTAAACAAAACGCGTTGCGTTGTGAATGTTGAGAAGGCTGAAAGGTAAGTTCTAGCAATATTAATTTAATTGGAAACAATAATAAAAGTACAATTTGAGTATCAAGTCAAAAGATTTAAGCTTTAGTTTACAGTGTGTCACAAACACTCGTTTAACATTCATGTAGATTTGTTTGCATTGTCACTCAGAAACGGATTACGAAATTGTAAGTTTGGTAGTTTAAAAATTAAATTTGAAATTTTAAAAATTGTTTGATTGGGGTAAAAATTGCAATATCAAAAAAAAAAAAAAAACAAAAACACAAAAAAAAAAAAACATTGGAAAAAAATGCTGCACTAACTGTAAATCTGTGTGAATGTCGAGAAAGATTAACTATTTGCAAACGTTACAGCGTGAATGGCAAATTCACGCATTCTCATTTCTGTCAGAACGAAAAAGGAAGGAAAAAGCGCAGCGCTTTGTGCAGGAAAAAATAGTTATTTATAATAATTGATCAATTGTTTTTAGTGTTTGTGCAACAACCATAAGCAAAGTGAGAAAGAAAACAATTAAAAGCGCACACCAGGCTCGCTCACCATGGCCACGGACCAGCGTATTCTAAAGCAAGACGGATATTGCTATTTAGACGTTGGTGACGGAGCAAGCAACGACGATGGTGTTTTGTCTGGCGGAGCACCATCTTTCCCAATACGTAACATCGTTTATCATCCGCACCTGAATGTGCTGTTGGCCTTTGGGGTTAATAATCAAGTGAAAGTTCTCGATGTTAATTCTGGAGTTATTCTTCAGACTTACAAACTCAATACAAATGGTGAGTGAAAAAATCCCATTACCCATACAAGCACACACACATGTCAATATTGCGTTGTATTTTGTAGTTGTATTCGTTTTGATGCGCGTGTAGGGCAAGGCGATTCAAAAAGCTATTGAATTAACTTGAATTTATTCTATTAATTTTCGAATTAAAATCAACTTTTTTTCCATTTCCATTCTTCCGAATTGGCGAAGTTCTGGGAATCATCACTTCTTTGTAGGGACGCATGTGTGCCTTGTTGTGTGTGTGTGTGCGTGTATTTAAAGCTAAAACTAATTTCGATAATAATTGATAGTTGTTTTTGGTTTCGGCGAAATACATATTTTATTTGTTTCTACTACGCAGTTGCTAAGAGCTCGATTCTGTTTAAGATCCCATTTGAAATTATGTTGAAACAGCAGCAAGCAGAATTGCATATTGAGTTTGGCCTATTAAAAATAATTTCTATTTCACAATGCTTAATCACATCTAATGTGTCATCCATCTATTTATTATAGGCGATAGTTTTATACAGGGACGTTATATGCCACTGCAAGATAAAGTCTTGTTCTGGGATGGTCACAATTTGGGATTACGCGGCGACTACAATGGCGTCTTGCTATTGGACACCATATTGCAGGTGCCTATTGTCCAAAACGAGGATTATATAAAGCTTGAGCTCATATTGTCCGAAGCTATCATCTTTCAAAACTGCATTAACGAACTGGAGAGTGAGGGCTTGGAGTGCCCCTGCGATATCAGCAATGAGCTGAATCAGAAAATCAACCAGGCCCAATTGAATACTAAGAAAGGAATCAAAGCCCAAAGAGTGAGTTAACAAATTTTCCGAATTGTGTTGGTTTTAACATTATTTTTCTTCATGCGATTCCAGTGGAACACCATATGTCTGGAGGTGCCTTATGCAAGTCTGAAACTGGTGGCCAACAATGTTGTCCTATTGCTGAAGCGCTTGGAAAGACACATTCCCGTCTTAGCCATAGCTTCGGCCATTAACGAACGTCTCACAGACATGTTGGTTGGCTCACGTGTGCCAGATTTTACATGGAATTTTAATAATTTCCAGCGTGTGCTTATGCATTCGGAGGCAGTGCGTCGTCAGACATTTGAAAAGTGGCCTCACATGGACTATAAATGGGCACTGCCAGATCAAATGGCTCAAGCTGGTTTCTATCACCAGCCCTCGGCCTCCGGCGAAGATCGTGCCATGTGCTTCACTTGCAACGTGTGCCTCGTTTGCTGGGAGAAAACCGACGAGCCCTGGAGTGAACATGAGCGTCATTCTCCACTCTGCCCTTTTGTCAAGGGTGAATACACACAAAATGTTCCGCTGTCTATCACATATGCCACAAGTCCCGCCCTGCCTGCCCCTGGCCTGGGTTTCGACATCATTTCGAATAGTGATTATGCCAATGTACTCTGCACAAGTTGCACCCAAACCGGGGAGCTGAGCGTTTGGAGCATTGAACGCCATCTCAAGCTCATGCAAACCTTCCATGTGCCCACCCTGCTCAAAGATGAGTTCGAGGAGAACTTCGAATGGGTGCGTGTCACGGCCATTTGTGTCCTGCCCAATTCTCGAGCGCGCACCAAGGTCAACTACGTCTACTCCTCCAATTATGGCGGCGGTAGCGGCAGTGCCGGCAACACTGGGAACTCCGGCAGCGTGCACGGCAGCGGCAAATACAACACGGGCATCAATACCCAGCACATAACCTCAACATCGACTCTGCGTGCCGGCGTGATCGGCTCGAAAATCGTTTTGGGCGTGAGTGTGCGCCAAAGCAGTGGCGAAGTGGGTCTACGCATGGTGGTGCTGAACATTGTAGAGGTGGATCGACATAGCGAGACCTCGGCCAGTGTTAGCAATGACAGCGGCAGCATTTCCAGCGGCGGTGGACAACTTAAGAAGACCTCCTCCCAGGTGGGGAGCAACTGTAAGTAGATTCAGTTTCATAAGAATTTTGGATTTTTATATTTAATTTTTTCAATTTGCTAATAGATGCCAACGATCCGAATGCTGTGGTCACTCATGTCAATCTGGATTCCAAAGAGTCTGATGACAATAAATCCTTCACACCATATGAGAAATTCGCTGATGGATTCGACAGCAACGGCTTCGTTTCGGCCCTCATGACCTACAACAAGAACAATGGAGTGGCCAACAGTGCAGATAATCCAGCCATGTTATATGACTTTGATCTATCCACCTTGACCCATATGCTCGACAGCAATATAGAAGATGCCGGACACGGTGGAATGATGGTTTCTTCGAATACCGTCAATGTCAACAATAGCCTGCTGGGTGGACACAGTGGTCTGGTCAATGACATGGACAAGCTGATAGACGAGGTGGCGGCTGTGCAACAGAACAACAACAATAACAACGACAGCAACTCACTGGGCGGCATTTCCAGCACCAATAACAACAACAACATAAATGGCAGCAATGTCAGTGACAAAATAACGGCCAGCGAGGACATTGACTGCGTGGTCGAGAGCTGGACCAGTGTGAAGCGCATGAATGCCCTGTCCACAGACAGTGGCAGCAACAGTGCCGCAAATGAGCCATTGTCCGCTCAGGAGATTATTGAAATTGCCGAAATTATACCCACCAGTCCGAAATGCAATCAACTTTTGGTCAAACTGCAGCGGAACAAGGCTCCCGAATCGGAGACCAACAAAATCATCATGGCCAATGTAGAAAAGGATGAGGAAGAGGAAAATGATCAGCAAATGGAGACTGGTAAGTCTGCCCCATTGTAAGCCTTTCCCAAGTCTTTTTAAATCCTTATGTTTCTCTCCCATTTCAGATGACAACAATTCTGATGTGGCAGCTCAGCTGTTGCTCTTCGACTATGACGACACTCAGATCTCTAATGACTACACTTTGGCCATGACCTTCAGTCGTTACAAGTGCCCAAAACAATTGTGCATCTTGCCTCCAACTGGCCAGGGAGATCAAAAGGAGAGCGGTTCAATTTGTGTGGTCTGTGCCGATGGCATTGTGGAAATCTATTCCCTGGCCGATTTCCAGGTGACCACAATCATTGAGGAGGAAGGCGAACATTTTGAAGCTGTGGTCTACTGCCGCAATCTGGACCGCCTCTGTTGCTGTTCCCGTGAAGGTGGTATGCTCTTCCACTCGCTCAGCGAGGGTGACAACGATTCGGGTGATGAAATGCTCGAACTCGACGATGAATGCAGCACCACCCTCACCAAGACCAATGCAGCAAATATAGATCTGACCGTCACTGACGGTGGACGTAGCGCCGCCGGCTTGGAGGCCTTGGCCGACCAAACCACATCTAATTTAAGCGATGTGATAACCGTAGATGTTGACCAGGCTGGCTCCACCGCCAGCTCGACCACACAGAATGCCCAAGTACAGACCTCGCCATCGGGCATCTCGATGTCAGCCAACAATGCCAACTTGCTGGCTTACAAGACCGAGAATCTTACTCTGGAAGACTTGCGTGTCTTCCACGCGCTCACCCAGTTCGATGACAAGCTGACAGTCTACTCGGCCGAAGTGCCCAGTTGCTGGAACGATCTGGGTCAGGTACAGAAACAGCGCAAGCAGTCTCAAAATCTGCGTCATGGCGGAGATGAACGCGATTTCACACGCACCTGGCGTCTTCACAATGATGCGTAAGTATTAAACACATTAGAGATCACAATTATTTTGTTATTAATGAAAATTTTGCTTCCGGCAGAACCACATGGGACGAGCATATCATAGAACTCAACCTGGCTCAGCCAGTCTCGTTGGGTCATATCGATTTGAAATTCACCGTATACCAGCAATGCTCGAATCCTGCAGCCATTCAGATTACCCTGCTCAAGCAGAACACCAACGGCTTCGGTTATCGCATGAAGGGTCCTCAGCACAGCTACAAGCCCAACGTCATCGATGACAATATTGATCTCTCCTATAGTAATTATTTTTTTTTTTCAAATGAGCTTTAATTTATTTGTTTGATTTTTTTTTTTTAGTTGCCAATGAAAATCCGGTGCTTAGTGAGGAATATTTGTTGGCCCACAATGCCGAGGTGCTGGCAGGACCGATTGAGCTCTCCTCTTGCATTGATCTGTGCGATCAAGGCGGCACAGCCACCCTGACATCACCGAAGCTCTTCAAAACACGCACAAGAAATTTTCTCTTGCACATCAAAACGGTGGCGGATCCCTCAAAGGAAGGTCAGAGCAAGACACGTGGTAGGTCTATCGGATTTTCCATAAACAAAAAGAAGCTAAAAAAAAAACTTGCGTTAATCTGTTTGACATGCCAATAGCAATATACTCCTTTCGAATGTTCAACCCTTTTCTTATTTGCCACAGACGAGTATCTTTTCCATTGACAGGAGAGGCTTTAAAGAAAGAGTATGTGTTCTTTGGCAAATCAAAGAGAGTCTCATTTGTAGTAGTTTCGTTTTTTAATCGTACGAAAACTGTTTCAGCCAATTTGAAAATACCCAAGCCCATACCATTTGGTTTTAAGCGACACAAGCGTCCACATCAGGTTGAATCATTTGTTAATAAATATCAAAAAACCATACAAAAAGCTTCCAATACCATACGAATTGTTAAGGCAGCCGATCTGAAATTAAATCAAATCAAGAAAACTGCCACTTCAACTCATACAATTAAAGAAGGGATATGCAAGTCATTGCCAATGCCGAAAGTACCAGTTTTTATTTATTTGCCCTCTGCAGGGCAGAAATCGAATCCAAATGGTAATCCTTCGACATTGGCATCTCGGAAAGGTATTTCAACACAAAAGTATATTCGTATAGTTTATCAGTTAATCTTTAACCTCTTTTAAGTGTCAATCTCATTTTGTTTATACTGAGATCAATTTTGCTTGGATATTTTACAGGCTGTGATTGGCTCCATGAAATCTCCATAACTGTGCGCGGAGTGAAGGCTCAAAATCGCATAGGCAATGGTCGCGTCCAGCGTATTGCCATGCTGGACAGTAATGGTCTGCTGGAGCAATTGTTTAAGATAGTCAGCGATGTGGAGTCCAGCTCGCTGGCCAAAAATATGGCACTGGACATACTCAATTGGATTTATTTTATACGCCTGAATCGTTTTCGATCTCCCAAATCGGAGCGGATCAAGGGACAAATCAATAAGCAAACGGCTGGCAATATCAACGATCTGCTGGCCCAGCAGTTTGAGTGCATCTGTCTGTCGGAGAAATACATTGAGCAGGTCCTGCGCAACTGCATCATTTACAGTGAGCGCAGCATGGCCCACAAGTGTGTCAAGCTAATAGTGATTCTTACAGAGTAAGTGCGATCCACTCTTTGTATAGATATAATTTAATTTGAATTCTTTTATTTCTAGGGGTGTGTCCAATCTGCCCTTAGAATTGCAGAAGCTATCCACTTTGGATGCCACCATCAAATCGGCCATAACCAATACGTTCCAGGAATTGCCACTGGCCGAGTGTGGCAGTGTGGTACGCTGGTATACCATGCTGGCCTGTGCCACCTCTACGGCCGAATCGCACAACAGTATTTCGGAATTGGCCATTGGCCTGCTCAAGGATATTGCTGGTGAAATTGACAAACGCTGGGATCCGTACTGTGCCCTGCTGAGCACTCGTTTCGGTCTCTATGGCTTTCCATTCGAGCCGGAGATATTTGATTTTGACTTTCCCAATGCCAGTCGAAATAGCTCCGGCTTGAATAGCTGTGTGGCTCTCACCAATGTGATACGCAGCAGTGCCACAATTTTGCCAGTCACCGGCCTGGATATCAAGCGTCTCAGCTCGATTGGTAAGAAAAATACAATTCAGGTTTTAAATTACTTTTTCTCAAAACATTTTTGTAATTTCAGATGGTGTGGACTTTCGTACGTTTCCCCATTTGATACGAGGCAAGAGCATAAGCAATCAATTGCGCGGCTTACTTGAGGTGGTGCAATTGCATTACACTTGTGTTCAGACTTCGGAGGCCACACGGATTGATAACATTGATAGTGCCGGTGGTACCGGCGCCACCAGTGTGGTTATCGAAGATGTCATGATGATGCCGAAACTGGTGACGGCCAAGGAGAAGGACGAAGATCTGGTTGGTGTTTTTTTTTGGATTGTGCAAAATTTTATATTCTAATTTCGATAATTTTTAAATAGTTCAGTGACCTGGTCAATGATGTGGAGTGCCTGGTAGAGGAAATGAAGGACAAGGAAGTCAAGACAGCTTTCAATTCCATGGGCATGGTAAATGGCTTCAAGGACAAAGCTGGTGGGTTTTTTCTTTTCTTATTTTTGTTATAAAAATTTGAAATAATTTGCTAATTATTTTTTAAGCAGCAGTTTCTTCACTCGCTGAACTGGGAAATGCCCTGAAGGAGGAGGTGAAAATAGAAAAAGCCGCCATTGATAAGCTCAAGATTACGAAGTTTTTGCCACATTTGACACTCTGGAGCAATTACATGCAAAAGAAATTTGGCATAAACGAAGAAGGAGAATACGAAGATATAAGTGATATCGACAATTGGATGGATCCACAAATGCTGGTCCTGACCCCAAAACACTATGGTCAGCAACAACAATACCAGCCATCGTCGCACTCAGCTCAGTCTCTGTCTGAGGATTTGGAGAATCCGGAGGGTACGCAGCAAGCTGCCAAGACAGAGACCACCCAGCCTCAGCAGATAAGCACAGAGAGTGCCCAGGATATTAAAAATGATACTGCCGAATGCGAGAAAATCATGGAGCATTTGAGTGCCAATCCCAGTCAGCCCATAGCCTGGCACAAGCTGCTGACGCCACCACCCAAGCAAATGATTGTCATTGATCGCATGCACTCGGGTGCCCGACGCTTTGTGGTCTTGGACTTTGGCCAGCCCATACTGCTCACCGATCTGGTGATACCGGCCTGCGATGAGCTAACCTCGCTGCACATAGACATCTGGTGCTTTGACGAGGACACCGACAGCACCCGCCTGGTTCAGGTCATGGATATACAGACAAAGACTCTGGTGCTCAGCGATATGCAGCCCCCGCCTATTTGTCGTTATCTCAAACTCACCATTATAGGCCGCATAGGCATGTCCTCGACTAAATGCAAAGTGCCCCTGGGCACCTTTTTCGGCCATCCCGTGGTCTTGGAGCACGATGGCTATGGCGATCATTTGGTGCGCTATATCAAACAACCTTTGCCGGCCCTGCAGACTCATGTCAAGGCCTTGAATTCCCTATACGAGGATGTCCATTGCCGTTACAGCCTAGCCAGCTGCAAGCTGATGGAACTCCTGGCTCCCATGCGCAACAGTGAGCTCTCCAATGTGGCCCATCTTACGGCTTTCATCAACAAGCAGTGCGACGAGGAGCTCAGCGGTGGCCTGGATAACAACAAGGTGGTCACTCTTTATGAGGAGTGCATGTTGCTTCAATACCAAATCAATGTCATACGAAATGTGGTGATGCGACTGGAACGCACTCTGATGCCGCAGCTGCACAAGTCCTTGCCGCTTCTCACACCCGCTCTCACCGAGGAGTCTTTGAGAGCGGCTTCGCGTGATAAGCTCCGCGTGCTCAGTCTAAGCCTTGTGGAGGTCCTCCTCCACTTTTCCATTGAATACGGCATCAAGAATATTCTGCCCGTCCATCAGAAATTCAATGTGATCACGGCAAAAATGCTGTTCAACTCGCTGGTGGTCTATGGCGATGCCCAATTGCAGTTGGCTACTTGTTCGCTGCTGGTGCGCATGTGCTGTTTCCAGCCCTGGTGGGGTGATTTCCTGGCTGATACATTCTGCAGTCTCTTCTCGGCTCAGAATTGCAAAGTCTTTCCCCAAGATCGGTGAGTCGGCAATTTTTCAAATTATAAAAAAAATATAAATAAAATTTTGTTCTCCTTTTTAGGATCTTCTTTTTACTGACCTATTTGGGCAGACGGAGCATTGCCATGGGCACTTGCCGGTCCATAGTGATTGATGCCGTGCTCAAGACCTTGGTGAAGCTTTTGGCTCCCATCTCACCCCATTACAAGTTCCAGGCCGAGCAGGGCGCCAGTACTTCGGCCAATGCTGCCCAGCGCAGTGCTATTCTTGGCACACAATCCGACCTGCAGCTGATCACCTGGCTGCTTTTATTCCTGTCTGTCTGCCTAGACGACCACAACAATGATCGCAAGGACAAATGTGAGTGTGTTGGTCAGAATTACAGGATATTTATGTATGTTATTATGTCTGTTTAGCTGCCGCCCGCTGGGACTTTATGAGCTGCGAAAGTGATTTCACCAAGATCCGTCAGAGCACAGCAGCCAACAGCAAGCAACTGCGCTGCTTCAAGAAGCGGGTGATACAACAGAATAAATACTCTGTGCAACCGTATACGGATTGGAGCAAAAAGATCTATATGATCCAGAATGAGGTGAGCTTAATTAGTAAAGGTTTAGTCAAACAGCTCAAGAATAAATTGTGCTCCGGCCAGCATCCGGGCATATTTATGGAGCTCTCGGGCAAATCCAAGGTAAATGGCGGCAACAAGACCAGCAGTCTCGGAATGGGAGCAATGCCCTTAAGTGGTGGCGGCAGCACTGGCACGAGCGGCAAGGTCAATCTCGTTTCATCTAGTCTCTCGGGGAGCAGCAGTAGTAGCAGTGCCAGCGGCAGCGGAGGTGGCAATGGCAATGGTGGTGGTGCAGCTCCCGGCAATGTCAGTGTGGGCTATGCCAAGCCCCCCTCGTCTTCTGGTTCCCCCAAGCATCAGGACTTTGCCTTGGGCTCCGAGGCGGACAGCAACTTTGACAAGGGTCTGAAGGCCTTGCGGATGACCAATATCAAAGTGGTTATACGGGGACTCTTCGCCCTACTGCTGGAAATGGATTTTGACTGCAACATGGATCAGTTTCTGTTGACATGCAAAGTGATAGCCCGCCTCGTGGCTGCTTGCCGCCCGGCTGTGCGTCTCTGCAAAATTGTGACCACGGCCCAGCTGGAGCAGCTGATACGCCTGGCTGTTTGGAACGACCAGCAGCAGCCTTGGGCTGTGCATGCAATCACTTGTTTGCTTCAGGTGAGTTGGATCAATCTTAGCCATTTCCAATAAAATAATTCTAATTAAAATTTTTTTTTTTAAGGATCTTTTGGATGCGGATAAGCAGTATAGGGATAACGATGCCACACCCACCAATGATGGGCTGCGTGCCATGGAGACAGCTGTACAGGAGACCAGAGACATATTCTCTGATTATTCATGTGAGTATGAAGCCACAAATGGTTTACTTTGGACTAGGCAAGAAAGAAAGATGATGAAGCAAAGAAATACAAGAAGAAACTTTTTTTGTGAGTTTGTCTGAATTTTTTGAATCTTTTTTTAGCCAACTCTGCTACCACTTCTTCCAACTCCTCCTCGAACGCACAGGCTGTGTTTTACATGCCGACGGCCAGTGAATTTTATCAGGAGGGTAAAGCAAACAAAATCACACACAAAAGAGTCTTAAAACTTTCTCCAACCACCCCTCTCCAAGCTTTTTCTCTCAATCAAAAAATAAATTCCTCCTCTCCTCTCCTTTCGCAAATTATTAAAAAAAAAAATTTTATTAATTCGCAATTTTTTTGACTTGGTTCTTGCAGCTGCCAAATATAATTACCTGCCCTCTCTGATCGAATGCGATGACACCGAACTGGACGAAATGCTGAATGACATCGACATGATTGAACGCACCAAACCGATAACCAAAAAGGAGCGCAGTGCCTTGTGTAAAAACACCTTTAATTTCTTCTGCAAATCCATATCAATTGCCTTGGATGCTCGCCTAGAAACTGGGCTCGATCTGAATGTGGAGACTCAGCTCAGACGCCTAACCAATCGTACCTCTTTGGACTTGTATTCCTCCCTGCCTCAGGTGGTGACCAATGAGTTTGTGTCGATTTCCACCCCACCAGAGGCGGCACCCTGGCCGGAGTATCTCACCCAGCTATGGTCGGGACCAGAGTACAATGCCACCAACACCTATGTGATGTTTAAGAATGTCTTCGACTCAATCCTCGCAGATCTGCATTACGAGGACACTTGGGTCCACCTGGAGCAGGTATTGCATATGTGGCTCACCCTCAACTGCGAACTGGCCGACAAACCCTACACCAATGGAATCAGTCAGAACGACATACCCAAGATACCCTTTGGAGCCAATGCCGTGCAGGGTCTCCTGCTGGCCCTGGCCTGGCATAATGACATTAAGCTGAGAACCTGGTGCCTGGGCTTTCAGTGTTTGTTTTTGGCCTGCAATTCCCTGCCCATAGGCGACGATGCCACAGTCAGCGATTGCACCCGCATCAACGAGGTGATTGTGAATGACGAAAGCTTTGAGAAAATGCTGTTGCGTTTCTTCTCCGGCTACGGCATGAGCTCCTCCATCATCACAAATCGCTGTGTGAGTCACTAGATTCTTCTTTTTTTTCGATTTGTCTTTGCTCATTATTTTGTTCTTCCAGGCTGGACCTACTATTTGCAAGCATTTGCATGAGCTTCTGCTTTGGCTGCACAGCAAGAGTGAGAGTGGCATTATTCCCTGCAAGCGTCGCGTCAAGGACATTTTGCTGCAAGTGGTATGCCAGCTGGTCCAACCAGGTGGAGCCATAAGCAACCAGCAGGGTCCCATAGATGCCCAAAATCAGTTGGTGCGCGATCTGCAGTTCATGCCCAATGACAAGGGCGATCTCAATGTGGCCCTCAAGATTATTGAAAGTGTCTGTAAGTTGACCGTGTGAGAGAGGTTACTTGGAAGAAAATCTAACCAATTTTATTCCCTCAGCCTTCCTGGTCTACAACAGTATTTCGAATGGCGAGAAATTGCAGTGTCAACGCGGCAATGACAGCAGCAATGCTGGCAATAACTTTAGTAATCTGTTTGCCAATGTTCTCGGTTCGGAGAGCCCCAACAAGCAGAATACCACAATTTGCGACAACTCGCTTATTATCAATTTGCTCAAGCTATCCTCGCACATGGTCTTGACCGAAATGCCCAGGCAACCAAGCGTAAGTCTCTGGGGCACTCAAATTTTTGGTCAATTTTTATAAATCGAATCAATTTGCAGGAGGTCACCATACCCGAAGAGGAAGAGCTTTCCAACCAAAGTCAGACAGATGAAACCAAGGCTGAGCAATTGAATGCCGAGGGTCCGCGCATCAAGGTGCCTTGCATAGCCGATTGGGGTAATTTCGAGTCTATTTGGAATATCTTTCGCCTCTCCTATTTCATAGAGAATTCTTTCTTTTTTAGTCTTGCGCCAGTTCAGCACTATGAATCGTCTGTTTGCTTCACTTTCTCAGTGCTCAACGAATGCCTTTACCATGATGTCTTCGAATTGCTTCTTTTCGATGAAGACCGCCATGGTTCTGGATGAGCCGCAGACCATAGCCGATGCTGTATTCAGTCTGATGATTACCCTGAGCGAAAGGGCCTCAAATCCGCGTTTGGTTGTGGCGCCCATTTGTCAATATCTGGAAGAGAGTGAGTAGAAAGATTTTTCATATTAAAAAAAAAGTATTAAAAATCTGTGCATATTTTTTAGCCACCGTGCAGAGAAATGCCACCTTGCCGCGTTTGCAGCTTTCCGAGCCCTTCCTGTGGTATATCTCCAAGGTCTTGGAGGTGACAGCAGCTGTACAAATTTTCACCCAATTGGGTGGTATCAATATCATTTGCCATAATTTAGTCCGTCTCAACAAGACTCTCATTAACATGCAGCCTGGCCTGGTAAGGATTTTAAGTGACCACTTAATGGATTATTTTTATTGTATTTCTTATTTATCTTCTCAGATATCCTTGATAATGCAGCACATGACAAGAAATACACGTCTCAAGCTCAATCAGCCTGTGGGCAGTAGCAGCGCCTGCAAGAAGACTGGAACCACCACCAGTGTGACCAGCAGCACCCCAGCCCAGACGCCAAGGAATGGCACGGCCCAGTATGATGGTCTGATTAATTTTGCCCCCTTCTCGCATATTGTCTCGGAGAATGATGCGGCCCAGAGTGCCGAGGTATTGATTTCGAATCCAAATTCCACACACCGACGACCACGCTCGCCGGCCTGGAGCTATATGTTCTATCCCAACGAGACTCATGTGGATCTGACTGTTACTCTGCCCACGGCGATACTGCTCAAAGAAGTGCAGCTGGTGCCGCATACCTCCAGTCTGGCCTCCTGTCCATCGGCTGTGGCCCTAGAGTTGTCGCGAGACTATGGCCTGGGCTCTATACCTGTGGGCCCGCCTATGGCCACCACAGGATTGACCTGCATACGTCTCAAGCTGGCCAAGGCAGAGGTGGCCACCAGCATTGTCCTAAGACTTTACAGGTAAAGTTAAGCTAAGACTGTTTCCAGTAGTTTTTGAATTCAAAATGATTTTCTTTCAGACCCAAGGACTGCGGTAATGTGGGCCTGGTGCAGATCGCCGTCTTGGGTCAGACCATCTTTGGCAACCGTGCCCAGTCTAGTCGCGGCCAAGTTAGCTTTAGCTCCCTTTTAGACTGCTCTACACCCTTGCCAGGTGTGAATCAGGACCTCGATGTTCTGCCCGAAGATGATAGCTTTGCCAAGACCAGCATAGGCTGGGTAAGAATTCTGTCGCGCTGCTTCCATGTGGCCGCCCTGCAACCAGACACAAAATTGGCTGACTTGATAGCCTCCTATCCGGCCTCATATCCTGGCTTCCTGGAGGCTTGCTGCTCTCTACTCAACATCATGCCCATGATTCCCAGTCTGGCCCAACAGCATCTGGAGACGATTCTCCTCAAACTGGGCACCTATAATCATGAGCTAAGTCTGCAGCTCTTGCGCACTCTACTTTGGCACACCACTCCCCAGGTTTTCAAATTGTCCAGTGATGCCGTCTGCGATTTAATACACGAAGTAGTTATCACCTCTTCGATCAGCGGCACTGGCCAGATGGTGGATAAAATCCGCGTCCTCCTCGATTGGATTATGAAACTGCATGACAATTACAGCAAGCAGACCCGCTGCAATAATCCTCAGAGTGGCTTTGTCAAAGTAATCGCCTCGATTTTGTGGCGTGTCCAGGAAGAGCAGCAATTGCCTGAACTAGCCGATTTGCTTACACCCGCCTTGTTCGAGACCTGCTTCCAGTGGGTGTCCATGCTGGAACACGATGAACCCTTAAAGGCCAGCTTTGACTCGCTGATTTGTGCTCTCTGTTACATAAAGCCCGAGCTGTTCCATAAACTTCTAAGCAAGGTGGGCATGAACTTGCTTAAGCCCGCGCGTGATCTCACCGATGATACCAAGTTCCAGTTTGGCAGTGCCTGGTTCCGGCGGGAAGGCCGCGAGAATCTAACCCAGCTTTTGGAACGACCCAGCTATTTGAAGACTCTCGCCTTGGCCTGCCAGTCACCATTGGCTGTCTATCAAATGTTGGACTCGGGCCTGCCGAAACTACTGGCCCATGCAGTCTACGAATACTGTACTTTCCTCTTGCCCATGAGCGACAGCAGTGTGTCAGCACAGCCAGCCGAGGCCACCACTAGCCATGCTGCCGGTGTTAGTGGGGATGATGTTGCTCTCACCGACTTTGATAAAGCCGGGGAGGCCGATACTCAGCCTATCTTGACCTGCTCGAATGTGCCGAAGGTCCTCGACTTTTTCTCCGAGTGCTGTTCCGAGGGACCCATGCGAGATTGGCTGGGCACTATGCAGGGTTCGATATTCTGGAAGCCTCTTTTGCAATTGCTGTGCAACACCCACTCCGTGGAGTTTACCAAGACTCTACCGCTGCAGCAATCTTTCATACGATTGGAGCGCTCCACCATTAACTTTTTTACCCGGGTGAGCGCCTGTCATCCCACCAATCAGGAAGCCCTCACCACTCTGCTCATAGGGGTGATCATATCCAAGCCCCTGCGCTGTGGTGTGCCTACCTCCCATAGTCGACCCACCATTTCCGGCTTCACCAGACAATTGGTGCTACAGCTGCTTCTGGAAAATGAACACATCATGGTGTCGGTGCGTAGCAAGCAACCCCTCCAGCGACGCGACACCCTCTCGGCCATCATGAACACCTCCACCAGCCAGAATGGCTCTGGATCCCAGGGCAACAACAACAGCAGCAGCAGCAATAGTCTGCCCATTGCTGCAGTCAATCATCATCCGGCCAAGCGTAGCAGCGCTCACCATGTACTCTTCACGGTCACCACCAGCACCACTTGCCAGGAGGTCCTCCAGAACTGCATCTCTGGTAAGTTGTCAGACCCGTCAGACCCCGTCTCAGTCTTATATTAACTCTCTGAACAATCAACAGATCAGCGCACAGGTGACTCATCTCCTGGAAATACCCCACTGGCCAGCATGTCGAAGACAGAGGTCAAGGCCGAAGCGGCCAAGTCGTGCGTTATGAACTTCAACAACATGGAGGCTGGCAGCATGGAGTTCCTTACGGTGGGAGCTGCTGTGGCGGCCAAGGACAAGCGCATCAAAGATGCCAAGAATCAGGCAGCCGCGGCTGCATCCGCCGCCCTCAACAACAACAACAAGGAGACTCAGACCAATCATGGTGGCAGTAAGTTCGACCTACTCAATTTTTGAGGGACTCGATTAATTGTATTGATTTTCTGCAGAAATCTTTAATGTCGAGGAATTCCTGATGCAAACGGCCAATGCCAATAATGGATGCCAGTTGACCATTCCCGGCCAGCCGGATATTTTGTTGGCTGGTGATGCCACCATTTCCCAGGTTTTGGCCACGCTTCACAATGGCGGCCATTCGCTGTCTTCGCCCTGCCTGATCTTGGATTTGGTGCCCAAGCCTCGCTGTTGTGGCGGCGAAGCTGGGGAATCCAAACTTATCAAGGCCGCCTGTGTGGAGCCGCTGCCCTCGCCTTTGCAGCGCTTCTCTAGAAGCGGTGGCTTATCCATGTTGGCTCATTATCTGCCCACGGTCTATCCGGAGAATACAGGACGCAAGGCCCCCGCCGTGGTTAGTGATAAAGAGAAGAGCCCACCGCTCTCGGATTGGGTGAAACTAGAGCCCAACGATGAGATCTACGAGGACCTGGAAGATCCCATCTGTGAGCCTGCCATCAAACAGGCCACGGTGAGTTCGGTGCCGCAGCACTCGTTGGCTGCTTTTGGTCTGTTTCTACGCTTGCCCGCCTACTCAGATGTTCTGCTGCGTGACAAGCAGCGTGCCCAGTGTCTCCTGCGTTTGGTTCTCGGCGTGACCGGAGACGGTGAGGGTAGTAAGTCAACAAAAATAAAAATCTCACAAAAAAGAACAAAAACTCATGATAATTTTAATTCACAGATGACATCTATAGCCTCTCCCTGGCCCCCTCTCTACCCACCCTGCCTTTCGAGGTGTTCCGCCAATTGCTGGACGGAGTGCCGCTCTCCACCGATGATGGCATGCTGCTGCGACGCGTGGTCATTGAGGTGGGAGCCATGCACTTGGTGCTCAACTGTCTGGCCATTTTTTCGCATCATTCGCACAATAGCAAAATAGGCGTGGTCCAAAGTGAGACGTCATCCAATTCTGGCGGCAACAATGCCAATGGCTCCAAATCTACGGAAGAGCCAACTCCCACCACCTCGGACGATAAAAGTCACATGTACTGGGCTAAAGGTACAGGCTTTGGCACTGGCTCTACCACCCAGTCGTGGAATGTGGAACAGGCTCTGATGCGCCAGAAGAGCGAAGAAGAGCATGTCACGGTCTTGCTACAGGTCCTCTCCAGCTATATCAATCCCGGCGATTGTGTGACTAGCGAACTGCACAGTGAGGATCTACTGGCCTACCATGATGTGCGCGACACCAGCCGAGAATTACCCACCATATTCCATACCCTCTTGCAACAGTCCTGCTTGATCCCAGCACTCAGCTCCTACCTACGCAACGATTCCGTTTTGGACATTACCCGACACATTCCACTCTACCGTGCCATACTCAAGCTGCTGAGAGCTATTTCCCTGTGCAAGCAGCTAGTGCCGCTTCTCCAGCCCACACAAAATGACAATGGCGAGACTACACCAATAGCCGAGCTGCTTAAGAACATGAAGACCTGTGTGGACACCTACGCCAAGAGACTCAAGTAAGTTGGAGATTTCTTTGCCACAGAAATATGAAGATTCTAAATTGTATTCTCTGTTTTAGGGTCAACAAAAAGTCAAATATCAAGGGTCAAACGCAACAACTGACTTTCAACATTGACGATGGCGATGACGAAGGCTTGGCCCTGCTTATACCCGATATACAGGAAACCTCGGTTCTGGTACAGAAAACCACCGATGCCGATGCCCTCACCAATATGCAATCCGATGACGATGGCACCAACCAGCTCGAGCGTGTATCGCTGAGCAAGTCCATTGAACAACGCTATCTGGAGGTGATGAAGAAACGTCAGTTTGACACCTTCGACATGATTGCCGAATCGGATAACAATGGCATACGCTTTGTGGTTTCCCATCACTTTGAGAAAATGGTGAAATTGTCCGGGGATCGCTATCATCCGTCGCGGGTCAAGCGCTTGGCTCAGGAAGCCGTGACCCTATCCACTAGCTTGCCCCTATCCTTCAGTAGTTCTGTTTTTGTACGCTGTGATACTGATCGTTTAGATATCATGAAGGTGTGTAGGAAACTTTTTTTCAAAGCATTTGATTAATTTTGTTTTTGTTTTAGGTGCTCATCACGGGACCCGCCGATACACCCTATGCCAATGGCTGTTTCGAATTTGATGTATTCTTCCCGCCAGACTATCCCAATTTACCCATGCTCATCAATTTGGAGACCACAGGTCGTCATTCGGTGCGCTTCAATCCCAATTTGTATAACGATGGAAAGGTTTGCCTCTCGGTGCTAAATACCTGGCATGGCCGGCCCGAAGAGAAATGGAATGCCCAGACCTCGAGCTTCCTGCAGGTCCTGGTCTCCATCCAGTCCTTGATTCTGGTGCCGGAGCCTTATTTCAATGAGCCAGGCTTTGAACGCAGTCGAGGCACACCCAGCGGCACAAACTCTTCACGGGAATACAATAGCAACATTTATCAGGCCTGCGTCCGTTGGGCCATGTTGGAGCAAATACGTAACCCCAATCCTTGCTTCAAAGATGTGAGTCCATATTCTGAGAATATATTAAGAAAATTTTCATCTTCATATCTCATTTATGTTTGTTTAGGTCATACACAAGCATTTCTGGCTGAAGCGTGAGGAGATTTGCACTCAAATTGAAGGCTGGATTGAGGAGCTGAGCCAGCCGCAATATACTGAGCGCTCCAGTCGCACAATATCATTCAATTCCATGGTATTGCGTCGCCATTATCGTCATTTGCGTGAAGAGCTGGCCAAACTGAAGCCACCGCGTGGCCTGGAAGATCTCGATGCTCCCTTCAATCCAGTGGCCACGCTGCCACCCATGGATGTCTCAACGACTCCAGCCTCAACCACCAGTAACACCAGTAATGCCCAGAGCGATTCACCTGTACCCGAATTGAATTTAGTGACCGAAGATGATTCCCTGTTAAGCGACATGGATTCCACCATGGTAAACTCGGCCCTTGAACTGCCGCCGAGTAGTGTGGATGACTTCAATATGACTGTCATTTGTGAGCCACCCGAAGTGCTGGCCGCTGCCGATGAGGAGGTTATCGAAATCTTCAGTGATACAGAGAACGAGAGCAGCATCTGGCAAGAGAAGGATGAGGATATGCCCTGAATAGAGCTGCCGCCTACCATTGTATAAATTAAATGACACTTAAACCAGCTAGCCACTTGGCCAGTCAAGCAAAACAATTTGACTGTTCTTGTGCACACTAACTAGATCAAGTTTTACTTGTTTAAACACAATTTTTGTTTTTCTGTTTTTAAATATTTTTTATTTTTTAAGCGTGAGACTGCAACATGAACTTGGTGTGCTTTACTTAAAAAAAAAAAAAAAAGAAAACTAAAACAAAGAAAAAGATTAAATCATCCTATTAATTTAAAAAAAATATATATATCAAGCTATCCATAAATACCAAACAAATGTATGAACAATTTCGAAAGAATTATATATATATAAAAAAAAAAACATACAGATAATATAAAAAATCATTACACACAAAATTGCATAAAATACGGATTTACTTATTGTACTTTTTATAAAGGCTTACACACACACACTAACCCACTCAAAAGTACACCCAAAAATCCATGAAAATTATAAGAAATTCAAATTTATTGGTCTGTGAGGAAAATTTTTAAAATTTCCCGCGACACAATATATATCAATATATATGCAACATACAAGAACGCCACCAAATTAAATAAATGTGTATTAAATTATGTAGTAATTTAGTTACAAATTTACAAAAACAAATGCAGATTTTAATTCTACATTTTGAAATAAAACGCATGCTACAATTTGTTTCCCCAATTTTATATTAGTGCTTTTTTTGTTGGTTGCCTTTCATGAAATCCATGGAATTCTTAGGAAATTACTGGATCTTCCATGAAATCAAGATATTTCTCTATAAAATTGCTTTAATCCAAGGCCTTGTTTTGATGAGATCATTACTCTGTGCCAGCTTGAATTGTGAAAAACGGTAGATCACAAATTTTACGGAACCCAAAAGTATACAATGAAAATTGTTTATGATTTCGAATTTAACAGAAATTTTCTGATCTGCTTGACTGGAAAGAAGAATACTAAAAGTTAGACACTGACAGAGTAAAATAGAATTTTTCCCTATTATGAATATATTTAAAACTATCAGAGAATCCTTCTTCCATGACCCACCAGACTGGTGCAACAAAATAAAATTTTGACCTAGAGGTAAAGTACTCTTAGTATTGAACAGATGATATTGTCGGGTATGAGTTGGATATGGCATCCCAGCCTTTGTTCGAGATTTTTTTCCTGCTTAAAGAGTTCCACTTCCAAGGCCTTGATTCGTTCAAATACTTCGATAATTCGAAATTGATATTTTCCATAAAACCAAGGATAATATTTAAATTCAACTTAATCTGTACTCCCTTACTAAATCGACCACTTGGTGTGATATATTTGAAACAGAATGCTTAAGTTGATATTATTTATTTGAAAGGGAATGCTTTAAATTATAACTAATTATTTTCCTTTTCTTTTTCATTATTGTTACAGTTTATTTTTGAAGAAATTCCAAAAGATTTTTGCCTAAAAATAACTGCTTATGATAATAAAAGAATTGCGCAATGAAAACGAATGTCAAAAAAAAAAGATGTAAATGCAGCAACAAATAAATATGATTTTATTTACTTTTTATTTCTGTTTCGTCTAGGCGCTAATTCTTTGTTCATTCTTATATTTTCTGTTAATTTGATGATTCGAAACGAGTAGAGAAATATCCGAAGACTCTTGCAATGACGTTTGTAGGGCTTATTTACTTTATAATTGAAAATGTCTATCGATCTGATGGGAGCCTATAATTGCGTCTGTCCCAGTTAAACTGGTTTCTTAATTCACGTGCTATCTTAATTATTATAATCTTTATGTATCAACAAAAGAGACTATGGAATAATGTAAGATTTTTATCATGTTTAATATTTAATTGCTTTCAACATTGCTCTGCCTTGGATACACCACGCATTTTCAAAATATTTTTTTTTCGGATCTTTTCAGGTGCTTTTTTTTATCAGAATTAAAAAACAAATATAATCTTTATTGCTGACAATTTGGCAATTTTATTAAGTTATCAGAAGCATATCGCCTCTCACATATTTAAATTTCTGATTAGCTCGGAACAGGCAATTGCCTGTTGCTCCAATTGCGTGTGTGAATTTTTTCCTCTCAATTCTCTCGGGGAATTGCACAAAGTCAATCAGCTGTGCGGTTCGGTTGGGTTCGGTTCATTATTTAATAGAGCATGAGTACGGGAATAGAGCCATCTAACTCTTTCTTGGCTCTCTCAATGTTAACTGTACACTCGATTGAGCAAATTTCTACAGCTTTCAGTCGAATCTTGCACATTGGCCTGTGGCATAAGTTAGCCAGACGTCGACCTGAATGGAAGTGTTGCCAAAATTGTGCTCCTTCCCGAACCTTTTAAATTAATTCAAAAATTTGTGCTTGTTTTATGGCAGGCCAAAGGATATTTTCCTGAGCCTTTAAGACAACGTGAAATAGTAATCTCGAATCATGGAATTGAAAAATATCACCATCCAGAGTGGTGACAGTGTAAGTATATTCTCAAGGACTCCGATCCAGATCGGAGGCAATAAATTTGTGAAATTGAATTTGCCTTAAGTGTTTGTTTACATAACTAAATAGTCATTTTTACATGACTTCCTCGATATATTTTTGTCAATTGCTTTTAATTGCTTTTCTTTTGATTGCTATCGGTTTATTTTATTTTATGCCTTCGCCGTGTGTGCGTGTGTGTTTATTTGATTATTTCTTGTGTTCTTTTGTCTCACTTTGAATTTGGCATCGAAAACTGCGCCTTTTTTTTATAAAATAGACTAGACTGTGCAATTTTTAGCGCTCAAGTGAAAAACATTTAATTTATAATAATTTTCCAAATTGATCAGTTCAGCAGAATTCATATTTAATTGTTGGGATTTTTCGTAATTATTTGTGAAATTTTTTTCATTTTGAAAATTTGTGAAAACTTAAAAAGTTTTCTTTCTATATATTTTTTTTTTTTGCATGGAGCAATCTATCATAATCCATCAATAAATTCATAAATATTTATTTAATAATTTGAGTGACAGCTTTAAAGAGCCAATCATTCAACAAAACAGTTCCATTTGATGGATTGTTTGCTCAGAATAAACTAAAAAAAAAAAAAAAAAAAAAAATACAATGAACTTTTAAGCGAAAACTGTTTCAATTTACAATTGATTGCATTCTTGTGTCTGGGAGCTTTCATCTGGCAATTTATGCTATTAACAGCATACTGATTTATAAGCTAGTCAAGTGAATTAGTACGCCGTGCAGTATTTATTAGCTTATAATTTATTACTTAATTAGAATTACAACAATAAGATAAAACAATGGGCTATTCTATCTATGATGAAAACAATATACTATTTTTGGTAAAGCATTCCTCTTAGATTTATAAAAGTTTAACCAAGCCGGAAGATATGTCGCTTCTGGAAGGGGGTTAAGATTGATATGGGTTTCCTCAGGAGTCTGAGTCGATACAGCTATAGTCTATAGTAGTCTAATTAAATTAAGAAGCTCCTGAAATATATATGTATATCAGTCTTGATTTTATATACAAAATTTAAATGAGTTCAGTCATTCAAGTGCGAGGTTATTGCTAACCCTGACTTAGATTTGTGTGACAGCTATGCATATGATAAATATCTGATCCTAACAAAACTTAGTGTATATATGAACTATCATATAAACTTTTTGTGTAAAATATTTGCGCGAGATCTATCGGAGTTATGACAGAAACCGATTTAATTTTGTATGACACCTATATGATATAGTAATTCGATCCGGTCGGTTTTGATTAATATGCAGACTATGCTAGTATACCCAGTTTCATTATGATAGCTTTTAAACTGAGGGATTAGTTCCCTCAAATAGACAGACTAGTTTCTCGCAGAAGAAGCCTCAAATTCCCAATGGCCTTGTTAGATATCTGATAAATCCAAGGTATATTCTTTTTTCAAAAATAGTATAACCAAGATATGAGAATGCAGCATCAAATGCCGAACATTAAATCCAGTCGAACTGATACTCACGCTCAATTAGTCACAAGTAGCCAACTCCAACCCCCTTTCCGCCCCCTCCGTTGGGAATGTCTTGTCTGCCAAACGAGCTGTCAATAAACCATAAGGGGAAGACAAGCCGCAAGCTTCGCCTCTGCAGGGCAAAGTATTTTGCTATAAAACAAAAAATTATTGTATGGGAGTTTAACTAACTAGCCATTAAAATATGCTAATTTATTACAAAATTAAATTATAATTTTGCTTGTATAAAAATACATTTTTTTTTTTATAATTATATGATAGATTTGCGGTTCTGATTTAGTGAATAATTTTTCCAGGTATTTGGGAAATCTGAAACTCATTTACATAAGTAAATAATGAAATGTATTTTTAATAATTGTTAAATCATTAGAGACGCCTGATTAAAATCGAAGAATTTTGCTTTATATTTCCTTAGAATGATGTGGCCAAAATGAATGATCTGAACAGACCCGCGCCTGTGGGTGGCGGACCGGAGAGCACGACAGGCCATGCGGTAAAGGAGAAATCCAAACCGCAATTACTTTATGCCATCAATGATAATCCACCCTGGTATTTGAGTATTTTTCTGGCCTTTCAGCATTATCTGACCATGATTGGGGCGATTGTGTCGATACCTTTTATATTGACGCCGGCCCTGTGCATGTCCGATGAGGATCCCAATCGTGGCATTATTATTTCCACGATGATATTTGTGACCGGTATTGTCACCTATTTCCAGGCCACTTGGGGAGTTCGCCTGCCCATTGTTCAGGGTGGCACAATTTCGTTTTTGGTACCCACATTGGCAATTCTATCACTGCCTCAGTGGAAATGTCCCGCCGAGGAGGAAATGAATGCCATGGATGAGGAAGCACGGCAGGAGCTTTGGCAGATTCGTATGCGTGAACTTTCCGGAGCCATTGCAGTTTCAGCCATGGTGCAGGTGGTTCTGGGCTATACCGGGTTGGTGGGAAAAATCCTGAAATATGTCACACCCCTGACTATTGTGCCCACGGTGTCTTTGGTGGGTCTCACCTTGTTCCAGCATGCAGCCGATACTGCCTCCAAGCATTGGGGAATAGCTGTGGGGTGAGTTTGACTAGGGCTACATGTCTGTTTAGATTTTGTTTTAAACAATTTGTTTCCCTTTAGCACCACTGGCATGTTGACTCTCTTCTCCCAAATCATGTCCAATGTGACCGTGCCGGTCTTGGCCTATCGCAAGGGTCACGGTTTGGAAGTGCGTCAATTTCAGTTGTTTCGTCTGTTTCCTGTTTTGCTTACCATCATCATAATGTGGGGTCTCTGTGGCATACTCACAGCCACCGATGTCTTTGAAAAGGGTCATCCATCGCGGACCGATGTCCGCCTAAATGTACTCACCAATGCCAAGTGGTTCTACATACCCTATCCAGGTCAATTTGGCATACCCTCGGTGACCTTGTCGGGCGTGCTAGGCATGCTGGCTGGCGTGCTGGCCTGCACAGTGGAATCCCTGAGCTATTATCCCACAGTCTCACAGATGTCGGGGGCGCATTCTCCCCCCCTACATGCCATCAATCGCGGCATAGGCACAGAGGGCTTGGGCACTGTTCTGGCCGGCCTGTGGGGTGCTGGCAATGGCACCAACACCTTTGGCGAGAATGTGGGCGCCATTGGTGTGACCAAAGTAAGCAGAGTCCAAATTTATTTTTATGCTTAATATATCTAATTTTATCTGGCAGATCGGCTCCAGACGTGTGATCCAGTGGGCTGCCTTTATAATGCTGCTGCAGGGCGTGATTGGTAAATTTGGAGCTGTCTTTATATTGATACCCGATTCTGTGGTTGGTGGTATTTTCTGTGTGATGTTTGGTATGATCATTGCCTTTGGCTTGTCCACCTTGCAATATGTGGACTTGCGTTCTGCCCGTAATCTGTATATTTTGGGCTTGTCTATCTTCTTTCCCATGGTCCTGTGTCCCTGGATGCAAGATCATCCTGGAGCCATAGATACGGGAAATGAGACTGTGGACTCCACATTGTCGGTGCTCTTGGGCACCACCATTCTGGTGGGCGGTTTATTGGGCTGCCTGCTGGATAATATTATTCCAGGTGAGTCAGAAATGTATTTCAAAAATTACAATTCTCATTGGGTTTTGTGTTCTAGGCACACCGGCCGAGCGTGGCCTCATCGAGTGGGCAAATGAAATGCCTTTGGGCGATGACAACATCAACGATGGCACGGCCACCGATTATGATTTTCCCCTGGGCATGGAGGCCATCAAACGCTGGAAGTGGACCTATCATGTGCCCTTTATGCCCACCTACAAATTGCAAAAGCAAAGTTAAATGAAGTCTGCTGGTCAGTTTTTTTTTCTTTTTGTTTTGTTTTATTTTTTACAAAAGAGATTTTTATTTTTTTTTCCATTCAGTTTTTTGTTCTAGGTTTTTATTTTTATTTTTTCAATTTGAACTTCAAACTCTACAAATGTTTTGTTTTTGGACAAAAACATTTGCTACTCTACATTTAAATTCGCTTATTGTTTTTTCTTTTTTTTCTTCTCTAATTTCATCTAGGCTTTCCGTTCACAATTTTCATATTTTCTATTATTTTTCAATAACATGAATATTTTCTGGCAAACGAAATATTTATTTATTTTGTTTTTATTAATTTTCAATCTTTTTCCTAATCAGTTCTGTATGCGAAACTCATTCGAAATGAGTAAATTAAAACAATTTTAGTTAAAATTATTATTTAAAAAATTTTAACAAATTTTTGCCAACTGCATTTGGGATAAAACTCACACAAAAAAATAAAAAAAAAATTGTGTAAAAAATATTTCAGTTTCGAAACTTTTGCTGTCATTTCTCACTGTGATTTCTTTTTCGCTTATATTTTTGTTATTTACTTTATTATATTTCGTTTAGTTTAAGTCAATTCATTGTGGCTTATAAAATAAATAAACTTTATACTAAGATTAACTCTATAACCGCCGAAGGAACCAAGGCACAATCATTTGAAAATCGTATTACTTCGTTACATTTGTTTGATTTCTTATTCTTCTGATTTAACAATTTTTTTTTTTTAGCTACATTTTAGATATTGTTGAAACGACTGTCTATAACGTTCGAACTACAACTACAAGCAATACAATTTGCTTTTTGTCTAGACTGTACTTCAAGCAGAAACTCGCAAAACGCTTGAGAAAAATGATCATAGTCTTTGTGGTGATTCGAAATGGCTGGGAGATCTGCTTGATGGAATTTGAAATTTATTTTTCAAAAATTCCAGATCAACACTTTTGGCAGTCATTTGGCATATCTCTCTTTGGAGAGATATAGAAAAGATATCTGAGAGTGTGTGGCATGGGTTGCTTAGGAATCTGATCAATTATTGCCCAAACTTTGAATTTATCTAGCAAATTGCTTGCCTATTTCTGTTTAAGCTTTAACCTTTTCATTTTTCTCTATAAAAAAATATCAAAAATTATTATTACTAGATATATGAGATATACGAGAATATATTACATACATATAGGCATGCATACCATAAGTATGTATGTACCGCTAGTCTAAGATGTGAAAGATTATTGGCTTAGAACTTATTATGATGCTGGGCCTGGGGACATTGTTGGAGCTTTTTGAGACCGGGGCCATTGCTGCGCCAGGACGAGGCCGAGGCTGACGATGAAGCGGATGCCGTCGTCGCCGTTGCCGAAGAATTCGGCGGTGTCGTCGTGACAGCTTTTTTCCTTTTGGTATAGTAGCAGAAGATACAGAAGCCATTCTGCGGAGTTGTACATCAAATGTTTGTGGGACTGCGTGTAGCCGACGAGGTGCGGTACCGAGAACCGGAACTAAAATGGGGAAAATGTAGAGGAATATTCTGTAGGAAGCGTAGAGAACTTGACCTACCGTGAAATGCTGGAAGTGTAGTCCCGAACGGGTGTACGAGCCTCGCGGCGATGGTAGCCGGTGCTGCTGCTGCTGGTTGTGGTGGGTTCTAGCAGCGACATTGTCCGGTGATCATAGGGTCGTATGGAACGTCTGCCTAAAGTGGCATAGCTGTCGATGCCATGGCTGGTGCCGGCAGCACTGCTGCCACTGCCTGAGGGCACGGTACCGTTGAGAGTGTAAGAGGAACGTCGCTTGGGATTGTAGGTGTTGTAGTAGTTGCTGGTGCTGCTGCCGCCCACGGCCCCATTGCTGGGACTGGAGCTGGAGGAGCTCTTGTAACGCAAGGGTACGGTGTAGTCATGGTGATCCATGCTGGAGCTGCCGTAGCGCTTGCTCAGGAACGAGGGTGAAGTGTTGGTGCGTATGTCATTGAGACTTTTGCGCGGTTTACTGGAAACCGACGATGAGGAGTAGTCGAGGGGGGAACGATAGACCGGTGGCTTCAGCTCTGTGCCTACAGGACTCAGTTTGAGTGGGCGGAAAAACTGCTGATTAATGTCTGGTGAGGCGGCCCGTGCCTCAGGCTCGGCGTGGAGCTTGTGACTGGAACGGGCCTTCACGGCCGCCTGCTGCTCGCGGTAATAATCACGCACCGCCGAGGGACCCACTATGCTGCTGGTGCGACGTGGCTTTTGCTCGTTGAATCGGCTATAGAAACTGCGTCGCTTGATGCGATCAATCACACTCTCATTCGGATCGGAGCTCTCGGAACAGCGCGTGGGCGAGGAGAGCTGAGAGGCTCGCGAGAGCCTGGAGACAGTGGGTGAGGGTGTGGCATGTAGCATATAGTTATCCTCGGAGCAAATGGACCAGTTGTCAAAATACAGTTCCGGCTCCTCTGTGGGTGACAGAAAGGTGGAAGTGGACGCACAGTCATCCTGATAGCTGCGCGAATCCGATGAATAATTGGCAATGTTCTCGAAGGAGGGCGTCAACATGTTGTTGCGATTGATCTCATGACCCGAGGTCTGCGAAGTGTGCAACGATATGGAATTGTTGTTGGTAGAACTGCTGTTGTTATTGTTATTATTATTGGCCATATTGTCTACTGACTGCTGTCTGGAGCTGTGGCTGGAGGCGCTCTTCACAGCGCCCGGATAGGGTGGCAAATTGGAGTAGAGACCATTGCCATTGATGAGAGTAGGATTGGTTTTAGCTCCGCGATAGCTGCTGCTGCTATTGTTGGTGGTGCTGGTATTGGTGGTAGAGGCCGTGGTGAGGGTGGCTGAGGTGGTGGTAGCACTATCCAAGCGTTCCAGCTTACTCAGATCAAGCATGAGACCCTTGCGCTTCTCCTTGTTGCTTTGACTGCTGCTGGCCTGCTCTTTGAGTGACTGCTTGGGTAATTGATTTTGTATGCAATCCGGACAGGCTGTCTCGCAGTTGCAGTTTTCCTCAATACCTTTTTTGACCAGCGCTGCTGATGTCGTCGTGGGCGCCTTGCCACTGGCCAGGCTGGCTATGTTCTGGTAAATGGGCGAAGTGGGCGTCTCTTCTCGTATCTGCCGCTCTATATTGCTGGTGGAGCGTGTGCTCCGCACTCTTCGCTGCTCACTGCTCTCCCGATCAAAACGCCGGAAGAGTCCACCCAATCCAAAGAGGCCCGATCCACTGTGCTTGTCATGCAGCTCCTCGACGCTGGCGGCACGCTTCAGGGCCGTCGCCGTCTCCTTCTTGCCATTCTGCTGGGCCTGGGAACGCGGCACTGAACGCTCGCGCAGGGAACGCAACATGGTGTCGAAGCGGGAACGCTTATCAGACCGTTTATCTGTAGTCTCCACAGACTGTGACACATTCGGTGCCCCCTCCAGGGACTTTTCCGCTTCAAGGGATTTCTTTTTACGCAAAACGCTTGACTTTTCTTTGCCTACACGCTCTGGTGAATTGTGCTCTGGGGAATTTTGTTTGAGGCCACAAACCAAACCTGCCCCGGGCATGGCGGTGGGTGTGGCTGCCTTTTTCTCTTTGCTCATGGCCGAGTCACGCAGTTTCTCAAACTTTTGCCCGATTGCATAGAGTAGACCTTTGCTGGGCTTCTTCTCCGGTGACTTTTCTTTTGCCTTTATCACGGGACTCGATTCTTTGGAACTGTCCACCGGAGTGGTAGTGGTTGTTGGCGTGGTGGGTGTCACTGGTGTGGGTGGCACTAGCTTGGATTTTCTGGATACCTTTATGATTTTCTTAATGGTGGTTGGCCTGGAATCACTGGACGAGGAAGTGTCCTTTTCTGTCTGTCCACTGGCTCCAGTCGGAGTGGCCGAGAGACTCTTCTCCTCCGAAGTGGACTGTCTGGAAGTGCTGCCCGACTTGGAGCTGGGCGTGGTGGTCTCAGCTATGCTGGGTATAGCAACGCCACTACGTGTGACCTTTCTCAGCTCCTTGGGTGTGGCCAGTTTGGTGGTGGCCGGATAACTCTTGGGTCGAATTAGACGACTCTCGCGTGGTCCAGCCGAGCAATCCAAGGCATTTGTTGTTTCCTGGCTAATGGTGGTGGGAACTTTGCTGGGTAGCTTAGTGACTGGAACGCTGGAGACGGGCAGGTCAGTGGGTGTCTTCAGACTCAAACCCAAATCTTTCATGGGATATGATTTGGGTCGTTTTAACTTGGTTTCTTTGGGCAGGGTGCCTTCTGCGCTCACCTCGCCCGTGGGCGTCTTGGCTGTCTCGGATTTTTTTACTACCTTTTTGACCTTTCTTACCAGAGTGGTCGAAGTTGTGTCTAACTTGGCCTCCTGCTCAGTGCTCAGCTCTTTGGTCTTCTCCTTGGCCTTGGCACTCTTTACCTTCTTAATGGTGACAGTCTGCTCACTGTAGTTCTCCTCAGTCTTCTCAGCCAAAGGCAGTTCAGAGGTATTTTGCTCCGTGGAAAGGCGCTTCTCTTGCTGGGTGCGCACTGCCGACAGTAATTGCAGTTCCTGGAGGATTTTATCGGCTAACTCATGCTTGTCCAGTTCGGTTTCCAGTTCCCGAGGTCGTGACAGACTGCGACGCTTGCTCAATTTGCTCGGGTTGGGCACTGAGGTTGAGGCTGCTGGTGGCGTTGTTTCCGTCTCGGCCTCATCATTGTACATTTCCAGGCTCTTGTTGCGAGCATGTCGCTTGGTAAGATTCACACCGGCCTCCACATTTGGCAGACTGTGCTTGCGTTGTCTCAGATCTGTGTCATATTCACCGCTTTGACGGTCAGCGGATTTCTCGCGGATCTCCCTCAAGACACTCTGAGTCTCACGTTCTCTTTGCCGCCGCTCGCGTTGCAGATATGAGTTCTCATCGCCGGCCACTGTTGGTGGGGGCTCGTCGAAGAAGTCGGGTCGCAGAAAGCGTGAGATTCGGCGCTGCGAGGAACGTCTACGCAAGGAGCTGGTGCCATCGCCCACGCCGGCCAGACCAGTAACCGACTGCGGCTGTGGGGGCGGAGATAGACAACCACTCGGTGGACGTCCCAAGGCAGAGCTATAACGCTTTTGCGAGCCCGTCCCCTCCGCAGATTCCTTAGTTGCCGGTGTGGTGGCTGTACCGGATTTGCTTAAATATGGTGAATAATATTTGTATTTGTCGTTGATATCGCTGGAAAAATTAGTGTGGCACAGCGAGGACTTTCCATAGTCTTCGCGACAGACACTGCTGCTACGACTCTTGGCTGTGACGTCCGGGAGACTGGGTGCCGGTATGGCCGATTCGTAGTCATAGCGGCTGCGACTCAAGCTACGCCGATAGATGGCGGTGCTGGCCGCCGTCGTCTTGGGAGCATCGGTCAAGGGCTTGACTGGCTTGGAGGTCACAGTCTCCTCCTCTAGCATGGACTCGGGCAAATAGCCGCGCCCTCCACTCTGACTACGTTTGTATATCTTGACCGCCGGCACACTGGGTGTGCTGTTCTGGACACTCAGCGTGCGTGACAGCTTGCGGGCCTGGGTGGGTGGCAGCTTGGCCAGCAATTGCTCTTGAAAGCACTTGGGCAAGCCTGGTGTGATGCTGGATAAGGTTTCAATATCTTTCTTGCTCAGACGCAGACGTGACAAATCCAAGTCGGCCAGATCCAAGGGCTCTTCATTGGACTGGCTGGCTGATCCCGTCGATTTGCCAGAATCCGTGGACTCGGCATTCCCCGTGCTCGTGCTGGTGGCCTTGGCATTGGTCGAGCTAGACTTGCTGCCACTTCGACTGTAGCCTGTGAATGGCACAAATATTGATAGAAAATGGACTGAGTGTCTCCTTCATTTCTAACACAGCCTAGTTTGAGCGGGGGGCAGGGGTGAGTATATGAAGTTTATTTAATTTTTTTTTTTTACTTACTTGTTGGTCATTTTCGTTAATTGCTTACTTACCAGCCCTGAAATTTCGCATGCTCTGGGCACACCTGGAAAATCTTTGTTTTTTTGTTTTTGCAACCAAAAGAATTCTGCGAATTCGATTTAAAAAAAAAAAAACATTGACGAAAACGGCTTTCACAAAGAACAAACTTGCAGGGTTAAAAGGAAAAATTGGTTACATTTAACGGCAAAACAAGTTTTGAACAATTTCACGTGCAGTTAAAAAAAATAACAAATTATTCAAAATCGAAATAAACATAAACAAATTTAAATTAATTTTTTTTAAGTGTTTTTATTTTATTATTATTTGTTGTTGTTGTTGTGGTTTTTGTTTAACAAATTTCATTTGTGTTTTTCATTTTTTATACCCTGTACCTAAAAAGGTACAAGGGTATATTAAGTTTGTGCAAATGTATGTAACATAGAGAAGGAGACGTCGGAGACCCCCCAAAGTTACCCACAATATGATCAGGGTGACTAGAGAAATTGATATAGCCATGTCCGTCCGTCTGTCCGTCTGTCCGTCTGTCCGCGCGTACGCCTAGATCTTAGAGACTATAAGAGCTAGGATAACCAAACTTGGGATTCGGACTCCTTATGTGTGTACGCTGGTCAAGTTTATTTTTTTTCTCCCCCCGCCCCCCCTTCCACCCCCTCATTTTTTCAAACCACATAATTTCTAAACATTTCGGATTTAAGTATTAGTTGCTTCTGAAAAGTTGTTAGGAATCTAAAAATCTTTCGATTGATATCAAACATGACTAAAATTGGACCATATTTACTCGAGATATACAAAAAACAAATTTTGAGGGTCAAGATTTTAATTCCCCTTGCCTAACTGGCAAACTGCCGAATGAGCAGTCCGATAGAAGGCGTGCTTGCAATATTGTGAACAATGTGTTTTTGGATTCAAAGGAATATTAAGACCAGAGGTTTTATGTGAATGCAGGCGACCAGGGTTACCACCCGACTAGGGTTGCCACCTTTTTTTTTTAATTCCGTCTACTAGGTACAGGGTATCCCAAACTCGGCCGCGCCCGAGTTTAACGTTCGGCTTCATTTTTTTTTTGTGTATAAAAATAAATTGTTTTCTATTTGTTAATTTTTAGCTTATTAAAAATATTGCTTAATTTTACCATTGAATCAAAAAAGGATTCTTTCTAAATATTATTGAAAAAATAAAATTAAAAAAAAAATGAAGCCGAACGTTAAACTCGGGCGCGGCCGAGTTTGGGATACCCTGTACCTAGTAGACGGAATTAAAAAAAAAAAGGTGGCAACCCTAGTCGGGTGGTAACCCTGGTCGCCTGCATTCACATAAAACCTCTGGTCTTAATATTCCTTTGAATCCAAAAACACATTGTTCACAATATTGCAAGCACGCCTTCTATCGGACTGCTCATTCGGCAGTTTGCCAGTTAGGCAAGGGGAATTAAAATCTTGACCCTCAAAATTTGTTTTTTGTATATCTCGAGTAAATATGGTCCAATTTTAGTCATGTTTGATATCAATCGAAAGATTTTTAGATTCCTAACAACTTTTCAGAAGCAACTAATACTTAAATCCGAAAGGTTTAGAAATTATGTGGCTTTGAAAAAATGAGGGGGTGGAAGGGGGGGCGGGGGGAGAAAAAAAAATAAACTTGACCAGCGTACACACATAAGGAGTCCGAATCCCAAGTTTGGTTATCCTAGCTCTTATAGTCTCTAAGATCTAGGCGTACGCGCGGACAGACGGACAGACGGACAGACGGACAGACGGACAGACGGACAGACGGACGGACATGGCTATATCAATTTCTCTAGTCACCCTGATCATATTGTGGGTAACTTTGGGGGGTCTCCGACGTCTCCTTCTCTATGTTACATACATTTGCACAAACTTAATATACCCTTGTACCTTTTTAGGTACAGGGTATAATCACAAAATGTTAAACTAGTTTCAATTTTAATATCCATATTGTTTTCACTTAGTATTGGAATGTTAAAATTAATAGGAAAAGACACACTTCTTTATTTAACCAATCAAAAAAAAAGTGGGCTAATTTTGTTGGTTAGTTTTTTTTTTTCAAATATTTCAGGAATTTTCAAATTTTTATTGTTCAAAATTTTTTTTTTTTTTCAAATTCAAATTTCGAATATCTTTTTTTGATTTAAATGAAAAAAAAAAAAGTTTCGAAAATGTTTACGAAATTAAAAGCAGAATCGAAATAAACAAATTAATTGGTTAAATTAAGTTTGCCAATTTCATGATTGGTTGATGGATAGTCGCTCGCACACACCCACGCAAACTGGCTCCGACCCACACACACACACAAACACACACACAAATGCACAACGTACAAAGTAGTTGCGAAAGTTTGGAAATTGATTGGCGCCTTATTTTCTATGGCGTATTTTGGGTTCTTGTGGTTCGTATGGTTGTGGTGGTGGTGGCTGTGGTGGTGGTGGTGTTGCCTTTTTTGGGTGTTGTTGTTATTGTTGTTGCTGTTGGACTTGCCGCCTGGATTTTGAGTTGGGTTAGAGGGGGCGACTTGGCACTCCCCGTGGCCACAGTGACGGCAACGGCGACTGTTTTGGCTGTTTTCGCCGCATTTGGCGCATTCAGTTTTGTGGCGGTGGCTGTGGCTGTGGCGGAGACGGTAGCGGTAGCGGTGGCAGGGTACGTTTTGGTGATGGTATGGAACGGACTGTTGTTAATTGTTATAACATGCTTTGTGGGCATTTCAGAACTTGGAGTAGTAGTAGTAGTAGTATTGTTGGTGGTGGTAGTATTGGTAGTAGTAAATGACAAACCAACTGTAAAAGCCAACGAGAAACGAAATAAGTACGAAATATGATAAAGCCAATTCAAAAAAAAAAAAAAATAAATAAATAAATAAATAAAAATATTTATGAAAACAATTTTGTTTTATGCGGCGCACTAAAAAGCTAAAATTATAGAAATTTGCAGGTGCTAAAAGGGTTAAAAAAAATTAACAAAATACTTAAAGAGCTCACAAAAAAAATATATATTTAAAATCAAATTAAACAGGTGTAATGATGAAGAGAGTATTTTTTTTTTTTTTGCTTAATTAATTAAATGACAACAATTAGTTTAGTAGCTGAACATTTTACATTATTCGTATTCAAAGTTTTGGACATTTTTGTCACAGAATTTTTCGTTTCATTTTTTTTTTAAGAATAAAATTTTTTTTTTTACAATTTTTATTTGGTCAAGAGAGTAAGAGAGTGAGAGAAAAAAAAGCCCAGAACTCAGAAATTTGTTTTAGAATTAAAATTGTGTGTTTTTTAATTGTTGTTGTTGTTGTAATTAATTTTTAGTACCAAGTTAGTTGGATCAAATTTTACACAGCATTTTTTTTTTTTTTTGAACAGCGTGGACAAAACTACATCGAAAGCTTTTCATTTTTTTAATTTCAAAAAAATATTTAATTTGTTGGTGCGCATGTGTGTGTATGTGTGTGTGCTTAGTGGTGTTAAAAATTATTATTTTTTATTATTATTTTTTTTTTTTTACAACACAAATTGAAAGTAAAGAAATTACATTAAGAAAAATAATTTCAACTCAGAAAAAAAGTAACTTGGTTAGCGTTAATTAATTTTTGAAATAATTTTTTTTTTTTTTTTTAATGGAAAAATAAAACTAAAACAAATTTAAGGTAGCGGGGCCATTTGCAAAAACTGTACAACGGTAAAAAAAAAGTATACGCTTATCTCAAGGTTTTTTTTTTTGATAATTCTTTTGGTTGCAAAACAATTTCGACACTAGAAATAAAATAATAGAAAGAGCCAAGTTGTTGTTGTTGTTGTTTTTAGTTTTCCCATTTTGTTGTTGTTGTTGTTTTTTTTTGTAAAACAAAACTGGTACGCTTTATTGTCATCGAAATAAATGTGTGTCTGTGTGTCTCACTGTAAAATGTTTTTTTCAAAATTTATTGAAATTTTTTGTTTTTTATTTTTTTTACTTAATTGAAATTTGAGTTTATTTAATTTTCTGTGTTATTAAGATTAAATACAATTTGTTGGTATTTATTTTTACAATTTGTTTTGGCTTACTAAAAAAATTTTACAGAAATTTTCAACTTCTTCTAAAGGATTCAAATTCATTTCAGCTGCGCAGATATTCAAAACTTTGAATACGATTGTCAAAACAATTTTTAAATATTTCATTTCTTGTTTTTTTTTTTTTTTTTACTTTAACAATTTTTGTCATCATCATCATCATTGCACAAATTGCATAACATTTGATTTGATTTTTAAAGCTAAATTAAATAATATAAGAATTAGGGAGCAAATTAAGAGAGGTGGGGGGAAAAAGAGAAAAGTATGGTCACACTGTGCAAAATCAGTAACGGCACATTTAACTGGTCAAGTTAGGATAGGAATTAGATTGGAGTCTACAACAGAGCTTGGCAAATTGTTTAAAATATTCAAAGATTTCAATTTTCTTGTTTGAGAAAGTTTAAAAAAAAATTTTAAAAAATTAAAGACAGATCAAAATTTTTGAAGCTATAGCCAAAAAAAAATACATATATATTTATATATGGTTAATAACAAATGAGCTTTGTTTGACTCTAAAATAAGATAGGCATATAGTTTTAGATATAGAGTATTCTTTATAGATATGTAAATATTGCTACTTTTTTATTTTTTGCTTTTCTTTATCAATTGTGCGCGCACACAAAACAAAACAATAAAAATAAAAAAATAAAATCAAAATAAAAAAATTTATATTTTTTTTTTAAGTTTTTTTTTTTTTTGTTTTTAAATAATAAAAAAATAAATAATTAAAGACTGGGCATTTTCATTTGATAATTATATAAAATAGACACTTAATTATGTTGTTGTGTTTTAATGTGGTTGTTGTTGCTGTTGTTTTGGGTATTTCAGGCTGCACAAAACTTGGTTAAAACTCTAGAAAATTTTGTTGGTATTCACTTGACTTGTTGTTGTTGTTGTGTTTTTAGCAAACATTAACAAAAATAAAGAATTAAAATAAAGTAAACTACTAGAAAATTTTAACATTGAAATTGAAATTCTTATTTACGTAGCATACTTTTTAGCAGCTTAGCTTTTCTCTTTTGTTTTTGTAATATTTTCTTTTTTTTTAAGGGTTTTTTTAGTGAGTTTTTGTTGTAGTTCTTTCGCTTGGTTTCTTCAGCTTCTTCTTTTCTTCATCTAATGATCTAAATATTTACTCTTTAATCTGTGATATTCACCTCTTGGCAGAGTGGCGCCCGTGCGCGAGAACATCGATTCCATGTCGCTGCCCAAATCACGGGAGACGCTGTGACGCCAGGGAGCACCTAGGCCGCTGCTGTTGCTGCCACTGTTGAGGCGACTGTGGATTATCAAACAAAAGGTGAATTGGTCAAACTCGGTACAAAATGCTTTCACAGTGTGGACAACGCTTTAGCCAAGGAACTTGCACATTACACAGGCCAACTTACAGGCAGCTGAGTCCACGGACCAGACAATCCCTCAGCCGATGCGCAATGTTCAAGGCATTAAGCAAACGTTGCCAGCACCTAAACGAAACCAAAGTGGGTCCAGTCAAAATTCAAATAAAACGAAGCTAACTCCAGACTAACTCAAACTATTCAGCGTTTATGCGGTCTGACTTCACGTTTCTTATTCTTGATGACTCTAAATAAGAATTAACCATATGAAACGATTTGAAGCTTTCAAGGCAGTGCTGCTTAGCTCTGCGCCCTTTGGCAAATCTAAAGCATATTTCTTATCTGAATAAATCCTTAAGCTGATCCTCCGCTTCTTCTTTAATAGAAATAAATTAAGCTCAACTTAAAACGGATCAGCTAGCATTATCTTTCAATTCAAAATGTTGAACACATTTACTGGAATTTTAAATTATTTTTCCGACTTTCTTTTATTTCCACATAAAAAACTAATAACAGATAATGCAAGTGCTTTAAATATCCTAATATTTTTATGATTATTGAAAAACCTGATGAAGCTCGAAGACAATTTGCAAAAATTTTCTGAAAATCATTTGCAAATATTGAAAATCCAGGTTGCCCTTTTCCTTAGCTTCTTTTGAATACTTTGGAAACGTTATCGTTTAACCCATTAAGATATTCTTTTATTTTAAATGAAAATCCATCGCATAAACGTCTGTTAATTGGAATAGTTCGTTTATATTTTATTCTGGTAATTTTTTTTTTATGTACTTACACTTGCTTCTTTTCAACAGTTTCGCTATAAGTATAACTAACTTGAGATCTAAGATTTTAGTCAAGCATTTTTTTTTTTTGGTTTTTAATTAATTTATAGATTGTTATATTGGGTAGGGGAATCAATCATATAAGAGGCAGCATGTAAGAGATTATATAGGAAAGATTTAATAAAAACTACTTTCTGTTCGAATGCTAAGGGAGCATTGATTTAATAGGTCTTAAAAGGAGCTCAGAGCCTTTTGTGGCCTATTAAATAATGTCAATTCACATTCGAAATGTGAGATGAAATGATTTAAGGCGTTGCGTACTCACCTCCCAAAGGGACTGCTTTGGCACCAGAATGGATTATTCTGGGCCTGCCTTGAAATGTCGGTTAGCAGGCGACTAGAGTGGCTGGGGAAGCCCGACGTAAGCTCGCTATTGACATTGAGTCGGTTCGTCAGGGCACGCACCTGAATAAATTCAAAAGGCATCATCAAATTGATTACACACAACCAAGCGCAACACAATGGAAGTAGAGCAGGTTAACTTACGCGCTGCAACAAGGTGGAGAAAAGATTCTCAGCCGTGAGTATCTCGAAGCCATCGTCATCGTCGTCCTCTTCACCGGAGCTTTGTGAGTCGTTGTCTTGACTAATTTTCTTGACAGGTCTTGAGCTTCTGTTGTGCGCCCAGAAAGCAAAAAAAAAAAAAAGAAAAGAAAGGAAGATGCCAAAACAACTCAATTAAAAATATGAATGGCTGGGACTTTCACTCCATACAAACCTTAGTCTATGTGGGGTTAGGCGTGCCCCATCCTCATCGTTGCCATCACGTGTAATTGAAGTTGTGCGCATCTTTTGGAATGGCGAGCCCTCATCAAACACAGAGTCGCTGAGCAGTGAGCTGTATGAAAATATTAAAAGAAAATGGTAATAAATGCGTATAATTTGTAAAAGATTGAAGGATTGAAGGCATACCCAAAGCGATGTGATGGACGCAGGCGACTAAAGTTGGAACGACTGGAGGTGGTGGTGTGACTTGATTCGGATGGCTCAATACTGCGTTCTCGTGGCGTTATGAAACCGCCACCCTCCACAGAAATCGGTATGATATATTCCCTGGGACTCTTCTTGATAGGCTGCGAGGCCACGCCTCCGGTGACAGTCGATTGAGAGATATTCGTGGCGGTGTTATCCGATTCGGATTCCAATGTGGATTGACGTGACAGCGAACCGGAACTGCACCAAAAGATTAAGCAAAAAGAAATAATAATAAAATCTTTTAAAAAGGGAATTCTTTGGGTTTGTCGAATATTGTATACTTTTTTTTATAGGTTTATAAAGAAATCATATCTAAACAAATCTTGAGAAATAGGCTCTATGAATATGCTGTTTGAGTGAGATTCAGAAAGAAATACTACAATTTTGTTATAAGGGTCTGATTTGACTGGAACTTGATATAGCCTCGGTAGACTTGGTAAAACCAGATAAAACATTTAAATAGGTAAGCCTTTATTTGACTTAAATGGAAAGTGATTCTGAATATAATTTGGATTAAACTTGGTATATCCGAACCGATCTTTAAAGATCCTCCTATAAGTATGCCTATCAATTTGCCTTATAAAGGGACTATAATGATCTTATTCCACGTTACCCATAATGTTCAGCCTTTATAAGATAATCCTTCCTTGACAGCTCAAGAACTGGGGAACCTATTCGATATGGTAGGCCATATCAATAGATATAGCTATTACTTAAGACACTTTCATGGCTCAGGGGGAACCTTTTCTGGGTCTCTTTAAATAGGTAGCAAGCTATAGGACAAAATAATGAAACTCTGTTTTCTGACCTGAAATGATTTCTCAATTTTCAACTGGGTCAGAGAGTGTTTCCCCTTCAGGCCAGCCATTAACTTACCGTGTGGTTGTATTTGAGCCTGTGCGTGCATAAGTGTGCTGTGGCGGCCTCTGTATGGGTATGATGTGCTCCTTGGGCTCCAGGCTAGTGGCCCGGGCATGCACAGACGTCTTAATGGGACTGTAGGGTATGGGACCCTCACGCGGCGGGGCGCTACGCAGATCGGGAACGGGATGCTGCATTTCGGTGGTAAACCGCATAGCAGGCTGCTGGTGAGGCAGGGGCTGTTCTGGTATGCGTGGCTTGATGTCGAGTTGAACGTCAGCTTTGGCATTGATTTTGCGACGTGGCAGGGTGGCCGACTTGAGCGTAATCGAGGCCGTTGAAGTTTTGAGGGCCTCCGGGGCATTCGGTTCGCCAATGCCGCCAGGTGAAGCTGTTCAGCAACAAAAGGGGAAGAAAACAAACATTTTTAGGCTTGGTTGGTTTTTTTGGTTAATTTTCGTAGCGTTTTTCGTTTGTTTTTCTTTTTTTTTTGTTGACAACAAAGAAAACAGTTAAGCAAAAAGCGCAGAAAAAGCACAAGCAAAAGGGAACACAGGCAGGAGCAATTTTGTAATTGTGTAGGTGAGGTGAGTGTGTGTGTGAGTTTGAGGGTGTAGATGAAAATTCGAAAGTTTTTTTTTTTTTTTTTTTTTTTTTTTTTTGGCCGAAAGAGTGCAGTAATGCAGCTAAAAGTTTTTGGTTAAGCGGCGCGGCAACAACAACAGCAACAACGACAACAACAAAGAGGAGAACAGCCACAATGAAACTAGCAACAATTGCCATAAAAAACAACAACAACAATAGCAATAACAGGAAACAACAACAACTACAACGCGAAACAATTAACAGATTTTTCTTTTCGTGATTTCTTGTTTTTTTTTTTTTTTTTTAGAGAGAGCAAATGTAAGTGTGGGTGCCTGCGTGTGTGTGTGTGTGTGTGTGTGTGTGTGAAGAGAAGGACTAATGTACAAGAAGTGAGAGAAAAGGGAGAGAATATACAAGCTACAACGGAAACGGAAATGGAAACGGCAACAAAACGAACGAACGAAGGAACAAACGAAACAGCAGATCAATTGGATCCCCTTGATCAGATTCGGATTCGGAGTCGGTTTAGCTGAATCTGTCGCAGGCCAAGAAGACTTACATTTCAGCCAAGGCAAGACATGACTATTTGTAGTGGCTGTGCTAATTGATTTGCTGATGGCAGTGGTAGTGAAGGCATTGGCTGAGGTGGTGGTGGTGGCGGTGGTGGCGGTGGCAGTGGTTGAGGTGGTTGCATTGGCATTGGCTTTGAATGTGTCTGAAGCTTGATTATGAGCAAATGGTCTCGTGCGCGAATTGGGATTAAGAGGCGATGATGATGTGGCTGGCATCGGCATTGCTGAGCTGTGATTGCTGCTATTGTTGTTGTTGTTGTTGTTACTGTTGTTGGCATAGGCTTGAAATTGAGCTGCAGCCTTGCCTGAGTTGTTGTTGCTGGCATAAAGCGGCGATGGCGGCGGCGTAAATAAGGCACTGATTGGTCTTTGGAACGTCGGCGTTGGCTCCTCACATTTCTGTTGGTATTGTTGTTGCAACATCTTGAATTGATTCGATACATTTGGATTCCCCAAATTCGGCTGGAATATGCTGGCCGTGCTGTATGCCGCTTGAGGTTGCCAAATCCCTGCTCTTCGCTGTTGTTGTGGCTGCAATGGCTTGTGTTGCTGCAGCTGCTGCTGCTGCTGTTGTTGTTGTTGTTGCTGTTGATTCTGCTGTGGCAAGTCAAACTGCGGGACACCGCCAGCAAATAGACGCTGCTGTATGGTTTGTTTGGCCGCTGCTAAAGCGCTTGATGTGAACAAGAAAGGCGGGGCCGATTGCGGTGTGGTGGAATTTGAGGCCGGGGGCGTGGCCAGAATGCCAGTAGGTGATACGGTATTTGATGCCCCAGTTAGATAGCCAAGGAAATTGCTGCCGCTCTTGGCACGCATTGGTGCGGTGCCCCCTATGCCCGTACCTATGCCGCCGTTACTGCCACCCAAGGCGATGCCATTACCGATCCCATAAAATGGTGTGGGTCTGCGTATAACTAAAATTAAGATGATGAATCAATGAATGAGAGAGCATGTGTGTGCGTGGCGATAAAGAGATAAAGCAGAGAGATAGATTCAGAAAGACAGCGAGAGAGAAAGAGAGAGAGAGAGAGAGAGGAACTGCCAGAGTGGGTATGCGTGTCTATGTGGGTGTGTGTGTGTGTATGTGTGTGTGTATTCTATATTGATCATGACCCAGCCCAAAGCATTTTCTAGTCCTTCTAATTTGGTTTTTCTGTATATTGAAGTGAGTGTGGCAAATTATATACCCCAAAAAGCCAATATAATCCATGCAGCACTCCGGTTGCCAAACTGTTACATACACATTGAAAATTAAATCGTTTATCAAATTACTTATCATAATTATAATAATGCTAAAAATTGTAAGAAACAAGAGGCAAAAAGACGAGCTCAAAGCTTCAGCCAATTGGTGTGTTTAAATATGCAAATGAGGGGGCAAATTATTTATAAAAATTCAAGAAAAGGAAGACCTAATCAGGGTTTCGATAACCTCCAAACTAAAAATAGTTCACATAAGGAAAAATTCTCCAGAACGAACCTCGTAACTTTTCTAGTGTCTGAGTATTCCTATAAGTCATGGCTCGAACTATAAGAAATGAAAAGGCCTCAAGTAATCCTATCCTTGATAGGATCTTAAGCAAAATTAATTTATATATTCTAACTGTACAGATACCCTCATAATATTATCTACATATTTTTTTCAGTGTTAAAAAAGAAAACTTTATGATTTTATAATTCCATTGAAATAATCACAAATAGTTGTATAATCGACCCAAGGTGTAATACGAGCTAGAATGGCTAAAGATATCACTCAAGCATGATTATGGAACTCCTCGGATTCTAAGGTTTAACTGGGTTATCCAGGAAAGGTTGTGAATAGGCATATAGATACATATACCTAGATAATAGAGCACTTGGTACCAATTCTATACTTGGGTAGTATTTGACATATTTGGGAATGGCATATCTGAAACCCAATCGGAATGATCTCGGGTATTTTATTCACGTAGCTCTTCTTTTAGTTATCTAATTCAGAGGAACCTCTGATATTCCGGGATCCCATCTTCTTATAAAAACTACCTCTAAATCATATAGACACAAACTTTGGCTCAACTATTTTGTGATGGTGGTGGTGAAGTTGATGTGAGATTTGATTTGGGTGAGTGTGGGTGTGGATGTGTTTGAAATCAGCCCGCCAACCAAAAGTGCCAAAGTGCCAAATGCTTGTGGTAATGGTAGAAGTGCAAGTAGTAACCTCGAAAGCGCAGAGCAGGGATTTTCGCTTAACAGAATTGGCGCATGCAGCGGATGCGGACTTACCAGGCTGTATGGCGTTTCCAATGATGGTGCGGGCATTCTTCAACTTACGCTCGCGTTCGGCCTCGTTGGCGGGTTCGCTGACGCCAATGGTTTCGGTTTGGGCGCAGAGCTGATCCACCTCTTTGTTGGACTCGTTGCGGGCCTGCTGGAGCAGGGCTATGGAGTTCTCCATAGAGCGACGGGCCTCTTCCAAAGAAATGGAGGTGACTGAATTTTTCGAATCGCTGCCTTCCAGATCGGCGGCGGCTGTGGGCGGTGATGGTGGTGGCGTGGCCATAGCTTCAGCCTCTTGGGCAGCGGCAGCTGCAGCGGCTACTTGCTCTTGGGCGCGCAACTCGCCTGGGGTAGGTCCAGCCGTGGGAGTGGGATTTGTGGCTTTGCGTTCGAATTCCTTTTTGAAGCTGCCCACGCTGACGCCGGGTATGCTGAGTTTTTTGGGCTTATCGGCTGGTCCAGCATTGGCGGGAGTTGTTGCTCCAGTCTGGGGCGTCATTTGCTGGAACTTTTCGGCCGTCTCGAGAATGCGTGACTTGCGACGCTCGGCGACTATTTTGCTCAAGGTGGACTCATCTTGGAGACTGCATTTGCGGACAAAAGGCGGAGGTACGGTGGCAGCCGGGGCTGACACCTCTGGTGGGGAGCTGTTGTTGGCTGGAGAAGCCACTGACTTGGGCGTTAGGTTGTCATTGATGGCATTGATCAGATCGGTCGTCTTGTGTTTGTTGACAAATTTCTTAATGACCTTGGTGGCATCCTTCTCCTCGGGCGTCTCGACCACGGCATCTAGTTTACCGCGCGTCGGCTGCCTGGGCAGGGCCACAGGGGCAGTCGGTGTGGGGGTGGTGGTGGTGGTGGCGGCGGGAGCTGGAACCTCATTGTTCTGGATGAGCTGCTCGCAGAGATCACCCACCAGTTGCATGTCCTTTTGCGAGAAATTGGCTGCCAAGGTGGCTGAGGAGCCCTCGTCCTGGGCCGCTTCTGTCTCCATTGGCGTCTCTTCGAGCAGGGCTGGAGCTGCGGACTCGCTGATCACAAATGAATTGTTGGCAGGTTTCTCTTTCTTTTTGGCTGTGGTGCCCACGGCATTCTCCGTGGAGACGGTGGGCTGCAGTTTCCTCTTCGTCTGTACGGGACTCTGGGCGGGTGTGATGGTCCTGGTGGGCGAGGGCATAAGTGCAGCCTCACCTCCAGCTACGGAGAACAAAGAGACACAAAGAGAGAGAGAGAGAGAGGTGGGTGAGGTTTAATGAGCCTGGTTAAATGGCGGTTTCACAATTGTTTAGTACACTCGAGTGTAGCCAGCGGCCATGGTGCTTTCTTTATGAAACAGTTGTACGTCTGACCAGGAGAAGGAAGGCAAGGGGACCGCATGAGCAGCAGTAGAAGTTAGTGGGTGATTGGTTGGTCGGTCGGTGGGAGTACGCCAAGTTAGTTAAGAGCAGTTTACTTTATATACAAAAGATAATTGAAAGATACAGAGCGGCATATATGCGGGTTGGGTCATAACGACAACTGTGGACACCATAAAGCAGACTGGAACACACTCGAGGGCAGTTCCACTTACCAGCCACCATGTCCAAAATGCGCCGTTCAGCCTCTGTGTTGGGTGGGCCCATATCTCGTATGGAGCCCACCGAGTGACTACGTGGCACGCGCTCATTGCCAGCCTTGCCGGGCGCACCTCCTGCAGAGCCATCGGCGGAGGGTACCACCAGTTGCTCGGCTGTAATGGCCGCTGGCGTCAGCGACAAGAGGACATCCAAGCGTACTGGGGTCTGATTGGCCAGATCCTCGGCCAGGTCCAGGCAGGAGACATTGTCATTTTCATTGACCCACCAATGCGAACAGATTTGCTCTATGGTGGCTCGCTTCCTGGGACAGACGGTGAGCATATCGCGGATTAGCGTCGAGGCGCGGGATGGCTTACGGGGCTCATAGTAGTCGCCCTGGCTAATCTGCTTGACAAGTCTTTTGAAATTGGAGCCATCGAAAGGCATTGAGCCATAGACTAGAGTGTAGAGCAGGACACCCAGGGACCAGCAGTCAACTTCGGGTCCCTGATAGGGTGTGCCCTCAACGATTTCCGGCGAGGCATACAGGGGGGAGCCGCAGAAAGTGCCCAGCAAACGCTGATCATCAAACACATTTGACAGGCCAAAGTCAGCAATCTGTGAAGAAATATAAAAGAATTTAGGAAATCTTGAAAAGACAATAGAAAGGGGATTCTCCTAAAATCACCAGGGAGATAGTAAGAGGAATTTCTTTTGGAAAGAGCCTGAAAGACTTTCCAATTTATCTGTAAGAATTCTCAAAATTATCAGGAAAAGGGAGTGTGAGATATAAAGTAGATAGGCCGATACTTTCCAGATAAAGAATAATGGTTTTGAGATTCCTTTAAAAGACTTCTTAATTCTTAACATATTTTGGGAAATCCTCAGTAGTTAAGGACCAAAGAGAGTTTAAGACCGAAAGATAATTTCAGGAAAAAGGGGAACTCAAAACTCGAGAACCTTCATGGGCAAACCTCAAAGGCAAATGATGAGAGAGAGAGAGAGAGAGAAAGAGAAAAGATGAAAGCTTCAAACTAAAAGAAAATATCTTGAGATCCTTTGGATAAGACTTTTGAAGATCTCTTTTTTTGAAACTCTTCTGGATGAATAACGAATTGACGTTCCTTACATAAGATTATTCCTGAATAGTCTATCTATCATCTGAGAGTATCTCAAAGCTCTTTCATTTTTTCCCCACTCACCTTGGCATTGCCCTGCTCATCGAGTAGAATATTTTCCAATTTCAAATCGCGATGGCAAATTTTGTGCTTGTGACAGTAATAAACAGCCGTGGCCACTTGTCTAAAAATGCGTCGTGCCTCCTCCTCGCTGAGCACCTTCCTTTCGGATAGATAATCATAAAGCTCACCGCCAGCGGCAAACTCCATGACCAGCACCATTTTTTCCCGATTCTCAAATACTGAAAAAATACAAAATTCATATTATGAAATTTTATAATTTTATGTAATTTTATTAAATTACCTTCGTAAATATGTATGATATTGGGATGCTGAACTGAGCTCATGATTTGAACTTCGCGCCGAATGCGCACCAAATCGGCCTCGGCTTCGATTTTGCATTTCTTAATCGTCTTAATGGCCACTTCCTGGCCAGTTTCCTTATTAATACCTAATTGCACTTTACCATAAGTGCCTTGACCTAATTTCTTAATAATATCGAATCTATAAACAAAAATTAAATTAATTATTTTAGATTTTTTCTTTTTTTTCTTTGGTGATGAAAAATTTTACCTTTGCCGCAACTTTTTGCGGTGATTGTTCATTTTGACATCGCCTGTATTGGCAATGCCACTCAATATATTGTCTATTTGATCCTGTGGTATGCCCGATGAATGTGCCGAACCAATTCCACTGACCCCGAGGCCAGAATCGACAGCAGAGGCGGGATTGCCAGCTGCCCCGGTGGCCCCATTGGCGGCTGTTGTGGCCGGGATCGTTTCGGGTTTACTTATCACCATTTTGCTGTGGTTTACTGACTGGTCTGTTGGGTGGTGAGATTTTGACTGGTTGTGTGTGTATTCTTCTTCTTCCTTCCCTTGTGGTTGTTGTTGTTGTTGCCCAAATTACTGTAAATGTGGAATAAGCGGAGAGACGAAAAGTTAGAGTATAAACTTTTTTGAGGTTTTGGTAAATTGTCAGGGCAAACACGAAAAGTTTACCCAAATGTAAACACACACACACACACACACACACATACACACATATACAGGCATGCATCAAAATCAATTCCAATTCAGTCATAGAGAGATAGACAACTTGGCAGCCATCGCCCAGCATCCATCAAGCGTTCAATCAAATGGCCAATCAATTAATTCTGCATGATATGCGACAAGCAACGATTGCTCTTTTTTTCCGGCCCACTTGGTGTCATGTGAGTGCCCAGCTGGTCTCGCCTTTTAGGCCCTGCATGTGTGTGGTCCTCCATCCACCCACTCGACCTAGTTTTTAATTATGACCAGCCAAGGAGGCAAGGTTAAACGAATCAGGCCAACCCAGGGCCGGCCAGGCCTCTCTTTCACTCATGAAAATTTAACAAAGTTTGACTGTGACAGTTTAAGACAATTTCTTGTAATTTTTTCTGGCTCCCCAGAGTCAGGCGATTATATTTTATCATCTCTTCAAACTTGAAAAACATTTTGACATCGAAAAAA